>OY744482.1:267638237-270071546 GCA_963556165.1 Tipula helvola | reverse complement strand
AATCATCGAAATCGGAGCACATTTGCAGATTTTCGATTTTTGTGGCTCTGAATTTGTGGGCTATAGTTCAGTTGATTTTCAAAAAAATTTAATTTTTCACGAAACGTGTAGAAATATTCAACCGATCCAAATGGCCGTTTGTATGACAATTACGGGTCTCAACGCCTATTGATAGAGGTATCAATCAACGAAATCGGAGCACATTTGCAGATTTTCAAATTTTGTGGCTCTGACTTTGTGGGCTATAGTTCAATTGATTTTCAAAAAAATTGAATTTTCCACGGAAAGTGTAGAAATATTCGACCGATCCAAATGGCCGTTGGTATGACAATTACGGGTCTCAACGCCTATTGATAGAGGTATCAATCATCGAAATTGGAGCACATTTGCAGATTTTCGATTTTTGTGGCTCTGAATTTGTGGGCTATAATTCAGTTGATTTTCAAAACAACTGAATTTTCCACGAAACGTGTAGAAATATTCAACCGATCCAAATGGCCGTTTGTATGACAATTACAGGTCTCAACGCCTATTGATAGAGGTATCAATAAGAAATCGGAGCACATTTGCAGATTTTCGAATTTTGTGGCTCTGAATTTGTGGGCTGTAGTTCAGTTGATTTTCAAAAAAATTGAATTTTCCACAGAAAGTGTAGAAATATTCTACCGATCCAAATGGCCGTTTGTATGACAATTACAGGTCTCAACGCCTATTGACAGAGGTATCAATCATCGAAATCGGAGCACATTGGCAGATTTTCGATTTTTGTGGCTCTGAATTTGTGGGCTGTAGTTCAGTTGATTTTCAAAAAAATTAAATTTTCCACGGAAAGTGTAGAAATATTCGACCGATCCAAATGGCCGTTTGTATGACAATTACGGGTCTCAACGCCTATTGACAGAGGTATCAATCATCGAAATCGGAGCACATTTGCAGATCTTCGATTTTTGTGGCTCTGAATTTGTGGGCTATAATTCAGTTGATTTTCAAAACAACTGAATTTTTCACGAAACATGTAGAAATATTCAACCGATCCAAATGGCCGTTGGTATGACAATTACAGGTCTCAACGCCTATTGACAGAGGTATCAATCATCGAAATCGGAGCACATTTGCAGATTTTCGAATTTTTTCGCTATGAATTTATGGGCTATAGTTCAGTTGATTTTCAAAAAAATTGAATTTTCCACGAAACGTGTAGAAATATTCGACCGATCCAAATGGCCGTTTGTATTACAATTACAGGTCTCAACGCCTATTGATAGAGGTATCAATCATCGAAATCGGAGCACATTTGCAGATTTTCGATTTTTGTGGCTCTGAATTTGTGGGCTATAGTTCAGTTGATTTTCAATAAAATTAAATTTTCCACGGAAAGTGTAGAAATATTCGACCGATCCAAATGGCCGTTGGCATGACAATTACAGGTCTCAACGCCTATTGATTGATGTATCAATCATCGAAATCGGAGCACATTTGCAGATTTTCAAATTTTGTGGCTCTGAATTTATGGGCTATAGTTCAGTTGATTTTCAAAAAAATTGAATTTTCCACGAAACGTGTAGAAATATTCGACCGATCCAAATGGCCGTTTGTATTACAATTACAGGTCTCAACGCCTATTGATAGAGAGGTATCAATCATCGAAATCGGAGCACATTTGCAGATTTTCAAATTTTGTGGCTCTGAATTTATGGGCTATAGTTCAGTTGATTTTCAAAAAAATTGAATTTTCCACGAAACGTGTAGAAATATTCGACCGATCCAAATGGCCGTTTGTATTACAATTACAGGTCTCAACGCCTATTGATAGAGGTATCAATCATCGAAATCGGAGCACATTTGCAGATTTTCAAATTTTGTGGCTCTGAATTTATGGGCTATAGTTCAGTTGATTTTCAAAAAAATTGAATTTTTCACGAAACGTGTAGAAATATTCGACCGATCCAAATGGCCGTTGGTATGACAATTACAGGTCTCAACGCCTATTGATAGAGGTATCAATCATCGAAATCGGAGCACATTTGCAGATTTTCGATTTTTGTGGCTCTGAATTTGTGGGCTATAGTTCAGTTGATTTTCAAAAAACTGAATTTTCCACGAAACGCGTAGAAATATTCGACCGATCCAAATGGCCGTTGGTATGACAATTACAGGTATCAACGCCTATTGATAGAGGTATCAATCATCGAAATCGGAGCACATTTGCAGATTTTCGAATTTTGTGGCTCTAAATTTGTGGGCTATAGTTCAGTTGATTTTCAAAAAAATTGAATTTTCCACGAAACGTGTAGAAATATTCGATCGATTCAAATGGCCGTTGGTATGACAATTACAGGTCTCAACGCCTATTGATAGAGGTATCAATCATCGAAATCGGAGCACATTTGCAGATTTTCGATTTTTGTGGCTCTGAATTTGTGGGCTATAGTTCAGTTGATTTTCAAAAAAATTGAATTTTCCACGGAAAGTGTAAAAATAATTGACCGATCCAAATGGCCGTTTGTATGACAATTACAGGTCTCAACGCCTATTGATAGAGGTATCAATCATCGAAATCGGATCACACTGGCAGATTTTCGATTTTGTGGCTCTGAATTTGTGGGCTATAGTTCAGTTGATTTTCAAAAAAATTGAATTTTCCACGAAACGTGTAGAAATATTCGACCGATCCAAATGGCCGTTTGTATGACAATTACAGGTCTCAACGCCTATTGATAGAGGTATCAATCATCGAAATCGGATCACATTGGCAGATTTTCGATTTTTGTGGCTCTGAATTTGTGGGCTATAGTTCAGTTGATTTTCAAAAAAATTGAATTTTTCACGAAACGTGTAGAAATATTCGACCGATCCAAATGGCCGTTTGTATGACAATTACAGGTCTCAACGCCTATTGATAGAGGTATCAATCATCGAAATCGGATCACATTGGCAGATTTCGATTTTTGTGGCTCTGAATTTGTGGGCTATAGTTCAGTTGATTTTCAAAAAAACTGAATTTTCCACGAAACGTGTAGAAATATTCGACCGATCCAAATGGCCGTTGGTATGACAATTACAGGTATCAACGCCTATTGATAGAGGTATCAATCATCGAAATCGGAGCACATTTGCAGATTTTCGATTTTTGTGGCTCTGAATTTGTGGGCTATAGTTCAGTTGATTTTCAAAAAAATTGAATTTTCCACGAAACGTGTAGAAATATTCGATCGATTCAAATGGCCGTTGGTATGACAATTACAGGTCTCAACGCCTATTGATAGAGGTATCAATCATCGAAATCGGAGCACATTTGCAGATTTTCGATTTTTGTGGCTCTGAATTTGTGGGCTATAGTTCAGTTGATTTTCAAAAAAATTGAATTTTCCACGGAAAGTGTAAAAATAATTGACCGATCCAAATGGCCGTTTGTATGACAATTACAGGTCTCAACGCCTATTGATAGAGGTATCAATCATCGAAATCGGATCACACTGGCAGATTTTCGATTTTTGTGGCTCTGAATTTGTGGGCTATAGTTCAGTTGATTTTCAAAAAATTGAATTTTCCACGGAAAGTGTAAAAATAATTGACCGATCCAAATGGCCGTTTGTATGACAATTACAGGTCTCAACGCCTATTGATAGAGGTATCAATCATCGAAATCGGATCACACTGGCAGATTTTCGATTTTTGTGGCTCTGAATTTGTGGGCTATAGTTCAGTTGATTTTCAAAAAATTGAATTTTCCACGGAAAGTGTAAAAATAATTGACCGATCCAAATGGCCGTTTGTATGACAATTTCAGGTCTCAACGCCTATTGATAGAGATATCAATCATCGAAATCGGATCACACTGGCAGATTTTCGATTTTTGTGGCTCTGAATTTGTGGGCTATAGTTCAGTTGATTTTCAAAAAAATTGAATTTTCCACGGAAAGTGTAAAAATAATTGACCGATCCAAATGGCCGTTTGTATGACAATTACAGGTCTCAACGCCTATTGATAGAGGTATCAATCATCGAAATCGGAGCACACTTGCAGATTTTCGATTTTTGTGGCTCTGAATTTGTGGGCTATAGTTCAGTTGATTTTCAAAAAATTGAATTTTCCACGGAAAGTGTAAAAATAATTGACCGATCCAAATGGCCGTTTGTATGACAATTTCAGGTCTCAACGCCTATTGATAGAGATATCAATCATCGAAATCGGATCACACTGGCAGATTTTCGATTTTTGTGGCTCTGAATTTGTGGGCTATAGTTCAGTTGATTTTCAAAAAAATTGAATTTTCCACGAAACGTGTAGAAATATTCGACCGATCCAAATGGCCGTTGGTATGACAATTACAGGTCTCAACGCCTATTGATAGAGGTATCAATCATCGAAATCGGAGCACACTTGCAGATTTTCGATTTTTGTGGCTCTGAATTTGTGGGCTATAGTTCAGTTGATTTTCAAAAAAATTGAATTTTCCACGAAACGTGTAGAAATATTCGATCGATTCAAATGGCCGTTGGTATGACAATTACAGGTCTCAACGCCTATTGATAGAGGTATCAATCATCGAAATCGGAGCACACTTGCAGATTTTCGATTTTTGTGGCTCTGAATTTGTGGGCTATAGTTCAGTTGATTTTCAAAAAAATTGAATTTTCCACGGAAAGTGTAAAAATAATTGACCGATCCAAATGGCCGTTTGTATGACAATTACAGGTCTCAACGCCTATTGATAGAGATATCAATCATCGAAATCGGATCACACTGGCAGATTTTCGATTTTTGTGGCTCTGAATTTGTGGGCTATAGTTCAGTTGATTTTCAAAAAAATTGAATTTTCCACGAAACGTGTAGAAATATTCGATCGATTCAAATGGCCGTTGGTATGACAATTACAGGTCTCAACGCCTATTGATAGAGGTATCAATCATCGAAATCGGAGCACACTTGCAGATTTTCGATTTTTGTGGCTCTGAATTTGTGGGCTATAGTTCAGTTGATTTTCAAAAAAATTGAATTTTCCACGAAACGTGTAGAAATATTCGACCGATCCAAATGGCCGTTTGTATGACAATTACAGGTCTCAACGCCTATTGATAGAGGTATCAATCATCGAAATCGGAGCACATTTGCAGATTTTCGATTTTTGTGGCTCTGAATTTGTGGGCTATAGTTCAGTTGATTTTCAAAAAAATTGAATTTTCCACGAAACGTGTAGAAATATTCGACCGATCTAAATGGCCGTTGGTATGACAATTACAGGTCTCAACGCCTATTGATAGAGGTATCAATCATCGAAATTGGAGCACATTTGCAGATTTTCAAATTTTGTGGCTCTGAATTTGTGGGCTATAGTTCAGTTGATTTTCAAAAAAATTGAATTTTCCACGAAACGTGTAGAAATATTCGATCGATTCAAATGGCCGTTGGTATGACAATTACAGGTCTCAACGCCTATTGATAGAGGTATCAATCATCGAAATCGGAGCACACTTGCAGATTTTCGATTTTTGTGGCTCTGAATTTGTGGGCTATAGTTCAGTTGATTTTCAAAAAAATTGAATTTTCCACGAAACGTGTAGAAATATTCGACCGATCCAAATGGCCGTTGGTATGACAATTACAGGTCTCAACGCCTATTGATAGAGGTATCAATCATCGAAATCGGAGCACACTTGCAGATTTTCGATTTTTGTGGCTCTGAATTTGTGGGCTATAGTTCAGTTGATTTTCAAAAAAATTGAATTTTCCACGAAACGTGTAGAAATATTCGACCGATCCAAATGGCCGTTTGTATGACAATTACAGGTCTCAACGCCTATTGATAGAGGTATCAATCATCGAAATCGGAGCACATTTGCAGATTTTCGATTTTTGTGGCTCTGAATTTGTGGGCTATAGTTCAGTTGATTTTCAAAAAAATTGAATTTTCCACGAAACGTGTAGAAATATTCGATCGATTCAAATGGCCGTTGGTATGACAATTACAGGTCTCAACGCCTATTGATAGAGGTATCAATCATCGAAATCGGAGCACATTTGCAGATTTTCGATTTTTGTGGCTCTGAATTTGTGGGCTATAGTTCAGTTGATTTTCAAAAAAATTGAATTTTCCACGAAACGTGTAGAAATATTCGACCGATCCAAATGGCCGTTTGTATGACAATTACAGGTCTCAACGCCTATTGATAGAGGTATCAATCATCGAAATCGGAGCACATTTGCAGATTTTCGATTTTTGTGGCTCTGAATTTGTGGGCTATAGTTCAGTTGATTTTCAAAAAAATTGAATTTTCCACGAAACGTGTAGAAATATTCGACCGATCCAAATGGCCGTTTGTATGACAATTACAGGTCTCAACGCCTATTGATAGAGGTATCAATCATCGAAATCGGATCACACTGGCAGATTTTCGATTTTTGTGGCTCTGAATTTGTGGGCTATAGTTCAGTTGATTTTCAAAAAAATTGAATTTTCCACGAAACGTGTAGAAATATTCGACCGATCCAAATGGCCGTTTGTATGACAATTACAGGTCTCAACGCCTATTGATAGAGGTATCAATCATCGAAATTGGAACACATTTGCAGATTTTCAAATTTTGTGGCTCTGAATTTGTGGGCTATAGTTCAGTTGATTTTCAAAAAAAATTGAATTTTCCACGAAACGTGTAGAAATATTCGATCGTTTCAAATGGCCGTTGGTATGACAATTACAGGTCTCAACGCCTATTGATAGAGGTATCAATCATCGAAATCGGAGCACACTTGCAGATTTTCGATTTTTGTGGCTCTGAATTTGTGGGCTATAGTTCAGTTGATTTTCAAAAAAATTGAATTTTCCACGAAACGTGTAGAAATATTCGACCGATCTAAATGGCCGTTTGTATGACAATTACAGGTCTCAACGCCTATTGATAGAGGTATCAATCATCGAAATTGGAGCACATTTGCAGATTTTCAAATTTTGTGGCTCTGAATTTGTGGGCTATAGTTCAGTTGATTTTCAAAAAAATTGAATTTTCCACGAAACGTGTAGAAATATTCGACCGATCCAAATGGCCGTTTGTATGACAATTACAGGTCTCAACGCCTATTGATAGAGGTATCAATCATCGAAATCGGAGCACATTTGCAGATTTTCGATTTTTGTGGCTCTGAATTTGTGGGCTATAGTTCAGTTGATTTTCAAAAAAATTGAATTTTCCACGAAACGTGTAGAAATATTCGACCGATCCAAATGGCCGTTTGTATGACAATTACAGGTCTCAACGCCTATTGATAGAGGTATCAATCATCGAAATCGGATCACACTGGCAGATTTTCGATTTTTGTGGCTCTGAATTTGTGGGCTATAGTTCAGTTGATTTTCAAAAAAATTGAATTTTCCACGAAACGTGTAGAAATATTCGACCGATCCAAATGGCCGTTTGTATGACAATTACAGGTCTCAACGCCTATTGATAGAGGTATCAATCATCGAAATTGGAACACATTTGCAGATTTTCAAATTTTGTGGCTCTGAATTTGTGGGCTATAGTTCAGTTGATTTTCAAAAAAAATTGAATTTTCCACGAAACGTGTAGAAATATTCGATCGTTTCAAATGGCCGTTGGTATGACAATTACAGGTCTCAACGCCTATTGATAGAGGTATCAATCATCGAAATCGGAGCACACTTGCAGATTTTCGATTTTTGTGGCTCTGAATTTGTGGGCTATAGTTCAGTTGATTTTCAAAAAAATTGAATTTTCCACGAAACGTGTAGAAATATTCGACCGATCTAAATGGCCGTTTGTATGACAATTACAGGTCTCAACGCCTATTGATAGAGGTATCAATCATCGAAATTGGAGCACATTTGCAGATTTTCAAATTTTGTGGCTCTGAATTTGTGGGCTATAGTTCAGTTGATTTTCAAAAAAATTGAATTTTCCACGAAACGTGTAGAAATATTCGACCGATCTAAATGGCCGTTTGTATGACAATTACAGGTCTCAACGCCTATTGATAGAGGTATCAATCATCGAAATCGGAGCACATTTGCAGATTTTCGATTTTTGTGGCTCTGAATTTGTGGGCTATAGTTCAGTTGATTTTCAAAAAAATTGAATTTTCCACGAAACGTGTAGAAATATTCGACCGATCTAAATGGCCGTTGGTATGACAATTACAGGTCTCAACGCCTATTGATAGAGGTATCAATCATCGAAATTGGAGCACATTTGCAGATTTTCAAATTTTGTGGCTCTGAATTTGTGGGCTATAGTTCAGTTGATTTTCAAAAAAGTTGAATTTTCCATTGAAAGTGTAGAAATATTCGACCGATCCAAATGGCCGTTTGTATGACAATTACAGGTCTCAACGCCTATTGATAGAGGTATCAATCATCGAAATTGGAGCACATTTGCAGATTTTCGATTTTTGTGGCTCTGAATTTGTGGGCTATAGTTCAGTTGATTTTCAAAAAAATTGAATTTTCCACGAAACGTGTAGAAATATTCGATCGATTCAAATGGCCGTTGGTATGACAATTACAGGTCTCAACGCCTATTGATAGAGGTATCAATCATCGAAATCGGAGCACACTTGCAGATTTTCGATTTTTGTGGCTCTGAATTTGTGGGCTATAGTTCAGTTGATTTTCAAAAAAGTTGAATTTGCCACGGAAAGTGTAGAAATAATTGACCGATCCAAATGGCCGTTTGTATGACAATTACAGGTCTCAACGCCTATTGATAGAGTTATCAATCATCGAAATCGGAGCACATTTGCAGATTTTCAAATTTTGTGGCTCTGAATTTGTGGGCTATAGTTCAGTTGATTTTCAAAAAAGTTGAATTTTCCATGGAAAGTGTAGAAATATTCGACCGATCCAAATGGCCGTTGGTATGACAATTACAGGTCTCAACGCCTATTGATAGAGGTATCAATCATCGAAATCGGAGCACATTTGCAGATTTTCGATTTTTGTGGCTCTGAATTTGTGGGCTATAGTTCAGTTGATTTTCAAAAAAATTGAATTTTCCACGAAACGTGTAGAAATATTCGATCGATTCAAATGGCCGTTGGTATGACAATTACAGGTCTCAACGCCTATTGATAGAGGTATCAATCATCGAAATCGGAGCACATTTGCAGATTTTCGATTTTTGTGGCTCTGAATTTGTGGGCTATAGTTCAGTTGATTTTCAAAAAAATTGAATTTTCCACGAAACGTGTAGAAATATTCGACCGATCTAAATGGCCGTTGGTATGACAATTACAGGTCTCAACGCCTATTGATAGAGGTATCAATCATCGAAATTGGAGCACATTTGCAGATTTTCAAATTTTGTGGCTCTGAATTTGTGGGCTATAGTTCAGTTGATTTTCAAAAAAGTTGAATTTTCCATGGAAAGTGTAGAAATATTCGACCGATCTAAATGGCCGTTGGTATGACAATTACAGGTCTCAACGCCTATTGATAGAGGTATCAATCATCGAAATTGGAGCACATTTGCAGATTTTCAAATTTTGTGGCTCTGAATTTGTGGGCTATAGTTCAGTTGATTTTCAAAAAAGTTGAATTTTCCATGGAAAGTGTAGAAATATTCGACCGATCCAAATGGCCGTTGGTATGACAATTACAGGTCTCAACGCCTATTGATAGAGGTACCAATCATCGAAATTGGAGCACATTTGCAGATTTTCGATTTTTGTGGCTCTGAATTTGTGGGCTATAGTTCAGTTGATTTTCAAAAAAATTGAATTTTCCACGAAACGTGTAGAAATATTCGACCGATCCAAATGGCCGTTGGTATGACAATTACAGGTCTCAACGCCTATTGATAGAGGTATCAATCATCGAAATCGGAGCACATTTGCAGATTTTCGATTTTTGTGGCTCTGAATTTGTGGGCTATAGTTCAGTTGATTTTCAAAAAAATTGAATTTTCCACGAAACGTGTAGAAATATTCGACCGATCCAAATGGCCGTTTGTATGACAATTACAGGTCTCAACGCCTATTGATAGAGGTATCAATCATCGAAATCGGAGCACATTTGCAGATTTTCGATTTTTGTGGCTCTGAATTTGTGGGCTATAGTTCAGTTGATTTTCAAAAAAATTGAATTTTCCACGAAACGTGTAGAAATATTCGATCGATTCAAATGGCCGTTGGTATGACAATTACAGGTCTCAACGCCTATTGATAGAGGTATCAATCATCGAAATCGGAGCACACTTGCAGATTTTCGATTTTTGTGGCTCTGAATTTGTGGGCTATAGTTCAGTTGATTTTCAAAAAAATTGAATTTGCCACGGAAAGTGTAGAAATAATTGACCGATCCAAATGGCCGTTTGTATGACAATTACAGGTCTCAACGCCTATTGATAGAGTTATCAATCATCGAAATCGGAGCACATTTGCAGATTTTCAAATTTTGTGGCTCTGAATTTGTGGGCTATAGTTCAGTTGATTTTCAAAAAAATTGAATTTTCCACGAAACGTGTAGAAATATTCGACCGATCCAAATGGCCGTTGGTATGACAATTACAGGTCTCAACGCCTATTGATAGAGTTATCAATCATCGAAATCGGAGCACATTTGCAGATTTTCGATTTTTGTGGCTCTGAATTTGTGGGCTATAGTTCAGTTGATTTTCAAAAAAATTGAATTTTCCACGAAACGTGTAGAAATATTCGACCGATCCAAATGGCCGTTGGTATGACAATTACAGGTCTCAACGCCTATTGATAGAGTTATCAATCATCGAAATCGGAGCACATTTGCAGATTTTCGATTTTTGTGGCTCTGAATTTGTGGGCTATAGTTCAGTTGATTTTCAAAAAAATTGAATTTTCCACGAAACGTGTAGAAATATTCGATCGATTCAAATGGCCGTTGGTATGACAATTACAGGTCTCAACGCCTATTGATAGAGGTATCAATCATCGAAATCGGAGCACATTTGCAGATTTTCGATTTTTGTGGCTCTGAATTTGTGGGCTATAGTTCAGTTGATTTTCAAAAAAATTGAATTTTCCACGGAAAGTGTAAAAATAATTGACCGATCCAAATGGCCGTTTGTATGACAATTACAGGTCTCAACGCCTATTGATAGAGGTATCAATCATCGAAATCGGATCACACTGGCAGATTTTCGATTTTTGTGGCTCTGAATTTGTGGGCTATAGTTCAGTTGATTTTCAAAAAAATTGAATTTTCCACGAAACGTGTAGAAATATTCGACCGATCCAAATGGCCGTTTGTATGACAATTACAGGTCTCAACGCCTATTGATAGAGGTATCAATCATCGAAATCGGATCACATTGGCAGATTTTCGATTTTTGTGGCTCTGAATTTGTGGGCTATAGTTCAGTTGATTTTCAAAAAAATTGAATTTTCCACGAAACGTGTAGAAATATTCGATCGATTCAAATGGCCGTTGGTATGACAATTACAGGTCTCAACGCCTATTGATAGAGGTATCAATCATCGAAATCGGAGCACATTTGCAGATTTTCGATTTTTGTGGCTCTGAATTTGTGGGCTATAGTTCAGTTGATTTTCAAAAAAATTGAATTTTCCACGGAAAGTGTAAAAATAATTGACCGATCCAAATGGCCGTTTGTATGACAATTACAGGTCTCAACGCCTATTGATAGAGGTATCAATCATCGAAATCGGATCACACTGGCAGATTTTCGATTTTTGTGGCTCTGAATTTGTGGGCTATAGTTCAGTTGATTTTCAAAAAAATTGAATTTTCCACGAAACGTGTAGAAATATTCGACCGATCCAAATGGCCGTTTGTATGACAATTACAGGTCTCAACGCCTATTGATAGAGGTATCAATCATCGAAATCGGATCACATTGGCAGATTTTCGATTTTTGTGGCTCTGAATTTGTGGGCTATAGTTCAGTTGATTTTCAAAAAAATTGAATTTTCCACGAAACGTGTAGAAATATTCGACCGATCCAAATGGCCGTTGGTATGACAATTACAGGTCTCAACGCCTATTGATAGAGGTATCAATCATCGAAATTGGAGCACATTTGCAGATTTTCAAATTTTGTGGCTCTGAATTTGTGGGCTATAGTTCAGTTGATTTTCAAAAAAGTTGAATTTTCCACGAAACGTGTAGAAATATTCGACCGATCCAAATGGCCGTTTGTATGACAATTACAGGTCTCAACGCCTATTGATAGAGGTATCAATCATCGAAATCGGATCACATTGGCAGATTTTCGATTTTTGTGGCTCTGAATTTGTGGGCTATAGTTCAGTTGATTTTCAAAAAAATTGAATTTTCCACGAAACGTGTAGAAATATTCGACCGATCCAAATGGCCGTTGGTATGACAATTACAGGTCTCAACGCCTATTGATAGAGTTATCAATCATCGAAATCGGAGCACATTTGCAGATTTTCGATTTTTGTGGCTCTGAATTTGTGGGCTATAGTTCAGTTGATTTTCAAAAAAATTGAATTTTCCACGAAATGTGTAGAAATATTCGACCGATCCAAATGGCCGTTTGTATGACAATTACAGGTCTCAACGCCTATTGATAGAGGTATCAATCATCGAAATCGGATCACATTGGCAGATTTTCGATTTTTGTGGCTCTGAATTTGTGGGCTATAGTTCAGTTGATTTTCAAAAAAATTGAATTTTCCACGAAACGTGTAGAAATATTCGACCGATCCAAATGGCCGTTGGTATGACAATTACAGGTCTCAACGCCTATTGATAGAGGTATCAATCATCGAAATCGGATCACATTGGCAGATTTTCGATTTTTGTGGCTCTGAATTTGTGGGCTATAGTTCAGTTGATTTTCAAAAAAATTGAATTTTCCACGAAACGTGTAGAAATATTCGACCGATCTAAATGGCCGTTGGTATGACAATTACAGGTCTCAACGCCTATTGATAGAGTTATCAATCATCGAAATCGGAGCACATTTGCAGATTTTCGATTTTTGTGGCTCTGAATTTGTGGGCTATAGTTCAGTTGATTTTCAAAAAAATTGAATTTTCCACGGAAAGTGTAAAAATAATTGACCGATCCAAATGGCCGTTTGTATGACAATTACAGGTCTCAACGCCTATTGATAGAGGTATCAATCATCGAAATCGGATCACACTGGCAGATTTTCGATTTTTGTGGCTCTGAATTTGTGGGCTATAGTTCAGTTGATTTTCAAAAAAATTGAATTTTCCACGAAACGTGTAGAAATATTCGATCGATTCAAATGGCCGTTGGTATGACAATTACAGGTCTCAACGCCTATTGATAGAGGTATCAATCATCGAACTCGGAGCACATTTGCAGATTTTCGATTTTTGTGGCTCTGAATTTGTGGGCTATAGTTCAGTTGATTTTCAAAAAAATTGAATTTTCCACGAAACGTGTAGAAATATTCAACCGATCCAAATGGCCGTTTGTATGACAATTACAGGTCTCAACGCCTATTGATAGAGGTATCAATCATCGAAATCGGAGCACATTTGCAAATTTTCGATTTTTGTGGCTCTGAATTTGTGGGCTATAGTTCAGTTGATTTTCAAAAAAATTGAATTTTCCACGAAATGTGTAGAAATATTCGACCGATCCAAATGGCCGTTTGTATGACAATTACAGGTCTCAACGCCTATTGATAGAGGTATCAATCATCGAAATCGGATCACATTGGCAGATTTTCGATTTTTGTGGCTCTGAATTTGTGGGCTATAGTTCAGTTGATTTTCAAAAAAATTGAATTTTCCACGAAACGTGTAGAAATATTCGACCGATCCAAATGGCCGTTGGTATGACAATTACAGGTCTCAACGCCTATTGATAGAGTTATCAATCATCGAAATCGGAGCACATTTGCAGATTTTCGATTTTTGTGGCTCTGAATTTGTGGGCTATAGTTCAGTTGATTTTCAAAAAAATTGAATTTTCCACGGAAAGTGTAAAAATAATTGACCGATCCAAATGGCCGTTTGTATGACAATTACAGGTCTCAACGCCTATTGATAGAGGTATCAATCATCGAAATCGGATCACACTGGCAGATTTTCGATTTTTGTGGCTCTGAATTTGTGGGCTATAGTTCAGTTGATTTTCAAAAAAATTGAATTTTCCACGAAACGTGTAGAAATATTCGACCGATCCAAATGGCCGTTGGTATGACAATTACAGGTCTCAACGCCTATTGATAGAGGTATCAATCATCGAAATCGGAGCACACTTGCAGATTGTCGATTTTTGTGGCTCTGAATTTGTGGGCTATAGTTCAGTTGATTTTCAAAAAAATTGAATTTTCCACGAAACGTGTAGAAATATTCGACCGATCCAAATGGCCGTTGGTATGACAATTACAGGTCTCAACGCCTATTGATAGAGGTATCAATCATCGAAATCGGAGCACACTTGCAGATTTTCGATTTTTGTGGCTCTGAATTTGTGGGCTATAGTTCAGTTGATTTTCAAAAAAGTTGAATTTTCCACGAAACGTGTAGAAATATTCGACCGATCCAAATGGCCGTTTGTATGACAATTACAGGTCTCAACGCCTATTGATAGAGGTATCAATCATCGAAATCGGATCACATTGGCAGATTTTCGATTTTTGTGGCTCTGAATTTGTGGGCTATAGTTCAGTTGATTTTCAAAAAAATTGAATTTTCCACGAAACGTGTAGAAATATTCGACCGATCCAAATGGCCGTTGGTATGACAATTACAGGTCTCAACGCCTATTGATAGAGTTATCAATCATCGAAATCGGAGCACATTTGCAGATTTTCGATTTTTGTGGCTCTGAATTTGTGGGCTATAGTTCAGTTGATTTTCAAAAAAATTGAATTTTCCACGAAATGTGTAGAAATATTCGACCGATCCAAATGGCCGTTTGTATGACAATTACAGGTCTCAACGCCTATTGATAGAGGTATCAATCATCGAAATCGGATCACATTGGCAGATTTTCGATTTTTGTGGCTCTGAATTTGTGGGCTATAGTTCAGTTGATTTTCAAAAAAATTGAATTTTCCACGAAACGTGTAGAAATATTCGACCGATCCAAATGGCCGTTGGTATGACAATTACAGGTCTCAACGCCTATTGATAGAGGTATCAATCATCGAAATCGGATCACATTGGCAGATTTTCGATTTTTGTGGCTCTGAATTTGTGGGCTATAGTTCAGTTGATTTTCAAAAAAATTGAATTTTCCACGAAACGTGTAGAAATATTCGACCGATCTAAATGGCCGTTGGTATGACAATTACAGGTCTCAACGCCTATTGATAGAGTTATCAATCATCGAAATCGGAGCACATTTGCAGATTTTCGATTTTTGTGGCTCTGAATTTGTGGGCTATAGTTCAGTTGATTTTCAAAAAAATTGAATTTTCCACGGAAAGTGTAAAAATAATTGACCGATCCAAATGGCCGTTTGTATGACAATTACAGGTCTCAACGCCTATTGATAGAGGTATCAATCATCGAAATCGGATCACACTGGCAGATTTTCGATTTTTGTGGCTCTGAATTTGTGGGCTATAGTTCAGTTGATTTTCAAAAAAATTGAATTTTCCACGAAACGTGTAGAAATATTCGATCGATTCAAATGGCCGTTGGTATGACAATTACAGGTCTCAACGCCTATTGATAGAGGTATCAATCATCGAACTCGGAGCACATTTGCAGATTTTCGATTTTTGTGGCTCTGAATTTGTGGGCTATAGTTCAGTTGATTTTCAAAAAAATTGAATTTTCCACGAAACGTGTAGAAATATTCAACCGATCCAAATGGCCGTTTGTATGACAATTACAGGTCTCAACGCCTATTGATAGAGGTATCAATCATCGAAATCGGAGCACATTTGCAAATTTTCGATTTTTGTGGCTCTGAATTTGTGGGCTATAGTTCAGTTGATTTTCAAAAAAATTGAATTTTCCACGAAATGTGTAGAAATATTCGACCGATCCAAATGGCCGTTTGTATGACAATTACAGGTCTCAACGCCTATTGATAGAGGTATCAATCATCGAAATCGGATCACATTGGCAGATTTTCGATTTTTGTGGCTCTGAATTTGTGGGCTATAGTTCAGTTGATTTTCAAAAAAATTGAATTTTCCACGAAACGTGTAGAAATATTCGACCGATCCAAATGGCCGTTGGTATGACAATTACAGGTCTCAACGCCTATTGATAGAGTTATCAATCATCGAAATCGGAGCACATTTGCAGATTTTCGATTTTTGTGGCTCTGAATTTGTGGGCTATAGTTCAGTTGATTTTCAAAAAAATTGAATTTTCCACGGAAAGTGTAAAAATAATTGACCGATCCAAATGGCCGTTTGTATGACAATTACAGGTCTCAACGCCTATTGATAGAGGTATCAATCATCGAAATCGGATCACACTGGCAGATTTTCGATTTTTGTGGCTCTGAATTTGTGGGCTATAGTTCAGTTGATTTTCAAAAAAATTGAATTTTCCACGAAACGTGTAGAAATATTCGACCGATCCAAATGGCCGTTGGTATGACAATTACAGGTCTCAACGCCTATTGATAGAGGTATCAATCATCGAAATCGGAGCACACTTGCAGATTGTCGATTTTTGTGGCTCTGAATTTGTGGGCTATAGTTCAGTTGATTTTCAAAAAAATTGAATTTTCCACGAAACGTGTAGAAATATTCGACCGATCCAAATGGCCGTTGGTATGACAATTACAGGTCTCAACGCCTATTGATAGAGGTATCAATCATCGAAATCGGAGCACACTTGCAGATTTTCGATTTTTGTGGCTCTGAATTTGTGGGCTATAGTTCAGTTGATTTTCAAAAAAATTGAATTTTCCACGAAACGTGTAGAAATATTCGATCGATTCAAATGGCCGTTGGTATGACAATTACAGGTCTCAACGCCTATTGATAGAGGTATCAATCATCGAAATCGGATCACACTGGCAGATTTTCGATTTTTGTGGCTCTGAATTTGTGGGCTATAGTTCAGTTGATTTTCAAAAAAATTGAATTTTCCACGAAACGTGTAGAAATATTCGATCGATTCAAATGGCCGTTGGTATGACAATTACAGGTCTCAACGCCTATTGATAGAGGTATCAATCATCGAACTCGGAGCACATTTGCAGATTTTCGATTTTTGTGGCTCTGAATTTGTGGGCTATAGTTCAGTTGATTTTCAAAAAAATTGAATTTTCCACGAAACGTGTAGAAATATTCAACCGATCCAAATGGCCGTTTGTATGACAATTACAGGTCTCAACGCCTATTGATAGAGGTATCAATCATCGAAATCGGAGCACATTTGCAAATTTTCGATTTTTGTGGCTCTGAATTTGTGGGCTATAGTTCAGTTGATTTTCAAAAAAATTGAATTTTCCACGAAATGTGTAGAAATATTCGACCGATCCAAATGGCCGTTTGTATGACAATTACAGGTCTCAACGCCTATTGATAGAGGTATCAATCATCGAAATCGGATCACATTGGCAGATTTTCGATTTTTGTGGCTCTGAATTTGTGGGCTATAGTTCAGTTGATTTTCAAAAAAATTGAATTTTCCACGAAACGTGTAGAAATATTCGACCGATCCAAATGGCCGTTGGTATGACAATTACAGGTCTCAACGCCTATTGATAGAGTTATCAATCATCGAAATCGGAGCACATTTGCAGATTTTCGATTTTTGTGGCTCTGAATTTGTGGGCTATAGTTCAGTTGATTTTCAAAAAAATTGAATTTTCCACGGAAAGTGTAAAAATAATTGACCGATCCAAATGGCCGTTTGTATGACAATTACAGGTCTCAACGCCTATTGATAGAGGTATCAATCATCGAAATCGGATCACACTGGCAGATTTTCGATTTTTGTGGCTCTGAATTTGTGGGCTATAGTTCAGTTGATTTTCAAAAAAATTGAATTTTCCACGAAACGTGTAGAAATATTCGACCGATCCAAATGGCCGTTGGTATGACAATTACAGGTCTCAACGCCTATTGATAGAGGTATCAATCATCGAAATCGGAGCACACTTGCAGATTGTCGATTTTTGTGGCTCTGAATTTGTGGGCTATAGTTCAGTTGATTTTCAAAAAAATTGAATTTTCCACGAAACGTGTAGAAATATTCGATCGATTCAAATGGCCGTTGGTATGACAATTACAGGTCTCAACGCCTATTGATAGAGGTATCAATCATCGAAATCGGAGCACATTTGCAGATTTTCGATTTTTGTGGCTCTGAATTTGTGGGCTATAGTTCAGTTGATTTTCAAAAAATTGAATTTTCCACGAAACGTGTAGAAATATTCGACCGATCCAAATGGCCGTTGGTATGACAATTACAGGTCTCAACGCCTATTGATAGAGGTATCAATCATCGAAATCGGAGCACACTTGCAGATTGTCGATTTTTGTGGCTCTGAATTTGTGGGCTATAGTTCAGTTGATTTTCAAAAAAATTGAATTTTCCACGAAACGTGTAGAAATATTCGATCGATTCAAATGGCCGTTGGTATGACAATTACAGGTCTCAACGCCTATTGATAGAGGTATCAATCATCGAAATCAGAGCACATTTGCAGATTTTCGATTTTTGTGGCTCTGAATTTGTGGGCTATAGTTCAGTTGATTTTCAAAAAAATTGAATTTTCCACGAAACGTGTAGAAATATTCAACCGATCCAAATGGCCGTTTGTATGACAATTACAGGTCTCAACGCCTATTGATAGAGGTATCAATCATCGAAATCGGAGCACATTTGCAAATTTTCGATTTTTGTGGCTCTGAATTTGTGGGCTATAGTTCAGTTGATTTTCAAAAAAATTGAATTTTCCACGGAAAGTGTAAAAATAATTGACCGATCCAAATGGCCGTTTGTATGACAATTACAGGTCTCAACGCCTATTGATAGAGGTATCAATCATCGAAATCGGATCACATTGGCAGATTTTCGATTTTTGTGGCTCTGAATTTGTGGGCTATAGTTCAGTTGATTTTCAAAAAAATTGAATTTTCCACGAAACGTGTAGAAATATTCGACCGATCCAAATGGCCGTTGGTATGACAATTACAGGTCTCAACGCCTATTGATAGAGGTATCAATCATCGAAATCGGAGCACATTTGCAGATTTTCGATTTTTGTGGCTCTGAATTTGTGGGCTATAGTTCAGTTGATTTTCAAAAAATTAAATTTTCCACGAAACGTGTAGAAATATTCGATCGATTCAAATGGCCGTTGGTATGACAATTACAGGTCTCAACGCCTATTGATAGAGGTATCAATCATCGAAATCGGAGCACATTTGCAGATTTTCGATTTTTGTGGCTCTGAATTTGTGGGCCTATAGTTCAGTTGATTTTCAAAAAAATTGAATTTTCCACGAAACGTGTAAAAATATTCGACCGATCCAAATGGCCGTTGGTATGACAATTACAGGTCTCAACGCCTATTGATAGAGTTATCAATCATCGAAATCGGAGCACATTTGCAGATTTTCGATTTTTGTGGCTCTGAATTTGTGGGCTATAGTTCAGTTGATTTTCAAAAAAGTTGAATTTTCCACGAAACGTGTAGAAATATTCGATCGATTCAAATGGCCGTTGGTATGACAATTACAGGTCTCAACGCCTATTGATAGAGGTATCAATCATCGAAATCGGAGCACATTTGCAGATTTTCAAATTTTGTGGCTCTGAATTTGTGGGCTATAGTTCAGTTGATTTTCAAAAAAATTGAATTTTCCACGAAACGTGTAGAAATATTCGACCGATCTAAATGGCCGTTGGTATGACAATTACAGGTCTCAACGCCTATTGATAGAGGTATCAATCATCGAAATTGGAGCACATTTGCAGATTTTCAAATTTTGTGGCTCTGAATTTGTGGGCTATAGTTCAGTTGATTTTCAAAAAAATTGAATTTTCCACGAAACGTGTAGAAATATTCGACCGATCCAAATGGCCGTTTGTATGACAATTACAGGTCTCAACGCCTATTGATAGAGGTATCAATCATCGAAATCGGATCACATTGGCAGATTTTCGATTTTTGTGGCTCTGAATTTGTGGGCTATAGTTCAGTTGATTTTCAAAAAAATTGAATTTTCCACGAAACGTGTAGAAATATTCGATCGATTCAAATGGCCGTTGGTATGACAATTACAGGTCTCAACGCCTATTGATAGAGGTATCAATCATCGAAATCGGAGCACATTTGCAGATTTTCGATTTTTGTGGCTCTGAATTTGTGGGCTATAGTTCAGTTGATTTTCAAAAAAATTGAATTTTCCACGGAAAGTGTAAAAATAATTGACCGATCCAAATGGCCGTTTGTATGACAATTACAGGTCTCAACGCCTATTGATAGAGGTATCAATCATCGAAATCGGATCACACTGGCAGATTTTCGATTTTTGTGGCTCTGAATTTGTGGGCTATAGTTCAGTTGATTTTCAAAAAAATTGAATTTTCCACGAAACGTGTAGAAATATTCGACCGATCCAAATGGCCGTTTGTATGACAATTACAGGTCTCAACGCCTATTGATAGAGGTATCAATCATCGAAATCGGATCACATTGGCAGATTTTCGATTTTTGTGGCTCTGAATTTGTGGGCTATAGTTCAGTTGATTTTCAAAAAAATTGAATTTTCCACGAAACGTGTAGAAATATTCGACCGATCCAAATGGCCGTTGGTATGACAATTACAGGTCTCAACGCCTATTGATAGAGTTATCAATCATCGAAATCGGATCACACTGGCAGATTTTCGATTTTTGTGGCTCTGAATTTGTGGGCTATAGTTCAGTTGATTTTCAAAAAAATTGAATTTTCCACGGAAAGTGTAAAAATAATTGACCGATCCAAATGGCCGTTTGTATGACAATTACAGGTCTCAACGCCTATTGATAGAGGTATCAATCATCGAAATCGGATCACACTGGCAGATTTTCGATTTTTGTGGCTCTGAATTTGTGGGCTATAGTTCAGTTGATTTTCAAAAAAATTGAATTTTCCACGAAACGTGTAGAAATATTCGATCGATCCAAATGGCCGTTGGTATGACAATTACAGGTCTCAACGCCTATTGATAGAGGTATCAATCATCGAAATCGGAGCACATTTGCAGATTTTCGATTTTTGTGGCTCTGAATTTGTGGGCTATAGTTCAGTTGATTTTCAAAAAAATTGAATTTTCCACGGAAAGTGTAAAAATAATTGACCGATCCAAATGGCCGTTTGTATGACAATTACAGGTCTCAACGCCTATTGATAGAGGTATCAATCATCGAAATCGGATCACACTGGCAGATTTTCGATTTTTGTGGCTCTGAATTTGTGGGCTATAGTTCAGTTGATTTTCAAAAAAATTGAATTTTCCACGAAACGTGTAGAAATATTCGACCGATCCAAATGGCCGTTTGTATGACAATTACAGGTCTCAACGCCTATTGATAGAGGTATCAATCATCGAAATCGGATCACATTGGCAGATTTTCGATTTTTGTGGCTCTGAATTTGTGGGCTATAGTTCAGTTGATTTTCAAAAAAATTGAATTTTCCACGAAACGTGTAGAAATATTCGACCGATCCAAATGGCCGTTGGTATGACAATTACAGGTCTCAACGCCTATTGATAGAGGTATCAATCATCGAAATCGGATCACATTGGCAGATTTTCGATTTTTGTGGCTCTGAATTTGTGGGCTATAGTTCAGTTGATTTTCAAAAAAATTGAATTTTCCACGAAACGTGTAGAAATATTCGACCGATCCAAATGGCCGTTGGTATGACAATTACAGGTCTCAACGCCTATTGATAGAGGTATCAATCATCGAAATCGGAGCACACTTGCAGATTGTCGATTTTTGTGGCTCTGAATTTGTGGGCTATAGTTCAGTTGATTTTCAAAAAAATTGAATTTTCCACGAAACGTGTAGAAATATTCGATCGATTCAAATGGCCGTTGGTATGACAATTACAGGTCTCAACGCCTATTGATAGAGGTATCAATCATCGAAATCAGAGCACATTTGCAGATTTTCGATTTTTGTGGCTCTGAATTTGTGGGCTATAGTTCAGTTGATTTTCAAAAAAATTGAATTTTCCACGAAACGTGTAGAAATATTCAACCGATCCAAATGGCCGTTTGTATGACAATTACAGGTCTCAACGCCTATTGATAGAGGTATCAATCATCGAAATCGGAGCACATTTGCAAATTTTCGATTTTTGTGGCTCTGAATTTGTGGGCTATAGTTCAGTTGATTTTCAAAAAAATTGAATTTTCCACGGAAAGTGTAAAAATAATTGACCGATCCAAATGGCCGTTTGTATGACAATTACAGGTCTCAACGCCTATTGATAGAGGTATCAATCATCGAAATCGGATCACACTGGCAGATTTTCGATTTTTGTGGCTCTGAATTTGTGGGCTATAGTTCAGTTGATTTTCAAAAAAATTGAATTTTCCACGAAACGTGTAGAAATATTCGACCGATCCAAATGGCCGTTGGTATGACAATTACAGGTCTCAACGCCTATTGATAGAGGTATCAATCATCGAAATCGGAGCACACTTGCAGATTTTCGATTTTTGTGGCTCTGAATTTGTGGGCTATAGTTCAGTTGATTTTCAAAAAAATTGAATTTTCCACGAAACGTGTAGAAATATTCGATCGATTCAAATGGCCGTTGGTATGACAATTACAGGTCTCAACGCCTATTGATAGAGGTATCAATCATCGAAATCGGAGCACATTTGCAGATTTTCGATTTTTGTGGCTCTGAATTTGTGGGCTATAGTTCAGTTGATTTTCAAAAAAATTGAATTTTCCACGAAACGTGTAGAAATATTCGACCGATCTAAATGGCCGTTGGTATGACAATTACAGGTCTCAACGCCTATTGATAGAGGTATCAATCATCGAAATTGGAGCACATTTGCAGATTTTCAAATTTTGTGGCTCTGAATTTGTGGGCTATAGTTCAGTTGATTTTCAAAAAAGTTGAATTTTCCATGGAAAGTGTAGAAATATTCGACCGATCCAAATGGCCGTTGGTATGACAATTACAGGTCTCAACGCCTATTGATAGAGGTACCAATCATCGAAATCGGAGCATATTTGCAGATTTTCAAATTTTGTGGCTCTGAATTTGTGGGCTATAGTTCAGTTGATTTTTAAATAAATTGAATTTGCCACGGAAAGTGTAGAAATAATTGACCGATCCAAATGGCCGTTTGTATGACAATTACAGGTCTCAACGCCTATTGATAGAGGTATCAATCATCGAAATCGGAGCACATTTGCAGATTTTCAAATTTTGTGGCTCTGAATTTGTGGGCTATAGTTCAGTTGATTTTTAAATAAATTGAATTTTCCACGGAAAGTGTAGAAATATTCGACCGATCCAAATGGCCGTTGGTATGACAATTACAGGTCTCAACGCCTATTGATAGAGGTATCAATCATCGAAATCGGATCACATTGGCAGATTTTCGATTTTTGTGGCTCTGAATTTGTGGGCTATAGTTCAGTTGATTTTCAAAAAAATTGAATTTTCCACGAAACGTGTAGAAATATTCGACCGATCCAAATGGCCGTTGGTATGACAATTACAGGTCTCAACGCCTATTGATAGAGGTATCAATCATCGAAATCGGATCACATTGGCAGATTTTCGATTTTTGTGGCTCTGAATTTGTGGGCTATAGTTCAGTTGATTTTCAAAAAAATTGAATTTTCCACGAAACGTGTAGAAATATTCGATCGATTCAAATGGCCGTTGGTATGACAATTACAGGTCTCAACGCCTATTGATAGAGGTATCAATCATCGAAATCGGAGCACATTTGCAGATTTTCGATTTTTGTGGCTCTGAATTTGTGGGCTATAGTTCAGTTGATTTTCAAAAAAATTGAATTTTCCACGGAAATGGTAGAAATATTCGACCGATCCAAATGGCCGTTGGTATGACAATTACAGGTCTCAACGCCTACTGATAGAGGTATCAATCATCGAAATCGGAGCACATTGGCAGATTTTCGAATTTTGTGGCTCTAAATTTGTGGGCTATAGTTCAGTTGATTTTCAAAAAAATTGAATTTTCCACGAAACGTGTAGAAATATTCGACCGATCCAAATGGCCGTTGGCATGACAATTACAGGTCTCAACGCCTATTGATAGAGGTATCAATCATCGAAATCGGAGCACATTTGCAGATTTTCGATTTTTGTGGCTCTGAATTTGTGGGCTATAGTTCAGTTGATTTTCAGAAAAATTGAGTTTTCCACGGAAAGTGTAGAAATATTCGACCGATCAAAATGGCCGTTGGCATGACAATTACAGGTCTCAACGCCTATTGATAGAGGTATCAATCATCGAAATCGGAGCACATTTGCAGATTTTCGATTTTTGTGGCTCTGAATTTGTGGGCTATAGTTCAGTTGATTTTCAAAAAAATTAAATTTTCCACGAAACGTGTAGAAATATTCGACCGATCCAAATGGCCTTTGGTATGACAATTACAGGTCTCAACGCCTATTGATAGAGGTATCAATCATCGAAATCGGAGCACATTTGCAGATTTTCGAATTTTGTGGCTCTAAATTTGTGGGTTATAGTTCAGTTGATTTTCAATAAAATTAAATTTTCCACGGAAAGTGTAGAAATATTCGACCGATCAAAATGGCCGTTGGCATGACAATTACAGGTCTCAACGCCTATTGATAGAGGTATCAATAAGAAATCGGAGCACATTTGCAGATTTTCGATTTTTGTGGCTCTGAATTTGTGGGCTATAGTTTAGTTGATTTTCAAAAAAATTGAATTTTCCACGAAACGTGTAGAAATATTCGACCGATCCAAATGGCCTTTGGTATGACAATTACAGGTATCAACGCCTATTGATAGAGGTATCAATCATCGAAATCGGAGAACATTTGCAGATTTTCGATTTTTGTGGCTCTGAATTTGTGGGCTATAGTTCAGTTGATTTTCAAAAAAATTGAATTTTCCACGGAAAGTGTAGAAATATTCGACCGATCCAAATGGCCGTTGGTATGACAATTACAGGTCTCAACGCCTATTGATAGAGGTATCAATCATCGAAATCGGAGCACATTTGCAGATTTTCAAATTTTGTGGCTCTGAATTTATGGGCTATAGTTCAGTTGATTTTCAAAAAAATTGAATTTTCCACGGAAAGTGTAGAAATATTCGACCGATCCAAATGGCCGTTTGTATTACAATTACAGGTCTCAACGCCTATTGATAGAGGTATCAATCATCGAAATCGGAGCACATTTGCAGATTTTCGAATTTTGTGGCTCTGAATTTGTGGGCTATAGTTCAGTTGATTTTCAATAAAATTAAATTTTCCACGGAAAGTGTAGAAATATTCGATCGATCAAAATGGCCGTTTGTATGACAATTACAGGTCTCAACGCCTATTGATAGAGGTATCAATCATCGAAATCGGAGCACATTTGCAGATTTTCAAATTTTGTGGCTCTGAATTTGTGGGCTATAGTTCAGTTGATTTTCAAAAAAATTGAATTTTCCACGAAACGTGTAGAAATATTCGACCGATCCAAATGGCCGTTGGCATGACAATTACAGGTCTCAACGCCTATTGATAGAGGTATCAATCATCGAAATCGGAGCACATTTGCAGATTTTCAAATTTTGTGGCTCTGAATTTATGGGCTATAGTTCAGTTGATTTTCAAAAAAATTGAATTTTCCACGGAAAGTGTAGAAATATTCGACTGAACATAATGGCCGTTTGTATGACAATTACAGGTCTTAATGCCTATTGATAGAGGTATCAATCATCGAAATCGGAGCACATTTGCAGATTTTCAAATTTTGTGGCTCTGAATTTGTGGGCTATGGTTTTGCAAAAATTCATTGTGCAATGCTGCAAACCAAAGCCAGCACCAATGGAGAAAGTTTTGCATTTGGAGCCAGGTGATTAAAACAATTGCTCGAATGCCCAGTAATAACAAGACCAGATTTGTTTGCTGCAGAGGAATATCTCAGTCGTTTTCAAAGTGGTTTGATCTCAGTCGTTTTCAAAGTGGTTTAATCATGCGAAACACATTTTGCGATATATTCGTGGAACGCTCGACTTGATCTTGGTTTACCAAAAGAATAAAGCAGCAGAAACATTGATTGGATTCAGTGATTCGGATTGGGGTGGAGACAAAAATGCTGAAAAGTCGACATCGGGTTACGTGTTCAAATAGTTTGGAAACACTGTAACACCGGCTTCAAGAAAACAACCATCTGTTAGTGTGTCTTCAACGGAAGCCGAATACATTGCATTGACTGAGGCAATTTGTGAACTCAAGTGGATTCGAAAAGTACTGGTTGATCTCAAAACTGAATGCAATGAACCAGTAATCATGACTTGGAAAAAATTTGTTTTGAATTTACGTTATGCCAATCTATGGTAACGCAATGATATGGAAACAATGAGTAGGTGAATATTTCCATACAAAATAAATTTATTCTGGTGAGTCCGAGTATACAGAGGCAGATATTTAATTATATACCTATTTGTAAGTTGACTACGTCACATGTGACATGACTACCAATTATTTAATTAAATCGAATTATTTCTAATCATGATTATAGACAGGTACGCAGCTTTACATTTATTTTATAAATACTTTACTACTACTACAGGTCAATATTTTCAAATAGACTGTTGGGCTTCTTTTCTCGGATCAATAAACTTTCACTACCAAACTGTATCATTAGAAAATGTAAACAATTTTTTTTTTTTTTTTTGTTCAAATTATATTCACGTTTTGTAAACAAATTGAGGAAATGATTGTTGCATTCTTTAATATAAAATTAGAAAAATCAAATTGTTAAATTATACAGATGAAAATCGACGAGTTAACGCCCACACTAATTTACGATCGAGCTAATTATAAACAGATGTACAGTACTTGTATACAAATAATTGCGCCACTGTTATGTTTACGGCAGATAATTTTGGATCGGTCACGTGATTCAAATGCTGAGCAATTATAAATTTCAATCAAAACTTTAAATAAATATAAAACTTAGTACAAATCTAAAAAAATGTTTATTTTCATTACAAATACAAATATTTTTACAATAATTATACATTAAACTTTATGTATACAACATATACTAAAATAATACTAGTACACAATGCACATACTAACTGAATAAACTTACACACTTATGTTATGTTAATGTTTGACATTCGATTTATCGTAATATTTGGCTGCTGCTTCCGTTTTTTCGTCTTAAAAAAGAATATAAACAAATAGAATACGATTGCCAAAAATCCAATCAAATTAAGTATTAACGATGCCAGCAGAATATAACGCCATGCATCACGCACTTCACTACAACTCAAATCCTTATAGTGAAACGTATACCCACCAAATGGTAATTTTAAATTGTCTGGATTTTTAATCTTTATATGATCACTGTAGTCCGCAGCCACGCCAAATATACACAAGCATTCTGACGTTTCTGCAAATATTTTCGATGGCATACAATGTTTGTCGACATGCCATAAATTTTTAAAATGTATAAATGCAAAAACAAAAGCTATAAATGTTAAAATTACGGCGGTCACACTGAAGATAATCGCATTAATTTTTAAAACTTTAAAACAAATTTTATGAAAATTACTTCGAGCCGCTCGCTTAAAATTTAAAAGCTTTAGACTAATTAAGCTACATAAGGTAAGTATAATGCCACTCCAGTATGGTTTATCCTGGATACGAGTGTTCGGTGCCCAAATTTGGATCCACAGGGCTAGTGATATAAGTAATATGCCACTTAGTAACGCTATTATAAGTAATAACCGTAGTAAGCCTGGACATTGGAGATTCATTGGATTGCTTTTTTCAAAGCCACCTGCAAATAAAAAGAAATAATTTATTTTTAATTAAATAATTGAATTTTAATTAATTTATATTTAATATTAGAGAAGGAGCTAACTCAAATGCGTTACAAGTTTTTTTCAATGAAAGAATTTATAATTTCGGAACCACCCCCTTTATGTGTGTTCTCTTCGCTTAATAACCGGTATATTGTCTTTCCGAGCCTGACAACAAAGTAGAAAAATAATTTGCTGGCCAAGATTACTAGATGTCGCTATATTTGTGTTCTGCCCTGTTGGCTTCCAGGGCCCTGATTCTCTAAAAAATAAGATAACGGGTAAACGTGTAAACTTGCAAAAAGCAAAGCCTACTTTAATGAATTCGCAATTTTTCGATTTGATTACTATTTCAAATATAAAATCGAAAAATTGCAAACTAATAAAAGAAAGCTTTGCTTTTTATGAGTTTACACATTTACCCATTATCTTATTTTTTAGAGAATCAGGGTGCTGCTAATCAATAATGAAAGATTTCGCCTATATAACTAAATCATAGCCGGGTTGAGGGTCCTCACCACCAAAGCATTTAAAAAAACCTTCTCGGCAAGAGAACTGAATACTAATCATATCGGCATAGTAACAAGTCCCCACTTGGAAAACATTTCTGGCTAAGATTACTGGAAACTTTCGAAATCAGACAAGATACCACGCCATCCCACACAACAAGGAAGAGGCAGTGCGAACAGCGGTGGGCAGAGCATTAGCAGAACAACAGCTAATTACACAGCCACAAAAAAAAAAGTTTTCGACCCAGCAGACAGACCCCTCTACCCCTATGTATTTTGATGCACTGAATCTGAATTTCAGCATACACATTTTTTTTATTCAACCCGCATGTAGGGGTAAAGTGGGGATGTTAACGGGAAATTGACACGATAAAACATTTTTTATGCTGAAAGTCGGATTCATCGCATCAAAATACATAGCGGTTAATTTTTTTTTATTTGTGTGGCTGTGTTATGAGTGGGCCACCAGCAAACACCAGCGCACCAGAAGGAGGAACACGAGTACCACCAACAGAAGCAACAAGAGCGATAGCATCAATCTCGGTACGAATCGAGGTAAGCGATATCATAACGAGTCCTATCTTCACCACGCCATTCATCACTAAAATACGCGATATTAAACTACATCGGCGAGTCCAGGCAGTCAAGAATCCATCGACTATTGCAGGAGACATGAAACCCTCGCAACTACTTAGGCAACTTAAAGCTAGCGGGGGCGCAGCTGTAAACGGGGATATTAAAATCATTTGGCTGAAGCGGTTACCCCATATAGAGCCCAAGAAATTTTGTCACCCGCACAGCTGAATCACTAACAGCCAAGGAACTATCGGGTCTAGCGGACCACCTACACGAAACGAGTATACAATTCAACATATCCGCAATTGCAGAGTCAGCACGAGTCATGCCGTCAAAACATGAAACCAACTTGTAGTACCAAATCCACGAACTATGGTTAAACTGTTAGACCAGATGAAAAAGCGAGACCAGGAACGATTCAAATTAGTCAACAATAGACCTCGCAGTCAGTCTAACAGTAGGTCAACAACAAACGTCCCAGCCGCAGATAATAATTCAGTACATAAAGTACTGAAGTATATATAAACATAGCATTCCACTTTAATGCTATTCCCATTTCCGTTTCAAGGACTTAGCAAGAAATTGTAAGTCGATCTGCCCGCGCTGGGAAGAATTCAAACAAAAAAAACCAGAGCCACCAACGCAAACACCGACATGCGAAGGTGCTGGAGCAAATTGTCGCTTAAAAATTACAGAAAAAGAATCCCACATAGCATATTTAATGACACTGGTGCCGACGTATCTCTGATGCCAGTCCCAAAAGAAGGTAGCAAAAACCACGACGCAAATTTCTATTTATGTTATACGCAGCAAACGGTAGTAAACTGAAAACGTACGGGAAAAGAAGGATTCAGCTAAATGTTGGCCTTAGGAGGTCGGACATTCAGTAGGACTTTTATTAAAGCAGAAGTCACGTTACCCATAATTGGAGTTGATTTCCTAAAACAAACCAGTCTACTCGTCGATATCTAACATGGACAATTAATCGATCCACTCACCACGCTTTATACAGTCGGAGCAACAACCACTGAAGAAGCATCAACCGTGCGGGTAGTAGATAGTAACCAAGACACACAAATCGTTGAGTTACTAAACAAATTCAAGGCAATCACATGTGACCTACAAATTTCCAAACCCATCAAACACACCGTAGTCCGTAACCCATCACATTATAACGAAGGGACCAACGGTATTCGCCAAGCCTCGAAGATTAAGTACAGAGAAACTGGACATAGCGACAAAGGAATTCCAATATATGGTAGATCAAGGGATCTATCGGCGTTCCGATAGTCCATTCTAGTGCCTTAAAAAAAATTGAGACTGGCGACCATCTGGAGACTATCGGGCGCTGAACAAAGACACAGTACCAGATCGATACCCGATCCCATCAAGACTTCTCGCAAAATCTAGAAGGTGCAACAATTTTTTCGACGATAGACCTGGTGCGAGCATACCACCTCCATCGAGGAGAAAGATATACCAATAACGGCGATCACAACACCATTTAGATTATTTGAATTTACGAAAATGAAGTTCTGCTAAGAAATACACGAAGTACATTCCAACGTTTCATGCCCTCCATACTACAAGGGCTAAATTTGTGTTTCGTGTACTTAGACGGCGTGCTAGTAGCATCTAAGTCGCGAACAGAACACACAAAATACCTAGAAATTTAGAGAAAAGTCAAAGGACGGGATTAAGCCAACGTCAGAAAAAATCGATGAAATAAACAAAATACCAAGGCCAAAAACGATCAATCACCTGGGAAGGATACCTGGGGACGATACATTTTTATAGAATCTTCGTACCAAACGCGAGTAAAAACCAAGCAATACTCAACCAGTATCTACAAACCAGCAAGAAAGGTGATACCCGGAAATCGAGTGGTTAGAACAGCCGATAGAAGCCTTTGAATTGTCAACTGAGACAACTGAGCGAAGCAACAAGTTTAGCACATCCATCAGCAAGAATGGAGGTAGCTAGCACTAATACTCGATGCATCGGATAAAGCAATCAATGTCGTAATACAACAGTGCAGCCAGAACGAAAACGCCGATTGGCAACCACTATAATTTTATTCATCAAAGTTAAATTCCGCACAAACAAGATGTAGCGCATACGATCGAGAACTACTAGCGATATATGCAGCCGTAAAAAAATTCAAGCATTTGTTAGAAGGTCGCATATTTACAATATTTACCGACCACAAACCATTAACGTTAGCATTCGTGCAAAAATCAGAGAAAGCTTCTCAGCGACAATTCCGATCCCTGGATTTCATAGGTCAATATTCTAAAAATATTCAACACATAGCAGCACGGGATAATGTGGTGGTAGATACCATGTCGCATTTAGAAGTAATATAAAAAACAGAGACAGTCGATTACATCAGCATAGCGAACAGGCAAACAAAAGATGAAGAGTGTGAAACTTAAGAAAGGAGTAAAACAAATTACAATTTCGAGACATTCCAATTACATTTAACTTAACAGAAACTTTGTGTTGCGACATATCCAACGAAAGCCACGGGCATACAAACCAAGCGAGTTCCGCAAAATAGTGTTCCACGCAGTAGTTCACAACCTCGCACACCCAGGGGTAGCAGCAACAGTGAAGGAGATGACAAAACCATTTATTTGGTAGGACATCAAAGAGGATGTAAAGAATGTGGTTCAATGCTGCATACCATGCCAGAAGGCGAAAGTAATACGACACACGAGAAGCCCGCTAAGGGAATATCCGCCGGCAAACAACCCATTCACGCAGATTCACATGGACATAATCGGTCCACTACCACCATCTGAAGGGCAACGATATTGTGTTACAATAATCGATAGATACACACGATGGACCAAAGCAGTACCTGTGCCAGACATCCGGACGGAAACTATCGCAAGGGAGATATACAACAACTGGATCGCTCGCTTCGGAGTGCCAACATCTACCGTAACCGACCAAGGCGCGCAATTCAAATCAGAGCTATTCGCGGAATTCGCGAAGATGTTGGGCTCCGAACATAAAAGAACCACTGCGAACAATCCGCCAACGGGATAATCGAAAGATGGCACAGGACGCTTAAAGCGGCCATCATGTGGCACGGGAAAGATGAATGGGCGCGTCTACTTCCAACAGTATTGTTGGGACTAAGATCGGCGTCCCGGGCAGAAATGGCAGCATCCTCATCAAAGCTGATTTACGGGGAAAACCTACGAATACCCAGCGAATTAATACTAGAAAAGAGAGAGGATACACCACGAGCAGAATTCATAAAAGTGCGAAGAAGCCATTTTAACAAAATTCACCAACACCCGCATCCAAACAAATTAGTCCAAATATTTTCATGGCAAAGGAACTGTTAAATTGCACACATGTTCTCGTAAGGACAGACTTAAGCAAGCGATCATTGCAGCCACCATATGAGGCCCCGTTCCCAGTAACCACCAGAAAATAAAAATATTTTCAGATAGAAATAAAAGGGAAAACAAGTAACATATCGATTGACATATTAAAACTGTGCCTCACACAAGACGAGCAACTACAAGGCCAGCAAGGAAAGGAGGATGAAAAGAGAGAGACGACAACTCTTCCAAATAAGGGACCTGAAGCAGAGAACCACATTCATAAAGAAAAAGTACGGTTAACCATAGATAAACAAACACCAGCATACAGTTCACCATCTAACACAGACAGTACCAGGAAATCATGCATAAAAAAGACATCATCGTTAAATATTAATATACCAACAGCGGCAGCAATACCAGGCAATAAGCAAACAACCATCCGTGTGAGAAGATGTACAAAAGCGCATATCCGCTTCGCAGATATTTCATTTATCGGTGACCGGTGATTCACTGGCAAGGAGGTACTGTGGCGGCGACAAAGTCGACGCAACATAAATCCATAATTTTCCAAAATTGTAAAAGACTAAGTGTGCATTCACAGTACATATTGTTTTCGCCCTGCGTTTCGATGTTGATTTGGGCTTATCGTGATACAACAACAATAACTATTTTATTTTTATTTTTGAAAACTGATTGTATTTTTTCCTTTGTACTTTTGGTAAAAACATAAAAATTTTGTGTAAATATAATAAAATAAAAATTAAAACATACATTAATATATTCCACAATCAGTTTGAGAATAATTTTACTAAAAAAAACAAATAAAAATTAAAATTTAAAATTATAAATATCGATGCGTCGATAAATTTGAATTTTTTTTACGAAAACAACCAAAATTACTATGGTTGACATATTTTATTTGGATCGAAGCTGTCTTCACCGCTAAAGACACTATATTTTTGGTAGAAAACTTGGATTTTTTCTATCCAAACGATAAGTTTTTTACATGGAAATGGAGCATTTCTTTGCTAATATCGTGAAGAAAAACAACAACAAAAATTAAAATCTGAAAACAACATCGAAACGCAGCTCGAAAACAATACTGTGAATGCACACTAACGATAAAATAAAATTCACAACACAAAAACTACTCTATTCGTTTTAATTATATAAATTCCAAAAGTCCCCATCTTAGTAACTCGGTCCACCAAACGTACGAGCTCAATTAGAAGTGTCAAAATTATTTGACGTTTGGCGTTTGTCAAACCCGTATTCAATATAATATTAGCGACAGGTAAAATGTGTTATTGTTATTAATGAACGGCTGGACTTCGTGGACTAGGTCCACCTGGAGGCAAAACTTATTACGAGAAGCGGAACAAAACGCCACCCGTAATACTAGAACTCCGATAAACCAAATTCAATGTATTATGCACCTTTTAAAACGGAAAAAATTAAAAATGTATAGTGAAATCCTAGAAGATGGAAAAATTGTGAACAACTTCATTCTTAACGAAAAGTTAATGATTAAGTAGTGTACAACATAACCTTGTTCTGTTTTTTCGTGGTGAAATCTATTTCAAAATATGTTAAAAATATTTTTATTGTTATCTTGTAACATACTTATCACTTAGAGAATCATAGTTAAATGTGTAAGTTTTTATCACTTAAATAATTAAACGAACATGTTTAAAGCAATAATCTCGCATTTTTAGAAATATGGGAAACAAAATAAAAAAATTGACACTAAAAGAAAAATATACGGTGATCCAAATGAAAAAAATAAAACCAAAATTAAGGATTTTTGTGAGAAATTCAAGTGTGGAAAATCACAAATTTACCAAATTTTTATAGACGAAAAAGAAATCTGCAAACGTTACTGCGAAGGCAAAGAATATGAGTTATTGGCGAAAAAGTAAACTGATACCAAATATTTTCGGATTAACGAAAAATTATTTGAGTGGTTTAGCGCAGCCCGTGCAAAAAATGTTCCCATAACTCGACCAATACCTTAGGAATGTCGGAGTTCAAAGAATCAAATGGATGGTTAAGGTGTTTCAGAAAGAGATATGCAATCGCCTTTAAAATATATTCGGGTGAGGCGAATGATGTAAATCAGATAACCGTCGTACAATGGAAGGAAAGGCTGGGTGATATAGTAGAGGGTTATGATACAAAGAATATTTGCAATTGGGATGAAAGATGAAACAGCTTTATTTTATCGGTTCTAACCAAACAAAACCATGCAATTAAAAGGAGAAAGATGTGCCGGTGGAAAATTTTCTAAAGAAAAGCTAACAGTCCTTCTAACCATTTTTGGTGATGGGATGCTTTGGCAACCGCTCTTTAAAGGCAAAAGTTTAAAGCTTCGCTGTTTAAAAAATTTCGAAATCGATAAATTTGTGGCGATTGTTATTCACCACAATAAAATAAAAAAAATCTCCATCCTCCAATCCAAACAAATTTGGAAACATAAGGTTTGCGTCCAAAATATACAAAAGTTCAAATTGGGAAATAACCTTAATTCGACCTCGTTCATATGGCGAAGGTAAGTTCACGTCGCCGTCACATTTCTGTGGAGATGTCAAAAAAAAAAAAAATTATTAATCGGGGCCTTTAGAAAACATATAATGAAAAATATTTTTTTCTCGCGAAAAGAAGTCAAAATTATTGGTGAAAATAAAAAAAAAACTTAAATTGATAACCTAAATTATAATACTAATAACAATCAATTGTGTTCACTATAATTGTGTTTAATATAAAAAACAATAAAATCGTGTGTAATAATATACAAGAGTGAGTGTTTGATTGATGGTCTGTGGGAACCCCATCCGCACGGAGAACTCGAACGACACACGATAAATTAAAAGTCAAATATGTTTCAAATAAAAAAGCATGGATGACATCAAAAATATTTGAAATTTATTTAGTAGCGCTCAATGTCGAGATGACTAAACAAAATCGTCATATCCTGCTATTTTTATAGATAATGCCACTTGCCATCCAGCAATTGTTTTGTAATATTAAGTTACAGTATTTTCCACCAAATGCGACAGCTATTCTCCAACCATTAGACAACGGTATTATACAAAATATGAAGGTTAATGATCGTAAACTAATGTTAAGAATATTTTAGCTAAAATGGGTCAATGTGAGAGGGCATCGGAGTTGATAAAATCGATTAGTGAGTTTGTGATTTTATCTCGTTAAGGCAGAGACTGTAATGAGATGTTTTTGCAATTGTGGCTTTTTTGCAACTCAAGAAATTCTTGTCGAGTCCATTGCACCAAATGGTCCCAGTGCAAGATTTAATCGAAAATCTTTATGGTGAGGAGATTTGTTCTGCAGAGACTTACTTACAGATAGACAACGATGTTTTCACTGAAATAGATGAAATTAATCTTGATGAAATATTGTCAGAACTCAGAAGTCCAAGAAAATCCCTTATCAAAGGATGATGAAGATATTGATGAGATAAACGAAGTTGTACCATCCAAAGTCCAAATTCAGGAGGCTCTAGCTTGTACGGAAACGTTAAAGCAATACACATCGGAATCTAGCGAAAATATTTTTTATGAAAATATTGTTAAAATTAAATTAGGTCTAATTGAGACCCTGGCCAAAAACCAAACTGTTCGCTAAACAAATCATTTTAGATAAGCTTCTTCACTTATCTAAATCACATTAACCCATTACCGCCCGCCGTACTCGTTTGAGTACACCACCTTATATCGTAAATGCTTCGAATCTAACGGATTTAAAATATTTTTGTTTCTCGATTATTGGTGGTTAATATAGAGTTTTTATCGAAAAGAAAAAAATTGTAAACGATATACAGCAATCAGCTTCGGAAAATACCCCTAAAATTAAAAATTAAATCAAGGGAAACAACTACCCTTTGGTACGAAATTCCTAGCAGAACAAAGAAGAGCGAGAAGAGTATGGCAACAAATAAGGGCCCTATAAGATAAAACTAATTTAAACAGTCTCACTCAACAAAAGACGAGAGATCAAAGAATTGAAAAATAAATCAATCAGCAACTATTTAAGAAAATTAACTCATGATAGCAGTCCTGATTATTCTCTTTGGAAAGCAACCAAAAGAATTAAAAGACCAATAATGCAAAATCCTCCAATAAGAGTAGCAGGCGAGAAATTGGCTAGGAATAATGAAGACACAGCTCGAGAATTTGCTGAACCCATAAAAAACAAATATCCTAAACCTAAATCTTAAAATAACTGCCAAGGAAAGCTCTGGTGGAGCTCACCAATCTTATAAATGCACCATTTAGAATCAAATATGTACCAAGCTTGTGTAAAATTGCAGAAGTAATTATGATCCCAAAACCTGAGAAACCACCACACATAACCTCATCTTACAGGCTTTCGCTATTGTCAGTCATGTCCAAACTCTTTGAGAAGTTACTGGTTAAAAGGTTAAATCCGATAATCGAGAGTAAGAACTTGATCCCAAATCATCAGTTCGGTTTTCGTAACCAACACTCAACAATATTGATCAAGTTCACAGAATAACCAGTATAATTGAGAAAGCACTAGAGGAGAAAAAAGTCTGTTCAATAATGTTTCTAGACGTTGCCCAAGCGTTTGACAGAATGCGGCATGAAGGACTTAACCATAATTAAGAAATCTTCTACCAATCCAATTTGCTAAAATACTGGAATCCTGAAAGATAGATTCTTCAGGATTAAGTTAGATGATACATTTTCTGAATTGAAAGAAATCAACGCAGGAGTTCCACAGGGCAGTGTATTAGGACCGGTTTTATACCTACTGTACACTTATGATCTTTCTGCATCTGCATCTTTTGCAGATGGCACGGCGATCTTAGCTGTTGGCAAAAGCAATGCAGAGTCAACACAGAAGTTACAATCAGCAATGACTCAAATTTATAAGGATGGCGAATAAAACTAAATGAAACTAAATCAGTTTACATCAACTTTACAAACAGGCGATTCGGACATATCCCGATTACCATAAATCGAGAAATAGTACCGTATGTGAACACAGCTAAGTATCTCGGCATGACCCTGGATGCTAAACTGCGATGGAAAGTACATGTCAAGAAAAAAAGTGAAGAACTAAGACTTAAATACAGGAAGATGTATTGGCTGATGGGAAGGAACTCTTCTTTATCAACATACAACAAGCTGCTACTTTATAAGCAAATATTGAAACCCGTTTGGACGTATGGTATTCAACTTTGGGGTCGTACCAAACAGAGCAACGTAAATATCATCCAAAGATTTCAGAATATGGTATTAAGGAACATCGTTGATGCACCTAGGTATGTCAGGAACAACGATCTCCATAGGGACCCTAAGGCGAACCTAATCGTAAATGAAATTCAAAAAAAAGCACGGATACATGAAGAAAGGCTCCGGCAACATGTGGACAGTGAGCCAACTCAGCTCCTATGCAACACGAATTTAGTACGCAAACTTAAAAGGACCAAACCTTTTCAGCTGGTATAATTGTTAGCTGAAACAGCATTGTGCTGATCTAAAATCCACTACAGAGATGTGATTTAGTCAATTTACCAGACACTATGGAACGCCAATGGGAAGAAGGCATAGATTAATATAAGTTAGTAAATTAAGTCAGAAACAAATTGCTCGTTAAAATAAATAAATAATGGAATTCACGAGATTTTCTAGCGTTTGCGTTGGAATTTGATCCCAGATATTTTTTACCACAACAGCGATTTCATTTGGCTGCCTTCTAATTCCTTCCGTCATTTTTTGCTTTAAATAATTCCATATTCTCAATTGGCCAATCAAGTGTTTGTTGATCCAAATCTCTTAGCAACTTATGGTGATAAATTTACTTTTGTGAATTAGAGCGTTGTCTTGCTGCAATATAAATTGGTGTAATAAAATGCTGGCCGATCAATTCACAACCGGAAACTAAATCGTACTCGTTTAACACTTCCAAGTACGTACTTGAAGTTACTTTTCAGGTAGCATTATAAAATGTCCAACACCATTCTAGCTAAAACACTCCCATACCATTATTTTACCACCACCACTAAGGCGAATGGGCCTAATAACGGTGCGATTTTTTTTTACGTCTTTGTTATCATTATATATGGGGGGTAAATCAAAATTTAAATGTGATGACGCGCGTCACGGAATTGACGTATTTACGGGATTTATTTGATTAAAGTAATGTCTCTGGATAAATATAAATGAAATGTTTTAAAAACTGTAAAAATCAATCCAAGTTAAATAAACATTTTTGGATTGAAAAAAAAAGTAAAACAACAAATTATTAATATGTATTTTAATTTGAATTTGAATTTAATAGTGATGAACTTGATCAAACGCCATATTGATTTAAAGCTATAAAATAAAAATAAAAAAGTTCAAAAATTTTTTGACGTTATATGCTGTCTAACCTATGCAATCCTGGAAAAGTGTATAGTCGCAAAGATCAGGCCGAAAAATGTTTAGGCTTGCGACTTATGGGACTTCAAAATTTCCAAGTGACCGGAAACTAATTTGATTTAATACGTCATTTGCATCGTCAATATTTAAAAATAAATTATATCTAGTAAGCTTTTATTAATAGCAAGTCATTCCTATTTTTTGACATTGACATTTCTGTGATGTTTTATTGACTTTTTGTGATATTTTAATGATTGAAATTTCTACGATATACTGATCGATACATTATTATTTGTGAATTGCTTTTTTGAAATCGGTATTATTTCTGAGTAATAAATTCTCTTGCTATAATTAAGGTCGTATATAAACCTTAATACCAAATTAATATCGGACGCCATTAGGGTGGAGCAAGTTTTGGAGAAAGGCGCTGAAGAATCATTTCGGTCAATTCTGACGTTGCTTACATAATATTGTGAAAAGGCACAAATTTTCAGAAAAGAAATTTTGAACATTATCGATGCTCTCTAGGCGAAGTAATTTAAATTCTCAAGAGCTTTCAACAGTATACTAGAGATGTATAACTGGATCTAATTGTTGAAGGTCGAAGATGAAAACACGTTCCAGTTTCAAGCAATTTAACAAGGGACCCTTTTGAACTTTCAAATTCAAAAAATTATAAAAACTATTCTAAGTTGTAGTACTTTGTTTTTTTTATCGGCAACCAATCTCTTTTTAGTGTTAAAACCACCCCTTAATTAACCTCAAAAGACGCTTTTTTCGATATATCTCGACTTCTACGCCACTCTTTTTGATAAAACAAATTGGTAATTATTCCTCATACAATGTACAACTAATCCATAGTAAATTAGATTATAAGGGTTGCATCTCCATGCATAAAGATGGTAGCATTAGACAATTAACGGTTTTTTTAAGTTTGTAATTTCTAAATTTTGATTTCACTTAAACTGTACAAATAAAGTTTTCTCAATTGAACGTAGTCCTACGTTAATAGGTCGTGTCTCGGATACAAGCTCGTCGATTTTTTTTTTTTTGTTCGGGAGCGGAATAAAAATATGTTTTTCCGTAGGTTCCATCCAAACTAAAACATGACTCGTCTGTCCACAAAATATTACGCCAGAACTCCACAGGCTTTGACTGGTAGGCGTGTGCAAATTTAAGTCGCTTTCTCTTATATGCTTGGCTTATGAGCGGCTTCTTTTGAATAGTATAGGCTTTGACATTTCCTTCGTATAGTCGTCTTCATACAGTCATCAGACAGATTTTGACTTTTCTAGTGTAATTTATTTCATTCTGAACTTGTCTGAATTTTTCCTGATGGTTGCGTTTAAGGAGTTTCACTATTATTTTATTTTATTTTGCTGTTGTAGCTCGTTTTCGTGCTCTCCCTTGCATATTTTTCAAGTTACTCTTACTTTTTGATTTTTGGATTTGATAAGCAATCGAATATCGGTGGTAGTTGTGCATCCGTGCTAACCCTTTTATAGGCATCCCGGAAGAATAGCCGACTACAATCGCGGCTCTAACCTCCAAAGATAATTCCTTTAAGATAATAATAACTAAAAGAACGAACTGTAACCTTTTTGATAAAACATTAAAAATAATCGCGATTCCCGTAATCCCGTTAGAAGAGAATTTTTGCTTGCTATGTACAAATAATTTTGTGATTTTCTTTTGCGTTTGTTGTTAATGAAATAATATAGTAAATGTTTTTTTTTATTTTGTTTTTAATCAAATACAGAATAAATGTCATTTTGAATAATAAATTAAATATTTTTTTATTTAAGTTAATTTTTGGGTCATAATTTTAAATTTAATCGATAGATTTGTTAAATTTTTGCGATTCACAAATAACTTAGGTAAGGTCTGTATATAAATGTCGTTTAAGTTAATCGTTTTCATTTTTTTGTAATACTCTATGTATTGGGCAGCGAAGGGACTTATCATAGCTGCCCAATTTATGGAGGTGTCCAATATAAGGAAAATTTCTTCTTTTTTTAGTAAAAAATAAATGACGTGCATATCAACATTTTTATTTTGAATTCAGATTAATTTCATAGTTAATTCAACATTTTTGCAGTCTGACTATTTTTGTTGTCCAATTTGTAATATAGGCACAGATAAGAATAGGCAGATGTACATCTTGTATGGGCCAAATTTACATTAGAAATTTCAATACAATAATTCCAATCCAATCCTTTTAGAGCAGGACGTACATTTCTGTCTCTTTTTATCTTTTTTTACGTATGACTATTTTGATTATATCAAAGCAAACATGGCATGGCTATTTTGATTATATCAAAGCAAACATAAACCAACTTCAAACAAAATTGTATTTTACAATATATACGTCCTGCTCTAAAAGGATTAGATTAAAATTTGGTATTGAAATTTCTAATGTAAATTTGGCCCATACAAGATGTACATCTGTCTATTCTTGTCTGTGATATACAGTGGTGGCCATATTATTAAGGACACATCAATTCTGTTGGGGAAATGTTTGCTTTTGGCGACTTATGTATTTTACTAAACATTTTTATAGCCTAGCCATACGAAACTATTATTTGCTAAGGTGCATTCAAAATGCAAAGTTTTACTTTGTACTAAATAATATTTGTACTAAAACTAGAAATACATTTTTTTAACTAAATTAGAAATATCTTAAAAAACACATTTCTAGCTGAGCTACCTCAAAATATTGAGTGGATGCACGTTCAGCATTATTGACTATACATTTCTTTCATTTGGAGTTTTGTGCTATCTAGGCTAGAAACATCTCTCAGGCAACTAAATAAATTTAGATTAATATGAAAAAAATTAGTACTTGTTGGTAGATGTATTAATTAGTACTTATCGTATTTAGTAGACGAGCAAACGTTATATTTTTAAGAGAAAATTCATTAACTGTACTTAAAATGTAATTTTTATTTGTGTATTAAAAATCATAAAGGCTAAAATTATTTGTTGTAATTAGTACTAATTTTATTCATATTAATCTAAATTTATTTAATGCCCTGAGAGCTGTTTCTAGCCTAGATAGCACAAAACTCCAAATGAAAGAAATGTAGAGTCAATAATGCTGAACGTGCACACACTCAATATTTTGAGGTAGCTCAGCTAGAAATGTGTTTTTTGAGATATTTCTAATTTAGTTAAAAAAATGTATTTCTACTTTTAGTACAAATATTATTTAGTACAAAGTAAAACTTTGCATTTTGAATGCACCTTAGCAAATAATAGTTTCGTATGGCTAGGCTATAAAAATGTTTAGTAAAATACATAAGTCGCCAAAAGCAAACATTTCCCCAACAGAATTGATGTGTCCTTAATAATATGGCCACCACTGTAGGTATAAAGGTTGTCCAATATATAAACGAAAAGGAGCATTTTTTCAAGGGACTGAAGAGGTGCCCAAATTTGGAGGTTTTTCTGTATTTGATTTATTTAGGCCCGATTGTATGAACACGGATAGATTAAAAAAAATCCGGCAATACAGATTAATCTTCAACCGACGATTTTTTTTTTCGTCGATTGTATAAACATGGATAAAAAAAATTCCATCCTCTGTTTATTGCAGTTTTTATTGCAGTTTATTTTGGAGTGTCAACACTTTTTGACGTTTCAAATTTAATTTATTGTTTATTTACATTCTTATGTGTGTACTTATTGTACACGAAAATATTTTTTTATGTTTTTCTACAATAGAAAAAAAAAAATCGAGTTGGGCATTTTTTTTTCAATAAACGCAACAACAATCAAAATGTTCCGCCGAACCAAACAAATAAAATTAAAATTATGTCAAAAAAAAAAAAAAAAAAAAAACATTTTCTATCCACTGTTTTAGACACCAAAACGAGAAGATAAAAACAGTGGATAGAAAAGAATCCTTGGATTAATTTTCGTATTTATCGTCGTTCATACAATCCAAGCGACGATTAATCCGCCGATTAATCTTCTATCCGCGTTCATACAATCGGGCCTTAAGGCTGTATGGTACTCAAAAAAAATTTCTGTTTTGGTATCGATATTTAAATGTCTAAAAATGGGTCTAAACTGTGTCTATAATAAAATAAAATATCGTTTTGTTTTTTTGTTTTATTTTGATGTAAAATAAATATAACTGTATGTCGACTTCTCTTATTTCCCTTTTTTCCAGAATAAAATTATAACTATTTCGGTTATTTATTTTCGTTGTTTCTATGGCAACTCATTATGCTAAAATACACAATTTATTATAAAACCATAGAAGAATTACTATAGAAGCATATTTTGTATGGGCGAAATTTACCAACTATATTTATTTGGCTGGCAATAAACCGGCACACAAAAAATTAATATTTGAGATACAAAAAAATAATAAAACGGCACAAATTAATGAGCAACAAACAAAAATTTCTTGGCATCATAATAATAATTTGGCAACATTTATAATTTTTTGGCACTATTGGAAGGGTACACAAAAATTATTTTTTGGCATCGAAATAAACATTCTGGGCGACAAAAATAATTAACTGGCAACAAAGTTATAAATAAATAAATTAAAAATTAAAAAAATTAAATCAGTTTTAAAATATTCTGGAAAATGGAGATCCCTAATTTAACTTAGAATTGTAGAGGCTAACGGCTTCGGTAACTCTCACGGGCACGCGGGAGGTCGCTTCGCTCCCCCCCGCTTAGCCCTCCGAGGGGCCTTAGATTTAAACTTCGAGGGACGTAGGAGCCAGGATAGGCAAACATGTCGCACTGCGTGCCGCACGTAGGAGCGGATTATATAGAATCTATTAATGACACTGCAATATTTTATATCGATCCCCCATCAAATATTAAATAATTTGTATCGATTAAATTTAATTTTTTGTCTCGATTTTTTTTTTACTCTAAAAATTATTTTTTTCTGTTCCAAAATATTATATTTGTTGCCAATTTATTAATTTTGATGTCAATGTTTGTCGCCACAGTATTTAATAATGTCCTTCAAAAATATTTGTTTGTTTTTTCATATGTGGTGCCAAAATATTATTTATGATGCCAATTTATTATTTTTGATGCTAATGTTTGTCGCCAAAAAATTTTTCTAGTATGCCCGTTTAAATTGTCCCTATTTATTTTCGTATTTCTGTGAGTTGTTTTTTGTTTTTAAGTGGGACTGAAAGGTCTATATAGTAATTTGATATCATATTGCCTCTTTCTATTCTTCGTTCGGCAGTATGTTGGTGTGTACACACAATGCCGTCTTGAATATACAGGCCTATGACTCAGTGATGATTTTTTCAGTACAATCAATTTTCAAAAAGTACATTAGTACACTTAAGTCAAATTCAGTACAATTCAAGCGAAATTCAGTTTTATTACAGAACACTAAAAAACTATCGGATGTTAAGAAAAATGCTATCATCCTATAATTAGGAACTCAATTTTTAATTCATATCTCTAAATATCTAAATGTACAAAATTTCATTTTTCCCGTATCTTTTCTATAAAAACTTTAATAAAAACGAAATGCCGATATCGACTTCACGTTGGTACGCATTCATCTTTAATATAACCGAAAGATTTGATTAAGAATGAGTTTTGTCATCATGTAGCTTTAAAATTCCAAGCCATTCCTTTCAAACAAAATAGAACAGCTCAGTGGTTAAAGCTGGGGTGTTTGGATCGGGAGGTACCGGGTTCGAATCTCGGTAGGAACTTGGTGCAAAAGGGATTTTTTAGTCATCTGATTACGGTCGGTTGATGACGATGAAGACAACTAAGACCCCCTGTTGAGAGTGAGGAATCCATGGGCGCGGACCCACCTTTCATGTCAGTACTATAGGCTGACATGGAGCAATGCAATGTACAGGTGGTTTATACAAAACGGGTGCCGTACGTCCTCAAATAGAGTAGGACGGTAAAAGTTAACTGCGAAAGAGAGAGTTGGGGAGTGCCTTGAGCCCAAGAAAGATTACATAGAATAAAAACGAAAAAAAAGAAGTAAAATGGTCCGTTTCCAATGATTGCGATTTTTTATTTATATTTTCCTAATATTGAAAACAGAATTATGTTAAATTGTACTGAACGCAAGAAAACGGATCTAGATCAAAAAACACTACACTGAGATCAATTTATGAAGAGTTCAGCATTTTTTGATCTAGGTTCCGTTTTTATGAGTCAATAGAATATGGCATTAATTTTATTATAATTTTGCAGCAAATAGTAGCTAATTTAAATAAATAAATATAATTTTTATTTCAAAATAAAGTAATATTTTTCTGAAACAAAAAATTCAGTACAATTCAGTACTATTTACTTTAAGTATTTAGTACAATTTTAAATTTCCAAATATCAACACTGCTATGACTACAAACAGTGACGACACACTAAGTCTCCGCCGCTACGTGGCAGTGTAGTAAAGTAAAGATTTTTGTTTTGTTTTGTGTATTGTTTTGTTTCATCTTTCATGTTAAAAATTCATTTTTCGTCCCCTTCTTTAATCTCTCTCTGGGGAAGGAAACAAAAAAAAATTTTTTTTTTTTTGGAGAACGCTGAACGAAATTCAAAATAATAAAATATCTCTTTCTCTCCTCGTATAAAAAACAAAGAGAAGGAAAGGGATAGGGAATGAAATGAAACAGCGGCAGCGATCGATTTATTTCTTTTCTAAAGAGAGGAAACAAAAATTTATTTATAAACAAGAAACGATTAAACAAAGGAGAGAAGCGAAAAACAAACAAAAAATCGAAATGATAAATTTTAAATTTATTCGCTGAGTTTTTTTTTTGATTTAGTGCATTATATTACGTCAAACGGCGATGTCACGCGTTTATTTTAAGCTTTGATTTGTTTTCAAATCGAGTACATAAATTAATTTTTAATTGATTTAATTTATTTTCAATAATATTTCTAATATTTTATTATTAAAATACATAATACACTACATTTATCTAAAAAAATTTAATTTACATGAATAAATAAAATTCACATGGTATTCCTCTTTGATCAGAAAGTGCATGTCTTCCTTCTTTGAAGCATTATGCTGCACTAAAAAAACTATATCAATATTAAAATGTTTTTGGACAAAACAAAAACAAAAAAATATCTTTTCTTTATTATACTGCCGCGTAGCGGGGAGACTTAATGTGTTTCAATTTGTAAAAATTGCTTGTAGTCATAGGCTTGTAGTTGTGGGGCTACCAATTTAGCGTTCACAAAACAACTACACGATATATGTGAATATTTGATAATTTAATTTTATAATTTATTATGTTAGTTTATAATTTTGTTTTTAAATTAATATATTGTAGTTTATTTTATTTTATTGTAATTTTTATTTATTAACAAAATGTATTTTATTATATGTTTTAATTCCCCACCATTTTGTGTCGCGGAATATATATTTGGGCGGCCAACACGACGAGCGATGTGTTGCCGCAGTAGAGATCGAGAGCAGACTAATTATTTTATTTTATTTTTGTTTTGTCATGTAATGTGTTGTGGAAGAGCACATAGTTCAGTTGTCTTTGTATTGGGTATATTTCGTTTCGTTTAAATTCTGTTCGCGTTGGAATAGACTATGTGGTGGCGAACGCATAACTCAGGCGCAAGATAAAAATGCGTGAACCGCCACAGGCTTGTATATCAAGTAGGCATTGGTACACACAACACATATATAATTTGTTTTGGTTTTTTACGAACCTTTTACAAAGAGTCGAACATTTTTCTGTTTATCATAAGAACCAATTTAAAATTGATAGTTTTGATTTTCAATTTTATTAATGAAAATTCATTTAAATGCAACAAACTTTTCTTTAATTTGCATCTCTAACACGTTAAGTTTGTGTATAGGTTTGAAAATCGTAAAAAAAATACTTCTACATTTTCAATTAAAATGAAAAAGAAACTCTTTCCATTTTCTACCACCACAAACAAACCATTAAATATTTATATATCGAAAAATAAAAACAATAAATCATCCTTGCCTTTCTAATTTAACATAAACAAAAGAGACAAAGTAGCTTAAAAACAATAAAACTCCATACCTAAATAGAAAAGCAAAAATTAAAAAATTAAATTTTCTTTGTGCCACCAATTGAAAACAATCTGAAGCAAGGTAAAAATCAAAATAAAACCACTTGTGTAGAAAAAAAATAAAACAGTAGGGACATCCTTATCTGCACTATAGAAAACAAAAAAAAACACATTCTGCTTCGCACCATGTCCGTTATGTCCGTTATTAACGTTGTGATAATTCCAAATTAATCTAAAAGTCATTTTAGGGTTAAATTTATTTGAATGAGTTGTTTATTATTTTCGTGCATACGAGTATGATAAATTTTTGTAGTTTTGTTTGTATGAATTAATGACCAAATTTAAGGAAATTTTAATAACTTTTTCAGATTAATTGACAAATTACAATTTAATTTTGGGATTATGTTCAATAATACATTTATTAATCTATGATACATATCGGTGAGACGGTGAATAATTTTTCCGGAACAAGTACATTTTTAAATCAGGCAATTTGAATTTAAAAGTTTTCTTCGCTCGTTTTGGAATAATTGAACATCATAAAATCTACTCTTTCAAACCTCTTGCGGAAAACTAATATCGTAGTATGTATGTATTTATCTAGATTTTGCTGCACTTTATAAATACTTTATGGAATAGGAAAGAAAAACACAAAATAGTTACATAACAAACAACATCAATAAATTGCGGCTACTTTACATTTGAAATGTTTGAAAAAATGAAAATAAATAAAAATAAAATGTAACATAGAGTTGCAGTATTTAATTAATTTAGGTTGGTACTTAATTTAATAATAAGCAAGTTTTGGAACATAAAGCAAATGAGGATGGAACTTGGCTATTTCTTAACCGGTTATGATAAAATTCGACATGCACGATAGAAATGGAATCCTAAAATAATTTGTAAATAAAGTTCTGGAACATATGGCCAATTATAACGGAATTTGGCTATTTCTTAACCGATTATTTCGACGAAATTTGACGGGTACGTTAGAATTAGAATTCTAAAAAAATTTTTTACAAAAAGTTCTCGAACATATCCAATTAGGATCGAACTTAGCTAATGAGATTCTAAAGTGATTTTTCTAATTTGGGGCCTACAATACCATTCGAAGTTACACTTTTGCTGTCAATTACACAACTTATCACGAATTATGCAGATTTCAAAAAGAATCAGTTAACATTAGAGGCGATCGAGGAAGAAGAACTGGGCAAAGACACACGAACTGTAGTTGACCGGCAATATTATCAGCTTCGCCCTGCATTAGAGGATAGGATTGAACAATTAAAGGAATCAAAAGGTGTAACTATGGCTCCATGCACTGAAGAATTAAACTTTATTCCCAAACTGCCGGAGTTGACGTTGGATTCGTTTACTGGAGAGATAACCAAACGGAAGAGTTACATTGAAGCATTCGATACTCACATATACACAATTATCGGAAACTAAGCGATCTCACTCAATTTCAGTATCTTAGGAATACTGTGAAGATGCAGCAGCTAAAACGTTCGAGAATTTAGACTTTGTCGCGGTCAATTATGAAGAAGCAAGACGGTTATTAATTGAACGATTTGATAAACCGAACATCGATTAACACGATGGGGTGCAGAAATATTTGCAGAAATTCAAGCAATTGGACAAATTAAATTAGGGGAAAATTTACCATCCATATTTGCAAAACACCCTCTTAGGATGGGTCGTTAGTGGAGCAATATTCAATAAAACAACGGAAACCGTTTCCTGTAATTTAGCCGTATCAAGAGCAGAATCATACCACATAGAGGAATTATTGCAGAAATGTTGGGAGTTAGAAAATGTTGAAGAAAATGATCAATTGGCAGAATCGGAATGCGAAAAACATTATAAAAATACTTTAAACCGAGATACCTCGGGAAGGTTTATAGTTAGATTGCCATTCCGAGAAACTCATATTCAGTTGGGAAAATCAGATTTATTATCTCAGCGAAGATTTATAAATCTCGAAAGACGATTAGATAGAAATCCAGATTTACGTGCAGCTTATAACAATTTTATGTTGGAATATGAGACATTGCATCATATGGAACGGGTCGACAGTATTAAAATTCCGCACTATTATTTACCACATCATTGTGTCTTCAAGTCAGACTCTACCACAACTAAAACTAGGGTAGTCTTCGATGGCTCAGCCAAAACCACTACTGAAGCATCGCTCAACGATTTATTACTAGTTGGATCAGTAGTTCAAAATGATTTATTCACGATTCTTCTGCGGTCTCGGTCACACGTATTTGCTTTTAGCGCCGATATAACTAAGATGTACCGACAAATTCAGCTTCATGAGGACGATCAACAATTTCAATATATATTCTGGCGTTATCACCGCAGTGAGAAATTAAACACTTATAAGCTTAAAACCGTCACGTATGGTACAACGTCTGCACCGTATTTAGCGACTAGATGCTTGTTAGAACTGGCAAGACTCTTCGAAAAAACTCAACCAATCGCCGCCGCTGCAATTCATGATGATATATATGTTGATGATTTACTCACAGGAAGTAATTCAATTGAAGAAGCTTTACATTTACGAAACACAATATCTACAATATTAAACTCTGCCGGTATGACATTGCATAAATGGTGTGCAAACCATCCTTGTATCTTAGAAAAAAATACAGAACGAAAACAAGGAACAGAATCTGCAGTTTGACGACGATCAATATGTCAAAACACTGGGACTTTATTGGCACTCATCTACAGATGTGTTCAGAATTCAAGTTAATTCGGTTATAGCGCAATCAACAAAAATCACCAAACGTAGCGTGATTGCAGAGGTAGCAGCGATATTCGATCCGATTGGTTTAGTGTCACCTGTAGTTATTATCGGTAAAATGTTCATGCAGAAATTATGGAAGTTAAAACTAAGCTGGGATGAGAGCTTCCCAATGAGTTATCATACTTATTGGCAAACATTCCAAAGGGAATTGTTGAAACTAAGGGATTTGAGAATGCCGCGGCATCTATTTAATAACGTTAACAACCCAACTAATATCGAATTACATGGATTTGCTGACGCCAGTGAAAAGGCCTTTGGTGCAGTAATTTATGTCAGATTTCGAAGTGAAAATTCATATATGGTTAATCTACTGTGCGCTAAATCTCGAGTTGCACCACTTAAAGTACAGACATTACCTCCTCTGGAGTTATGTGCAGCACAATTACTGGCCAAATTAATGATGAGGATTATCAAGGAAATCAACTTTCCCTACGAAAATATATTCTACTGGAGTGATTCCTCCATTGTTTTACACTGGATCAAATCACCATCTGCAACTTGGAAAACATTTGTTGCCACAAGAGTAGCCAACATTCAGCAAAATTCTGATCCTGTGAAATGGCTACACGTAAAATCTGTTCATAATCCAGCTGATCTGGTGTCACGTGGCCTTTTGCCAGAGGAACTAATATCTTCAGATTTATGGTGGTTTGGACCAGATTATCTACGAAATGACAATCCAAATTGGAGCGTGAATTCCTTTGAAGGAAACACCGCAAATATCAATTCTGATATAAAATTGCTTGAGATGCGAAAACAATCCTTATCTGCCACAATTCACGCTTTTAGTGATCCTCTCGAGCAAATTCATGCTAAAACCTCCTTTACAAGGATCAATCATGCAATGGCTTATGTGCTACGGTTTATCAATAATTGCCGAAGTACAAATACAAAACAAACAGGATCGTTGAACACAACTGAAATCCATAATGGACTAACCACAATATTGCGCTTAGTTCAAATTAAATGTTTTCCAACTGAATATTTTGGATTGCAACAAGATAAATTTATAGTGCAAGATGCTTCGTTAAAATCGCTGTCATTGTTCATGGATGAAAACAAATTAATCAGAGTTGGCGGTCGACTGCAATTTTCATCATTATCATACTCATCACGACATCCGTTTCTTTTGCCTAAAATGGATTTTTTCACGATGGCATTATTACGTTTTCTTCATATGAAACACTTACATGTTGGTTCGCAGGCGTTACTTGCAGCTGCACAGCAAAATTATTGGCCTATTTCCGGTAGACAATTAGCCAAAAGGATTTGCCGAGAGTGCACCATATGTAGCAGAGCCAAGCCAAGATTATTATAACAACAAATGGCTGATCTTCCCGCAGAAAGAATCAATCCAGCACTACCTAACATCAGGTTCGTGGCCACTCGAGGAGTTTGTAAGTACGTATGGTCTGACAATGCCACGAATTTCGTAGCTGCCAACTCGCAGCTTAATGAACTATATAAACTTCTACACAGCACTGAAACTACAGAACAAATTAACACCATGTATATTGTGTAATGAAAATCAAATCATTTGGAAATTTGCACCACCAGGATCACCTCATTTTGGAGGTATATATGAAGCAGCGGTAAAGTCTGCCAAATTTCATTTGCGACGCATGATGGGAAATGCGAATCTCACGTATGAGGAATTGAATACTTTGATGAATCAGGTTGAAGCAGTATTCAATTCTCGTCCATTTACGCCAATCACAGGTGATGACACCATTGAGATTCTAACGCCGGGTCACTTCCTAATTGGACGTCCACTAACAGCAATCCCGGAATCAAACAACAACGGTGAACCAAATTTCAATTATTTAAAACATTGGCAACTCGTCCAGCATCTACACGGTCCATTTTGGAAAATTTGGTCCAGCGATTATCTTCAGCAATTGCAAAATCGATACTACTGGCAAAACAAATCAACGAACTTAAAGGAAGGCATAGTTTTAATTATAAAGGACGATATCTCCCACCACTTAAATGGAAATTTGGAAAGGTAGTGGAACTTCATCCAGGAATTGACGGTATGGTTCGTGTCGCCACAGTAAAAACTCAAAACGGCAACTTGAAACGAGCCATCACAAAACTCAGCCCACTTTCGACAGAAATTAAACACAGGAGTGTTTAATGGGGGGAGAATGATAATGCAGTATACTATTTTTATATGTAACCTGTATAATTTTAAATTGCTTAAATAAGAATATTTCCAATTAGTACTTTTGGTTGCTACTTAATAAATATAACATTTTGTACATCTAGAAGATAATAGATGGCGCTAGCTATAAAAATTATTTAAATTAACTTGAGAATAATATAGACAGAAAAATTGTCTTTGTAATTAGAGGACTCAGTCTAGGCATACAAAAAGGAAATTGTAACCTCAAAATTAAAATAATAAAATAATTTGTTGTTGATTTTTTTGTTATAAAACGTAAATGGTGTTAGTCTAAAATATTTAAAAATTCGAACGGGAAGAAAAAGATCTTCCTCAATCAGTATTATAAGTAGTATTTGTATTGTTTTTTGGTATGGTAGTCGGTAAAACAGTTCAAGGTTCATTATATATAGTGCAGCCTTTTTGGTCCATTTGGTTCTTTTTCGAAGGATCGAATAAAAGGAAAGGTATTGAAAAGGTACTGAAAAAAAACTCATATAGAACGGAAATATGTGCACTACCACATTTAAAAATGTACCACTGTCAATTGGCGTATTCAAATATTCGATTGGAGAGAGCAGACAGAGCAAAACCAAAACAAAAAATATTGCTTTGCTGTTGTAACAACAACAAAGCAATATTGTTCCACTTTGCCTCTACTCCGACTGCTCTCTCCGATATAATAAAAAAACAAGGCAAAATAATCCAGTTATCTAAAGGCATTGCACCATGCAAAACGGAAAACCGGAACTTGAAACAGTCAAACCCAATTTTTGGCTAAGTTGCTTAACTTTGCAATATGAAAACTATTAACAAATAGTTCTAATCTATAAGTTCCATCTTATTCTAAGAAAATTTTATTAAAATTGATTTAATTACATTCAAAAAGCCTCAATTGTATGTTTTGCCGTCCGTCAAGCAAAAATCCGTCCGTCAAAATATAAAATTGGAGTTTTTTGAATGAAATTAAATCTTATAGATTCAAACTATTTTTTAATAATTTTCATGTTGAAAAACAAACAATTTTGTCAATAATTGGATTTGACGGTTTGAAATGCCGGTTTGCGGTTTGTGCATGGGTACAGTGCCGGCCCTAGAACACTTTGCGAACTATGCAAGTATTTTCTTAGGCGCCCTTTTTTTAAATTAAATGGTAAATAAAAATTACTTAAAGCTTCTCTGGTAGGCTTTAAAGCATTAATGGTGGGAGAAAAGTTATTAAATTTAAAAGCAAAAACAAACAAATAAAAAAACAAAGTGAGTAAATCAATAATTCAATAATTTATTTAATAATAAACAATAGGTACTGGAATAATTCACATTTATTAACTAAAATTTAGCTTTACTTAAAGGCAAGCAGCAAATTCATCAATCATTTGACTTAAATCGATTTTGTCACCAATTTCTTTTTCAATTGCTATAATCGATAATCCAAATCGTTCTTGAGATATACTAATTGATTTCAAGTAGTTTTTGATTATTTTCAGTTTTGAAAATGACCGTTCACCACTTGCTACGGAAACTGGAATACTTAAAAGTAAAGCAATCGTTACGTTCACAAATATATTTTCTAGTGCATTCAAGTAAGTGTATGTATTCTAATATAAATAATGGATCAGTATTAGTATTAGTATTACAGACCCCTTGTCTGTCTGTCGGTTTGTTTGGTTGTGTAACGACACTATTTAGCGTTCGTGAGTATTTTTTCATTTATTTGTCCTTTCCTTAAGTCATTTGCATAAACAAACAGAATTGGTGTTTATTATTACTACATTTATTAGCAACTTTTAGAAAACGTCAGCTTCCGAGGACAACTTTTAGAAAACGTCAGCTTCCGAGAGCAGAGGACATCGTCAAAATTCCCTCCCAATTTATTTGTACCGGTTCTTTGATAGAAAAAATATTTGGAACAAATATACGTTCAGATACGATTGGATCAATTTCTAAATCTTTTAATTTATTGCGTTTTGTTCGTACGCCTGCTTACACAGGCCTAATGTATTATAAAATGTAAAAACAGATCGTTGATGTCAATTCACAATTACGTATCTAAAAATATTGAAAAAAAATTTCCGTATCTAAAAATTAAATTTTTGGAAGGTATCCATTTTAGTGCACTTATACCACAATGTTAATTTAATTTGAATTTTAAATAAATAAAATTAAAATAAAAACAATGGGGCCGATTCTGGCATACAAATTTTACAATTTTATGTTATTTTTTTAAATAACATAGTAAACTGGTATTCTCGTGTTAAAAAAAAATTTTATGTTATTTTTTGTTATGTTATCATCTGGCAAAAATAAAAGAATTAAATTTAAACATGTTATAAGATTTTATCAAGTCGAAATAGAAATTGAATTGAACATTTATTTATTTTTTTAAAGTTTTGCAATAAAATTAAACATTTATCTAAAAAAAATCAAATACCTACATACTTTTCATTAAATTAAATTTTTCCACTGAAATCAATATGCCCAATTATATGTATAGTAATGGCAATTTTGTTAGCTCGAGAAGAACGAAGAACCTAAGTATTTTTATATCCGACAATTTTTGTATTTTTTGACATTTAGCTGAAAACATGAATTTTTTTTCCGAATGTTGGCCAAAAAAATCGGAAAATGATGAAATTTGGTTTGCAACTTTTTTTTTTTTTATCATTTTCAGATTTTTTTGGCCAACTTTCATAGTAATTCTTATAATAAGTCGGACATTATTGCTGAAAAAAGTCGGTGATGAATTCAGTTTTGTTATACTTGGGAAATTGTCATGTACAAACCACAAAAGTAATAGTTTTCTTATACCCTATAAACACTTTTTTGTTTCGAAATTTAAAATTGTACCAGAACATTTTATTATAAAATACGCTATAAAATGTTGCAATCGGAATACGAAAAAATAAAAAATTTTATTTTCCATTTTAAAATTTATTTATAACATAAAAAAATAACATAAAATTTCAATTGTCAGAATCGGGCCCAATAATCAAGAATATATACTTTCTTTTTGTGATATTTTGATAAATTTTTTTTAATTTTAGTACATGTTTCGGGTATTCACCCTTTGTCAACTTTTAAAAATATTCTAATCAAAGGGTGCACAAAGAGTGAATAGCCGAAACATGTACTAAAATTAAAAAAAATTTATCAAAATATCACAAAAAGAAAGTATATATTCTTGATTATTGTTTTTATTTTAATTTTATTTATTTAAAATTCAAATTAAATTAAGTATCTAAAAAGGTTTAAAATTGATCATACGTGACCAATATCGTTCAAATTGACCAAGAGCAATAACTTATTACGATCAACATAATTTTACTATTGGTCAGTTTCATCGACATTGGTCATACTATACATATGTATACGACCAATTTTGAACGTTTTTAGATACGTAAATTTGTTTTCAATATTTTTAGATTGAGTATTTAACGTGTTACTTTAATTTATTTTATTTATTTATGAACATATTAATATGTATTATAACCAGAGATGGGTAGTGCCGAAAAGTAGTATTTATGACACAGTTTTCGACATTTTTTGACACGAGTTCTTGACAGTCCCTCCTTTCGACGCTTTTTGACATGACTTTTTGACAGCGAAAAAAATTGAAAAATATAAAATTTTAACTTTATTTACGTTCTGAACTATATCAACAGTTTAAACATTTTCAAAATTTACCAGTGTATTTCAAAAACTTGCTCATGGAACAATAAGAATATTTTGTTTCCTTTTTTTCTCAATATACTCGTATCACTCGCAAAGCTTTTAACACTTTCCGACAGTTTTTGACATTTTTTGACAGTTTATGATACTTTTAGACAGTTGTTGACACTTTTCGACAGTCTTTGACCATAATTTAGGATTTTTGATCTATTTTTGACAAAATTGTTAAAAAGTCAGATTTTTTTAGCGTTTTACCTATCTCCGATTATAACCACCAATCTCGACGTTTTGAGAGGTGTCTTTTTTTGTATTTTTTTGTGTGTTTACTGCTCTCGTACGACGAGTATTGAAACCAGAAATGGGTAGTGTCGAGAACTGGCATTTATGACACAGTTTTCGACACTTTTTGATACGTGTTCTTAACAGCCTATGGCTTCGGGCTGTTACCAAGCAACGTGCTTTCGAAAAATATAATAAAATTATTTCGGAAAATTATCAATGTCCTTGGGATATTACTGCTGATAATTTTTAATGGATGTTACTTTCCCCGGGGGCCTATTATGAAATGGATCGCATTTCGCATTTTTTGCGATTTTGCGATTTTGCGCGTCTGTATTATGAAAGCGACATCGCATATCGCATTTCTTATAAGAAATTTTATTTTGGAAAATAAAAAAAAAGTTATTTTGACAAATAAAAATTATTTTTTATTATTTTTAACAAAATTAAACTAAATATTTCTTAATAAAAGACATTTTAATTGTATATTAAATATAAACAGAAAACAATTATTTATTAACACAATCATTTCGCAAATGCGATATCCGACTGCTATATAGACTAGTCGCATTTGTCAATTTCAATTTCGCAAAAATGCACTATCGCATTTTATAATGCCTCCAAGAGCGCATTTTTGAGAAAATGTCGTTTTATAATACCGAAATGCGATATCGCATGAAAATGCGAAATCGCATTTTTTTCATAATAGGGCCCCAGCTTAGTGCTGAATGAATAGAAAGACCGAGATATGATGTTTCGTCCGATCGATAAATTGGAATATTATTAATAGTTATTTCATCAAAAATATTGGAAGCCTGATGACTTGCCAGGTTAAAAATAATGAAATTGGTTTTATATTATACACTGCGCCAATTAAAAAACGGAACAGAAATTTTCTTCGAAAAAATACCCATATTAGAACGCTTGTATCTTGGTGAAATAACACCTTTCAAAAAAAATTTTTTGTTTCTAGTTGAAGGAAATTTTGTTTTCTTTTCGATACTGGAAACCGTTTTATTTTATTTTGTTTTTTTATGACTTTTTGAGTAAAACAAAAGGTGTCTAAAAAAAAAAAATTTGCTGCTGTTTGAAACTGTAAACGAACTTGCTCGATATTTCATTCAAAAATCCAAATTGGCCATTTTATAGAGAATTTAAAATCCTTGCAAAATGATACTAAGAAAATTTCTGTGCGGCCACTCCTTGTCGAGTTATTAAAGTTTTAGAGAAAACGTATCAAAAAGCGTAGAAGTAAATTTTTTTTATCTTGTAAACTTAGCCCTCTACGATAAAATTTTAAGTCACTTTAACACTAAAACTTTAACACACAAAAACTTCAATAACTCAACAAAGAGTGGCCGCACAGAAATTTTCCTAGTATCATTTTGCAAGGTTTTTAAATTCTCTATAAAATGGCCAATGTGGATTTTTGAATGAAATATCGAGCAAGTTCGTTTACAGTTTCAAACAGCAGCAATTTTGTTTTTTTGTTTAGACACCTTTGTTTTACTCAAAAAAGTCATAAAAAAACAAAACAAAATAAAACGGTTTCCAGTATCGAAAAGAAAACAAAATTTCCTTCAACTAGAAACAAAAATTTTTTTTTGAAAGGTGTTATTTCACCAAGATACAAGCGTTCAAATATGGGTATTTTTTCGAAGAAAATTTCTGTTCCGTTTTTTAATTGGCGCAGTATAGTTTAATTGGAGCCGATTTTGCAATAACCAATGGTTTAAACTTATTAAGTCACTTTCCATCTTTTGCCTCAGAAGTGTATTATAACTTGCCATTAAAATTGACATCAAACAAATCATTTATGAAAATTAAGAATAAAATCGGCCCAAGAATTGATCCCTGAGGTACTCCGCAATTTATTGTTAACCATTCGGATTGGACACTACTCAGCTGAACAAATTGCTGCTTATACAATAAGTAATTTTCAATAAGATCTAAAGCGTTGCCTTTAATTCCAGCCCTATTCAACTTGGAGAGTAAGATTTTATGATTTACACTGTCAAAGGCTTTTCTTATATCAATAAACAAGGAAAATCCCGTAATACGGGCGTAAATATTACTTCTTTTAATTTCCCATAAGAACTAATGCAAATTCGGTCATTTTGACTATTTTGACTTAAATATTTATGAACTAAAATTTACTCGAATTGAATATATGTATTATTCGACAATTTGCGTCCTCAATATGTTTAGAATTAATGACTGAAAAATCGCAGAAGGAATTTTCATGTAGGATGAAAAAAGATAATCACCATTTTTCACTACTTACATATGCGATCAAACAATAAAATTTTTCTGTTTACAGGGAAAAAAAATTTAAAACAAATCAGGACTGCCTTGATTTTTGTACCGGCCCTTCACATGATAATGGGGCATGCTTATAGTAACAATATTCGCCGCTGTTTTGAAATGCAACAGGTTAGCATGTCAAATGTTATTAGTGTTTTGTATCGAAACTGAATGGGGAATTAATTAACACAAAGGAATTTTTATATTTTAAAATGTTTATAAGTCATTAATCGACGCGTTCGAACTTCGAAGCCATAAATAAAGCGTCAAACATTATTGTAACCTTTATCACGACAGTAATGACATCTGATGTGCGGAAACAAAAACAAACTGATGTTGCATGCCCCATCACCGTATATAATATACATAGTATAGTAATAGGTTACACGCTTTTTGTTTGTTTTCCAGGCTAGAATAGATGTTTTTAAATAAGTTAAGCGCTGCCGATATAGGTATTGGAGTTCCGTTGAAAACCATATTGACCTTTGTTTAAAAGTTTATGCTGGTTAAAGAAGGTAACCAACCAATTTAAAGTTTTTAACCTATTTTATACAAAATTATCGAAAAATCAGATTTTTTAGCGTTTTACCAATCTCTGATTGAAACTAAGTACATATTACTATTATCATGTTTCTATGTAGTTTTAAAACGAGTTGGAGTTCATAGAAACTGAATTAAGTTATGTTTTTGTTGAGTTATTTTAAACTCGATGAAACTATTGTGATCGAGTTGAGTTGAAATTCAAAATTTGAAATTTTTAAGCTAATGAAAAATATTTTTTTGTAGAAGAATTTGTTTAGAAAGCGTGAGAAGAATTTTCGGTGCCTCTAATTGATCGGCGCTCCTATGCGAGGCATAATCTGCTTAGTGGGTAAAGCCGGCCCTGGGGGCAATGCCTTAAGAATTGATCAGGAAATACACCCTACTCGCAAAACGAGAATTTTCGTTTCCCGATGCGAATGTGTTAAGTCAATATAGATTACATAGATGGCAGTTATGTCAGTAAAAAATTGTTAAAATCGTACCAAAAATTTCCACCTGAGGAAATTTCAAGTTCAAAAATTGTAGAAAAGGAAAAACAAATTCACAAAATATTAAAATCGCACCGATGTGAAGTTTCTAACAAAAAATACCAAATAACAAAAAATATGTATGTGTTAGTAATTTTTACATTTAAAATCCAATAAGAATTTTAATTTTTTTATATTTTACAAGGATTGTTCCCATAGCTATCTTAAAGTGAGGGAAATAAACGCACTTAGAAAAAAAAAGAGTAAAGTATAGGGACTCGCTTTGAACAGAAAGACAATAACAAATATATACGTTTGGGTTTCCAAGTTCATATCATGGGGATAAAGTTGATTAATTTAATTCCGCCCATGACAGATTTCGTGCATTTATAATGATGAAACCAAGAAGTGTCAAACAGCAATTACAAGAGATAAATCTAAGTAGCGGAGTATGCGGTAAGCTGGCGTAGGATAATATCAAACATCTTTGAATTCCCCAACTTCATATCATGGGGATAAAGTTGTTTAATTTAATTCCGATCATGACACCATGTATAATGGTGAAACAATAAAATGCCAAACAGCAATTACAAGAGATAAATCTAAGTATCGGTGTATGCGGTAAGCTGGCGTAGGATAATATCAAACATCTTTAAGCTCCCAAACTTCATATCATGGGGATAAAGTTGTTTAATTTAATTCCGACCATGACAGATTCCGTGCATATATAATGGTGAAACAATAAAGTGCCAAACAGCAATTACAAGAGATAAATCTAAGTAGCGGTGTATGCGGTAAGCTGGCGTAGGATAATATCAAACATCTTTAAGCTCCCCCAACTTCATATCATGGGGATAAAGTTGTTTAATTTAATTCCGACCATGGCAGATTCCGTGCATATATAATGGTGAAACAATAAAGTGCCAAACAGCAATTACAAGAGATAAATCTAAGTAGCGGAGTATACGGGCAGCTAGCGTAAGATAATATCAAACATCTTTGAGCTCCCCAACTTCATATCATGGGGATAAAGTTGATTAATTTAATTCCGACCATGACAGATTTCGTGCATGAATAATCGTGAAACCAAGAAGTGTCAAACAGCAATTACAAGAGATAAATCTAAGTAGCGGAGTATACGGGCAGCTAGCGTAAGATAATATCAAACATCTTTGAGCTCCCCAACTTCATATCATGGGGATAAAGTTGATTAATTTAATTTCGACCATGACAGATTTCGTGCATGTATAATCGTGAAACCAAGAAGTGTCAAACAGCTATTACAAGAGATAAATCTAAGTAGCGGAGTATACGGTCAGCTGGCGTAGGATAATATCAAACATCTTTGAGCTCCCCAACTTCATATCATGGGGATAAAGTTGTTTAATTTAATTCCGACCATGACAGATTTCGCGCATGTATAATGGTGAAAGAATAAAGTGTCAAACAGCAATTACAAGAGATAAATCTAAGTAGCGGAGTATACGGTCAGCTGGCGTAGAATAATATCAAACATCTTTAAGCTCCCCAACTTCATATCATTGGGATAAAGTTGCTTAATTTAATTCCGACCATGACAGATTTCGCGCATGTATAATCGTGAAACAATAAAGTGTCAAACAGCAATTACAAGAGATAAATCTAAGTAGCGGAGTATACGGGCAGCTAGCGTAAGATAATATCAAACATCTTTGAGCTCCCCAACTTCATATCATGGGGATAAAGTTGTTTAATTTAATTCCGACCATGGCAGATTCCGTGCATATATAATGGTGAAACAATAAAGTGCCAAACAGCAATTACAAGAGATAAATCTAAGTAGCGGTGTATGCGGTAAGCTGGCGTAGGATAATATCAAACATCTTTAAGCTCCCCCAACTTCATATCATGGGGATAAAATTGTTTAATTTAATTCCGACCATGACAGATTTCGTGCATGTATAATGGTGAAACAATAAAGTGCCAAACAGCAATTACAAGAGATAAATCTAAGTATCGGTGTATGCGGTAAGCTGGCGTAGGATAATATCAAACATCTTTAAGCTCCCCCAACTTCATATCATGGGGATAAAGTTGTTTAATTTAATTCCGACCATGACAGATTTCGTGCATGTATAATGGTGAAACAATAAAGTGCCAAACAGCAATTACAAGAGATAAATCTAAGTATCGGTGTATGCGGTAAGCTGGCGTAGGATAATATCAAACATCTTTAAGCTCCCCCAACTTCATATCATGGGGATAAAGTTGTTTAATTTAATTCCGACCATGACAGACTCCGTGCATATATAATGGTGAAACAATAAAGTGCCAAACAGCAACTACAAGAGATAAATCTAAGTAGCGGTGTATGCGGTAAGCTGGCGTAGGATAATATCAAACATCTTTAAGCTCCCCCAACTTCATATCATGGGGATAAAGTTGTTTAATTTAATTCCGACCATGACAGACTCCGTGCATATATAATGGTGAAACAATAAAGTGCCAAACAGCAACTACAAGAGATAAATCTAAGTAGCGGTGTATGCGGTAAGCTGGCGTAGGATAATATCAAACATCTTTAAGCTCCCCCAACTTCATATCATGGGGATAAAGTTGTTTAATTTAATTCCGACCATGACAGACTCCGTGCATATATAATGGTGAAACAATAAAGTGCCAAACAGCAACTACAAGAGATAAATCTAAGTAGCGGTGTATGCGGTAAGCTGGCGTAGGATAATATCAAACATCTTTAAGCTCCCCAACTTCATATCATTGGGATAAAGTTGCTTAATTTAATTCCGACCATGACAGATTTCGCGCATGTATAATCGTGAAACAATAAAGTGTCAAACAGCAATTACAAGAGATAAATCTAAGTAGCGGAGTATACGGGCAGCTAGCGTAAGATAATATCAAACATCTTTGAGCTCCCCAACTTCATATCATGGGGATAAAGTTGTTTAATTTAATTCCGACCATGGCAGATTCCGTGCATATATAATGGTGAAACAATAAAGTGCCAAACAGCAATTACAAGAGATAAATCTAAGTATCGGTGTATGCGGTAAGCTGGCGTAGGATAATATCAAACATCTTTAAGCTCCCCCAACTTCATATCATGGGGATAAAGTTGTTTAATTTAATTCCGACCATGACAGACTCCGTGCATATATAATGGTGAAACAATAAAGTGCCAAACAGCAACTACAAGAGATAAATCTAAGTAGCGGTGTATGCGGTAAGCTGGCGTAGGATAATATCAAACATCTTTAAGCTCCCCCAACTTCATATCATGGGGATAAAGTTGTTTAATTTAATTCCGACCATGACAGACTCCGTGCATATATAATGGTGAAACAATAAAGTGCCAAACAGCAACTACAAGAGATAAATCTAAGTAGCGGTGTATGCGGTAAGCTGGCGTAGGATAATATCAAACATCTTTAAGCTCCCCAACTTCATATCATTGGGATAAAGTTGCTTAATTTAATTCCGACCATGACAGATTTCGCGCATGTATAATCGTGAAACAATAAAGTGTCAAACAGCAATTACAAGAGATAAATCTAAGTAGCGGAGTATACGGGCAGCTAGCGTAAGATAATATCAAACATCTTTGAGCTCCCCAACTTCATATCATGGGGATAAAGTTGTTTAATTTAATTCCGACCATGGCAGATTCCGTGCATATATAATGGTGAAACAATAAAGTGCCAAACAGCAATTACAAGAGATAAATCTAAGTAGCGGTGTATGCGGTAAGCTGGCGTAGGATAATATCAAACATCTTTAAGCTCCCCCAACTTCATATCATGGGGATAAAATTGTTTAATTTAATTCCGACCATGACAGATTTCGTGCATGTATAATGGTGAAACAATAAAGTGCCAAACAGCAATTACAAGAGATAAATCTAAGTATCGGTGTATGCGGTAAGCTGGCGTAGGATAATATCAAACATCTTTAAGCTCCCCCAACTTCATATCATGGGGATAAAGTTGTTTAATTTAATTCCGACCATGACAGATTTCGTGCATGTATAATGGTGAAACAATAAAGTGCCAAACAGCAATTACAAGAGATAAATCTAAGTATCGGTGTATGCGGTAAGCTGGCGTAGGATAATATCAAACATCTTTAAGCTCCCCCAACTTCATATCATGGGGATAAAGTTGTTTAATTTAATTCCGACCATGACAGACTCCGTGCATATATAATGGTGAAACAATAAAGTGCCAAACAGCAACTACAAGAGATAAATCTAAGTAGCGGTGTATGCGGTAAGCTGGCGTAGGATAATATCAAACATCTTTAAGCTCCCCCAACTTCATATCATGGGGATAAAGTTGTTTAATTTAATTCCGACCATGGCAGATTCCGTGCATATATAATGGTGAAACAATAAAGTGCCAAACAGCAATTACAAGAGATAAATCTAAGTAGCGGTGTATGCGGTAAGCTGGCGTAGGATAATATCAAACATCTTTAAGCTCCCCCAACTTCATATCATGGGGATAAAATTGTTTAATTTAATTCCGACCATGACAGATTTCGTGCATGTATAATGGTGAAACAATAAAGTGCCAAACAGCAATTACAAGAGATAAATCTAAGTAGCGGTGTATGCGGTAAGCTGGCGTAGGATAATATCAAACATCTTTAAGCTCCCCCAACTTCATAGCATGGGGATAAAGTTGTTTAATTTAATTCCGACCATGACAGACTCCGTGCATGTATAATGGTGAAACAATAAAGTGTCAAACAGCAATTACAAGAGATAAATCTAAGTAGCGGAGTATACGGTCAGCTGGCGTAGGATAATATCAAACATCTTTGAGCTCCCCAACTTCATATCATGGGGATAAAGTTGTTTAATTTAATTCCGACCATGACAGACTCCGTGCATATATAATGGTGAAACAATAAAGTGCCAAACAGCAACTACAAGAGATAAATCTAAGTAGCGGTGTATGCGGTAAGCTGGCGTAGGATAATATCAAACATCTTTAAGCTCCCCCAACTTCATATCATGGGGATAAAGTTGTTTAATTTAATTCCGACCATGACAGATTCCGTGCATATATAATGGTGAAACAATAAAGTGTCAAACAGCAATTACAAGAGATAAATCTAAGTATCGGTGTATGCGGTAAGCTGGCGTAGGATAATATCAAACATCTTTAAGCTCCCCCAACTTCATATCATGGGGATAAAGTTGTTTAATTTAATTCCGACCATGACAGACTCCGTGCATATATAATGGTGAAACAATAAAGTGCCAAACAGCAACTACAAGAGATAAATCTAAGTAGCGGTGTATGCGGTAAGCTGGCGTAGGATAATATCAAACATCTTTAAGCTCCCCCAACTTCATATCATGGGGATAAAGTTGTTTAATTTAATTCCGACCATGACAGACTCCGTGCATATATAATGGTGAAACAATAAAGTGCCAAACAGCAACTACAAGAGATAAATCTAAGTAGCGGTGTATGCGGTAAGCTGGCGTAGGATAATATCAAACATCTTTAAGCTCCCCCAACTTCATATCATGGGGATAAAGTTGTTTAATTTAATTCCGACCATGACAGACTCCGTGCATATATAATGGTGAAACAATAAAGTGCCAAACAGCAACTACAAGAGATAAATCTAAGTAGCGGTGTATGCGGTAAGCTGGCGTAGGATAATATCAAACATCTTTAAGCTCCCCAACTTCATATCATTGGGATAAAGTTGCTTAATTTAATTCCGACCATGACAGATTTCGCGCATGTATAATCGTGAAACAATAAAGTGTCAAACAGCAATTACAAGAGATAAATCTAAGTAGCGGAGTATACGGGCAGCTAGCGTAAGATAATATCAAACATCTTTGAGCTCCCCAACTTCATATCATGGGGATAAAGTTGTTTAATTTAATTCCGACCATGGCAGATTCCGTGCATATATAATGGTGAAACAATAAAGTGCCAAACAGCAATTACAAGAGATAAATCTAAGTATCGGTGTATGCGGTAAGCTGGCGTAGGATAATATCAAACATCTTTAAGCTCCCCCAACTTCATATCATGGGGATAAAGTTGTTTAATTTAATTCCGACCATGACAGACTCCGTGCATATATAATGGTGAAACAATAAAGTGCCAAACAGCAACTACAAGAGATAAATCTAAGTAGCGGTGTATGCGGTAAGCTGGCGTAGGATAATATCAAACATCTTTAAGCTCCCCCAACTTCATATCATGGGGATAAAGTTGTTTAATTTAATTCCGACCATGACAGACTCCGTGCATATATAATGGTGAAACAATAAAGTGCCAAACAGCAACTACAAGAGATAAATCTAAGTAGCGGTGTATGCGGTAAGCTGGCGTAGGATAATATCAAACATCTTTAAGCTCCCCAACTTCATATCATTGGGATAAAGTTGCTTAATTTAATTCCGACCATGACAGATTTCGCGCATGTATAATCGTGAAACAATAAAGTGTCAAACAGCAATTACAAGAGATAAATCTAAGTAGCGGAGTATACGGGCAGCTAGCGTAAGATAATATCAAACATCTTTGAGCTCCCCAACTTCATATCATGGGGATAAAGTTGTTTAATTTAATTCCGACCATGGCAGATTCCGTGCATATATAATGGTGAAACAATAAAGTGCCAAACAGCAATTACAAGAGATAAATCTAAGTAGCGGTGTATGCGGTAAGCTGGCGTAGGATAATATCAAACATCTTTAAGCTCCCCCAACTTCATATCATGGGGATAAAATTGTTTAATTTAATTCCGACCATGACAGATTTCGTGCATGTATAATGGTGAAACAATAAAGTGCCAAACAGCAATTACAAGAGATAAATCTAAGTAGCGGTGTATGCGGTAAGCTGGCGTAGGATAATATCAAACATCTTTAAGCTCCCCCAACTTCATATCATGGGGATAAAGTTGTTTAATTTAATTCCGACCATGACAGATTTCGTGCATGTATAATGGTGAAACAATAAAGTGCCAAACAGCAATTACAAGAGATAAATCTAAGTATCGGTGTATGCGGTAAGCTGGCGTAGGATAATATCAAACATCTTTAAGCTCCCCCAACTTCATATCATGGGGATAAAGTTGTTTAATTTAATTCCGACCATGACAGACTCCGTGCATATATAATGGTGAAACAATAAAGTGCCAAACAGCAACTACAAGAGATAAATCTAAGTAGCGGTGTATGCGGTAAGCTGGCGTAGGATAATATCAAACATCTTTAAGCTCCCCCAACTTCATATCATGGGGATAAAGTTGTTTAATTTAATTCCGACCATGACAGACTCCGTGCATATATAATGGTGAAACAATAAAGTGCCAAACAGCAACTACAAGAGATAAATCTAAGTAGCGGTGTATGCGGTAAGCTGGCGTAGGATAATATCAAACATCTTTAAGCTCCCCCAACTTCATATCATGGGGATAAAATTGTTTAATTTAATTCCGACCATGACAGATTTCGTGCATGTATAATGGTGAAACAATAAAGTGCCAAACAGCAATTACAAGAGATAAATCTAAGTAGCGGTGTATGCGGTAAGCTGGCGTAGGATAATATCAAACATCTTTAAGCTCCCCCAACTTCATAGCATGGGGATAAAGTTGTTTAATTTAATTCCGACCATGACAGACTCCGTGCATGTATAATGGTGAAACAATAAAGTGTCAAACAGCAATTACAAGAGATAAATCTAAGTAGCGGAGTATACGGTCAGCTGGCGTAGGATAATATCAAACATCTTTGAGCTCCCCAACTTCATATCATGGGGATAAAGTTGTTTAATTTAATTCCGACCATGACAGACTCCGTGCATATATAATGGTGAAACAATAAAGTGCCAAACAGCAACTACAAGAGATAAATCTAAGTAGCGGTGTATGCGGTAAGCTGGCGTAGGATAATATCAAACATCTTTAAGCTCCCCCAACTTCATATCATGGGGATAAAGTTGTTTAATTTAATTCCGACCATGACAGATTTCGTGCATGTATAATCGTGAAACAATAAAGTGCCAAACAGCAATTACAAGAGATAAATCTAAGTAGCGGTGTATGCGGTAAGCTGGCGTAGGATAATATCAAACATCTTTAAGCTCCCCCAACTTCATATCATGGGGATAAAGTTGTTTAATTTAATTCCGACCATGACAGATTCCGTGCATATATAATGGTGAAACAAAAACAAGCCATGAAATATTTTATTTTTACTTTCTGCTCGCTTTAGTCTCAAAGATTTACGCAATTAAAATATATTTAAAAAAGCATACATTAAGCTGCGTGTAACGAGTTTTGCCTGATTAAAATCCGTCTATCCTTTGTCAAGATACAAATAAAAAAATAAAGCATGCCGTCTAAAAATCCGCCAAAAATCTCGCTCTTTTCGAAATTTTTGAGAAAGTATATAAAGAAATGTTGTTACGCTTTTGTTTTGTTTTTGTGATAATCGTTTGTTTTTGGCTTAAAAAAATTTTTTTTTTTAAATTACCGAGTATATAAAGAAATTTTTTTTCGAATTTGTTTCATTATCTATTCAGACTTTGTACTGTGCGTTTCGCTTGTGTTTTTTTTGTTTTTGTGATAATCGTTTGTTTTTTGGCTTATAAAAAGTTTTTTTTAAAACTATCGACCCCCGCATTTTTCTTGACATTCTTTAAAACATTGTAATTTTTTGTATTTGTTTATTTTTCAAATACAATTTTATTTAATTACCGACCTTGGCTTTTTTGTGGACATCCTTTAAAACAGGTTTTATTTGTTTTTTTTTTGTGTTTTTGTGCAAAATACAATTTTTTGTTTTAACTATCGATCTCGGCTTTTTCGTGGACATCCTTTAAAACAGGCTTTATTTTGTTGTTTTCGTGTTCTGTAAAACACAATTTTTTCAAATATCGACCTTGCCATTCTCGTGGACATTCTTTAAAACAGGCTTTATTTTATTGTTTTTGCGTTTTTGTATAAAATACATTTTTTTGTTTTAACTACATATCGATAGTTGTTTCTTTTATTTATTCTTTCTACATTTTTCGTTTATAGTTGCGAGTAGTATACGTTCCTACATTTCAAAAATGCCACGTTACAATAACAGGAAAAAACGTCATAATGTGACGGCCGAAATTCTCGAATGTGCCTTAAAATCTTTATCTCTGTCAAAACCTAATAAATGCGACACAAATATGATGAAATTGATCTGTGAGAAAGTGCATATTAAAAATAGTAAAGAAAATCGGATATTATTATATAATATTTGGAGTGCAAAACTAAACCAAAAATTAGATTTTTCTGATATTTTGGATCCTCCTGATGTTGTACTCAACAACATTCCTCATTTTCCACCCGTGTATAATATCGTAAAAGAACCTTTGTCCCCTGTGAATTTCATTCTTCCAATGGATATTTCTGATATTGGTTTCGAATTAGGGTGGAGATATAAATCGAATATCAATTTAGAGCAAATACTGAATGGAAAGGATTTGCCAATTCATAATAATGACGATATTCGTTTTATAATTAGGACAGCACTAACATTAGCTGAAAATTCTTGTGTTATTTCATTTGGGGCAGTTCACAAACCAAGCATTTTTCAAACAAATTTAGTTTGTTATGGTTGCTGCAAATACCCAAGTCACAACCTAAAATATAAATTTGAATTGACAAATACAGCTCTGACAATTTTTGTAAAGGGCGAAGATATAAATTCGCATTCTGGGAATAAACTGTTTTATCAATATAGAGGAAAACAAAGAGAATCAGCTAAAAAACAGCTTATCCACAAATCCGCACACAACTTTAATTTAGAAATTTTAAAAAATTCAAGTCTCGAGCTTGCGAGAAAAGGTAATACTCAAATAATTACAACTACAGAAGTATTAAGGAAAATTAAATCCGAATACTTAAAGCGGAACGATGTAGTCCAGGATTGCGATGTGATGGACATTTTCTATAAAAAAACTATCCAAACAAAAGAAAATATTTATATACATTCGGTTACAGAGCCTTTAAATGTTGTTATGTTGCGAAAACAGCAAACGGAGTTATTAAAAAAATATTCCCCTCTAATTATTTATATGGACGCAACAGGCGGTGTCGTAAAGAAGCCAATTTGCCACAAGGAGCATAATTATAAGAGAATTTTATACTATGCTTGCGTTGTTAAAATTAATAAAATTATTGTTCCCGTAGCAGAAATGATTAGTTGCCAACATGATGCATATACCATTGCAAAATTCTTAATAGAATTTCAAAAATCTTATAGCAGCGTAACTAAAATGGAAAGACCCGTCTGTATTGTTGTTGATTGGTCATGGGCATCAATATTAGCGGTTCTACACGCCTTAAATATAATGACTGTCCAACGCTATTTAGAATACGCCTTCAGGATTCTTTATCATAAACAGCAACCTACTTCAGTGATACCAATTTTTATTTGTTGTTCACATTTTATCAACATTATTGTAAAACAGATTGCTCAAAAATGTGAAAAAATTAGAAAGGGTCCCAAAAACCTTTTACTAGATTTCTTCTGTTTATTTTTAAATAGTAAAAATATTACTGCAATTGATTCTATTTTCGAAAGTTTCTGCATGATTTTTTGCAGTCCATTTATAACAAAAGATGTCGTTGAGGCTTTCGAAAAGTTTAGAACATTTACATATTTCGCATATAATCCAGAAGATATACCAAATTCTCATAATACAAATGATGAAGGATATTTAGAAGATAATGAACTGTTTATCGAATTAAATGGTGAAAAGGTCAGATATATTCAAAGTCCATTCTTCCAAAAATACGTTAGTATTTACAAAAGAATGTTGCTACAAATTGATGCGAAAACTGCAACATCCGATCAGCAAAATGATTATTATTTCCCAAACTTTGTTTTATTTTCCATAGAAAAGTATTTCTCATATCTACCATTATGGTCAACTTGTTTTTCACATTTTCTTGGAATCGAAGGGCGCTTGTCAAACTCAAACGTGGAAAACTGGTTCAATATGGTAAAGAATCAGTATTTAGATCACAAATTCACCAAAGTTGGTAGATTTGTTGAGTTGTTGGATGAAAAAATTTTGCTCCTGTTGAATTCAATTAGCTTCTCCGATATATTGAACGCTTCGCCCAAACGCAAAAAACCTTCTCAAGCAAAATTTAGAGAATTTTATTGTGAAGATGACATGAGTCAAGAAGAAATGTGGAACAAACAATATAAATTTGATAAGTCACCTAAACATATTGGCAATCGTGTGATTGAAAGATATGCTTCGAAAAACATTTTTAAAGAAACATTAACAAGAGAAAAAAAATGGAATGAAGAAGTAGCTGAAGATTCTATGAATGAATCATTTAAATCTAAAATTCTTCGCTGTTTTAGAAATGGATTTACATTCATAAGAAATGCAAAAACAACCGAAGTTAGCAATACGTGTGCATTTGACTCGCTGAGCCTTATATTTTATTGTACAGCGGCAGATTCCGACATTCACAAACAAATATTTGAATCTTCTTCAATAAAGTATTTAAAGTTTATAAACCAGTTAGAAAAGCATGGTTTTAGACAAAATGTATACATCAAACGATCAGCTCTATTATTAGAATGTTTTAAACCTCGAATAAATATAAGAGGCAACAACATTAGTTTAAATTCGGAATGCAATATATCCGACCTAATCGAGTATTATTTTTCAAGACCATGCAGCTTTCAATTAAATTGTCATAAAGACGAGAATTTATTTATTAAAGATTTCTATTATTTACCGATCGAAAATTCATCTTTCGTTCAAGATGACTTTAAACGCATAAGTAATAAAATATTGTTACCAAAATCAAAATGCTGTATGTGTGGAGAACAAATGACAGCAAATAAAGTTGTCATTCAAAATGAAGTTATGTTTGTTGATGTCCAGCCATTCGATATACAAACGAAGTATAACATTCAGCTTTGTGATATACAAAGTTCATTAGCAATTTTGGACCAAAGAGTTTATTTAAAAGGTATAATCAATTATATCTTTCCTCCATCATTTGGTGCAAGTGGACATTATACTTGCTATGTTAAACGTCCGAATAATAAGTGGCACTTATATAACGATCTTTTAAAATCCGGTAGTGTAGTACAGTCTAACACCATTGTAAATCCACATACCTTAATTTACATAACACAGTAGGGACTATTTTAAAATTATTATTTTTATAGTTCCTCAACAATTGTCAAACGTTTCTGTTTTGACGTTAACAATTAACCGTAACCAATGGTCGCATTAAAGACAAACCATTCACACTAGTATTAAATGTTGCGAACTCACAACTCAAAGTTCTGCAACAAAGAAAAAATGGAAGCATCAGTGAGAAAACGCAGCAACTGTGATGGAGATCACATATCAAATTATAGAGGCGGCCCAATTTAACTAGATTGTAAAGAAGAATTAACCCAATTCAGCGAGCAGAGCAAGTATCGGTTGCTGATAAGCTTTTCAAATAAAGATAATGAATTTCTGAAATTTATTTATTTTTCACAAAATGCAGAATACGTCATTATATAAGATTAATTATTGCCACAGTTTCTTTACGCACAAATTGACACCAGAATTGCTTCGATCAGATAAGGGATTCTCATGGTTGATTGTAATTCGCTGTTTTGTACTTTGTAATTTTAATTAAAATTTATGTGGAGATTAATTATTTTAATTTAAAATAAATTATCTGCCACAGTGTGCTTAATATCACAAATTAATACCCGAATTGCAATCTCTGTAAATCGCTATTTTGTAGTTTGAATTGTTAATTAAAATTTATGTGGAGAATAATTAATTTAATTTAACATAAATAAACCACTAATGGTTTTTTACGCAAAAATTGACACCCTTAGATCTATGATCGGATGAGGCATTCTCTGGCTACAGTAGTTCAAGCATTTAAACAGGTCGAAATCAGAGGTTCCCGGCGCGGGTTCCTTTGCCACCTGATGAGGTCATTACGATAATATTATGCGTAAGGCATAAATTAAGATGTTTGATATTATCCTACGCCAGCTTACCGCATACACCGCTACTTAGATTTATCTCTTGTAATTGCTGTTTGGCACTTTATTGTTTCACCATTATATATGCACGGAATCTGCCATGGTCGGAATTAAATTAAACAACTTTATCCCCATGATATGAAGTTGGGGGAGCTTAAAGATGTTTGATATTATCCTACGCCAGCTTACCGCATACACCGCTACTTAGATTTATCTCTTGTAATTGCTGTTTGGCACTTTATTGTTTCACCATTATACATGCACGAAATCTGTCATGGTCGGAATTAAATTAAACAACTTTATCCCCATGCTATGAAGTTGGGGGAGCTTAAAGATGTTTGATATTATCCTACGCCAGCTTACCGCATACACCGCTACTTAGATTTATCTCTTGTAATTGCTGTTTAACACTTTATTGTTTCACCATTATACATGCACGAAATCTGTCATGGCCGGAATTAAATTAAACAACTTTATCCCCATGATATGAAGTTGGGGGAGCTTAAAGATGTTTGATATTATCCTACGCCAGCTTACCGCATACACCGCTACTTAGATTTATCTCTTGTAATTGCTGTTTGGCACTTTATTGTTTCACCATTATATATGCACGGAATCTGCCATGGTCGGAATTAAATTAAACAACTTTATCCCCATGATATGAAGTTGGGGGAGCTTAAAGATGTTTGATATTATCCTACGCCAGCTTACCGCATACACCGCTACTTAGATTTATCTCTTGTAATTGCTGTTTGGCACTTTATTGTTTCACCATTATACATGCACGAAATCTGTCATGGTCGGAATTAAATTAAACAATTTTATCCCCATGATATGAAGTTGGGGGAGCTTAAAGATGTTTGATATTATCCTACGCTAGCTTACCGCATACACCGCTACTTAGATTTATCTCTTGTAATTGCTGTTTGGCACTTTATTGTTTCACCATTATATATGCACGGAATCTGCCATGGTCGGAATTAAATTAAACAACTTTATCCCCATGATATGAAGTTGGGGGAGCTTAAAGATGTTTGATATTATCCTACGCCAGCTTACCGCATACACCGCTACTTAGATTTATCTCTTGTAATTGCTGTTTGGCACTTTATTGTTTCACCATTATACATGCACGAAATCTGTCATGGTCGGAATTAAATTAAACAACTTTATCCCCATGATATGAAGTTGGGGGAGCTTAAAGATGTTTGATATTATCCTACGCCAGCTTACCGCATACACCGCTACTTAGATTTATCTCTTGTAATTGCTGTTTGGCACTTTATTGTTTCACCATTATACATGCACGAAATCTGTCATGGTCGGAATTAAATTAAACAACTTTATCCCCATGATATGAAGTTGGGGGAGCTTAAAGATGTTTGATATTATCCTACGCCAGCTTACCGCATACACCGCTACTTAGATTTATCTCTTGTAATTGCTGTTTGGCATTTTATAGTTTCACCATTATACATGCACGACATCTGTCATGGTCGGAATTAAATTAAACAACTTTATCCCCATGATATGAAGTTGGGGGAGCTTAAAGATGTTTGATATTATCCTACGCCAGCTTACCGCATACACCGCTACTTAGATTTATCTCTTGTAATTGCTGTTTGGCACTTTATTGTTTCACCATTATATATGCACGGAATCTGCCATGGTCGGAATTAAATTAAACAACTTTATCCCCATGATATGAAGTTGGGGGAGCTTAAAGATGTTTGATATTATCCTACGCCAGCTTACCGCATACACCGCTACTTAGATTTATCTCTTGTAATTGCTGTTTGGCACTTTATTGTTTCACCATTATACATGCACGAAATCTGTCATGGTCGGAATTAAATTAAACAACTTTATCCCCATGCTATGAAGTTGGGGGAGCTTAAAGATGTTTGATATTATCCTACGCCAGCTTACCGCATACACCGCTACTTAGATTTATCTCTTGTAATTGCTGTTTGGCACTTTATTGTTTCACCATTATATATGCACGGAATCTGCCATGGTCGGAATTAAATTAAACAACTTTATCCCCATGATATGAAGTTGGGGGAGCTTAAAGATGTTTGATATTATCCTACGCCAGCTTACCGCATACACCGCTACTTAGATTTATCTCTTGTAATTGCTGTTTGGCACTTTATTGTTTCACCATTATACATGCACGAAATCTGTCATGGTCGGAATTAAATTAAACAACTTTATCCCCATGATATGAAGTTGGGGGAGCTTAAAGATGTTTGATATTATCCTACGCCAGCTTACCGCATACACCGCTACTTAGATTTATCTCTTGTAATTGCTGTTTGGCACTTTATTGTTTCACCATTATACATGCACGAAATCTGTCATGGTCGGAATTAAATTAAACAACTTTATCCCCATGATATGAAGTTGGGGGAGCTTAAAGATGTTTGATATTATCCTACGCCAGCTTACCGCATACACCGCTACTTAGATTTATCTCTTGTAATTGCTGTTTGGCATTTTATAGTTTCACCATTATACATGCACGACATCTGTCATGGTCGGAATTAAATTAAACAACTTTATCCCCATGATATGAAGTTGGGGGAGCTTAAAGATGTTTGATATTATCCTACGCCAGCTTACCGCATACACCGCTACTTAGATTTATCTCTTGTAATTGCTGTTTGGCACTTTATTGTTTCACCATTATATATGCACGGAATCTGCCATGGTCGGAATTAAATTAAACAACTTTATCCCCATGCTATGAAGTTGGGGGAGCTTAAAGATGTTTGATATTATCCTACGCCAGCTTACCGCATACACCGCTACTTAGATTTATCTCTTGTAATTGCTGTTTGGCACTTTATTGTTTCACCATTATACATGCACGAAATCTGTCATGGTCGGAATTAAATTAAACAACTTTATCCCCATGCTATGAAGTTGGGGGAGCTTAAAGATGTTTGATATTATCCTACGCCAGCTTACCGCATACACCGCTACTTAGATTTATCTCTTGTAATTGCTGTTTAACACTTTATTGTTTCACCATTATACATGCACGAAATCTGTCATGGCCGGAATTAAATTAAACAACTTTATCCCCATGATATGAAGTTGGGGGAGCTTAAAGATGTTTGATATTATCCTACGCCAGCTTACCGCATACACCGCTACTTAGATTTATCTCTTGTAATTGCTGTTTGGCACTTTATTGTTTCACCATTATATATGCACGGAATCTGTCATGGTCGGAATTAAATTAAACAACTTTATCCCCATGATATGAAGTTTGGGAGCTTAAAGATGTTTGATATTATCCTACGCCAGCTTACCGCATACACCGCTACTTAGATTTATCTCTTGTAATTGCTGTTTGGCACTTTATTGTTTCACCATTATACATGCACGAAATCTGTCATGGTCGGAATTAAATTAAACAATTTTATCCCCATGATATGAAGTTGGGGGAGCTTAAAGATGTTTGATATTATCCTACGCCAGCTTACCGCATACACCGCTACTTAGATTTATCTCTTGTAATTGCTGTTTGGCACTTTATTGTTTCACCATTATACATGCACGGAATCTGCCATGGTCGGAATTAAATTAAACAACTTTATCCCCATGCTATGAAGTTGGGGGAGCTTAAAGATGTTTGATATTATCCTACGCCAGCTTACCGCATACACCGCTACTTAGATTTATCTCTTGTAATTGCTGTTTGGCACTTTATTGTTTCACCATTATACATGCACGAAATCTGTCATGGTCGGAATTAAATTAAACAACTTTATCCCCATGATATGAAGTTGGGGGAGCTTAAAGATGTTTGATATTATCCTACGCCAGCTTACCGCATACACCGCTACTTAGATTTATCTCTTGTAATTGCTGTTTGGCACTTTATTGTTTCACCATTATATATGCACGGAATCTGCCATGGTCGGAATTAAATTAAACAACTTTATCCCCATGATATGAAGTTGGGGGAGCTTAAAGATGTTTGATATTATCCTACGCCAGCTTACCGCATACACCGCTACTTAGATTTATCTCTTGTAATTGCTGTTTGGCACTTTATTGTTTCACCATTATACATGCACGGAATCTGCCATGGTCGGAATTAAATTAAACAACTTTATCCCCATGATATGAAGTTGGGGGAGCTTAAAGATGTTTGATATTATCCTACGCCAGCTTACCGCATACACCGCTACTTAGATTTATCTCTTGTAATTGCTGTTTGGCACTTTATTGTTTCACCATTATACATGCACGAAATCTGTCATGGTCGGAATTAAATTAAACAACTTTATCCCCATGCTATGAAGTTGGGGGAGCTTAAAGATGTTTGATATTATCCTACGCCAGCTTACCGCATACACCGCTACTTAGATTTATCTCTTGTAATTGCTGTTTAACACTTTATTGTTTCACCATTATACATGCACGAAATCTGTCATGGCCGGAATTAAATTAAACAACTTTATCCCCATGATATGAAGTTGGGGGAGCTTAAAGATGTTTGATATTATCCTACGCCAGCTTACCGCATACACCGCTACTTAGATTTATCTCTTGTAATTGCTGTTTGGCACTTTATTGTTTCACCATTATATATGCACGGAATCTGCCATGGTCGGAATTAAATTAAACAACTTTATCCCCATGATATGAAGTTGGGGAGCTTAAAGATGTTTGATATTATCCTACGCCAGCTTACCGCATACACCGCTACTTAGATTTATCTCTTGTAATTGCTGTTTGGCACTTTATTGTTTCACCATTATACATGCACGAAATCTGTCATGGTCGGAATTAAATTAAACAATTTTATCCCCATGATATGAAGTTGGGGGAGCTTAAAGATGTTTGATATTATCCTACGCCAGCTTACCGCATACACCGCTACTTAGATTTATCTCTTGTAATTGCTGTTTGGCACTTTATTGTTTCACCATTATATATGCACGGAATCTGCCATGGTCGGAATTAAATTAAACAACTTTATCCCCATGATATGAAGTTGGGGGAGCTTAAAGATGTTTGATATTATCCTACGCCAGCTTACCGCATACACCGCTACTTAGATTTATCTCTTGTAATTGCTGTTTGGCACTTTATTGTTTCACCATTATACATGCACGAAATCTGTCATGGTCGGAATTAAATTAAACAACTTTATCCCCATGATATGAAGTTGGGGGAGCTTAAAGATGTTTGATATTATCCTACGCCAGCTTACCGCATACACCGCTACTTAGATTTATCTCTTGTAATTGCTGTTTGGCACTTTATTGTTTCACCATTATACATGCACGAAATCTGTCATGGTCGGAATTAAATTAAACAACTTTATCCCCATGATATGAAGTTGGGGGAGCTTAAAGATGTTTGATATTATCCTACGCCAGCTTACCGCATACACCGCTACTTAGATTTATCTCTTGTAATTGCTGTTTGGCATTTTATAGTTTCACCATTATACATGCACGACATCTGTCATGGTCGGAATTAAATTAAACAACTTTATCCCCATGATATGAAGTTGGGGGAGCTTAAAGATGTTTGATATTATCCTACGCCAGCTTACCGCATACACCGCTACTTAGATTTATCTCTTGTAATTGCTGTTTGGCACTTTATTGTTTCACCATTATACATGCACGAAATCTGTCATGGTCGGAATTAAATTAAACAACTTTATCCCCATGCTATGAAGTTGGGGGAGCTTAAAGATGTTTGATATTATCCTACGCCAGCTTACCGCATACACCGCTACTTAGATTTATCTCTTGTAATTGCTGTTTGGCACTTTATTGTTTCACCATTATACATGCACGAAATCTGTCATGGTCGGAATTAAATTAAACAACTTTATCCCCATGATATGAAGTTGGGGGAGCTTAAAGATGTTTGATATTATCCTACGCCAGCTTACCGCATACACCGCTATTTAGATTTATCTCTTGTAATTGCTGTTTGGCACTTTATTGTTTCACCATTATACATGCACGAAATCTGTCATGGTCGGAATTAAATTAAACAACTTTATCCCCATGATATGAAGTTGGGGGAGCTTAAAGATGTTTGATATTATCCTACGCCAGCTTACCGCATACACCGCTACTTAGATTTATCTCTTGTAATTGCTGTTTGGCACTTTATTGTTTCACCATTATACATGCACGAAATCTGTCATGGTCGGAATTAAATTAAACAACTTTATCCCCATGATATGAAGTTGGGGGAGCTTAAAGATGTTTGATATTATCCTACGCCAGCTTACCGCATACACCGCTACTTAGATTTATCTCTTGTAATTGCTGTTTGGCACTTTATTGTTTCACCATTATACATGCACGAAATCTGTCATGGTCGGAATTAAATTAAACAACTTTATCCCCATGATATGAAGTTGGGGGAGCTTAAAGATGTTTGATATTATCCTACGCCAGCTTACCGCATACACCGCTACTTAGATTTATCTCTTGTAATTGCTGTTTGGCACTTTATTGTTTCACCATTATACATGCACGAAATCTGTCATGGTCGGAATTAAATTAAACAACTTTATCCCCATGCTATGAAGTTGGGGGAGCTTAAAGATGTTTGATATTATCCTACGCCAGCTTACCGCATACACCGCTACTTAGATTTATCTCTTGTAATTGCTGTTTGGCACTTTATTGTTTCACCATTATACATGCACGAAATCTGTCATGGTCGGAATTAAATTAAACAACTTTATCCCCATGCTATGAAGTTGGGGGAGCTTAAAGATGTTTGATATTATCCTACGCCAGCTTACCGCATACACCGCTACTTAGATTTATCTCTTGTAATTGCTGTTTGGCACTTTATTGTTTCACCATTATACATGCACGAAATCTGTCATGGTCGGAATTAAATTAAACAACTTTATCCCCATGATATGAAGTTGGGGGAGCTTAAAGATGTTTGATATTATCCTACGCCAGCTTACCGCATACACCGCTATTTAGATTTATCTCTTGTAATTGCTGTTTGGCACTTTATTGTTTCACCATTATACATGCACGAAATCTGTCATGGTCGGAATTAAATTAAACAACTTTATCCCCATGATATGAAGTTGGGGGAGCTTAAAGATGTTTGATATTATCCTACGCCAGCTTACCGCATACACCGCTACTTAGATTTATCTCTTGTAATTGCTGTTTGGCACTTTATTGTTTCACCATTATACATGCACGAAATCTGTCATGGTCGGAATTAAATTAAACAACTTTATCCCCATGCTATGAAGTTGGGGGAGCTTAAAGATGTTTGATATTATCCTACGCCAGCTTACCGCATACACCGCTACTTAGATTTATCTCTTGTAATTGCTGTTTGGCACTTTATTGTTTCACCATTATACATGCACGAAATCTGTCATGGTCGGAATTAAATTAAACAACTTTATCCCCATGATATGAAGTTGGGGGAGCTTAAAGATGTTTGATATTATCCTACGCCAGCTTACCGCATACACCGCTATTTAGATTTATCTCTTGTAATTGCTGTTTGGCACTTTATTGTTTCACCATTATACATGCACGAAATCTGTCATGGTCGGAATTAAATTAAACAACTTTATCCCCATGATATGAAGTTGGGGGAGCTTAAAGATGTTTGATATTATCCTACGCCAGCTTACCGCATACACCGCTACTTAGATTTATCTCTTGTAATTGCTGTTTGGCACTTTATTGTTTCACCATTATACATGCACGAAATCTGTCATGGTCGGAATTAAATTAAACAACTTTATCCCCATGCTATGAAGTTGGGGGAGCTTAAAGATGTTTGATATTATCCTACGCCAGCTTACCGCATACACCGCTACTTAGATTTATCTCTTGTAATTGCTGTTTGGCACTTTATTGTTTCACCATTATACATGCACGAAATCTGTCATGGTCGGAATTAAATTAAACAACTTTATCCCCATGATATGAAGTTGGGGGAGCTTAAAGATGTTTGATATTATCCTACGCCAGCTTACCGCATACACCGCTATTTAGATTTATCTCTTGTAATTGCTGTTTGGCACTTTATTGTTTCACCATTATACATGCACGAAATCTGTCATGGTCGGAATTAAATTAAACAACTTTATCCCCATGATATGAAGTTGGGGGAGCTTAAAGATGTTTGATATTATCCTACGCCAGCTTACCGCATACACCGCTACTTAGATTTATCTCTTGTAATTGCTGTTTGGCACTTTATTGTTTCACCATTATACATGCACGAAATCTGTCATGGTCGGAATTAAATTAAACAACTTTATCCCCATGCTATGAAGTTGGGGGAGCTTAAAGATGTTTGATATTATCCTACGCCAGCTTACCGCATACACCGCTACTTAGATTTATCTCTTGTAATTGCTGTTTGGCACTTTATTGTTTCACCATTATACATGCACGAAATCTGTCATGGTCGGAATTAAATTAAACAACTTTATCCCCATGCTATGAAGTTGGGGGAGCTTAAAGATGTTTGATATTATCCTACGCCAGCTTACCGCATACACCGCTACTTAGATTTATCTCTTGTAATTGCTGTTTGGCACTTTATTGTTTCACCATTATACATGCACGAAATCTGTCATGGTCGGAATTAAATTAAACAACTTTATCCCCATGATATGAAGTTGGGGGAGCTTAAAGATGTTTGATATTATCCTACGCCAGCTTACCGCATACACCGCTATTTAGATTTATCTCTTGTAATTGCTGTTTGGCACTTTATTGTTTCACCATTATACATGCACGAAATCTGTCATGGTCGGAATTAAATTAAACAACTTTATCCCCATGATATGAAGTTGGGGGAGCTTAAAGATGTTTGATATTATCCTACGCCAGCTTACCGCATACACCGCTACTTAGATTTATCTCTTGTAATTGCTGTTTGGCACTTTATTGTTTCACCATTATACATGCACGAAATCTGTCATGGTCGGAATTAAATTAAACAACTTTATCCCCATGCTATGAAGTTGGGGGAGCTTAAAGATGTTTGATATTATCCTACGCCAGCTTACCGCATACACCGCTACTTAGATTTATCTCTTGTAATTGCTGTTTGGCACTTTATTGTTTCACCATTATACATGCACGAAATCTGTCATGGTCGGAATTAAATTAAACAACTTTATCCCCATGATATGAAGTTGGGGGAGCTTAAAGATGTTTGATATTATCCTACGCCAGCTTACCGCATACACCGCTATTTAGATTTATCTCTTGTAATTGCTGTTTGGCACTTTATTGTTTCACCATTATACATGCACGAAATCTGTCATGGTCGGAATTAAATTAAACAACTTTATCCCCATGATATGAAGTTGGGGGAGCTTAAAGATGTTTGATATTATCCTACGCCAGCTTACCGCATACACCGCTACTTAGATTTATCTCTTGTAATTGCTGTTTGGCACTTTATTGTTTCACCATTATACATGCACGAAATCTGTCATGGTCGGAATTAAATTAAACAACTTTATCCCCATGATATGAAGTTGGGGGAGCTTAAAGATGTTTGATATTATCCTACGCCAGCTTACCGCATACACCGCTACTTAGATTTATCTCTTGTAATTGCTGTTTGGCACTTTATTGTTTCACCATTATACATGCACGAAATCTGTCATGGTCGGAATTAAATTAAACAACTTTATCCCCATGATATGAAGTTGGGGGAGCTTAAAGATGTTTGATATTATCCTACGCCAGCTTACCGCATACACCGCTACTTAGATTTATCTCTTGTAATTGCTGTTTGGCACTTTATTGTTTCACCATTATACATGCACGAAATCTGTCATGGTCGGAATTAAATTAAACAACTTTATCCCCATGCTATGAAGTTGGGGGAGCTTAAAGATGTTTGATATTATCCTACGCCAGCTTACCGCATACACCGCTACTTAGATTTATCTCTTGTAATTGCTGTTTGGCACTTTATTGTTTCACCATTATACATGCACGAAATCTGTCATGGTCGGAATTAAATTAAACAACTTTATCCCCATGCTATGAAGTTGGGGGAGCTTAAAGATGTTTGATATTATCCTACGCCAGCTTACCGCATACACCGCTACTTAGATTTATCTCTTGTAATTGCTGTTTGGCACTTTATTGTTTCACCATTATACATGCACGAAATCTGTCATGGTCGGAATTAAATTAAACAACTTTATCCCCATGATATGAAGTTGGGGGAGCTTAAAGATGTTTGATATTATCCTACGCCAGCTTACCGCATACACCGCTACTTAGATTTATCTCTTGTAATTGCTGTTTGGCACTTTATTGTTTCACCATTATACATGCACGAAATCTGTCATGGTCGGAATTAAATTAAACAACTTTATCCCCATGATATGAAGTTGGGGGAGCTTAAAGATGTTTGATATTATCCTACGCCAGCTTACCGCATACACCGCTACTTAGATTTATCTCTTGTAATTGCTGTTTGGCATTTTATAGTTTCACCATTATACATGCACGACATCTGTCATGGTCGGAATTAAATTAAACAACTTTATCCCCATGATATGAAGTTGGGGGAGCTTAAAGATGTTTGATATTATCCTACGCCAGCTTACCGCATACACCGCTACTTAGATTTATCTCTTGTAATTGCTGTTTGGCACTTTATTGTTTCACCATTATATATGCACGGAATCTGCCATGGTCGGAATTAAATTAAACAACTTTATCCCCATGATATGAAGTTGGGGGAGCTTAAAGATGTTTGATATTATCCTACGCCAGCTTACCGCATACACCGCTACTTAGATTTATCTCTTGTAATTGCTGTTTGGCACTTTATTGTTTCACCATTATATATGCACGGAATCTGCCATGGTCGGAATTAAATTAAACAACTTTATCCCCATGATATGAAGTTGGGGGAGCTTAAAGATGTTTGATATTATCCTACGCCAGCTTACCGCATACACCGCTACTTAGATTTATCTCTTGTAATTGCTGTTTGGCACTTTATTGTTTCACCATTATACATGCACGAAATCTGTCATGGTCGGAATTAAATTAAACAACTTTATCCCCATGCTATGAAGTTGGGGGAGCTTAAAGATGTTTGATATTATCCTACGCCAGCTTACCGCATACACCGCTACTTAGATTTATCTCTTGTAATTGCTGTTTAACACTTTATTGTTTCACCATTATACATGCACGAAATCTGTCATGGTCGGAATTAAATTAAACAACTTTATCCCCATGCTATGAAGTTGGGGAGCTCAAAGGTGTTTTATTTACTCTTGGGCCAGTTGGCCATAGAAATAAAACTAAAATTTGAAATAAAAAATTAAACAAATCTTATTGGAATATCCGCCATTTTTTTGTTAGAAACTTCACACCTGAAAATTCTTATTGGATTTGTATATGTATGTGTTTATTGTTTTTTGTTAGAAACTTCACAGGCTCAAAATCGCGTGATAATTTTGTGATTAAATAAATTTTTTTCGTATTTTTTTGGAAACATCTTAGACATCTGACGTACACTAGTAAAACTAAAGATAAATTTAGCAAGTATTATTTTAATTCGTCAGAGCCAACTTTGATGTCTTTTTCAAAATGAAAGTTCGAAAAATATATTTTAAGCCTAATTGAATTTTAATATTTCTTCAATAAATATTTACTTAATACCAATATAGCCTTCTTGCATATTGTTGTTAAAGATATGTAGAAAACATTTATACAAACAGTTTACTATATTTTTGCATTTTTCATTGAAAAACTTGAAGCTAAAAAACACCATTTTTACTATGGATTCCTATGGAAATCAGTGAACAGTTATACCACTAAATAAGCTTCTAAAAATACAAAATAATGACTATGGCTCTACACTCTAGATGAAGGCTCTGCTAAAAGAGATATACCAATATTTTTTGTTCGGTTAAACATTTTTGCTAACAATTAGCGTATTTCCTTGACAAATTTACAACAACAATTGCATAGGATAAACCCTCGCAAGAATAACATTAACCCAAAAAAATATTGGGTTAAATTAAACCCAATTCTAATTTTTGGTTATGATACCTACCACCAGGTCATAATACATATTAAATTTATATTTTATTTCGAAAAGTTGGCTTTTGTCAATTAAATCAAATTGGCTATTTTCTTGGGAAACAAATAAACAAAAAATAATTCGAATTCAATTTTGGTCAACAAAATACGCTTAAGGCCTATTTAATTAAGCGGTTTGCTTAATTAAATTATGGCAAATTTCATATGCCGAAGGTAAGATCTCCTTTAAACATAAAGCACCAAGCACGCAATATGTATTCTTTTATATGCTCACAACCAAATTAAATTAGTTGAAATACGAAGTACATTGAACTGTAGATTATCAGTCTGCTTCAATACAGTAATTTTATTTTAAAAGCGAACAGAAACAACTTAAATTTGAATAGTAAGATCTATGTAAGTATTAATCATCATTGCCGAACAATCTATATTACTCATCTCAACATATTTCTAACCATGCATGTTTCCACAAGCTGATTTAATAAGAATTAAAAAAATAAAAATTACCGCTTATAACTATGAGAGAAGTTTTCATGTTATGTTTTGGGATGAGTAATTCTCACAATTATTAGAGGTAGAATAAAACTTGTTTTCTAATTATGAACGACGCCGAAAAATTACATACCTTGAAAATGTTTATTCACAACTAACATCCTACTGTGACGTAAACTATTACGTGTCGGCGTATGACGTCCCATAATATTATTGCCTTTAATATTTTGTGGTACCGTGGTTGCCATATATACAGCCTGCGAAATAAATATATAAAAAAAAAAACGGTTTAATAATAATTTTGTTGTTTTAAAATATAATTTGATGTCAGATCTTAAAAAACTTTCACAATACGTTATACTTTAAAAAATGTATACAATTCATTCATTAAGATTATCAGATACATAATAATGTCACAGCAAAATATTTTATGTCTAATCACCTTAGATTTATAACTTTGTGTCTGTGTCTTGAATATATACCTTAATTTATTAATAAAATCCTAGAATGTACAAATTGTGTACATAAAGAATCAATTAAAAACTAGTTTTAGCCCTAGACATCTCTTTATGATGTGCTGTCTATCTACACAAAACAATAAATATAAAACAAGAATTGTTATATGAAAAATAGTTTCCCCTTGTTTTTTGAATCAATCACGCGGTAAGAATAGTATCAATACTGTAATAGGAAGTAAAAATGTTTTGTATCCACTTTGCTGAGCCAATGTATTCAGTATTTTTGTTATTGAATACTAAAAAGTTTTCATAATCGTATTGCTTTTTAAATTTTTATAGTAAACAAGGTTTTTATTCAAAATTTAATTTGTTTGAACAGAAATCACTCGTGCATTTGTATTAACAATACATGTTACAGCGTGGGAACAGTTCTAATTCTAAATGAGATTTAGGAAAAAACCGTGTCGTTGCGATATTGAACGAATATATTTTAATTCGCAAAAGACACAAAGTTAATAACAGAAATAATTGATATTACGAATTACTTCGTTCTAAAGAGACCAAAGTATTGAAATCCTGTCAAAAATGAAGAAAAATTTGGTTGGTTCAAAATCACTTTTCTCGACGTTTTGAAAGTCTCTGAGTCTGGAAAAGCAAAAAAAAAAAAAATGTCCGTCGGTCCATCTGGATGTCTGTGCCCATGGTATATCGAGTACGGCTTGTCCGACTTCGATTTTTTTTTCGCCAATCTGTCAAGCCGGAGGCTGTCAAGGCGGAGATATGAAAAGCTTTTGGACAATGTACGTCAAGAGGGTGGGGTACGTACCATACGAATTGACCCAAAACACCTGGTTATATAAATATTTACGATTTTTTTATATGCTTGTTTGATTATTGAATTGAACATTGAATTTGGAGTTGATTTGAAGGTTAAGTTAAAGGCCAATTTGCGGGTGAGTTGAAGTTGAGTTGGGGTTGGATTAGGATGTAGTAAGCAGTTAATCAGTTTTGTATGGTATAATATATGCTGGTTTGTAGATTGAGTTTGGCGTAGAGTTTGCGGTTGACTTGAGGGTTGAGTTGAGTTCCGTTTGCGGGTTCAATTAGAGCTGAGTCTGGATTGGATTAGGGTTTAGTGAGCAGTTTAACTGAGGACTTATTATTTTTTTTTTTATAAAAAATTTATTGGGATTCTCTATCTTATCCGATTTTGAAAAAATTCAGTATTTGTTAAAATATGCATTGTCTACTTCAACTGAATTCATCTTTTACTTCGTTGGGCAAGTCGACGTTATGCTATAAGTTGGCCTTGTGCAAGTCGATTATTTTTTCTTGCTATATATTGAGTTTCATGTAATTTTTCTTTTAATCTTTCTGTAAACCATATTGAATAAACACAGAATAAACTAAAACTGCGTTTCACTTTATTAGAATTCAATAGGTTATGGGCCCAGTACACGCGGTTACATTATGAAAGAAATTAAAGATTAAACGTGGTTTAGTGTATGTGGTATAATGGCGTCGAAATCAATGGAGCAAATTTTCTTGAATCATCGCTTGGATGGGACGAATTTTAAGTTATGGGATTTTCAAGTAAAGGCGGTATTACGAGCACAAGGTTTGCTGGATGTAGTGAACGGTGAAACCTTAGTGCCAGAGGAAACAGACGAAAAACAGAAATGGATGCAGAAAGATGACAAGGCAACATCGATATTACTTGCTTCAATTAACGAAGACCAAGCAAACCACATTTTAAGCTGTACAACATCAAAAGAAATTTACGAAAAAATTGAAAGTTTACACAAGGTAAAAAGTGAGGTTAAAATCATGAATTTGTATGAGGAATATTTTTCCCTAAAAATGACTGAGGAGCATTCGGTAATGGCATATGTATCTAAATGCTCATTGCTGGCAGCCGAAATTGAAGACCAAGGGGAGAAGTTGTCCGAAAATATAAAACTGATGAGAATCATCAGCAGTCTCTCCTTCAAGTTGAAGAATTTTCGTACGGTATGGTACAATGTGAAAGAAGGTCGCAATTGGACAATTTACTGCCCCGCTTGAAATTGGAAGAGGATCAACTAAAAAAGGAAATGGATAGTGAATCGACCGAGGCAGCTTTTTATGCAAAATCTCGTGGAATCGGTAAGAAGTCAAATACATCCATTGAAGAATTAAAAAGAAATTCGAAATGCAATATCTGTAAGGAAATAGGTCATTGGCGGCGTGAGTGTCCAAAACGCAACAGAAATAGTAATTCATTGGAAGAAAAAGAGTCAAGCGAGGTGGCTTTTACGGCCGCAATTTGTGATGTGATTTCAGCTAAGTACATATAGCGATGTTTGGCTGGCGGACGCAGGCGCATCGAAGCATATGACATCGAGACGAGAATGGTTCAGTGAATTAAAGTGTGTCGAAGGTGATGGCTACGTAACCATTGCAAACGATGAACGTCTGAAAATTAGTGGTTATGGCACGATATGTTTAGAAGCTTGGTGCAATGGCAAGTGGTCTCCAATACGACTTGAAGACGTCAAATACGTACCTGGTTTAAAACAAAATCTGTTTGCAACTGCGTCGACAACGGCAAAGGGGTTTTCAATAGTGATTCATAGTGATCACTGCAAAATAATGGATTGCGATGGTGCAACGAGGGCGTTTGGTTTCAAAGACGCAAGAAATCAAATTCGAATGGCTTTTCGAGTGAAACAGAATGAGCATGCATATGTCTGTTCAACTAACTCAGCTTCACTGCAACAACGGCATCGTCGCTTAGGACATATTAATGTGACAGCAATTAAAAAATTGAGCAACAGTAAAATTGTCGACGGCATACATTTCTCGGATGAAAAAACGTTCTTTTGTGAGGAATGCGGAAAAATGAAGAAAACGTCACATTTATCAAGCAATATTCGTAATGCGGAGAAGGGACAATATATTCACGTTGATGTGTGTGGGAAGATGAACGAGACTGAAGTCGGCGAAATGCTCTATTTTTTGCTTCTAAAGGATGAGGCTACGAGCTTCAGGTATGTCTATTTCATGAAGCACAAGTCTGATGTTTTCAACATTTTTAAGGGTTTTTTGCCGATGGTGAAGAATGCTACTGGAAACCACGTGAAGTACATTCGATGCGATAACGGAACGGAATTCATTAACACGGATGTACAGAAATTGTTGTCTAAGAACGGCATTGTTATTGAACGTATTGCACCATATACACCTGAGCAAAATGGTTTCATCGAACGAGATAATCGCACGATTCAAGAGTCAGCGCGTACAATGTTGATTGCCAGTGGTCTCGATAAAATCCAAAAGCGGTACGAACGGCTGTCTATTTCTGGAATCGATCATGCAGCACACGAATCATGGACTGGTGAAAAACCGCAATTGGGTCATGTAAAAGTTTTTGGCACAGTAGGATTTGCATTAGTGCCGAAACAAACGGGTGCACGAAAGGTTCATCTCGTTGGCTATGACCCAACAACCACGAATTTCCGTTTATATGATGCAGAATCGAAAAAGGTGTTCATCAGTTGTGATGTGAAGTTCAACGAAAACGATATGCAGGACGGGATGATGCAGTATTGGGTTGAATCTGACGAGGACAAGAGCAAGTCTGCAATGCGTGAAAGAGAGACCAGGCTTGTGCCTAATGCAGATAAATTGGGTGAAACAATTGATGAAGCAAAGACGGTCAAAACAGGGAGGCCAGTAAACCCCAATTCGGTAATTTCAAATTATGCATTGCGTCCAGTGATCAATCCTCCGAGAAAATATGCGGATGAATTTAGTTACTCAGCAATCATGGACGAGCCATTAACGTACAAGGAGGCAATTCAATCAGATTACTCAGAGAAATGGCTGGAAGCAATGAGTGACGAACTAGAAGCACTCAAGAAAAATAACACATGGTATTTGGTTGACCGACCAAATGATCGTAATATTATTGGTTGCAAATGGGTTTTTAAATTTAAAACACAACCAAACAGCGAACAATTGCGATACAAGGCGAGGTTGGTCGCAAAAGGCTATTCAAATGTTGTGTCGTCCGATATGATTCAGTGCGAACGGTCTTGGCAATTGCGGCAGCCGAAGACATGGAAATGGTGCAGTTTGACATCAAAACTGCCTTTTTGAACGGTGACCTCGAAGAAGCAATATACATGGAAATACCAGAGGGAATGAGTAATACTACTAGTGGAAAAGTTTGTCGATTGAAGAAAAGCTTGTATGGACTTAAACAAGCATCGAGAGCATGGAACAAGAAGTTCACCGGTTTTTTAACTGATTGCGATCTGACACAATCTGTTGCTGACAATTGTGTATTTCATGGAATCATCAATGGCGATAGGGTAATTTTGCTGCTCTACGTTGACGATGGCATGATTTTGTCCAGCAACGGGGAAATATTGAGTGCGTTGATTCAGAAATTGGAGAACGTGTTTGAGGTAACACATGGTGACGTTGATTGTTATGTTGGAATGGAGATCAAACGGGATCGTGGGGCAAAAACTATCAGTATTAGATAATCGGCATATATAAGGAAAATCATCGAAAAATTTGACTTGACTAATGCTAAACCGATATCAACGCCAGTCGATGCAAGTGTCATGTTGAAGAAATCAGAAGTAACAAATGAGCCAGTTTTCCCATACAGACAGGCGGTAGGATCATTGATGTATGCAGCGACAGTATCAAGACCAGATATTTCTTATGCAGTGGGAGAGGTTAGCCGTTTTCTGGAAAATCTATCATCCAAGCATATTGCAGCTGTGAAGCGAATCATTCGTTATTTGAAAGGGACATTGAACTATGGCATCATATACAGAAGCATGAAAGCCAATGCCTTCGTATTAAGTGGTTACACTGATGCTGACTATGCAAGAGATATCGAACGTCGTCGATCAATAACTGGATAAGTTTCCTTGATTGGTCAAAGCATTGTTACATGGCGAAGTCATCGGCAGCAGACTGTAGCGTTGTCTACAACCGAAGCGGAATACATGGCCGCAGCCGAAGGGGCCAAAGAGGCAGTTTGGATACGTCAACTGCTATTGGATATTGGACATAAGCAGAAGGAGCCGACACTGTTGTTAATCGACAACCAAAGTACAATTCGGCTTGTAAGAAATCCCGAATTGCATCATTGAACGAAACATATTGATGTGAGGCATCATTTCATATGGGATCTTTATCAGTCAGACATCATTTCAATTGACTATGTCCAAAGTGAGGATCAGCTGGCGGATGCATTCACAAAACCACTGACACGATATAAGTTCCAAAGGAGCATGAGCGGCTTAGGAATTGTGGAAGTAAACTAATGAGTGGGAGTGTTAAAATATGCATTGTCTACTTCAACTGAATTCATCTTTTACTTCGTTGGGCAAGTCGACGTTATGCTATTATGTGTACCGAATGAAATTTGTGATTTGTACATGAAGAATTAAAACTAAACGGCAATATATAATCATTATTTTTCTGTACTTGTTCTATTGCACATATTGTACAGTTTTTAAATAATCGTATTCATTCAAACTTTTTGTTCATTTTACGGCGAACATTCACCTTTTCATAATCGCATTTATTATGTATGGATGTGATCTTAAGCCGCATTGGCAAACTGCTTGCCAAACCATATGTTTTTTTGCCAAATTTTTTAACAGCTATGGTAGTAATTGCTCCGTCCAGTTCTTTACCTTTCTTTTTGATGTAATATTGGGGACCTGGAAGTGTCGAGAAATCCATTTTGACGTAGGTCTCGTCGTTCATTTCGAAACAAGAATCTTTTCTTTCGTTCAACCATTTGTTGTGTTTCTTTGCTCGATCGATCCCTCTATTAAATAGTTCAACACTTCTTTTGGGGATTTTTGACTTCTTGTATGTCCGTAGATTATTTCTGGTTTTAGCTCGTTCCACAATCGATTTGGTTGTTTTGGTTTTTCTGGCCAAATCTCGCACAGACATCGAGGGATGTTTCGAAATGACTCTTACAATTTTCTGATCCAACATTTTATTTGGAGCACCTGATTTTTCTCCGGATCCGGGCTTGCGTGATACAGAAAGATTGATTTGACATTTTTTTTTACATTTGTTACCGTATTATTGGAAACACCGGCCAATTTACCAATTTTTTTATTGGTATACTCGGGATGATCATTACACAATCTAATTATTAAATCACATTTTTCTCCTTATGATGCGTCCATTTCGAAACAAATAAAACAAATGCCCAATTTGACGTTTATTCGTTTTTTTAAATTGTTTTTCTACAAAATAACGGTACCAGTTTTTTTCTTTTGCGTAGTAACCTATGAGATAATATAAATTTGGGAATCACAAATTTCATTCGGTACACATAATATATATAAGTTGGCCTTGTGCAAGTCGATTATTTTTTCTTGCTATATACAATATTGAGTTTCATGTAATTTTTATTTTAATCTTTCTGTAAACCATATTGAATAAACACAGAATAAACTAAAACTGCGTTTCACTTTATTAGAATTCAATAGTATTTCCAATGGAAATGGGGTTCTCAAATTATTTTTAGATGAAGTTCTGGAATATAGCGAAGTACATATGATGGAACTTGCCTATTTCTCAACCGATTATTACGAAATAGGACACCGATTTTTGGATAAAGTTCTGGAATATAGTTAATACAGGTGGAATTTGGCTACTTCTTAACCGTTTTTTTGTGAAATATGACATCCGCGATGAAAACGGCATTCTAAAATATTTTTCGGATAAAGTTCTGGAATATGGCCAAGTATGATGGAACTTCCCTATTTCTTAACCGATTTGGAGGAAATTCGACAATTTGGGTTGGAAACTGCATTCTCAAATGATTTTAAGATTAAATTCTGAAATATGGGCAATTAGGATGTACCTTAACTATTTTAAACCGATTATGATGAATTTTGACATTTCCAACTATTTATTTTTATTTATTTATTTAGATCAACAGTACAAAATACCTCTGATCGACATACGTCAACATAAAATACAATCAAAGTCATTATAAAAAGAACAGAAAAAAACAAAAATTAAAATTTAAAATAAAGGAGAATGTTTCTCTGAAAAACGTTCCTCGATATCTCAAAATCGAACAAATTTTCAACCGAGTTCAACAGAAGCGTCCATTTGTAGATCAATTCATTCTTCCCGTAATTTGTATTTCTATTAGGTAACTGCAAAAATGCACGTCTTATCCAAATTATGAGACGGTATATAAAACGAATAAAGCTCTAAAAGCTCAGAGCAGTCCCAGAATCATGTCACGCGCAAACATAGCAATCGCCGCGTCCCTACGAGCACTAAGCGGTTCCAGAGCTAATAACTGGCATCTCCCATTGTAAGGTGGCAAATTATAATTCGGGCCACGACCGTCCCGAGGCAAGAAGCGAAGCGCATATTTAAGAAAACGCTTTTGAATGCTTTCGATCCTATCTGAATAGTTATGATAAAAGGGCGACCAAATAACAGCAGCGTACTCGATATGGTATCCAACAAATGCCATATATAAAGTGCGCAGTGTGTATGGATCTCTAAATTTCCGGCATTGTCTTTTCAGAAAGCCTAACATACTGTTAGCCTAACTAATAGAAGGAAATGTAACACAAAAATCATTTTTGAATGAGGTTGTGAGGAATATATCAATATGGCTTTTAAATTCTTGTCTGATGAGGTTTCTGTAAATCATGCAGCTATTGAAGTTTCTTTGAGGCAGTGTAAACGTATATTTCATAATAAACGTTAATAAATATAAACGTTAATATTCAAGTTCGCCTAGAAATTTTCTCGCCAATCCTTTGCGTTAAACGTTGGGGTATGTATCCTAAGAATTTACTGTCGGAGCTGTACGTATGGTCATTTTTAAAAAAATGAAGTGTGTGGCGGATACGCACTGAAGCATTAAAACTACTAACGGTAGTGTAGAGTTTCGGAATTAGCAGTATAATTTTAGAATCACTTTTCCATCGCAAACCTTGAATTTCATCATAATCGATTAAGGAATAGCCAAGTTCTATCGTAATTGGCCATATTCCAGAATATCATACAAAAATCATTGTAGAATCCTATTTCGAACACACATGTCGAATTTCATCATAATCGGGTAAGAAATGGGCAAGTTCAATCATACTTGACAATATTAAGTTTATCCAAAAAGCATTTAATTTAGGATCCCATTTCTATCGCGGATGTCAAATTGCACTAAAATTCGTTATGAAATAGATAAGTTTTATCCTAATTGGTTATAGTAAAACCTGTAAGTATATGTGCAAGATATTTAAACAAATCCACACGCCTTGACCAATTTCCTTTACACAAATATTGTTTTTGGAGGTTGAACTGAAGACTGACTTAAGAGATCCAGTTTAGGATTGATATGTGAGTAGACTTAATGTTGAAGACCAAAATTGTGATCACCTAATGAGGTTTCAGCTGTTTATTTATTTTTATTTATTTATTTATAAGTAAACGGGCATAAGCGCATGGCTTTTCGACCCTTCCATTCAATTTACATATAAAACCAACATTAAAAATTTTTTACAACCTAGTACTAAACATTTCCATACAAATCAAGTAAAATTATTTATTTTTATATAATTCAGAACAAGTTTTTTAAAAACATTAATTGAGTTTACACATTTAACTTCAACCGGTAACCGATTCCATAGAACATAACCTACAACCAATGGTGAATAATTGAAAATATTATTTTGTATATTTGGCGGTAACAATAAACATTGAGGTTGGGCAGATCTACCCATTCTGATCTAGATAGATAATCTGATATGACCAACGCTTTAACCAAACATAATCTTAAGTTCTCTGGACAAATTTTTCTATGAAGTCTTAAACTATACAGAATAGAGTTTAGCTTCAGCACTCCAAGTGAAGCTGCTATTCATGCGTAGACCCAGATTACAAAACTTTATCCATTAATGCTAATTTGTCATTATTAATACACAAATCCGGTATTATACCCGATTAATCTGGCCAAGAGGTGTTTTGATAAGGCCTTTTACCAGAAAATCCAGCTCAAAAAACGACAATGCAGTTTCGCTGCCTCGAACCGATTAAAATTTGACGACTTGCAGCTGTATACAAAACCACAATATCACCAAAGCAATCAATATCACCAAAACAGTCATTATCAGCCTACGGACTCACCTACAAACACTTTTAATTATCTGTTGTCATTATATTATCATAACGCAAGCGGTATTCGTTCTAAATCGAGAGATATATTCCTCAATACTTCTGATGAGGAATTTGACATTATCATCATAACTGAGACTTGGCTGAACCAGTCTTTTAAATCGGAGGAGTATTTTCCAAATTCGTATGCAATTTTTCGTCGTGACAGATACGAAGATGCTAACATTAATCGTTTGGGTGGTGGAATAATAGTTGGAGTCTCAAGTCAATTAAGATGTGAATCTGTGTTTTATTCGAATGAACCAGAATTATTAGTTTTGAGAATCCAATTCTTCTCCCAACAAATATTATTATGCGTACTATATATCCCATCATCTGCTGCATCCGAATTATATGATCGTCTAGCCAATGTAATTGTAAACGAGTTAGTGCCTTTAATTAAACCTGATGACCAGATAATCTTCACCGGTGACTTTAATCTACCTAAGATTAATTGGATATTTTTGGACACGGATATTATCCCAGTTTCAACAAACGTAACCGCAACTCTCATTTTGGATACTATGTTTGGTTTGGGTACTAAGCAATGCAACAATATACTAAATGGAAATGGCAGATTGCTAGATTTGGTGTTCTGCTCAATGGATATGGACATAAAAGTTTCAGCATGCAATGATATTGGTAATTCTGAGAGTATATATCACACACCTCTTAAATTAGATATAATTTTTTGTAATTGTTTTAGCGATTCTTTTACCTCTAATAGTTTTAATATAATGTCTTCTTATTTAGATTTTAGAAATGGAGATTATGTTAATCTGAGGAACTTTCTCGATGGGATGGATTGGGACAATTTGCTGTTACCAAACAACGTGGATTGTTGTGCGGATATTTTTTATCGTGTCTTAAATGTCGCAATTGATCAATTCATTCCACGTAGATCGACCGGGAAAATTAAATGTGAACCGTGGTATAATAGATCACTCACAAATTTAAAAAATCGAAAGAATAAATTCCATAAAATATTTAAATCGAATCCGTCTGAGTTAAACTACCGGTTATATAGCGATCTACGAACGGAATTTAATATATTGAACAAGTTTTTATACAATTGCTATGTCATGCAGATCGAAAATGACATAACAAACGACCCTAGGCGGTTCTGGTGTTATATGGAGCACAAAAAGAAATCTAGTGGATATCCTGTTCAAATGCATCTAAATGGTATAGTTTCAAATGACAACCAAGCGACATGCAATCTATTTGCCGACTTTTTTGAAGAAGTATACACTAGGAATTACACAAGTTGCTCCTCGGTTAGTCGTGATAAGACAAGCATTAGCTCGAACTTAACTTTAACATATCAGGAAGTTTTAATAGCTTTAAACCAGCTAGATTGTAAAAAGGGGGCCGGGCCTGACGGTATTCCTCCTTGTTTCATGGTGAGTTGCGCTGATGTCCTTGCGGCTCCATTGGCAAAGATTTTCAATCTTAGTCTTCGGTCTGGAGTTTTCCCCAAAATATGGAAAATATCATCGATTATTCCAATTTTTAAGTCTGGTTTACGTAGTGATGTTCGAAATTATCGTGGAATTTCTTTACTTTCAAGCATCCCGAAGCTCTTTGAAAGTCTAGTTAATGCCCGATTATTTTTTATAATTAAAAATGTTATAACGACAAAACAACATGGCTTCTATAAAGGTCGATCTACGGTTACAAATCTCGCAATTTTTAATAATTATGTGTCAGGGGCGCTTGAGTTAGGTTTCCAAACGGATGTATTGTATACAGATTTCAGTAAGGCATTTGATAAGGTAGATCATGATTTGCTAATTAATAAACTCTATCAATTAGATTCAAATCAAATACCGGTGCAATGGACACGATCATATTTGACTGGTAGAAAGCAGTATGTTAGAATCAACAATTCCATTTCCAGATCGTTTTTAGCATCCTCTGGAGTACCCCAAGGTAGTCATCTGGGACCACTCCTTTTTAATATTTTTGTGAATGACGTGATTGGTTGCCTGTCTAACTCAGAAGTTCTTTTGTACGCAGACGATTTAAAAATCTATAAAACCATTAGGGGCATTTCTGATGCATTATCATTTCAAATTGATATCAATAATTTCGTTGAATGGTGTAGTACAAACTCGTTATGTCTTAACATTTCCAAATGTAAAACTATGACATTTAGTAGAGGTCGGAATGTTGTCTTAACCGATTATTTAATCGACGGAGCACTGATCGAACGAGTTTCTGTAATTCGAGACTTAGGTGTTCTTTACACACCTAACTTGTCTTTTAATTTTCATATTGACAGCGTCATTGCAAAGGCTAACAGTATGTTAGGCTTTTTGAAAAGACAATGCCGGGAATTTAGAGATCCATACACACTGCGCACTTTATATATGGCATTTGTTAGATCCCATTTGGAGTACGCTGCTGTTATTTGGTCGCCCTTTTATCATAACTATTCAGATAGGATCGAAAGCATTCAAAAGCGTTTTCTTAAATATGCGCTTCGCTTCTTGCCTCGTGAAGGCCGTGGCCCGAATTATATTTTGCCACCTTACAAAGGAAGATGCCAGTTATTAGCTCTGGAACCGCTTAGTGCTCGTAGGGACGCGGCGATTGCTATGTTTGCGCGTGACATGATTCTGGGACACATTGACTGCTCTGAGCTTTTAGAGCTATATTCGTTTTATGTACCGTCTCATAATTTGAGAAGACGTGCATTTTTGCAGTTACCGAATAGAAATACAAATTACGGGAAGAATGAATTGATCTACAAATCGACACTTCTGTTGAACTCGGTTGAAAATTTGTTCGATTTTTACATATCGAGGAACGTTTTTCAGAGAAACATTCTCCATTATTTTAAATTTTAATTCTTGTTTTTTTTTTTCTGTTCTTTTTATAATGACTTTGATTGTATTTTATGTTGACGTGTGTCGATCAGAGGTATTTTGTACTGTTGATCTAAATAAATAAATAAATAAATAACTGCTTCTACAAATAAACATGGCCTGAAATAAACAATCTGAGTCCTACCCGACAGATAGGAAGATAATAAACGAATAGTACAACCCGAAAAATTGTAAAATAATTTCATCTTTTGCAGAAGAAGCTGATGAATAATATATAGAATCAGACGCCTTGGAAAAATCCAAAAGGACAATCACCGCGAAAGATTTAGGCTCATTAAGGATATCATCTCCAACATTAACAAAGGCAGAAGTTGTGCAACTTACGAAATCCAGATTGAAAACGATTTAAAAAATGTAACTCACTAAGATACAATGAAACTTAATCCGTTAAAACCAATCCGAACACCTTAGATAGAATAGGGGTAATACTTATTGATCTTAGATCATGTCAATTATGCAATCCTTTAATTTCCTTTAAAGGGATAACTATAGCCTTTTTTCCATAATATAGGTCAAAACGAGTTAGTAATACACTTATTAATTATAAGAGTTAGATAAGGTAAAATTAACGGCAGTATTACTTTTAGATATCCTTAAGGCTCATTCCCTCATATCCAGCCGCGTTTGGTATTAATTTTTCCAACCAGATTCACTATATCAAAGTCTCTGACGCATTTAAATTGGAACGGTGAAGTTTGAAATCTAGATTCAGAATCACTATTAAAGTCTGATAATGGTAACACGATACTAGTAGAAGGAATGGTTGAAAAATGTAAATTTATATCATCGGCTGAAAATGGTATAATATTAGTAGAATTTTTATCATCTGTACCTACGAATCTAAGATTATTCCAAAGCCACTTCATGGTAACCTTTCGATTACCAAAATAATATTTTTGTTTACATTCACGAATAAGGCAACTTAATTGGTTTCTATAGTTACAATACTTAGCTTTGAGAACAGGATCACGGTGCTTTCTCCATAATTGATGGGATTCATCTCTCAATGTGCTTAGTTTAATAATTTTAGTATTCTAGCGTGCTGCTGGATTAAAATCCAGATGGTTTTTACCGGGATACAATGCTTGTGAATGATATCTATAAAATTGTAAAATAAATTGCAATTGTTGTCCAAATTAGTTAACATTTTAAAGCTCAGTTTCACAAAGGTGTTTTCCGTCAGCTCCACGTCGATATTATTATACACCGGAATACAGGAATATGTTGGTTTATTGGATTATTCTATCAGAATCAGTTTCATTCGCCAGAATTAAATCTAAAAAAATTAATTCTCTTGTAAATTGAAATGGGACAGCAAATAAATCGAATCGGAGTAGTATTTAAATTAATATTTAAATCGCCGATAATTACAGTGATAATATCGTCGATATCATTTAACATTTTTGGTGGTGGATTATAACCAACAATTACGGCATACTAAGTGTATTTAACGTTTAGTTCTAAAATAATAAACTCAGTTTTCCCCAAAACAAAACGATCAACACATTTGATATTTAAAGACGATCTAAAATAAACGGCCACCCCACCTCCTGATTTTTTTCTTATCAGCAACCCGATCGTGACGTAGAAATCATTTCAGAATGAACTTACATATAGGTATGCCCCTCCGTGAATGAACCTTTTGAAGGCAGCAAGGAAGGTTTCAGTGGTCATGTCGCTCACTAATTCGATATGTATGGCTTTGACAGACATCCAAACGAATAAGGCGATGTAGCCTTTTGTATTCTGCATCGACCACGCCCGAGTTGTTCCCGCAAATATAAGGGACAAGCATAGTCCATATCGGTGTGTAAAAATTGACGCTTCGAGTTGCTTAACTATCTTTGTTTGAAATATTTTAAACACTTCATTACATAATGCCGGGCCATATTTCTGCAACCAATAATCCAAAATCTTTGGCGAAGTAGGCTGGTTAATAATACTGGCCCTGGATGTAGATTTTGTTTGTGGTATTCGTCGATAATAAGTTTCCTTAGAGATGACCCTTAGGTAACATAATGGGATGTTTGGTGTCGAATGAACTTGTCGAATGTTCTATTCTGCCGCCAACTCTTAGCACTCCGACATGATCTATCAACGGTGTTAGTGATAGAAGTTGATTGGGCTTTTGTACGTCTTGTTTAAAATAAATCTACCTGATTTCGTTTGAGAATGCTTGTGCTTGGGCCCATCTGAGGCAAACAGTTTCCGAGTAATTTATTTCCTGAACTTAAGTGAAGATATATATACTACTAAAATCACGTTTTTCCTCCAAAACAGTACGATCGTATTCATTGGCGGAACATTTAAATGATTTGACCGGATTGTTTACTAGAGAATTTGACAACCATTCGAATCCGTCCCAGATAAACCGCGAGATGCCAAGTCGGTCGGATTATGTTTAGACCGAACATGTGTTTATTAGGTTTATGTTCCAGAATTTTTGAAGTGCGATTTGCTATGAAACTTTTCGAACTTTTCGGATTATCGTACAACCTTGCTAGAACTATTGATGAATCTGTACACGCGTGAATAGAAGTGATATCAATATCCAGATGTAAGCCATTTCTGAGGTATCAGAAAATGCATGTAATTACAACTTCGGGATTGTGAATATCTTTAAATACCGCGGAATATCGAGCTGTTCAATTTTCTTCAAATCCTTTTTAATGTTATTCCATTTATCAGAAATATTTGGAAGTACAATAGTTCATCATCCCATGATAACCCTTATAGCCACAGACTTTGAAAGAGTACTTTAATGGAGATGGTAAGTGGAGAAAGCCATCCCAATGGATCAAAAATTCGGGCCGCTTGTGACAGTAAAATCCTGTTTGCTGTCCGTTCCGTAATAGGTAAATTTACTTGAAATGTAAATAAATGTATCTTGGAGTTTGTGCCTAGATGTAATATCGATGATTCATGATCTTGTAATGGAATATTTCTTAAAAATGCTGGATTATTGGACATCCATTTCCTTATCTTAAATCCACCTTTCGCCAGAAGCTGCTTGCGGGTAACATGATTCGTAATCGTTGTCTAGTTGGCATAAGGTTCTGATTGCGAAAAAGGCTGCGCTCTATGTTCCGTAGGTTATGTTGAATTATTTCTAAAGACAATGCGTAGAAAATCGCGATCAGCGGGATGCAGTATCACCTGGCGATACATTTTCTTCTCTATGTCGGCGGACACTGCTACTGTATGAATTCTATATCAAAGAAGTATTGCTAAAATATCCTTTTAAATGGTTGGCCTTACAAGCAAGGTGTCATTTATACCCCTGTTCTCACCTCACCGAAAAAATTCATACAAATCAAATCAAATTTGCATAATATTGCTCGGTGAGGTGAGAACCATAATAGAGGTGTTAATGAGGCTCCGGATGTGGTTTTACAGGACCCGTCAAAAACGACCCTGAGCTTAGTAATGGAACTGAACTCCTTTAAAATGGTGTGATGTGAAAGGTAAAAATGGTGTCCGTGTGTGATAGGTTACGATTTCTTAATTAAAGTCATATGGTTTAATGAATCACACTTTGGCATGAATTTTATATAGTCGTCTTGCAATTTTGTAGTTTTAGTGAATCATTTTTCCATTGCATGCTGTCTTTTGATAGGGGTGTCAACTGACTTTCTCAATATGTTGCCTCCATTGCTATCTTTAAAATGAAACCGTACGAAGTATATCCCGTTTTGATCTCGTATTGTAGATTGTGAATAGTGATTTTCGCATTGTACCTCTTCGACCGAATATTTATCATTTGGCTTTAATTCCTCCAACTTCGTGATGCTGGTGTGGAGTCCTGAAATCGATATATTTTCGGAATTTTGACTTAATTTACCTCCTAGGTAGTACTCAGCCAAATATTGGCCGATGAGTAAATATGTGATCCTCAATATTGATTTATTGTGACATAATTATTTCACAACACACATTTTGTTTTCCAAAATGATATCTATTTCGCCTGGTGCGTTGAATATGGGGTCCGCCATCGTTAAATCTTTTAGCTTAGACCAAAGTGAATAGTCTATGCTTTGTGAGGGAAGCTGTGACGTTAATTATGCTAGCATAAATGTGTTCACTACAAAACGTGAACATTTCTCACGCCTTGAATGTTTTTCAATTTCGACCATTCCTCTTGTAATGCCAGCCTTTTTTGATGAAAGTTCATTAACAGCAAAACGGGAATATTTTCGTGTAGCCCCGATTCTTTTAACGCAGTTTTTACTAATAAAGGTATAGTAATGCTCTTACTGTATGTATTTTTCCAAAATAATCGGCGACATTAACTAACATAACACCGTTGATAATAACGTTTTGATTAGGTTTAAGGGATAAGGATGAACTGGGGGAAGGATTTAGATTATCATTATTTTTGGGATTTGCGGTTGCTATACATTGTAATTTTGTAAATCAGCAACCGATGGTAGACGCTTTATTGCTGATTGTATCAATATTGTTGATTGCTGATTTCTTGCAGTTGATTGAAGAACATTGATAGTAGTTTGAAACCCTATTACCGCTGATTGAAACCCCTTCAGAATTGCTTGAAGACGAGTTAGTGTGTGACGAATCACTCGTACAGAAGGCATTGTGAGTGATTGCAGATGGTTTAGTATCGTTGTTTGGAATTGAATTCTGTCTGTATTGATCTCTAATTGTAGCAGCATTTTTAACATGAATGTGTGATGCTTTTTGTGACAAATACAGCTTTTCTTATTATCTTCACATGTACTTATATCGTGTTCTGGTCGCATGCAATTGAGGCACAATTTGTTATCTACTAAAAATTGTTTTCGCTCTGAAACTTTTAACCTTTCAAAATTAAAGCATTGAAAAAGAAAATGACCTTTTTGCACATGGGACATCCAACTCGATCAAAAATAGCACTATGTGAATTTGATCTGACGTTTTGACGAAAAGGCGCATTTGGTTTTACTGAATAGCAGGACTTCAAAGCATCACAGCGATTAGTTAGGAAGTATAGCAGTTAATCGATCGTGGGACGTCGACGTCATTTACATGCTGTGCCGTCGATGTCATTTACATGATTGCGTCAAATGTCATTGAACTCATCATGACAGGTAAGGGTATAGGGTGACCAATCTGTTCAAGTTTAAAAAAACCAGAACATTTCGACATAGAAAAACCAGGACAAAAAAAATCCTATGTAAAATTGGTTTGGTGGTGATGATCATCCACTGATTTGGTTGTGCTGACAATTGGATGCGCTATTGGATGCACTAATATATTGATCATCAAATATGTTGGTTAGGCAGAAGTTCCATTTGGCGAATTGATGGAATTTCTTAAATAAAAGATCGCTAAAATTCAAGAAATATCGCGGGACCCTAGTAATGATATGTTTGGTCCATAAATACAAACCATACATCATAAAATTAGTCTTGCCAATAAAAAATTAGTCTTTGACATATATAACTAATCCAGGCCTTTACTACTTTCCCAGCACCAAATGGAAAATGTATGTACGTTTGCCAATGGATTTTAGTAAAATTTTTTTTCTGGGTTGATAAGCCGATTCTATAAGTAGTTCCTAATTTAAAACCAATTTTTCCACGCTTTCAAATCACATTTCTTAAATAAAACAAGAGCCAAATTCAAGAAAATTTGGACCACCACTAATGATAATATGATTGGCATAAAATTGATTAAAATTTGGCTCTGAAGAACTTTTTATGCCATATCATCAGATAGGTGGCAGATGGAAAGTTAAGTTATCAAACGAAAAAACGTATACTGCAGGGGCACTTTCTGTTTATAACTTCAGACTTTTGCACTTTCAACGACGTTGGTTTATCTTAAAATCTGTTGCACATTGTAGTTTATTACTTCTATAAATTTATTATTCTTTACCTTTATTGCTAAGGATTTTTTTTAATTAGGCGATTCTATAACAGGAAATCGTTACTGATGCTGATTGTTGATGAATGTTTTAAAGTAATTTTTTTATAAATTCCAAAACATTTTGCAAGTGCCAATATCGGTGTCGGATACATTGTTAATACAAAATTATAAGACATGCACAACAATCTCCCATATATAAATGAGGAAGTCACTGTAATGCTTACTGGATCGGAACAAAGGCAATTCGTTCCCCGTGATACGATAAATAGACTTTAAAAGGTAAACCTTGTGGAACATAATCAAGAGTCTTCTAAAAACAGTAGGTTATGTACACCTCATTATGTACACATTGACCTATGTATATAGTCAATGGCAGCGATGGTCTAGGAGGTGGAAGAAATTAACGCTAAGAATAATTCTGCGAGAACCATTTTCAAGAGAATACAGTGAATGCAAAAGATAGATGGTTCATAGTGAAATTGCGGTTCAAAAGAAAAACAAACTTAGAGGAGCCATTACTGATCGCAATTCGGCGGTTACCGGGCATGGAACGAAGATTCCAAAGTGGGCTATTGATCTGTAACCACCTAAGTGCGATCAGTAGCGGTACGAAGTTTAGTGGTGGTACTGGATTGCTTCACACCCTTTGGTGAGGGAGGTACACTCGCTAACTGATAGAAGAAGTTCTGGAGTGCACCTCCCTCTGGATTGTGAAGCAATGCAGTACCACCACAAAATTTCGAGTTGTTTTCGCTGTATCATCGAAAATAAATCGCGACAACACAGCCTTCGTTGACAGAAATTCTGACTCGTTTCCGAGAACGAGCTATTGTATTCTCAGCGGATGACGAGAAGATGTACCAAATAATCTGGGTTAATGATACCAGTTTTCAACGGATAGCAAGGAGAAACCGCCGTTCTGAACTAATATGACACTATAAGCTTACTGTAATATACGGAACATCATCTGCTTCATTTCTCGCTATGAGGATGCTTCGAGATATTGGTTTGCGAAACATCACTACTAATCCAACTGAATCTGAAGCAATTCTCGAAGACTTCTATATGCGAGCCAACTCTATTGATACTACAAGGAGGTTAAAAGAAGGAATAGATGCAGCTCTTTGGGCAAAAGGATTCTTGCTACTTAAATCATTTAATAAAGCAGAAACACCGACCGTATATCGAGCTGAGTTACTTACAAGCAAAACCAATCATGCAGCTATCGGTACCTTGACTAGAGGCTGATAAAATTCGATGAACAAGAGTACACACAACTCCAGTTTAATGAAATTATTGTCTGTACCGACTCAAAAGTTCTCCTTGACTGGCTTTCCTCATATCAGAAATTCTCGAAGCATTACTTCGTCATAACTAAAATATGTACGATAAGCCGACAATCCAGCAGATTATGCCACGCGCGTGGTGTAACTTCACAGAGTTTAAAAGTTGGTTAAATTGCGAGAGGGAAACGTGGCCATCACCTAAGGTTAGTAAAGACAAATATATCAGAAGAATTGCGTCTTCAATATTTCTAAGAGATTTAATAAATTACTAAGAATCATTGCTTCTATCTACAGATTTATCAGTAATGGCCAGACACGCCGAAACGAGCAGCTTATTTAGTCGAGATGAATTATTAAGCTTCGATGCTTTTTTTTGACTTTCGTGTCAGCCAAAGGTTAAAAAATATTTTTATTTTGAATTTTTCAAAATTTTGATTTTTAATTTATATATATACCTGTAGAAATCCGTGATGCAAGGAGCGTTGGTCATTACTTTGGATTGCGCAGAGTCAACCGGTCAAGATGTTTCAACTGCGATCCTTCAATGATATGAAATACGGAGTACTTATTAAAATACAAGCAGAACAGCAAAGAGCGTATACTATACAGAATGGAAAAATCTTCTTAGATGTAATCTTGGCTGAAATTATGTATCTTTGTAACAAAATTATGTTGTCTATCTCTTGAGTTCACACACTATTATAAATGAGCTTCCACGCTCAAAATAGTGTGTTTATGATGAAGTGACAATTCCAAATTCAAGTTTCTTAATAAATAAATAAATAAAATATTAAGAGAAAAAAATACAATACAATTATACAAAATTTTCAAATGCATCACTTTAGCGATGAATTTGATTACCTGACGAAGTCTAACTTGGCTTAAAGCCAAACATAAGGATTCGTCATTTAGTTTGAGTGGCTATAACCTATTATTAATAGACGGGCGGGCGGTGTAGCTTAATATCTACTGAAGTCTGATAATTATAAGCTTGTTAAGAAGAGTTCGCTATAGGTTCAACTTTTGATACATTATTTATTGAAGTGTGCAATGCTAATGGGGATAAATTACTTGTTGGTGTAGTATATAGTCCGCCCAAAGTAAAATTTATTGGGAATATTCGTCGTTTTTTGATTGATAGTGCAGGTAAATATAAAGATGTTATAATACTTGGGGATTTTAACTTAAATATTAATTCTTCATCTCGATATGTTTGCAACTTTAATGATCTCTTAGACTCCATCAATTTGAGAGTCGCCTCGTATTATGACACGAATTTGACAGAAGCGAGTAGTTCTTGCTTGGATTTGCTTTTGACTAATAATCCCCAGAAATTGGTGTTTGTTACCCAAATCTCTGTGCCTGGCCTATTCACCACCCAATCACCCATGAAATGATTTATGGCTCATACCGGTTTAGTCTTGATACTCAATCTTCTGATAGCACTTATTATAGTCCTGCTTTGGATACATTTGATCCACCTAGACTTACGGCGGATGCCATTCTACTTCCCTGGCATGCTTCATTTTTGATTCCTGATATTAATCATAAATTAAAATGGTTTAATACCTTAGCACTTAGTATTCTTAATAAACATGCACCTTTACGTAAAATCAAATTGAAATCCTCTGCTGAAGGGTTTCAATTTAGTCAATCTATTTTAAAGTGTCGAAATATAAGAGAGTATTTACATCTTGTTTGGAGAAGCAATAGAAGCAATCATATCGTAATAAAGTTAATGGTATGATTAAGAATGCCAAATTTCAATATTTTAAAAGTAAAGTGTTTAATGTCGATTTGCACAATGACGTCTTATGGAAAAACTTTAAAAAATTTGTTCTTTGTAAGGGAGCTGAAAATTGCTGGGTGGATTTTACCCCGAGTGAATTTTAAGATCACATTGCAGTGCGGTCTGTTTCTGTTGTTTATAATCCATTGCCTCCTTCTGACGTATTTGTATCTAACTCTTCTAAGTTTTATTTTCACAACATTTCCGAGAGTGACGTTCTTTTACCTATGCAAGATGTTCAATCTAACTCGATCGGGCCTGATGGTATCCCTATTTCGTTTATTCGTATGTTATGTCCTGTAATTATTGGAACCCTAAAAACGGCTTATGTTACACCAATCGGGAAAAAATCTATGCCGGATACTTTGAATGATTTTAGACCTATAAGTCTTCTTCCTAGTCTCTCTAAATTCCTTGAAAAAATAATTTCAGATTATTACACATATTTCTTCTCATAATTTACTGAATACTTTTCAATCAGGATTCCGTGAAAAACACAGCACCACTGCGACTCTGATTAAGGTTGTTGATGATCTAAGTAAGGCGACTTCGGAAGGGAAAATTTCACTTTTAGTTCTATTGGATCTTGCTAAAGCTTTTGATTCAGTCAACCATGATGCTTTGCTCCACAAATTGAAATCCCAGTTTTGTTTTGGCGACTCTGCGGTACAGTTTATAAGTGGTATGGCTACGAACCTTTTTGTATATATGCCTGGTCATAGTAGACCGCCACCTAAACCTAACCTAACCTAACCTGGATAACCTTGTGTGTATTATCGGCAGACGATTTAGACCTTAGGAAATACCACATTTCAGCTGATCTGTATTACTAAATGTTTCACATTATCTTAAGAAAGCACTATTGTAATATTTTGTTTACCTGGAAGTACTCTATACTATCCAAACTCAAAATAAATCGAAATTTCAGAACATCTTCCAAATACCAACAACAGTTTTTGACAATCAAATTGTCTACTCCATCAAAACCCTCAGATATTTTGTTTTTTAATTTATTGATGATCAAAAATAATTTCCAAAAAGTTTATTTGTACGCAGAAGCGCAAGTAGCTATAATTTTTAGAAGTATCAAGAATAAAACGTTATGGAACGTATTGTCCTACCTGAGCATACTGTCAAAATTGGTTACAATGTGTCAGCTTTTAATGGATGGCTCAATATGTAAGGTGCTAATAGAAGGTACAATTTCGGATGCCTTTGAGATAATATCTGGAGTGCAGCAAGGAGGCCCAATAGCTCAAACTCTATTCAATCTATCATTGGAGTATGTCATTCGTCAGCTCAATAAGCCGCAGCGTAGCTGCCTGTATTATAAATCAATCCAGCTATTAGCATACGCTGATTATATTTGCATTCTGGGTCGCAAAACATCCAAAAAATCGCTATAACTGAGCGTAAGATGATAAGAAGAATTCTCGGTCCCATTAAAGCGGGAGCCACGTATAGAATGCGAATGAATCACGAGATCAGAAATGATCTCGATAAAGTCGACATCATCGGATTACATAATCGGACCACTAAACAAGCCTTGGAGTCGGCACCAACGAAAGTAGGACCTCGTAGGTGACCACCTACCCGATGGATGGACGACGTTGAGAGGGACCTATACACACTCGGTCATCGTGTCTGGCGTTCTCTTGCGGCGGATCGAATTATTTGGAGGAGCATCGTTGAAGCAGCCAAATCACTTCATGGGATGTAGCGCCAGCGAAAGAAGAAGAAGAAGAATAAAATGGCTGAACCCTCCATGATTGTAGTTAGATTTTTTTTTACTTAATTTGGGCAATAAGTCAGTACATCAATAAAATAAAAATTAAATTCTACGAATATCTCTTGGAGACTAGTATCCAATGAAGTTAATTGACATTTTAAAACTTGCGATTATGATTTTGGTGAACATTTCTAGTTTGATTTCTTTAACAGTCTTGTTAAAGTTTCAACATATTTTCTAGCCTAATGTTAGAAAGTTCATCAGCAATATCAAACTAAATATTGATTGAACGATATCTTGGAAAAACAGAGAGAAAGCAAGTCTGTAGCCAAGATTCGTTAGTCGGTACAATTTCAAACTATCGTAAAATTGAGTAACCTACAGCAAAAATGTCAACAATGAAAAACAAGGGACGCCATTTAAAAAAAAATAAAAATCGAATAGAAAAAATTAGCAGAAGAGACGGAAAAGAAAAAAACGTGTTATACAATTTTTGGAGGTTAAAATAAAATAAATTTAATTAACATAAATATTGTTTTAATCCCAAAGTGGTGACCCCGATGTGATTAAAACACGCGAAAGTGAAAAATAAGTGAAAGCTCAAATAGGTGTCGATGACGATGATAACAAAGAAGAGCCCACCGTCTCCATACACGCAAGTGCTACGATTCCACGTTTGCCAATGCCGAGACTGAGCGACAGTCTAAACAGCACGCTTCTGTATTTTGTAAGCCTGGCATTTTGGTTCCAAGCCAGCAACGTTACCACGGATAATAAAAAGTATTATTCGGTAATGGCACAAATTCCACTCAGCGATCTGGGAGCTATCCAAATAGAAATCGGTCAAGTCCCAGAAAAGGGAAAGTACGAGCACATAAAGTCAGTGAAAGTGAGATTTTACTCGGATTCGCAGCAAAAAAATTTCGATAAGCGATTAACGGCGTACAACTTGGCGATGCAAAACCGACTCAGTTATATCAAAAATAAAAACATTTGGCATCCAATTCGTTAACGGAAACTGCACTCATCGATCTCTGGTACGAAAAGTTCACCAATCAAGGATCGACTCATGGCAGCCGACGCATTGGTTGAATCAATTCGTTTACGTGCAATCGGCGATCGTAATATTCGCCAAACGACTTGGCAGCAACCCACAGCACCGTGTAATTCGGAATTTACTCCAGCAGCATCGTCAGAAATCAGTGTTCTATAAAAGCTGTCCCTTCAAGTGACTGAGCTTGAACGAAAATTCGATAATTTCCGCGGTCGCAGCAATTTAACGTAATTTAACGAACGCTAATAGACCACGTGCGCGTTCCAATTCCCGTTCGTAGCATTCAAATTGTTGGTTCTATAGTTCTATTGGAAGTTTGGCGATAAAGCAAGCCATGCAATTTCGACGCCACGAATGCCGCCCAGTCAAATAGTAAATGAAACCAACAGCCTGCGTCGGAGTTAGGTAACGAACAGCCTAAATCCAAATTCATTAACCGATTGAAAATTTACGATAATGCTACGAACATCGGATTTTTGATTCATACAGGTGCAAACGTATCAGTCATGCCACGCAGTCGGTCAGCAGACTATTTTGTAAACCGTCGGAAATTAAATTGTTCGCAGCAAACGGCACCGAAATAAAAACATTTGGAACTACAACACTAAAGATATACCTCAGATTACTACGTGACTTCACGTGGACGTTTTTAATCGCAGACGTAACAACCCCAATCATCATAGTTCCAAATCGCTACCCCATTTCGTATGTGAACGATTTCATTGGCAATTTGCAAGAAAACACAATTTTTCAGAGATCGACTTGCAAAAAGCTTCCATCAGGTTCCAGTTGCCGAAGAGGACATTGAAAAAACGGCTATTACGACGCCGTTCGGACTCTGTGAGTTTAAGTTTATGACGCTTGGTCTACGCAACGCTACACAAACTTTCCAGCGGTTAATTCACGAAGTTTGCCGCGATCTTGATTTTGTGTTTGCGTGTATCGACAATTTGTGCATCGCCTCAACTACGCCCAAAGAGCACCAAGAACAGTTGCGAATCATATGCGAAACAATACAATTTAACAATAAATGTTGCCACATCCGAATTTGGCCGGCAGGAGATCCATTTCCTTGGACATCGTGTTTCAACCTAAGGACTTTTGCCGCTGCCCGGCAAAATCAAAGCCATCAAATCATTTCTACTTTCGACAATGGTAAATCAACTAAAAAGTTTTTTGGTGACACCTAACTATTATCACAAGTTTTTACCAAATGCCATAGAAACTCAAGTGAAATTATTGGAAGTGATTCCCGGAAATAAAAAGAATGATCGAACGCTGTTAGCGCGAACGGACGAAGCAAGGAATGCATTTGAGAAGTGCAAACTCGATTTGTCCAATGTCGCTTTACTCGCTCATCCATAAAAAATGGCAGAGCTTTCGCAGTATGTCGACGGTTTCGACATCGTGGCTGGTGCAGTACTTCATCATGTCGTCGACAACGGACTTCAATCGTTAGGTTTTTTCTCAAAACAATTCGACAAAGCGCAACTTCGATACAGCACGTATGATCGTGAGCTCATAGCAATGTATGTTACATTTTAAATTCATAATGCAATAAAGAAGTTGTGACATCTACACCGATCATAACCCGCTTATATTAGCCTTAGCATAGAAACCCGAAAAAGCGAACGATCGTCAAGCGAGGCAACTTAAGTACATTGGACAAATAACCACTGACATCCGGCACGTAAAGAGCCCTGACAACGTAACGGCGGATCTCTTATCAATTACGAGAAATTAGCTACCGTTCCAGGCAGAGCGAAACGAGTGTATAGTGATTACTCCACTAGTGACCTTCGTCCAGCCGTGACGCAAAAATTTCGGTCATTTCATTCAGCCAATTCGTGACATCCTGCATCCAGGTGTAAGAGCCACGGCTAAATTGATGACAAAACGATTCGTTTGGCCAGGCATTCAATCAGATATCGCGAAATTTGTTCGAAACTGCTTAAAATGCCAACGCGCAAAAATTGGACGTCACACGCATTCGAAACTGGAGAGATTCGACGCTCCGACCGAGCGTCAGAATATACAGAAATATAGATCTAGTGGGACCGTTCCCACCATCCGAAGAAAATTGCTACTGTTTAACGATAATATAGATTACACACGGTGGCCAGAAGCGATTCCAATTCCCGATATGGTAGCACCAACAGTTGCAAACGCTTTCATTTCGTGGTGGATAGCAAAATATGATGTGCCAAAAGCAATCACTACTGACCAAGGTTTTCAATTTGAGTCGCACCTTTTCGACGAGCTGATGAGAACTCTGGGAACTCGACTTTCATGCACAGGCAAATGGCCTCATCAAAAGATGATACCGCACGGTGAAGGCAGCAATTCTCTGCCACAACACTGAGAATCCGACGACGCATTAACCAGCAATTCTCCTCGGCCTTCGATCAACGTATAAAGAGGAGTTGAATGCAACACCGGCCGAACTTGTTTTCGGTACAACGCCTCGCATTCCAGGTGAATTTTTCGGCGAGCAGCCATCAAAGAAGACAGCAACACAAACAGTCATCGACCTAAGAAATGCAATGAGCAACATTCGTCCAACAACAAGGGCGTGGCACGGCATTCCAAAGTATTCTTGCATGGAGATTTGCATACAGCGACACACGTATTTCTGCGAGACGATTCGGTTCGCCCGAGCCTGACGCATCCGTACAATAGACCATTCGAGGTGCTCGCACGATCGCCAAAATATTTTCGCGTCCGACTGCCTAATCTCTAAGTTAACGTCACAACTGATCGCCTTAAGCCAGCTTATCTGCCGACAAGCAGTATATCGACACCGACAGATCAAAGTCAAGCAATGGCGAAGGTGCAACCCGGCTACTATTACGACGGTACCAGAATCGACGAAAGTCACTCGATCCGGTCAACATGTGCGTTTCCCCCAATTTCAAATTACCGAAAAATTGAGCAACGTACAGCAAAAATATTAACAATGGAAAACAAGGGACGCTAAAAAATTAACAGAAGAGACGGACAAGAAAAAATGTGTTATACAATTTTTGGAGGTTAAAATAAAATACATACATTTAATTATCAAGTATCATAAATATTGTTTTAATCCCAAAAGTCCACTAATTTATTAGGGTTAGTGTAAAATATAGAATGGACGCCAAATCAGAGGAAGAGTGAACAGCTGAATAGAAATCATTCATATTTCAATAAAAATTCGGCTTGGAATCGTGACATAAATAAAACCTTCTTCAGACTACTGAAAGGGTTGACATTTTACTAAAATTTAGCTATACATTCGTATGTATGTACATTATTTTGTCATTTAGTGCTTGTTAGAATGGATTAAACATCTGACATTTTATACAATAATATTACATTTAATGCAAACCGAATAAGACAACGTTTTACGGAGTATTCCTGTAATTTCAATGAACTAATTTTTTTTACAATTTATACAAACAGATAAATTATACTTTATGTTCAATATCTCATCTAATTTTTCTGCACATCTACCGTAAATAAACGATCATATTTAGCACAATTTTTGTACAAATACACAAAGCTGTAATTGAATTTTTTTTTTTTGCAATTTTCGCTACTTAAAACACCAAAGCAACAATTTTGAAAAAAATGATTTCACCTTCAGTTCATCATAAACAGTTCTGTGAATCATTAAAAAACAGAAATGTTAATGAAAAATAATTTGCGATTACTTGTTGTTTTGGTACCTTTTGATGAATTCATCAACCGAATGAAATTTTTTGTTTTGTTGATAAGTTTAGGATGATTAACATATAATTCACAGGAAATGAAACATTCAATTGCGTTTTATTACACGGTTCAATGAACAATAAAATTATTAGAAGTACCGACCAAAAGGCACAGTATAACTGCGTTTTTATTACTATTGATTTTTCATTTGGTTTGAAAATTGTTGAAAAAGTTTTTTTAAATTTTATTGTAAACCGAATTTGTTCTAAATTTCAACCGGAAGATGATCAAATTCAGAATTAAATGATGTCCTTCAAAACGAATTCGTTTAAACAAATTTAAAATTGTATTCGAAAAAATTCAAGGTTTGGAACTCAAAATTTTAGAGTTTGTGAATTTTATGACCCAAACACATAGACGCTGTTCGAAACAATGCTAAAATTAAAATACATGTAGTTTCATATTAGCGAATACATAGATCTTTGTGTTCGATAACCCAACGGTGTTTGGAACTCCAATCAATTGAAGACGATTTGCTAAACCAGGAGTTTCACGATATTAAGGTGAAGTGTCAAAATTTACTCAACTTGGTCATCAACGATAATGTTGTACTGGAAACCAAAATGAATGAATTGAAAAGTTTGATCAGTTCCCAGCGCCACGTTCAAGTCACTTATGGCCTATCACCACACTTCCCGCCGTTGTCATCGCCGATGAAGTTATTATGCACATTCCAACACCTATTTCAACATCTATTGTATCGGACTCTTCGCCATCACTTTCTAATCAGGAAGCCGTTCGGGTTGAGAATTCAGGTAACTCAAGTTCGGATTGTCCAATCATGAAATTGCGTACAGTACCAGTGGTTCGAAGGAAGTATTTATATATTTCCCGTCTTCATCCAACTACTACATCCGAGTCGATATCCCATTACATTACATCTAAAACCAGCGTTTTTAACCCATCAAACGCGTCCTGCTTCTCACTGTCCCTCTAGAGACCGGTATCCTGCAGAACTAAGGTTTGTGTCTTTCAAGATTGGAGTCATCAAAAACTTGCATGGTACCTTAAAAAATCCTGATTTTTGGCCACCTAGGGTTCTAGTTCGCGATTTTCAAGAAAGACACCGGTCAGAAACGAGGAAGGAGCTCGCAGCAAAATAGTAATTTAATTTCGTTCAATACATTAAGTTCTAATATTTTAAATACTAGTTTATCAAATTCTCACAATATTAGCTGTATTTCCATGAGAAAAATGAATTCAAATTATTTTTGAGTTATTTTTTCTTAAGGAAACAAGTCGCGAATTATTTTTTCGAATTGAAATAGAACAACAAGTAGAAAGAACAAGTTGGCGTCTGATGTCGGGTGGTATAACTATAATTAGGAATGAATTAAATAATTCAAACTTTTGATTTGAATTATTTAATTCGTATCGCGAGCAATTGTTGTTGTAAAATTCTCATGGAAATATGACTAATCTTAACACAGTTCATCCTAACATTCTAAATTCATATATATCTAATTCTAGCATATCATCATTGGATCTAACAATTTCGTCAATAGTTTATCAATTTTTTATTTTAATTGTAGCGGCATGCGATCAAAATCAAAAAAAATTTATCTTGGAATTTTAGAATCTAATTACGACGTAATAATTCTGACCCAAACATTTCTTGGAGTTGATTCCAGTGATGCGGAGTTTTCCCTTCAGACTTTTGCGTTTGCCGTCACGATCGGTATATAACTTTAGTGCAAAACGTAAAGGTGGTGGTGTGTTTATTGCAGTTCGGAAAATTTATTCTTGTGCATTTTTATTTGCCGACCTAATCATTGAGTTCATTGCTGTTAAACTCAAACTAGTAGGTGCATTTTACATAGTAATTAGCACAGTTTACTTTCCTCTAGAACCAACCTCGCCTTTTTGTCAAGATTTCATTGACAAGATCTCATGTATTTTAGTACCTTTTATTTCTGATAACACTGACTTTGTTATTTTCGGAGATTTCAACTTTCCAGATCTAATTTGGATGATGGATGACAAAATATTCATTCCTGCTAATACTAACGTTTCATTAGCCTTAATTTGTAATTTTATGACAAAATGGGTTCTTCCCAAATTAACAGAGTACCAACCAGCTGCGGTACTTATCTGGATTTGTTTTTCTAAACTAATAATAGATCTTTTAAACTAGAATCATGAGACGACTTTGCCGGATCTTCGAGTGTTTATCATACCCCGGTTTCAATTAGTTTTTCTACAAATTTTCGAATAATTTAAACTTTACTAAAAATTGTACCGTATTTGATTATTCGCACGCAGCTTATTAAATTACGGGAGACAAACCTATTGAATCCATATTCCTGACCTATAATATTGTAACTGTTTGGCAAACTATCAGAGACTCACTTCCTTTGCTCGTAGAAAGTTTTGAAAACTAAGTTAAATCAAGTTTGCAAATGCAATACAATGACTTGTTAGAACACAATAAGGCAACAAGTCATCTACAATTTATACCGTGACCAATGTTTAAATGGACTTTAAAAAAATGAACTTCCACTAAGTAGCATACACATTATCATTTCTTTGAATCCACTAATAGTTGATGTAAAAGGCGTTTTGTTGCCTTGATTAGTTCGACCAATTTCGTAGAAAATTCAATTTTCACAGAAAATTGCCAGGGTTTTTACATAAAACAGTGCGGTCAAATCTAAAATCTGCATTTTATGCATGTATAGTGGTCCGATTTAAATGATTTTTACCTCTAAAAATAGGGTTTGAATCCACTAATAGTTGATGTAAAAGGCGTTTTGTTGGCTTGAATAGTTCGACCAATTTCGTAGAAAATTCAATTTTCACAGAAAATTGCCAGGGTTTTTACATAAAACAGTGCGGTCAAATCTAAAATCTGCATTTTATGCATATTATAGTGATCCGATTTAAATGATTTTTACCTCTAAAAATAGGGTTTGAATCCACTAATAGTTGATGTGAAAGGCGTTTTGTTGGCTTGATTAGTTCGACCAATTTCGTAGAAAATTCAATTTTCACAGAAAATTGCCAGGGTTTTTACATAAAACAGTGCGGTCAAATCTAAAATCTGCATTTTATGCATGTTATAGTGGGCCGATTTAAATGATTTTTACCTCTACAAATAGGGTTTGAATCCACTAATAGTTGATGTAAAAGGCGTTTTGTTGGCTTGATTAGTTCGACCAATTTCGTAGAAAATTCAATTTTTACAGAAAATTGCCAGGGTTTTTACATAAAACAGTGCGGTCAAATCTAAAATCTGCATTTTATGCATGTTACAGTGCTCCGATTTAAATGATTTTTACCTCTAAAAATAGGGTTTGAATCCACTAATAGTTGATGTAAAAGGCGTTTTGTTGGCTTGATTAGTTCGACTAATTTCGTAGAAAATTCAATTTTTACAGAAAATTGCCAGGGTTTTTACATAAAACAGTGCGGTCAAATCTAAAATCTGCATTTTATGCATGTTACAGAGGTCCGATTTAAATGATTTTTACCTCTAAAAATAGGGTTTGAATCCACTAATAGTTGATGTGAAAGGCGTTTTGTTGGCTTGATTAGTTCGACTAATTTCGTAGAAAATTCAATTTTTACAGAAAATTGCCAGGGTTTTTACATAAAACAGTGCGGTCAAATCTAAAATCTGCATTTTATGCACGTTACAGTGGTCCGATTTAAATGATTTTTACCTCTAAAAATAGGGTTTGAATCCACTAATAGCTGATGTGAAAGGCGTTTTGTTGGCTTGATTAGTTCGACCAATTTCGTAGAAAATTCAATTTTTACAGAAAATTGCCAGGGTTTTTACATAAAACAGTGCGGTCAAATCTAAAATCTGCATTTTATGCATGTTACAGTGCTCCGATTTAAATGATTTTTACCTCTAAAAATAGGGTTTGAATCCACTAATAGCTGATGTGAAAGGCGTTTTGTTGGCTTGATTAGTTCGACCAATTTCGTAGAAAATTCAATTTTTACAGAAAATTGCCAGGGTTTTACATAAAACAGTGCGGTCAAATCTAAAATCTGCATTTTATGCATGTTACAGTGCTCCGATTTAAATGATTTTTACCTCTAAAAATAGGGTTTGAATCCACTAATAGTTGATGTGAAAGGCGTTTTGTTGGCTTGATTAGTTCGACTAATTTCGTAGAAAATTCAATTTTTACAGAAAATTGCCAGGGTTTTTACATAAAACAGTGCGGTCAAATCTAAAATCTGCATTTTATGCACGTTACAGTGGTCCGATTTAAATGATTTTTACCTCTAAAAATAGGGTTTGAATCCACTAATAGCTGATGTGAAAGGCGTTTTGTTGGCTTGATTAGTTCGACCAATTTCGTAGAAAATTCAATTTTTACAGAAAATTGCCAGGGTTTTTACATAAAACAGTGCGGTCAAATCTAAAATCTGCATTTTATGCATGTTACAGTGCTCCGATTTAAATGATTTTTACCTCTAAAAATAGGGTTTGAATCCACTAATAGTTGATGTGAAAGGCGTTTTGTTGGCTTGATTAGTTCGACTAATTTCGTAGAAAATTCAATTTTTACAGAAAATTGCCAGGGTTTTTACATAAAACAGTGCGGTCAAATCTAAAATCTGCATTTTATGCATGTTACAGTGGTCCGATTTAAATGATTTTTACCTCTAAAAATAGGGTTTGAATCCACTAATAGCTGATGTGAAAGGCGTTTTGTTGGCTTGATTAGTTCGACCAATTTCGTAGAAAATTCAATTTTTACAGAAAATTGCCAGGGTTTTTACATAAAACAGTGCGGTCAAATCTAAAATCTGCATTTTATGCATGTTACAGTGCTCCGATTTAAATGATTTTTACCTCTAAAAATAGGGTTTGAATCCACTAATAGTTGATGTGAAAGGCGTTTTGTTGGCTTGATTAGTTCGACTAATTTCGTAGAAAATTCAATTTTTACAGAAAATTGCCAGGGTTTTTACATAAAACAGTGCGGTCAAATCTAAAATCTGCATTTTATGCATGTTATAGTGGGCCGATTTAAATGATTTTGACCTCTAAAAATAGGGTTTGAATCCACTAATAGTTGATGTGAAAGGCGTTTTGTTGGCTTGATTAGTTCGACCAATTTCGTAGAAAATTCAATTTTCACAGAAAATTGCCAGGGTTTTTACATAAACCAGTGCGGTCAAATCTAAAATCTGCATTTTATGCATGTTATAGTGGGCCGATTTAATAATTTTTACCTCTAAAAATAGGGTTTGAATCCACTAATAGTTGATGTGAAAGGCGTTTTGTTGGCTTGAATAGTTCGACCAATTTCGTAGTAAATTCAATTTTCACGGAAAATTGCCAGGGTTTTTACATAAAACAGTGCGGTCAAATCTAAAATCTGCATTTTATGCATGTACAGTGGTCCGATTTAAATGATTTTTACCTCTAAAAATAGGGTTTGAATCCACTAATAGTTGATGTAAAAGGCGTTTTGTTGGCTTGAATAGTTCGACCAATTTCGTAGAAAATTCAATTTTCACAGAAAGTTGCCAGGGTTTTTACATAAAACAGTGCGGTCAAATCTAAAATCTGCATTTTATGCATGTTATAGTGGTCCGATTTAAATGATTTTTACCTCTAAAAATAGGGTTTGAATCCACTAATAGTTGATGTGAAAGGCGTTTTGTTGGCTTGATTAGTTCGACCAATTTCGTAGAAAATTCAATTTTCACAGAAAATTGCCAGGGTTTTTACATAAAACAGTGCGGTCAAATCTAAAATCTGCATTTTATACATGTTATAGTGGGCCGATTTAAATGATTAAATATAATAATAAAACCTTAACGTTTACAAATGCGACGTGCTTCGGCGGCAAGCTCAGCAAGGAGATCACCTCCCTATTTTGATGATTGGAAAATCAGCCTCAGTAGCCGAGATGTTTTAAAAATATTAAATCGTTACCAATAAAATATGCGGATCTTTCCAATTATTAATTTAGACAAATAATTCATAAAAGAAAACAGAACAGTTTTTTTTATTGCGGATAATTGTTGATCCCATTTGAACCTCACTAGTGTTAAAAAATGTTAAACACTTTTTTAAGCAATTTGTACTTTTAAAAATTATTTAGGATTTAGAAACTTCAGCACTAAAAATGTAAAAATTACTATCCTGCATGCCGTAAATTCGAGTACCATCGGTAATCAGTTACACCACTTATTTAATCCACTGTATTTGCAACACAACAAATACAAATTATCATTAACCAGATGAATAATAGAAATAGACTTTACTTAAGAGAAGCAAAAAAAAAAAAAAATCTTGAATTTAATAAGACTGAATGAATGAATAAATTTAAGTAATGTGACAGTTAATTAGATCTCTTTTAATAATAACGTTGTATTTAATTTTTAATAAAAATGTAACGACAATTTATACAAACTAACATTTACCTGCGACGGTTTATTATCGTATCCATATTTTTCCGGTGTTATATAAGTTACTTGTTTCTGTTGGCTTTCACTTGAATTTAGAAAATTTTTTTCTTCATCACACTCATTACTATCATCACCATTATTATTATTACTATTATTATTATTGTCATCACCGTCATCTCCATCACCATCATCTTCATTTCTATTTGCATTTTTCCGTTTTTGTATATTAATTGTTGTCGATTGAACGTTTGTAATTGTAATTAGCGTATTGTCATCGTCGTCATCATCATCATCATCAATATCAACATCACCATTTCGCATTGAATGCATTTGTTGACTAGTAGGTGGTAAATTATTGCCATTACAACTACTATGACGGCTATTATTTAAACCAAAAAATGAAGATTTTGCATCGCTATGAACCGGTTTTGTACCAACAGCCGCGTCCAAATTAACATACTGTAAATTATTATTATTATTATTGTGATGATTGTTGCTGGTACTATTGTTTGAGGTCATATTTTTGGCACCGTTTTTTAAATTAACCACACGACCATTATCATTATTATTATCACTGTAATTACTATTATTAACCGGTATTTTTGGAAAATTAAATTTTATGTCACTAAATATAAAATCTTCTTGGTTCACATTAAACAATAAATCACTACTATTATGCACCGTGCCACCACTATTTTTATTATTTATATTAACACTACTATTATTGTTATTATTAATAATATTTTTATTATAATTTTCTAAAAATTTATTCTCATTTATACCGGGCGGTTTTAAACTAGCAACGAGAGCATTTAAATTATCGTACAAACTGAGTGGCCGATTAAAGGTATCTGAATCGTCGTCGATTTTTTCGTTTATATTATTTTTCTTACTAGCAAAATCCGATGATGGTGATGAAGATGACGAAGTTGTATAGTTGTTATTACGTCGGTTAGACATGTTGTTTGACAAGTTTTCGCTTTCAATAGCATTAAAAAAATTATGATGCGATATTATTTAAAATAAATAAACAATAAAAAATTAGAAACGATTTAGCGAACCAAATAATAACGAATTTTAAAATGTTTTCTTCTGTAAAATTTACGATTTTCTTTAATTTTTACGTTTTTTGTGTTTTGTTGTTGTTATTGTTCTATACTACAGTGATTTTGGTTTGGATTTAACTCTGTGTTGTTCATGTGTATATGAATTGCTGGAAAGAAACAGAAAATAAAAACAATTATAAACGATTTCTATATTATTGTATAATACTGCAATTTTATATCAGGGATCTGAAACTTTAGATCTGCGAGCTCATTTATTTTGGAAATGCAATGTAATAATTTGTGTCGCATTTAAAATTTACAAAAAGGGTCGCCCTTGCATATTCTGATTGTTTATTGCGACCACATAACTCAATGCCTATAGATCGTAATATCGTTGGGAAATTTAATTGATTCTATACTTCATAAATTCTGGTTAAAATTATGATTTTTGGGAGGTAATGAGTGGAACCAACAAGGTCAAAATGTAAAGGTGTATCAACGTTACGAGGCTGGATTTATATACAATGGGCGGATGATTAGTCCATTATGAACTAACAATATTTTTAGCATAAAATTTTCCACAATTTTTTATAATTTTCAACTTTTTATTTTAGGTACAAAAACGCGAATTTAAAATTTGGTTTAAGTATTAACCAAGAAATTCAAACCTAGAAAACCATTAACATTGTATCTTCCGTAATGAACAGTCGTAAGCATATGTTTAACAAAAGTGTAATACGTTTTTGCAAAAGCTCAATTTCTGGTACTGGGGGAAATGGGGAAACCCATTGTTCCGTTTTTCTAATGTTGATGTAATCATTTCCGATACTGAATCAGGCTCATCAGGCTAAGTGATAACAATGATAATGTTAAACTTATCAGGTTATCAAATAACGAACAAATAATGGTAAACCAAAATTCCACACATAGTCTGACAAAACAAAAAGAAACTCGACCAATAGTGTTACCGTTATAAAAAAACATGGTGTAGATTCAAATTCTGACACAAACGTTAATTTTTCCAATATAGAGAAAAATTCGAATACAAACGGCTGATGAGACTACACGTTTTTCATCCAAAGTTATTTCTGAAACCTGATTCAGGTCCATTTCAGGTTATGGCATACAAAGAAAATATCAATTTAGTTAGCGAGAGACCTAAATAAAATTAGAATATCCAATATATCCGTGATTGAACAAATAAGCAAGAACTTAGCCAACATCACTTTTAAATATTTTTGGGACGCAAATTCGTGTATAGATTCTGAAACGCTAAAAATTTCTATAATTACGAGGTGTATGTCTTATTTAATTTTAACCATACCATTGGATTAGTCAGAAATATCCCGTTGGAGATTGGTAACGACGAGTTGAATGCAAATATTAAATCTTCCATTCCGTTTGAGAAAATCAAGAGGATAACCAAGTGGAACGGTGAATCAAAGACGGTAAGTGATATGGAAATGATTAAGATTATCTTAAATTCAAGCAATAAGATAATCATGTATGAATGTATGATAATATCTTACTTAAAGTAGGTTACTATGTTCCTAATTCAATGATATGTTACAAATATCTAAATTACGGACATACAGCTAATAGGTGTAAGGCGAGCGAATCTGTGAGGTGTACTGTTTGTGCCAATATAAAGGAAAGTGAACTAGTGTGATATAGAGAAACCCAGGTATAAGTTTTGTGGAGAGGGCACAAAACCAACAACATAAAGTGTCCGGAAAGGACGAGGCAGCAAAAATATCCCAACACATGGTGATGTATAAAACGTCACATACAGAAAGTAACCCACAATGAGGGACTTTGTGCACCTTGATGATAGTAGGAAGGATATAGACAGGAGGAACGAAAAAGCTACAAAACATTTGGATAAACGAATAACAGTTCTATATGAATTGGTTAACGAATTAAAAAATCAACTAAAACTATGAGATGAATTACTTAGAGATTTGGACTCAATATTAGGCAGCGAAACAATAAAGTCGGATTATGTAGCAGACATCGACCTCTTGAGGACGAAGATTGGGAAATATCAAATTACAAATTAATATAAGAAGTTTGAAAAGCAACAAAAGTCTTCTAGAAAAATACATCACAGATAATAAATAATATACATATACACGGTGCTCTGGAGTCGGTTTAAACAAAAAAGTGCGGTGTCTCCGAAATTCTTTTTTCCAACGTTTGGAGACCTCAAAAGGAGTACTTTTAGCCATTAGAGAAAAAAATCCGCTCGGCGCTTTTTTTTCTGGGGCGAAAATATGACAAAAAAGCATTCTTAGAGAAGTTAACGCCCTGTCCTGCAATGTATTGGCTCTGTAAATGTATACAGGGTGTCATATACACCTGTACTGGTTTATACACAGATCCAATGATATATATATAGGGTGTCCAACAAGTGTACGGCAAGTGTTTTCAATCGTAGAAGCATAAAAACACAACAGGATAGATGAAAGTTTGGAGAGGGGAAGAGCCAAGATCCTATGTTTTCATTTTCTTTTTTCTCTACCAACGAGTCCCTGATATACTACAGGCCCTTTGCTTATCCAATAGTATATTTGTTTATGCTCGATGTTTCGATGTTTTCATTTTCGCTGAAAATGTTGTTACTCAAGATGGAAGGATATAGGGTTGGATGATTAGACGCAAATACAAGAATAACCCACAGACAAATATAGTTATTGCAATGAGTTTTTAATATTGATGAGCGAAAAACATATATAGTACGCAAAAATGAACGAAAAATAATAACACACATATCATAGATGAAAACTATTATATTCGCATACAGCTCGCAATAATTTGAGTGAATAGTCAGGATGATTTTTTAGTACTTTGTGACGATTCCAAGTCTTACTAAAATCTGCATGGGCTGATTCGACAGCTTGTTCGCTGTAAAATCCCAATCCTCTTTTGGTTTCGGAGCAAAAATCAGCTACATGGTATAATATGCCGTGGATTTTTGGTGTCACAGGTATCTCGAGTGCTTGATAACTAATCTTGAAATCTTCAATGTATGTCTTGAAATCGGGATCTAGTGTCAATGAGAAGCAAGAATCGACAACTTTCTTCAATTTTCTAAACGTCTCTACATACTTGGCACAGCCAAGGCATTTCATGGCATCTAAAATATCCACCCTATCGAGTAAGACCTTACACGCATTCCCTTCAAATGTTGGACTACCATAGGTGCACTGCCGGTCCACATGGCACTCCCGGGCCCATTTGAGGCTGACTTCTCCATTCTCCAACATCATATGGTGGAAGAGGGTATTTACTGCTCCCAACAGTAGATGCAATTCTGGAGGTGGGATTATGTCGATGATTCGCTTATTATCTGCACTGAAGAGAGGTGGATGTATGCAATTATGAAATATCTTGTACTAGTGCAGATGTATATGATACCCTGTATACATATACAGTAATCATCAGCACTCATGAAAAGGCGTTATCGTCTCTAGGCATATGATTTTCGTGATTTTCGCCCCAGAAAAAAAAGCGCCGAGCGGATTTTTTTCTCTAATGGCTAAAAGTACTCCTTTTGAGGTCTCCAAACGTTGGAAAAAAGAATTTCGGAGACACCGCACTTTTTTGTTTAAACCGACTCCAGAGCACCGTGTATAATCATACTCACAGAAACATCGACCAAAGATTCGAAAACACTAATATTTAATAATTACAATTTAGTAACCAAAGATAGGCAGGACGGATACGGTGGAGTGGAGTTTTTAATTAAAAAAGTATTTCATGGAGAATTGTAAATTTAGTCAACAATTTTAGAAATATTGAAAATCAACGTAAAATATAAACATATCGATCTAACAAGATGAAACAAAGAAGAGATCATAAGAAAATTTGAAATGCTGATATGAGAAAACAACACAGGAAACACAATTGTCGCTGGAGATATAAATGCAAGAAGTGGTTTATGAGATAATAACACAGTTAATGATTTTCTAGGTAATGCAGGAGCCGACTTAATAGTGGACACCAACCTACACATTCTTAATTATGGCTCTCCAACTAGGATGGATCTATTCAGGTATACCAATTCAGCCCATTGACATCACACTTTGCACACAAAATGTGACTAATCTAATATCATGGAGAGCCACTACGGAAAATTTGGGGAGTAATCACTTTGCAATTTTGATAGATTACGTATTGACAAGAATAGAGAAAAATAGATCACAAACTGGAAAAAGATCATATCTCACTACAAAAGTAATTGAAACAATAACGATATATCAGACATAGAAACCTGTTTTGAGAAAATGATTTAGAACAACACAAGCATTATTAACTCCAAATTTAACCATAAACCAAAACAATGGTGGAATGAAGAGTTAGAGAGGTTATGGAATATCAAAATCAATAAACAGAGGATATACAATGCAAATAAAACACTCTACACATCGTTGGAAGTTAAGAAAGCAAACCAAATTTTGAAATTAAAAATTAAAAAGGGGGAAAAAATAAGCTGTACATCTTTTCTAAATGATGTAAGCAACACAGTAATCTGGAACAACATCAACAAATTAAAAAATTTAAAACAATCATGCTACAAAATCCAGGCTACAAATTTTCTAAATACATACCAACTTTCCTTATTCAATGGAAATTAATCAGATTCTAATAACAAACCAAATCGAACCAATGGAGATAGGAAGCAGAAAGAACACTGCTCCAGGTGACGACAAAATATGTTATAAACTAATTAAATTATTAATTAAATCAAACCCACAAGTTTTACAAGCGATTATAGACTTCTTTAAAAATATTTGGTCTAATCAATTATACCCTGAAAAATGGAAGATAGCAAATATTACAGCAATTAAAAAAAAGGGGAAGATGATAGAGAGATAACGAGTTATAGGCCGATATGTTTACTTCCGACATTCTCAACAATTTTTGATAAACTGATCCTCAAAAGAATAAATGAACACCTAGATAAACACAATATACTTATGAGAACTTTGGTTTCAGAAAAAATAAATGCATTGCAGATTAGATGGTAGAAATTATAAACTACATAAACAGGCTGAAAAGTAACAAGAAAAAATTATTCTTATTAACACCGACATAACCAAAGTATTTGATAATGTTATCAAAAATATACTGATCGATAAATTTAAGAATCTCAAATTCTCCATTTCAATAACAAACTGGATACATTAATTTCTGACTAACAGGTCAATCACGTTTGATAATTCAAACTCATCAAGTAAACATTACACCAACAAAGGAATCTCCCAGGGTAGTTGTTTGAGCATGACACTCTTTAATATATGTATATCACAATATACACGAGCTCAGCAACAGATACATATACAAAGATATTTCAGTTTGCTGATAATATTTGCTTGATAATAAGTGGACCCAGCCATGATAAACTATCCAGAAATGCAAACAAAGCTTTATCCTAACTAGAATCGATAAATCTGATAATAAATCCAGAAAAATCTCAATATTTACGATTCATCACCATTGCAAACAATATTAATCCAAACATAAACAACCACATAATTATTAAAATCAAGTCACAAAAATATTGGGAATTACATTTACTAAAAATTTAAGTCTGTCAAAACATTATCAAAATCTAAAAATTAAAACACAAAAAACTATAAATCTATCCAAAACTCTATCAAACTTAAACGGAGGACTCTACCCTGAAACTCAATTAATTATATACAGGGTGTTCGGCACATGGACCGACACAATTTTTTGGGGAATTGGTTGGGTCATTAGCTAGTTTTCACCCATACGACCCTACGTTCTAAGTGACACGGTAACTGAGATATGAATTTTTTTCGTTTTTTATTTAAATTACCTGAAACTTCGCCTTTATATCGTCATATTTTGTTTGTTTGTGAATTTGTGATTGTAATAGCACGAAATAACTTTTATTGTATTCTGCAATGTATTTTTAGTCTAAATAAATCACTATTTGGTACAAATGGCTTCAAGAAAATAAATTATATGAGCTTCGAAAGTCTTGAAAATGTGTAAATGTATGAAAAATTTCTACTTCTAAATTCAATATAAAAAAAAATAAACATTATTTTGAACATAGGTTTGTTTTAAAAAGTTGTCTAGTTTATACTCTTTCCAACGGTATGCTACATGTTGGAGAAATTATTTATAGTATGGTCAAAATAAGAGATAGAAATTGTAGGGTATAGAAAATTCTTTTTATCTTTATTATGTTTTTATTAAACATGAGTTATAATATTTGTTCGAATTGTTCTCCTCTACTCCGTATGCATGCACGACACATTTTCCTTATTTCAAATGTTATTGTGCGAAGTCGCATTTCTCTTTTCATTATTTCAAATGCAGCTACAATTCGCTCCATTAAAATTTCTCGTGAGGGCACCTCTGTTGCATAAACCAATTCCTTTGTACGTCCCCAGACGTAAAAATCGAGGGGTGTCCAAAGAAATTCCAAAAATTCCCAGAAAAAGCCCAAAAAATTCCAAAAATTCCCAGAAAATACCCAAGAATTTCCAAAAATTTCCAGAAAATGCCCAAGAATTTCAAAAAATTCCCAGAAAATGCCCAAGAAATTCCAAAAATTCCCAGAAAATAGCCCTGAATTTCCAAAAATTCCCAGAAAATGGCCTTGAATTTCCAAAAATTCCCAGAAAATGGCCTAGAATTTCCAAAAATTCCCAGAAAATGGCCTTGAACTTCTAAAAATTCCCAGAAAATAGCCCTGAATTACAAAAATTCCCAGAAAATGGCCTTGAACTTCCAAAAATTCCCAGAAAATTGCCTTGAATTTCCAAAAATTCCCAGAAAATGGCCTTGAATCTCTCCGTTTTCTGGGAATTTTTGGAACTTCAAGGGAATTTTGGAAACTCAAGGCCATTTTCTGGGAATTTTTGGAAGTTTAAGGCCATTTTCTGGGAATTTTTGGAAATTCAGGGTAATTTTCTGGGAATTTTTGGAATTCAAGGCCATTTTCTGGGAATTTTTGGAAATTCAAGGCCATTTTCTGGGAATTTTTGGAAATTCAGGGCTATTTTCTGGGAATTTTTGGAAGTTCAAGGCCATTTTCTGGGAATTTTTGGAAATTCAAGGCCATTTTATGGGAATTTTTGGAAGTTCAGGGCCATTTTCTGGGAATTTTTGGAAGTTCAAGGCCATTTTCTGGGAATTTTGGGAAATTCAAGGCCATTTTCTGGGAATTTCTGGAAGTTCCAAGCCATTTTCTGGGAATTTTTGGAAATTCAGGGCAATTTTCTGGGAATTTTTGAAAATTCAAGGCCATTTTATGGGATTTTTTGGAAGTTCAGGGCCATTTTCTGGGAATTTTTGGAAGTTCAGGGCCTGACTAAAAATACATTGCAGAATACAATAAAAGTTATTTCGTGCTATTACAATCACAAATTCACAAACAAACAAAATATGACGGTTTAAAGGCGAAATTTCAGGTAATTTAAATAAAAAACGAAAAAAATTCATATCTCAGTTACCGTGTCACTTAGAACGTAGGGTCGTATGGGTGAAAACTAGCTAATGACCCAACCAATTCCCCAAAAAATTGTGTCGGTCCATGTGCCGAACACCCTGTATATGTATTTCAATAATCAAACCAAAACTAAATTTTGCTTATATTTTTACAGAGGAAAATAACAGGACTTTTCATAAAATCTGTCAAACAATTAAAAACACATGCCTAAGATACTGTATGGATCTAATAAGATCCACACTACTACCTACACTGACAGCTGAATCCCTAGAAATGACAACAAGTTTGGACAACAAACTCAAAACATTGAAATATATCATCAGACAATTATATCGAAACTGTAAAATCGAACTGGATACCAAAAGTCAGTATTCTCTAGAAAAATTGAACAGATACTTTATCAACTTCAATTTTCTAAAGGACATTAAAGCTTCCCATCAAAAGTCTATCACACTGTTACCCCGTACAATGAAGGTGTCATCAACAAATCACGAAACAACACAACCGAACTTCGTAAAGCATCACTGAAAATAGGTATTAGAAAAATACAGCGACTGCTACATCACATTCACGGATGGATCCTCAAAAAATAACAATGCAGGAGTGGGGGTATTTTTTTATAAAGACCGTAATTTAAGTCTTTCTATAAAATTCAAGAACACTTTGGACATTAAAACAATAGAAGTCATAGCTATAAAATTAGCCACCACCCACCACCATAGGTCAACTAAGCAAGAAACAAATTTTTTTGAGCCTCACTGATTCTCAAAGCGCCTGCATATCATTAATCTCAGCAATAAATAAAAAAATCGACAAACATTTTAAAAATCAAATCATGGACACGGTGGGTATAGGGATCAAAGGAAACACCATAGCAGATCACTTAGCAAAATTGGCACATATAAGACCCTCTCACACATTGGACAATGAACCGGTTATCAGCGACACGCTTAAATTAGTTAAAAAAAAAATTGAAGAAGAATGGTCAGATATCTTCGAAACAATGTCTACGGAAGTGAGACATTACTACAAAAATCTATTTCCCAGTTTGCCTACAAGTTTATGGTTCAAAACCGACAAATTTAGTGACAGACAAATTAGAATGTTGAACAGACTTAGGACAGGCCATGCGTTCAATAATAAATATAAATAATCTATTTGGTTTTGAAGATTCACCCAATTTTTCTGTGTGCTGGTGTGCAATGTTATAGAAGATAATGATCACATTGTCGACGAATGTATAGGGTTCATCATCAGTTCTCATTTGGCTTCAAAATTTCCAATTTATTTAAAATGTTTCGTTAGCGTTGGATATTTCTAATCAATTCAAGATGGTAGTTGAAAAAAAAAACTAAAAAAAATTTCAATAATTCTGAATTTTGTATAGATTATTTTAAGTTTTAAATTTTTTGGATATTTCCACAGTTTTCATATATCGATACTTCAAAAGAATACATCAAAGCAAAATTTGCGTTTTAAATAAGTAAAATTTTGAAATTAACTGAACTCCCAAACCAATCTCCAGCTAAATCTTCAACATCCCACTCAATATACAACTAAAAACAATCGTCAAATTAATAACAGACCCAACCCTCATCTTAATTACCAAATCAACTCCAAATAAACTTTCAAGCCAACCCTTAAATAATTCCCCAACCGAACAAGTCACTTAAGCCTAACGCAAGCTAACTGAACCCTAACTCAACTTAATCTTATCCCTCTACTCAACTTCATACTTAATGGCCAACCCAATCCCAAAATCAGAACTAGACTCAAATCAATTCAACTTAACCTTCCACTAAGCCCTAAACTAAACTCCAACCTCTTACTCGACCTCAACTGAACCTAACCCTCAACTCAACCGAAACTGAACGTTCAACTCAAACAATAAATCAATACGGTTCGAAAACTACATGCTTACATCAATTCAACTTAATCTAATCTCCACCGCAACACCCGAATCAACCTCCCCCCCCCCCCCCCCGTCCCCAAAATCCCCAATTTAACCTTGTATGGACTACTCAACGCAACATTCAACTTAACGCCCAACTCAATCCTCAAATCAACGCGTTCTGAAAAAATGCATACGTACATGAGCTCAGCTCAGAACAAGTTAAGAAAACTCAAATCTCAGTTCAACTCTCAAATAAATCGCAATCAATTATAATAAAGCATAATGCTGAGTTTATGACATAGGAATATAGGAACATAGGAAGATAGAAAGATTTACACGACGAACCAAGTTACATATTTAAAATATCACAGGCCCCGCATATTAGTTCCATGCTCTAGTTGAAAAATATCTTACTTTTGATTAAAGTAGGCTAGTAGGCGGGGCTGGTAATATTTTAAATAATTTAATTGGTCGTGTCAATCTTCCTATCTTCCTATGTTCTTATGTCATAAGCACAGCATGGGAACTATTACGCAAAGAAACAGTTTTATGAAAATACGTTTAGTAATGTGAGCCAGACAAATTTATGGAAAGATATAAATCTGTTTCTAAATAGAAATAATTATAAATCTGAGATTCAAACTATATTGTAGTTAATAATCTAAAATATATTGTAGTTAATAATACCTCCGATATTGTCAATAAATTCAATGACTATTTTGTTCAATAGGTAAATCACTGAGTGAATCAATTGGAAGTAATAGGGATATTCATAAATTTGGGATATTTGCCTTAAATCACGCTTAATATTTCTAAATCGCACTAGCCCTACGGAAATTTGTAATATTGTTTGTTTTCTGGATACTGGTTAAGGTGGTGGACCAGATATCATTCGTAACTTGGTTTTTAAGCATAATATCGCCTTCTTTCCGGAAATTATAGCGAAATTAACAAAGTCAATTCTTGAAACTGGTGAATAGCCTAATATTCTAAAAATTGCCAGAGTATAAACTACCACACAGAGAAAGCTCAAGGAAAAGTTTTAATTTTTTAGAGTCAATACAGTTTGTATTGACTCTCGGGGTAAAGTACGGGGGGGGGGGGGAGTTAATATTTCTACTTTTTTGGTAGATACATATATTATAAATGACTGGCCTCTTCATTTTTTCTGATTAACAAGTCGAAAAATGTTGTGAATGCCATCGGTCAAAAGCCGAAAGAATCTTCTTATTGATAACGATCTTGTTTCTAACTACAAACCTATTTCGCCTTTGTCTGTGTTTGACAAAATCATTGAGAAAATACTAAACTCAAGGTTTAGGAGTTTCCTTTCAGTTAAAACTGTTTTTACGCACATCAGTATGATTTTAGGGAAGGTGCGGGTACTGAGTTGGTATTTGTCGAAATGGCTAACATGATCTATAACGCCTGTGATCGAAAGGAATATGTTTGAGCTCTCTTTCTTGATCTAAAGAAAGCTTTTAACACGGTTGATCACCAATTGCTTCGTAGAGTAGCCAATAGGTTAATTAATAGTTACTAAACTAATTGTAAACATTACGTCATGATTAAAGGATTCACCAATCATGTCCTGAATGATGAATTGTGGAGTGCCTTAAGGCAGTGTGCTAGGTCCGTTTCTGTTTTTGATATTGATTAATGATATCTCGCTATTACCTTTAAAATGAACAAATTCGAATTTTCGCAGATGATACTTTTTATGAAACTTTCTACGAAAACGAAATTTATGATCTTTCATTCCCCACATAAAAGTCCCACCAATTTGTCATATTTTACTATAAATAACATTGTAGTTGATAGAGTTGAATTTTTTCAAGTATTTAGAAGTAATTTTGACACGCATTCGTCTTGGGCTGAACACATTAAAACCATATGTAGTAAAATGGCTCCGTTAGTAGGATTAATAAGGAAACTTTCTTTTTGTGTGCCTAGCTATGTACTGAGATTGATGTATTTTACATTTATTCACATCAGAATTGTTTATGGAATTATTCTGTACGGAACTGCAAGTCGTGGAAGTTTGAAATCGTATCCTTCACGTTCCTCATCATTAGTTTGATATGAAACCGAGTCAATTTGATGTGAAACCAAGTGTGTTTCCTACTGGTATATGGTACTAGAGTAGTTAAGTTTTAAGTTTTAAGATAATTAATTTTTCTTTAAAATTTAAATGTAGAGCTAAGATTTTAAAGAAATTTTCAGTGGTATTCCTAATAACATTGAAATTGCCTACTTCAATCAAATTAATACTAATATCATTGATAAAGCCCATTAATATTTTAGATCTTAATATTAGATCACTAAGGAACAAACTAAATGAACTTGTATCTTTTATTACAATTCATATTTCTCAAATAAAACTAGCGGTTTAAAAAATGGGGTGGAGGTTGTGCAATTTTTGTAAAAGATAATATTTTATCCAGTTTTGTATTTCACAAAGAGTTTGAGACGAGTAATCTGATTGTGGTAAATCTGACTGAATTCAACGCAAACATTGTCGCTGTTTATAGATCATCTTCAACTAAGTTAGATTGCTTTTTCTACAATTTTGAAAATCTCTTAGATAATTTAAAAAAATCCATAATTTTAGGAGACTTTAATTTTAATCTTCTTGATAAGACTAGCCACACTGTTAAACGATACATAGGAACAATAGAATCAAACAGTTATGTTATTTTAAACAAAATATCTCATAAATTCTGCACAAGATCAACCGGAAACGCTATGACCATAATTGATCACATTTTGTATGATATTTTGAATGTACCTTACGTAATGCAAATAAGCGATTCTCATCTCTCGGATCATAAAAGGATTTTAATTAATTGCGATCTAGTATTATACCAACACGATATAAGCAAGTCCTTAATTATGATGCACTTCAATCATTAGATAAATTAAAGAAAAAATATCCAAAAAGTAGTTATATTCATTTAGACTAAGAAATGATGACAGCTAACGTTCTCCCATTTTGTCCGCATGCATTTTTAAAGGTTGATAATGAACGCTAAGATATGAAAGATAGAAGGGTTCTTGGCCGCTGCACGCTTTCCGAAAATAAGGAAAATCGCTTTTCTTTTTGTGAAGAATTTTAGTGTTTCTCCGTGATATTATACTGCCTGCCTTTGTAACATAAGGTAGTACAAACAAATCGAAGCTCTAATAATTGAAGGCATGCAATCCGCAACGACCGAAAGTGCTCAAAGGGTTATTTAAAAATGAGAAAAATTACAGGGCGTTTCCGTGTTTTCAAATTGCATGCCGATGTAAAGAATTAAAATTTTAATCACAAAAACACTCAGGGAAAATTGGCATGCGCCCCTCGTTTGATCAAGGGTGGAAAATGTCGGGAATACTCTCTAAACATTCAATAATAAAAGTTGCACAAATATTGGAAACATTTCCTTGTTTTTGATTTGCATGCCGTTTTGTATTTCATAAAAAAATATTATTTTAGGTTTATGGCTAAAATGACATGCATGTAGCACCAGTCCAACATCAGAAAATTGTAAAAAAAAATTACAAAAATGAAAAACCGACATTTTTAAATTGAAACCTAAACGCCGCCTAATACGTCAACCACCACGAGTACGTTAGAGGAGTTACTATACGAATTGTGGTGACCTTAAATTTTTTCATTATTTGTTTTTCTTTAATAGTTATTTACGTCACAAGGGCGGTAAATGAGTTGTTACAGTACGAGTTCGACGTTTATGGACGAGGCGACGAAGGAGCCGAGCCAGAATTTTGAACGAGTACTGTAACGATCATTTAAAGTACGAGTAATGTACAACGTTTTATTTCATACTACATACATGGGACATTAATTCGATTTTTTCATTTAAAATTAAATTTTAAAGTAAAAACATGAGTTTGAAATTTATAGAAAATCAATCCAAATGATTTTCAAATTATCAAGTTACCCTAGTTATTTTTTTTTGTTTGTTTTTATATTTTTCTGTACTGTAATAGCTCGTTTTCCGGACACTTTTTTCTGTACCGTAATGAGTCGTTTTCCGGACTGAAATCAATCACTTAAACATTGATTTTCGGTATAGTCTGCAATAAAATAAATTCTTCATTTTCAAGAAAATTGAACAGTGAACTACGTTTTCAAAATAATTTATGGGATGCTATTTCATATCCGATAATGAAATAAGCCCCAACCCGTTTATGGGTTGGGAAGTTATTTCCTATAGCCTCAATTGTTATAAATTATAATTTAAACAATTTAACATGATATGGCATATACATATGCCATATAATATGTTTGCACATTATCTTACTGGTTAGAGAATTAGGGTACTGCACAGATTAATTGAAAATTATTTTACAGAAAAAACAACACTTTAATTTGATTTCACTTATATTGCTTATATTGAAGTTACAAAACTTAATGTTTCACTTTATTCTGTACAACTTTCAAATTATGAAATAAAATATAAATAAATTCAAAATAATGTACGCAAATAAAAATAAAATAACGACATTTTCGCGTATATAGAAATTTGTATTTGTTATTGTTATTGTAAAATAGCAAAAAATGAAAATTAGCAAATGAGCAAAATGTACATAATTTCTAAATTTGTTGTTTTGAGGTTGCAACCTTGGAGAGTATTACGACGCGAAATGAAAATTTTTCAATCCACAGGGGAAGTATCAAATGATTCTTTTTCATATGAAGTTTTTACTCGCAGTAGTATGTACTTCGGAGTTTTACGACACCGAAAGTAACCAATTTCGGCTTTAACGCCCAACTCAATCCTCAAATCATCGCGATCTGGAAAATTACAAACGTACATGAGCTTAACACAGAACAAGTTAAGAAAACTTCCAACTCAAATTTCAGTTTAACCCTTAAATAAATTATAATAAATCTCACTCAACCTCAAACTCAACGCCCTACTCAATCTCTAATTCAACAAGGTTCGTAAAAACGCATACATACTTGAATTCAACTCAAGCTAACTTCAAACTCAAGCTCAACCCACAACTATCCACTAAACCTCAACTCAATATTTAACTTAACTTCCAACTCAACCCTCAATTTAACCTCAAAATCAATCCCTAGACTAAGACGATTCGAAAGCTGCTTATATCGAAGAACTTAATTCAATTCTAACTGCAATTCAACTCGACCCCCAACTCAACATCAACTTAACCGTAAACTCAACGTCCAACTCAATCCTCAAATCAACGCGACCCGAATAACTACATTCGTACATGAACTCAACTCAAAACAACTCAAGCTAATTTCCAACTCAGCACTCAACACAAATAAATTCCCAGCTTATGCGCTGGGACCATCATACAATCATACCATCAAAATCATACCATAATAGCATCGTACCATCATAACTTCTTAAACTCACAGCACCACACCATTATACAATCAATGATCATACCATCATACCATGACATCACCACAGCTTTATACCATCATCTTACCAACTTAACATCATACCATCATACTCTCTGGCTTTCATATCATCACATCATACCAACAGAACTCGAATTAGTGTACCGTTAAACCATCATACTGTCATTCCATCATACATACCATCATACAATACCATCATATTTTCATACGATTATACCATCATTCCATTAAACGACCACACCATAACAATATCATACCGTTATACCATTCTGCCACCATGCCATCATGCCATCATATCATCAAACATACCATCGTAACCATTATACATACCATCATAAATACTACAATACCATCACACGATCATATTATTTTACCATCATGACATCATAGCATTATACCTTGCACTAACATATGAGCCGTTTATTTTGAAACTGGGGCAAGTCCACATTTTGTTGAAACGAGAAAATGAAGGAATAGAGAAACAATAAATGCAAAAACATACGGGATTTTGAATTTTCTTATTTTTTGAACACGTATTAGGGATTATTTTTTTTTGAATTTTAACTATAAATTGTTCACCGTTAGAAAGATTATACTTTTATTTGTCTATTGTTATCATTAACTTAAATTTTTTGAAAAGTGGACTTGCACCACTTTCAAAATTAACGGCTCATATCATCATTCCATCATACATACCATGATACCATCAAAACCATTATACATACCATCTTATATGCCATAATACCATCACATCATTATATCATTAAACTATCTTTCAATCATACGACCATTCCATCATAACCATCACATCGGGATCCGTTTAAATGACAAACGACATTCGACAAAGTTACGTTTCATCAAAATATTTTGCATATTGGCCAATATCATATGACAAAACAAATTAAATGGCAAATGTACGTTTATTCAAAAAAAAGCGATTATCAATTTGACAGGTGCGATGTAAATGGAATACTTGGCTATTTCTTAACCGATTGTGATTAAATTTGACAAGTACGGGAAATGGGATTGTGATTAGTGATCACAATTTTATCTTTTCGTCTCTTTACTTCAATGACAAATTTTACAGATATAAATTGGAAAAAAAGCTTATTGACTTTGAAAAAGTGGACTCGTATTTTGTTGATTTTCTTGAGCCTACGAATTTTGATATTACTGATCCGGACGAGACTTTTAAACTAATTATTGATAAATGATAAGTATATTCAGTTAATTGACAGATTCACTGTGATTAGCAGTATTGTTTCTAATTTGAAGACTAATTCATATTCTTGGATGACATACAACTTGTGGAAACTCATGGGAAAACACAATAACACTTTAAAGAAACATAAGTTAGACCCACGTAACGTTGATATTCATAATCTACTTAGTGTTCTCAATAGGAAAATTAAGTCTGACAACTTTTATGCAAAGAAACAGTTTTCTAAAAATTACATTTAGTAATGTGAGCCAGAAAAATTTATGGAAAAATATAAATCTGTAATCTCAATTGTAACAATTTCTATAAACTCTGCGATATTAAGAATACAGAATTTAATTTTTGCAGTAATTTTATGTAAGTGTGACATTTTTAATACAATTATTGCAATTTTCACTGTAGTGCTTTTCTTGACACGCTATATTACAATTATAGTATCTAGATTCAGAAATTTAACTTTTTCAGCAACTAATTCCGTTTGAATACCAATTGTTGAGTTTGTTGTCGTCTTAAAATTTGCATTTACACTGCTTAAATTTAACAATTCACTAAACTGCAAATCACAAGTAGACGATAATTCTTAATGTTTTATGGTATTTAGGTTAGGTACTAAGGTAATGCATTTCTTTTTACATGGTTCAGTCATATCACTAAAAAGCGGTTTAAAAGTGGCTAATGACGATTTTTCTTTCCTTATATTTCGGTACATTGAATAGCCACCTTTCTTGGTAAGGTAAAAAGCTTATTTAGATTGAGATATTATAATGTAATTTAATTATTCATTACAAACTTTTAAATGCAAATCAATTGGTATGTAATGTTATTTTGGAATGTTTCGAAGAGTGGTTAATAGAGTTATTTCTCAAACTTCGTTTGTCGTCGCTAACTAAAGCTGACTAAAAACGTTGACAACGTTGCTTTGTATTTTATTTTTATTGTACCTATTTCTAACGAAATTCAAATTCCCTGATCATTACTATTCTCACTAAATTATTACGTACATACGTAACACGACGATATTTTAATAGTATACTTTATCACATACTGTAAACAAATTCTTGCAATTACAAAAGTAATAACAAAAAAATGTTAAGGTCATTGCTTTTGTTGTCTTACGTTTATTATACTCATATACCGTTGCGATATTTATGTATCAACTTTTCAGCTCTTTTTCTCTCTCTGGGATTGTCACCTTCCATTATGTTCGTATACAAACACTCGTAATATTTATTACATTCGTATTTCTTAAGTTAAATGGATAAGACAATTTACATTTACGTACATACATTATTTTGGTTTGTTTGTTTATGTGGTAAACGCACATTCATTAATTAACAGTATTTTACATGTTTTTTTTTCAGGTGTTGTAAACTTTATTTTCTATTGTATTGGTGGTACCCAACTTATGTTTTGTTGTTAACATTCATAAATCACGTTTAGTTGCTTGTTGGTTTCTTTGAATTAAATGAAGATTTTCTTGGTGTCAAAAAAGTCTGTTTTCAGCAGTAATATCCCAAGGAGATAATTTCCCGAAATATGTTTATTATATTTTTCGAAAGCACGTTGCTCGGTAACAGCTTGATGCCGTTGGCTGAGGGCTGTTACCTAAAAGCAACGTGCTTGAGGAAAATATAATAAAATTATGAGGTATTTTTCAATGCTCGAGGGGTATTCGAAGAGACAATTTTTTGAAATTTTATTTTGTTTATTTATAAGGCTGCTAGATTGTAAATTGTACTATGAAAGTGTCAGAGCCAGAGTATGTTTTGCTAAAATAGCAAGCCTATTAAATCGGCCAATTTCGAGTCACGTGTACGAAATATTCCAATTTAAACCATAATAACTGATCATTTCCCTAGGGAAGTTATCAGTCTAATGTTATTTTGATTAATGTATTTTGTACACGTGACTCAAAATATATTGATTTAACAGGCTTCCTATTTTAGCAAATTTTTTTCGATATAATGATTTTCCTTCAATTATTGTAGCGGGCTAAGATAACATATGTACATACTTAGGGGAGAGTCTCCGGTTCTAGGCACTCTCTGGTTGTAAAGCACCCCTGAAAAACTTTTGACAGAATGCAAATATGGCTGATCTGACTGTTGTCGTACTTGTATTTTGACAGTACGCTGTTTTTTAGCTAATATCGAAGGGAATGGACGAGCTTGTTCATTTGCTGTGATCACATTAAAAAAAAAGTCCATAAAAATCAACGCAATTGTAATTTTCCAATGTTTTAAAAGTGCGATAAATCAAAGTGAATAATCTCAAACAGGTGAGTGTTATCGATATATCTACAGTATTTTCGTTGTGATTTGGGATGCCACGTCGATGTACATAATATATCAAACCCATGACGCATCACATTTTTTTTTGGTTACTCCGAGAATTGTCGTGATTTTCGGTTGTGGGCACCTAAATGTAACCGGTTTTAGAAAAAAGGAACTCTCCATCATCTGATGATGATATCGACTTTGCATCATCTGTTTGAAGCCTCTGCCATCGAAGTTGACTGAAGTTGAATAATTTTTTAAAAAGCCTTTTTTTGTTATGTTTGCCACTGAAGGCATTTAAAATTAATAATCCTCGAAATTCTTTCAAATTAGGTGCGTTTTATTTCAAATATTCCCATTTTCAGCGAATTTTCGAAGGGTGCCCATAACCGGTTACGATTTTTTTTTGCCAAAAAATATGACTTCACAAAATTGGTCGTAAAATGTTTCTAGTTGACGGAATCAATATAGCTACAATACTTTAGCAAACAGTTAGCTACAACCGGAGACTCTCCCTTACATACATAATATGGAAAAAAATACGTGAAGGGGAGGTTTTCATGAAGCGACCAAAAAATAAGTAAATTTCTCGACTTTTTTTTACAGAACGAAGTAAATAAACAAATTATTGATTTCGGACACTTATTTATTAGTTTGAAAGAACAAAAAAAAAAATTTTAAGAATAATAACGTCATGGAAATTGCGTATACGTATTGTAACGTGGTCGTCTCGAAAAAAGGTGACATATCGGTCTCCACTGTACCACTTGTAAAAACTATCGGAAATCAATAAACCAATATTTTTTATAAAATATATAATATTTGCTGGAGGTTGTACCAACAATATCAATAAAAAGTCAAAAATTAACAAAATGGCGGACGTGCAATTTTTCTGTACCGTTTTTTCACGTCTTTTTCGCTCTTTAAAGTGCTACAGCGGAGGTAATATATAGCGACAAACAATAATTAGAAATTTCACCTATAGATCCACCACTGTCTATACTTTTTTAAATTTACTGTTATTTGTGTTTTAGTATTTTGTATATAATATGCGTAACAGAGAAAAATCTAGTGCAGTTCATTTATAAATTTTGAGTTGCAAACAAACCTTGAAAGGCAAAAATTATAAGGACAAAAGTGAAATTTAACGAAACAAATTTTAATTTTGAGGTTTATGTGAAAAGTTTCGTATTATTATTATTGCAAATTAGGTCGACATTTTTATAAATGGCTAATTTATTTTTTGTAGGTTATAATTATAAAATGCCATGGGGAAAACAACTAACCACGGCGGAGCACGGCAAAAGAATCGATGCTCTTTATGAAAGTGGCTTGACTTTATGTGAAATTGCTGGCAGAATAATGAAGTAAAACCCTTGTGCATAATTACGTAACATTTCGAGACAAATATGGCAGCGTTGTGGTCGTAAATCAACGATACTTGTACAGCGATTTTGGTCGCAAAATGAGGATTGATTTGAGGATTACCGGAAAGCAATAGTATTGGTAAATTGTATTGGTGTTGAATGGGCGTTTTGTTTAGTTTTTCATTTAACATGATGCAACAAGATAGATAAAACAACAAGAATAAAAGGATAACATTAACATTATACAAATAAGATAAAACGGCTCAGAAGAGAACGATCGAGAGATTATATTAAAATGTTGACTACTCTATATTATGTTCTTATATACTCCCACACGTAACTTGGAAAGAAACAACAATATTCAAAATAAAAAATTAAAAATATTACGAATAGGGCCCACAAAGAATGCATGATAATTATGTTGCTTTTTGTTTTTTTTTATAGACGAGACATTTTTTTGTTTAGGTTGTATTTTGTTTTGGTTTTTTATTGAGGAAACCAAATGAGTGTCGTCGGTTACTACAGCGATAGAGACAAAAACATGAATTCCTCATGTTAGAATAAAGAGAAAAATTACTCAAGGCGAGCGTAAGCAGGGCCGGTTTTACCCACTAAGCAGATTATGCCTCGCATAGGGGCGCTGACAATTCTTCTCACGCTTCCTAGCAAATTCTACTATTAAAAAAATATTTTTCATTAGAAATTTTGAATTTCAACCCAACTCGATTACACTAGTTTCATCGAGTTTAAAATAGCTCAACGAAAACCTAACTCAACTCTGTTCCTATGAACTCCAAATCGTTTTCAAACTACGTCGAAACATGATAATATTAATCGATTCAATACTCGTCATGCGTGAACAGTAAACACACCAAAAAAATAACAAAAAAAAGCTCACCTCTCAAAACGTCGAGATTGGTGGTTATAATACTAATAATTTTTCAAAATCCCAACCGAAATATAAATGAGGAAATCAAGGACTTAAATAAGTTAATACCGTACATTAAACAAATGCGAACGGATGAACGTTTCAATCGTGTTCCAGAAACTGTAAAAGAATTAACAACTGATTTAGAAATTAATCCTCAGTTTAAAGATAATCTGTCTCTGCGAAGACGTAGAAAACGGCTTTTTGATTATGAATGCTACGACGAAACTCCCACTGATCCACAATATAAATTTAAAATTTCGTTTTGTTTCCTATACTGGCTACTCGTTTAATTCGTTAGATGAAAGGTTTGAGGTCATAAATGCTCATAACAATACTTTTCAGTTTTTAACCGATGTTGAATGAGTTTGTAAATCGAATGAGGAGGAACTAAAAGCACATTGTGACGCGTTAGATAATATGTTAACAGATAGCGATGACAAAGATATTTTTGCGGTAGAACTATTTAACGAATTAAAGATTTTACAGCACACAATGAAAAATTGTACTAATACTAATACTAGATCCATTGTTTATATTATAATACATTTACTCGAATGCACTAGAGCAGTAATTCTCAAACTATTTAATGCTGCGGCCACCGAAATCGAAAAAATAAAATCCAGGACTCCCAAAAATTTTATTCAATAATAATGAATTTACAGTTAAGCATTTTGGGCATTCTTGTTCAAGGACCTCAGATGTCTGATATCCGTGTCCCGCCAATTTTAATATATAAAAATATTCTACCAACCCAAAATATTCTTTCAGCTTTATCCGATTTACAGGTAAAAATATTCATATACGCAAAAATTGTAAATTATTATTTATTTATAAGCAAACTAACGTTTTACTGTGATTTTTTTGAATACATTCTCTAATACATGTAACTACCAAATATGCAACCGATTATTACGATCATTTTAATTGTGTTTAACACGTAGAAGTATATTAGTATTAATTTACACGCATAATCAAATTATTCAACACCCCATGAATAGAGACGGGCCTATATAGTATTTTTACTAATGTTATTTTGAAGTTAATAATTTCCAAAAAAAAATTGTAAGAGAATTTAATCCAGTTTCGAACTGATGAACTCATGAGATTATGAAAAAATCAATCCTTCTCAACAGGCCCCGGCGACTAGACTGATTATACCACAATTTTTCTTTCTATATAATACAGAATGTACAGTGCAGGTTGAAACTGGATTAAATTCTCTTACAATTCTTTCGGAAATTATTAACTTCAAAATAACATTAGCAAAAATTGTAAAATTCCAGAAAATTAAGCTTGATTTTAAAAAACATGAGAGGATTTTACATAAGGAACTATTAAAAATTAGATGTAGCTGTGAAAACTCAGGAACTAAATATTTTAGCTGGACATATGAGTGGAGCTGAACAGTTTCTGAAATGATTGAACTAAAGTTAAAGCTAAACATTTTTGAGCTTACGACTATTCTAAATTTGCCAGAATTAATTTTTGCAAGTTATTCTAATTTTACCGCCAACCCGACCCGAGTTTGGTTCGTTTTTAATTTTTGTGTTAAATTATTTTACTAATTAAAACCGAACTTGGATTTTATATATTCTTCTGAAAATTCGGAGTTATCCAAAATTTTTTTTAGGTTGTTTCAACGTAATCAACCAATTTGAAAGCTTTGGCCCTTTTAGCAATTTTATATCCAAAATTTTAAATTTTATTTATGACGAGGTCTTCAAAAAAAAAAACGGAACGCGCCATAGTATAGAAAAAGATAGCCATTCCAAAAATTTACCAACATTTCGGTAATCAACCGTTTTACCGAAAATCGGTATTGGATTCCCTACAAAAAACTCGGCATTAGAATCCTGAAATTTTTGATTTGGAATTCTCAACACTAACCTGACATACAATTTAACCAAATTGAAATTGTTGAAGCCAAATTTGACAAGCTAACATTTCAAATTTCAAATTAAATTAAAGTACGAGTAACTTTTTAAAATTATATACTAAATACGTACATTATCAATATCAAATTTCTCAAATTTTCATAGATCTAAGTTCCTATAGTTTTAGTTCAAATTTAGCTCCAAAATTTCCGAGAATTTACTTCGGATATCCACCTCTGATTTAAAAATGTTGTTACTTCATAAAAGGACTCAATTTTAACCATGTTTATTTTGTCCCGCAGACCAAGGTTTGCGATCTGAAATTTCTGTTCATGTTCATTGTAGAATAAAAACTTACCTATCAAAATCCCTGTGGTTGTGGAATTGATATACACATCACATACCTTACAAAAACCATTAACAGCTCAGAAAACAGCAGCGGTCATTGATAATAGGCAGATTCAGAAATTTGTGTGCGATGCGTGCGAATGTGCGGTTTATTATAGACATTAAGGCGATGTTTTAAAGCTCCCTAGCAACAGCTCCTCGGCTCCCTAGAGGGCTGCGGCCCACAGTTTGAGAAGCACTGCACTAGAGAATATATTTGTGAACGTAACGATTGCTTTACGGATACTTTTAAGTCTTCCAGTTTCCTTAGCAAGTGGTGAATGATTATGTTCAAAACTGAAAATAATCAAAAACTACTTGAGATCAAGTTTATCTCAGGAAAGGTTGGTTGGATTATCGAGTATGTAATTGAAAAAGAAATTAATGACAAAATCGATTTAAGTCAAAAGCTAAATTTTTGTACCTGAACTATAAAAAGGGCGCCTAAGAAGAACTTGCATAGGGCGCAAAGTGTTCTAGAGTCGGCACTGAGCGTAAGGACCAAAAATTTAAACCGATTTAACCCGCTTCGCTTGTTTTTGATACTTACACCATGAGAAAATACACTAATACAATACAAATATTTGACGGCACACAATAGCAAAATGTATATTATACACCGTGTACATATACAAAATTCTCAATCCTCAATCCTCATTTTGCGACCAAAATTACTGTCCTGATCGTGACAAACGAGAGATTAAACGACTTGCAATAAATGATTCAATGTCTCCTGCACAGATAGAGCAGTATCTTCAACTTCCAATTAAAAAAGGCGTATTCGGCAAATTTTGCAAGAAACGGAACATCTGAAATACATGAAACGAGATGCTCATCCTCGACTTTTACCAAGGCATAAAATCGCTCGATTGACATTTGCAGAGATTCACCAATTTTGGGATCAGGAGTGCCATAATGTCATCTTTAGCGACGAGAAAAAATTTTCTTATGACAGCCCTGATGGTTGGGAATGGTATTGGGGAAATACTCGTCAGAACAGGCTTACTCGTCAATCAGGAAATTTTGGGGGTGGCTCGCTGATGGTATGGGGAGCGTTTTGTTACACAGGACGTGCTCCAATTTGTTTTGTATCAACTAAAATGAATACTGCCAAGTATGTAAATCTTTCGGAAGAGGTTTTAGTTGATTTTGCGGATAATATACTGGGTCAAAATTGGATATTCCAGCAAGAAAATGCTGCAATACAATCAGCTCGACACACAAAATTATTTTTAGAAGAACGTGGTATTGATATTTTACAGTGGCCTGCGATTAGTCCAGATCTTACTCCTATGGAAAACGTTTGGGCATTACTTTCTAACCACGTTTACCATAACGGCGACCGATTTGAACGGTTACCCAACTACGGAAATCCATTGTCAAAGAATGGAAAAATATTGATCAAAGTTTGCTGCAAAACCATATCAACTCGATGCTGCGTTGTCTCAACAAGTAATTATGAGGTAATACTGGTTATTAGGTTAACTGATATAATACAAATTAGCAAAATATCCTTATAAATATTGCCTTCAGAAATTTTTTATTTTATTTTTTAAAGACGGTAGTTTACTCGAAATCCAAAATGTGGCATAGTTATTTGAAGTTCCTTTCTTATGTATATTAACTAAAATAAAAATTAATATCAATTCTTATTTTAAATATTCAATTTTTTAATTAAAATTTTGTCCCTATATATATTGCCTCCGCTGTATAAAAAATAAAAAAAACGTTAAATATTATCTGCATTTAGGTTTATTCTCCAATAAATTAAATGAACTTCAAAATTAAAACAAAAAAATTGTGATCTATTGAGTTATCGTGGAGACAGATACAAAAAACATCGTTTTTCAGGAAATGCATTTAGAGATTTTGTTAACGATTTTTTTGAGTTGAAAAGTAGAAAAGTGGGTCGATTTATTATGCCATAACTTTTCTATGAAATTTAACGGTTTGGGGTATACATTCAACACATAATAGGCTATCAAAAAATTAAATTAAAAAAAAATCGAATTTTCGGATCGAGTTTCATGAGGACCTCCTCTGAAATTGCATATCCTTTATATGGGACTGGAAGTTATTTTTGAATTTTATGATTTTTATGTTTTGAATGTGTAGCAGCACTGAATAAAACAAATAATTTATGGAACATAATTTTTTTTGCTTCGATCGGGGTTTGTAAATTAAATTTATATGATTTTAGGTATTTAAAGATTACATCATGTACCATTGTCAATTACATCATGTACCATTGTGTTTTTGCAAGAAATTTCAGATTTTAGTAGGAATATCAAATCGAGAAATCTATTCATCGTTAATGACATCAACATTGATATCTTTAATTATCCACCCCACTGTGAGATTATATGCTTCTTATGTCTTATTTTAGCCTTGAATCCTTGATTAATATTCCCACTAGAGTCACAACATCATCAGTCACTTGTATCATTATGTCTTAAACCCTCGGCCGGCCATTGACCTCAAAATTTCGGATCATCATTTCATTGACATTTTGTTCAAGTTTAATACAGTTTTGCCTTCCTGCACTAATTTTCAATATGGTCATATAAAAAAAAGTTTATATGGTATTATTATATGAGTTGCTTGAGTAGGCAGATTGGAGTTATGTTCTGTATTTGGATGATCCGTCTCTGGCTCTTGATCATTTTGTTAGCACTAATATATTGGAACAATGTTACACATACTATAGGATGAAAAATATTAAAATTTTATAACCATGGATATCATACCAACTTGCCAGTCGAATTAAAACTAGAAATAAATTGCATAAAAAGGTAAAAAAACATTCAGATTCATGAAAGGTATTTATATCAATCTTTCTCATTAAATGGCGGTGACGTTAAAAGATATTGGAACCTTATAAATGAACCTTTGATAAAAAAAGCAAAAACATCTTCTATTAGAAAACGGTACTCTTTTTATAGTTGATGGAAATATTTCTAATGAGTTCAACTCTTGTTTTACTAGCGTTTAACTTCTGCTCGAAAACTTCCTTTTGGACTCCGGTTCCAATTAATGCAATATTACGTATTATGGATTCGTTCGAATCTAAGGTATCATTAGATAATGACAAGAAATCTGTCAGATCTGTACTTGCACAAATTTTCAATCTGTCCTTTGAGCTGGGATTTGTACCTACCAGGCTCAAAGCTGCAACTATTATTCGAATTTTTAAAAATGGTGACCGTAGTAATATGGGAAACTATAGACCTAATGCGCTCCAACCAGTTATCTTTAAAGTTCTTGATAAGGTAGTCAAGAACAGAGCTACTATTTTTTTGGAATGCTGGTAGAGTACTGAATCGGCTATGTTGGATTTTTTGGATGATATTCATATTGGACTAAATAGTGGTAAAGTTTGTGCCGATTATTTTATAGATGCTTCTAAGGCATTTTATATGGTTGACCATAAGCTCTCGGTTTTTCTAAAAAGTTTGTTGCGTGGTTTAAATCATTTTTGAGTAATCGCATTCAGTATATTGAGCTCAGAATCTCAAAATGTTCATCAATGACGTTACTGAAGTAATACAACATTCTAAGGTATTAATTTTGCAGATGATCTCAAAATCTTTAAAACAGTAGAAAACATCGGCGATACCAATAAGCTACAAGAGGACATCGACAATCTAGCGAAATGGTGTGAGTCTAACCTCCTCAGTCTCAACATCAACAAGTGTAGGAGTTAATCGTTCCATCGGAAAGTTAACCCTGTTACACAACAATATCAAATAAATGGCATCCTTTTACAAAAAAGTGTTCGAGGTTAAAACCTAGGGGTTACTTTCGTTGAAAACATGTGCTTTACTAAACATATTGACCAATGCGTTACTAGAGCCAATTCCATGCTTGGTTTTATTAAGCGCTGGACTGAGGATTTTCATGACCTCGAGACAATCAAGATCTTGTATCATGCCTACGTCAGATCTCAACTTGAATACGCTGTCAACATCTGGTGTCCTTTTTACGACGAACCTATCAGAAAAATCGAGAGTGTCCAAAAAAATTTTATACAGTATATAACGTGTAAAGACGGATGGGATTACGACCATGATTTACCGCACCACGTTAACCTAAAGCGATTACCATCATATGCTACTGGATGCAAAACCTATCAAATGACAACATTGGCAACTAGACGAGAGCTTTTAAAGTGTTCGTTTATTGGAAATATTTTACTTGATTAAATCGATGCACCATCCATACTGGAATCAATTAAAATAAAGGCACCGAGTAGCAGTTTAAGATATTATGAGTTCCTTCATCTGAATAAACACAGAACAAACTATGGTGACAATGAACCGGTAAACATGATGTCGAAGAGCTTTAATGAAATCGACCATTTGTTCTTCTTTTACTTAAGTAAAGACAGCTTTAAACGTAGGTTGAAGCAACATTATGCTCCAACCTAAAAATATTTTTATGTCAATTTTAATTCTTTATATTTAATTTAATTTTTATTTACCCTGTTCAATATGTTATAAATTCAAGTCAAATTTGTAGACTTTTCTCTGTATAAATAAATTAATTATCTATTCTGTTTGTTATTGGTTTATTTCAGAGGTGTTTCAAATAAATGGTTTGCTTCTTACCTAGAAAACAGAGCAGTAAGAGTTAAAATTAATGGTGCTTTTAGTAAGCTTAGGTCTGTCGATATTAGAGTACCTCAACGATCAGTGCTTGTGCCTCTGCTGCTTCTAATTTATATGAATTCTATTTTTAAACTCAAATTCTTTGATAACATCACTGAATCTACTGATGATTTAGCTTTTGCTTCTTCTGCCAAATCTTCTAGTAATGTGATTTCAATAGTCAAATCAGATGTAAATATCTTACATAAATGGATTGATAACACATGACCACAAAAAAATGAGTGGGGGTTCCTTAAATCAGACCAAGTGGATTATATGTTGTGTGGGTCGCTGAAACCAAATCCGAAACCTGTTTTGCCCCATCACGTCAACGTTCTTTCTAACCTCAAAAACAGCTTGGAACTATAAATCCTAACAATATCAACCCATAAACCTTATAACCCTATATGTACCTTCATATAGCTTAATAACCTTGAGATGGGTAACCTTTAATCCTAAAACCCATAACCTCAAAATGTATCACCTCAAAACTCATAAATCTCAAATCTCAATAAACTATAAACCAAAAATGCAGCAAGAAAACAAAAAAACTTACACGCAAAACTCAAACCTCAATCTCGGAGAGTTTTAGCTTTATAATTCCATACTACCATCACTTCATTACCTCAAAACCTATAAGCTTCATAACCCTGAAGTCTCATAACCCTATAACCCCAGTAATCCAACACCTCATAACCCTACAAACCCAAAACCCTATAACACTTAACTCTTAACACACAACTCTAAAATGCGACAAAAAAATACTTTGAGGTGGGCAGCTAAAACTCCACGACACCACATCTCTATAAGTCTATCACCTTTCAACTTGTAACCCTATAATCAGGCATCCAAGGCACCTCCACGCGGTGACAGTGGGCAACGGGGTTGTTCCGCGATCCGTCTAAGTTCCTGGATCATGGCGTTCATTCCGTCATGGTCGACACACGGAGTAGTACGATGCAGGTTGTCAGAACCCCAGTATCGGCGGCTGGTCAGGGTGAGAAAGCGGGCCCACAGCCGTCGTCATCAAACGACCGCAGCTCTACATTACATGGGTAACTTGTCCTTTGAAGAGTATAATGTTACAAGAAAGACATCATGCAATAATTGCGTAGACTATTTCTGCGTTGTTTGTGGAGAATAGTTGTGAGTAAACTTAGAAAATTATTCACAGATGTACTTGAAAGTATAGTAGTATTCAAATCTCGCTGGAATTCTGACAGTTAACGCGCAGAAAAAACATGGCGGATACACAGTGATGTACTATTTCGGCTTAATTGTTTACATTTTTATGTTGTATTTGTACTTCAGTTTTTAGGTTAAGTTTTTATTTATATCATTTTATTTTATTATTTATATGTTATAACGTTTTGAATCACAAAATGTTTTTATAATTTTATTTTAAAAGAATCGTTCAAAATCGATAATCGAAGAATTAATGCAATTTAACAATTTTTTTACGTTATTGTGGTTTTGATCGATATGACTGACATTTAGTTATTTATTTTCCTTAGTCCGTCCGAAAATTAAATGTTAACGTTGTTTCCATAGGCGTGCAATATTTTTTTACACCTATTAATTTTCACATGAAATTTGATTGTAATAACATAAAATCATAAACATTTTGCATGTTTTGTGTATTAAAACTGAAATATAATACATTTGAATGATTATTTATTATTTTATTTAGGTTTACTATCTAAGATAAATGCGACTCATCAAAATTTTTATAAATTTTTTTTCTACATCACTGGAAGCTGCGCAGAACAATTAAAAAAAAATTTTTTTTAAGATCTGAATAGGACTATAGATACCAGGACTTTTTTGATATAGAAACAAGTGAAATGATCAATCCCTGGATTTTCAAAATAAATTTCTGAACTAGTGGCGTCAAGATTAAAAGAGAAAAATTGAGATATTCAATTTAGAAAATATTTTGCAGACGTAAAAAATTTAGTTTATTGTACTAACAATATTGAAAGACTAATAAATGGGTATAATGTTTTTTATGAAGCTAATGACTGGTGTCTGTTCATAGATTATTCAATACGTAGTTCAAAGCCGTCTTACTACATAATGGCAACCATCTTGCTCCGCTGCCTGTTGGTCATTCGGTTGTGTTAAATGAAGAGTACCACTAATTTTGCTTCCTACTCAATAAATTAGATTACGCTAAACACAAGTGAAAAATATGTATGTGGAGATTTAAAAATAATGACAATTTTATTAGGTCAACAAAGTGGTTTTACTAAACATCCATATTTTCTATGTGAATGGGACATCCGAGCTCTTGCCGAACATTAAGTGAAAATGGATTGGTCAACTAGAAATAGTTTAACTCCAGGATCTAAAAATATTAAAAACACAGTCTAATACCAACAAATAAACTAATCCTTCCACCATTATATATAAAGCTGGGACTTGTAAAACCGTTCGTCAAAGCAATGAAAACTGCCTAGAGTAAAGCTTTTATGTACATATTTGAAAAGTTTCTTAAACTGTCTGATGCGAAAATAAGAGATGGTATTTTTGATGGATCACAAATTAGAGAACTTTTGAAAGACAATGAATTCTAAAAAAAAAATGACCAAGGTGGAGAAAGCACCTTGGCAAAGGTTTAAAGACGTTACGAAAAAAATTTCTAGAAAATAGGAAAGATCCTAATTACGTGACTATAATTGAGAATATGGTAAACAATTTTAAAAATATGGGATGTCTAATGAATCTAAAGCTGCATTTTCTTCATTCTTATATTGAGTACTTTCCTGAAAATTTAGGCGATTTTAGTGAAAAGTAGGGTGAAAGATTCCACCAGGATTTAATAGATATTGAAAAGAGATAATCAGGGTGCTTTTTACACTTTCTGCCACGGTTATGAATCCATCTGCCCCAATTCTTTATGGTTTACCTAAAATCCATAAAGAAGGCATTCCGATTAGATCAATAGTAGCGTATTGCAATGCACCTGCCTACAAGATATGTAAGGGTTTCATAAACTTTTTCAACAGTCATACTGATTTCGTTTCGGCTTTCTCGGTTAAGAACTCGGTAGAATTGATTAGCAATATTGAGGATGTTGATATTCCACTACACTCAAAACTAGTTTCGTTTGACGTTGCTAGTCTTTTCACTTCTATTCCAATTAACATTTTGTCTCAAATAGTTTATACTTACTTAGATGGGGATGTTGTAGATGGAAGCCTACGCAATGAACTGAAGCTGATATTTGAAACTTGTATTACACAAAATTATTTTTGCTTTGATAATAAGTATTTCAGATTCACTGATGGTCTACCGATGGGTTTCCCTCTGTCACCTTTGTTAGCAGAAATGATCATGAATTTCTTCGAACAAACGATTGTATTAAGTAATAATCCTTATTTCCGTCATGTGGTCTGTTGGTACAGATATGTTGATGACATACTATGTCTATGGAATGGAACTGATAGGCTATTAACCTCTTTTCTCACTTGGTTAAATTCTCAATATTCCACCATTAATTTTACGGTAGAAAAAGAAGAAAACAAATCTATTAATTTTCTAGATATAACAATAACCAGAATTAATTCTTCATTAGAGTTAATAAATTAAGTTAAGAATTTATCGAAAACCCACGTATACAGACGCCATTATACCTAACTCTTCAAACCATTCCCATAATATTAAAATTTCAGCTTTCCACTCATTCTTAGATAGATTAAAAAAACATTCCTTTGACCAAATCCAATTATAACAAATAGCTTAATATAATTTTAGAAATAGCAGCGAATAACGGTTATGCAGCTAAGACTATATTAAACTGAAACATAAAGCTTTAGCTAACATTTATCCACCTGATAGCCCAATGCCAAAAAATTGGCGCCGCTTAGAGTAAATAGGAAAAACTAGCCAACGGATTAGTAACATCGTGACACAATATACAGATATTAGCTTTGCCTTTTATAACAATAATACAATTAAGAAAATGATTTTTAACAACAAACCAAGAATTGATCGCCTTTCCAAGTCTGGCGTTTATAAGATCAATTGCAATGATTGTAGTTCCTCTTATATCGGACAGACTGGGCGCAATTTTGAAGTTAGAGTTAAAGAACATTTATCTGGTAACCATGAATCATCCCTTTATAATCATTTAACGTTAGAAAATCATACATCCAGTTTAAACAATTTAGAAATATTACATGTACAACCAAAAAGCAGACGTTTAGACAACTTAGAATCTTACGAAATCCGAAAAGCTATATTTCATAACCAAAATATCCTCAACAAACAGAGAGAAATCCGTTTCTCACCAATTACCGACCCCGCACTGTTTTATTCCCATACTCATTCCATCCCATAAAATGACTAATACGTCGGGTTATAATAAAATAAAGAAGGGGAAAAACAACATCTGGAATTTTGTTATTCGGCCGTTGACTAATCAATAATCATATACCTGTGTTTAACGCACGCCCCTTTTAATTTTTAATATTTATGGCTCTCACCATTTTTATTGTTTACCATTCCCACATTTTTTATTTGTGTATTTTTGTTTCACTTTTTGCTCTTTCCAACTATTATAAATAACTACATTTTTATTTTTACAGTTCAGTAGATACTCCTGATGATGGCTTAACAAGCCGAAATCGATCGAGTGATTTTTTAAACCTTTTGTAATTTTGCGAAATATTTAACAAGTGTTTTTAAAAAATTTAAAAAAAAGTGTAGATATCAGGGTGAATGACGAAGGACATTTACAAATAAGCGAACGCGTTATCACTCTAAAACTGAAAACATATGAAACGGCTACTTACAAAGTCGTAAAGCTTTTTGAGAATCTTGAGGCGATTGGACTCACGTAAATCAAGCACTCCAAAGGGAACAGAAACCTGCTACTTCTATGTCGTTGTTCCTGGGTATCGCTAAATATAGGTTACTATAATGCAAGAAATCTTAACCTTATTGAGTATTCGAATTATAGTTTTGGAGACCCAAAGTTTATGAGAAACAAGATTAAATATCTGGTTCAAACGCTCTGCAAAACAAGAATTAAGTTTAGATTGCAGCTTCCTGAGATTACAGGGTCTTGAAGGCTCACTTGTAAGTTTTTTTGTTGTTACGGTTATGGGGCTATAAGGTCATGGAATTTCTGGGTTATAGGGCTATGGGGTTATAGGATTATGAACTTTTGCGGTTATGGAGTTTTTAGGGATTAGGTTGTATGGAGTTATGGGGATGTGGAGTTATGAAATATAATTCTACATGATTCGGAGTGTTATTGTGACATGCAATTTTCTTATTATTATTGTATAGATCATTTTTTTATCAATGGTAGATATATTTACAGATGTATAATCACCAATCCATTTGTCGTTAATGACATTTATCAAAAATGAAAAACTATATACAACATTAATAAAGCTGATCAAGTGGGTTTATATCCTTGGAAGCAGTTAAATGGGTTGTTATTTTAAAAACTGGTGAATGATGTTAATGCCAATGTTCTTAAAGAACACTTTGGAGGATTTAGTTAACATAAGTTACTTTTAATATGTGTTCAATATTATATGTTAAAAAGTTATTTATTTACAGGTAAACGTAATTATCGCAATCGCAAACTAAAAATTAGATTACTAAACATAACAATAATTTATTTTTACGGTAAGTCGCTATATTGTATACAGTACAAAAGCGGAAGTTTGTAATCGTAATTTCAAAACTAATATTAGTTAGTACTGGATGTACTACATAATATCGTAAATATGTATGTGCAGCAAATAATTGTATCGTAAAAATTCAACCTCAATATAGCCACATATAAATTTATATGCAACAAAACATTAATTACGTTCATACTCATAAACACACGCATACAATTTTTATTGTTTTATGCAGCAACATAAATAATGTGGGCATAACATTTTTTATTTTTATTTTATTAACAAACCTTAATTAAAAGTTATTTATTTCGAAATGTTTTAATCGATCTCGATGCCATAAAAGCGATTATCAATCTCTCGATTTTTTTATACGTGTGAAATGTATTTTCATAATAAGATATAGTGTACTTAAGTATTTGTTCTACTTCTGTATTTTGTTTATAAATCATCACGAACAATCTTTTATTGAGTAACACGTTCTTCAATTTGCAAATCGAGTTAAATGATTCATATCTAAAGATTTTTTATTGTGTTTAATCATCTATCTACATAACAACAGTGCCATCCGCATATAGATTTGTATTTATTGAAATAAAACTATATTAAGTAAAGAAAATGACATACGGAAGTCATAAATACTTTAAAATATTCACAAGACAAAAAAACCAAAAAATTTGTTTAGAGAAACTTAAAATCCCTTAAGATTGGAAAAGTAAAAAAAAAACGGTAAACATATTATTATGCGCGCACCGTATATCCATAATTAAAAATATTATGTCTTTGTACTTCTATGTTTGGATTTTTTGTGTGCAGCGATGAAAGAAATACGGTTCTTAAGGTATTTAAGAGTTATTTTAAATAAAAAAAAAAGGTTTTTTTGTAGTTCAAATCAAATTAGATATAATCACCACATTTTGTTCCTCCCCTGTATAACAAAACGCAGGCTATGAAACAAAATTGAAATAATGAGTACAGGTGAACAATAAATTTTCATGTAGACCGTGAAATTCTTTTTGAAAATTTATTATAAGAGAAGTGCGATGGTATTCAAGATTAAAAAGTTAGAAAAATAGTTTAAGGTACTATGTGGTACTATACTACATACTTAATACAAAAAAAAAAATGAATAAAAGGTTGTAGTTATTTTTCAGATGTAATTTGGAGAGAAACAAATGTTAAACTACATATTTTAAAAGTTGAAATTAAATAACTCGTAACTGTAAGATGTTGCAGGACAATTGTACTGACAAATAAGAGTAAACACTTGAATTTACCTTCTTTATTGAACGCCTGACTAACGGGTAAAAATTGGTTTTACTTCCCACTTATTTTTACTTTTCCCACAAAAACGAAGTAGTAATGGGTTCGTGAAAAAAATGTTGTTTCAGATTTTCAAATTTCTTGACTAATTAGGTTATCTCCCAAACATTGATTAAAAAAGCAGCAATTAAATAATGCGCATGCGCAGTTACCGTTTATCGAGGCGCATTTGACGCAATTTAAGTCTTATTTTCGTTCCGAATGTCGGAATGCCGAATGTCGAAAAGCCGAACTCCGAAAGGCCGAATGGGTCAGAACGCCGAATGTCGAAAGGCCGGATGTCGAATGACCGATTGTGTCGAAAAGCCGAATGTCGAAAAGCCGAATGGGTCGAAAGGCCAAATGTGTCGAAAGGCCGAATGTAGAAAAGCCAAATCAAAGGCCATCGGGTCAAATGCCGATACACATTTGTGGTACATCTATCAGTAGAAGCGACATGAGCGATACGATTCCTTTGATCTGTGTCTGCAAGGTTGACGAAGCACTTTCCATTATCGTAAATTCAAATTCGATAGACAGTAGACACTTTATAAATTTTAATTTTAATTTGGTCTGCATTTTGATAATAGTGTTTCTGGATTTTGGTTTTTCTCAATTTTATTGTTTCTGGATTTTTTTCGGGATTTTCAGTTTCTGTATTTTTTTTTTTTGTAGATAACGTAGCCAACTCAAAAAAAATGTATTTATTTTTCATTTATTAATATTTTTTTTATATGACAAAAAAAACGTAAGAAGATTTTAATATTTAGGGCGATTTACTATTAAACATTTTTATACAAAAATTTGGGTTGGTCATGAAACCTCGACGATCGTTATATTGAAATCAAAATCTCGAAATCGATATCTCGAATTAATAAAATAGCGAATTACAAAATAATGAAATTTGAAAATGTAGAATTTAATGCGTGTGAAGTTTGTCCTAAATTTCTCCTAAATAAAAAAAATGGCGGTCAGTATTATTAGGTTAGTAAAAAATTGAGAGAAGTTCTTTAAAAATATTTTGGAAAATGGGGAATTTACTGCTCTTTCTAGTAATATATTCTGGAAAAGGGCAGATACATATTCTGGAAAAAAAAAAATTAGGAAAAGTTCTTTAAAAATATTTTGGAAAAGGGGGAATTTACTACTCTTCCTATTAATATATTCTGGAAAAGGGCGGATTCTGGAAAAAAAAAATTGGGAGAAGTTATTTAAAAATATTTTGGAAAAGGGGGAATTTACTGCTTAATAATAACCTAAGAATATAATACTAGAAAGAGCAGTAAATTCTCCCTTTTCCAAAATATTTTTAAAGAATTTCTCTCAATTTTTTTTTCCAGAATATATCTCCGCTCTTTTCCAGAATATAATACTAGAAAGCATTTCCTATAAATGCGTTTAGTATTACGTCAAAGTTCATCAACTTTAAATATTGGGGTAGTCCGTATATACATGTACGGTGTCTCACAGCTTATTTGATCCAGTCGCATTTCCTTAACAAAATTGTAAATATCTCGTGATACCTTATTTAGAAACCTTAGAAACTAAATGCCATTTGCAAGGTATATTTATTTTTATTACAAAACACAAAAAAAAAACGAATATTTCGAATGCATATCAAAATTACACATTAAAAAGTTCCTTATTTCAACTCAAAACCAACTCACAGCTTAAATGGTCCACTTCATATTATTGTTAATAAACTAGGCTTTTAAGATATTAATACCGTGAGATGTTGTAACCATCACGTTTTTCGCTTCGATGCATTTTCGATAGAATAACGGTATTTTAGAACTAAATTGTTTTAAAATTTTATATTTTTAACAAAGAAGTACAGTTATTCTATCGAAAATGCATCGAAGCGAAAAACGTGATGGTTACAACATCTCACCCCTGGTAGGATAGCCTTTCTGTTTTCTTTTAAGACATCGTTAAGCCTATTTGACATTGAACTGACCAGCTTGTGCGTGTACTCCGGAGTTATCTTCTGCCACTCTTCCCTTAAAGCATTTTTCAAATCTGTAACAGTTGAAATCTGGTGTTTCCTAATTTCTCGTTTAAGCACAGCCCATACATTTTCAATGACCTTCAAATCCAGCGATTGTGCTGGGCGTTCTATGATATGTGGGCAATTCCAAATGAGCCAAGTCTGCACAATCCCCGACTTATGTTTGGGGTTATTGTCCTGATAGAACCGAAAATTCTCGTTGATGCCCAATTTAGTGGCACTTTTGATTAAATTTTTTTATAAGATTTACTTGTACATTTCTTTATTCATATTTCCTTCTATGAAAGTTAAATTGCATATGACATTCAGTTTATTTCAAACAAGGTTAGACATCACGAGATATTTACAATTTTGTTAAGGAAATGCAACTGGATCAAATAAGCTGTGTGTCACTGTATATTGATCTCTATTTGCTTATCTGAAATCCATGAGAAAATTCTAAAAGCCGGTCAATAGTTAAATTATGCATACATCTTATCACCCAATAAAGGAATCCGATGAGCAATTCCTATAAATGCGTTTAGTATTACGTCAAAGTTCGTCAACTATAAATATAGGGGTAGCCATATATATGTTAAATGTACATTGATCTCTATTTGCGTATCTGAAATCTATGAGAAAATTCTAAAAGTTGGTCAATAGTTAAATTAGGCCTACATCTTATCACCTAAAATGAAGGAATCCTATGAGCAATACCCACACGAAAAAAATAATTTCTAATATGAAGAAAAAACGGATTAGTTCAAGAAAATTTGTACATCATTTTTCAGCTAAACGAAATTTTTCTCACCACAAACTTTGCGTTTCTCAATTTGAAATTCTTCTAAAATATTAAAATAATCTTTAATTGTTTGAGACGAGAAAATTAAATTCTTGATACAAGAAAACGTGATTACATAGAGAATATGGTTTTCTTCATGGTTAATTCTTATTTCTTAAGTAAGTTTAACAAAATCGGTTTGTTTGTAGAAACCGATTCTTTTGATTGAAAATTAGAAATTTTTATGGTGAGAAATTTCGTTTCTTTATTTAAGTAGCATTTTCTGTAAATAAACAGATATTTTCTTGCTGGAAAACACATATTTTCTTGAGTATAGTAAACATTTACCAATATATTGTTTGCGTTTTCTTGTATGCATCGGTTTTCTTCTTCCAGGGAACTTGAATATTCTTCACTAGAGAAACGCTTTTCTTGTGACAATGAAATATTTCTTCAGGTGTGGTTACGCAATATTTCTTCGTTTCAGAAATATTTCTTCAATTTGTGAAATGGTTGTTTAAAGTAATACAATTATATGACAGTTTATTTTTGTGTTTTTTATTTCACCATCAGATACAGAAAATATTTAAATACAAATTTGATAATTTCGATTATTATTTGTTTCATTATATTTAAATATAAATAATTATAATTTTATAAATAATTTTCACTTAGAACTAAGCTTATAATCGTTGTAATATAATGTTAAGTTCAGACTTTCAATTTTTGTTTTTTAACTAAGAATTTAATTATCAAACATTAGTACAAAAAGTATAACAATTTTTGTAGATTTTAAATAGATAATAAATTTGGTGTAAATATTTTAATTCCATTTGGAAGTGTAAATCAAATAATTTAAATGTGATAGATTTGTTTTCTTTACATGTAATAAATTCATATTTTGTCTTCTTCTGTGCCAACATAATTAATGCCAATAATTTTTAGCAGTTTCTTTTTTCTGTAAAACAAAAGAAATAGGATTTTTCTTTAAAGAAATTCTCTTGTATTTAATAATAGAAATACTTACATATGTTTTGAACATCTGAGACATATGAATATTGAGCAAAGCGGGAGAAAATATTAAAAACATTTTTAAATGTTTCCAGAAATCATTTTTCTGTTTTCACTTTACACCACTTTGAAGTGGAAACACCACCGTTTAAAAAATCTAAGTTTGTTCATTTTTAACAAAAGAAAAATTTCACAAAATCCCACTTTCAAAATCACACAATTTTTTTGCGTTTTTCACTGTTGATGGTTCGCGATAGAATGCTGTTTTTGGTACGAGCATCCATTATGTAATGGTATATACATAATTATAACAATTGAACGATAATTTTCTCGTCTCAAGAAAGGCTTACTTTGTTGAAATTCTTCATTCTATTGTTATGAGAAACAAGCTTTTCATATTATTATGAAATAATTTCTTGTATATAAAAATATTTTCTCAGATTAGGAAATTTTTGTTTAAATGAAAAATGCGATTTTTAAATAAGATCGTTTAAGAGAAGAAAATGTTTTCTTGTCTTGAGAGACATAAAATCATAGTTTTCTTGTTAATAGAATTTATTAAAGATTAGTTTCTTCAATTGAAGATTCTTTCTCAGTTCAAGAATAACATAGACAAATTGGCTGTTTCGAAGAGAGAATAAACTCTTCCTTGTTGTGCCACCTAATTAAAAATAATCTAAATTATTCAAAATGCTGTACTATATTTTCCAAATTATTCCATATTCTGAACCATACTATTATACCGGCTAATCAAATTTCTAGACACCCAACTTAGTTGTGTATTGTAACCCAATTATTTCAGCTATAAAAAAGAACAAAGTTAGCAGAATGTGTACAAAATGCTCTAATCTCTCATTGCATACAGTACTCTCCCCAAATGTTTGCAAACCATAAATAATTAAATTTGAATAAAAACATAAAAATACTTTATGAAATTCATTTATTTATTTCAATATACATGTACAATTAAATTTTTTAAATGGATGATTTCAAGAAAATTGGATAATACCTATACGTATTTTGAGAAAGGTTCTGTTTCTAGATTTAAGAAAAATTCAATCTTATCATTAACATTTCAATAGTTTCTTGAATCAAGAAATTGCATTTGTGTTGATCAAGAAAATTTTTTATTTTTAAAATAACCAATACCAAGAAAATTGGACAATATAGTTTGAGAAAAGCGTCAATTTCTAGTTGCAAGAAAAATTGGAAACAAAACAATCGTATTTTTCTCCATTCGATGTTTTTTTTTCTTCAATCAAGAATTTTGAGCAGTTATAGATGCAAGAAACTAAATCTCAGATTACAATTAAGCAACAAATTTTAACTCAAGAATTTTTTTATCATTTCAAGAAACACAAATCTTACATAAAGAAAAACGCGAAAGAAATAAGAAAATTAGCTTTAAAATGGAGAAAAAGTACATTTTCTTCAATTAAAAATCCGTTTTCTTCGTGGTAACAACTCTAGTTTTTTCTGTGCATAAATTCGTTAAATATGTACGTAAAATTACGTCATTCGAAAATTTTGAAATCGGTACATATCGTTCTGTTTTCGTTTATCTTAAAATAATAATATATTAAAATATAAATTGTAATTAAAATTTATTTAGTTTAACTAAATTAATGTATAAAATATATTATTATCATTTAAATTTTCATATCATTATATATCGTAATTTTCTGAAAAACGCCTAAATGTTTACTTTTCACACATACTAGCAAGCAAATAGTTGCTTTTATAGTTTTAGGAGAAATTTAGGATAAACGTCACATCCCTAAGTATGTATTAAGAGATAAATCTAACCGATTTTCAAATTGTTCTTTGTGAAATTGAAAATGCGTCAAATTCACGCGCTTCGTAAACCTAGTGTTAAATGAGCGTTTTATTGTGATTAAACATGATTCTACTACTTAATATAAAGCAGTTATACAATATAAATCAATTAACTTGGATGTTATACAAGTAAGTATATTGTGTATAATCCAAGTATTTACTTGTGTTGTGTTATGATCCAAGCTAATTGATTTCATATAAATTACTTAACTGTTTATCCAAAAAAATTAAAACGATCCAGCAATAATTATGAAATTTTACTGTATGCATACATATTCTGTTTATGCACAACAAACATTCTAATGAATTTACATCAAAACAAATTCAGCGTACTTGCGAATTTTGAGCATTACGTTTATTTATTTAAGGGAGAACACCACTGTGAGATTTTCAAAAAATCGATTTTTTTTTTTTGCCTTTAAAAAATCCTTTAGACCCTCAAAAATATGATACAAATTCGTTTATTGCTAAAAAAAATTTTTTTTAGAAGGTTTTCAAGCATTTTCCTGAGAGCTCTTATTGAGAAGTTATTGATACCAAAAACTTTAAACGCGTTTTTCTCGGAACCGTGTTTTGAAAATCTGCACGCAGCAGAACTCAATCAATTTTTGTTCAATCGACTGGAAAATTAAACTGTAGCTTCTTAAATAGATTTAAAATCGAAGTACATGAGTTTTTTTTGATTCATTAAAAATTAAAAAAGATATACAACTTTTTATACGAAAATTATAGTCGAAAAATGAAACTTTTTCTTCAAACTTGTCTCAATTTTTTATTTTTTCGAATTTTTTAATTTCCTCATGTACTTCGATGCTAAAACTAATATATTTCATGAAAATATTTTATTTTTTGTTCCAGGAACAAATTTAAGACACTTCTACTGCGTGCAGCGGAGCAACTCTAGGCAAAATCACTTCTACTAAAGCTACTCTAGCGCCGCCATTTTGTATTTTTTTTTACATAATTTTTTTTTTTTGTTTACTTAAATATAAGCCAAATATAGCCTAAAAGTTTTTTTTTCTCTAAACCCAACCCATTTCTCAAAAAAAAATACCAAACTAAGCACTTGAAAATGGTAGGTCACAGTGGTGTTCTCCCTTAAAGTAATAAAAAAATTCAGTGACTAAAGATTAAAATTGTATTTAAATCTTGTTTGACTCGAAAATATAGAACACTATTTTATAGTAATTGGTATAACAGCAATATAATTTTTTATGTGAATAATTTATCTTAACCACATAACACAATTCATATCGTAGGATAATTTAATACATCATGGAAGTTCAACTATTGAAATCAACTAAAGGCAAGGATAAATTTATAGTTAATGGTTATGCGTTTGTTATGGAGAAAAAATTAAAAAAATATATTTTACTGGTGCTGTTCCCAAAAGAAAACTCAAGGTTGTAAGGGACGTGCTATTAGTAGAAAAGTAAATGATGAAACCGTGTTAACACAATCACAGCCCTAATGCATGGTAATCGGAAGTCTAAAAACAATCTAAAATAGGTTGCCAAAAACTCCAATACTTCACCGTCGCAGGTGATAAGAAATCCCATATTCGAGACTACAGAGGAATGCAGGGGGTACCTACCATCCAAAATTGCTCAAACATCAAAAATTTATCGATCTAGTGCTAGACGTAATAGTTTAATGGAACCGAGAAGTTTATCTGATATATCACAATATCACAGCATATTACATAGATATGGTGAAGGCGAATTATTTGTATTAAATGAATCCGACTTCAATGAGCAAAAAATAATTTTACTTGGAACAAATTGTAGCTTACAAATTTTGGGTGAATCGGATTGCTGGCTAATGGACGAAACTTTCCATGTAGTTCCATTAATCCTACGGGATGACTGGATAATGTCAGATTTCGAGAAAACGATTAAATCTGCTGCTGAAATATTCTTTCCAACAACAGAGTTTCGTGGATGTTTTATTTCAGGCTGTTTCATTTCAGACAAGGATAATTTGGATTTTTTAAAGAGGTTTGCTCAGAATATATGTATGTAAATCCATTTTTTTATTTGTTAATAAAATTTGAATTGAACACTATTAAATCGCATTAAAAAAAAATTAAATGCATTTTTACTATTCCCTTACTTACCACATCTTTTCAATTTTCGAGATTTTCGTATTCGAGATTTTCAAAATAAACTATGTATTTTGAAACTCGATATTCCAAAAATTCGAGTTAATTTTTTCTTTCGATATTTTGTTCATTCGATATTTCTGTTTGTTACTCAAGTTATTCCATATTACGTTTTATTTCAAATTTGAAATCTCCATATTCAAATTCATAGCATATCAATTTTTGGTAATAATCCAGCAACTTCAAACAACCGTAATAATCATTTAGAAAAGCAAGAATTCAAAAAACTCATGCGATTTTGAGTAACTCTCATGAAAAAGTCAGAAAAACGAGTTATTACGTTTTGCCTTGTTACCACAGATTTCATTTGGCGAGGTTTTAAGAATATCCCCAAAAATGTTGATAAAAATATAAATTGTGGTTTTCATAAACATAAAAATTTTGAAAATGTTCATTCATAAAAAGATGAAAAATTAAGATCAATTTCGGCACAAACGGCCTTTCGACATAATAGGCTTTTCGACATTCGGCTTTTCGATATTCGGCCTTTCGACATTCGGCCTTTCGACATTCGGCCTTTCGGCGTTCGGCCTTTCGACGATCGGCCTTTCGGCCCTATTCCCTTATTTTTAGGCATTCAAAATAAATTTGGTTTAAATTAATATGATATTTGGCAAAGCTTGTAAAGAAAATAAATGTACACACGCAGAAATATCTTTATCGTACTAAAAAAACAACAAAATAATTAAAAGTCATAGCTATATAATATAATATTCCGACCGTGTTGCCAAATTGGCACTTTCAGTGCTAATTTGGCACTAATCATTTTAGTTTTGCACTATAAAAATCTACTTTGCACCCAAGTGCAATTTGGTACTAATTAAATATATTTAGCACTGGTCCAGTGCTTACAATAGAAAAAATTCCATCCTTAATTTGCGTTGCTCAAAATATGAAATCAACGGAATAAAACTAACTTATGCTATATATTTCGATATTCGGTATACATGAAACTAACTCATTTGAAAAAAATTCATTGAAATATTTCAATATTTTGTGTTAAAAAAACCATTTAAATGCTTATTTTATTCATTACCATTGAATTTGTCAAGCAAAATTATCAAGCAATTATAACAAAAACAATCGGTGATTTAATATTAAAATTGTTATGTTGAGTTAAATGAATGATAATAAACTTAATTTCGATTCAATTTTTGGTATTATTTGACGAGAAAAAAATAGCACTAATTTCGCACTATTCTAGTAGTACTATTGCAATCAACCAAAATAAATGTTGGCAACACTTTCCGAGTCTCGGCCACAATTCAGTATTAGTTTAAATGTCATATATTAATAACGTGGTTTGGTAGTAAGAAAAGTAAACCATTTATTTCCTGGTCCAAATCTTGGTGCAATATATGGTTTTCAATTGTGAGTACAAAGTAAATTAGTTTTTTGATGTAGATTAGATGAAAATTTTGATAGAAGATGGAACTTGTATGCTATAATAAAAAAATGTATTTTAGAAAGATATATCCAGAAATTATTTCTATAACTCTAATTGTTTTATTAAAAATAATGAAAACATTGAGGGTCAATGCTCAAACCACAGTATTGGTCGAAATACGTGATTACTTTGTATCTGAGTGGGAACGATTCAAATCATTGGCCACGTTCAGTACAGCGCAGCGATGCAAAATTTCCTCATGATTGTTAGCAAAAACGCTACTCTACACTTTTGTGTCTCATCACTTCACTGTATCGCTGCTCAATATGTAGAGCCAAAAATACCAAGCTTTTCTTTGCAGAAAATATATGATCCAATATGTATTTTTATAGTAACAGTTTTTGTATTTATTAACCTTACTATAAGATTTGCTATCCTATATAATGTAACAACATTTACAGTGATCAAAATCCATCACTACAAACATTGATAAAAAATATCGAAAACAACAAACCAAATTTGAAATTCATATCGAATTTCTACATGATTTTAGAAATTCGTTGCTATAGTAATAGTTATTGGGCTACATTCTCGTACATCTAGCAGAACAACCTGTTGCTATTAGCAAAAATGGCGGAATTGCTAGTTACAATTTTGGAAATAAGAAATTACATTCTCGATATGTCTAGCAAATCCGCCATATTATTTTTATTCAGCGCGATGCTGAATAAAATTTTGACATTAAGGTTTTACACAACGACTTATAACGAAACAAGAATGAATAGCTCTAAAAAACGAAAACCTAATTACACTGAAGAGGAAATTAATATTACTTTAATTATACCGCCAAAAAAGGTGGAATAGCTTTGCTTCGTAAAGTTTCTCGTTTCAGATCTGCTGAAAGAAGTTCAATAATAAATTTGGCGGCATGTTTAGTAAACCTGTACCGTTTAAAAAAATTGCATCTTGACGTATTAGTAACCACTCCATTTTTAATTCTAAACAAATATTTTAAGTTTAGACAAATCAGTTTTACAACCGAATAATTTTTGAAACAAAGATGGTTTATGTCACAAATAAAGATGGAACAATTTGAACAAAGATGAAACAAATATTGAAATGTCCCTCAACCTAACCTAAAAATACTTTAATATTTGATTTAACATCTCAAAAACTTGATAGCAAGATTTTGTGCTATTTTGATTGCTAATTGCTAGCAAAAATTTTTGAGAATGTGAAAACTCGATTTCAGCTAGCAAAGTTGCTAATTTGCTTGCAATGTGGTATCGAGAATGTAGCCCATTGTCTTTATATTCGGGCCTAAGTTTGTTCTTAAGTTCAGAAAACTTCTTTATCAATTTAAAAATCTACAATACATAGAATTAAAAAAATGCCAAGAATTTTAAGAATTAAGAAATTAAAGAATTTATAAAATTGAAAGAATTGAAAATCTTAAAAATTTTAACAGTAGGAAAAATTTAACAATTTTAAAGAATTTAAAAAATCTTAGAAATTTAAAGGAATTAAAAATTTAAAGATTAATGATTTTGAAGAATTACAGAATATAAGGAATATAAACAATCTAAAGAATTTTAGAAGGGAAAGTCTAAAAATTATTGACTTTATCATTATGTAATTACCCCAAAATAATCTTAAATTTAGTTGATTTACTATTTTAACTGTTTTGACTAAGACTATTGTATGAATTTATAATGTATGTTACATATCTTAACCAGGATATGCGAATTTATTAATGCGCACATTATTTATTTATGATATCTCAGTAATAGATAAAGATATTTAGACGTTTCAAATTGGAAATGAGAAGAGATGAATGGTACTTTACGATGGAATCATTGGTTTTTTACTGCTAAAATTCCCCAACAAGATGGAAAGATAGTAAAATATTGAAAACCCATAAAAAAAGCTTTGTTTGCAATTTTAGGTTAGGATTCATTCAACATTGAAAAATACGTCGGAAATGGCTATTCTTGTTACCTGATCCTTGATGACCCGCCGTGTTATCATTCATAAAATAAACAAAAATCGAATATTAACCCTTTATGGCGCAATGTCCTTATTTTTGTTAATTTTACAGATATTAGGTGGTAAATGGGGTATTATTTATTAGCAGGGAAATTAATTTTAAAAATCTCATTATAAAAAGTTTTTATTCTAAAAAACTTATCTGTTGCAGAAATGCAACATTACATCAATAATGCTAAACAATATTAAAGTAAATTAGGAAATATGAAAATTTTTAAAACAGTTGTTTTGCTTATTAGAACTAGGGCTGCCAGACGTCCCGCTTTCGGCGGGATTGTCCCGCTTCAAAAACTCATTCCCGCCGTCCCGCTAGATCGGATTATGTCCCGCTATAAATACATTTGTCAAAAAGAATCTACAAATTGATTTTCGGAGTAACCATTCAACCAGAGATAAAAAAACTTATTTTATACGGAATAAATATGGCACAATATTTTGCACCGATTCATCCAACAAAGGTAATGTGAAAACATTTTCCCTAGTTTTCACATATTTTGCTAAGTGAGTTGGCACTAAAAACGGATTCCTAGCTTTTTATGCTCTAGATAAAAACTCTCAAAATCAATAGCTGAATCTATTCTTTACAAAATCGAATTCCTCGAGTAACCTCTCTATAGAAAATTTTATAATTTTTTGTGCAAAGTGTAATGGTTCAGCTGATTGCCTTGTATTGTAATAGTATCTTCATTTAATATTTTAATTTATCCTACAATGTTTTGTTGATTTAAGTGAAACATATTGAAGTAAAAGAATTATTAATTCAAATTTCATCAAATTTGTTATTTATTTTATTGTTAAAATAAATTCGTTTGAAACAAACTTCGTCGGATGACAATAACGTTAAAAAAATTAGAAGTCAGATTCGGGCAAAGTAGCAGTTTATATTTCAATAAATTTTTTTATTTTTAGTTTATTATTTGTCCCGCCAACTAATTTTAAAAATCTGGCAGCCCTAATTAGAACACAAACTAATCCCACGTTTTTCGCAATCTGTTTGCGTATATCCACTGCAGGCTGCAAATTTCCACCGCATTGGTCGGGTCCAACCTAACATTTTTCGAGGGAATATGTTGAGCTGGACTTTTCATCTTTTTATTTTGAAGGAGACATTCAACATCACTTCTGTGATTTTTACGGTTGATTGTCTTATATTTGCATAACGTCTCTATACTATAGCTTCTCTGAACTCAGCAGAGTTGAGAGTTTTACTGGTACTACACTTTTCAGCATTTATTCTTCGATACAAAAGCCATGGGTCATGGTCCAATCTAATGGGTCGACACCATCGACATGTCGATTATATTCTGCGCCGGCAAAAGGACGTTCAACAGAAATTGCTTTCCAGACTTGTCCGACCTTCTTACTACAGATGTTGGGTGTTTTACTGCAAAATTGGATGCTACCACAGCCACGTCAACTCCATTGTAGTTACTGACCTGTTCTATTGACGTACCGCGCGGTGCTTTTTTAAGAACTTTCTCGTTTGGCAGCTTGCAATTGTGAATAGGTTTTTTTCTTATTGTTCCTAAAGCCAAAATGCCGCGAGTGGACACATATTCAATAAGCGAAAAACAGCCGGTAGTTCTGATTGGTGGGTACATCGCAGGAAAGGTGAACTACCACATTAGATGATTCCCCTAACAGAGGCTCGCTGGCTGCGCATCTGTTTTCCTGCCCACTATGCACTTCAAATTTAAATCCATTTCCAGTTACACCACATATAACAAAAAGTTTGAATCCTCATTTTTGGGGCTTGTCGAGTAAATATTGTTTCAGCAAACACTTCCAGCTTTTGTTGAACACATTTGTTCATCTACAGATAAATGCGCTTCAAAGCTAACTTTTTTGAAGTTGTAGTTGAGTGCCTCTATTAATAGCCAGATTTTATATAATCGATCATTCATTTTACTATTGTCGTTGAAGTATAATGACTGCCTAAGTAATTCGAATCGTTTCGATGGCATTGTCTCTTGTATCGGCACAAAGTTAATGTTTTCAGACCAAAACCTTTTTACATTTGACGTATAAACTATTGACATGTAATATATGAGCCGAGAATTTTGAAAGTGGTGCAAGTCCATTTTTCAAAAAATTTAAGTTAATGATAACAATAGACAAATAAAAGTTTAATCTTTCTAACGGTGAACAATCTATAGTCAAAATAAAATAAAAATAATCCATAATACTTATTCAAAAAATAAGAAAATTCAAAATTCCGTATATTTTTGCATTTATTGTTTCTCTATTCCTTCATTTTCTCGTTTCAACAAAATGTGGACTTGCCCCACTTTCAAAATAAACGGCTCATATAATACCAATAAATTGGCGTATTTATTGACTAGTTACATTTCCAGATTGATTAGCATCTTTCTGAACATAGTATAAATTAGTCGAGTCTCTTATAAGGTCGATAATGCCCTCAGTAAACAGATATAACAACACAGGAGTATCCAAAGGAAGTATTTCTGGAGGTAACGTGTCGGATGCATGAAAACGTAGTTGGTCATCATTTAAGTTCAGGCTTTTCGTTTTCCATGTGATATTAGCACACGATTAGATGTACTTGGAGCCGCTGCAGAACTAGTACTAGGAGAAGCGAAGGCTGGACTTGGATCCGTTGCAGTACTACTGAACTGAGTATTGATGGATGTAGTTGCTAGGGTGATGGCAGTCTGAACTTCATTTTCCAAGTCTGGTGGTTCCTCTGGGTTCTCATCAGAACTTTCGTGCTCATTCAGCAGGAAGTCATATGTTGGATCGGCAACATTCTTGTTGTCGGAAAAGTCAAAACCATCTCAATGTCTTCCCATACTACTATAGTATATTTTCCAGGTCTTGAGTAGTCAAATTACGCAACTTACGACTTATTTTGATCCTCAAAAAGAAACATTCAAATTCAAATAAACGGTAAAAAAAATCTATCACAAACACGCAATGTTGCATTTATGCAACAAAACAAAATCAGTCCAAAAATAAGAAAAAACTTGATTTTGCAAAAAAATATTGTTGATTATTGAAATCCATCCTCTTACCTTTTACTAACATAAATTTCAATAAGCAAAGATTAACATTTCACTAATAAATCACTTTTCGTAAACGAATTCAAAGAGCCCGAAACAGGTTTGTACGCGTTCATCACTTCAATGCAACATAAATACAAAGGCCGCTGTCTAGTTAGCTGATTTGTTACTAAATTGTTAAAATGCTCTGTTGCCGATGTACAGTACCGAGTAAACTCGATTTACAGACTTATGCTATATTTATACGTTAATTGGAATGGTATGTTGCAGAAGTGCAACATGACTCCATAAAGGGTTAAAAAGGTTTCAAAAAGACTTTCGATACATATCTGATCACGACTTATTTGTATGGGTTATTCGTTTAAAATTCCGAAGCCTAAATTAGAGTTAAGGTCGATGCACGAGTATGGACATAAATCCGTACAATCTGAATCCGAACGAAGTTAGTAACTTATTTGACCTTTTGCTAAATAAATTCCCGTAAATTCATCTATTTTACTTATCAACTTCTCTTTGCTTTTAGTTTCAATAATAACAAAATAACAAAATTTTTTAAAAATCGAAAAGTCAGAAATACGCAAACAAAAAAAAATTGGGGAAAAAGTAGCTGGTAATAAATATTTTTTGGTATGGTTATGTTGGTTTTCTGCGGATATTTTGCTTAATGTTGAAATAATTTTAACTCGAGAGGAGAAATAGGGGAATATATTTTCGGTCACATGACAATATTTGGATAATTTCATTGGATGAATGACCGGATTCAGATTGTACGGATTTATAACCATACTCGTGCAGCGACCTTTAACCCTAATTCCAAACTACAAAAATATTGATTTTAACCTTTATTGTACACCGAGGTAGGATATACCCCAGTGTATTTTCAAACGCGTTTTTCTAATACGTACAATACAAATCGCGAACCTGTGCTGCTACCTACTTGTAGTCTAGGAATAACACTTCAATATCCTACACCTAGTTTTGCTCGCCCGGCTTTAGTCTACTCTTGGCAGTGGTGAGAATTTCACGTTCCGAAATTCTGGGGCGTAACATACCCCATGTGCATACATAGTACGTATAATTTATTTGAATAATTTCAACTTTTATTTTATCGTTTTTTTTGGCTTAGTAGTGCGTAAATAGTGTGAATAATAGTGCGAGGGCGTTTTTTTTTCTTTCATGAATACATATATTTGTATTTCTGCAGATGGCTACAGGTAGTGGATGAAGAATCCAGCGACTTCGATGAAGCTGCATCCGACGATGAAGCCGACCACGTTAGCGAGTTCTCAACGAGTGAAAGTGGAAACTCGGGCGGAGAAACTTCCGACGAAGAATTGGAAAATGCCACATTGGAACAGTGTGTTCTTCAATCTCATGCACGCGGTCGACCTCAAACGAAACAAAGAGGAAAGGAAAAAATTACGTGTGGTACACACGTGCTCCAGTCAGATCATCAGGTAAGCATTGTGATTATTATGTTATATTTTTCTGTTATATTTTTTTCTTTATTTTAGGTCGACATAGTGATGTTTATGAAGAGAAAACTCCAGCACCAGCTGGCCCAGCAACTAATTTAAATTCGATCTAAGAGAATCAATAATACAAATAATTGTAGAGCACACAAACAGTCAAATCGAAGATACTTATGCTTTGCTCGTTAATGAGAAGAAAGATTTTCAAACTTACCACCATCATACCGACCACCGACGTTCCAAAGATTGAAGCTTTCATAGTTTCATAGCCATTCTTTATTATTCAGGTCTATGGAAATCTTCAAATGTAAATAACGGGCAGTTATGGAGTAAAATGAATGACATCTCATTCTATCGATGCGTAATGTCCCTACATCGTTTTCTATTTCTGAACACGTGCTTGCGCTTCGACAATAAGGCAACAAGAGATATGTCGGATAAGTTTGCACCGATTCGAACCAATTGGGCTGTTTTATAACAAAATGCGGACGTTGTTATACGCCGCAGCGGGATTGCATGGTTGATGAACAGGTGTTGTGTTTCAGAGGTCGATGCTCCTTTCGTGTATACATGAATTCAACCTGATCTTTTAAATGATCGAAAACTGAAAACGTGTTGGTTAAAAAGGATTAGGTTACATGATCGATTTTGTTCAATTCGCTTTATTGTTCATTCGTTCATCGGTTTTTTCAATTTAATTGATTCATATCAAAACATATACATATACATATACGGGTACCTCGTCACTCTATGTACGAATAACACATATCTCTATATTCTTCTCTCTCCTTCATTACATTAACCAGAGCATTGTTTGTTCCAAGTGAATGTTCAAGATAAACATTTCAGAAAGCCCCGTAGAATATATCTCAGCTTTCCAGAACTTTTAATCAACCAGCGGATGGGTAGTTTTTGAAATTGTATAAATTGTACTAAGCTTTACCTTTATTTTAATAACACAATAATAACTATTGGCTATTTAAGTGTCTTTCCTTTCCTTCTGCTAGGTTATGTGTAAAAACGGTACACGGTGGGCGCGGTGACCCCCAGGAGGTCTGTTAAAGGCTTGCTTATGTATTGCAATCAATCAATAAGGAGATAGCAACTTTCGATAACATCTAACTCAACATTGGGTTTATAGGGGTGAGCTGGGAAAATGAATCAAAATATATTTTCTGTAGCGGAAAACACTGCGATCATTATTCTGTTCACTGAATGTTATTTTTATTTGATTTATATTCAGAGTAACAGAGTTTTGGCTGAAATCATTACACATTCGTATATGTACATAATATTCGTATATTGTTATCATAACAATTTTAACTTTTTAATTCGTTTCCAGAGTATTATTTCACCTTCTCTATTTCACTGAGAAGTTAAATTATGATTTAACTTTAAATTTAATTCACTAACGAACAATTTGGTTCAGAGTTCCAAGAATTTTTTTTGAGAATATAAAACCCAAAAATTTTAAATAAGAAGAATTAAGAGTATATCAGTATTTAAGAAGATTTGTTCATTTTTTAGTGAATATTTCCAAAAATTGAAAGAGAAATTAATCCAATTTCGAACTAATAAGCTTAAGAAAAACCAATCTTCTCATCAGGTTTTAAGATATAAACTTGATTTATACTTATTTAAATTTAAATGGTTTTTGATTTCGGTCGGAGTTCGGTGTCTTGGTGTTAATGACAGAGGTTCTTGGGCATAGACCAGTTTTCAGAAATTCATCCCTGTGGAACCTGTCTCAGCTTTCTAGATCCCTGAAGCATCCAGCTGACATCTAGTTTAGAAATTGTGTCGTCGAGTATTAACCTTTCTATCATCACTAATATTAATATCAAAATACCTTTCGTTTCCTTCCGCTATGTTAAGTGTAAAAACCGTACGCGATGGGCCTGACGACCCCCGAAAGACTTGGTAAAGCCTTGGTTGTGTACTGCAAATTGCAATCAACAATCCGCAATATCTTTAGGCAATCAGTTATCTCACTTGTTACCTCTGCACTAAAATTAATAGATTCTTTCGGCTTTTTATAGACAAAATATATTAACAATAATGGCATTCATAACTTTTTCGACTTATTAATCAGACAAAATGAAGAGGTCCATCTATCTAACAAAAATCAAATATCTACCAAAAAAGTAGAAATATCAAAATCTCCCCTGTACTTTAACCCGAGAGTCAATAGAAAGTGTATTGACTCCAAAAAATGTTTTCCTTGAATTTTCTCTGTGGTAGTTTGGTTTCGTACAGACAAGCTCGCAGGAACAAAAAGTTCGGTCTACTCATCAGGTAGCTACGACCAAACTACTAAAATATAATACAATTCTAACTTCATACATTAAGTATGAGGCAAGAACGTAGTGACTTAGCGAATTATATTCACTAAATTAAAACTCAAGGAAACCCTCATTTCTGTGTGTTTCATGCCCACACAAATAATAGAAAGAGAAGCTTGTCTGTATTAAAATCAATAGATTCCTTCGGCTTTTTATAGATAAAATATATTAACAATAATGGCATTGACAACATTCACCAAACTACCACACAGAAAACTCAAGGTAAAGTTTTCATTTTTTGGAGTCGATACACTTTGTATTGACTCTCGGGTTAAAGTACAGGGGGATTTTGATATTTCTGCTTCTTTGGTAGATATTTTATAAATGATTGGCCTCTTCATTTTGTCTGATTAACAAGTCGAAAAATGTTGTGAATGCCATTATTGTTAATTGTCTAAAAAAAGCCGAAAGAATCTATTGATTTTAATACAGACAAACTTCTCTTTCTATATGCACTAAATGGCACAAAACGTATAAAGTTTTTGAAAAATATGACACAAACCAACTGGAAACAAAACAAAATTGAATCGTTAATGTTAACTTTGCGGTATGATCACCAGGAACGCTACAATATTTAATCGTGATTATCCATTATAGTCTGAACGTCAAAATGATTAATCTAAATTAAAAGTAAACTTGATTAGGCAAATCTGGATTACTAATCCCTAGTCTGAACAAGCTATAAGACATATTGTTTTAGTTCAACGGGATTTATTGACGTCACCAAGTAAGGCGCATACATTTTTTTACAAACAAAAGTTCAAAATGCGTCTGTTGATTGTCGCAATCTTATATTTTATTCATTCACGCGGCAAACTGTCTTTTTCTAAAAAACCAAAATCCAAATAATATCAAATAACTCTTTCTGTGAATAATAATTTCGTATATACGTTAAGCTACTTCTGTTAGATATTGTTGACATACCGTAGGTAATGACATTCAATTGTTACGTTGTATCGAAAACTGAACTCACAAAATGTTTTGTATTTTAAAGCTTACTTTTGCGAGTTGATACAATTTTGAGTGCGAAGTCGCAGTTTTCTATTTAGCACGATTACATAATATCGTATTGATCTTTAGAAAATCACGCTACTGGTGTGCTTATGCAAAACGTATTTGAAGTAGCATTTAAATTATATTTAAACCGTGAATCAATGGATAAACAAACGGAAAGTAGTAGACAAAAACGTGAACCTTAATTATCGGGTGTATCAAACCATTTTAAACATTGCGCGTTTGAAAAAATATTTCTCTAAACCATTTTTAAAGACGTGGATTAAAGTGATATTTTATCGAATGGGTTTGGAGAGATCAATGATATGTTAAACTCTATATGACTAATAACAACAATATATTATGTAATTAGAGTTATAAAAATCAGTTGCAGAAACAATGCCTCCACTAAAGGGAACGCTGTGTTGGCCGATAACGTATCACGGCGGTTAACTTATGAAAATGTAAATTAAATAATACGCCAATATGATCGACGTTGTAGTTAAATTAACCGGATGTATGCTTCCATAAATGGCTTAAAAATAGCTGAGCTATCTAAGCGTATTAGCAAAAAAATTTTTAAAGGAAAGCTATCCGCCTACAAACAATTTGAATAAACTCCGTTTGTTTATTAAAAGCAATTCAAAATCTATAAATTTTTGAAGTATTTTGGGAAATATTTAGCGTTTGATAGATCAGTCCGACCTCGGGTTTAAGAAAGAGAAATTATTGAAGTTTTTTTTAGAAAAAAACTGTATTTGGTGAAGAGACAACATGATAGACGTACAAGGTACATTTGCAGCAGCCAAAAATATTATTCCGGACGATTCAAATTAATTTGAACCACACTTAGTATTCAAGCGGTAATTCAAAAATTTGTTTGAGTTTGAGAACTGAAGTAAAAGTTAAACAAAGTTAATTCAAATTTTTTTTTAATTATTTTATATTAAATTACTTAAATTGACAGAATTGTTTTCCAAGTTTTATTAGAACTGTATATCCGCCAAACAATAAGCATTCAAATCTGCCTAATTAAATTTTAAAATCGCACGTAGTATTGCATTTATGCACATTAGTGACAAGAAATCATTTTAAATTTCACATTATAATCAAACGCACGTCAAAGATAACAAAACATAATTAATAATTTATTGGAAAATATAAGTTTTTAATTAACAGTCTTATGTAATAAATATAATATTTAGTCACTTGGATAATTGTAGTCGTATTTGTTTGGTTATTTATGGCGTTTTATATGTACATAAGTATGTACGTACGTGACTTGATATGGTTAGAAATTAAAAACCAAATCGTATTTGTAGCTTTGTCTAAAGTATGTACTATACAATCCATTAAAGAATGTAAATATTAGAAACTAGAAAACGCATAAATCTATCTTTGATACATAATTCAAAATAAGATTTAAAAATTATTCGTGTTGTTGTTGTAATTTATATTTTTAATTCAATCATTTTAGTTGTTTGAAATTAATTTCGAAAAAAAAAAATTTCTAAATGGGTTAACACACACGTTACACATATGGTTTGATTTGTTTACAATTTTTTTTTTTATGTTTTTCAATTTTCTTGGGATTTTATCTATTTTGTACCGCAGTGGATAATCAATTTCGATACAGTAGCTTAACAAATTGATAAATTATTGAAATGTTTGCGATGTTTTGCTTTTGTTTCGTTAAAATGTTGAACGAATTTTTGTTGGTGCCGCTAGTCCGCAAATAAAATTATGCTGTATCAAGTGAAGCAGTTAGAATTACTTCAATGAACTTGAACAAAACGGAAGAAACACATAATAGATTTTCTAACTTCAAAACTGCTACAGGGAGAATTACAAACAAAATTAATTGAGTTAGCAGTCTTAATGAAATCATTGTTAATAGAAATTTAATCGGTCTAGTCGATTAGAAATACTTTCGATGTTAAACATAAAGACAGACACTAATATGCCAAACATCTGTTTATTGTCTGACAAAAAAACATTTTGAAATTCACTTTATGCTTTGTTACGTTTGTCGGTGGCTAGAAATCGACATATTTCTTATCGAGAGATGAAAAATCGAATGGATTAAATTAAAGTAGTTTGTATTACATAATTCAAATATTAGATGCAAACTAATTTGAAATTGTCTGAAGCGTGTATCAATAGCATTGTTTTACCTACCATTGTTGTTATTTATGATTTATTGAACATAATTCTGGATGGGCAAAGAAACTAATAGTGTTAAACTGGTTAAGAAGTATTTCATTTTCGTAAAGAATTTTTAAAGATCAACCAGCTTGATTTTAGGAGCAAATCGAAAATTCCTTAGGTAAAGCGCTAATTAATACAAAATTAAAACTAGATGATTTCAATGTTCTGTGCTCCATTATCTTCAACACCTTACAGCGAGACAAACATTTTGTGTGACTAAAGGCAAAACTGGACGCTTACAAATCCTGAACATGAATAGGGATGCGTCGGTCCATGAGTTCCGCACTTCAACCGGAGTACCAACATTTAAATACTGATCGAAATTTGTTACATCTTGCCGCTATTGTGATTTATACCCGATAGATTAGCTTGGTATTGAGGTTGTGACACGACATATTCAAACTTTTTTGCTCGAGACGGTCATCGTAAACCATATATCAAATTCGCGAGAATTCACTAAACTACGACGAAAAGTCTTCACAGAAAGGATGGCTGTTAATTTTTGAAACCGCCATTAACAGAAACTAATTATTACAATAGTCAAGAGATAGCCCATGTGCTGAAGGTGTACCTTAAAATGACCGTGCCCAGTAAGAGTCGCGATCAAAACTCGCAACTGTTTGTTGCTGAGAGATAAAGCAAACCTAGTGGCCCTCAAATTAGGTCTACTAATAAAAAGTTTGGCAATGCGATAGGTACAAGTAGCAAGCCATTGCTGTTTTAATTCACTTACAGCCCAGTTTTTGATCGTCTGCCCAACATAACTAAATAGTAAGGAAGCAACTGGTTCGGGACCGATGAATTTAAACTCAGCCCCAGCTTTCGCTAGAGAATCAGCGACATCATTGCCCTCAATGCCATAATTGGCAGGAACCCACATAATCGTCACTCTATTGCTAGAACAGAGAAGATGTAAAATGTAAAAAGTATTTACAGTCCTTAACAAATTTTGACAAAGTCAAGGGATTATCCAAAGAATTCAGCACAGAAAAGCTGTCTGTACACAAAACAAAATTTTTATTTGTAACAGCGAGATTAAATGTTTCAATTACGCAGAGCGCAAGAGCAATTAGTTCCGCTGGAAAAACTGTGCAGTACCAGCCCAGGCAGCCTGAGCAATGTAATTCAAACGTAGGGCAGTACACTCCATTACCAGAACTATTATCAGAGCGAGAACCATCAGAAAAAAAGACTATCGACTCATACAAGTTCTCAAGAAAATCCAGTGATGTCCATTGATCTCTCGAATATAACTGAATATAATTTAGATAAATTGAATTCGGACATCAGTCTATCATTAACCAAATCAATTTCTGGTACTAATGATGCGAAATCATTTAAAATGACTGAACCAAGAGTGTTTCACGTTCCTATGCTCCTTAGCCGAAACGCAGCAGAACATGCTGTGCTAAGAATGAAAAAATGTAGCTGTGGAAAGAATAGAATTGATTCCATGGCAAGAAGAGGAGTCGAGGCCATGGCTCCTGTAATGGCCCGACAAGCAATAATTTGTAGACCATTAAGTTTAATGATTGAAGCCTTTAATTTAACCACTGGCCACCATACCATGAAAGTATAAGATAACATTGGTAGAACCAATGATTTATAGATGAAAGACAGCATTTTGCGAGTTAGACCCCAGGTTTTTCCAAAGGCTCGTCTCCACTGCCAAAAGATGGCAGTCGATTTTTGAAATTTTTACTTCAGGTGAAATTTCCAGGAAAGTTTACTGTCCATGAAGACACCTAAATGCTTAACGTCGTCGGACTTGTTAATCGGCCTCCCGAAAAGTAAAGGCACAGTTAGTCCACCAATATTTCGATTTCTGTTAAATATAACCATATCAGTTTTAGGAGGATTATCGTGTAGATCTTTTCCACCATACCACCATTCCACAATACGTAAGGCATTCTGCGTTAAGTCGGATAATACATTCAGGTGCTTTCCAGCAACTGTAATAACAAGATCGTCAGCGTAGCTTTGAGCAACAAAGCCTGAATACTGAAGTTTCACAAGTAGATTGTCAATCACCAAAAACCATAACAGGGGTGAGAGCACACCTCCCTGAGGACAACCTTTGTCAACTTTGACCGAGATTAAAGCATTATCCACGCCAACCTCAACGATACGAGATTTGAGCATATACAATAAATCCATTTTACAATGGTGGGATCAATACCGAAATTGGTACAGGCGTTAATAATCGACGAGAACGATGTACCGTCAAAGGCTCTCGCAATGTCCAACACAGTACCTACAAGAAACTCTTTATTATTGAGAGATCTTTCGATCCTAGTGACAAATTCATGTAGAGCCATTTCACAGGACTTACCTATCCTATAAGCATGTGGCATGTTACTGAGTGGGGAATTAGATAAATATTTATCTCTAATAAATCTGTCAACAATCCTCCCTAACGTTTTGAGAAATGTTGAGGACAGACAGCTAGGCCGAAATGCTTTGGGATCAGTGTAATCTGATTTGCCAGCCTTCGGGAAAAAACAACGTTTCTCCTGCACCAAACCTGAGGAACATTGCTAAAAGCAACTCACGCTTTTAAAAGGTGGAGCAGGTGGTCCCTAAATTGGTAGCTTACTTTTATTTTAAATAATTTAAGTACGAAATAAATTATAAAACAATTAATACAAACTGTTTTTGTTGTTTTAAAACGGCAAGCAATCAAAATTAGCAAAATATACCTACATAATGAGCACCAATAATTTCTAATGTCGAATTTGCATACTCGAAAATTAACTTCAGTAACTTTATGGTAATTTCGCAACAGAAGAACTTGACGTACATAAACCTTTCTCAACTTTTTGGTAATTTTTTCCCTTCCATATCAACTAAAAAAAATTATGTTTTTTAAGTTGGTCCATACCAGGGCAGTGATGATATTTACAAAATTTTGAGAGTACTAGCTTTGAATTAAAATGGTTACTAGATTGGACAATATAGTACTAGATGAAATTTTTTAACAAATGATAAAAATCTGTTAAACTTCAAATATGAAATAATTTTATTAAACAAAAATAAAATAAATAACAAATTGTATTACAAATTACTAATTAGTGAGTGATTTGGTAGAAAAATAGATAAACATTTCATTATCATTCTAATAGCGCATATCATCCCCAGATTTGTCGACTATTTTTTTTTTTATATCATTTCTGATGATATTTTGTAATTGAAACATTTAGAATTATTTGATTTTAGTAAATCTTTAGCTCGAATTAAAGCATCACAAGTGCTGACAGCCAATTTGTTACGGCATTTAGTTTTAATTAAATTTTGAAATGAAAAAATTCGTTCGACATTGGCTGACGAATGAGGAAGTGAAAGTATTCCTTGAGCAATCGTAAAAATATTTGAAAAGGTATATAATCCAAATTCAATTTTTATTGAACTAATTTCGTTCCAAAAATCACAAATACTAAAATTTTTGAATTTTTTAAGTTCCTCATATTCCGATATTCAGAATCAAGCTTTTGAAAATTGCTGAACATCTGGGAACATATTTAATAATAAGTCTAGTTGCACCAATTACTACGTTTTCGGGTGGAAATTTTGGAAGTACATAATTGTAAAACTTCGATGTCGAAGTTTACTTTAATTCTAAGATTTTCACAAAACTTGATATAAAAGTTGCGAACAGTGAGTTTGAATTCCATGATAACTGCTTCGTCAGAAATTGTTCGACAAAATAATTTAAATTTTGCCCCGCAATAAAGCTCTTTGTTCGGCAAACTATTTTCTTCTAAATTGATCGAAGATTGATTTGGGCTATTACAAAAATGATAATTAATTTCTCTTATTAATTGATCGATATCATTGGGGGGGTCATAGTAGCTGCGGCCACTAATACTAAATTTAAGTTATGGCAGATACAACCGGTTACAAAAAGTTTAGGAACTAATTGTTTTAATTTTGCCAGCACCCCATTGTTCTTACACATCATTAAGTTACAATTATCAGCCGTAAACCGAAATAATTTCACTCAAAGGTATCCCTTTTTCATTTAGAATTTTCAAGATACTGTGAAAAACTCCTTTCTTAAAATAGTGGTATTAAACCTAAAAATTGATCGTAACATTTGTTTTGAAATATCCTTATAATTACGGCTAAATTTCTACTGATTGTGCAATCAGTGCTTTCATCTATTATTAGGGAATAGTATTGATTTTTGTTATAATTGCGATATCTTCCGAGTTTGCAGGGCCGATACGATCAATAGCCATCTTCTTGATAATTTGAGAATCAGAGATGTGACTTTTCAAACATAAATTCAAATGGTTCAATGCCGTAAAAGGCAAATTGTGTTCGGCAATGAACATACTCATTGCAATTTCGAATTTTCTGGCTTTGTCTAAAAAAAATTTCTCCTCGAAATCAGGCTTAGTAAAATTGGTAATTTTAAGAGCTTTCGTTTTTATTTTCATCGCTTTCGTATGTCCATCTGACAGTCGATGCCTTTCGATGTGAGTTTTTACTCCTAGAATCCCGAAACAGGCTGGTTTGGTTCATTTTAAAAATATAGGGATTATAAAATAATTATTAAATGGTACCACTTTCCAGTTCTTCTTTTTCAAAATGGCCTTCGAAAGATTTTTCTGAATTTTCTATCTTTTTCCGCATTTAGTTCTATTAAACATACTAAAAAATCAGCAATCTCATTTTGTTTTCTTGCAAATTACGTTCAAGGGGTAGATGCTCGATACGTTCTAGCAAGCAAATTAGTAACTTGCGAGCTGAAAATGACAATTTGGTATGCTCGAAATTGCGAGTGACTTTTTGTACTCGCAATACAGAAAACAAAACAAATACATAATTATTAACCCTTAATTACTCACCTGAATAAAATTACACATCTACTCACGTCGGGTCACTACGACCCCGATGTTTAGAATAATAAATACAACATTATAATTCATACAATATTACATATTCATAATAATTTCTAATAATTGTCTTCTTGACAATCTACACAACTTATTTTTGAGTGCTTCTTGCAAATTGTTTTCTTGCACAAGTAACAAATATTAGAGTATGTATTTATTATCTTTAGTAGTGGGACACACACTACACCGTTTACGCTTAACTCCTCTGTTGTTTCTGAAGTGTCTTTCTCTAAAGTTTCAGGATTTATTACAATAATTTTTTGATCCTGCAAATAAATTTTAATTTTATTTCTCACTCTGCGTAAAATTCGTGGATTTTGTGATGTCTTTATTCTAAAGTGAAATAGTAAAACGAAACTAATCACCTCGGGTCAAATTCACGATAACACAAGTAGTATTTACGCAAATACTAACCAAATATTACTAAAATGTTTAGCAATAAGAAATATGGGACTACATAAAATATCCCCACTCTTTGAGCATTCTAAAACAATAAAAAAGGCAAAAGAAAATGGGGCTGGGTCATTTTGACCCGAGGTGAGTAATTAAGGGTTAAGGAAGTATTTAAATTTTAATTATAGGTAAATCAACTTTAGGGAAATTACAGAATTATGTAGTATTAAAAATAGTTGATTTTTTTTAAACATACTATAGTGACAAAAAACATAAACAAACTACCAGGAATGCTTAGCTGCGTTCCCACCATATTAATTTATGTGCGAGATCTGCGATTTTGATTAGAACAATATTTTGCACGAACTATAATTGTGTAATCTGTCGGGTTTCTAATATATTGAGGAAGTACATTATTTATCCTTCAGCGAAGTTAGATTTATGATTTATTATTTTGATACCTACTCATATTTTTTGTTTAATTTATTTCCATAAATTAATTACAATTTGAAAAGGCGAAACCAAAATATATACTGGAATACATAAAATAATATTTAATTTTGTTGCAATTTGCTAAATATTAAGTAATATGGCGGATTTGCTAGATGTATTGAGAATACCATTTCGAGCAAACTCAAAAAAGGGTCGCAAATCCGCCATCTTTAACCATCGCAATTTGCTAACTTGCGATACGTACGAGCATCTACCCCTAAGTATCATTTTTTATACTTAGAGAGAGAGAGAGAGAGAGAGAGAGAGAGAGAGAGGGGGGGAGGGGGAGAGAGAGAGAGAGAGAATATTAGATTGTCATACTTAAACGTATATTGCAAGAACACGAAACGAGATGTTACGCTGATTTTTTAGTATTTTTAAGAGAAAACATAAAAAAAGATGAAGATGGGAGAAAATTCAGAAAAAATGTTTATACGGCCATATTAAAAAAGAAGAACTGAAAGGTATTCTCTTTAAACTGAGCCCAATTTTATAATTTTCGAATAATTAGTTTTTTTCCTATAGCAATAAATACAATAGCAAGTCATTTAGTTTTTAAATATTTGACACTTTGTATCTTAAAAAACATCAACAACAAAAAAGAAGTATGTTCCATACATTGTTTGTTTTATTCAGTGCAACACATTCAAAACATATAAATCATAAAATTCAAACATGACTTCCGGTCCCAAATAAAGGATATGCGATTTTACGTACTTTTCTCCACATACATATATTTTAATGTGTATACGTGTATATCTAAAGATTTGTTATTTTTTCTAGTGGCGACCGACAAATTTTCGTTACATCGAATTTACTATCCTTTCTAAACTGCTGTAACGCGGCTATAAAAGTTTCACTTCAAAACTAAAATTTATAAGGATTGACAAAATTATTTGAGCTGTTTATACATTGAGGAGATTGGTTCCGCGATTTGTCTCAAAACATCAGCTTGATTTTATTCCAAAAAGTTCAATTTCAAAAATTTTACTAATTTATCAGCATGAATGAGTTCTGATAAATTAGTAAATTGAAAAGCCATTGATTATATCAGTCATTGATATGTCATTAACATTGGAACACTTTTACTCTTATATCGTCGCGTCCAAATAAGAGTATTACATCTAAAAATCATTAATTTTTTGGAGGGGCGTGTAAAATTTTTAATGCTAGATTTGCCTTAATTTTTTAAATAAAATTCTTGCCACACTATGTGGAACTGATTTTATTTTAAAGACATTAAGCCAAATTAACATTAGAAACTTAGGCCCTTTCCGAAAGTTATACTTATTTATTTAGACATACATACTTAGACATACATACATACATAAGTATGTTGGCGAGGTATAGTGAAAATAATATCTCAGCAAAATTCTGACAGATCTCGCGCATCTCCAAAAAAAAAAACAAATGACTTAAACACAGCGATGTATTTAGGCTAATTTGTTTACATTTTCAGGTTAGAATTTGCCTATTTCGAATTATGTTTTGCCTCATATTTATTCACAATAATTAATATAATTTTAATTTAGATAACACACTAGCACTAGAACTTTTGATAACATTTAAGATAATTTTAATGTAATTGGCTTGCCTCGAACAAATTGAAATTTAAAATCGAATTTTTTTATTGTTTTGATTTAACACGAAAAATTACATTTCTTGACTAGTTCGTACCTTAAATGGATATAATGTTACATATCCAGTGGTGTTGTTAGTATTTTTTATATTTTTTTAATTTCGCATGTTATTTTAGAGTTAACCTATAAAATAATGAGAATTTTTAATATTTTCCAATATAAATTATGATACATTATGTAATGGAATCAAATTTCACATATCCTTATTTATTTATTTTTTTTTGTTTTTAAAAATATTACTCAGGCGACCCTTCTATGAATTTTTAATTTTTTTAATCACTTCACTGTTGGCTGCGCACAACGATGAAAAAATTAGTTTCGCTGAATAATAAGTATGTTACTATCTCTTTCTTATTTGCAGATGTAGGTAATACTCTAATTTGGACATGACGATATGGATTTGGTTTCTAAAACCAGCTTGTTGCCTATTTTAAATAGTGCTTGATTAACCGTCCATAAATAAAAGAACAGCTTGAAAATAAAAGATCAAATTTTATTGAAGCTACCTCGGGGAATCACAAGGGTTCCAGCGTGGACCTTGGATCTTTATGTGATGTACCAAACTTTGGCGATACTAACAAACTACAGGAAGACATCAGCAATCTAGCAAATGATGCTAGAAGAAGGGGAGATTAAAAAGTGGGAAATTTTGACTTACCTTATGTCAAAAAATTACACAACACTTTCATACAATATGTCAAAATATTTAATAAATCAATGGTTTAATATATAAATTGGTAATTTGAAAAAAATTGTCGAACATGCCGAGCCCTTTTTATGTTAATGATAACAATTGTTTTGGAAACATCTCTGAGATTATAGGAAATGGTCACAGTTAAGCTTTTCCGGAAAAGTAATAAAAATATACGCCAACTCCCAGTTGCATCTTTAAATCATGTGTTCTTAATTGTTGAGTTCTGCTAGTTAGTTTCACTTGTTTATGTACAATTACACTTTTCCAGTACACTTACACTTATCGTTAATTTGTGTACCAGCACTTTGTATGAAATAATCACTAAGGTCTTGATATCTGAGCCGAATCATATTTGACTTTATTAGAGTTACATACTGAGTATGCCATACGCATATTTTACCACTTTAATAACTAATTTTCGTTTTAGATTGGAACGTTTTTTTTGTATGAGCCCGAAAGTACCAATACTTTGTAATCTTCTCTATCTATCTCTTTCACTAAATAGATTTAGATTTGAAGAGAATTCGAATTCCTGCCTTCGTACACACCAGGCTTTGTAAATTACCCATAGACAGTCGATGTTAAAATTGCTTTATAATTTTTTACACCCATATGAGGTGATCTTATCACTATCATAATACATATATTTACAAAATCTGATAAGCTGTGAACCAATTAGTGTATGTACTTATGATAATTAATAAAAAATATTTATTCATTCTAAATGTGATCGCACAGTCAGCGCATAATGATGTCAGACCCAATTACCAACAAACAAAAAAAAAAAAAAACTTACACGTGCACACTGCTACTGTATCGATATTTCAAAAACAACAATAAATTTGTTCGTCCACCGGACGACTTTCACTGCATTTCGAAAAAAAACTACAACTAATTTGAACTTTCTATAAAAATATTTAGAAATTATTCAACGTCAATTAATCACTTTAAATAGAAATGGTTGGTTGATACATGTTTGTCTTATAATGTATAATATTGTATTTTGTGTTATTCTTATCAATTTATGTTTCTGTCTATACTTACTTATCTCTCCATACGTATGTATGTATATTCACAATAGATTCGAACATTAATATACACAACTTGTTTTGTTTTGTTAATTTTCTCACGGTCTTGCATCAAAAAGAAAGCGCGCGCACACGGCAGGAGGATGAATAATATAAAAATCATCACTATCGATTAAATTCAATTGACCTTTCATTATCATAAAAAAACTGTAAGTACCTACATGACTTACATATATACGAAATCAAGGTCTCGTCATAAATTATGTTTCATCAAAATTAGCCGGGTTAATTGGTTATGTAAAAACGGAAGTTCTTACCTAATTTGAATTTAAAACCATAATAAATGGCCAATTGTTTTGTTAACCATAACGAAACAAATTTATTATATAGTTTGACATACAATAGATTCATGGATGATCGATAGTTACTAACTCATTAAATTTTTTTTTTAACTGGCTAATTTAAATACTGCGCATACACCTTAAATATGGTGGTACTGTGTCACAATTCGAATAGTTCAAAATGTTATATGGATAAGAAATTAAATTAAATAGGAATTGGAACTATTATTATTCAAGTATACGTGCCGAAAATTTAGTATTTAGTAAATGGTTGATAACAATTATTTTAATTTTTACATTATTCAACGTGTTGTGCTTGTATTATTGATAAGAACTATAGAAATTGGAACATTGCGGATGCTGATGTTATATAATTAAAAAATTATGCAAACCGAAATAATTTGAAACATCTTAATTCGTGTAACGGTAAGTCAGATGTGGTTTATAACCCGGCTTGCTAAAGATCTTTCAATTTAACGATCTCACTAGAAAGTGATTTACATCTCATTATGTTGTTATCCCCTTAGATTTGGCGGCAAGAATTGATGTTTTTATAGAAATTAGGTTCGAAGCCCAATAGGCTTGACAAGCTTTGCTTGGCAGGTAAGCGAATTTTTGTAGTGTGCCATACAACAATTTGAAAGTTATATTTGTATAAATTTCAATAAATGTATTGAAGAATTTTAAATAAAATAAATATAAAGGGCTCATGAACCTCACGAAGTGATCAGAACTTCCATCTTATAAATTAACTCAACTCCCAAATCAATCCATAACTGAACCTCTTAACTCAATAATCAGCTCAACCTCTACATAAATATAATACATAGACATAAACTCAACTCAAGATAACTTCCAACTCAACCCACAAACTCTCCCCAAATAAATCCACAACTGGAGCCTTCCCTAAATTTCAACTCAACCCCAACTCAACTTACAACTCAACCCTCAAACTTAATCCCTAAACCAACACAGTACGGAAACTATACGTATCTATGAACTCAACTGAAACCTAACTCAATATCTAACTTGACCACAAACTCAACGCCTAACTCAATATTCAAATCGACGCGATTCGAAAAACTACATTCGTATATGAACCCCAAATAAATTTCCAATTTAACTCCAATCCAACCGCAACTCAGCAGTAACAAAACCCTAATTCAATCATAATTTGACCTGTAATCCAGCTCTTAAAGCAACCCCAATCTGACGACCAACTCAAATCCTAAATAACTCGGTCGTCAATTCAACATACAAATAAATCCTGAGCTGAACTGCTCACTAAACCTTAACCTTACCCCAATTCCCTTCGCAAATGAAGCCCAACTCAATCCTAAACCAAACCGCAACATTAACGCCCAACTTAATCCTCTAAAAAACATATACATAAATAAATTTACTCAACTAGTCACTAGACGCCAATCCAACCCCAAATCAATTTCAACGCAACTTCTATTTAACCCGTAAATAGATCCCAACTCAATCCCAAGACGCAGAGACATTTTTTTTTTGCTTTATCCGGATTCAGCGACCTTCGAAACGTCGAGAAAAATGGTTTTGGACCAACAAACTTTTTTACTTTTCGCTTTTTACATTTCACATTTTGATTTAAGCTCGTTAACAACGAGCTCTATTTGAAAAATGTCATCTATCATCTCTCAACATCATCCAAACTTATCTGTATGTATCTCAATGCTATGCAAATCTCGAAAAGCTCAAAAACAGATAAAGTCTCGATAAATCACTAATACTTTAACAACATGCAGCTCAAATCCTTGTAAATGTAGGGAAATATTGAGAAATACGAATAATCTCGAAATGGTCGAATAATCTTACAATTCTAGAATACTCTCCATATTAACAAACAAATCCTATAATAACCTAAATTTAAAATCCTATAAAAATATCAATCGAGAACTCACTAAGAATCTCGATTAATCTGAATAATATTAAGCAGACATCGCAAATCCTCAAATAATCAAAAACTATTGAGGTTGTAAGCCACTCAACACTATTTAAATCTGGAAATCTAGATAAATCCAAAAATCTTAATTTAGAATCTCGTCTCTATCATTTATTAAACTGAATACTAAGTTCAATTTATAATCTAAAATCAAACAACAAAAAGCTTAAAAACTTCAAAAACCCCATAAAAGATCAAAATATCGAAATAGCTCGAATAGACTCGAACAATCTCGAAATGCTCGAATAATCTCGATATTCTCAACAAATTTCGAATCACGGAAAACCACGAATAAAATTAGAATTTTCGAATAATTTTGAAAAATCAACAAAACATTAACAATGTAATAGCCTGTAATCAATGCTTTAAGCAAACAAAAAGCAACAAAATAACTAATTGGTACTAAGAGCAACTTAAAGCTTATAAACCTCAAAAGATCACATAAAATTTGTAAAATATCGATGTATCCTCGAATAATCTCTATTAAGACTATTCCAATTAATAAAAAAAATATTAAACTTTATTGGAAAAAATGTAAAACCACCAAATCCCAAATTTGGTACGACTGGTGGTGGATTATGAAAATATTTACCGAGTTTCGAGATGCTTTTCGAAATTGCGACAAAAGGAGATTATTAAAATATTTTGAGCTCTCGTGTAACGCATACATACAAAATCGTGTTTTCTTACAATTGCGACTTCTTAAATTAAGTACTCGAAACTATTAGCTCGAAAAACGAGAGATACATAATCGGCACTCAGGTTCATTAATTGGTTAACCTTTGTCCCGTATTTTTGAAATTGACCGAAAAAGTCACCGGTGACTTTATAAAGCAATTAAAATTTACGATTCAAATGACGTATTTTACTAGAAAGTCGTGAGTTTTTTCGGTTGAATTTAAAGAATGTTAAAAATCCAGGAAAATACCGGACACCCTTCAGTTTTATTTAGCCTTCCTATAGTAAGACTGGGTGACCTACATGTGACTTACCAGTCCCAGCAACTCGTAAGAGTAAAATAAAAGCGGTGGACGGGGCAGGGGTAAGAAAATACGGGAGTAGTACTGCCCTCTCGAAGTCATTGGGTCCCAATGCTACCGTCTTTCTAGCAGAAGTAAATGCTATAGTAAACATCTAAGAGAGAGAGCAATGAGCCCGGATAGTTTGTATCACGACCGGTCGGCAGTATTATTAGGTTCATTAAGAGCCTGAATATTGACTGGACGGATAATTAAGCAGGGTCCAAGTACAACATATCTTTTAGGTCGCAGTGCGAAGTGGCTGAACGCGCACATGGCCCTTCAACAACGAGAATAATAATGATCTTAATATGTCTCCACACGCAAACACGACGAGGAAGTTCAGTCTTCAGGAATTCTATGATATTTTATTGAGTTAGATTTTGTCTGATTTAATAGCCACCGGGGAAACCTCGTCGTCGATTCCATTGCACAAATACTTACTCCGAAGGAAAAAAGAATTTTCGAACTTATTAGATTTTATAGTTCAAGGTTGTACCTATAAACTGTTCATCGTAATGTACGTGTGCGTGGACAGGCTCGGCATACCATGTAAAGCTACGTCGAAAACCTGTCATAAGAATATTTGTAGAAAACGCGTAAGGCTCCCACATTACGTCTGTGGAAAAGAGAATTTAGGGAGAAGATGTTAGAATTTGAAATCATTCGGCATGGTGGGTTCTGAATTCCAGGTGGATAGCCCAAATATTGGAATTATATTCCAGTCTTGGTCTGATATGTTTTATAAATTGATTAAAATAAAATTTTCTTTGTCGTAAATAGTTAAGGCACTTAGTTGCACTTATCGTTACTTTATTTATTTGTTCGGCCCAAGAGATCTTAGTATTCATTGTTAAATGAATGATCCACTCTGGAGCCACCAAGCTCAACAGATGGTATATATTTCTCATTTCAGTCCGTGAAAATTTACAACTGAAACTTATTTGAATTGAATTGAACGGTGTTTGCCCCAATAGAGTATTACCGCGAATAAGAGGCCATTAATGCAAATAGGGAAAAGTATATGGGATAAGATACTATAAAAGACTTCTGAGAGACACCAGCATTTAATGTATGAGAAACGGTTGTCGCACCAACCTGCGACAAAATAGATAAATATAAAGGAAACCTCAAGAGGAGATAAGACAGTCTGTCCTGAAAATTAACTCAACTCCGACTAAATCGCAACACAATCCTAAACGTAATCACCAAATTAACCGCCAACACAACTTTCAACTCAATCAGCTATTCAAACCCAAATCAAATTTAAAATCAACCCTTAACCTAACCCCAAGTGAACCGCGGAATAATTCGCCAAATGTCCCTTCCCTTAACCCAAACGCAAGCTAACTCAACCCTAATTCAACTTCAACTCAACTTAGCTTGAACCAAACCTAAACCCTCTACTCAACTCCACACTCGAAGGCTAATCCAATCCCGAAATCAAATCAATTCGAAAACTATATGCGTTTATGCACTCAACTCAAATCATCTGGATCTTACCTCCAACTTAGCCTTCAACCCTTCCAAATTAATCCTCAACCCTTCACTGAAAACCAACTTAACTTCAACTCAAACCCTATACAACCCTAACCCCTAACTTGACCTCAACTCATCCCTCAACTCAACTCTAAATTAAACCATAATTCAACCCCAACTTAATTTTCAACTTAACTCCAATTAAACCCTCAACTCAACCCCAAATTCAACGTTCCACTCAAACCCTTAATCAACACGGTTCGATAACTACATGCGTACATGCAATTAACTTAATCATAACTTCCAACTCAACCCACAAATACATCCACAACTGGACTCCTCAATAAACTTTAATTTAACCCTAACTGAACCCCCAGCTCAACCCTCAACATAACCCCAAACTCAATCCCTAAAGTAACACAGTCCGAAAACTGCAAGTCTATGAAATCAACTCAATCCTAACTTAACCTCTAACTAAATAACCAACTCAACATCAACTTAATCCCAAACTCAACGTCCAACTCAATTCTCAAATCAACGCAACACGAAAAACTACATTCGTACATGAATTCTACTCAAAACAACTCAAGCTAACTTTCAACTGAACCCCAATACAACTTCAAGTTCCGAGTTTATGGGCTCATTCCAATTCAATTAAGTCAACCCCAATTCAACCCTAACTCAGCTCTGTCCAACTCCAACTTAGCCTTAACTCGACATGCACCCTAGCCCTTAAATTTACCTCAAAAATCAACGCCCAACAAAATTCCTAAATCAACATTGTCTTAAAAATTATACGCCTTTACTCAACTCAAGGAAACTCTAATTCAACTGGTAATTCAATAAAAAAATAAATCACCAGCGAACTGCTCATTAAATCCTAATCCAACCCCGACTCAACCCTCAACTCAATCAACTAAGTTCTCACACCAGCTTATATAATAAATCGCTCAACTACTCACTAAACCCCAACCTGCTCATTGAACGCAACTCAACCCTCTACTCAAATGAAAACTCAACGCCCAACTCAATCCTAATACCAGCATATAAAAAATTGGTAAATCTTTCTATAAAGCAAAAAGTTCGTGGCGATTTTTCGCCAAAATTGAGACACATTTTGGATATATTTTAAATGAACTTTATTAATTCAAATATGTGCCATTTTGATCGAACTGTTGCCATATTTTTGGTAAAACCATTATGCCATAACTGTAGAACTTCTGGGATTTCTGGACAAAGAACTAAACCAAGTGATTTTCACGGACCTTTTTTGAAGTCAGCTTTGCAGCATTAAGAGAGTTTTGCAGAGACCGAAACAAACAGTAGTCGGACGGGGCAAGGTCAGTGCTATATGGTGGATTCATTAAAACTTCCCCCAGCCAAGCTGTCTCAAATTTTGCCGAGTCATTAAATATGTGTGTGGTCTGTGGTATTGTCGAGATGGAAGATAACGCTTTTTTTATTGATCACATCTTCTTTACGTGCCGCTGATTTTGATTAAGCATCTTCACCATAAACATTACACAACGCCACACAAGCCTGCGATACGTTATCGCCTTGGTCGAAGTGATATTGTAACAGTCGCAATTTTTTCATAATTTTGGCTCATTTTCAAAATGCAATTACTTTCGACTGAATTGACAATTCTCACAAAGTCACAATGATTATTTTTTAATAATCTATGGACTGTCACCTTTCAAACGCTCTATACACGGGCCGGGAAAGGGCTATATTTCATTATAAACTATGGTTATTAACCCGGCACATTTGTGTATGGTGAACGTATATTGCAAGAAAAAAATGTTTGGATTGGTATTACTAAAGTCACGACTCTAAATCCATCTATACGAAAAAAACGCCACAAACTTTTTCTTTCATCTATTATGAACAGGTAGTTTTCGGTCAATTCGTATGGCAGCTACCCGACCCTCTAGGCGTACAGGCTCCGAAAACTTTATTATTTTCCGTCTCGACAACAGAAGCAGATTGGCGAAAAAAATTCAAATTTAAAATCGGATAAGCCATTCTTGTGACATGTTTTTGCTTTTTCGGACTCAGGAAACTATCGAAACGTCGAGAAAAGTGGTTTTGTACCATCACAATTTTAGGTAATTTTTGACAGAATTTCAATAGTTTGGTCGTTTTGGACCAAGCATACTAGGAACTCCAATTCCTCCACCCTGCACAGTGAACCCTTGTATTGTAAATCAACAATTTACCGGCCATGTCCAAACCCATATTCTTCCAGGTATTTCATCAGTTGGGAATTTATTATTGCTTCTAGTACATTGGAAAGGACAGCGACAATAGCTAGCAGGCAAAAAATTTGCCATATCGTAGGGAAAATGCCAAAAGCCATGGATCGGTGGAACAAGATAGGATTAGTCAAAGAATTGTAACATCGTCAATTTCTGTAAGAACGAACTTACACGATTATTTTAAATTCTATCTACGGATTCAAAAAAATAAATGAACTGTTAAGTTAGGGATCAGAACACTTTACACTTGGCGGATAATTAATCTCACAGTAATCTCTAGTATTCAAATTTTAATTCTTTTCAGTTACCATTTTCCAAGTTTTCCTGCTAGTTATATTTTCACGTTATTTATTAAGTTACGGGTTTCGTTTCGTTACAGTTACGTTTTCGTTACATTTCGGAAATAAATAAATAATTAAAATCACTTGATTAGCAAATTGTGTTTTTCTGTCAAGTTTTTCTGTTTCCAAAAAATACGAAAACATTTATAAGTACAGTTTTTAAAATTAAATTTGGTTTTTTCGGATTTTCGTTACGTTACAGTAACGTTTAACAACTCTGGGAATTTTTTTCAAATGATAAATGTCTTTTTATTGTGACATCAAATTACAATTTTCTTGACGTGTGTTCTAGAAAGCGATTCTAAGGGCATATTTTGATAAATTAACCATTTTTATAATGAAAGCCATTATCACTAGAAATAGGAATTTTCCAGGGGCTTTCTTTTCAGGAAACGATTAAAATCTTTTATCTAAAACTAAATAACTGAATCTGAATGTACTATTATCCTAAACAAGTAAGTAAGTAGTAGTCTTAAATGAAATGGAAAGAAGGCTGAAATTCTATCAGAAACATGACCCTGAATCAACGCACTATAATCGATTCCATAACCTCGATAAGTGACATTTTTACAAAGCGCATACAATGTATTATAACGTGTCGTTCATCCTTGTTTTGATCGCCTAATTATTATTAATATATATATATTTACCTAGTGTGACCGTAGAACGCTTTGAAATAATAGAACAATTTCGCAATCCAAATGAAATATGACACGTTATACCGTTTGTGGCGTATTCGTAACGCATTGGACTAGAGTGGAAAAGAACTTCGGTTCGATTCTCATCCAATTTTTTTTTTAATTTTTTTAGTCAAATACATACTAGATCAAATACTTTAAATTAAATATTCCGCTTTATATTTAATACAGTAATTACACAAGAAAATACATGGCAAGCTTTTATGATCCGCCTAAATGTATGCGAACACTACTACAAATTATTTAAAAACGTTTATATTATGAGTTATAGTAAGCCATGAGAATTTTTCGGTAAACAAATTGTTTTCTGTCATAAACTTGATAGCATTCTATGTTTGAAATAGGGAAGGACCGAACCAGTGATTTTGCGGTTCGGCCGAATACCGAATCAACGTTAAAAATATTTGCCGAATCGCCGAAGATTCGGCCGAATCTTCTTTTTCTTGAATTTTGTTGCACAATGTTATTATATACTTATTAACTTATTATTCATTCGTACCATAGAAAAGTTTGATAAAAATTAAAATTCAATTTCCTAGTTTGAAACAATGAAAATTAAATAAATTGTCTAAACGTTGCATGTGGCTTACTTAATAGTAACTTATTGGACTAGAGCGGTTAACGCTTGGGGGTTTGATTGTGCTCAAGGCATTTTATTTTTGTTTTTCTATTATATATTTTTTTGACGTGATAACAGAAAATTGACCCGAAATTTTGCCCTTGGTCGTGGCCAATTACTCACCAACTGCATTCCTTTAATTTAAATGTATAATTTCTTAGGTTGGTCCTTAGGCTTCATGCCGCACGCATAATATTATAGCAATGACGCCATCAGGCGGCGAACCTCTGATGTCACGCGATTTAAATGCTTGAACAACTGTGGCGATCCGAGAAATTCTGAAATCAATTTTTCCGTAAATAAACAGCGGTGGTTAATTTATATCAAATAATTGATCTCTAGACGTAGAAGATGCTCTCTCTTAGACGTAGAAGATACTCATCTAAAGTTTAAAGTGTATCAGGTGTATGCATACACCTGATGCTCATCTAAAGTTTAAAGTGTATCAGGTGTATGCATAAGTATTTTCCAGTTTAACTAAGAGATGGCGCCAGCGAAAAGAACGCAGCGTATAATTTGACACATACGTCATTTTGTTCGGTTGACATTTAAACTACAAACACCACAAGTCGAGTTCGTCAAAAATTAGCGTCTTTGTTTTATCGTTCAGTGATCATGACGAGTTTTGTGCCTGAAAAAGGTCATTTGCGGCACGCATCGCATTTCTTATTTAATCATAAGAAAAGGCTGTCGAAAGTCATCGTTTGCTAGTAGAGACATATGGTGAATAAGCTCCATCAATTAGAACATGTCGGGCATGGTTTCGACAATTTAAAAGTGGTGATTTCAATGTGAAAGACAGTGAGGCTCTGGTAGACCAAAAAATTGCGAAAACGAGCATTTGAAGGAGTTATTGGATGATGACCCAACTCAAACTCAACGACAATTAGCAGAAGTTTTACATGTGTTATAAGAAACAATCTGGGGATATCAATAAACTCGGTAAATAGGTCCCACACGATTTAAATGAACGTCAAATAGAAAATCGCACAGCCACTTGTGATATGCTGCTTCAACGCCACGAAAGGAAATTATTTTTGTATCGGATGTACGGGTGACGAAAAATGGATTTATTTTGAAGACCCGAAGCGGAAAAAATTGTGGTTTTACCTGGCGAAGCCGGTCCTTCAACACCAAGGCCAAATCGCTTCGGCCAGGAGACCATGCTCTGTGTCTGGTGGGACCAGAGCGGTAATGTGTATTATGAACTCCTGAAGCCCGGCGAAACCGTTCATACACAACACTATCGCTAACAAATGATTAATTAAACCACTCATTAGTCGAAAGACGACCGGAATGGGCCAGAAGACATGACAAAGTGATTTTGTTACACAACAATGCGCCGTCTCACACAGCAAAACCAGTGAGACACCTTCAAATCGCTTGGATGGGGCATCCTACAACACCCGCCGTACTCCCAAGACCTGGTGTCATCTGACTATCACCTCTTCGCATTAATGGGGCACGCGCTCGCAGAGCAGCACTTCAGCAATTTCGAAGAAGTTAAAAAATGGCTAAACGAATGGTTTGCCGCAAAAGGCAAGCAGTATTTCTGGCATGGTGTTCATAAAATACCTGAAAGATGGGCAAAATGTGTAGAAGCCAATGGCCAATATTTTGAATAAAAAAAATGTTAAAAAAAAAACCGGATGCATACACCTGGTAAATTCAATTTAAGCCACTTTCTTCGAACTAAGGAGACATTTAATATAGTTGTACAACAGAATTTTGTAAAATTTCTTAGCTGCTCTTAACTAGCGATTTTGGGTTGTTGTTAGTGGTCGGGCTTGAATGTATTTTATTACGAAGTTCCTTACTGTAGACATATCGTTCGAAAAATAGGGAAGCTTAAGAAGTATTGGGAAAATAAAGTGAACACTCTAATGAACTTCACCAAAATCAGCTTTGAATTTTCTATAAGATTGCCAATCAGACTTCTACATATCAACTTCATCTTGAATTCTTTAATACTAGACAAAAATTTGGTTTAAGAAAAACGAAAATGCAAGCACACCATTTATCATACATTCTACCGAAGATTATCTTACGTCAATATGTCTGTTACAATTAATGCAAATTTTAAAGAAAACCAGTTTTGAATTAGACCTAAAAGCAGTGGGCTTCTTGAGCTATCACAGACAATAGATTTTCGTAAACTGCCAACATCGCTTTACGTCGACTGGCAGTTAGGAACTATACGGTGGCTGAGTCACGTTCATGATGAACAAATATATATGGTTACTAAAGGATTACAAAGACTGATTTTTTAATGACAACGATGGTGTTTTAGTTTATATCCTCTGTTTCCACTATCTTTGGTGTTCCATCGATCGAATCTTTATAGATCACAATAATTTTCAATTTACTTATTCGAAATTTCGAATGTATTTTAGATTACTATATTAAAGGAGTTATTTTGAAATTTACATACTTGCATATATAGCATATTAACTCAACCAATAAACAGATATAATTTATTGGTTACATTTGGTTTAGAAAATAAACAGATGTGTTAACATAAGCATTTACTTACATACATTTATATGTACTTATTATGGGTTCTTCCGTTAGGCATAAATCTTTATACATAATAATCATTAAAATTAGTTATGGTCCATGATTGCTCATAAAAATGATTATAAATACGAGACGAATACCATAAAGAATAAGTGTTTGTAAATAAATTAGATTTGTAATACAGTTGTTTTAAGTATTACCGCGGATTACGTGTTCCAACCACTTTGAAATAAATATTCAAATATTATTTTAGATAATTATAATACACTAGTGTCGTAAGAAATCTACATACATATATAAATTTACCAAACAAATAGAACAGTTGGTAGCGATTAAAACTTGTTGAGCTGCATAAGGTTTTCATTGTAGTTTGCATTAGAATGAAACTGTGGGAAGTGCCTCGAGCCTCAATAAAAGATTGCATAATTACTTTCTTCATTTTATCGTCGATACGTTTAGTTTTAGTTAAGACTTACTTCATACGTCAGCTTCTCATAAATAAACTGAGTTTGTTTGAGCTAACTATTCTGAATTGGTTTAAATTTATAAATTATGCATTTAAATTATCAGCATTTGCCAAAATGATTTTAAATTGCAATTAATTGATCTGACTTTGTCTGACTGTTACTGTACCTTTAATTTTGATTTATTGGCCGAAATATACAAGTGTGTGAATATTTGTAAAAGTATGTTCGGGTTCCTGGTATACTTATGTCTATAACAACCGCCGAGTAAAGTGGTTAGCTGTTTCAGTTATACGTAAACTCAAACCATGATAAGGAGAATAGGTAAGAAATCTAAATTAATTAACTAAAATTAAACAGCTGAGACTTAAAACTGGCACGCTTTGGCGTTTGGTGGTCTGTACACTGATATTGAATACCTAGTGTTTCAGTACAATTCGCAGTATCTCACAATAAATATGTTAGATTTTGTCCAGGTCGAAAGTAATCTGTTTTCACAACACCTTTATTTTAGGGGTTTAATACTGTCTCAAGCTGCAAAATTTCCATTGTAGTTTTTTGTTATATAAATTTAATGAAATATTAGAAACCAGTCCTTAAATGTAGATATTATGTATGTAGAAAAATAGCACAGGTCAATTTACCTTTTTAACATGTATTAATACCGAATAATCCAATAAAAAATCAGCATCACCACACAAACTATTATCTAAAAGTACCACTCACGCACCACACACAAACACATTAATTCCACAAAAAAAACTAAATACTTAATTTCAAGAAAACACTTTGAATATGTTATTAGCACATACAACGTAGCACGAAGTTTCAAAGTTTTCAACACGCACACGCACTTTTATTAGTTTATAATACAAAATTAAAAAATTAAAAAAAAAAATTCCACCGAACCAACCTTAACACACTTCTTTCCACTTTAAAAGAACGGTCCAAACTGAATTCATTGAAATAATAAAATAAACAGACAATACAAACGGAACGCACAAAAATCAAAAGCAAAACGCCAAAACACAAAAAGAAAACAAAACACACACAAAATGTTAGAAAACAAAACCGAAAATATTACCTAGTGAATGTGATGGATGGGTAGTTTTGTGTTTCTTATTTGTACTGTATTATGTTCTCGATTTTAATTTATAAACATTTCTGTTTTTTGCTTTTATTGTGGAAGTACATAAAATAGGAAGAATAGAAATGGAAAAAACAACAAAATATTTTCTTTTGTAAAATAAAAACACAAGCGTTTAATGACGGAAAGTTGATTTACGGTTAATGCATTTAATCGTTAAATTTGGTGTAGAACAGATAACTGAAATCGTACGTGCTTCCACTTTTGTTTTCGCAGAAAATAAAAATTTTAACTTGTCCTAATAGTATTGGTCAAATGATAAAATTTAGGCGAATTCCCGTTATGGTAGTTGGTGACAAAATATGTTTTGTTCAATAATTGTATTTGTACCCCATCGATGTTTTAATAAGCTGCTCTACCTACCTTCTAGCATTGGTCATTGTGACTATAGTTTCAAATTGATTTTTCGGCTTTATTTACCCCAGAGTCAATACATATCGTTGATGTCAATTCATTTTCACGTATCTAAAAATGTTGAAAAAAAATTAGTTAAAAGGTTTCGTACTGAAAAGTAAGGTCTTCTCATCAGGTAGTTACGACCAAACTAAAAAAATACAATTCTCGCTTAATAGCTTAAGTATCAAGCAGCACGTACTGATTTAGCGAATTATATTCACTAAAATAAAAAAACATAATAGTTAAGGTATTAAGCAAACATTGTATTTTTTTAGTTTGCTCGTATCTACCTGATGTGTAGACCGAATTTTTCAGTACGAAACCAAAGTACCACAAAGAGAACTCAAGGAGGGTCTCATTTTGAGAGTCGATACATTTGTATCGACTCTGGGGTAAAGTAAAGGGGGAGTAATGGTATTTCTACTTTTTTCCAGTAGATATATTATGAGTGATTGGCCTCTGTATTTTTCTGATTTGCCAAATCGAAAATACTGTGAATGTCATTACTACTAATATATTGTCTACAATAAAGCCGAAAAATCAATTTGATTAATAGACAATTTTTTAATTTCTTAATCACTTAAATTAAAATAAATACAATTAGCTTACTTTGACAGGAGTAGCGATCGTAGTGCGAAATGTCAACTTAGGTATAAACAATATTGGCCGTAATTTGCAACTTCTTTGCGATGGGACTCTAGTACAAATCTAGGTATCTTCGATCAGCTTTAGTACATTGCTGGCAAATAAGAATTATGTTTTTGGGTTTTAGTGATTGTGTGCATTTCACATTACATATAACATAAATACTTAGCTTGTATTAAAAAACTGAACTGTGTAGAATTTTCACATAAAATACCTAGTAGTTATAAATTAAAATAAATTATGTAAATTTACAATAAATAATTCTGTGAAGGTTATATTTTGTGTGTTAATAAAATATTGGTGTACTAGTAAAGTGGTGTATACCAGTAAATTAAAATGTGTCCGAACCAGAAGGATCGGAATTCTAAGTAGTGTGTGTTATTAGTGAAAGCATAAATAATCCGCCTAATTTAGTGCTGGCTTAAGATTATATTATTGTTAAAAAAAAGATTAAATAGGCGAATACAGGGACCCAAAAGAGTGACCCTCTAGTTAATGGAAAGCTACCGGATTAAAACGATTTTAGAGGACAAGAATTACGAGAATATGTTTGAAATTAATCAGATGGTTTTGGTTGGTTATGATTAAACAGCATCTGAATTAGCACGAGTTTTCCGGAAATAAGAACCTTGAACCTGCAGCAGTATTTAAGCGAATGCGGAATTGTGGAACTTGGTTTACTGAGGTATTAATTTATACTTTGTTTCAGAGTCTAAATTTAAATAACTTTTTGCTCGGTTTATGACTTAAAAATCACTGATTAAATTTGGTCTCAATTGTCAGAGATATTAATTATCATAAATATTGATATTTGTAAATAGCGTTCCAGAATATTGCTGCGTCTTCGCGGGCTTACTGAGAGGTTGGATTGGGATCTTAATTAAATGTGTTAGCAATCAAATGGTTTCAGATTTAAAAAAAAAGAAAATTTTTATAAATATTTAAATTTTAAAGTTGAAGCAAATAGTTGAATGCGGTTAGTTAGGAGGAAGGGGCGAGAGGAGTTTTGGTGGTAGTGGTTTTTAGGAGATGGTCTCTGGCGGAGTTTATAAAAAAAAATTAATCTGTCTATTGATTTATAATTTGTTCTTAAACTTGAAAAAATTTAAATTAATTTTTTAGTTTCTGATTTTAATTTCAAATTTGAAATTAAATAAATGCGATTTTATTTAGTTAAGTAAAGTTTAGAAATAACTAATTAATCACGATTTTGATTTCAATTTCGACTTGGATTTTTAGGAAGTCCCGTGTAACCTGACTCAACCTTCCAGAATCTTCAATCATCTAGCGGATTTGTGGTTTTTGGAATTGTACTTTCTTGGCCCCCTAGACTTTCATCCCAGGAAAATTTGAAATTACCTCCGACAACACAATCGTAAAGACCCATCCTAAACTCTTTTTTTCTACACTATTAAAGTGTACGAACTTTAAAATCCATCCCAGACTCTTTACTCGAGAGGAAAAATCCATCCCAAGATTTATATATAAATAGTTAAAAATAAATAAATAAATAAAACAAAAACTTGAGAAACTCTTCTGATTAGGATCATAGTGGGCCTGGAAGTTTGTTATATCGGTTTAGTAAGGGGTTCTATTGGCTAACTTCCGACCAATTCTAAACGCGGTTCGTTTGTTAGATTCTTCCTCAAATCTACTACTACATATTTGTATGTTTGTCCTTGTGACTTATTAATTGTAATTGCAAATGAAATTTTTACAGGAAATTGTAATCGTTTAAAGGAAAAAGGTAAATCTACGGATATCATGGGAATGCGAGGTATGTGAGCCAATTGTCCAGATGCTGGGCCCGTGATAATGGTAGCTTCGATGGCGTTGTTTCTCAACGATTTGACTTGCAGTCTTGTCCCATTGCATACATTTGGAGGATTCAGATTCCGTAATAAAATAATTGTTATTCCAACTTTTATTTTAAGGCTATGTGGTGGAAATCCTGAAGGATTTAGACTGTTCAAAAACTCTTGTGGATAGTGAACCGTGTCTTCTGTATTTATGACAGTGTCTATCGAGGAATATATTTTGAAGGCACCAAATACTTTTTTTTAAATCGTTTTCATCGTTAATTTCGTCAACACAAGAATTTCTTGCGGTTACTATAGCCTTTTCGCACATCCAAGGGTAATCTTTTTCGAATATATTGTCTATGGCAGGATTAATGTTTAATATCAACTCATTAAGAGTTGTTACAGTCTTTCCTAACTCGCTGCCAATTTTAATTAGGCCATTTTGTTCAGCCACTTTGCCATCGCCTAATTTTAATAATTGACTTGACAAATTATAGGCACCACCTCCCAAATGAGCTCTCATATTTGTCTTTAAAGTAATAGTTTGAATTGAACTCCACAGAGGTAAGGATTTTAAACACGCTTAAATAATGTCCGCTCGCATTCCTTTGGGGATTACAGGCTATGTTTGGCGCAAACCTCCAGCAAAGACAAAGGTGACACCCTATTGCTTTTTCTGAATTCCTAATGTCCTTCAAAGTTCTATTTACAGCTTCAATGTGCGATCAATGGTACACTCATCTCACATAATTAGAGCAACTTCTTGGAGGACTTTTCTTAGTGGTCCATTTTTGCGAATTGCACATACTGTTTCTTGATGGAAAGAAACATTTAGAGGCAATTTAAAAGTAGAATAGGCGGTTTTCTCGCCGCCGAGCAGTGTAGCTGGTATTCCAGATGAAGCAACTGCGAAAGCGATTTTACCTGTTGATCTAACTTTATCCAAAATTAAATTGATCAAGAACGTTTTCCCTGTTCCACCAGGAGCTTCAATAAACAATATTTTGCCTTTGTTATTTCTCACGCTATTTATTATTTTATCATATGCATATCGCTGGCCAGGTACTAATACATTATTTGAGATAAAGTCACTGAATTGGTTGACATCGTATGGGCGTCTTGGTGTCGCTTCTAAAGGATAATTTGATTGACCCTCCCGATTCGGTGAGGGAAAACCAAAATCTGCCAGATTTTTTCCACTTAGCTCAAATAATAAATTTTCAAATTTTATGAGGCCCTTATTTATAACACTGTCTGAGCAAATTAAAATGATATCATTATGCTATAACTGAAGACGATCAGAAGGCTGGCAAAATAAAAAAATGATCACGAATAATTCCCTTAGTTATAAACGTGATTTGAAAACGACTGACTGCATCTGCTAACGTATGGTTCCATTGTTCGTCATCTTCAAGTACCTAGACCAAGTTCTTTGCAAGCTGCTTCATAAGTAGGTATTACTTGTCCATTGACGGTCCATAAGCTTTTAAAAGAAGTTGGCCCACGGTCATATTGCAACACCATCTTTAGGTGAAAACATTTCGATTATTTAGGATGGATACTGTACATTCTGCCAAGCGCAGAGACTTTTTTAATGCCGGGGTGTCCTTCGAGTCCAGGTGTAATATTGTGGCACTTCATATATAATAAGGTTTTCGCGAACGATCATTTCTGCATAATTCGAAAAATGTCATAAGTGTTGTTGAGGGTGGATTTTCTAATCTTTCTTGGAGATTGTGTGCCGTAAAATACACCCTCTGTCCGTTTTCTAAATGGATTGCCAAATGTTTAACCGTTGGATATCTTTGGTGGATGTGAAATTCTAGAAGTCTCCAAACAGGATCTGATGTACTTATATATCGGCTGTTCAAATAATTTTCGAGCTCACGGTGATTGTTTTCTACCGAAATAGTGGCTTGGTCCGATTCTTTATTTATATACTTACATATATATTTTATTGCCTGAACCGAATGACAATACTCCACATGGGCATTAAAGCTAATACACAATACAAGAGAATAAAAAGGAACAATCCATCTGTTATCTATTACAGTTTGATGACCTCGGATAGTCAAAGTTGCAGTCACTCCACTATTATTAGGATTTCTACGACGTTATGCTGGATAACCATTGTCCCCAGTTTGTGTTTCTGCAATTAAATTGAGAGGATACTTTTAACAGTAAACGCCGTTGACCATGCAAGGAGCGCCATGTTATGTTCTCCTCACGGACCGTGTACCATATTTTTAAGAACTATGTCATGGAGAATAGGATCCACATCTCGGTTTGGTAGTTCAGCTGATATTAGAGAGTCTACATCTTCTCGTTGTATTTTCGTTTGCAACCATAGGAGGATATATGGATGAAGTAACCCTCCTTTTTGCCACTCAATGCGGTATATAAAAGCTTTAGTGTCATCGAATATAGCTTTTTGGGTTAACAATTCATTAACTTTTCATTTTTAAATTGAACACTAGGGCTATGATGTCATGCCTATCAAAAGATCTTTGATTAGGAAATAGCTCCTCCTTGACCTCAGCACATTCGGGGTTGCACGTAAAGGTAATGAATAAATCAGCGAAAATTTCTGACATAGGTTATAGCGTCTTGGGTTTTCTCGTGCATGTACCTTGGTAATCCTGTGAATGTTAAGGGCAGTATGACATATTAACCCATATTTCTGGCGTCAATATTTTGATCTTTATTCACTGCATCTCTCAAATGAACATGATTTTCAGCTCTTAATTTTGCTTGTTTTTGCGGATGTAATGTAACCTTTTCGAATCATTTTTGCCATCATATCGACACAATATTGGTTAAATAAATTCGTGTAATAATGGAACCTGTCAAAGCTATACCGTTTTTCACCATTAGTCTAAATGAAATTTTTGTGTGGCATATTCAGGCTGTACTCATCTTCACCTCTAGCAAACATCAACGGGTACTGTACAGCGTCATACGACCGATGAAATTCTGATATACGTGATAATTGTCCATAACGGTAGTGCAACACAATATCCGTTGGTCCTTTATCTTCATCAACTAAAAGCACAGCGACTTCAATAGTAGTTTAAGCAATGTAGCGACGTTCATTTGTCGGCCGTATTATGAGTTTTAAGTTATCTGCTCTTGGATTTTTTTCAAGGTTATTCATACTTGAAACTTCAATCTTTATTTTACTATTGTGTTTTATTCTCAGAGGGGTAAGTAAGGCTGTTTCCCAAATCCAGTACGGATGTGTATTTTTTTGTATAGACTAATTTACTTACTAATTTGAATAAGCATTGCGGGTAATTTTCTTTCTAGCTGTTTCTTGCAAGAAAATCTAAAGTGATTTTCCGTTTATTTTTGAAAATATTTCTAAGGTAGTACTTAAATTCAAAATACATATTGGGCCCGATTCTGAAACGTTAAAATTCATTTTGTTATTTTATTTCCCCGCTTCCTATTTGAATTTGTATTGAAGAAACAAAAATAACATACCATAACATAAAAGTTTGCAAGGCAGAATCGGGCCTATTAGGCTACTGGGCCTATTAGGCTTCCAAAATTTTATGTTATGTTATGTTATTTTTGTTTTTTCAATACAAATTCATATAGGAAGCGGGGAAATAAAATAACATAACTTGAATTTTATCGTCCCAGAATCGGGCCCAATACAAAGTAAATGAAAATATAGTTATTTACGTCACAAGGGCGGTAAATGAGTTGTTACAGTACGAGTTCGACGTTTATTTTTGAACGAGTATTGTAACGATCATTTAACGTACGTGTAATGTACAACGTTTTATTTCATACATTAATTCGATTTTTTCATTTAAAATTAAATTTTAAAGTAACATGAGTTTGAAATTTAGAGAAAATCAATCCAAATGATTTTCAAATTATCAAGTTACCCTAGTTATTTTTTTTTTGTTTGGTTTTACAGTCTACTCTACTGTAATAGCTCGTTTTCCGGACACTTTTGTTCTCTGACGTAATGATTCATTTCCCGGACTGAAATCAATCACGTAAACATTGATTTTCGGTATAGTACGAAATAAAACATTTTAAAACAAAAAAAAATTACGGATTTGGCCGAAGAGAAAATTAATAAAATAAAAATCATTTCGCTCGTTTGTTGCAAGAGTGACATAACTCAAAATGCAAATTTTTGAGTTGTGTTTGAGTTATGGCCCCACACATGCGTTATTAGAGGTACTATAACACTGTGTTTCTAACAACATATTTCCCGTTACATCTCTACATTATACCGCTAAGTCATTTTAGAATTATTGTCGAAAAGTATTACAATTCAACAGTTTTAAAAGTGTTTCTTCAACAAAATTTATTTTTGAGTTGCGTCATTCTTGCAGCAAATGAGCAATTTATTTACATACTTTTTGTTTTATAATTGTTTGGCGATGTGAAGAGCTAACCAGCCAAAATTTAAGAAACTTAACAGAATTTAAAGAAAGTTTTATCCATTTGGAGCGCCTTGCCAAAATTCTAGATCGCACAATAAATCCTGAAAAGCAGTGAAATTTGGAATTGCAGATGATTCCTGAGATCGGCTAACGAAGCTGTAACACAACTCGCCAATTACATACTTTGAAGTGACGGTAGTTTACGAATAAAAAAATTAAATTAATAACATTTATATTTTGTCAATAAACTTTTTCAATAAAATATTATCAAACGATGGAAATCGAATTGGAGGAGGTAAATGTACTTTTTAAATTATTAAAATGTGCAAACCTCTTAAAAAAATTTAAAAGGTAACCTTAAAAACAATAGATTTATGGTGTAAGAAAAATAAACCGCTCAAGAAATGAAGTTGGCCATTTCAAAGTAAGTATACCCAATTAATTAGTGTTCGTGGATTATTTGGTCCTATGAAATCGTTTCTTTTAGATCACATTCTCTGAAATAAAAAAGTACGATCAGGGCCAATTCTTTCTACACACACGGATGGCACAAGAAATTTTCAATATATTGAATTCAACAGCAAATGGGGAGACTTCACGGTATCTGCTTAGTAGCAAATTTCGCCTCGTTTTGACATTGCTGTTAGTTTATAAATTACTAACTAAATAATTACAGGATAATGGGATTAATTTCAATTTACTTATTTGCAGATACCGTTCTCAAGGATGCACTTTCCCGTCCTTATCGTGAAGCTGGAAATTGCCCATTTTCGGAAACGGTGCGCACGATGGTATATGAGACATTATATGTCTCAAGACGTACAACTAATTGCCGATGAATTTCAGGATTCCTGGAATTTACCAAATTGTGTTGAAGCTATTGACGGCAAGCACATCGCCATTCAGTGCCCCCTAATATGGGAAGTGAATTTTTTAACTATAAGAAATTTTTTAGTATCGTTCTAATGACCGCCTGGGATGTACGCTACGTCTTCACATATATTGATGTAGGAGAGTATGGTTCTCAGGGGGATGGAGGTATTTTTTTATTATTCTTGCGTATCTTCATTGTCAAATTATATTAAAATTATTATTTGTTCATAAGCATTTTCAACAAAAGTGAATTTGGGAAAAAACTTTGTAGTGGCACACTCCCACTTCCTGAGCCGAAACTACTACCAGGGAGTCAGGGACCATCAATGTTGTGCCACATTTTTTTTGTAACCGATGCGGCATTCGCCCTTACACCGAACTTAATAAAGACTTACCCTGGCGTGGGCCTCCCGAACCCTAAGGCAAATTTTGAAAAGCGCCTGTCACGTAGAAAATTCGTTTGGTATTTTGGTCAGTCATTGGAGGATTTTGTTAACTAGCCTGAAATTGATGCCAGACAATGCTGAGAAAGTAATTATAGCCTGTGAATTTCCTTCGATTGAATTCGAATTTTACTGACTGTAAGATAGTAACCACACAATACAAGAAGGCTTGTGAGGTTCGAAGCGAATACTAATCTTCTATCGATACAACCTGTTAAGATGCAACATAATAATTGAAACTAATTCTAATTTTAATTTAATTTATTTTGTATTTCATGAATTTATTGTTTTTACAATTGTTGTTTTGCATTTAACTAGTTCACTGTAATTATTAATGTAGGTCGTAATACGGGTTGCCACTTTACTACAAATGGAGCAGATCTGCTACAATTTTAAAAATTTCAAAATTAAGTGGCCACTTATGTAAATCTGCTACATTTTTAATGCCGAAATATAAATGATTGATTTTGACTCGATAATGATCAAATTATTAGAAACACCTAACATTTTAACCCTAAATTTAATTATATGACATAGTAACATGTAAATAACAACAAATATAATATAATAAAAATACATGCCTTGACTGATCGTGCCTCTTTTTAAGGAAATATTTACGTTTCCTATTCATGGCTAACTTCATAAGTTATAAATTTACTCCTTTTAGTGAACAATGAAACGAAGTAGCAAATTTAACGCAACAAATCTGTAAATTCAAAATGTAACAGCAACCACTGAACAGAGCTTTCAATCTGTTGTTAATTCTACCAGTCACCGCGTGCAGTACGACTTACCATTTTTACAAATGGACTCTTTACCGAAACTACTTCAAACAACTTACCATGATTCGCAATTGGCTAAAGATTTAAAATGTGGGCGAACTAATTGACACAAATACTAAAGATCCAGTATTTTATTTTACACCAACGACAATGCATTTTGGGATTAGGTTTCAAAATTTTCTAATTTCAGAAGGATTGGAAGAACAAAAAGTCAAAGCGCTAAAATTAACATTAATATCGTTTTATATTTAAATTGCGGCCCTAATCAAACAGAGGTTTGATTTTAATGACGAAAAATTGAAATTATTGAAATATGTATTTAAATATTAATGAGATCGTAACAGGAAGCCTTCCGTTTATCATGCCTTTAATAATCAATTTTCCATTTCACAACTTTGGCTTAGAAACTTTAAATAATCAATTTCGCAGATTGATTGGCAATTTTGAGAGTGCTGCAAAATTTTCGGGGGATTTCACCAAATTCTAGATTGAATTGAAACTTTACAAGAATGTCTTGGAAGAGCCTATTTTTAACGACATTTCAAAATACATGCCAATCTATGTTCCCTACCTCATAGTACTGCATCAGCAGAACGGAATTTTCAAAATTTAAATTTAATTAAAACCAACTTAAGAACCAACCTAAATACGACAACTGTTGAAAATCTTATGTTTACTAAAGAACTTTTGAAACCATACAAAGCTTGTTGGGAACAGGTGATACACCAGAACTTCTAAAATTTTCAGACAAATTCAAGTATATCGATGGAAAATATCAACTGAACTAAGACTGCAACGCAATACATACTCTCAAAATTTTTATGTGATTTTATGTTCCTTTCGTGTAACATTATGAATATCAAATTATGTTACACTTACACTTTTTAATTAAAATAAATTGAATTATTTATATTAAAATCTATGATTTATTTACAATATAATAAATATTCTGAAATAAGAGCATTATGTTTTACCAAAGATAATCACATATTAAAGATAATTCATTCAGTAGTATAATATGAGGTAAAAATAGGGTCCTCCCGATGCAACATAAAGGGTTCCTTTGATATATACATACGTAAATATTTTGCATTCAAATTATGTACTTGTAAATATTTAACCTTTAATGTGCCGGTTTCTAATCTACTACATGATATGCAAAGGTACCCCTTATAAAGAAATGGGGGTGTTTTCTAGTCTTTTTTATTTTTTGTACTGAATGACTCATCTCTAATATACTATGATCTTTGGTTTTACTAAGGCAGGATTTACTCCAAAAAAAGTTAATTTACTCCACTTTTAAGCCGCATCTACTCCGTATTTTTTAAGTAAAAGTGGAAACCCACTCGTGATTGTTTACATTTTACCTGTAATTGAAAATATGTTTTTACAAAAAGCTTAACTTCTAAAATTAATATTAGCACAGGGGGTCAATTCTCGTTCTGTGAAAAGTACAATGAAAAGTATTTTCAGTGAGAAATAGAGATTTCCGATTCATGTTTCATGAGAAGGAAAAATTGACGTCAACATTTTCTCATATGAAAAAAACTTTCTCACCGAGTATTTTGGTCGTGGGAATATAAATGAATATGGAAATTCAGTTTTATAACACCTAAATTTGCAATTTTAATGTTAAATGTGCAACCAAACTATAATACTAGTCGCTTTAAAACTAATTTATAAGCAAATTTATTAAACAAATTTCAATCCATTTAAGAAAAATCCCTAAATAATTAGTTTCGTTTAGTTTAAATAAAATTTGGCCATTTTTGTAATTTATTTTATATTTTGACAAGCAATGACGAAAACTGGTTTAACTCTCTATTAACCTCTCTTTGAGAGAGTGATTAAATCTAATTACAAATTATAATCTCTTTTATCATTTATTTAGCTACTATTTGCACCATATACCTAGCGCACCTAGCGGAAATATAAATGAAACTTGATAAAATATGTTTTGCTGTGTAGTATTCAGCGTATTTTCATCGTTCTTTTTCATTTGGGCAACGATAATCGCATATTGCTGTTGCGTGAAAAGATACTAATGAGAAAGACGTGATGGAAACCAAATGGAAAGATTTTTTTCATTCCATTTTTTCATAGAACGAGAATTGACCCCCAGATAACCTTAATTATAACACTTCTAGTTTAAGAATATTTACGCGCGATGGCAGTAAGAACCGGTTAAACTCAAATCAAGTGTCAACCGACAAGAATGGCTGTATTTATTTGTTTTGTAAGTAATTTTGCATAATTTACCTAATTATACACTAACCGCTTATTAATTATATTTTAAGACAATCTAGAAGTGATCAACAAATATTATCTAAGCTAAGTATAATCAAATTTAACTATAAATAAATTATTTAATACATATTTTCAATTACAGGTAAAATGTAAACAATCACGACCTACATTAATAATTACAGTTAACCAGTTAAATGCAAAACAACAATTGTAAAAACAATAAATTCATGAAATACAAAATAAATTAAATTAAAATTAGAATTAGTTTCAATTATTATGTTGCATCTAAACATCCCGCCCGCCCTGAATCACTTTGATTCAGATCTGGTTGTACTACATCATCTTCGAGTGGTAGTTTACAAATTTTTGAAATCGGACGTTGTAATATTGTATTTGAACAAGCTATCTTAGCTGTGAAACACTTACTAATCCATCCTGTCCCGGATGAACATTAATAATCCGAGCTAATGGCCAATAGCATGATGGCGTTTTATTGTCAACAATAAGCACAATATCTCCGATTTGTATATTTTGTGATCGCTCATACCATTTAGTTCGCCATTGTAGTGTTGTGATGTAATCCCTATGCCATCTTTGCCAAAAGTGCTGATAAATTTGCTTGACGATATTCCACCTTGAATATTTTTTATTTGTGATATCAATCTCTTCGACCTCCGGTAAATCTGTCAATTACCTTCCAATTACAAAATGTGCTGGTGTGATTACACTCATGTCTTCGTCAGCTTCACCATATAATGGCCGAGAGGTAATAAAGGCTTCAATTTTTATGATTAAAGTGGTGAATTCTTCCATCGATAGTATGTGGTTGTTTGTTACTCTTTTCATGTTTTCCTTCAGAAGCTTTACTGAGGCTTCCCAAATTCCTTCCATGTGAGGTGCCCCTGGTGGAATGAAATGCCATTTTATCTCCCACCTTAAAAGATATGAATATATTTGATTAGTGTTATTTTTTAGGAATGCGTATAGCTCCTTCAGATGATTATTGGCACCGACGAAATTGGCGCCGTTGTCACTGAAGATATTTTTACAAATGCCTCGTCTTGCAATGAATCGCTGCAATGCTGCTACAAAGCCCTCTGATGATAAACTTGTTACTACTTCAGCGTGTACAGCTCGCAATTTCAGCCAATCCTGTCTAGTTTGTTGTGGTAAGGCGTCATCCCATGTAATTGGTTCTAACCAAAGTCTTTTTAATAATATTTTGATTTTTACACTTAATGGTGATATCCAACCTAATGGGTCAAACAATGTGCTGGCATCTGATAATAATCCACGTTTCGTTAGACAGGCAGATTTAGGTAATTCACATTTGAATGTAAATTCATCCTGGCATGAGTTCCAAATTAGTCCCACCACCTTTGATTTGTCACTATCATTTGAAAACTCTTTCTCAATGGTTATCTTATTCGTCTGTATAGGTTCGGCTTGAATGTTTGCATTATTTGATCGTAATTTTCTTAGATTAAATCCAAATTTTTGTAGTGTTGATACCAGTAAATGTTTTAAGTTAATTAATTCGTTAGTCGTACTTGCTCCGCACATCACGTCATCTACGTATACATCTTTCGTTAGGATATTAGACACTTGTGGCAATCTGGATGATGTTCTGTTGGCTACCTCCTTGATGCATCTGGTTGCTAAGTATGAAGCTGGAGTCGTACCATAAGTTACTGTGCATAATTGATAAACTTGTGGTGGTTCATCTGGATTTGTTCGCCAAAGTATTTGTTGATATTTTGCATCGTCTTCCTGGATCCAGATCATTCTATACATTTTTTCGATGTCCCCGCTGAGTACATATTTATGCTGCCTAAATCTTAAAATAATTTCAACTAGCGAAGATTGAATTGTGGGACCGGTCTCTAGTGCATCATTAAACGACAGATTAGTTGTGGATTTGGTTGACCCATCGAACACGACTCTTAACCGAGTAGTGGAACTACTTTGTTTTAATACCCCGTGATGCGGTAGATAATAATTATTTGGGTTTGGTTTTCCAATTGGTTTCATATGACCCAGCTTTTCATATTCGGTCATAAAATCGAAGTACATTAATTTGAACGTACTGTCTCGTTGAAATCGTCGCTCCATTGATAGTAACCTTTTTAATGCGATATTATAAGTGGACCCTAGTTGCTCTGATTGAATTTTAAATGGCAACCTGACAATGAATTTATTGTCAGATGCAGTCGTCGTCGTGTTTATAAAAGATTTTTCACACGGATCATATTCAGGATTTTCAATGAATTTAGGCACATTCTCAATTTCCCAGAATTTTCTCAATGAATAATCAACATCCAGCATTACATTTAAGTTTATGGTCGATATAATATTCTCATTACTGTTTAATTTTCCAACTTGTATCCAACCAAATTTTGTATTATATGCGGTAATTCCATCACTTTGTATTTTGCCCTCACTCAATATGTCAAAGAATATATCTGACCCAAGTAACATATCAACTTCGCCACCATTTAGACAATCGGGATCAGCTAGCTTCATAGATTTAAACTTATGTAATCTGGTGTCACTAATTGTTGATTTTGGTTGCAATGTTGCAATATATGGTACAATGCAAGCGTTTATGTCTGATCGATATATTTCATCATTGTTGGAAATGTTTATTTTGGCCATACCCTTTGATTTTCCAACATAAGAAGATCATAAACCCTTAATCGCAATGGACGTTGGCTCCTTTGTTAACCCAAGTATTTTAAAGCTTCGCTCAGAGATAAAACTGACTTCGGATGCAGAATCCAACAACGCTCTATAAATATGATAAGTTCCCCTTGAATTCTTTACTCTTACTAATACTGTAGGTAAAATGCATGTATTGTTGGGTACAATGTAGACTTGTTACATCTGGCGAATTTTCATTTTTAATTTGAGTCTCTTCTTGACTTCGTTGACCCTCATGTAATAAGCTATGATGCTTTCTATAGCATGTTTGGCACCTTCCTTTGAACCGACAATTATAGACATTATGGTTCGTGTTTAAACAATTAAAGCATCGCTTGATATCAGCAATAAACTTGCGACGCTCAACTGTAGATAAATCCTTGAATTTTTTGCATTCATACAATCTATGACTTTCGATTTTGCATAATTCGCACATGGTTGCTGTTGTTGTTGTAGTTGCAAATGATTTGGTACTCCGAACTGATTTTACCTGCGTTGATTTAATTGATGTGCCATAACTCTCTAATGCATCAACACGGTTTGATAAAAATTCCAGAACTTTATTGAAACTTGGAAACTCGTCCTTTGCTGAAAATTCAGCCCATTCGCATTTTGTATCTTCGTCTAATTTGTTAAGTACTAAATATATTAGCCACGGATCTCGACCTTCTGCTTCCGTTCCCAAACTCTTCAGACCCCTTAGGACTTCATCACATACATCATGCATTTGGCGAATATTGATGGAATTCGACTGAGTATAATTGGGCGTTGTTCAATAAACTTTCGAACGAATGAATTTACAGCGTACCGTTTACGATCATATCTTTTTTTTAATTTATCTAGCGCCTCTGCATAATTTGCGGAAGTAACGTTCATGTGTTTCACTAAATTGGCTGCTTCATCAGTCAAATAACTTCTTAAGTTAATTTAAATAATTTAAATTATTGTGTGCGCAATATAATTATTGAGTTTTTATTAAATATTACCTGGTGAAATAAAAATTATTGTGAGAAAACTTTATTCGTGCCTGGATTGCGCATGTTTCCTGGAGGTTTTTATAAGTGTATTTTTTCCTGGCGTTCGAGTTGTTTCTGCACCGTTACCTTGACCGTTCTTATTTTTTGTTAACGGAAAATTATTTGGAAATTCCTGCTGTATTATTGATACGAGTGAGCTGCCGAAATATTGGTTATTCGAGCCGTGATCGAAACACAACCTTCACGAAGTTTTCACGTTTTAGGCGGTAATAATGCCATTAGGATTCGCGACACTTTATATTCGTATATCAATAATGAAGGAAGGTTAGGTTGGATGAATTAAGTTGTAAAAAATAAAATAATAAATTCAAATTTTTTTGTTTTATTTGGTATAAAATAATATGTACAATGTATGCACATATTTAGATTTATTTCAAGTTACATCATGTGCTATCACATTTTTTTCACAATAGTGACTTGCCAATCAACCAACGCAAGTACTTATAAGCACTTATGGATCATGGTCATTGCTAGATTTACTAATCTAGCAAAGGTCAATTGGAAAGCCACTAATATGTAAGTATATTTAATAAAAATAAAATAATTCAGTCTCGTATATCTATGTAGTCATATATTTTGGTTCATTCTTCAACTTTAGCAGCAACTGTGGTTTATTTATATCATCGTATAAAAGACGGATTGTTTTAAAATACTGGTCATTTGCAGTTTCTACTGGTTTTTGTGCTTTCTGTCTATCAGAAAATTCCACCATAATTTCCTGCAACATGAGACACGTGCGTCCACAAATGGATAGGGCTTTTGCCACTTTAGGGTTGCCGGTTCTAAGATACTATCCTCTCCTCCTGTTCTAAAAATGTGTTCCAATTTTGTAAACATAATAAATGTTTAAGAATTATTTATATTTTAATACATACTTTCTGGGCAGCATAAATGGTTTTAAAAACATGACGCTTTGCATATATAGCCATTCATCCTCGAACGAAGCTTCACATCAGGATGGTAACCATTTCTTTTTGTTTTCTTTGTTGATTTTTTGGCGTAAGTAATTCCACTTTTTACAACCTTCTTCTAAAAATTAAAATCAAAATTAGGTACTTTACGTAAATTTAATATTGAACTAACTTACTCGGCATGCTGGCGATTTATGAAACCTCGCCCGAAGCTTTCTCATTATTTATTAGGTTTTATAATTTTTATCACTTTTGCTCATCTTCAACGGCATTGATCGGCATTCCGAAATCTATCATATAGTATTCTAATTTCTATAATAAAAGAAAATTTAGAAATACATAATTATTTGAGGTTATATTTCTTTTGATTTAAAAAATGCTGTAATATTTATTACGAATGTAAATAAATTAATCGAAAATTTAATTTAAATTGTTTAATAAAAAAAAATACCTGTTTCACCAAGACGATTTGCACAATATGGCGTATTGACATTTCCTTCAGTTTTACGCAAAAATGTTCGCTCTATTCGCTCAATTTAACGAAACTGAACGAAGGTTTCTTACAAAAGGTTGTCCTTAAGGTGTTTTTTCAACTAAACTTAAAAATAGTGAGCTGAGTGACCGCAATGTGGGGGTTCTGAAATGATTAGACAACAAACTGATACATATTGTGTCAAATTTTGTTGGGAAAGGAGATATACTATATCGTCCCTCTAGTAATGAAACAGCATATAAGAAAAATAGTGGTTTTAAAATAATTCGCATTTAAATGTTTTTTGAAAAAATGTTTAAAATAAAATCTTTTATTTCATAGAAAATTAAATTTTCTATAAAATAAAAGATTTTATTTCAAAAAGTTTTTTCAATAAACATTTAAATGCGAATTATTTTAAAACCACTATTTTTCTTATACGCTGTTTCATTACTAGAGGGACGATATGTTCGGCTACGATTGGGGACAATACCCTCGAGCGTCATATAAAAATTCTACAGTCCGAAGTTATTAGCTTATACAACAAAGGGTATTGGCGGAGTTGATATACTTGATCAAACATTATCATACTATCACACAATCATAAAATCTAGAAAAGTGAACTTACGCCCAACCGATTTTTTAAACATAGTTACGTTTTTGCGAAGTCAATCAAGGTACGAATTACTGGATTGTGACTAAAACAAAAAAATTCGATTTATCACAAACGAATACTTTACAAAAAAAAAAAAAAAGATTATGTCCTTTCAGTGAAGTTTATATTTTTTTAGTTGCAAAACCTAAACGCAAACATTATACATTTTTTATTTTTATCACGTCACACATTAAAATTATCAACACATTTTATTTTCGACAACTCACAAGTTTGGTTTGAATTCATTCGTAAATTTCGATGCAGTGTAGTGCTCAATTAAATAACTATTTATTTTCAAAATGTCAAAAAGATTGTGTAAAGCACATCCTGACCGTTGTTGTTACGTTTGTGGTGAAATTATATTTAAGAAAGGATGTCCTATAATGGAATCATTTAAAGAAGTCTATTTTTGTTATTTCAAAATTCCGTTCTATCACCAGGATAAAAAGTGGACTCCTCACGTGTTTTGTGAAAGATGTAGAAGAACGTTAAGCTGCTAGCCTGCAAGTGAAAATAGATTTTTGAATGTTGGCATGCCAATGATATGGAGGGAACCATCCAACCCGAAGCTAATTGTTACTTCTGTCTCACTAAGACGTTTGGCTTTAATTACAAGAACAAGGATAAAATTATATATGCCGATGTTCATTCGGTTACCAAACCTGTCTACCGCTCAGACAAGCGGCAAGTTTCAAAACCTCCTGCTTGTTCGAATTCAAAGTGACACAAGTTCAGATGAATTTTTAAATGCTCATGAGGAACCACACATGATAACTCAGAATGACCTGAATGATTTATTAAAACAAATTTATTTGGTATTTAGCTTATTTTTTTATTAATTTATTGTCGACGTTTCAACAGATTTATTCCGTCATCCTCAGGACAATTTTTTTACAAATAAATAAAAACATACAAATTTCAAACAAAATAACAAGTCCTTATACAAATGTACATACTACTTGATTTGAAAAAACCCGTTGGTCAAAAGTGTAAATTAATTTAGAATAACATTGTCGTAGTAATTTAACAAGAATTTGGAAATTTCCTGGACATTTAACAAATTTGGACCCCGCATTTTCTTAATATAAATATTTTCCAAAAATAAACGCTTTTCCAAATTACTTTCTTTCTCCAAAATTGTAGCATCGTCTAAAGATAATACGTGGCCACTGTCCCGTAAATGGTTTGTTATTGCACTATGTGAATTTTGAAAGTTGAAAATTGAGTCATGAACATGTTGGTAAACACGCTTCTTTAGGTACTGTTTTGTCTGTCCAACGTATTCCTTTCCACATGAGCAATTTAGTTTATACACCAAATTTGATTGTAGTTCTAAAGGAATTTCGTCTTTTAACTTAGTAAACAAAAACTTATCTAAACTTTTGACTGGTCTACCCACCACTTTCATCTCAAAATTTTGACAAGTTGATTTAATTTTTTCAAAAAGAACTTTTATGTATGGAATCGATATAAAGATCTTCCTAGTATTTTCCACCTCTAAATCCTGTGAATTGGATGGAGTTTCTAAGCGATTATTTTTGTCAATAGCTTTCCTTATGTTCCGGCGTATCGTATTCTTTGGATAACCATTTTTTAATAACACATTTGTTAATTTTGAAAAATTGTCCGAATGAAAACATTCATCTGATAATTTTAAAATCTTTTCAGCTAACAAAAATACTGTATTATTCTTATATGATAATGGAAGCCATGAATTATAATTTAGGTAGCGGCCTGACCAAGACAATTTTTGATACCAATTTGTACTCAAACTTCCATTATCATTCCGTATAACCAACACATCCAGAAAAGACAACCGATTTTCATTTTCCATTTCTACCGTAAATTTAATACGCGGCGTAAAATTATTGAAATCACTAAGGAATGTGGTAACTTCAGAATTTGGAATAGCCGCAATAATATCATCTACATACATATCTGAAAAAGAGTATTGGTTTAACAGAAGATAATTTCAACACTTTGGTTTCAATATGTTCCATCAATAAATTTGCTATTGCGGGACTGACTGGTGAACCCATTGGTGAACCAAACACTTGTTTAAAAATCTTCCATTAAAACTAAACTCAGTATGATCCAGGATGAATTTTAAGGCCTCCACGAAATTGTTCAAATCCAAATTTGACCCACTGTTTAATTTTATATAATTCCATAATTTTTTAACTAAATTTAGAACCAGTTTTGAATCCATGTTAGTAAACAACGAAACCACGTCAAGCGAAACGAAAATATTATTTGGTGGGAGAATAAAATTTTGAATTTTTAGTTTGAAATCCTCCGCATTTCTTATTGCCGAAAAATTACGACCAACATAACAATTCAAAATATCAGACAAAAATTTATATAAATTATACAAATGGAAAATCAAACTAAAAAATATAACTTCAAACAATTAATAAGGGAATTTGGTTATAACAATGTGCAACTATTAAAAAATATCTTAAGGAAGGAATTAGCGTTGGCCAAAACAGTTAACAAAAAAATATTTTTATTGAGATGCAGAAAATGTCACGTCTTTCCAAACAACAGACATTTAAACAATGTTTACAAAATTAATGATAACCACTTTCGGTCGATAGAAGCAAAATTCATATTTTCAATCATCACTGTGGAAATTAGAGAAGTTTTTGGACTCATAAATCGGCTCAATAAAGAAATTTTGGAACTATCAAATAAAATTAAAAGTATGTTCCCGGCTAATATTTGGAGGGATTTTTTCCAAAATTCTAAAATTCGATATGATGCAATTTTTCAAGAAACGAAATAGAAACATTTGAGGAAATTTAACCAATTAATCGGCCTTGAAATACCTACAACATCGGAAAGAGAAGCAACTATATTGAACATGGAGCAGAATGAAATTGGCAACCGGGTGGTTAACAATTTTGAAAATTGTGGCAATAACTGGATTATTAATTTGACAAGGTTGGAAATTTCGAGTGATGTGGCAGAAATTCTAAAGTTAGGTAATAAATTTTGTTTACCATTCAGAAAAGATATTGTTTCATATCCCAGAATTGTAGCTGATTTAGAAAGTGGCATTTCTAAATTAGACGAGACTGATCAGACTGCTATTCGGAATAGGATGGTAAACATTTTAACAAATTTCAAGACTAACAATAACATGTCACGGACTTTTTTAGGAAGTAATGAACTACAACAAATTCAACAAGCCAAAAGGGTTAAAGTATTTCTAACCAATAATCCAGACATATATGTGGTAAAGGCTGATAAGGGCAATGTTACGGTTCTTATGTCAAAAATAGCATACGTTGAAAAAATGGAATTGCTCTTGTCAGACGATAACACGTATATACACTACTCCAAAAAATTAAAGGAACACTAATTTTTTTCAATTTTTTTAGTGTTTTTTGAAGAGCTGTATCTTAGTAAAATACGGTCGTACAGAGATGAAAAGAAAAGCATTTTAAAGCTTCAAATCTCTAGTTTTGAGACTTTTGAACGGAAAATTTTTGTGAGATACCGTTATCACGCAATCATAAGAAAAAGCGCGAAGAAAAAAATTTCGAATTTTTTTTTTATTTTGTAAGGTGCCATGGGCTCGGGAAATTTTTTTTAAGTTAAACCAATGCATAGGTCGGTTAGCCTGTTAATTAGGCGTAAATTTAATTTCATTCTAGTCTCTCTATGTCAACTTTTTGCTGAGATATCTGACTTTGAATCAAAAAAGATCCTTTTGTCTTTGATCATCGATATCTCAGCAACGAATGATTGCACAGTAAACTTTAGCACAGCCTTAAAAACTTCAATAAATTTCCTACAAGACACTTTAATGATTGGTGGAGAACAAATTTTTTTTTCACCCTCAATACTGATTCGAAAAAAGTACAAAAAAACGACTTTTTAGGTTGTCTTAATAAATCTACCGTTACTTTACCGTTATTGATGAAAAGACTAATGTTGCCAGGTCATTTTACAGTTTAATGTACTCCTAATAGCCCTGTATTATTTTCAAATTGATCCATCCAACCGTTTTTTCGGACAGATTGATTAAAGTTTTACAAAACAATTAAAGGAACAAGTATTCATCAAAATAAAAAAACGACTTTTTTCTCATTTTACGTTAGTTACTTGTTAACCCTTAACGATCGTACGGTTTTTTTTGTAATACTCGCCGATAAGAGACGATAGAAAATTAAATAAAGTTCTGCAATATGAGCAATAATTATGGAACTTGGCCATTTCTCATCCGATTTTAGTGAAATTTGGTATGCACGATGTAAATGGGATTCTAAAATGATTTTTGGATAAAGTTCTGGAATATGGCCAACTAGGATGGAACTTGGCCATTTCTTAACCGATTTTGATGAAATTTGGTATGGGCGATGGAAATGGGATTCTAAACTGATTTTTCGATAAAGTTCTGGAATATGGCCAACTAGGATGGAACTTGGCTATTGCTCATCCGATTTTAGTGAAATTTGGTATGGGCGATGGAAATGGGATTCTAAACTGATTTTTGGTTAAAGTTCTGGAAAATGGCCAACTAGGAAGGAACTTGGCCATTTCTTAACCGAGTTTGATGAAATTTGGTATGCACGATGGAAATGGGATTCTAAACTGATTTTTGGATAAAGTTCTGGAATATGGCCAACTAGGATGGAACTTGGCTATTTCTTAACCGATTTTGATGAAATTTAGTGTTCGCGATGGAAATGTGATTCTATAATGAATTTTAGCTAAAGTTCTGGAATATGTCCAATTAGGTAGGAACTTGGCCATTTCTTTTAAGATTTTGATTAAATTAAGCATTTGTAATGAAAATTGGGTTTTAAAATTATGTTTAGATGAAATTCAGGAATAAGCCGTATTATGATGGAACTTGGCCATTTCTTCTAAGATTTTTATGAAATTCAGCATGTGTAATGAAAATTGGGTTACTTCATAATGTGTTTCATCGTACCGTTGCAACTATTGCAATTTGGCCCATGGGCCCAAATTCCATACCATTTTCGAAGTAAAATTGGATTTTTCGTCTGTAATACTAAAAGTTACAATTTGTCGGATTAAGGCTCAATGGTTATTAGATGGACATACACATAGCTTACTTTTGGCCAAATTTGAAGAAAATCGTACCGTTGCAACTATTGCAATTTGGCCCATGGGCCCAAATTCCATACCATTATCGAAGTAAAATTGGATTTTTCGTCTGTAATACTAAAAGTTACAATTTGTCGGATTAAGGCTCAATGGTTATTAGATGGACATACACATAGCTTACTTTTGGCCAAATTTAAAGGAAATCGTACCGTTGCAACCATGCAATTGGGCCCTGGGCCCAAATTCCATACCATTTTTGAAGTAAAATTGGATTTTTCGTCTGTAATACTAAAAGTTACAATTTGTCGGATTAAGGCTCAATGGTTATTAGATGGACATACACATAGCTTACTTTTGGCCAAATTTGAAGGAAATCGTACCGTTGCAACCATGCAATTGGGCCCTGGGCCCAAATTCCATACCATTTTTGAAGTAAAATTGGATTTTTCGTCTGTAATACTAAAAGTTACAATTTGTCGGATTAAGGCTCAATGGTTTTAAGATGGACATATAAATAGCTTACTTTTGGCCAAATTTGAAGGAAATCGTACCGTTGCAACCATGCAATTGGGCCCTGGGCCCAAATTCCATACCATTTTTGAAGTAAAATTGGATTTTTCGTCTGTAATACTAAAAGTTACAATTTGTCGGATTAAGGCTCAATGGTTTTAAGATGGACATATAAATAGCTTACTTTTGGCCAAATTTGAAGGAAATCGTACCGTTGCAACCATGCAATTGGGCCCTGGGCCCAAATTCCATACCATTTTTGAAGTAAAATTGGATTTTTCGTCTGTAATACTAAAAGTTACAATTTGTCGGATTAAGGCTCAATGGTTTTAAGATGGACATATAAATAGCTCACTTTTGGCCAAATTTGAAGGAAATCGTAGGGGGGATTCTAAACTGATTTTTGGATAAAGTTCTGGAATATGGCCAACTAGGATGGAACTTGGCTATTTCTTAACCGATTTTGATGAAATTTAGTGTTCGCGATGGAAATGTGATTCTATAATGAATTTTAGCTAAAGTTCTGGAATATGTCCAATTAGGTAGGAACTTGGCCATTTCTTTTAAGATTTTGATTAAATTCAGCATTTGTAATGAAAATTGGGTTTTAAAATTATGTTTTAATGAAATTCAGGAATAAGCCGTATTATGATGGAACTTGGCCATTTCTTCTAAGATTTTTATGAAATTCAGCATGTGTAATGAAAATTGGGTTTTAAAATTATGTTTAAATGGAATTCTGGAATAAGCCGTATTAGGATGGAACTTGGCCATTTTTTATCCGATTTTAAACAAATTCAGCATGTACTATAGAAATAAAACTCTAAAATTATTTTTGGTTAAAGTTATATGTTAAAGTTGGAAGGCGCCTGCCTATTCCTTAAACGAATAAAAGAAATTCGATATGTGATTTAAAAGTGAATAACTAAAAACGTTATTCCTTGTATTTAATGATTTATTTTATCAATAATTTAAGGATCTCATTTTCATCGTGAATGCTGAAATTCATAAAAATAGGATACAAAACTTCCAAGTTCCATGACAATTGGCCAAACTCTGGAATTTTATCCAAAAATCAGTTTAGAATCCCATTTTTAAGGCACGTGCTGAATTTCATCAATATCGGATAAGAAATGGCCAATTTCCTTTATAGTTGGCCATATACCAGAACTTCATCCACAAATCATTTTAGAATCCCATTTCCATCGTACATGCTAAATTCATCAAAATCGGATGAGAAATGGCCAAGTTCCATCCTAGTTGGCCATATTCCAGAACTTTATCGAAAAGTCAGTTTAGAATCCCATTTCCATTGCTTGTACCAAATTTCATCAAAATCGGGTGAGAAATGGGCAAGTTCCTTCCTAGTTGGCCATTTTCCAGAATTTCATCCAAAAATCAGTTTAGAATCCCATTTCCATTGCTTATACCAAATTTCATCAAAATCGGATGAGAAATGGGCAAGTTCCTTCCTAGTTGGCCATTTTCCAGAACTTTAACCAAAAATCAGTTTAGAATCCCATTTCCATCGCCCATACCAAATTTCACTAAAATCGGATGAGCAATAGCCAAGTTCCATCCTAGTTGGCCATATTCCAGAACTTTATCGAAAAATCAGTTTAGAATCCCATTTCCATCGCCCATACCAAATTTCATCAAAATCGGTTAAGAAATGGCCAAGTTCCATCCTAGTTGGCCATATTCCAGAACTTTATCCAAAAATCATTTTAGAATCCCATTTACATCGTGCATACCAAATTTCACTAAAATCGGATGAGAAATGGCCAAGTTCCATAATTATTGCTCATATTGCAGAACTTTATTTAATTTTCTATCGTCTCTTATCGGCGAGTATTACAAAAAAAACCGTACGATCGTTAAGGGTTAACAAGTAACTAACGTAAAATGAGAAAAAAGTCGTTTTTTTATTTTGATGAATACTTGTTCCTTTAATTGTTTTGTAAAACTTTAATCAATCTGTCCGAAAAAACGGTTGGATGGATCAATTTGAAAATAATACAGGGCTATTAGGAGTACATTAAACTGTAAAATGACCTGGCAACATTAGTCTTTTCATCAATAACGGTAAAGTAACGGTAGATTTATTAAGACAACCTAAAAAGTCGTTTTTTTGTACTTTTTTCGAATCAGTATTGAGGGTGAAAAAAAAATTTGTTCTCCACCAATCATTAAAGTGTCTTGTAGGAAATTTATTGAAGTTTTTAAGGCTGTGCTAAAGTTTACTGTGCAATCATTCGTTGCTGAGATATCGATGATCAAAGACAAAAGGATCTTTTTTGATTCAAAGTCAGATATCTCAGCAAAAAGTTGACATAGAGAGACTAGAATGAAATTAAATTTACGCCTAATTAACAGGCTAACCGACCTATGCATTGGTTTAACTTAAAAAAAATTTCCCGAGCCCATGGCACCTTACAAAATAAAAAAAAAATTCGAAATTTTTTTCTTCGCGCTTTTTCTTATGATTGCGTGATAACGGTATCTCACAAAAATTTTCCGTTCAAAAGTCTCAAAACTAGAGATTTGAAGCTTTAAAATGCTTTTCTTTTCATCTCTGTACGACCGTATTTTACTAAGATACAGCTCTTCAAAAAACACTAAAAAAATTGAAAAAAATTAGTGTTCCTTTAATTTTTTGGAGTAGTGTAGAAATTAGGAAAGTTGGTATCGGGACGATACAGACGAATTCAAATTTAATTATTTCTTCTTGGGAACGTTTAGGCAAAATAACTAAATCGATTGGTAAGGATCTACGTAGCTACAATGGTACAACTCCGAGAATGTACGGTCTTCCAAAAATACATAATGACGGTAATCCGTTGAGACCAATTGTGAGCTACGTGGGTTCACCTTTGTATAATTTATATAAATTTTTGTCTGATATTTTGAATTGTTATGTTGGTCGTAATTTTTCGGCAATAAGAAATGCGGAGGATTTCAAACTAAAAATTCAAAATTTTATTCTCCCACCAAATTATATTTTCGTTTCGCTTGACGTGGTTTCGTTGGTTACTAACATGGATTCAAAACTGGTTCTAAATTTAGTTAAAAAATTATGGAATTATATAAAATTAAACAGTGGGTCAAATTTGGATTTGAACAATTTCGTGGAGGCCTTAAAATTCATCCTGGATCATACTGAGTTTAGTTTTAATGGAAGATTTTTTAAACAAGTGTTTGGTTCACCAATGGGTTCACCAGTCAGTCCCGCAATAGCAAATTTACTGATGGAACATATTGAAACCGAAGTGTTGAAATTATCTTCTGTTAAACCAATACTCTTTTTCAGAAATGTAGATGATATTATTGCGGCTATTCCAAATTATGAAGTTACCACATTCCTTAGTGATTTCAATAATTTTACGCCGCGTATTAAATTTACGGTAGAAATGGAAAAAATCGGTTGGCTTTTCTGGGTGTGTTGGTTATACGGAATGATAATGGAAGTTTGAGTACAAATTGGTATCAAAAAATGTCTTGGTCAGGCCGCTACCTAAATTATAATTCATGGCTTCCATTATCATATAAGAATAATACAGTATTTTTGTTAGCTGAAAAGATTTTAAAATTATGAGATGAATGTTTTCATTCGGACAATTTTTCAAAATTAACAAATGTGTTATTAAAAAATGGTTATCCAAAGAATACGATACGCCGGAACATAAGGAAAGCTATTGACAAAAATAATCGCTTAGAAACTCCATCCAATTCACAGGATTTAGAGGTGGAAAATACTAGGAAGATCTTTATATCGATTCCATACATAAAAGTTCTTTTTGAAAAAATTAAATCAACTTGTCAAAATTTTGAGATGAAAGTGGTGGGTAGACCAGTCAAAAGTTTAGATAAGTTTTTGTTTACTAAGTTAAAAGACGAAATTCCTTTAGAACTACAATCAAATTTGGTGTATAAACTAAATTGCTCATGTGGAAAGGAATACGTTGGAGTGGACAGACAAAACAATACCTAAAGAAGCGTGTTTACCAACATGTTCATGACTCAATTTTCAACTTTCAAAATTCACATAGTGCAATAACAGACCATTTACGGGACAGTGGCCACGTATTATCGTTAGAGGATGCTACAATTTTGGAGAAAGAAAGTAATTTGGAAAAGCGTTTATTTTTGGAAAATATTTATATTAAGAAAATGCGGGGTCCAAATTTGTTAAATGTCCAGGAAATTTCCAAATTCTTGTTAAATTACTACGACAATGTTATTCTAAATTAATTTACACTTTTGACCAACGGGTTTTTTCAAATCAAGTAGTATGTACATTTGTAAGGACTTGTTATTTTGTTTGAAATTTGTATGTGTTTTTTATTTGTAAAAAAATTGTCCTAAGGATGACGGAATAAATCCGTTGAAACGTCGACAATAAATTAATAAAAAAATAAGCTAAATACCAAATAAGTTTGTTTTAATAATTAAAATAAAGCTTAATAAAATATGATATAAACTGAATGATTTAGTAAGAGATTTAAATCTATCTAAATCTAAAGCCGAATTATTAGATTCACGATTACAACAATGGAGATTACTTGCTCCCAACACAAGAGTTACTATTTATCGCACTCGAAGTAAATGTTTCTCAAGAAATTTTATGAATGAAAACGAATTTTGTTACTGTTATGACTTAATTAAACTCTTCAAAGAAGTGCAGCAACCTCTAGAAGAATGGCGTTTATTCGTTGATTCACCGAAGATTAGTTTAAAAGCAGTCCTGCTAAATAATGTTAACGAAAAGCCTTCTATTCCGATAGGTCACGCAGTAAACACCAAAGAAACGTATGAAACATTGTCAACACTAATTGAACTCATTAAATACAAAGATCACAATTGGATTGTCTGCGGTGATTTGAAAATAATTGGTTTTCTCTTCGGCTTGCAGGGCGGCTATACAAAATATTGTTGCTTTTTGTGTTTGTGGGATTCGAGAGCAAAAGAAGATCATTATAAAAGGAAGACTTGCCAGTTAGAGACGAATATGTCCCTGGTAAAGAGGATATAAAGCATAAAAGTCTAACACTCCCACAAAAAATTATTTTACCGCTATTTCATATAAAATTAGGTTTGGTGAAATACTTTGTCAAGTGTTTAGACAAGACTAGTATAGCCTTTATGCTCTAATTTTACTGGTCTTTCTGAGGTGAAACTTAAGGAAAGTGTTTTCATCGAAACGCAAATCAAAAATATGTTAAGGGATGAGATATTTGAAAACAGTGCTGAGATGTTCTAACATCACTTTCGATTCGTTTTCGATAGTATTTTGTCTCTTGTAACAAGAACAAAATTGTACGCTATTTTCTTCTTTCATTACAATTTTTCTAATGCTATCTCAGCCTTCTGTATACTTTTCCTTTTCTTCACATCGATAAAATAGATTGAATGCTAGACAACTTCATTGTGATTTTTTGTGTTAAGGAAAACAAATAAACGTCAAAATATTCTTCATATCTTTTTGTATGAAGTGGCACAGATGCAATTTTATTTCTATAATTACAGACAAATATTTTTTAATAAAAATTTAATTGAAATGTATTCATTTTATGTCATTTTAAGATAAGCAAGTAAATTTTTTTGTGAAAAGCGTGTGAAAAATTAAAACATAAAAAGAAGGCAAATTCGTATTCTTTAGGTTTAATCTTGTGTCGTTTGAGTTTTTTGTGTGGTTATTTTTATTAAAATTAAGTTATTTTCAAACATTTTAAGTTAGCTTCATATAAACTGCTGTTTGTTTTCCTTAACACTCAAAAAAATTTGACATATTTTGGCTGTCAAATAATCGATCTATATCGCAAACAAAATTTTTTGTGATAAAGAGTGATGAATGAAAGTAGAAATAGAATGATGCTTTGTACGAGCATGCTGAGATCGCAATACAAAAAGTTTAATTCAAAAGTCGAAATAGTATACAATTTTATTCTTGAAAAGAGATACATGAATACTATCGAACATCGAAAAAAGTTATGTTAGAAGATCTCAGCACAGTCTTTCGAATACTGAAAAAGCTGCTTGGATTTCATTACAACTTGTTATCCAAGAGTTCCTAAGCAACAAAAAAAAAATGAAAATTACCTACAATTAGTTGCTGATTTATTACATAACTTTCAATGAATGGGTGTCACCATGTCCGTGAAACTTCATTTCTTGCACTCGCATCTCACTTCTTTCCTGAAAACCCCGGAAACGTCAGCGACGAGCTCGGCGAGCGTTTTCACGACGACTTGAAAGTTTTTGAGCAAAATTATCAGGGATACTGAGGCCAAGCTATGGCCTTTATATAAAAAAAAGCTAAGGTTCATTTCTAACTCATTTTCCACTATAACGAAGTTATATTGGGTAAGTATTGTAATCGCGAAAAAAATTTTATTCCAGATTTTCACATTTCTTATAAAATCACTTTTTTATAATATTTGCACAATTTTACTTGATTGATTGAGATGTTCGTTCGACTCCTCAGCAAGATTCCCGGGATACGCCGAATCCACCGTACACCCTTTTACATTATAGACCGAAGGATATAGGAAAGGAATGTTAGCATTATAGACTCGACCCGGTTTCAGTCACCTATGCAGTCGATAGTTAGTAAATTTTGTTATTTTTTATGACAAGTTGTTAGTCACAAGACAACACAATCTCCGGCCGCATGTTTTCTGAAAAGCTGTGAAAGTTTTATTTAATTTTTTTTTTGGTTTAACTATTTTTTATATCGACGATTGTGGCGGGAGTGGGCGAGATTCCATCTGATATGGATACCACCCGCAAGGATACTCGCATGGCTGAGCAACAATCTTAGCATTTATAGATATATGGGTACATGCTGATGTACCATCACAAAATTCCATCACTCTAAAAATTTTAATATGTAGTAAAAATAAATAAATTTTAGATCTACAAATTATTTTGTTATATGATTTCGCCAACAACACCGGTTACGCCTCTATGTATATAAGCTTAACCTTCGATTGGCATATTTTCTATATAATAACTCGCCGTGTCTTATCTCCATGATTTGTTTGTTTTGGGCGCAATTTTTTTTCTACATTTCGTGTGATACAAAAACAAACTAAGCAAAAGTGAATAACAATGGTGATATGTAGATTTAATAGTAAAGACAACATATTACCATTCTTATATTCCCACAGATTTTTTATTTTTATTTTTTTGTTTGGTTGATGGCAGACCAAACCATTTATTGTTCACAACATTCAAAGGTGATTTCCTTTTTGAACCAAGATAATTTTAGTTTATGTTAACAAAACATGGTTTAACTTAGAGAGTGTGTGTTAGACCTTAGTGTTAGCGAGAAAACAGTGAATTTATATACCTAAATATGTTGAAACGCAAGTTGTCTGCTTGTTCATGTTCTAAACAACAAATTTTTAATTTTATATGTGCCAATTTCTTCATTCGTTAATCTGATAAAATTTTAATTGGATAAGTTAACGCATTTGTTATAATTTTATTATCATTATAAATATAAAATTTTAAATTGCACGAACCTAAATATGGAGTAGTGCTAAAATAGTTGACTGTGTACAATACAAGTATTACCATTTTTATTTGATTGAATTATTTAAAGTTAGGCGTGGGTAAAGTTAATCCAATTTTTAATTCAAAATAAGTTTAGAATAATTTAAAAATTAATTGGCTTTAGAGAATTGTAAAAATTATTTTTTCGTGTACTTAATGGGAAAGAGCGTCATTTCTTGGTTGAAAACACTAAAGAAAACTGCTACGTTTCTCCTTAGTAACCCATTTCTTCGTAGAAACACATTTTTGCATTTTGAATCTTTATTTATTTGCTTACTGTGTTACTGTTAAAGTTAACCAAAAGTTGCAAGCCGAAAGTGAAAAGTCGATACTACAGATTGCATTACTCCCACCGATAGTTTCCAGCCGAAACTGAAAAAGGTAATGCAGATTATGTTATCACAACCGAAAATAAAAAATTAAGTTGATATTAATCGTAGTGTTTAGCCTATAATTTACTAAGGATGCATGAATAGGATTGAAGATATATGTCAATATTATTATATGGCAAAACCTGGTTCCAGTTCCTCGTGGAAAATGTTGGAAAATTCGCGGAAGTTTCCCGTGGGAAATCTCGGAAAATTTGAAAAAGTTTCAAGCCAAAAGGTGGAAACTAATGTATAAAATCAGCCTCTAGAGCAGTGTTCGCAAATAGTTGGTTATTGGCGTGCCAATAAAGTATTATCTTTAAACAATTGATTTTTTGCATGCCAAACTAATTCCGTAAAATAATTTTTTTTGTGTTACATTAAAGATCAGTCAGAATCGGGCCATATTACGCAAGATTTTTACTTTTGTTTTTCAACGCAAATTTTTATAGGAAGAGAGCGAATAAAATAACTTAAGGGGGAGCCACCTTGAAGCCCGAAATTCTAGGTCGATTTCATGAATTTTTTTCTAGTAAACAATGAATTTTACAAAAAAAATGTTTATACACTTTTATTAAATAATCATCCAAGATTACAAAAAAAAATTAATTTTTTTATTTTTTATCATAATAGTGGCGTGACCATCGTTAAAAATGAGTTAATTAAAAAAGAAACAAAAATCGGCGTTGCGCTGATTTCAGAACTGGTGCATCCTGGAACAAAAAAAAAAGTAGTATGTTATTATACCCATAAACTGTGGAAGTACCTAGGGATTTTTCGATATATACATTATAGAACGAATGGCACATATTTAAAAAAAAATCTCGTTTTTCGGTAAAAATTTTGAGATAAAAACGATCTAAAAAATCGAATTTTGAAAATATCAAAAAAGCACATAAGTACTTCCAAAGAATTAAGTGTCCTGAACATTCTCTCTAAATTTCAAGTCATTTAACCTAGTAGATCTGGAGATCATTGCAACGCCAGGTTTAAAAATGTCATTTCGAGAAAAACGCGTTTAAAGTTTTAGGCTCTTTAAAATTTGTATATAAAAGATTAAAATCAGAAAATTATATTTTTTGAAATAAGTCGAATTTGGCTTCCAAACTAATTGCATATGATTCTTAATATGTATAACAAAACGAAAAATTTTTTTTTTTGATTTTTTGAACGTTCTAATGTTATTAATTTATTATCTTTGAGTCGGATCCAATACATATCTTAACCCCATATAATTCGGCAGTTCGGATCCTAATTACTTTTATAATATTCATCGGTAAAAATAGAAACTCACAATTTGCCGAAGGAAGATCTGTTAGTTCAACTATTGTCAGCTGGCGGCAAATTATCTGTTAAACGATGATTAGCATCATAAAATAAATGGCTAAGTAGGTTGCAGTAGATGAAGTATAACGATTCTGAATTTTAGGTCTTCATTCGAACTTCCAGTTCCATATCTCTTCGCATGAAATATCCTTTCTGCTAATCGCATTTCTCTGCTATTTTGATTAGATCATTAAAAACTCAGAGGAGGGACAATAAAAATAAAAATGTCCATACAATTTAAATATTTTATTTAAGAAATTAAACTCCACAGTCATACAAATAAAAATACATCGACAAATGTGTGTTCCATTTGGTGCTGGAGGAAGAAATAATTGATTGGATTGGTGTATGGAAAACCAAAATTGGCAAAACTGGTTTTTGATTTATGATACCATAATATCATTAGTATGACTAGAGTTCTAAAATGCAACCATACCAAGCTCAACGTTCAGGCCGAAAAAATTCTTCAGGCCATAAAATAATAGGTTTTATATAGGAACTACTTATTTGTAATATCTACAACATATTTCAGATATAAAATTTCGGTAAAATCCGTCAACAAATATGCTTGCCCCATTTGATACTGGAAACTGAAAAGTAAATGTGAATTGGCCAGTATGTAAAAATAAATTTGGTGAATATTATTTATCATTTGATATCATTGGAGGTGTTCCGCAATATTTCTTAAATTTCAGCCATGGTTTAAATAAGAAATCCGACCCCAGATGGTATAGACTGATTGATAGGAACTACTTAAATAATCGATTTTACATCTCAAATCTCAGAAGTAAATTTTTATTAAAACCCATCTACACAAATGCCTCCGACTAACATTTTAAGCTTGAGACGCATTAAACTGCTTGGATTGGTTGTTAAAGTAAAAAAAAAAATTGGTGAACCAATGGTGCAGTCCTTTGGTGTTCCATTCGGTGCAGGAACTGTAGGAATGGCCGGTTACTTAAAGAACAAATCAAATTTCTTTGTAAACATTTTTTTTTTTATTTCAATTTAAATATAATTAGCAGTGTCCCGGAATATTTGTTGAATTCTGGCCATGTTTTATTTAATAAACTCAATCCCTGCTCCAAATGAAACTTCTGCGAATAAGCACCAATCCCATTGAATTTATTATCTGATTTAACCAATATATTTGATGGTAAATGAATTAGTTGCGGCATACTCAAACGATAAATCGAGGTGGCTGGTTTTGAAACTTTCATAGAAGAAATTTCACTACAAATCTGTTTTCTAACCAATCAACACCAAACCAATTTTATAATGATTTTTTTTATACCCTCAACAAATTCCGAGACTTAAAAGAAATTAAAACTGTTGTGGGGTTTAAAGTCAAAAAATTATAATTTTTCAAAATTGTTCAGACTTCGTTCAGGTTAAGTTGTTTTAGGCCTGATCACTCTAGTGACAGCTCTTATTTACTATAGGTTTCTTGTAATTAATTCAAACGCAACATGCTACTTAATTTGTTATGCGAAATAAACCGAGAACTAAAACTATTTAAGCCAATGAATTAAAGCTCGCTAAGCTCGTAAAATTGAAGAATGAAATAATTTCATTCTTTTCAAGAATGAATGTTTGATCAACACACGCGGAATTTTTAGCTCTAGATAAATTATATGTAGTTTGGTGTGCTCAAACTGGAATAAAGAATCTGAAAGGAGTGTACAACGGTTTGTTGAATTTCGCGCAAAAGCAGTACCGAAAGGACATTGCTCGGATGTCGCGAATGGGTCTTAAATGATGATAAAACAGCAGTGTACGAATATGACGTCGAAACTAAGCCCTAATGATCCTAATAGTTAGAAGCTTCCTGAAGAGCAATACTGACAAAAGCTCGTCATATTCGAAAGAATATGAAGGTTATGCTCAACAGTGAATTTCGATTTCAATGGCATAGCGTTGTAAAAGTTTTTCCTACCAAGCAATAATAATAAGGACTAGTACCTGGAAGTTACACTTCGTTGCTTGTTCGTAAATTTTGGGCTTAAAACGACAACGTTATGATGTCTTAGCCTCCGTATTTGCCGGCCAAGGCATGCGACTTCTTCCTGTTCCAAAAACTAAATTACTGAGAAGCTCTTCGACAGCCAACAATTAACTAAGCATCCAATATAGTAGCTACAAATGTCATGATACGTTAGGGACAAGTGAATCAATACAAGTGAAGTTTAAAAATCCCTCGATTTTTTTATCAAACCACATATTTTATCACCTAGCAGTTTTCTTTGAAGCTTTCCGTATTTCTCGAAAATATTTGGTATTCGTAAAGGTTATATTATGTCCAAATTGAATTCCTTTGCTTTTTCCGAGCACTTCCATATTTGGCGTTTATCAAAGCTTTATAAAAACGTTTTGTCCTATTTTTGTAAGAATAACTGCAAAAAAGGTCGATTTTTAAAACTCAATTTTTTTTTGGCATGCAGGACCAATTTCTAAACGTGCCACATTTTTGCGATCACAGCTCTAGAGTGTTATGTCTAGAGATGAGTTTGATGTGACTTCTCAATAGCTATTGCAGGAAAAAAATTCAGTTCAAGTTCCCCGTGGAATTGATATGACAAGGCTACTTTCAGGCTACTTTCCTGAAACCTGGAAAATTTCGCATATCATAATGATTCTAAAACATGGTAAATATGAAACAAAGGTAAACTTATATCGTCCAATCAGTTTACTACGGCTTTTCTCTAAGCTATTCGAAGAAATGTTCCTGCAAAAACTTGAGAAACGCAAGAAAAAAACTATTCCTGATCATCAATTCAGATTTATAGCAGACACAATCAAGTAGTACAGTAAAAAGTAGCAGTCGAAATTAGAACAACATCCCAACGCTTTAGCCAGGGAATTTAGAAAGGCCCACATTTGAAGGCATTTCAGAAATCCCATAAAACTCGACATTACAAACTTCTTTGACACAAATACTACTGTGTGACTTGCTTATTCCCAAATAGAAATATCCCAAAAAACGAATTGTTACTAATTAGGAGCCGATTTAGGTAAAATGAACGTAATGACGACATAATGAACAATAACAGTTATAGAAGATGTACGCTGAACCATGAAACATAAAAGAGGACACGCAATGGATTGATTTTCCTGTAGTGAGGTAGGAGAGCTACACAAATCAAACACGTAAATTATTTGTAACACAAAGTTATTTGTAAAGTAAATAAATTGTGTGTTTGATGTTCATTTGACCGCAAGGTAAAGCAGGCACGCAGAAATAGATATACTAAATTCAATATGAAAAGGCCAATGAGCTTTCCATAATTAAGGAAGGGTTCCCTAAAACGCAGTACGTCTTAGAAGGAAAGGAAATCCCCTCTAAAACAATAATACATATGTCCAAAAGGAAAATTTATGTTTACTTCTATTGCGATAGTACATCGAAGAGCACGTATATAAAAATAAAATAGCCCAAGGTATAATAAGACAACCGCCTAGGAAAGGATAAAAGCCATAAGACGACTAACCAGGAGTCTTATAAAAATAAATACATTCAACAAATATAAATTACAAAATGTATATTCCATACATTTATATACAAAATAAAAATCAATATAAATATAATCAACCATTGTGTATCGTACAATTATTTATTACATGACCAACACGATAATAGTTATTTGGGTGCGCTACGCAGCCACGGCCACCACCATCCCCAAAAATGCACAAATGTCTGTACTAGCAGTAGCAGTACAGACAATAACATAATTTTATTTGACAGATATTTTATTGCAGTTTGTAAACAATGTATTTGAGGTTTTACTGTAAGTAAATTTAGTTTTAATTTCAATTTTTAGTTTCTAATTTGTTAATTTTTCTTTTATGTTTTAAGCATCAACTCAGTATTAATCTTCTTGAATATAATTATAAACATTAAAGTGTAGAATATAAACAATGCCAGATAAGTTGTATAGTTATTATTGGTTGCTTCTTTATTTTAGTGTTAGTGTCAGCTTCCAACATGTTTAATATCATTTTTTCGTAGGTAATTTAAATCGATAGATGTACTAATTTTGTTTGTATTCGTTATAGTATAAAGATATGCAAGTCCAGTTAACCAGTGATTTGAAACAAACCAATAAATAATAAATCGTAGTGCGTATCCCAATTAACACAAACATATTGTAATTTAAAAATAGTTATTTTTATATTTAAATAGTTTCTGTTTTTATTATTTGATGTCATTGATGCATAAATGCGAGGCTAGACAATGTAATCTATGTACAGTCAGAAACATTCAGATGTATACGGCAAATTAAAATCAACGAAACACTTTTTTTTTTCTACTTTTTTTATTTTAAAAATACATAAATATGAAGTAAATATGTATGTATATGTGATAACATTATTGATAAAAAATAAAATTTTAAATATGATATCTTCTGTTTGGTTTTTAACTTTATCTTTAAGTTTCCCTCTAAATATGAGCCGTATACATCTGAATGTTTCTGACTGTATTTTAGAAAACAAAACAAAAAAATATTGTTTGTTTAAAATACTAATAGTAGGACGATGAGATTTAGTTTGTACGAGTGTTAGTTGATTTCATTCATAATTTTGTATAAATTGAAAATATACTATTTATATGGTAAAGTTATCAGCTTATGTTAGTAGATTGAAAGACAAGCTTGATTATAATACTTGTTGTCGTTGGATATTAACCGTATTTTGTTCGTCCCACATTGGTTCATGTCAAGTGGATTTTCTATTTTTTTGATTATATTTTTTTCTGCACGAAATCACATAATTTTTTATTTTTGATTATTGTGGCATTTTGGCGGCATGAGAGTAGAAGATTTATATTGTCGTGACCAATTATAATATTGGGGAAGAGATCTTTAAATTTAAGAAAATGCCTGTCCAAAATAACAGAAATCATTTGTAAAATGTAAATGGTTGGTTTGTTGATCCTTAACGGACGCTTTGTGGGTAAAGTGTTGTGAGTCGGATAGACCCAATTTTTTATTTTATTTTAAAACGGTATTTCATTGTGACATCACGAATTGAGAAATAACATTTAGTATCGTATAAACAATAAATATATAAAATACTCCTAATAAAAATTATGTACAACGGGTAATCAATGTTTAGATTGATAAACGTCAATCTAACGTTGACGTTGCCATCTACAGCATTAGACCAGCGATTCCCAAACTATGTTCCGCGGAACACTGATGTTCCGTGGACGATTTTCAGGTGTTCCGTGAAAAATTCTAAATACGTATACTAAATTATTCGAAAGCAGATGATAAAGTCTACAAAGTAATTTTAGAACTGTTTCATGATTTACAATCAAGCATTTTACACTATTTTCCAAAGTCCACTGAGGATAACTCTTGGATTAGGAACCCATTTGTAATAACAGATAAACCAGTAGCTTTCAGCGCAAGTGATTATCAAAACCTAATTGATTTAATTCCTAACTCTTGCTTAAAACAAAAATGTAATGAAATTCCACTAAATGATTTTTTGTTAAATTTAACAGAATAGTATTCCAACATGTCAAAACTAGCCGTTCATGTTTTACTTCCTTTCACAACAACATATTTGTGCAAGACCGAATTTTCAAATTATGCTGCAACAAAATCGAAGCACAGAACCCGTCTAAATTCTAGAACAGTGGGTCTATTCCTGAATACGATAGGAATCCGAATTATTTTCACAGATTCGTATTTGATTTAAATAAGAACCGAGCAAATCTGATTCAATTCAAATAAGAATTTTATATTTACGTATTCGTATCGTATTCAGGAATAGCCCCCACATATAAAAATTTGGAATAGGGCAGAAAGATCGAATGCCGAAAGACCGAATGCCGAAAGGCCGAATATCGAAACGTCGAACGCTGAAATGCCTAATGTCAAACGCCGAATGTGTCGAAAGGGCAGAAAGTCCGAATATCGAAAAGCCGAATGTCGAAAAGCCGATTGTGTTGAAAGGCCGAATGTCAAAAGGCCGTTTGTGTCCAAATTGATTTTAATTTTTCATCTTTTTATGAATGAAAATTTTCAAAATTTTTATTTCTATGAAAACCAAAATTTATATTTTTATCAACATTTTTGTATAAAAATGTGTAATAGTAAATCGCCTTAAATATTAAAATCTTCTTACGTTTTGTTTTGTTGTCATATAATATTAATTAATTATAATAAAAAAAGAAATAAATTTATTTTCAGTTGGCTAACTTATCTAGAAAAAAAATAATACAGAAACTGAAAATCCCGAAAAAAATACAGACATTAAAAAAAACACAATTAACAAAGTGCGGGCCAAATTAAAATTTATAAAATGTCTATCGAATTAGACTTTTTCGTAAAGTTATTAATATTTACGATAATGGAAATTACTTCGTCAACCTTGAAGATACATAACAAAGGAATCGTATCGCCCATACCACAAATGTGTTAAGTTAATTTGTGGTTAGCTTAATTCGTTGGGTTAGTATGGCATCGACGAATGTATTGGAGTTAACTGCGGATTTTAAGGAGCAAGCTATGTCTAGCGAGTAAGTTGTGAAAATTTTTGTAGAGGAAAAATATAATTTAAATGTTAAATGAATGCCGTAAAAATTGAAACTGGTGCGTTGGTAATAACAGTTAAGATAAGTGGATAGTTTTCGAAAAGGAAAACTAAAAAAAAAAAAAAAAAAGTAAAATCAGACTTTTTGTTGGATAATTTATATAATTGGTAAACGGAGAATTTTTTCTTTTATTTTTTGTGTTTGGTTGTTCTGTGTGTCAAGAATCCAAATTATTTTATTTGTGGATACATATTAATAATTTTGTGTACTTTTAAGTGAACATTTGTTGGTATAGTTTATAAGTAAAATGTCACAGCGATTACGTAAAATTCAAATTGACAAATTATTTAAAAAGAACGAACCAACCAACGCAGATCTAATGCAGGTTATACAAGAATTATTTATTGAAATGTCTTCGAATAATAAGGCAATAGATTCATTAACCAAGAATTTTGAAATGATGGAAAGGAAGCAACAGCACCATACTAATCGTTTGCAAACCCTGGAAACTGGCATAGAAAGCATCAAAACAGAAATTAAATGTTTGGAGGATTCTGCAAATCGTCAAGACGAGTTAAATATACAGCTAACTGATTTTACAACTAAAATACATGTTTTGACAGAAGCAGTTGAAAAATTTGATTCTGAGCTTGCTGATATTAAAATTAAAGGAACAGCAAGTAAATCTTTTGCTGAAGCAGCCAACTTAAATATTGCAACTATAAATACATTGCAAGGTGAGGTCAACGTTATGAAGCAAGACAAGCTTAATAATGATGTGATAGTTTTGGGAATTCCTAATAATACTATGCAGTGTTGTGAACTTCTGCAGAAACTGAATGAATTATACAATTTTGGGACTAATAATGTATCACATTGTTATAAAATCATCCAAAAACGAGACCAAACAAAGGCAAATCTAATTATTAAATTTGTATCTCATGAGACGAAAATGAATTTTTTAATGAAGAAGTACCAAATGGGTCCTCTGTTTAATGACCAGCTAATGAGAAATGCTGTTAGAATGAAAATTTTAGTTTGTGATAGGCTGACAAGCGAAAATATTAAAATATTGAACTATTTGAAGCAACAACAAAGCTTGAAAAAAATTAGCAAAAGTGGGTACAAAAACGGTAGAATTTATATTACCAAAAACAACGGCGATATTCAAGGGATAACTACGCTCTTTGAAGCGCAGCAAACCGATGCAAATTAAATTATTCCTGTGCAATCAATTTCATCAAATACACAGCAACTTCTCATCTCTCAAATAGCAAGCAATCATCCTTGTTATTATAATTATTATTAATTCTTTTTTATTTTATTATTATTAACGTTTTTTTTTTTCTTTGATAGTTGTTATTATTTTTACTATTATTATTTATTGTGTTGAGCATGGATATTGAATTTCACCCGAATCATGAATATTTCCTAGATTTAAACCACTTTAATAGAGCTGTGGGTTCGATAGAAGGCATTGACGTATTGTATATAAATATTAATCGGCTCAAGAACAAAATTGAATATATAGAAGAATTTATTTACTCAAGTAAAATAAAGGTAGATATAATTATTCTAACTGAAACATTTCTAAGCAAATCAGAAACCAAATTTTTAAATCTTTCGGGATACAGGGGATTTCACTTAACTAGAGATAACAGGCCCGGTGGGGGTGTTTCAATTTATTGTAAAAGCGAATTGTCATTTGAGTTATTATACTCTGAATCTTATTTAGAAAATGATGTTATTGTTTTAAAATCTAAGCTTCTTAAAGTTTCAATAATAGGTGTTTACAGGCCGGGTCATACTGACCTAGACAAATTCTTAAATTATTTTAATACAATCCTAGAAAAATATCACAAAGCAATAATTATTGGAGATCTTAATGTTAACTTATTTGAAAAAGAGAAAATTGGCGTTGGAAAGTATAATCGCGTCCTCGCTATAAATGGTTTTCATATTGTAAATAATATTAGCTCAGAACATTACACGAGAAAATCAACCACAATTTCACTATTAGATCACGTGATTTCTGATTTGAATAATAAAATGTATATGCTGTTGGATGATATTTTAATAAGTGATCACAGATTCATTTTGATAAAAATTTTAAAAAATAAACCACCTAACAACAAGACTAGAATAGAAATTATTGATGAAGGGGCTGTTGTAGATAGTATAAGGGAACTGAATACTGATAATATTGATTTTGATATTTTTTTTAGCGTATTTCAGGAATTGATTTTGACTAATACAAAAATAAAAGTTGTGTCACCGAAAAATTCCAGCTTTGAAAAACCTTGGTTTAATAACTATACTAGAATAATTATAAAAGAGCGGAATAAATTCTACAAACTTCATAAAAGTTACTTAGACAATATTTATTTTAAGGAGATATTTTATTTCTATAAAAGACTAGTTCAGAAAAAGATTTATGAATTAAAAAAGGAATACTATTCAAATCAATTTTTAGTTAGCCAAACAAATCAAAAAATAATGTGGTCCCTTATAAAAGAAATCCTAACAAATACACTCCGCACAGATAATCATGCAGTTCCAGAAATTGAAATTTTTAAAGATAATACCATAATTACTGACCCCATAATTGTAGTGCAGGAACTAAATACATATTTCACTACGATCAATGATTTATTAGTTAAAAATATAGTCACAAACCGCCCAAATTACATTTCTGTAAAAGTATTGCCTTCACATTGTTTGATGAATTTTGATCCTACTGTTGAAAGTGAAATTTCGAAGCTTATTGACAGCTTAGATAGTACATGTGCTAAGGGGTATGATAAAATGTCGGTTACTATGCTGAAATTATTGCAAAATAAGATATCTATCTCTCTGTCGACCTGGATAAACTTGTCTTTTTTTAATGGGTTATTCCCTGACTCGCTAAAAATAGCTCGTGTTACTCCGATTTTTAAATCAGGAGAAAGAACAAGTCCATCGAACTACAGGCCTATCTCAGTCTTGCCGGTAATCTCCAAAATTTTTGAAAGAGTTATTCACAATCATCTGTTGGAGCATTTAATTGAAAATAATTTGTTAAATAAAGACCAATATGGATTCCTGCCAAAAAGTAGCACGTTGTCGGCATCACTGAATTTAACAGAGAAAATATACAATAGTCTTGAAAGCAAAAAATGCACAGCAGTGTTATTCATTGATTTACAAAAAGCGTTTGACTGTGTAAATTTCATCATTTTAATAGAAAAACTAATCAGTGTCGGTATCGGCGGGAACTGCTTAAAATTGATCAACAGTTACTTAGAGAATCGCAAACAATATGTTAGACATAAATCGAGCTCCTCACCTTTTCGTGATGTAACATCGGGTGTTCCGCAAGGTTCCATTTTAGGGCCTTTGTTTTTCTTAATATATGTTAACGATTTATTCGAAGTAAATTTCAATGGAGCTTTGCAAATGTTTGCCGATGATGCTGCACTAGTTTATAGTTGCCGGTCCTACGATGAATTACAAGCTCAAATGGAAGATGATTTGGAACTTTTAAAATTTTATTTAGATCAAAATAAGCTTCTACTGAATGCGCAGAAAACCAGTTTCATTATTTTTCAAAATAAACAAATTGGTAATATATTTAGAGAAATAAAATATAGTGGTCAAATTATAAAACGAGTAGAATATGTTTCTTATTTAGGTCTTCATTTGGACCCAAAATTAAATTTTGTTAATCATATTAATGCCATTCAACACAAAGTAGCTCCTTACATTGCAGTCTTAAAAAAAATTGGCAAATATTTAAATGAGCAAGCTGCCCATTCTATATATTTTAGTCACATTTTGTCGCATATTCTTTATTTAAATACCATTTGGGGTTCTGCTCCTGAGTCATATATCATGCCACTGCAGTTTTTACAAAACAATGCAATTAAAAGTATTAAGCATTTAAATAGATTCACACCGTCATATTTACTTTACAATGAACATATGTTACCGATAAAACAACTAATTGAATATTCATACTTATTGACCATTTTTAAAATTAATGCAGATTTGATAAAAACGAATTATGCTACATTACAAAATGTCAATGTCACTAATCGAAATACTAGAAATGCTCTTAACTTTAGATTACCTAATTATAAATTAAAAAATTCACGAAACAGTTTATTCTATAGAGGACAACAATTATTTAATGACCTACCTAATTTAATTAAAGAAGGTTCAATAGCTTCATTTAAAATGTACTTAAAGAAAAAACTTTTTAGTGAATACTTAACCGAGTACAGTTTAAGCCATGTACTGTGAACTTCGTTTAACTCACTGATTTAACAATACAATGCAATTTTGTTGAATTATTAATTTTGCTACATACATACATATATACATTCTCAACACTTTATCTTTATTTTTATTATTATAATTATCATTATTATTATTATTATTATTATTATTAAATATTATTATGCTTCTTTGCTTTAAATATTTTTTAATTAATTTATTTTTTTTTTGTTACTTTTGTATCATTTATATGTTCTCTTTATTACTGTAATTTCCATATATTGTAAAATTAATTTTTTTTTGGAAATAAATAAATTATATACCTAAAAAAAAAAAAAAAAAAAAAAAAAAAAAATGAAATAAATAACTAAATACAATGCTTCGCAAATGCTTCGACAACCTTCCAGACACAGATCAAAGAAATCGTATCGCTCATATGCTTCTACTGATAGTTCTACCACTGATTAGTATATAAGATTAGTTTTTTCAGTGCAAAAAAATGTCATTCTAAATTTCAAAACGTATTATTTTGTGATGGGTTAATTAAAGCGAGAAATATATATATATGCTTCCTTTTTTCGCATTCTTCAAAAAAATACAAAACAAAAAATAACAAAATAGTAGTAAAAAAAAAAATTCATGAATGAAACACAAAAAAGGTCATTAGTTTGGTAATTTTGTTTGTATATTTTTGTATTCGAGTATGTATGATGCACGTGCAGACGATCAGTGATAATAATATATATATACCTATTGTAATAAATACATACATATTTTATATTTGAAATCTTCTTTAAACTAAACCAAATTTTGGAATAATAGCTATACATTTTTTTCTGAAAATAAGTTTGTTGATGATTTTTTTTTTTTAACCTTCATCCGTCCCTCGCTTCATTTTGACCAAAATCGAATTTTTATTTTTGAAATATCTTATTAAATTACTGCGTTATCTTTCGTTTTAATAAATAAAATTAAAAATAAAAGTGAATTTTGTATTTGCTTAGCAGAAATTTACTGATGAATTTATTTTGGTAATTTTTGCACAAAGGAATTTTAGTGTTACTTTTTTAAGGGACGGATGAAGGTTAAGGTCATTCACCCTTTTGATTTGGATGTTACATAATATTTTTCTTGCTTTTGAAATGCTTTCTGATGCGTTTTCCTAGGTGCAACAAACAAATACAATAATAAAAGGATAATAAGTTTGATTAAAATTTGAATTGATAACAATTTGACTACCTAGGCATATCATTTTTAAGTAACATAATGTGCCTTAAAGCATTCTTTATTTGTTTCTTTGCTATTTGAAGAAATGAAAAGTTAGAATAATTTTTTGCAGTTTTCTGTTATGAATGGGTTTTTTCCGACTTGAGCAGAACGGATCATTTATATTGAATATGTTTAATTGTTGTGTAAAGGTTATTAATTTCGTGCCCATCACTTTGTCTAAATTTTGTATGTTTTTGTGAAAATGGCATATTTAGTGGCTCGAGACAAAAACGCGTTGATTTAAATTAAACTATATTGGCGCTAACCAATTATCGTGTTAATGGAGGGACAAAAGTGTAATAAAATTGCATAAAAATATATAAAAAAAAATTTATTATCAACTTTTTAATATTTTAAGCTTTCTTGATGCTTGTTTTGAAGCGAAACGAGTTTTAATTTTGGAAAATTCATTATTTACTGTGGACCATTTGCAGTTCTTTCTCATCAAAACAAGAATAAAAAAATGAACTAATTTTCGTATATGCTCGTAGCAATCATCATTTTGATTTGGTAGGAAAGTAGTGTATTCCTGCGCGATCATCATCAAACATTCATTTGTTAAAAATTTAATTACATTTGGAGAAGAACAATTTTTATGGTAATATTTTTCAAAGACCTCTACCAAAGATCGAGCTATGTTGGTAAATTCATCAGAAGGAGCACTCAGTGAACCAAAGTTGCTCTCATTCTTCTTAAAAAATTTTTCCGTCAAAAAAGTTTCCGAAATTTGTATTTCGTCATCTCTCTTCACCAACTTCTCCCGGCAGCTTTGGCAATTAATTTTTTTTAAAATACAGTAGCCTGTATAGTATACTAACGCATTTTGCTTTAAAACATGGATATCTGTCTTCTCAATGATATCATCAGGTGGTAAATTATTGGTACAAATACTGGTATACTCTTTAGACTTTAGACTCATTTCAAATTCCGTTTTAAAGCTATTCCAGTCCAAATCAATAGCTTGCGATTCGTCTGACAAGCAATTTTTAAATGGAGAATTTAAAGTAATTTTTCTCACTATGATGTTGGCAAAATGCACACCAATTTCATGACTAGATGGCATGTAATTAAATCCACCTTTCCCACGAAGAATTGAAAAAAAAATTTCCAAACAATCTTGGTTGGTTCGCCCTGTTAATATGTATTCAACGTCGAACTTTTCCTTCAAAATATCAGCTAGTAAAATGTTAGCTTTTATGCTGATTTTAAGACCTCTGAGAAACTTAAAATAATTTTCGTTCATTGAAAGAATGGTTACTTTATCTAAGAATGCTAAGCTGTCTTCAAGAAATGTGTAGACATTATTACCAATCTTGAGTGGTCGTTCATAAGGAGCTGAAGATTTGAAATGTCGGCAATTTAAACAATCGAACAGATCATTAAATATTTGCACCATTTGAGCGGTTGGTATAGCATTGTTCAGAAATTCACCAAACGTTTCCGGTTTAACTTTCAATGTTGTCCTAATTGCACTGGCTACTGTACTGCTCAACATTTGACCTGCCAAACTGACATTCATTTTCTGAAACGTATTTGGTTCGAAATGGTGGATGGTAAGTTTGGCATCAGTTTAACATTTTGTTTTGTGTCAAATTCGAATATTTTTCGAATAACATTAACATCGGCCACTCCAAAATCCGAATGTTGAAATTTATTTTTTAAAATGGCGTTTCTAACCGATTTAATTAGATGCGGAGGATCGAACTGCGCCAGAATTTGTGTATCGTTAACAAAAAAATATGGTGCTTCTGGAGTCACTCCAAGTGTTTTGTAAGTAGCGATGTTAGTAGCTGCTTGATCGCACGTTACCATAACAACATGTAATTTCAACATATCGTTGCAAATCTTTATATTTTCTTTTATTAAATTTGATAAATATAAAGGATCAGCAGATTTGTTAATCAAAATATAGCTGAGAACATATTTCCAGTCATCCACCAGTCCCCGCAGCATAAAAAACAAAACTGACGTTGCCAATTCGTTTTTTCTTTCACGGCCATCGTCACAAAACCCTTCAACACGGGCTAAAAATATATTTATGGTTAGGTCTTTATTTATGCACATTTCGTCGAAAGATAATACACAAATTTTTGATTTTGTTGCCATATTTTGGAATACTTTCTCTAGTTGAGTTAACAAAACTTCATTTGTTCCTGGTGGAATAAATTTAATGGGAGACCATTTATATATAGATGAGGTAGATGGTAATTTTAAATTCAATTGGTCCCTCAAATACTTGTACGTTGAAGCCGATTTATAAAATAATGACTGAGCAAATATTTTGTCGCTCTCATTATAGTAAAAATCTTCTTTTACAAGACGTTTACAAACACTTTTCGTGGTTTCATTTACTTTTCAATTATCAATGTGATCATCAATTTTTTTAAATTTATTATGTTTAAGTTTCATTCTACTTAAGCAAAGCTTGAGAATCTTGTAGGAGGCTTTCAATAAATTATAGTCTCGTTGACTTTTTTTCAATTTCTTCTTATATAAATGAATTGCTCTTCCACTTTTAGCACATTTCAGGCAAATATATGAATTTTCTTTCGGCGTCTCACAGTGGAGACAGTTGATTTTATCAATAAATTTCAAAAATTGTATTTCTTCGTCAGTTTGGTCAGCTTGGGTACCGATTGTTTCCAAAACTAGCGATTGTGATTGAACCAATGATGGAATGTCCTGTTCCAGATCGAAGTTATTCAAATTATTAGATGAGAAATGTTCTTCATCAATATTAGACCTTTGAACTATATGTAGAATTGGCACAGCATTTTTCGTTAAACGATTTGTACATGTAACATTTTCCTTCAAAAAGTGCCTTTGACACACAAAATTTTTCTTATTAATAACTAAATTGTATTACTCGCCCTGACGAGTAGTGGGGAAAATGAATGTGTATGTGTATGATAATAATAATACCTTGACCGATAGAATACAACGTTTCTATAATGATGGAGAGAAGAGGGAAAACGAACTAGTTACTTCAGATAACTGTAAATAATTTGTAGATGAGTACTTAATTCCTCTCCATCATTACGTGGTAAATGGGGTGAAAGAGCGGGATCTTTTGGGTGAGGTAAATGTAGTTACGAAATATAAAATTCGAATTTGATTTAAATAAGAAACGAACGAATTTGATTCAATTCAGATATGAACTTTGAAAATTCGAATGCGTTTGAATCAAATTCACAAATAATCCTCCGGATCTTTCAAAAATATTTTTAAAAAACTTGAGTGTATTATTCATTTTCTTAAAAAAATTTAGAACGAAAACGGCAGTTGGATACTAGGAAACAACACGTCACCTGTATTGTTCCAAATTGCAAAATTACGCCAAGGAAATCGGATTTAAAATTTTTTTTATTACCAATTCATTTATTTTTTTTATATTTGCCAATTTCTAAGGTAATATTGAAGAAAGTAAGATATCTTCTTCTCTTTATATTACCTAAAAATTGGAATGAAAACGTACTAACAGAAAATTAGATTGAAAATGAGCAAGAGCCGATTACGGCATAAGTCGATTTACGCCCTTTTAATTCTTGCGTAGATGGTATCCCATTAAACTAACTATTCACCAGGAACAAATGAAGTTTATTATGATAAATGATTGTCATGTTCTCCTCAAGTCGGAAAAAACACATTCATAATAGAAAACTGAAAATAATTATTCTAACTTTTCATTTCTTCAATTAGCAAAGAAACAAAGAATGTTTTGCGGGACGTCCTTAAAAATGATATGCCTATGTAGTCAAATTGTTAGCAATTCAAATTTTAATCAAACTTATTATCCTTTTATTATTGTATTTCTTTCTTGCACCTAGGAAAACGCATCAGAAAGCATTTCAAAAGCAAGGTAAATAACATCCAAATCAAAAGGGTGAATGACCTTAAAAAAAAAAAAATTCATCGACAAACTCATTTTCAGTAAAAAATAGATATATGTACATAGCTATATTATTCCAAAATTTGGTTTAGTTTTAAAGAAGATTTCAAATATAAAATATGTATGTGTATAATATATATATATCGTCGGCTTAGTTCTTTTGTGTTCTAAGTGCATAAATGCGTATTTCGAGATAATGCAAATTTAAACTTTGAGTATTATTTTTTTTTCTTTATTAAACTTAACTTAAAAATTTTATATTATTATTAAAAAAATTAGAGTGTTTTAAATCATTTCTTATTTACGAAATGTCTGTAGACCCCTTAGATTTTTGACAAATTGGAAAATTGAAAATCGAGACATAATTCATTTTTGTTCTATACCATATATGCTTGTTAACTACGTGTACTTTCTTTTTTGTGCAATCGGAGATTTCCATTGGCTCTTATGCATATTGAACAAAAATGAATTGGTGGATTTCGGAAACCTGTGTGTGATATCGAACATTAATACTCTTTAATTTTAGATGAAATTTTATCGTATTTTTTATACTCTGCAAAAATTTTAATCAAAAGAACTTTTAATTTTCCTTAGTTTAGGTATTTTTTGATGTCAAACAAAATATAATTTTAAGCGATAGTATCAAACTTTAAAGCTTAAATTTATGAATTTTCGAAAAATGTATAAGATGTTTACTATCACAGTATTTTTCTTTTTTTAAGTACTCATAGTAAGTACACATTTTTAGTCTTATTTTAAAACAGACTCATAATAATGTTGGTCAACTTCTGGCATGTACTTCATCATTGACCGAATATAACGTTTTTTTCCAGTGGAAGTATTTTTTTAAAGTTTGCCGTTGGAATGTTTGGCAGTTCGTCTAGTTGTTCTTGATAACATTTTCTGCGAGGATTTTTGGATTTTAAAACTAGCTCGAAAACCGGGTTTTCTGTTAAATCGATTTTATATCCCACGATTTTATAATCTCGTTGAGTGAATATAAGTTCTTTTACTGAACTTATGTTGTTATAGAACATTAAAGAAATAAGCTATTATATATGATATTGAACAATAAGGAATTTTCAATAAAACGTATTTCACTAAATTGACCAAAAAAGAAGTAAAATTTATTTTCTGATAATTTTTAAAGGAATTAAGGGATATAGAACAAAAAAACTCTCGTAATTATAGAACATAAAAGAAAGTACGTACACTTAACATTTTAGGAAAATAGAACAAAAATGAACTCAATATCTCAAAAAGTAAAAGACATAGATCTACCGCGACTAGCTCAATCGAAAGAGCTACTTTCAAAACCTCAAAAATCGTTAAAACCCAAAAATCGGAAAAATGTGAGATAGAACAAAAAAGAACTAAGCCGACGATATATATATATATATATATAATACAATAGGTATATAGATTATGATCACTCACAGTTTATGCAAGGTAATATATTGCGCATGTCAGAAAATTACAACAGATCGAAAATGAAACATCATCGGAGTACATATATTATTGCACGTGCATCATACATACATACTCGAAAATATACAAAAATATACAAAATATACAAAACAAACAAAATTACCAAACTGGATTATTCCAAATATTATTCCAAAATTTGGTTTAGTTTAAAGAAGATTTCAAATATAAAATATGTATGCGTATGTATGTATTTAATACAATAGGTATAAATATTATGATCACTGATCGTCTGCACGTGCATCATACATACTCGAAAATATACAAACAAAATTACCAAACTAATGACCTTTTTTGTGTTTCATTCATGAATTTTTTTTTTACTACTATTTTGTTATTTTTTGTTTTGTATTTTTTTGAAGAATGCGAAAAAAAGAAGCATATATATATATATATCTCGCTTTGTCGGTGCCATCACAAAATAATACGTTTTGAAATTTAGAATGACATTTTTTTGCACTGAAAAAACTAATCTTATATAGCTAATCAGTGGTTTAACAACGAAAAGACAAACATGAAATTCGTAGAAAGTAGATAAACTACATCGGCAAACGAGGATATGATCGAATTTCCTAATACCAAAAATAAATCTAGTACAAGCATTGAAACATCTTTAGAGAACTTCATATTTTCCTTAAGGGGGGAACCTCCTCCAGACAACTGGTTTTTCAATAATTTTTTACAAAAAATTGAGAGCATTTATTGCAATGAAACAAATTGAATAATAATATTGACGTTCAAATGAATACAAAAATTTTTTTAAAAAAAAAAACAAAATGGCGGCGCTAGAGGTTCACGTGAAATATCAAATAAAAAAATATCACGTGTTTCTTTATAAACAATTCATTAAAACTAATATTTGTTTAAACAATTTATACGAAATTTTAGGTTTGTGCAAAGGCCGATAAGTTGAAGAATATGTGTACAAAATGTCAAGTTAATCGGTCCATTACTTTTTGAGTTACATTCCACGGCACGCAAAAAAACACGTTTTGAGAAAAACTCGATTGAAGTTTACGTTCTTGAAGAGAACGCATTACTTCGCATCACTTCAGTGACTTCCTAGGGACCTTTAAAATTTTCTGTTGGGCTTGAAACTTTGGTAATATATGTATTCTCCAGATACTAAACGAATTTTTAAAGCAAAAAAAGAAAAATGAAAAAAAAATAATATCTGGAGGAGGTTCCCCCCTTAAGCATGTCTTTATTTATCAGAGAAATATTCCTAACAATAGAATCCCGATCTAAACTACTATTCCTATAAATTTGAACGTCGTTAGCAAAAATTTGCAATGGACACTAGTGACTAGAGGATTCTATGTTATTAATGTACATAGAAAATATTAGAAGATACAGGACTGAACCCTATGAGGAACGTCGAAAATTACAGGAAGGAAATCAGACAAAGAACTGTCGAGAAAACTGCCTGAGAACGATTAGAAAGATATTTAAATATGAGAAAACTTAAAATGCTAATTGGCCGCAAACGGGATAGCTCTGAAGGATTACTGATCTTTGGGATGAGGATTATAGCTTCCACTGATTTGGATAGGAAGAGGACGTGAGAATAAAATTAAAGACAATTATTTTGAGGCGAAATGGAATCGCTTAACGAATTATAAATTGACGTTATCCAGACCAGAAGATTTCGATTTAACGTGTAAAACGAAAGCGAATTAGAGGATGCGTTAGAGAACATATCGACGAACTATTGATATCATTGGGTTTGAAAACCTCACTAGAACTACTGTTGCATCTGCCTAAGCCTAAATTAGAAACAGTACGCCAGAAAACAAGGTTCACAATTTACAAGGTTACCAATTAACTAGGTACTAGGTTTACAATTTAACAAATCAAAATTCCTGTATGACGCCAAAGATCAAATCGGAAATGTCTCGTAGAAATCTTATTTATATGGCGCCTTTTCTTTATAATAAAATTCCTGCATATTTGAAAAGTTTTGATAATATTAAAGATACTATGAAAGCAATTAAATCATGGCTTCTTAATTTAAAGAATGCAGAAGATTTTTTAAGGGGTACTCTTTGAAGCCGGTTTAAATAAAATAGAATTATTTAAGATGACTGACCACTCTATTTGATATTTTGTATTATTGCAACTGCATAATTTATTTATTTTGTGATTTGTTAACTAATAAGTAATACGGAAAACAACTATGTAACTACTAATACTATAGCATAACATTATTAAATTATCAATGTAAACTTTTATTTGGCACTATCTAAAAGTTGATCCGATACTTTGAGATGTTACTCATTCAGGATCAACTTATTTATTTTATTTGTTATATTTTATTGTATTTTGTAATGTATCTATTTTTATCTCGTACAAATAAAATAACTTTAAAAAAAAAAAAAAAAAAAAAACCTTGGGAGGAAGGGAGGAGCCTAACTTGTCCTTGAAATAACTCTTTTACGAGCGTGCTTATAATCTAAATGAGGCTGACTATTAGGATACCTTTTCTATAAACGATATTTACTAACTCTAATACTTATAGCATTCGAAATTTCCATAGGCAACCAAGGTGAAAATTTCGCTTTGATAGTAACCTTTTTAAGGGGAACTCAACTATCAAAGACTAAACTAATATACGAGTTGAAAAATTCTAGTTGGCTAGTTGCAGAACTAGGGCAACAATTTTCCTCCAAGGAACCGAGTGACAAGCTAAGTAATGGCGGGAATTATCTATACTAGAAAAATTTCTGAAACTAAAATTATTAGGATTAGGTGGAGAGTAACAGTTCACAGAAAAAACTTAAAGTCATGATGGGAATCCCATCATCCGGCGGATCCCATACCGAGAGACAACTGCTTGAAAAAACAAATAGAGTTATTACTAAAAGAGATGATATGGTCAGTAAGGTAATAAAAGGCACCGCTAGCGGTTGGACAACAAAACGTTGGTGCCACAGTGTTGTGTACGGATAAATTAAGACTATTTAAAAGTTTCAAATAATCCCGAGGGAAGCCGGAATTTTGAAGTATATCGAAATTAAAGTCACCTGATATATACATTTCATCGAATCTACAAGAGAAATAACTAAACAAACTTTCTAAGTCTAAAGGGATTTTTTAAATTGGGCATGCGACCTCTTACTAGTATTTGGAGGGTTATAGACGGTACCGGTTGTTGACAAAAGTTCAGAGAACAATCTCTCTGTGGATCAGTGGTGCAATGAGGAGCACATCCACTCAGGCACTGGAGACTCTGCTATTTCTAACTCCTCTAGATATCATGGGAAAACAGTGGGCAGCTAGCACTGCCATACGACTGAAATCCACCTTAATGTGGACCTGCAATAACACAGGGCACTCATCTATACTTTGTAACAAAGGGCTTCCCAAGACCACCGACTATACTGTCCCGTCACTATCTTTTGATAGAAAGTTCCGGACTATTATACCATCTAGAGAGGACTGGATGATGGATACAGTTTTGGAACCAGGAGTTTTGAACTTCTTCACTGATGGTTCAAAACGGGATAGAGGAGTAGGGGCTGGGGTGTTCTGCGAGGAACTCATGTTAAACCTCTCCTTTCGTCTCCCTGACTACTGCAGCATTTTTCAAGCTGAGGTTACTGCGATAAAGGAAGTAGCGGACTGGTTGAGGTATAATGTAATATCGACTAGAGATATTCGCATATATACGGACAGTCAGGCAGCCATTAAAGCGCTTCAATCACACCTTCTCACGTCGAAAGTAGTCCAGAGCTGTCTCTCATCTCTTAACGAGATGACAGATCAGTTCAACATCCATATCATATGGGTGCCAGGACATTTCGTTAGTACGGGGAACATGAAAGCCGATGAACTGGCTCGACGTGGTACAACGGACCACATTTCAAACAGCAAAAAGGATATTGAAATTCCTCTTGCGGTATGTAAACTGCTGCTTCAGGAGGAAGCCAGTAAGTTGACGAATGACAGATGGTCAAATAGTACCTCATGCGTAATAACTCGGCAAATCTGGCCAAAGTTGAACTTGGCGAGATCCAAACAGCTGATCTCACTTCAGCGGAGTCAGATCAGTGTGGTTGTTGGAGTGATTACGGGGCACTGTCTCATAGGCAGACATGCAAGTAGACTTGGTTTCTTCTCACATGACTACTGTCGTAGTTGCGAGGACGAAGAGGAGGAAGAGACAGTACTTCATCTTCTTTGCACCTGTCCTCGTCTGGCACGAAACAGACTGAATTTTCTAGGGGCACACCTTTTCAACGACCTGGCGGAGCTCAGCGAGAAGGACGTCAGGAGTATCCAGCGCTTCATAGCAAGCTCAAAGTGGTTTCAATGAGTTGGAGGAAAAATTTTTAATTTGTGGTATGGCTACGGACCTTTTTGTGTCTATGCCTGGTCCTGGTGGACCGCCACCCAAACCTAACCTAACCTAACCTTCTAAGTCTAAAGGGATTTTTTAAATTGGGCATGCGACCTCTTACTAGTATTTGGAGGGTTATAGACGGTACCGAATAAGATTTTACGACCATTTATGAAAACGTTGACAAATAAAAACTCTAAATCCGATACTAACAGTTCTGAAATAGAAAAAAGTATGGTAACTAATCTAGCCTTTTTATTCTAACCTACAAACATATATAAATCACCAAAATTGAGGGGAACTACCGTCCTATCTTTCCTAAATACCCGAGTAACCACGTGTCACAAAAAATCGACAAAAATTTCACATAAAATGGTGATTGGTGGAAAAAAATGTGACAAAAATTTGTCACACTATGGATGAAAAATGGTTGATGGGGTTGACGCCGATTGTCACGCGTAAACGAACATTTTGTAAATCAAATTTGTCGGGTTTTGGTGGAATATTTTTGAAATATTTGTTGAAAATTTAGTCACAAATTCGACAGTTTTTTTATGGTAATAAAGTCAAATATATCTCGATATTTCTGAATAATTGGTGGTTTAACTGTGGAACTAATTATAAACTATTTGTTGAAATATTTATAACCACAAATTCGATAGTTTTTTTAAAATACCACTTAATTATCAACAATTTTGTGGATATTTGTTGGTTTATTGATGCAATTATGCGTAAGAATTTTTTTTTTGACCCTACTAAAATTTTGTAAAAAATACTCCATTGTATGGTATATTTGATATTTTTATTATTATTTATTATAAAAAAAATATCTACCAAAAATGTAGAAATATCAAAATGCCCCCCGTACTTTAACTTTAACCCGAGCCGAGAGTCAATACAAACTGTCTCGACTCTAAAAATGAAAACTTTCCTTGAGTTTTCTATGTGGTAGTTTGGTTTCGTACAGATAAGCTTGCACAACCAAAAAGTTCGGTCTACTCATCAGGTACTCAGGTAGCTACGACCAAACACAAACTACAAAAATACAATTCCAACTTCAGACATTAAGTATGAGGCAAGTGCGTAGTGACTTAGCGAATTATAAATTCACCAAATCAAAAATGATCAAAATCTTTTTTTTTTGGGGTAAAATGAACATATATTTTGTCACAAAATAACGGCATAAATATGTGCCAAATTGAACTTACATTTTGTGACAAATTGGTAACTAAATTTTTTTTTTTTGGGTGGTAAAATCAACATTCATTTTGTCACAAAATACCCTTATAAATAAGTTCCAAATTGTCAACTTATTTTTTGACAAAAAGGAACTAAAATTTTATTTTTAGTTTAAAATTTTATGATCACCATTTTTGGTTACTCGGCTATATTAAAAACTTTTATGGCTAAAGCTGAATTAGGGATATTTGTGTTTAGGAAGGTCTCAGAGAAACAAAGTATTTCGACAGAAACACCTTTAAAAATGTGACTAATCTGGTGTATATTTGGGACTGATTTTGGATGTTTAATCTAGCTACATTTAATAGTGACTTATCACCTAACATAGATTTTAGGACTCTACTATATTAATATTGGGATTGTTAAACGACATAATTAAAATAAAAATAAAAACTTAGCGTAAACTCGACGTGGGTGTGATTGATATACAATTCTTACAAATAAAAATAAAAACGCTTCATCCAGCTCCAAAATGAAACTCGATTACTGGAAATCTAAAACGAGAAGGAATTGAATCTACTATCATAAAAATAGTACAAACTGGTAAATCTACTGCGATGGCTTTTAGCGATCTAGTCACGAGGATCGAAAGAGTGGTGGCTAATGGATAAATTGCCCTTTGCGTCTTTGTGGACATTAAGGGGGTGTTTGATAGTACCTCCTATGAATCGATAGAGAGGGCAGGAATGGAAAAGAGGATTCCGCCTTCTACGATTAGATGGATCTGCCCCATGCTAAAACATCGCAAGGTTACACCAAATTAGATCGTGAGTCAGTAGCCATCAAGGCCGTAAAGGGTTGTCTCCAAAGAAGCATATTGTCCCCTCTATTATGGTCACTGGTTATTGACGGACTAATGGTCCTTCGGGGTTGCCATGGATATGATATCCAGGGCTATGCGGATAATGTGGCTATCATAATCAGGGCAAGTTTGATGGAATCATCTCTGATCTCATGCAAAATGCACTCACTATAATAAGGCTGTGGTGTGACCAAGAAGGACTTAGTATCAATCCAAACAAAACTGCAATTGTTCCGTTTACGAGTAGCAAAAAGCTTGTGCTTATAGCTCCTTCTTTAAACGGTATAACTGTTCCTTTTCCAAGGAGGTTAAATATCTAGGGGTTATCCTAGATCAAAAATTAAATTGGGAACAACATATATTGCAAGTTCCAAATGAAACCACCAAGGTTTTCTGGGCCTGTCAAATACTCTATGGACGTGCTTTGGGTTTTTGGGGATTACAACCAAAAATGATCTACTAGTCATTTTAACCAATCATTAGGCCTATGGTTACGTACGCATATGTAGTATGGTGGCCCAAAACTGAGCAGAGGGCTGCGCAAACTTTATTGAATATGGTTCAATGAAAATTCCCGGCATTGTCTTTTCAGAAAGTCTAACATACTGTTAGCTTGTGCAATGCCGCTGTTAATAGGAAAATTTAAAGACAAGTTAGGTTAGTGAAGTACTCCTATGTCTCGAATTACAGAAACCCGTTCGACCAGTACTCCATCGATTATATAATCGGTTGAGATAACATTCCTACTTCTTACAAATGTCATAGTTTTACATTTAGAAATGTTAAGACATAACGAGTTTATACTGCACCATTCAGCGAAATTATTCACATCAATTTGAAATGATAAGGCATCAGAAATATGTATCTCTAGTAGTTTTATAGATTTTTAAATTGTCCGCGTAGATAAGAACTTCTGAGTTAGACAGGCAACCAGTCACGTCATTCACAAAAATATTAACAAAGAGTGGTCCCAGATGACTACCTTGTGGTACTCCAGATGATGCTAAAAAATTTCTGGAATTGGAGTTGTTAATTTTAACATACTGCTTTCTACCAGTCAAATATGATCGTATCCATTGCACTGGTATTTGATTTGAATCTAATTGATAGAGTTTAACAAACCGTGGACTACCTTATCAAAGGCTTTACTATTGTAACTGTATACAATACATCCGTTTGGAAACCTAACTCAAGCGCCTCTGAAACATTGTTATTAAAGATCGCGAGATTTGTAACCGTAGATCGACCTTTATAGAAACCATGTTGTTTTTTCGTTATAACATTTTTAATTATAAAACATAATCAGGCATTAACTAGACTTTCAAAAAGTTTCGGGACGCTTTAAAGTAAAGAAATTCGAATATAATTTCGAATATCCCTACGTGAACCATACTTAAAAATTGGAATAATCGATGATAATTTCCATACTTTGGGAAAAACTCCAGACCAAAGACTACGCTTAAAAATCTTTGCCAACGGAACCGCAAAGACATTAGCGCAACTCATCATGAAACAAGGAGGGATACCATCAGGCCTGTCCCTCTTTTTATAATCTGGCTGATTTAAAGCTATTAAAACCTCCTGATGTGTTAAAGTTAAGTTCGAGTTAATACTTGTCTTATCACAAGTAACCAAAGAGCAACTTGTGTTATTCTTAGCGTATACCCCTTCAAAAAATTCAGCAAATAGATTACATGTCGCTTGTTTATCATTTGAAAAACTATACCATTGAAATACATTTGAACAGGATATCCACTAGACTTCTTTTTGTACTTCATGTAACATCAGATCCGCCTAGTTTGTTATGTCATTTTCGATCTGCTTGGCATAGCAATTGTATAAAAACTTGTTCAACATATTAAATTCCGTTCATACATTGCTATAATATAACCGATAGTTTAAATCAGATGGATTTGATTTAAATATTTTATGCAATTTATTCTTTCGATTTTTCAAATTTGTAAGTGATCTGTTATACCAGTAAATTGCCCCAGTCTACCCCATCGAGAAAGTTCCTCAGGTTAACATAATCTCCATTTCTATAAAATTTAAATAAGAAGAAAAATATTAAAACTATTAGAGTTAAAAGAGTCGCTAAAACACTTACAAAAAGTTATATCTAATTAAGGGGTATGTGATAAATACTCCCAGAATTTCCGAGATCATTGCATTCTGAACTTTTATGTCCATATCCATTGAACATCAAATCTAGCAGTCGGCCATTTCCATTAAGAATATTATTGCATTGCTTAGTACCCAAACCAAACATAGTATCCAAAATAAGAAATATTAAAAAATTTTAAAAATGTGTGTGTTAAGTGTGTTTCGCCAAGTGCCTACGGCAGAAAGTGTAAGAAGTGCAAAATAAGAGTTACGTTAGTTGAAACTGGAATAATATCCGTGTCCAAAAATATCAAACTAATCTTAGATAGATTAAAGTCGCCGGTGAAGATTATCTGGTCATCAGACAATCATATTACTCGGATGTAGCAAATGATGGAATATTATGCATAATAATATTTGTTGAGAGAAGAATTAGATTCTCAAAACTAATAATTCAAGTTCCCTTTCTATACACAGATTCACATCTTAATTGCCTTAAGACTCCAATCGTAATTCCACCGCACAACCGATCAATGTTAGCATCTTCGTATTTGCCACGACGAAAAACTTCATACGAATTTGGAAGATACATACTTCTCCGATTTAAAAGACTGGTTCAGCCAAATCTCAGTTATGCCGATAATGTCATATTCCTCATCAGAAGCATTGAGAAATATGTCTCTCGATTTAGAACGAATACCGCTTGCAATATAATAACAACAGATAAGTAAAAGTGTTTATAGGTGAGTCCGTAGGCTGATAATGATTGATTTGGTGATATTGATTGCTTCTGTGATATTTTGGTTTTGGATACAGCTGCATCTCTTCAAATTTTAATAGGTGCAAGGTAGCGAAACCGCCGCCCCGGTGGCACAGTTGTTAGCATGCTTGCTTTAAGCCCCGGAGGTCCCGGGTTCGATTCCCGGCGGGTGATGAAAAAATCACGGCTGGTTATGTAGGATCAATGAATTAATCACTCATTATCGGTTAAAAAAATGATTACGAAACTTCAATATGAAGCGGCCAAATCCCTCTATGGGATGTAGCGCCAGCGAAAAAAAAAAAAAATGGTAGCGAAACTGCATTGTAGTTTTTTGAACTAGATTTTCTGGTTAGAAACCTAATCAAAACACCTCTTGTCCAGAACGTAGACGATAAAATTTGGCTAGAGAACTTACTGTCAATACTTACCTTAAACGGAACAAATGTTAACTTAGATTTATGCCGGCCTCTTGGCAATAATAAACGACACTCAACGGATTCCACCCCCTCAACTTTGAAGTACATAGTTAACCAAAGCATTCACTTCTGTATTTGGATTTAATCTACTCACATATAAATGTTCAAGATCTTACATTAACCGGTTGCAGCGATACGACAGGATCACCAACTCCAAGAACTTCTGGAACGACATCATTAAAGCTAGTATTGGCATATTGTTAACTGGTTGATGCATCTGGAAACTTCATGTTTCATGAATACTTAGCTAACCGCTGTGCTTCAATGGAAGTTTTCATAAATTCATTCATTAGTCATTACCGAAAACGATTCGAATAGTTTGATGAAGTTATCGGATAAAACATCTAGTTTTTGCATATAGCAAAAAATGTAAATTCACTGCAAAACCAAATGCAGTGCAAAACCATCATAATTGTTTAGATGTCGTCAGTTGATTAAATGTGGCGGCGCTAACGTCAACGCATTTGAAATGAAAAACTTGTTTGCAAATGCCGGTGCATGGGCAGAAATCTTCACGCCCATTCGACTCCACAATACATTTACCACAATTATCTTGCATTGTAATTATTAAAATGATAATAACAATTAAATAATTTAATAAATAACAGTTTAACAGCACAATTTGTAAATATTAGAATAAGGAAATAGAATGAAAAGTGTCTGTTATATCTGTATCAGATCAATTACAGAATATCACATAGAGAAAAAAAATCACTACAGTTATATTTTGGATATTTTAGCAAACAGCTGATAATTACACGCAATCTCATACAGCCAAATTTAAATGAATTTGTATTATTCATTTAATGTAAGTTAATTTTAAGATTTAATTTATTTATATATTTATTTAATAGCACAACAGTTACACTAACAAACGGATAATTTATTGTAAATCCAATTCAACACGTTAACAGTTCTATGAAATAATACTATAAATAATTTGGTATAAAATCAAAGTTGATTAAATAAAATCATAAACTCACAGATCTCCTTTTTGTACAATGACACCTTATTGTAAATGAGCTAATGCTCAAAATGGGGTGTCTCAAAATTTAAGTTAATAAGAAATAAATAAATAAAGATCTATTATGAGATACCATTACACATAAAACCGATTTATGATAAAAATTAAATTGCTAGTTGAAAATTTCCAAAATTTGAAGGTATATTATAAATTTAAGTATTAAAATTGATTTATTGCAACGATGTTCACACAATGAGAGTCAATTCATAATTGATGTTAAAAAGGATGCTGCAAGTATGCACAGAAAAAAATGAACTTGCTTAGAATATAAAATCCCATTTGTTATTTCAAGAAAAGAATAAAATTTAAATATAAATCAGTTTTTTGCTTAATATGAGCTAAAAATATTTGATTTAACTATATTTATCTTAAAATAAGAATCTATAATAATTATAGAATCAAGAATTCAATATTTAAATTAAGAAATGAATTAATTGATTATCATTAAAAAAAACCTGGCTTAATACAAGAAAGCGATTTAATCAAGTTTACAATTTAAATTAAGAAATGTAATAATTGGTAATCATCAAAAAAAATTTACTTAATACAAGAAAGCGACTTAATCAAGTTTACAATTTAAATTTAAAAATGTAATAATTGCTTATCATTAAAAATACCTGACTTAATACAAGAAAACGATTTAATAAAGTTTATAATTTAAATTAAGAAATGTAATAATTGCTTATCATTAAAAAAATCCTTACTTAATACAAGAATAGGACTTAATTGACAGTGTAACATGAAACAAAAAAGTGATTAAAATTAGCATGCGTTTTGTATTTATATCCAGAAAGATTTTGCTTAAATCACTATTTTTAAGAAAAAATATTAAAATATAACTTGTATTTTTTAAACTTTTTTTAAATAATGAAGCTAAACCTAATATCAACATGATTGAAAATGCTACACAGAAAAATGAAATTTCGATTATCTATTCTATAAAAAAATCATATATTGAATAGTTTTTACCCCTTCATTTTCAGCTAATCAAGCTGCTTTATTAAATGGAGTGTTGGGTCGAATAAGGATCATAAGAATTTTCTACTAAATTTAAATCGTAATACTGGCTTTATTTGAGAAAGGGTAAAATTAATTTGATAATTATTCTTGCTTGAGTATAAAATATTACTAATTCGTTAGAATCTTATACGAAATATTCTTTAGTGTTACTTAGAACTATTACAGAGTACAATATTACTTCAACTAAATATTTCTTCCTTTATTTTGTTCCTTAGCCTTAAATTTTAACTCTTTAGTTTGTTTTTATGTTGTTTGACGAGATAGAATAATGTTTGTGTACATATTATGTATTAATCAATATATGTACATAATGTTCAGTTATTTTGTTTTCTCCAAATACACCAAAATGTATTTCTCCACAGATTTTAAATGATACAGGTTTCGCAATTTTTTTAATTTATATACATATTAAAAAATAATATCTTTTTCTGAATCATGGGGAGGATGTTGGGGGGGGGGGAGGTTTTGGGGGGAGGTGGTGGGGGTGTGTTGGGGGAGGGGTGTTTGGGGAGGGGGTGTTGGGTAGGGAGGGGAAGTTGGGGAGGGGGTTAGGTTTTAATCTACGATTCTAAGGCGCAAGAAAATTATAATAAAAAATCCCGATTATAAGACGCCCTCAAATAATTTATTCAATCATTACAATTTTAATAAATAAAATTATAGCTTATATCGTTTTCTTAGCTCAAAATTGTCCGCATGAGAAGCTTTTTCAACTTTCCTTCTTTCCTTCAACTTAGACTACAACAAGCTAATTACCTCAACATATTAAAAATAATACATAATAATAAGTTTGAATCATAAATCGGTGTACATGGTCGAAATTTTATGACGTAAATTCGATGTTCGATAGTGTTCATGTCTCTCTTTTCAAGAATAAAATGGTACACCTACTGATTTCTATCGGAAAGGGTCTCAAGGCATCTCTTACCAGACGAAACGTGGGTCGATGGGTGCCACAAATAGTAGAAATACTATATACATATCTAACTAACATCAAAATGAATTTCAATATTTCCAATACGACAATAATAAATCTGCCGGCTTTTTGAGCCTTTACCTAAGAAATCATCCTTTATCGTAGAATCAGGTTATTTGAACTATATACTTACATACATATATGTAAATTGAGTCAAGACCATCTAGAGTTGTTTTGTGCAGGTGTTCATTAATTTGAGTTTGTAAAATAAGGTCAAGGCTAGCCAAATTGAAATTTTTTTTTCATCTATTAGTTTGTGCCTGTGAATCTATGATTCGTTTCAATTTAAGTTTTTAAGTTCTTGTTATACGGCTCATGGTTCAACATTACATACAGTCAAAGCTATTTTTACTTAATTTGAATGCTGGTGGTAAACGAAATTAATATGAATGAATTACGGCATAAAGATTATAATGTGTGTTACGACATATCGATTATATGCAGTAAACGTTTTTAGAGAATATTTAATCATATAAAATTAGCCATTTAACACTTTAACGTCCGCATATTTATTTTGCTGCCGCGCGTAAACATCCGGCAATATTTTACGAATTTTAAAAAATTTACTTGTTAGAGAAAAACAGTGTAAATTTTTACCAAAACAAGAACATATGTTTATTTATTTAGATGTTTATTTACAAAAGCAATTAAAAAAAATTATGACGCGATCTCTTAGTAAAGATATAGGCATACAAGGGTATGTTACAGAATGCAAAAATGCATGCCCGGCTATTTAGCGACAGTAATACAACCATGCATTAATGCACGGCCGGATCGTTCGGTGTTAATTTCATTTAGACAGTTATGATAAATTTTTAACTTTAATTTCGTTCGAGCTTAAAAGACAGATATTTGATATTGATCAACTCAGAAATCGCTGAAACTATTTAATTTAATCTACAGCTGTCCTAGATTTGTTAATTCGTTATATCCAAAAATCTGCCATTCTAGTTTAAATCTACTTGATTAACAGGCTGATGGTAGCAATAGATAGTTTTAGATAATTTAACGAATGTTGTTTATCCAAAATTTCACCCTTTGTTGCATTTCACTATATTACTACTATAACAATTACATAAATGTAATAAATATAAATGCAAGTTTGAGCATATTGGTAATTTCTATAAACTCAATCAGATATGTATTTCATATCTGATTGAGTTTAAATGAATTACTTTACAAAAAATTACATTAAAGAAAATGTAAATTTTTTAAAATGAAAATTTTTCTGCCAAAATTATAAAATCAGGTCGATTATAGAATTCGCGGGAGCGAATCAATCGCGGATCGAAAACTTCATATAAAAAAAATTGGAAACAATAATTTTATATCATAGTTTCATTGAAATTCATTTGGATATTTTTACAATTCGTCAAAAAAAAAATTAGTTTAGAAATGAGATAAAATTATTGCGAATTTTAATTGCATATAAATCAATAGAAGTTTTCAAGGATACTTTGATTTATACCAATTGTTTTCTATTTTTTATACGCGGTTTTCGATCCGCGATTGATTCGCGATTTGATCCACCTGAATATCTGTTTGGTTTTGTAAAAAAATCCTTATTGGCGATTGGACTGTCACGATTTGGCATGCAGAGCTTAGGATTTAATTTAATTCCGATAGTTTCACTCTCCATATGTTTTATATCCAATCGCCAATATTTGGGCTCAAATTATCATTTGTATTCAACGTATGCCGCCGTCGTTTGCTGTGATATGTACTTAAGTTGCTTCAAATAATCATGGCTTAGTTAAATTAAAAGAAAACTTAATAAAATATAGAAACATATTTAAAAAAACGAGAAGGGCTCAGTAAATTCTAGCAAACCTTTCTTAACTAATGACATATTTTAAATAGAGTTGCTAATATTTAGCAAGCTTTATTTAGAATTATTTATTAACTAAGCAATATTTCTAAATTACAGCGGCCATTTTCTGCAATAAACACACACTCGCTTAATTCTATAACGTAACGCTTGTAATAAGCAAGCCTCAGGGTTGCCACTTTTACATAGAAAATACGGAGTAGATACGGCTTGAAAGTGGAGTAAATTAACTTTTTTTGGAGTAAATCATGCCTTAGTAAAACACAATGCTCTTATTTCAGAATATTTATTAAATTAATACATTTAAAATAAATAAGAGATTTAATATAAATAATTCAATTTATTTAAATTATATAAAAAGTGTAAGTGTAACATATTCTGATATTCATAATGTTACACCTTACACGAAAGGAACATCATTCATATCACATAAACAATTTGAGAATATTGCGTTGTAGTCTTATTTCAGTTGATATTTTCCATCGATATACTTGAATTTGTCTGAAAATTTTAGAAGTTCTGGTGTATCACCTGGTTCCCAACAAGCTTTGTCTGGTTTCAAAAGTTCCTTAGCAAACATAAGATTTTCCACAGTTGTCGTATTTAGGTTGGTTCTTAAGTTAGTTTTAATTAAATTTAATTTTGAGAACTTCCGTTCTGCTGATGCAGTACTATGAGGTAGCGAACATAGTATTAGCATGTATTTTGAAATTTCGTTAAAAATAGGCTCTTCCACGACATCCTTGTAAAGTTTCAATTCAATCCAGAATTTGGTGACATCCCCCGAAAATTTTGCCGCAATCTCAAAATTGCCAATCAATCTGCGAAATTGATTATTTAAAGTTTCTAAATCACAGTCGTGAAATGGAAAATTGTTTATTAAAGGCATGATGGACGGAAGGCTTCCTGTTACGATCTCGTTAATATTTAAATATTTCAATAATTTTAATTTTTCGTCATTAAAATCAAATCTCTGTTTGATTTGGCCGCAATTTCAATATAAAACGATATTAATGTTAATTTTAGGGCTTTGACTTTTGGTTCTTCCAATCCTTCCGAAATTAGAAAATTTTCAAATTTAATCCCAAAATACATTGCCGTTGGTGTAAGATGAAATTCTGGATCTTTAGTATTTGTGTCTAATTTTAAATACTCTGGTTTAATAAAATTTTTAAGGATTTCTATATAAAGTGTATGCATCTGACTATATAGTACATTAATTTGTGTCAATTCCGATTGAAAATTGGTATTAATTTCATTTACTAGTTTTAATACATAAGACATAAATAAGAGATAACATTTGTTTAATGGATCCGTGAGAAACTCGTAAATTTCAGCTGCGTTTGAACTGTGAAGCTCCTCAAAATCATATAAACGAAAATAATGCTTTAAGGGGTTCCACTGTTCTAGCAATCTATTGACGACACTTTCGAATGAAAGCCATCTCGTCGTACTTAACCTCAAGATCTTATGATTTTCAACATCAAAATAATTTTGAAATTCGCGAAACGATCCGATGCGTTTTGGACTATGCGCAAAATGATTGAAAATATTTTTTACGTTTTTTTCTATGGAATTTGGTAATTTTTTGCATGCGGCCGAAGCACATAAATGCAAGGAATGGCATGTGCATCGGAGGAAAAACAAATGTTTGTTGATTTTATAAAATTTGGACACTACTCCATTTAAGTGACCAGTCATTACTGCGGCATTATCGACTGCTAGGCTAATAACATTCTCCATTGGAATATTGCTATTTTTAAAATTGTATTCAATTTCATTAAATATTTGTTGGGCTGTAGAAGCACTCAGTTCGATTAACCCCAGAAAACAGTCAATCACATTATTTTTATGTGTATCAAAAAATCGAGCAACCATCACTAAGCATTTGGTAGTAGACAGATCGGTCGTTTCATCGATCATTAGAGAAAAGTTTGTGTTTTGAAGTTTTCTTGAAATTTTTTGTTTAGAAAACGGTCCGATTACTTGATTAATCATCGCCGTACACTTGGTTCGCCCACATTTTAAATCTTTAGCCAATTGAGAATCGTGGCAAGTTGTTTGAAGTAGTTTCGGCAAAGAGTCCATTTGTAAAAATGGTAAGTCGTACTGCACACAATACATTACGCAACCAAATTCAGTTGCCTTTTTGCGATGACTGGTTGAATTATCAACAGATTGAAAACTCTGTTCAATGGTTGCCGTTACATTTTTGTTTGATGTCGTCTTAGATGGGTTTTATTGTTCGCTAAAACTTTAAAGCAAATAGTACAAAAAGCCAAATCATTTACCTTTTTTAACCAAGGAAACGACACTTCCCATTCAGGTTTGTAATTCTGTTTGTACTGTTTTCGTTGGGGCGTTTCTACTGTGGGATCTGAATCATCAGAATTGTCGAGATCATTTGTGGCTGTTGGTGTATTCCTATAAAGTTATAAAGTATTATATAACAGGGTTTTGAAAATGTGTATAAAATTTAGTAGATTTTAGGGCTTACCTATTATTTATTACATTATTTTCTGGAGCAATATTATGTAAAGAAGAGAGTTCACTTGTTTGAATAATATTTGCCGACTCACCAGGCCTACAAAAATGGTTTAACAATCAATTTTACTAAATTTATTAGAACACATCAACGTCTTTAACATAACCCATACTTTATGTCCCTGTTTAGATTTATTTCGAATACATTTTCATGAAATAAAATAGAAAAATTACTTACTTATTTTTTGAAATTGTTTGAAAATATCTTTTCATATTTATCAAACAATAAATTATTTATACAAATCGCAAATTAACGGGACACGCAAAAAAAATAATCCGCTGAACTGCTGAAATGAAATGTCAAAAAGGAGTAAATTTATAACTTATGAAGTTAGCCATGATGAATATGAAACGTAGACATTTCCTTAAACAGGGGCACGGTCAGTCAAGTATGCATGTTTTATTATGTTATGTTATTTACATGTTACTATGTCATATAATTAAATTTAGGGTTAAAATGTTAGGTTTTTCTAATGATTTGACCATTATCGTGTCAAAATCAATCATTTATACATCGGCATTAAAATTGTAGCAGATTTTGATAAGTGGCCTCTTAATTTTGAAATTTTGAAATTGTAGCAGATCTGCTCCATTTGTAGTAAAGTGGCAACCCTGGCAAGCCTTGCTAAATTTGCGCATGCGTATTATATTTCCTCTTCAACATCGTAAAACGATTTCAAAACCGTTCTTCTGGTTCTGTTGACTGTTGAGTTGATGATAACGTGCTACTGCTAAGTGCTAGTTTCTAGTTTAATTTTTATGTTAATTTTTAAAATTGGTTATTGTGAAAAAAGTAAGAATACATTTATGTAAGTATGTAATAAATTGTGCTATGTGTAGTTTAGAATTCTCGGTGTTTCTGTTTTTTTTCTAACCGGATTATTTTCAATGGACATTTTCAACATCAACTATGTTGTAGATAAACGCTGTGTGCATCGCCATCTTTGTGTCCTTTTTTGTTTAGTAGTGCGTGATTTTGTTGAGTAGTGCATACGAGTATTATTTTTATTTTTCGCAAAAGTGAAAATGTGATAAAATATAACAAAAATTTGCTATATGGAGTTATATGGAAATAGTGGGTGTTTCCGAAATGCGATTTTAAATGCTCATTTTGTAAAATGCGTATTTTTGCGATAAATTACGTTTCGTGAAAATCATAAAACTATTTAAATTTGGGCCACTCCAAATATGATTACATAAATCAAATTAATTAAAAATTAAATTATAAATTGAGGTCAAAAAACCTGTATTAAAAATGCTCGCAAAAATTACATCGCATGCAACTTTTCAAATGTGACTTCGCTAAATGTACATTTTACATTTCGGATGCACCCATTGTCTATGTAATTTTAAGTTTTATTTGTTAAAATTGTAATGATTCAAATATAAATATTTAACTATTCCAATATGTAGTTTAAAGTCTGATTTTCTTATATTTGATTGATTTGGAACAGTTTTATCATTTTAAATACCAAAAATTTTTACGTAAAAATTGCAAAAATTTGATAATAAACTAGTGACACTAAAAGCATAAATATTTATAAAATATTAACTTTTAGCTTATATTTATAGGTAAAAGCGTGACATGTTCAAATATGTATAGCCCCAAAAATGTTTAGTAACCCACTTATACATTAATAGTGAATTTAGCATTGAATTTCTGCAATTTTTAAGCATGGTTTTCTGGAATTTAAAATGATAAAACTTCAAATCAATCAAATATAAAAAAACACACTTTAAAATACACATTAAAAAATTAAATATTTGAATTAGGTATTACAACTTTAACAAATAAAACTTTAAATTAAATTGATACTATTGTATTTCCATATAATTTCATGTGAGTGTAGCTTGAAAAACAGGTAGCTGTATCGCGTATTTTTGATTTTTTTTTAATACAATCGCCTATCTGTACTTTTTATGAGATGAAAACCAAGAATAACAGAAATTACCACATTTTCGGAATTTTTTATATAATTTCCAAAAAAAACTTTTGCTTTAAGAAATCAGAACGCTGCATTTCTATAAATTTTAGAAGATGCAAGCGAATAATCTCAGAAAATTGCTGCATTTACCAAATACATAATAATTAATAATAATAATAATATTAATTGCTTCGTCAACCTTGCAGACACAGTTCAAAGAGTTTTTATCGTTATTATGGCTTCTTCCGATAGTACCACAAAATGCAAAAAATTGCAAGTTTTTTAAATATAATTATTTTTTTAATGTAATTTTTATTCGTTGGGCTTAGAGGATAGCGGCTATCGTCCACACCCACTGCTTTTCCAGAATTTATATAACTTCCTCTGTTGTGTTTGTGGACTTTTTCCAAAAAAAATAAAACAACCTATTTGCATTCCGATATTTATATAATGTGCGCGCTGTGTAAGTTGTAGTACAAGACTACTACGATATTTATATAATATCGCAAACAGCGCGTGGTGTGCAAGTGTATTTGTACATTCTCTTTCAATTCTTATTTATAATTTTACACTAATGTCGAGTTCTTTCAGACTAAAAAAACTGAACTCAAGCAAAAAAACACTGAACTCAATCATTTTCTACTATGGCGAGTTCCGTTTGTTTTGATCGAGATCAGTTTTTTTTAGCCTGAAAGAATTCGACATAAGTAAAAAAAATTAAAATTTTCCCGGTAAAATTTCAAAATTTCCTCAAGAAAATTTCTTGTACCTTCGAAAAATCATTCATAGCAACCCTAACATCAAAACCTATGAACAAATTGCACATTTTTGGTTACTTTGAATACAATTATAACAAAAAGTGTTTAGAAAAGTTCCAATTTTTTCCGAGTCTAATTCCAATTTTTACGATATTAATTCCTGCGACCTTAATACGCTGTCCCAATTAAGCATCTACGTCCTGAATTTTATTTTATTTGCAAAAATTTCCTTCTATTTTTTTCGATATATTTTGTAATTTAACTTTGTAAAAGCAGATCCAACGGTACCACTTTTGACCTTAGCTTTGGTGTATCACTCATACTGGGCTTATTAGTTATTTCTATATATCTGTAGATACCAAAAAGGTGAAATCGCTTAAGTTCATTTACATAGTTTTGAGATTATTGAATTTAAACATTTTAATTTTATTTTGAAAACTGCGTGAAGGACTAAATTATTTTAGGCGCAATTTAATGATAGAAAATTGTTAGGTTTACTGCAATTAAATGATTCAAAGAATAAAATATGTAAATATGTGTATGAAATTAAGAAATTTAGCAACTAAGCGATTCTTTCAAAATAAATATTATTCAAATAAAAGTCTTAAGTTACTTATGCCCGATTTCAGAACAAAACAGCAATTCTTCAGTTAAATAATGTTTCATCTTTTTCGTCTTTTATGAAATTGCAACTTGTTTCAAAATTCAAAATCAATGCTATCCTGATTATATTTCTTTTTTACATAAGCATTGTAACTGGCGAATTAAATATTTATTTGAGCGATATTGAAAAGTAAAATATTTAATGCTACCTTTAAAATGCTCATGTAATAAAGAAATATAATCAATGCAACCTTGATTTTGAATTTTGAAACAAGTTGCAATTTCATAAAAGAAGAAAGAGACGAGATATTATTTAATTGAGGATTTGCTGTTTTGTTCTGAAATCGGGCATTAGGCGTTCATTTCAGTTTTATTTATCATAAAAAATAATACTAATGCCCGATTTCAGAACAAAACAGCAATTCGTCAGTTAAATAATATTTCCTCTCTTTCTTCTTTTATGAAATTGCAATTTGTTTCCTAATTCGAAATCAATGCTATCTAGATGATAATTCTTTTTTACATGAAAATTTTAAAGGGAGAATTAAATATTTGACTTTTCAATATCGCTCAAATAAAAATTTAATTCTCCCTTTAAAATGTTCATGTAAAAAAGAATTATCATTCAGATAGCATTGATTTTGAATTATGAAACAAATTGCAATTTCATAAAAGAAGAAAGAGAGGAAATATTATTTAACTGACGAATTGCTGTTTTGTTCTGAAATTGGGCATTATTGAATTTAATCCATTTTTACAAAATATAATTTTTCTTTAATTTCGTTTAAGACGAATTGATTTGCTATAATTTAATTGTTTGGAATTTCACATCTTCCGTTCCGGGATTTCACATCTTCCGTTCCGCTTCTGATTTGTTTCTGATTTAGAAAAAAAATCATACTTTTCACATAAACATGGAAGAATCGCTTAAAATATTTTTATACTATGCATTCGGCGTCCGGCAATGAAATTGATACATCAATTTTAATGTAGATAAGCGATTCTTTCAAAATCAAATATTTACCAAATAAATTAAGCGAAAATTGAATTGTTGATAACTTGGTCAATTTCTGTACGATTTTTATGGAAATTGGATATGTTAGAAAGCAAGAAAAACTAAATAAAAAAAAACACAAAAAGAAGAATTGCTTAAAATCACATAAACAGTTTCACCTTTTTGATACAGATATATTTCGGACGTATCATTTTCATAACGTTTCAAGATTTGTTGACCCAGTATGATTGATGATCTTGTATGTAATATTCTTTTGATTATATGCTAAAAATAATAATACTGAATGACGACTCCCCCAATGCGGTCAGGGGCATATGGTTTAGTGGGTCATTTTAGTATGGTATTATATTATTAAAAAACGAATTTTTGGTTTCAGTAATAAGTTTTAGTTTTGTTTTATTTTCTAGATTATTATTTTAATTTTATAGGTAAACAAAAGTGTTTTACTAACATAAATTAATAATTGCATATTATATAAAATGTCTATGACTGAAGAAAATACAGACGAAGGATATATAAATCATGTTCTATTGTTTAATACTTCAAACAATTTTGATGAAAATCAAACATGTATAAATTACGGTAACAAATTAAGCTTTTATTTTATTTTTTTTTTTTTTTTTTTATTGGGATTTATTCTGTATATAAGACTATTTAATGTTTTAGTAATACATACATTATTTTATAACATTTGTTTTTATCTTCAATTTTCACTCAGGGAATAGCGATAATAATGTGTATCATAGTCTTGAATCTGAGGTAACTAACGAGCCAATCAATCCATTGCACGATACACTAAAAGACTGGGGGCTATAATCAACTTGGAGTAATTTTCAAAGTAATATATTAATATTAATATGCTTACATGAATATATGAATGAATATCATACATATATCTTTAAATGTTTCCAGAATTCCAATTTGATAATGTAATGGATTTAAAAATTCTAACCGAGTCAGATTTGGACCTAATGTTTCCAGATCCAAGTGACCTTTGTAAAAAAAGTAGACTTAGAGCAAAGATTGGTGAATGGCGAATTGCTAATGTGAGAATAATGTTGCGATGGTGATTACTATTTGGTAGTTACTTATGTTTATTTATAATTTTTTGATTTTTAAGGGCTTTCCGATACATTCATATATTCTGAGTAATACATCAACATCAAGTACATTACCACTGACTTCTTCAATGAGCTCGTTGATCCCTAGCTCCAGTATATCATCTAGTTCACATGAATCTGAAACACAGAATATTTTTCAATTTGTATAAAACTATTAATATTTTCCTTTAATTAATAGTCTAATGAACAAAATTTATATATAGGAATTGAACAATTTTTTAAATACCGGCCGCGGCAAAAAGTTAGTCGAAATTAATAATAAAAATGGCACTTTGGACGAAGATAGTCAAAACATGCTAATCGAGAGTATCGTACATGAACATATGATACGAGAAGAAAATATGACCGCTGCTCAATTGGAGAAGATTAGTCTTGATATAGTTAAATATTTTCCTGGTGAATTTAAGGCAAATATTATATATATGTATATATATATATCAGATTTAACCATTTAAAAAATGTACTATATTTAGGAAATGTTTTACGTCGGAGGAAAAAAACCGTCTGGACAATTTTATAATAAATATAGAAATAGCTGCCAAAAATTAAAAAAAATTGGATTTTTCAAAAAAAAATTCACTATTTCGTCCAAAAAATCCATTCCAGGGAACAGCAATCAATGCGGTACAGAGCACGACACCTAGCTTTACTTTTTTTATTATTTGTATTATTTATTTGTTTTTTTATATTATTAGACACAATTCTAGAGATCGAAGAGGAATTTGATGACAATAAGAAATGGCTTTCGTATATGATGTCTCCATGGGACACTGTTGAAATCAAATGGAAAAATACTGCAAAAGGACGCCTCAAAGAATTTAAAGATTCATCAAATCCATTAAAGGCAAATGAGATAATCAATAGCTGGCCTCTTTTGAAATCAGCGAATGGTAGCAGATTAGTAAGTCATTTAAAACTAAAACGAAATTTATTTATTACTTAAACACAAATATTTTCAGATCGATATTGATTTCCAAATTTTGTATCCGGGCTCAAATTTGTTGTTATTTCAAAAATGGGAAAATTTTAGTAAAAAGTTCCCCCTTATCCTATCTAAAAAAATTAAAAATAAAAGAGTGTTTGAAGAGCTGAAGTCTCTCCCTCAAGACGAAGGTAAGTTACTTAAGTAACTTAAGGGAGAACACCACTGTGACCTACCATTTTCAAGTGCTTAGTTTGGTATTTTTTTTTTTGAGGAATGGGTTGAGTTTAGAGAAAAAAAAAACTTTTAGGGTACATTTGGCATATATTTAAGTAAACAATAAAAAAATTTATGTAAAAAAAAATACAAAATGGCGCCGCAAGAGTAGCTTTAGTAGAAATGTCTTAAATTTGTTCCTGGAACAAAAAATAATATATTTTCATGAAATTAATTAGTTTTAGCATCTAAGTACCTGAGGAAATTGAAAAATTCGAAAAAACAAAAAATAGAGACAAGTTTGAAGAAAAAGTTTCATTTTTCGACTATAATTTCCGTATAAAAAATTGTATATCTTTTTTAATTTTTAATAAATCAAAAAAAAAAACTCAGGTACTTCGATTTTAAATCTATTTAAGAAGCTACAGTTAAAATTTCAAGTCGATTGAACAAAAATTGATTGAGTTCTGCTGCGTGCAGATTTCCAAAACACGGTTTCGAGAAAAACGCGTTTAAAGTTTTTGGTATCAATAACTTCTCAATAAGAGCTCTTAGGAAAATGCTTGAAAACCTTATAAAAAAAATTTTTTTTAGCTATAAACGAATTTCTATCATACTTTTGAGGGTCTAAAGGATTTTTTACAGGCAAAAAAAAAATCGATTTATTGAAAATCTCACAGTGGTGTTCTCCCTTAATATTTTTTATGATATTTCCCTGTATATATACATATTTCCTAAGTCAAATAATATGTTGAGCTCCTAATTAATTAACATTATTTCTCTCTCTCTATTTCCAGACTACAGAAATTTCAAACTAATTAAATTTATACACTACATCTTAAAGCCAGGTATAAGAATAACCAGCAAAGCAAAATCGCATGTTTGGAAACCTTCAATACAGAATTCTATAAACTCATTAACAATTGAAGTTTCTTCCATAATAGAATTAAAAAAAGTTATAGAAGAAAAAAAACAATATTATTTATCTTACGGCATCACCTTGCAACCCTTAATCGGCATTATTGCTGATGGTCATCATCAATATCAATACACTATTATATTCGATGACATTTACTACAAATTTGATAATTTTTTAAAGTGTCTGGATACTTGTTTTAAATTATTTTTTGTTTTAAATTTGAAATACCCAATAGAGTCGCAAAAAGTTTGGAGTTTCATTGAAAATTATTTTTACGAAATTAATTATTCTGAATCTGTCAACCCTGAAATTAAAACTGTTATCAAAGAAATTGATAGAGCATAGAAATTTGTAATTAATTTACAATAAGTATCATTTTTAATGATTTTAATTATCATTAATTTTTCATTAACTTTATATTGAATTTGATAAAGTTACTTAGTAGCAATTATAATAATAACTTTATTATACTTAGTTTAAATATAATTGGATTAAAAAAACAAGCATTTCGTCAGAATATGACACCTAGTTTTATCTTTTATTTATTTAATAATTTTTTTTATAATATTTAAAGACGATTGTAGAGATTGAAGAGGAATTTAACGATAATAACAACTGGCTTTCAGTCTCCGTGGGACAGTGCTGGAATAACACTGCAAAAGGGCGTCTACATGAATTTATATATACATATACATATACTATATATAATATATATATATATATATATATATATATACATATATATATATATACATATACTATATATAATATATATATATATATATATATATATATATATATATATATATATATATATATATATATATCATATATATATATATATATATATATATATATATATATATATATATATATATATATATATATATATATATATATATTATTTCGATTACCTAATTAACATATTTTGTCTCTCTCTATTTGCCTATATACTTTTTTTCCAAGTTAAACTATATTTTAAGCTCCTAATTAATTAACATTATTTCTCTTCCTATTTCCAGACTAGAAATTACTACATTTGTCCACTACATTTTATAGCCTTATACAAGAATAACCAGTAAATCAAAACCAAATATACGGAAGAAAACAACGTTTTTTAACTAAGGCGCCACCTCTCAGCTTTTATTCGTGGTAATGAAATTTCTGTTTTAATTTTAATAATTTCATTTCGTATTTTCAATTTGTTGAAATTTGAATTTATTTATCTTATTATAATTTTATACATAATTATCCTAATTCATATATTTTCTCTCTCTAATTTCCAGACTACTTCACAATTAAAGCCTGTTACATTCAATTTGTGGAAATCACAATTCAATAATATTGTCATCATGTTGAATTGTTTTATATGTTTTCAACCATTTAAAACAGCCAATATTTATGTATCACATTTAAAATATATGCACTTTTTAAAGACTGCTGATGAATATAAATGTCAAGCTAGTTGTCCTTCAGTTTTTAAAGATATATCATCATTCAAGCGACATTTAATCAAGAAGCACGAGAATGAAAATAATACCGTTCCGACAAACTCCACAATACCATTGATCTTTGAATCTAAAAATAATTATGAGCTTCCTGAGTTGCACAACCATGATAATTCTAAACAGATTTTACAAGAAAATAATATTAACATAGAGCAATTTAAAAAAAAAGTGAAAGACTCAACGTTGGCTTTTGTTACCAAAATGTCTAGTAATAGTAATTTTACAAATAAGTTACTTGAAACTATGCTAAAACATCTGTCGGAAGACGTCTTTAAAGTGATATTTTCCGAATTAATAAAAACAATCCCATTAATGCAATCGACAGTTCAACATAAAATCGAGGAAATGTTTATAATTTGTTCTGACCCCTTTAAAGAAGCAAATTCCGAATATTTAATTACAAAAACTTTATCAGAACTTGATTTTTATAAACCGCCAGAAAAAATTTTGATCAATTCTCAAACAACTGAAATAATACGGAAAGGGGTTTCTACTCTAGATAATAAAAATACAGAAGGAATTTTAATGCCTATTGAATTCCAAATAAAAATTTTTTTTGAACAACCGCATGTATTGAAACAAACAGTAGAAAATACTTCACAACTTTTTGAAAATGCACGCAATTTTCAGAATAATTTAGGCCAAATATATAATTTCGTTCAAGGTGAGCTTTGGCAAAATAAAATGAAACTTTTTAAGGAGAAAATTGTAATACCTTACCATCTGTATTGCGATGATTTCGAGACTGGAAATCCTCTTGGTTCAAAGTCTGGAGTGCATTCTTTGGCTGGTTTTTATTATAATTTTCCAACTCTACCTTTGAAATATGCTTCGGCTGAAAATATTTTTGTTGCTATGTTTTTGAAATCAAAAGATCTCAAACAGTTTGGAAATCGAAAATGTCTGGTTACCTTGGTTAATACAATTAGGAAAATTGAATCAGAGGGTATTTCAATTAGTGACGGTAACGTAAATTTCACTGTTTATTTTATTCTTGGTCTTGTAATTGGAGATAATCTTGGATTAAACACTATTCTAGGTTTTGCAAAATCATTTAGTCATAATCAAAGTTGTAGGTTTTGCAAAGTTTTGAAAAATAATATGTCAAGGTACAGCTGCGAATCACCACTTCTTATGAGAAATGAAGAAAACTATAAGGCTGATGTAATGAAAAATGATTATTCAGGAACTGGAATTCGAGAAGATTCCATTTTTAATGAAATCGAAAGTTTCCACGTTGTCTCCAATTATTGTGTAAATATTATGCATGATGTATTTGAAGGCGTCATCAAATACGGCTTAGCAAATTGCTTTTATTATTTTATAATAGAAAAAAAGTTTTTTACATTGGAAACCTTTAATTACCGGTACCAATTCTTTGATTATGGAGAAATAGATATACATTCACGTGGCGTACCATTAAAATATGAGCATATTAAACATAAAAAATTACATGTTTCCGCTAGAGAAAGTATATGTCTATTAAAATATATTACATTGTTTTTAGGGGATCTTGTTCCAAAAAGTGATGGAGTATGGAGGTATATCGGTATTTTACAAGATGTAGTTCAGAGCCTTCTTGAAGAATCTTTTTCTGGTAAAGACATCGAGTTAATATCAAAAAATATCTCCTTACACAATATATTATATGAAAATTTGTTTAGTGATAAGATCAAACCTAAACATCATCTACTAACTCATTATCCTACAATTATTAGACAATCGGGACCATTAATACACTACTGGTGTATGCGCTATGAATCCAAATATCGCGAAATGAAAAACTACACAAATGCCACATTTTCAAGAACAAATCTGTCACTCTCGTTAGCCAAAAAGTGTTTAATGAAATTTGCTAATCGCATGCTTTTAAACAAAGGATTAGGTTCAAATATCTATTCCATAAAACCTCTCACTGTCGAAATAAAATCAACACCGTATTATCAAGCATTTAGAAAATTTCTCCATACTAATATAAAGGACTATTCATTTGCTAAATCCCTTGAATATAAAGGAACTATTTACAAAAAGAAATTTTACATTTTCAATAAATTTAAAAAAATATTATTAAAAATAACTGATATAGCACACTCAAATTTAAATGTTATACTTATTATTCAACAAGTAAATATATGTCGGTATGATGGCCATTACCGAGCATTTATTACGGACGGTTCAATTATTCCTGATTCATATAATTTTGTTAGTTTGGACTCAACCATTTTAAAACCAATTTTATTACATACTCTACCGGATGGCACAAAATGTATAAAACCCGCGTTCATTTAAAAAAAAACTTTATTATAATTGAGCCTTTTTACTATAATATAATATTATTATAATTAGATTAATTATATATTTATAAACGTTTTATTACTAAATATTTTAATATTATAAATTAAATTAATAATATAAATTATTATATATTAATATTATATTTATTGATTTTAAATTAATTATTTTTGTATAAATTGAATTTTAATTAAAAATTAAATATATTGTTTAAAAAATAATATTATGTATTTTTATTACTACACATTCATACTACAAAATACTCATTTTCCAAAAATAAATATTTCTTTAGTATTTGACATCTCAAGCTGAAGTTAAAATTAATTTTGGTAAAATTTATTACGCCTTAGTCTAAAATCCACAACCCGATTTCTATGCAATAATAGAAAATTCTTATCAATAGCAAATTATGGTATTTCTTAATTCAATTATTGAATTAAGAAATAGTTTGCTTTTGATAAGAATTTTCTATTAAATTTAAATCGGAATATTTGCTTTATTTGAGAAACTGTAAGATTAATTTAATACATCTTCATCTAAAATCAAATTTTAGTTTTACTTGAATTAAGAAATAATTTGCTTTTAATAAGAATTTTCTATTAAATTTAAATCGGAATACTTGCTTTATTTGAGAAAGTGTAAGATTAATTTAATACACCTTCATCTAAAATCAAAGTTTAATTTTACTTGAATCAGGAAATAATTTGCTTTTGATAAGAATTTTCTATTAAGTTTAAATCAGAATACTTGCTCAATTTGAGAAAGGGCAAGATTTATTTTATATTACTTTTGCTTGAATATAGGTAGACAATATTCTATATTCAAGCAAGTATGATGTCAAATTAATGTTACCCTTTCTCAAATAAAGCAAGTATTCTGATTTAAATTTAGTAGAAAATTCTTATTAAAAGCAAATTTTTTCCTAATTCAAGTAAAATTAAACTTTGATTTTAGATGAAGACTTATTAAATTGAATCGAAATTTTACTTTGCTTAAGCAAGAGCCACTTTCTTAGCATAAACAATAATCATTTAAAAATATATGATAAATTTAGCAAAATATTTCTAGATTTAAAAAATAATATTTTCCATTGAATTTAAAATGAGTTTCTTAAAAGAAGAAAAACTAAAATTTATTATATTATTCGACCCATTTTTCCATTTAATCAAGGGGCTTGATTAGCTGAAAACCAAGGGGTAAAACTTATTAAATATAGCAAGTTTTGTTTAATAATAGTAATCTTTTTTTTCTGTGTGGCCCTGAAGATGATAATATGGTGGGTCATCTGGAAATCCTTAATGAATTTAGGAATGTCTTCCGACTAAACTTAACTTTCACAAACCAAGCAATTTCACCGTTAACTTTAGAATTTTTGATTGTTGTTGAACAATTTTTTTTTTTATTTATTTAGTTAACTCCTTTTAATTTTATAAAAAAATGTGTCAATTTCGTCAATTCCATCGCTAGTTCTGAGACGCAGGTCGCCTAAATGTGTACTATTCTCATTTAACAACTATATTTTTGCTTATTTGGTAAAATTGTCAATTCGGTATATTTTTACACTATTTTACATACATGAAAATATTAATTAACTTATGTATCCACAGTTGGATAGTTCCACCACGATAAGACTGACAAATATTGACATCCACCCATATACATACATATTATGTACATATATTAAATTGATTATCGTTATTAAAATCGAGATTAAACTAATGATTCACGTGATAGTTGTAATTTGTAATTGAGCTAATCTAAATAATCAATTTTGAGACACTCCTCTCCATTTCGAATCAAAATCAATAAAGTTTCATTAGCCTAATTTAAAGGTTATTTAGTGTCTGCTTTTTATTATAAAATAAAATTGAACATTAATTTCAATCTCAACTTCTAAAATATTTTAAATATTTTAAAACAAAAAACCCAAACGTCATGCATTTTTACGACACGGTAGAAATCAATTTGTATTTCCAACGCATTTTTCTAATCGCACCATTTTATTTCTCGAGAAAATTGCAAAAATTCATTGTGCCCAGATTTTCATTGGCTTTTACTGTGACGTTTCTAGCACTGTTCTTGGCCGCCATAAAATATTTATTTGAAAATTTAACCATTGTAACTGATCGTTCGGTAATCAAAGATTTAACAGCGGCAAATGGTACTGCGATACAAGGAAATGGTATAGTAAATGAGATGTACGCAACAAAAAAAGGGAAGAGAAGTACTAATGCGCTTGTTGGATTTGTGATTTATTTCGAAATCATAATCACAACATGTAACTTAATAATAAACATTTTGGCGTCGTACTACTACAAATACGAGCACATCAAATTTTTGGAAATGATAAATAGTTTTGACGGTGAGCTATTACGAATGTCAAGGAATAAAAATCTGCTTAAATACAAATCAATGATTTATCTTGCTTTATCGATCGGCGCTATAACAACTTTTAATTATTTTGTGCTACAAAATGTATTATTTTTGCAATTGTTCCATACCGAAAATATGCTAATCACGTATTCGTTTCTATTTTTGTATTCGTACGCATCGACACTGAATGCATTTAATAGTATGACATACGCCATCTATATAGCAATGCTGTTAGAACGATTTCGGCTGATCAAAATGAGTTTAATCACATTTATGGAGACGAGCGAAATGTGCGACAGCAAATTGAATTTGAAACGTTTATACAAAATATTTAATCTTTACAAGAAACTGGCGTCCGGAATTGATATGCTAAACGATTTTTTCGGATTACAATGTTTACTGATGATTATTCATGATTTTACATTAACCACAACTCAAGTTTATTTAATATTTGAGACGCTATCGGATGATAAAACTGAGATCTCTATAAAAGGATTGATTGCATTGGCTGAAATATTATGGATGATTCCAAATGTATGTAAAATGGCTACTGGTAGTTTCATCTGTCACATAACCATCAATTATGTAAGTTAAATTTTATTTCATATTATAACAAGGTGATTTTTTGATGATTAGGTGGAAAAAATCCTAGAGATTCGTCATTATGGGAGAAAGCATTTTTGCAAAACTTCTTGCATTTTCTTAACAATAAAATTTGTATCAGTTTCAATTATTTAAATCAACTGTTGTATTCAATAGTTCTTTGTCAAATCAAAGACGATATAGCATGACAAACCGCTCATTGCCAGAAAACAGCTTGGGATATTTAAAAAAAATAATATTTTTCTTAACTGTTGACAATGAACTAGACGTGGGCGTGATTGACAATGATTTTGTCACCAGATATCATACAATTTTACGGAAGAAACCAGACGAACATAGAATTTTAGAAATTAATTCGTTCTGTAATCCATTACGATGCTGTACCAACCACATAACCTAGGTAGTTGGTACGTGTGAGGAGAAAGTGTATTTTTTAAAAACCAGCATCAAACAATCTTTTAGCGACAATTGACACTATTGACAACCCTATCCATTTACCGGCTCATAGTGTGGGGCGCGTTACAGAAATCAAATGGCATAATTTTAAATTGATAGAAAGGACGAATAGGTACTTCAACCACTATCTTATTTTAGGGCTCCTCAAAATGCTACTTTCAAGTTAAGACTTGAGATATAACTTGTTTCCTCCAATCGGTAAATAAGTTCGTCGATTATGGGTAGCGGATATGCATCCCTTTTCATCCAAAAAACGATGGACTTTGCCCTTTGGTTTTCGAACTAATATCACAGGTAAACTCCATGAACTTCTGGATTCTGCAATTACTCCCTGAGACGGTCTATATCAGAAAACGAGCCAGATTGTACCGCAGGAGATACAGGACAGTATCGTTGTTTGATATGCATAGCAACTTGTACGTCGATATTGTCTTATGCTGATTTTCGGAGAAATAGCTATATATCTGCAAATGGACACTTATAACAAGGGTGGTGGTATTGTAGTTGCCGTTTATAATAAATATCCATCCAGTCGGGTAGCGTTAGCTAATTGCGATGACGATATTATTGCTGTGCGTGTACTATTTCATTCATATTCGCTGATCATCTGTCAAGTTTAATTTTAAAATGGGCAATATAGTTCCTTATGCATTTCTGGATGTGTATGATTGATCGTTTTTTATGCTTGTGATAATATCGACGATATATTGAGCAAATTCTATCGAATCATTAACCTAGGTAATATTGAGAGATTTATCTCTGGGACGAAAGCTTCATGTACAAAGAAAGAACCGAGGTATAATAATGAGTTGATAACTTTAAAAAATAGAAAATACAAGGCTCACAAAAAATATAAATTACGTCCTAATGTTGTTATTAACAACATTAGGAACGAGTCTCGTTCTTTGTATTGCGTAAGAAGTATATATATCTAAACCGATTTCTTTATAGCAGTTATATTCTGGAACTTGAATCAACGATTAAATCAAAGCTAAATCAATTTTTGGCACTTTGTTAATTACAAAAGAAAATGGAATGGTTACCCTTCTACGATGTTTTTAAAAGATCTTCCCTGCGATAACGTGTGGGATACTTGTGATTTTTTTTGCCGATTTCTTTGAGAGTGTATATAATTCAAAATCTAATGTTTATAATTTAAATAATGTTGTAAGTAAGTCAACATTTTCAAGGTTTCTTCTGGAAGTAGATACTATTTTATTCGAATTGTCAAATCTTGATATTAATCAAAGTCGATTCTATTCCACCCATTTTTCTGAAATTAACAGGTAATGCAATTTATGGTCATATTTCCTTCCTATTTAACCGGAGCCTCGCTGAAGGTTGCTTCCCTATCCTGTGGAAACGCTCTCTTATCGAGCCGATTTTCAAATCTGGGTCTCATAGCGGTGTGGATAACTATATACATAGGTATTTGCATTATTTCAGTTTTACCAAAACTATTTGAGAAACTAGTTAAAGAACATTTGTGGTTTCATGTTAAGACTTTCATTTCTCCCACACAGCATGGATTTTTCCCTGGTAGGTCAACCGTTCCTAACTTAGTTTTATTTACAAACTTTATTTCAAGTGCACTATTAAATGGTAATAGTCTGCAAATGAATTGCTGCTGCGGAAACTTGGCTTTTTGGATTGTAACTTTTGCCAATTAATTGGATTAGGTCTTATCTGGAATTTTGTACTCAAATTGTTAAAATTGGTAGTTTCACTTCAAGAGAGATTGATGTTTCTTCAGGAGTACCTCAGGGTAGTCAGTTGAACCCCATGCTCTTTATTCTTTTTATAAATGATGTGGAAAATTGTCTGAGTCATTCCGACATTCTAATTAATGCGGACGACATCAAAATTTTCAAAACTATTTCTTGCGCCAATGACGCAATTAACTTTCAACCTGACCTGACAAACTTTAAAGCTTGGTGTACATAGAATAATTTAATGCTAAACATATCACTAAATGCAAACGCTTCTTATGTTTACTTTTTTGACGGTTGTATTATTTTTTAAAAGGTTTACTTCGGGAAATTCGTAATTTTATTTTTTAGATTTTCTTATATTATCGATATTCAGATCATCTACGATTGAGAGTTTTTAAAAGTTCAAACTTTTATCGAAATTTTTAAAATTTGTCAAAATTCTTTAAATTAGTTCATTTTTTCAAATTCATTATAAATTCCTTAAATTTGTTCAATTTGTTCAACATTCTAAATATTTATTCTCGTGTCGCTCTTAAAATTTTGAAATTCTTAAAACAAATTTAAAATTTATAAATTTAATGAATTTCTAAATATTTTCCAATTCATAGAATTGTACAATTTTATTAATCCTTTAATTTCTTGAAATTTATGGTGTCATAACCATAATATTATCAACGTTTTGAATTGTTTGGCTACAAAATCTCGGTGCTACAAAATCTCGGTTTTTACAAATTTTGGAAAATGAGGATTTTCACTTTAAAACGAAAATACATAATCAAAAATTATAAATTCTGGTAAATAGTGAATTTAATTTTAAAATAAACATAAATAAAAACCAAGATTAAAACCGTTTTTTTTAAAACCGAAATTTTGAAAACCGAGATTTTGAGACGCTCCCGTCTTGAAACTAATTATATTCTCAAATTTCTGAAAAATCTTAATTTTTTTTAAAAATTTTAAATTATCGATGTTCTAACTATTTAAGATTGTATACATTTTAAAAAATTTAAGGCCATAAAGTTTTTAAAATTTTTAAACTAAAATTTTTGAATTTATTCATCTGAGGTTCTTTGAAACTTTGAAATTAATTAAATTCCTAACTTCAGAATTTTTTTAATTTTTTTGAAATTCTTAAATTGCTTATCGATATTCTATTTGCAGGATTAACATTTATCAAAATTGAGGTGTTTGCTGACGTTTTTAAACTTGTCGAAATCCTTTAAATTTGATTTTCTTAATATTTGAAATTATAAAACTGTTTAAAAAATGTAATCCGTTAATTATTTCGAATTTGATCAATTCCTAAAATATCTAGCCTCGGACACTTCTAAAAATTTTGAAATTCTTACAACAAATTCGAAACTGGTAAGCTAAATGAAATTCTAGATGTTTTCGAATTCTTAGAATAATAAAACTAATTGAATCCAATAATTCCTTGGATTCTATTATTATAATATTATCAACAGGTTGTTTAACCTATTAAAATTAACTAAATTCTCAAACTTTTGAAAATTTTCATTTTTTTTTTTAAATTCTCAAATGATCGAAAGTCTGGTTATGTAGCAGTTTAAATATTTAAAATTCCGGCAATTGTTGTAAAATTTTTAAAAATTTGAATTTTTCAAACTTTTTTGAAATTATTCAATTCTTTAAGAGTTTTGAACTTATTCAAGTTTCTTCAAGTTTCTTCAAGTTTCTTCGAGTTTCTTCAAGTTTCTTCAAGTTTCTTCAAGTTTCCTCAAGTTTCTTCAAGTTTCTTCAAGTTTCTTCAAGTTTCTTCAAGTTTCTTCAAGTTTCTTCAAGTTTCTTCAAGTTTCTTCAAGTTTCTTCAAGTTTCTTCAAGTTTCTTCAAGTTTCTTCGAGTTTCTTCAAGTTTCTTCAAGTTTCTTCAAGTTTCTTCAAGTTTCTTCGAGTTTCTTCAAGTTTCTTCAAGTTTCTTCAAGTTTCTTCAAGTTTCTTCAAGTTTCTTCGAGTTTCTTCAAGTTTCTTCAAGTTTCTTCAAGTTTCTTCAAGTTTCTTCAAGTTTCTTCAAGTTTCTTCAAGTTTATTCAAGTTTCTTCAAGTTTATTCAAGTTTATTCAAGTTTATTCAAGTTTATTCAAGTTTATTCAAGTTTATTCAAGTTTCTTCAAGTTTCTTCAAGTTTCTTCAAGTTTCTTCAAGTTTCCTCGAGTTTCTTCAAGTTTCTTCAAGTTTCTTCAAGTTTCTTCAAGTTTCTTCAAGTTTCTTCAAGTTTCTTCAAGTTTCCTCGAGTTTCTTCAAGTTTCTTCAAGTTTCTTCAAGTTTCTTCAAGTTTCTTCAAGTTTCTTCGAGTTTCTTCCAGTTTCTTCAAGTTTCTTCAAGTTTATTCAAGTTTATTCAAGTTTATTCAAGTTTATTCAAGTTTATTCAAGTTTCTTCCAGTTTCAAGTTTAAAGTTTCTTCAAGTTTCTTCAAGTTTCTTCAAGTTTCTTCATGTTTCTTCAAGTTTCTTCAAGTTTCTTCAAGTTTCTTCAAGTTTCTTCAAGTTTCTTCAAGTTTCTTCAAGTTTCTTCAAGTTTCTTCGAGTTTCTTCAAGTTTCTTCAAGTTTCTTCAAGTTTCTTCAAGTTTCTTCAAGTTTCTTCAAGTTTCTTCAAGTTTCTTCAAGTTTCTTCAAGTTTCTTCAAGTTTCTTCAAGTTTCTTCAAGTTTCTTCAAGTTTCTTCAAGTTTCTTCAAGTTTCTTCGAGTTTCTTCAAGTTTCTTCAAGTTTCTTCAAGTTTCTTCAAGTTTCTTCGAGTTTCTTCAAGTTTCTTCAAGTTTCTTCAAGTTTCTTCAAGTTTCTTCAAGTTTCTTCGAGTTTCTTCAAGTTTCTTCAAGTTTCTTCAAGTTTCTTCAAGTTTCTTCAAGTTTCTTCAAGTTTCTTCAAGTTTCTTCAAGTTTATTCAAGTTTCTTCAAGTTTATTCAAGTTTATTCAAGTTTATTCAAGTTTATTCAAGTTTCTTCAAGTTTCTTCAAGTTTCTTCAAGTTTCTTCAAGTTTCCTCGAGTTTCTTCAAGTTTCTTCAAGTTTCTTCAAGTTTCTTCAAATTTCTTCAAGTTTCTTCAAGTTTCTTCAAGTTTCTTCAAGTTTCCTCGAGTTTCTTCAAGTTTCTTCAAGTTTCTTCAAGTTTCTTCAAGTTTCTTCAAGTTTCTTCAAGTTTCTTCAAGTTTCTTCAAGTTTCTTCAAGTTTCTTCAAGTTTCTTCAAGTTTCTTCAAGTTTCTTCAAGTTTCTTCGAGTTTCTTCAAGTTTCTTCAAGTTTCTTCAAGTTTCTTCAAGTTTCTTCGAGTTTCTTCAAGTTTCTTCAAGTTTCTTCAAGTTTCTTCAAGTTTCTTCAAGTTTCTTCGAGTTTCTTCAAGTTTCTTCAAGTTTCTTCAAGTTTCTTCAAGTTTCTTCAAGTTTCTTCAAGTTTCTTCAAGTTTCTTCAAGTTTATTCAAGTTTCTTCAAGTTTATTCAAGTTTATTCAAGTTTATTCAAGTTTATTCAAGTTTCTTCAAGTTTCTTCAAGTTTCTTCAAGTTTCTTCAAGTTTCCTCGAGTTTCTTCAAGTTTCTTCAAGTTTCTTCAAGTTTCTTCAAGTTTATTCAAGTTTATTCAAGTTTCTTCCAGTTTCAAGTTTAAAGTTTCTTCAAGTTTCTTCAAGTTTCTTCAAGTTTCTTCATGTTTCTTCAAGTTTCTTCAAGTTTCTTCAAGTTTCTTCAAGTTTCTTCAAGTTTCTTCAAGTTTCTTCAAGTTTCTTCAAGTTTCTTCAAGTTTCTTCGAGTTTCTTCAAGTTTCTTCAAGTTTCTTCAAGTTTCCTCAAGTTTCTTCAAGTTTCTTCAAGTTTCTTCAAGTTTCTTCAAGTTTCTTCAAGTTTCTTCAAGTTTCTTCAAGTTTCTTCAAGTTTCTTCAAGTTTCTTCGAGTTTCTTCAAGTTTCTTCAAGTTTCTTCAAGTTTCTTCAAGTTTCTTCGAGTTTCTTCAAGTTTCTTCAAGTTTCTTCAAGTTTCTTCAAGTTTCTTCAAGTTTCTTCGAGTTTCTTCAAGTTTCTTCAAGTTTCTTCAAGTTTCTTCAAGTTTCTTCAAGTTTCTTCAAGTTTCTTCAAGTTTCTTCAAGTTTATTCAAGTTTCTTCAAGTTTATTCAAGTTTATTCAAGTTTATTCAAGTTTATTCAAGTTTCTTCAAGTTTCTTCAAGTTTCTTCAAGTTTCTTCAAGTTTCCTCGAGTTTCTTCAAGTTTCTTCAAGTTTCTTCAAGTTTCTTCAAGTTTCTTCAAGTTTCTTCAAGTTTCCTCGAGTTTCTTCAAGTTTCTTCAAGTTTCTTCAAGTTTCTTCAAGTTTCTTCAAGTTTCTTCGAGTTTCTTCAAGTTTCTTCAAGTTTCTTCAAGTTTATTCAAGTTTATTCAAGTTTCTTCCAGTTTCAAGTTTAAAGTTTCTTCAAGTTTCTTCAAGTTTCTTCATGATTCTTCAAGTTTCTTCAAGTTTCTTCAAGTTTCTTCAAGTTTCTTCAAGTTTCTTCAAGTTTCTTCAAGTTTCTTCAAGTTTCTTCAAGTTTCTTCGAGTTTCTTCAAGTTTCTTCAAGTTTCTTCAAGTTTCTTCAAGTTTCTTCAAGTTTCTTCAAGTTTCTTCAAGTTTCTTCAAGTTTCTTCAAGTTTCTTCGAGTTTCTTCCAGTTTCTTCAAGTTTCTTCAAGTTTCTTCGAGTTTCTTCGAGTTTCTTCAAGTTTCTTAAAGTTTCTTCAAGTTTCTTCAAGTTTCTTCGAGTTTCTTCAAGTTTCTTCAAGTTTCTTCAAGTTTCTTCAAGTTTCTTCAAGTTTCTTCAAGTTTCTTCAAGTTTCCTCGAGTTTCTTCAAGTTTCTTCAAGTTTCTTCAAGTTTCTTCAAGTTTCTTCGAGTTTCTTCCAGTTTCTTCAAGTTTCTTCAAGTTTATTCAAGTTTATTCAAGTTTATTCAAGTTTATTCAAGTTTCTTCAAGTTTCTTCAAGTTTATTCAAGTTTCTTCAAGTTTATTCAAGTTTATTCAAGTTTCTTCCAGTTTCAAGTTTAAAGTTTCTTCAAGTTTCTTCAAGTTTCTTCAAGTTTCTTCATGTTTCTTCAAGTTTCTTCAAGTTTCTTCAAGTTTCTTCAAGTTTCTTCAAGTTTCTTCAAGTTTCTTCAAGTTTATTCAAGTTTCTTCAAGTTTCTTCAAGTTTCTTCAAGTTTCTTCAAGTTTCTTCAAGTTTCTTCAAGTTTCTTCAAGTTTCTTCGAGTTTCTTCCAGTTTCTTCAAATTTCTTCAAGTTTCTTCAAGTTTCTTCAAGTTTCTTCAAGTTTCTTCAAGTTTCTTCAAGTTTCTTCAAGTTTCTTCAAGTTTATTCAAGTTTCTTCAAGTTTCAAGTTTAAAGTTTCTTCAAGTTTCTTCGAGTTTATTCAAGTTTATTCAAGTTTCTTCAAGTTTCAAGTTTAAAGTTTCTTCAAGTTTCTTCAAGTTTCTTCAAGTTTCTTCAAGTTTCTTCAAGTTTATTCAAGTTTATTCAAGTTTATTCAAGTTTATTCAAGTTTCTTCAAGTTTCTTCAGGTTTCTTCAAGTTTCTTCAAGTTTCTTCAAGTTTCTTCAAGTTTCTTCAAGTTTCTTCAAGTTTCTTCAAGTTTCTTCGAGTTTCTTCAAGTTTCTTCAAGTTTCTTCAAGTTTCTTCAAGTTTCTTCAAGTTTCTTCAAGTTTCTTCAAGTTTCTTCAAGTTTCTTCAAGTTTCTTCAAGTTTCTTCAAGTTTCTTCAAGTTTCTTCAAGTTTCTTCGAGTTTCTTCAAGTTTCTTCAAGTTTCTTCAAGTTTCTTCAAGTTTCTTCAAGTTTCTTCAAGTTTCTTCAAGTTTCTTCAAGTTTCTTCGAGTTTCTTCGAGTTTCTTCAAGTTTCTTCAAGTTTCTTCAAGTTTCTTCGAGTTTCTTCAAGTTTCTTCAAGTTTCTTCGAGTTTCTTCAAGTTTCTTCAAGTTTCTTCAAGTTTCTTCAAGTTTCTTCGAGTTTCTTCAAGTTTCTTCAAGTTTCTTCAAGTTTCTTCAAGTTTCAAGTTTAAAGTTTAAAGTTTCTTCAAGTTTCTTCAAGTTTCTTCAAGTTTCTTCAAGTTTCTTCGAGTTTCTTCGAGTTTCTTCAAGTTTCTTCAAGTTTCTTCAAGTTTCTTCGAGTTTCTTCAAGTTTCTTCAAGTTTCTTCAAGTTTCTTCAAGTTTCTTCAAGTTTCTTCAAGTTTCTTCAAGTTTCTTCAAGTTTCTTCAAGTTTCTTCAAGTTTCTTCAAGTTTCTTCAAGTTTCTTCAAGTTTCTTCAAGTTTATTCAAGTTTATTCAAGTTTATTCAAGTTTATTCAAGTTTATTCAAGTTTCTTCAAGTTTCTTCAAGTTTCTTCAAGTTTCTTCAAGTTTCTTCAAGTTTCTTCAAGTTTCTTCAAGTTTCTTCAAGTTTCTTCAAGTTTCTTCAAGTTTCTTCAAGTTTCTTCAAGTTTATTCAAGTTTCTTCAAGTTTCTTCAAGTTTCTTCAAGTTTCTTCAAGTTTCTTCAAGTTTCTTCAAGTTTCTTCAAGTTTCTTCAAGTTTCTTCGAGTTTCTTCGAGTTTCTTCAAGTTTCTTCAAGTTTCTTCAAGTTTCTTCGAGTTTCTTCAAGTTTCTTCAAGTTTCTTCAAGTTTCTTCAAGTTTCTTCAAGTTTCTTCAAGTTTCTTCAAGTTTCTTCAAGTTTCTTCTAGTTTCTTCAAGTTTCTTCGAGTTTCTTCAAGTTTCTTCAAGTTTCTTCAAGTTTCTTCAAGTTTCTTCAAGTTTCTTCAAGTTTCTTCAAGTTTCTTCAAGTTTCTTCAAGTTTCTTCAAGTTTCTTCAAGTTTCTTCAAGTTTCTTCAAGTTTCTTCAAGTTTATTCAAGTTTATTCAAGTTTCTTCAAGTTTCTTCAAGTTTCTTCAAGTTTCTTCAAGTTTCTTCAAGTTTCTTCAAGTTTCTTCAAGTTTCTTCAAGTTTCTTCAAGTTTCTTCAAGTTTCTTCAAGTTTCTTCAAGTTTCTTCAAGTTTCTTCGAGTTTCTTCAAGTTTATTCAAGTTTCTTCAAGTTTCTTCAAGTTTCTTCAAGTTTCTTCAAGTTTCTTCAAGTTTCTTCAAGTTTCTTCAAGTTTCTTCAAGTTTCTTCGAGTTTCTTCAAGTTTCTTCAAGTTTCTTCAAGTTTCTTCAAGTTTCTTCAAGTTTCTTCTAGTTTCTTCAAGTTTCTTCAAGTTTCTTCAAGTTTCTTCAAGTTTCTTCAAGTTTATTCAAGTTTATTCAAGTTTATTCAAGTTTATTCAAGTTTATTCAAGTTTATTCAAGTTTCTTCAAGTTTCAAGTTTAAAGTTTCTTCAAGTTTATTCAAGTTTATTCAAGTTTCTTCAAGTTTCAAGTTTAAAGTTTCTTCAAGTTTCTTCGAGTTTCTTCAAGTTTCTTCAAGTTTCTTCAAGTTTCTTCAAGTTTCTTCAAGTTTCTTCAAGTTTCTTCAAGTTTCTTCAAGTTTCTTCAAGTTTCTTCAAGTTTCTTCGAGTTTCTTCGAGTTTCTTCAAGTTTCTTCAAGTTTCTTCAAGTTTCTTCAAGTTTCTTCGAGTTTCTTCAAGTTTCTTCAAGTTTCTTCAAGTTTCTTCGAGTTTCTTCGAGTTTCTTCAAGTTTCTTCGAGTTTCTTCAAGTTTCTTCAAGTTTTTTCAAGTTTCTTCCAGTTTCTTCAAGTTTCTTCAAGTTTCTTCAAGTTTCTTCAAGTTTCTTCAAGTTTCTCCAAGTTTCTTCAAGTTTCTTCAAATTTCTTCAAGTTTCTTCAAGTTTCTTCAAGTTTCTTCAAGTTTCTTCAAGTTTCTTCAAGTTTCTTCAAGTTTCTTCAAGTTTCTTCAAGTTTCTTCAAGTTTCTTCAAGTTTCTTCAAGTTTATTCAAGTTTATTCAAGATTCTTCAAGTTTCTTCAAGTTTCTTCAAGTTTCTTCAAGTTTCTTCAAGTTTCTTCAAGTTTCTTCAAGTTTCTTCAAGTTTCTTCAAGTTTCTTCAAGTTTCTTCAAGTTTCTTCAAGTTTCTTCGAGTTTCTTCGAGTTTCTTCAAGTTTCTTCAAGTTTCTTCAAGTTTCTTCAAGTTTCTTCAAGTTTCTTCAAGTTTCTTCAAGTTTCTTCGAGTTTCTTCAAGTTTCTTCAAGTTTCTTCAAGTTTCAAGTTTAAAGTTTAAAGTTTCTTCAAGTTTGTTCGAGTTTCTTCGAGTTTCTTCAAGTTTCTTCAAGTTTCTTCAAGTTTCTTCGAGTTTCTCCAAGTTTCTTCAAGTTTCTTCGAGTTTCTTCAAGTTTCTTCAAGTTTCTTCGAGTTTCTTCAAGTTTCTTTAAGTTTCTTCAAGTTTCTTCAAGTTTCAAGTTTAAAGTTTAAAGTTTCTTCAAGTTTCTTCAAGTTTCTTGAAGTTTCTTCGAGTTTCTTCAAGTTTCTTCAAGTTTCTTCAAGTTTCTTCGAGTTTCTTCAAGTTTCTTCAAGTTTCTTCAAGTTTCTTCAAGTTTCTTCAAGTTTCTTCAAGTTTCTTCAAGTTTCAAGTTTAAAGTTTAAAGTTTCTTCAAGTTTGTTCGAGTTTCTTCGAGTTTCTTCAAGTTTCTTCAAGTTTCTTCAAGTTTCTTCGAGTTTCTCCAAGTTTCTTCAAGTTTCTTCGAGTTTCTTCAAGTTTCTTCAAGTTTCTTCGAGTTTCTTCAAGTTTCTTTAAGTTTCTTCAAGTTTCTTCAAGTTTCAAGTTTAAAGTTTAAAGTTTCTTCAAGTTTCTTCAAGTTTCTTGAAGTTTCTTCGAGTTTCTTCAAGTTTCTTCAAGTTTCTTCAAGTTTCTTCGAGTTTCTTCAAGTTTCTCCAAGTTTCTTCAAGTTTCTTCGAGTTTCTTCAAGTTTCTTCAAGTTTCTTCGAGTTTCTTCAAGTTTCTTTAAGTTTCTTCAAGTTTCTTCAAGTTTCAAGTTTAAAGTTTAAAGTTTCTTCAAGTTTCTTCAAGTTTCTTGAAGTTTCTTCGAGTTTCTTCAAGTTTCTTCAAGTTTCTTCAAGTTTCTTCGAGTTTCTTCAAGTTTCTTCAAGTTTCTTCAAGTTTCTTCAAGTTTCTTCAAGTTTCTTCAAGTTTCTTCAAGTTTCACGAGACACGAGACACGAAAAACTCGCAACATGAACAAAAGCGAGACGAACGATGATTGGGTCATACAAAAAAAAAAGGAGAATTGGTTTCTTTATAAAATTAAATTTTTCGGCATTATTATAGACAATATATTAGTCGTAATGACTTTCACAGTATTTTCGATTTGGCAAATCAGAAAAATATAGAGGCTAATTACTCATAATATGTCTATTGGAAAAAGTAGAAATATCATTACCCTCCCCCCCCCCCCCCCAACCCTCGCTCCCCTTTACTTTACCCTAGAGTCAATACAAATATATCAACTCTCAAAAATGAGAACCCTCGTTGAGTTCAATTATGTTGATAGTTCGGTTTCGTACTGAAAAGTAAGGTCTACTCAACAGGTAGCTACGAGCAAACTACAAAAATACAGTTCTCGCTTAATACCTTATGTGTTGCTGATGTTTAAATACTAAATATAAATTAATCTATAAAATAGGCACCAAAACGTGATAAATTTATTTACAATCTAACTGTGGTGTGTAACAAGTTTGGAACTGTGTCGAAAACAAGCCAAACAAACCATTCTGACAAACCATTATTTCCTAGAGAACTTTAAACGGCTTAGCAGATACATAGTTCAAACTTTTGATTTGGAATGTCAAGAAATCTTATTATTCTAGCCCATTAGACATTAATTCTAGCAATCCCAAACAAATGTGAAACTTATTTAATCAAATCTTGATCAATAATTCGTCTAGGCTGTTACGGCTGTCTGATAATTTATTTCATTGGCAACATATAGATGATGATCAGTACGAGAGGGTGCGACTGTATAATGATAAAATGTTATATAGGTACACATTTCATGGTACAAGTATATGTACTACTTCTTTAGGATTAATGACTTTGTTTAATTTTGTGTATATTATGTATGTACTAAAATGAGTTGGTAGTATACGCAAATTTATATAGAATACCATCCAAATATGTAGTGATAACGCGATGGTATTTTTTCCCCTAATTCATAATTCATTTCTGTTGTCTTCTTGTGATTGTAATTTGGACATACCGTGACGTGTATATCTTACTACGCTTAACAATTAGAGTTGTATTAAAAATTCGTGGTAGAAATATAGGTATATGTACTGAATTTGGAAATACGAATGTATGGTTGTTGCTTTATCTATGTAATGAGGTATTTGATACATAAATACAAATAAATCCGAAAACGGAAGATTACATTTCATTTTGTGCATGGTAACAATTATTCATAATATCTAGTGAGGTCACCGCGAACTTTTCTTGTTTCTTCAAAAAGTGAAAAGTAAATTTATTAATTATTTTTATAATTTATCGGGCTAAGTGTTTAACTCAAGCCTAGTGATATCGTACGTGGAAACTCTAATGAGATTTTCTTTTATTCTTATCGGTAAGATTTCTTTTCGTAAGTGATAATTGTTTGTGTGCAATTTGTTTGAGCTAATTGACCAGTTCTACTTTAGGGAATTGTGTGAAATTGGTCAACGGTGCCACAGCGTACAGTTTTTTCCGGAGTTTTCCTGTATGAACCGTGTTATAATTATTGTACGGTATTGAAGATTTTAATAACGAGCGTTCACAAAGCGGGGCCTCAATATTAAAATTCCGGGTTGGATAAAAAATTGCATAGCTGAAAAATTGCATAGCTGGAAAAAATTGCATAGCTAGAAAATTGTATAACTAGAAAATTGGATGTTTAAATTCCGAGTTAAACAATTGGAACAATTGGATAGTTCACTTATTGGAAGGTTACTCCGTTAATTTACTCAATTGGATGGTAAAAAAATTGGATAGTTCAACAATTGGATAGTTGAACAATTGAATAATTGAACAGTGAACAATTTGAAGGAGTCATACCTTTACATACAGATGAATCGTCGTATATGGAAACACTAGTGTTTAATTAAAATTATTGTTGTCGAAATCTAGTGACATTATCTGATGTTATAATTTTATAATTAGTTTATCATAAAATTCTTGTTTACGCTAATTGCCTAAGAATCAGTTTTGTTTAGTTATCTTATTTCATTAAAATATTTAAATTTAAAATAAAATCAGTTTAAGTGTAAATCCGAACGCGTATTGTTGGAAACCAATTTAAGTTTTCAGATACATTTCAGCAACCATTTGCAGACGCTACAGAGTACTCTTTGGCGGCGATATGGGTGAGTTTTTTAATAAACAATATTTGTTATTTTATTTATTTTACCATAATTAGTTTCCAACCTACTAAGTTCAATTCAAAATTAAGATTGCATTTTTTTTCTATAATAGTTAAATTGTTTGTTGCTTGGGCATGGCAAAAATTTCGTTAGTATTATTATTTATTTTTAATTAGAATTATTCAATAAAATTAGTTAAACTATAATGAAGAATTAATTTATTACGATTTGGTGATGGGGTGTTCGAGCCATATTTGCTGTAATTTGTTCATCAACACGAATGTTTTTGTGGCTTCATATTTAAAGGTAACGGCAATGAACCTGGCATAGCCCACTGATTGCTACCCGTATTAATCGTGTTGGCCGTTATTATGAAGTGTAACAAGGCAAAATATTCAAAATAATTTAATTCAGTTAAAAATTGACCATATCGTTACAGCAGACCAATATCTCATTGCAAACGAGTTTAATAAGTCCTTTGCTACTATCGGTACATTAATCTCAACTTCATCAGCTTCAGTATATTAGGATATTGCACCGCGTAATATAATAAGACCATTATTAGGAATTGAACCAGTAAATAATAAAGTTATTAGCAATACTATAAAAAAGTTAAAAGCATCAGCCTCACCTGGTTATGATTACATTACTGCCAATATCGTTATAAGTCTGGCTAACATCATATCTCCTTTATTAGCAAACCAGTTGAACTTTTGGACGAATCAAGGTTTATTTCATAACTTTCTCAAAATTGCTCGTGTTACTATAGTTAAAGTAATGTGCCACTTCGTGTTTGTTCCTAGGTTTTAGAAAGGCTTTTAATTGTGTAAATCTTTCTATGTTGATTGATAAGCTTGTGAGTTTTGGTATTTCTGGTAGTGCCTTAAAACTTATCAATAGCTACTTATTTGATAGAAAACAAACTGTTCGCATTGGCACACATGAATTCTCTGTTATAAATATTTAACAAACTGGTGAAAGCTTTATTGGTTAACATGCAACTGGCTAAACTGGTGAAACCTTTATTGGTTAACATGCAGTATTACACTCATCCTAAGGCTTAATACGAGTGCATATAAAAATCGCAATATTTTTGAAAAATTCGATTAGACAAGTTTACTCAATTTATGAATTTAATTTTGTTGTTTCATGCATTTGGCTAGATGAACACACTCTACAAACGAATATTCTAAAAACGCTGTAAAAAATGGAACTTGATTCGTAACAAGCCCAATATTTTGATACAAGATCTACTTGAATTTCGCTAAAAATAATTTTCAATAATAACGTTCGATGAACTACTCATTACACACAAAAAAATATTGCGGTGTGAATGGTATTTTATCCGAAAAAAACTTAATCCCAGAGATTATTTTCGTTCTATCGGAGTAAATATTTACACCGTTTGGAGTTTTTGTGAAAAAGTAAAATTGTAAGAGATTTTGGCTGTATTAGTTAAATTCGCTAAAGCAACCTGCGTATTCCTTCTGTATAATAGAATTTAAATTGTGATACATTACAATCAGTCTAGTCGCAGCGGCCTGATGAGAAGATTCAATTCTCTTACAATATTCGGAACATATTAAAATCATATACATTAAAATAAAATACCAATGGGATAAAAACCATACACTCAAAAAATGTGCGGTGTTAATTGGTTTTTTATCCGAAAACATATTTTATTTTTCTCAAAAACTCCTTTTGGATTTAATAAAATGCACCTCTAGGTGTTTCCTGAACAAATCTATATTATTAAAATCAGTTTTGTATCCATACAAACATTGTATGCATTGGAAATTAAAATTACATACACAACAAAACTGTTTGTGCACTCATTCATTGACACTCATTCATTTTAAACAAATTTCGTTTTGTTTACATTTATGACGAATGATACAAGACATAAACTAAAAATAATTGCAGATTTAGGAAAATCTCAGGATTACATTACAATAAAATAAAATAAAAAACACCGATTCATACAAGGTCATTCAAAGCTAATGTATTTATCTCCAATATTACAAATGATTGAGAATATCGAATTTTCTCAATTTTTTTTTTGTGCTTTTTGCTTTAGAGTTAATTCTTTTGATTTTTGCCATAGAAAAATAACAAAGAGAACAGAAACTAAACTAAAATAGTGAAGCAAATTCAAAAACCAAGATGGCCGGAAAATTCATGATGGCCGACAAATTAGTTTGTTTTTTTTTTCAGTAGCGTTGCATATTTTTTTAGGTTTTATGCAAATAGTAATAATTTATGTAAATGAAGCAGGGTAAATATATTAAAAGGAGCATAATTAATATAAAAAAAGTTATTGTTATAAGTGTACACCAACATAATTATAATAATAATGATTGTTCATCTAAATTGTTTTTTGCCTCATGCTTCATGCAATTTTATTTTTATTCAAATGTACAACCTTTTTTACATGAGAAGCGCCTTAGCAAAGAATTTTTTTCGAAAATTACATAGCGGTGCGTTTCCATGAAAAGTCGGTTTTAATAAAAATTTGTGATTGCTTTATTTTTTATTTTTGATTTATGTTTAAAAGAAAGAATTTTTGTTTTATTTTTTTCATTACGCTTTTGAAAATGAATCCGAATAGGGTTCGAAAGCTAAAGCTTTAATTAGTTTAAAAGAAATAAAAAAGAGCCCTAAACCAAATAAAAAAATTGTTTAATTGAGAAATATATTGGCTCATTAAAATAAAATCAATTATTATAATAGTTTACAGTTAAACATAAAAATATGAACTTAAAAATACTAATTTAGAACATAGCTAAAGTATTAAAACTTTTAAAACTTGTAATAAAATTTTCTCATATGTGATTTCGTTCATTAGACTCCCTAATAATATTGAATATAACGGGAAGCCTATGGTTTTTTCTTGCTTTCATCATGTTGCTATGACGATTCATATGCGTTGTCAAAATAAGATTTTTGTGTGAATGAAACTTGAAATTTGTACTTTAATTACAATTTTATGAAATACATTTTTTTTAATCTTGTATTTTGAACATTTTAGAACATAGTGAATTTACTGATGTGTACAAAATAAGTGTAAAAAATTCGAAAATATTTAAAATGATTGTGTACAAGTGTTATAAACATTTGTAAACAAATAAAAATTTACTTACCGGTGAAATTTAATCCCTTTTTTCTCAATTTTTGCTTTATATCTGGTATTTTTGCACTTATACACACAACACTTATGTATGATTCTAACAAATAAATTTATTTTTTGAAAGAACATTTTTATTTTTTATTCAAGAAATGCCTTATAAACTTTAAAAAATTAAAACCTCAAATGACAAAATTTCTCTAACCAATATGGCGTTGGTAAATATAGAAAGAGACAAAACAAAAAAACTGGCTTCAATTGTTTTTATGATTTTATATGGGATTTTTGTTTTATCTTCTATCCTTTTGTTTATTATCTGTGATTTTTGCACGTAAAAGCACTGTTAAAGTGTGTGTAATTAATTTTTTGTTATGTTCTTCAAATAAACAAGGAATGTCAAATAGTTTTTTGTACAAATTATACAATGTTTCAATTAATTTGTGTTTGAAACAGCATAAATCAAAATTGTCCTCAAAACTTCTAATTATTTTTTTTATGACTTCTACAAAAATGGCTGTTGGTAATGTTAAACCGCCATTTGTCGTGTTCTCATACTGGCGAAGATTTTTTTTTTGTCAGGATTTTTTGAATACCTACATATTCTTGCTATTCATATTGTCAAACAATTTATTTATTTTAAAAATAAAATTCGCTGTACTAAAGGCCACATGTTTATCCTTTTCATCGAAAATGTCAGTTGATGCAGCTGCAAAAATCGCTGTGCCAATGTGTTCACTAAACACCTGCGTTGCTAATTTGGCCTTCATTTTTTGAAAGTTATCTGGTTTTATATGTGCTTCTGTAAGTTTATGCATTGATCGAACCAGACCATTGTCAGCATAAAATAATCTAGAAACAATGGTCCATGATATAATTTCACCTTCAATCCTAATATTTGAAATGAGCAGATTATTCCTTATATTCTTAATGAGGTGAACGATATCATAAAGACAAAATACTTTTTGATTTAGTATAGTCATGTATGGGTTATCTATCGTAATTCCCATTTTATTATATGCTGTCCTATTGGGAGCTCCTTGATCACATACAGTGGCTACTACCTCAACACCTTGTTGAATTAAAATGGTAAGAGTAGTTTTAAGAATCTCTGATAGTTGCACTTCTTTTACATTCCCGCAATAGTATCCGATAATCTATGAAAGGAAATAAAACATTAAATATTTCATTATACTTAAGAAACAAATTTAAGGTAGGTAAAATACCTGTTTCCAAGATTTATTTAGTCCGCGTAGCATAAATATAAGAGCATGGTTCGCAAACCCTTTTGCTCTTCCAATTTATCCCAAATCTTCAAATCCATATACAATGTCTTCCTTCGCGTTGTATTCCAATTCAATTTTCATGCTCATTTCGTCAAATATTAACATACATTTTTTATTAAAATCGGTCATTTCGTTTAATTTTTCCTTTAACATGTGGATAATATTTAAAGAAATTCCGGTTTCAAAAGACAGCATATCGTACCAACGGATAATGGTTCTTAAAGACGGCAATGCAAACCCTTCTTTTTGCATAAATTTGTAAAATGAAGGAGACTTATAATGAAATTTTAGGAATAAATCCTTCTCATCCGAGTTCCATTTTGTGTTTTTCTTGTGAACTAATTGACTTTTTACAAAACTTTGTACGTTTTTGGAATTGTTTTCTAGCAAATGATCTATTGCGTCACAGGAAGATATTTTTCAAGTTCACTTGGTTTTAATTTTTTCTTTTTTGGTGATTTTAACAATTCCTCAATGGAAATTGGGAATTTTTCGTTGTTATCCGTAACAATATATGGGTCGAGGTGTACTTCGTAATCTGGAATATGATCTGGTGAAGGAAACTGCGTTTGGCATATTTCAGCATGTTCAGTTCATTCGTGTACATTTTCGATAGAGTGATTTTATGGCAGCAATTTTCTCATTGCTATAGTTTGATTGATCACATGCTACTGAATTACCCGTGCACGGTACTATATTTGTAGGCAAGATCTCACTTAAAACATTACATTTTTTTATTACACACCTGTTTTGATTTATTTTAAAGTTTTGCTTCATATTTTGGCAATTTTTTTCACTTGTACAGTTTTCTTTTATATATGTGCCACTTTTAAATGAAATTGGAATAGCACTCATTGACAGACGGGATCTTATAGAGCTAAAATTTATAAATTTTTTATCAAAATGATCGGCACATATAAATATCGATTCATTTGATATTAGCTTCGACGAATAACTGTTCCCCTAATTCATTATCCATTTTTCGCGGCGATTGCCTTTTGGAACACCAAAACTTTTTTTATTTTTGCAACCCACATAATCACAATAAACCATGTGAGATAGGCACTTAATACACATAAATATTTAAAAATCACAAATCTATTATCACAAAATATTTTAACGTTTTTATTCACTCGGACACTAGAACACAAAATCAATCATGATTTTTGTAAACACAAAAAGAAAATTCACCAAATACGACAAAAAAATGGTTTTTGTTTTGTTTTTCTTGTACGCAAATACAGTTATAATTTCATGGCTTGTATAGACATTTGTATCGGTTTTGCTATAACGTTTACATAAATTTTCAACAGTATATACACAACGGCATCTCACATGTGCAATGAAAGGTTGATTTTAGAAGTAGAAGTATTTTAGCGTAAAATGAACAAATACATGGAATAGGACATATTATTAGTTTTCGGACATATTTTAGCAAAGACACTTTAATATAATTTAGTAAAGATTGTTGACGCCACGCTCATATACGTCGCTGCTAATTTGGAAGTGTCACCTTCTATATGTAATTATTCAATGATTACGCCTTGCGCACTTTGCCTATTTGGATCATAAAATAAACGGCATAAAATAATGACGTCAAATGAGAGTGATCAGGTTTATTTCACAATATTTTTGTATGTAATTGAATCCAAAAATTAAATTAAATTAAAATAACGTGGTGCACTGTATTTAATTGTTGTAATAACAATATAAATGACTGTTCATATAGTTTCCATTCTTTTCCAACAAATAAGAGATTGTTGAAAGCATGGATCCTATTTTGTCAGAGGAAATAAATATTTAACCATAATAAGGACTGTATCGAAAAGAAAGTATCCACAAAAAAAAAGCCATTTTAAACACAAAAAAACAATTTTAAGTATTATAAAATGATGTTTTATCATAAAGCAGACTTCTAATTAGCAGATTTTATGTTTAAAACATTTGAGAAATTATTTTCTAAATACATAGCGAATTTTTAATTTGATGCCTTTACTTAGATTCTGCACAGTAGTTTTATTCATTTGTCTGGTTACTTTGGACTAACCTTTTTAACTTTGTTAAATTTTCTGCTAGTTTACCGTTATTTTTCAAGTAACGCTTCGCAATTGCCCAATATCTTTCAATTGGTCAAAGTTCTGGTGAATTTGGCGGAGTTTATTGTTTTTCCACAAAAGTGATGCAGTGGATTTTTAACAGCTCCAAATTTATTAATGGGCAGTTGCACGGTTTTAACATGCAATTTTTTGTTTTCACTTCGTTTCGGAACTTTATGTTTCTTATATGTCAAGTCACGCCTTTTTTTACCCGCTGGATCATTCCTATGCTAGTACCACCCTCATAAATCTCTGACAGACATTGATTGGTTTTTGCGAATTTCACTCACAATTTTGGCTCTAATTTGGGATTGCTGGGACCTTGTTTTCAACCGTTTTTTCGGAAATCCTTTACCGTACCATGTTCCCCAGACTTATACTGTTTTCCAGTTATACAAAAAAAAAAACCCGGGCGAGACCGGGGCGATAGCAGCTGTCATTCGTCGCCCGGTAAAATTTTTCGGGGCGATTACTAACACAATTACATTTTAAACGTCATTTAAATAAAAACTAAATATAATTAACTAAATTAACACGAAAAAAATCTTTCATTGCAAAATTAACGTAGAATTGTTAAAATAATTTGTATACACATGCAAAAAACAAAAAATTACGGAAACCGCATTTTTTGCTGTTCCAGTTGAAACGTCAAAAAACTAACCCGGTTTTGCCCCGGTTTCGCCCCGGTTTTTTATTTTTGTGTAACTGGAAAACAGTATTATTAATTATTTTTCTCACTGCATTTTTAATTATATTTTCGCGCTTAGCTAAATTTCTAAACGAAACACCGTTTTAAATGCAAAATTTGTGCAAAATAAATTTAAGCACTTCTTCTTTAATTCGTGACAATATTACAACTGGGTAACAAATTGTAAAAACCACACGCAATATTTACCTACAAAAAGCTATTCTATCTAACGGCACTTTTCCGTTACAATAGAATTAGAGCAAGGCGAAGAAAACTAAATTTTTTTGTGGATACTTTCTTTTCGATACAGTCCTTATATCCATATTCAACCATAATAGATCCATATATTATACATTTATTAGACAAATTCCTTATTTTTCATACATTTCCTTTGCAATATCTTACAAGCAACTCTCAGTTGATATCACAACGGGCCACTGCTGGCCTAAGTGTGCGATAGGAGCCACTTAACTTTTAGTATTGACGTAATGCGCAGTAAACTACGAAAACGAAATCCCCGAAGGCGTAATCTATTATAAGGTATTTGTGATTATCGCATACTCTCAAACTTGTTCAAGAACACAATACAAAAATATTTTAATTTAAAAATATTTGACAGGTCCAAAAAATTAAATTTTAATCAGTCAGAAAATTTAAAATATTTTTTCAATTTTTCGTCAGAAAAGTACACGAAAATATTTTTCGTCTTGTTTTTCTGTTATAATTTTTTATTCTGTTATAATTTTCTAATGTCGGCTAAAAAATGAATGAAATACCAACTTCACACACTAAACACAACAGCATTTTAATATTATTCTGCGAATTCCGTTTTCTTTTTAAGTAAATTAAACAAAATTAGCACATAAGATAATCCAACCATACAAGTTTTGATTCTGGAATTTCAAACGAAAATAGTTTTTCGGTTTAGTAATGGGCAAGGTAAAACGAAAAGATGCTAAAAATTGTCAAATTTTTCGTTTTTTATGTTTTTCGTTTTCCTATGGGCAAAGCCCTTTAGTAAGTAATTCTTCGTTAACTCTCTGGCGGTGAATAGCCTAATGTAGTTTTGAAACGAAAAGTTGGAAATTTAGTAAAAACAAAACGGCCTGAGGCACACAGCATAAATATGAAATCTTGGATGAGTAATGGTATATTTTATAGCGTATACATATAGGATGGAGATTTGAGAAAAATATAGGATGGCAATTTTATAATTAAACTAACGTTATTTATAAGTATTTCAATTCTTTCTTAATTTATTTTCTTCGTTGAGCAACTCGGCTATGCCGTCCACACCCTAGGAGTATTCGTTGTTAACTGTTTTTTTCAATGTTTCTATGATTCTTTATAAATAAAGTTACATTCAGTTGTATCGGCTTTTACATCAGCATTAGCTGTTTCGGTCGTGTTTGCTTGTACTTCTACATTTCGGCTGTCCTGATCTGACTCTTCTGCCCCAGAAAGTAGTTCGTCATCATACCGACTGATCCAAGGCTTTATATTGTCACAATTGGTAGTAGTTTTAATTGGACCTTCACATTCACCGACCTTCTCAACTTCATATCTATCAATGCATTTTGCTTTCGTAATCTTGTATGGACCGGAGAATTTGATACGTAATTTTAACCTTGGTCCAAATTGGGACCGGCGAATTGCAACTAATTCCCCAACCCTTGTCGTCTGTGGGATCTTTCTCTTTTTATTATAGGTCCAATTATTTTCTTCTTGAATTTTCGCGATGTTTGTTCTGGCATCTGATCTTAATTTATCTCTATCGTCCTTAATTTGTTTATCATTTCCTCTTCAATGATTTTTTTCAACTATAAATCTGCACATCTCTTTCGATTAGTAATTTGAACGGAGCCATACCGATACTTCGCTGATAACTAGAGTTTAAAAGCATTCGTATTTTCGGTACGTGTTGGTACGATTTCAACGTATTCTGAATTGAAACTTTTGTTAACATCGGGATAAGTATTTCGTTGATACGTTCCACTTGTCCGTTGGCTTTTGGAACGCCCGTTATTATAGCGGAATGCTGAATTTTCCGTTCATTACAGAATTATTTAAAAATGTTGGCTTTAAATGCTGCACCTTTATCTGATATAATCCTTTGTGGATTCCCAAATATAAAAGAATGTTTTTCCAAACATTGTAGAGCTTCCTGTGCTGTTGTTGTTTTGGTAACATAAATCCAAACAAATTTAGTGAAGGCATCTACCATAACAAAACAATATTGGTAACCTTTATTTGTGGTTGGCATCGGTTCTTGGTGATCAATATATTATATTGTCTGTAGAGGTGCATCTTGTTTGTCAATAGGATGTAGGAACCCTCCTTGCTGTCCTTTCTTCCTCTCAGACAATATGCAAACTACACGACTGTTGATTATCTGCTTAATTTGTTTTGAAGAATTTCTAATAAAATAATCTTTACTAAGTATATTTTCTATCTTAGTCGCCGCAAAATGTCCTCTTTCGTGAATACTCGTTATGAGCATTCCACATGCCCTGCGGAATTACTAGTAAATCGTAACCATCTTTCTGCTTATATAAAATTTCATTTTTCAAATAATAATCAGCATATGGTTAATCTTCACACAATTTAATTATCGGTATCAAATTTTCATCTTCACGCTGACTTCATTTTATTCAATATAATAAGTCGTTTGAGTAAACCAAATTAACTGCATTCCGACTTAAAGTATTCACATATCTCATATTGTCACCTGGGCGGTGTACTACGTCGAAATGAAAGTCCTGCAAGAACAACGCATCCTTTGTTCATAGACTTTTATTGTTAATTGTTGTCACGAAAGCATTGCAGTCAGTTACAACTTTATAATGAAGACCTTGTAGGTAAACATGGAACATTTTTAATGCGTTAATAATCGCCAATAGTTCTAGATCATAACTGGTCAATTTTTCTTTTGCTGGACTTGTTTTTCTACTAAAATAGCAAAGAGGATATAATTTCAAATCCTCCATGTCTCTTTACAATAAAATTGCTCCAAATCCGACCGCGCTAGCATCTGTACGTAATTCTGTCGCAGCTTCATAGCAAAATATATTTAAAACTGGTCTTCTTATTAATTTTTCTTTTAACTGATTATAAGCGGCTTCTTGTTCTGGTCCAAATATAAAATGATTTTCTTTTCTCAACAGATCATTTATTGGTTTCGCGATGAAGCTATAATTTTCAATAAATTTTCGTAAATAACCGGTAAGTCCCAAAACTTGCTGAATCTGTTTCACGGTCGTTGTAACAGGAAATCTTTGAACGGTTGTGATTTTATGTTCGCCTGGTTGAATTCTTCCATTTTCTATAGTTTGCCCTAGATACGTAATTTTCTTTTTAAGAAACTGGCATTTATCCCAATTAATGCTCAGTCCGACTTCCTCGGCTATTTTTATGATGACTTTTAAATTTTTAAAACAATCAGCTTAATCCTTCCCTAGTATAATCAAGTCATCCATATATACCAGTATGGCTGTTCTGAAAACATCATTTATGAATCTTTGAAAGACAGCAGGTGAATTACATAGTTCGAATTGCGTCTTCAAAAATTCGTATTGACCATCGGGAACTACGAACGTTGTATATTTGTAGCTTTCTGGTTGCATTGGAACATGGAAACCCCCTTTTTTTAAATCTATCGTACTAAAGATTTTGGCGTCTTGCAATTTGTTAACCTGATCTTCAATTAACGGAAGAGGATATCTGTCCTTAATAATTTGCTTGTTTATTGGACTTGAAAATTCTGAGTGGCTTTTCTGTATTATTCCTTGATCGAGCCATTCTTTTATTATATCATCTACGATAGCTTTATCGTGGACTGCCATCCTTCTACGGTGCTGATAGATTGGTATGTCTTCTTTCAGAACTATCTTAAGTGATACATTTGTTGTTTTTTCAGCTGTTGGTTCATACGAATTTATTAAAGAAAATAATTCATCTCTAATGTTTTTGCCTTTGATGTGTAAAATATCTGGTTCTGAAACATTAACGTCTACTTCAATATTAAATATATGTGGAAGATCATCAAATATCTGCTGGAGTTTTTCTCTCTTTGGTGAAAATTTGACGCCGTAATCGTTTATCACCAATTCGGCTTGTGAAAGTTAATCATTGCCTATTACCATAGGAAAGTCTATTGATTTATTTGACACAACATGGACTTTGGTTATATAAATCTGATCATCAGCTGTAATTCTTGCGGTGAAGTTTCCAAACGTTTCGACTTTTGAATTTTCTAAACCAACAAGTTCTATTTTCTCCTCATTCAACTTTAACGAATATAAGAAGTTCATCCGATCTTAATATGTTCACACAGCTGCCGGTGTCTATTAATGCCTTCATGTTCAATTCGTTTAAATTGTTGTCGATTTGTTGTCATTGTGCAAACCAAAACCTTTTCTGGACATGTTAAGCTTTTGTGTCCAAACTTGTTACATTTAAAACATTTTGGTTCTATAAATCGGCAATCTTCCATTCGATGATTTCTATAACCACAATTTGTAAATCTCGGTCTTCTGTTTGACTTATCTTTTGGATCAATTTCAGGTTTAGGTTTAAATTCTGCTACTGGTCTCTCCGTGGATGTCTTTTTATTGGCTGCTAGTTTTAATTGTAATTTTTCATATACCTCTAATTTTAATTTAAGCTCTCTTATGGACGTAGCACCCAATAATATTAATTTGTCCAAGTTGTAGTTGCAGCAATTTTTTGCATAGAATAAACGTATTGTTTATAAGTCTCCGTATTAAGTTTCCTGCGATTTCTTAGCTTTTCGTTGACTTCCGCTACACAAAAAGTTATACTAAACTCTTCTAGTACAAACCCTTTCAACATCTCCCATGTTTCTATGTTTCTTATAGAGCTGATATATTCTCGGGCTGTTGATTTTAAAAGTCGCCTGGCATTTATTAACATTTCGAATGGAGACCAACCGTACATTTCACAATAACTTTCGTAGCTCTCGATCCAATTTTTCATTTCAACCTCGCCTTCACCATTGAAAAGTTCCATAATATCTTTAACTTCATCAAATTGTATATGATGTTGGTCGCCCTTCCGAATTCTTGTCCTATTTGCAATTGAGTCGTTTCCATTAATTGATGTTGTACTTTTGTAATTATTGTCCGGCAGAAATTGTGTTTCATTAGGATCATCTTTGTCGTCAGTATTTGTAGCATGATTTGCATCCCTTAATTGCCAAATAAATGTCGCGATTTTTCGTGAGTGGCGTTTGAAATGGAACACCTTGTGATAATAAATAATCAAAATACCCGATTTTTAACTAAAAAAATAATCTTTAAACAAAATGATTTAAGATACTAGTAATGGAAAAAATAGTTTACATAAATCACGGCTGAGAACTAGCACTATAGCCTAGCGTAATATTAAAACTTAGCGCTCGGCTATAATGATAGGCTTCTCAACCTTTTAAATTGCATTTTTGTAAGAATCATGCTCTTCTAATTTTGTTTAATCGGTCACGCAATGAATGACAGCCTTGACACACATATACACTGTTATCCGGATTAAAATTAGGTGAACAATAGCATTAATTTGTACATTAATTCATTTTTAATCACGGATCTGTCCTCCACCCACCAAAATCAATAAAGTTTCATTACAATAATTAAAAAATTTTTGGTGCTTGGTGTTATAAAAAAAATACCATTGTCACATTACTATTTAGTCTTAACTTCAAAATTGTTAAAAACATTAAACAAAAAAAAAAAACAAAACGTTATGAATTTTTACGACACCGTAAAAATAAATTTATATTTCCAATGCATTTTTCTCATAACGCCATTTTATTTTTCGCGAAAACTACAAAAATTGGTTGTTCCCAAATTTTCATGTGTTTTTGTTGCAATATTTTTAATACTGTTCTTGGCCGCCATGAATTATTTATATGACAATTTTTCCATTATAACAAATCGTGCTGCAGTAAATGGAGACTTGTTGGTGACGAATAGTAGCGAAATTAATGAAAACGGTACAGTAAGTGAGGTGCCTGTTAAAACAGCTGGAAAGAGGAGTAATAATGCGCTTGCTGGATTTATAGTTAACTTCGAAATTGTAATCACAACGTTAAGCTTGATAATATATATTTTAGTTTGCTACTACTATAAATATGAGCACATCAAATTTTTGGAATTGATAAATAGTTTTGATGTCGAACTTTTGCGGATGTCACGGAATAAACATCAACCTAAATACCAAGCAGTGATCAAATTAGTGATTTTCCTCACAATGATTGTGGTTGTAAATTATTTTGCAGTCCAAAATGTACTTTTTTTTCAATTATTTCATAACGAAAATAAGCTGGTTACATATGTGTTTCTATTTTTTTATTCGTATGCGTCGGCATTGGGCGGATTTATTAGTTTCACGTATGCTATTTATATATCAATGTTGTTAGAACGATTTTGGATTGTAAAAGCTAGGTTAGCTAAAATTATGGAGAACAGCACCGTAAGCGGCACGTATTCAAATAAATCCAATGTAAAAAGTTTAATTAAAATATTTCATATTTACGAGAAGCTGGGATCGGGAATAGATTTGTTGAATAATTTTTATGGTATTCAATGTTTACTGATCATCATTCATGATTTTACTTTGATGACTACCCAGGTTTACCTAATATTTGCAACGCTGACGGAAGAAAAAACTGATTTTTCTGTAAGGGTATTGTTTGCTTTTGGTATATTATTGTGGATGATGCCGAATATGATTAAGCTGGGTGTTGGTACTTCTGCCTGCCATATAACTATCAATTGTGTAAGTAAATTTACATATTTTTAGTTTTATAAAAATAACATATTTAGAACATTAATTCAAACCTTTGTATTTTCCTTTTTTTTTACTAAATCTTGCAAATTGCTAAGTTAAGAAAGAAGCTGTCAAAACTTTCTCGTATAGAATTTAGCAAAATTTAAATTTAACGCAAAATCGAAATGCTAAACTCATCGCAGTGCAAGAAGTGTGAGAATTATATTTTCAGCAAATTGGTTTCTTAACAAATTTGTTAAGGGTTAAATTCGTATTTAGCAAGGATGGACTACTCAGTGGTTATGAATAATTCACAAATATGATGATTATTTTCATAAATATACTGAAAACAATTCAACAATGTGTAGGAACGATAATTGGTACAAACAACTACATAATTTTATGTATGGTTCATAACAAGAATGTAAATGTTTGGGTCGATTGATGAATAAATTCCTAAAATCTGTACACCCAATTGTAGAGAAATAAAAAACTTAAATTTTGTAATTTTATTATTTAAAATAGTCAACATGGCGTTTACTAATCCTATTAATTTTTTTAATTAGTATTTATATTTATGTTTCAAAATAGAAAAAAAATAGATTTTAATAAGAGGTAATTTAATCCAAAATATTCGCATGATTCCTTGTGTTGCTCTTCTGTAATTAAATAAATTCAATTACTATCACACAGTACTTTTAATTGCAAATTTTGTAACCTTTTAAAACATCCAATAAATTCGTTTGATCCCGCTACTGCAAAACCGATTTTAATCTAAGGCCTTCTTCTTGTGCTTGAAAACTTCAAAAATTCGAGTAGGTATTGAATTTGTAAAATTTTGAAAAGTTTGCGGATTAATTTTGGCCCAACATGCACGGATGGCACTTTTCAAATCATTAATTAAATTACATTGCCGTCCATTTCCATAAACTTTTCCGGCAAGAACTACCAAAGATTGTCGATTGCATTGCAATCAGGACTGCAAGCTGGCCATTCAAGAACAGGAATGTTTTTCTCGAGAACCCACGTGTGGCCTCTTTCGAAACATGAATCGAAGTATTGTGCTATTGAAAAATAAAATTTTCTTCGTCATTATTATCCAGAAAATTTATCAAAACGTCTTCTAAAAGTGCCACATACACACGCTAGTAACTAGTAACAACTGAAGCAGTCGAGACTATACATTCAGATTGAATTATTTTGTCAGAAAAAATTACTCTTTACCAATCCGTTGTCCACGACATGTTTATACGAGCAAATTTGAGCCGGATATTTTTATGCTTAGTCGTTAAACGTGGTTTGCTTCGAAGTTTTACTCATTTTACCTTAAACTATTCAAAATGCAGGCAATGTGTCGAGTTGTCACAGGAAGATCCAATGTTTCCTTAATTTGCCTCCATAATAGGCGGTTTTGTGTAGCTGATATCTTGGATAGTCAATAGTCCTGATTGCAATCCCATCGAAAACTTTTAGAGGGTCCTTGCCGGAAAAGTTTACGGAAATGAACAGCAATATAATTCAATTAAAGATTTGAAAAGTGCCATCCGTAAATGTTGAGCCAAAATTGATCCGGAAACTCTTAAAACTTTTACAAATTGAATGCCTGCTCGAATTTTCGAAGTTTTTCGAAAAGGTGGGAGCCACACCAAATATTAAATAAAGTAATATGTACATACATATATGAAAAATTATTAATTTTGCTTTGTACTTTTTGTACTATCACAAGCGCGTTTTTACGTAGATCTATCTGAAATTAAAATTTTTCAATTTTATTAAAGAAAAACCCCAGAGAATCATACCAGAGAACATCTTCTAGATATGTGTTTAAAATGTATATGAATTAAAATCGTATAATTTTTGGTACATTTTGAAATGGGCCAGATCGAAACAGGATAAATAAGTATACATATTATATTTCATCTCCTTAGAACACACGGCTATTGTTTTTATTTTACTATTTCAAAAGAACGTTAAACGCTTACTCCGTTGTGTTCAATTTTTCACAATTTAATTCATAAAGGAAACAGAATTTACGTACTTGCGTATATACATATGTAGGTATGTTTAAATTATTTAAATAGAATGGGGGGGGGGGGGGGAGGGGGCGAGTAGGAGAGTCAGCAAAGACGCAACTCAACTTCAATAACAAAGTCAATCAGCACGTGCTACAGTTAGCACAAATTCAGATAACACGCCCCCTCTCAACCGCCGATGGAAAAAATAGTGGAGCAAATCATAAAAAAAAATCAATAAAAAAAAATCAATAAATAAATAAAAATAGAAGCAAAATAAATAAATATAAATAAATAAATAAAAATAAAAATAAATAAATAAAAATAAAATAAATAGATAAATCAATAGAAATAAAAAAAAATAAATAAACTAAAAAAAAAAAAATATGATAAATAAAAATAAAAATAAAAAAATAAATATAAAAATAAATTATTTATAATTTATATTTTAATTTTATTTATTTTTTAATTTTTATTTATTTATATTCATTTGAATTTTTTATTTATTTATTTTTATTTAAATTTATTTATATTTAAATAAAAATTAATGAATAAATTAATAAATCAATAGAAATAAAAATAAAACAATTAATAAAAAAATTAAAAACTCTAATAAAATTAATAAAAAAAAAACAAATATTTAAAAATAAATAAATAAAACTTAATAAATTAATAAAAATAAATAAATATTAAAATATAAATTAATAAATAATAAATAAATAAAAATAAAATAAATTAATAAATTAAAACAAAAATTAATCAATAATTAGAAATAGAAAAAACTATGTAGATAAATTAATAAAAAAAAAATTATTAAATAAAAAGAAAAGAAAAAGCAAAAATAAAGAAATAAAAATATATAAATAAAAATAAAAATATATTCATTTAAATTTATTAATTTTTTTTTTATTTAATAATCTATTTTTAGTTATTTATTTTCATTTAAACAAATAAAATAAAAATAAATTATTTATAATATATATTTTAATTTTATTTATTTATTTTTATTTAAATTTATTTATTTTTATTTATTTATATTTATTTAAATTTATTTAAATTTATTCATTTATTTATACATATTTATATATTTTTATTTATATATATTTATTTATTTATATTTATATATAGTATTTAGTTATTTTTGATTATTTATTTATTTAAAGTTATAAGATAAATAAAAATGAATTATTAACAATAAATAAATATAAAAATAAAAATAAATTAATAAATCAATAGAAATAAAACTAAAAAAAAATAATAAAGCTTAATAAATTAATAAAAATAAATAAATATTTAAATATAAATTAATAAATAAAACTAATAAATAAATAAAAATAAAATAAATTAATAAATTGAAACAAAAATAAATAAATAAATAGAAATAAAAATCAAAAAAAATAAAAATATATAAATAAAAATAAAATAAATAAAAATAAATAATCAAATAAAATTGAAAATAAATAAATAAAAATATAAGTAAATAATTAAAAATAAATAAACACATATAAATAAAAATACATGAATCAAAATAGATAAATAAAATTAAAAATTAATAATTATATAAAAATAAAAATTAAAATATAAATAAATAAATCAAAATCAAAATAAATAAATTAATTAATAAATTAAAAAAAAATAAATAAATAGAAATTAAAAAAAATATGTAAATAAATCAATAAAAAAAAAATAAATAAAGAAGTTAAAAGAAAAGAAGAATAAAGAAATAAATAAAAATAAAAATAAATAAAATTAAATAAAAATAATAAAAAATAAATAAAAATAAAAATTAAAAGATAAAATTAAAATTAATTAAAATAGAAATAAATAAAAATAAATAAACAAATAAAATTGAAAAAAATATATAAAAATATAAATAAATAATAAAAATTAAAAATCAACAAATAAATACAAATAAAAATAAAAATATATTCATTTAAATTTATTTATTTTTATTTATTTATATTTATTTATATTTATTTATTTTTATTTCTATATATTTATTTGTATATATTTATATATACATAGTATTTAGTTATTTTTGTTTATTTATTTATTTAAATTTATTTATTTATTTATATTTAAATAAAAATAAATAAAAATGAATAAATAACAATAAATAAATATAAAAATAAAAATAAATTAATAAATCAATAGAAATAAAAAAAAAATAAAAATTAAATCAAAAAAAAAATAAATAAAAATAAAAATACATAAATAAAAATAAATAACTAAAACTTAATAAATTAATAAAAATAAATAAATATTAAAATATAAATTAATAAATAAAACTAATAAATAAATAAAAATTAAATAAATAAATAAATAAAACAAAAATAAGTAAATGAATAGAAATAAAAATAAATAAATTAATAAATAAATAAAAATAAATTATTTATAATATAGGTATATTTTAATTTATATTTATTTATTTATTAAATTTATTTATTTTTATTTATTTATATTTATTTAAATTTTTTCATTTTTATTTATTTAATAATTTATTTTTATTTATTTATTTATTTGCTTTTATTGGTTTTTATTTATTTATTTATATTTATTTATTTATTTATATTTATTTATTTTTATTTATATACAATATATTTATTTATATTTATTTATATTTATATATTTTTATTTATTTATTTATATTTATTTATTTATTTATATTTATTTATTTTTATTTATATACAATATATTTATTTATATTTATTAATATTTTGCTATTTTTATTTATTTAAATTTATTTATTTATTTATATTTATATGTTTTTATTTATTTATCTATTTTTATTTATTTATTTTTGTTTACTTATTTTTATTAATTTTTATTTATTTATATATTTTTTTTTTTTATTATTTTTAGTTTTATTTATTTTTTTTTACTTATACATATTTATTTATTTATATTTATTTATTTTTATTTATTTTTTTAATTTTTATTCATTTATTTGTTTATTTTTATTTATTAATTATTTATTTTTATTTATTTATTTTTGTTTATTTATTTTTATTTATTTATATTTTTATTAATTTATTTTTATTTATTATTTTTACTTTTATTTATTTATTTATATTTATGAATATTTATTCATTTATATTTGTTCATTTATTTATTTATTTGATTTGTTTATTTATATTTATTTATTTTTATCAATTTTTAATCATTTATATTTAATTATTTATTTTTATTTTTATTTATTTATTGATATTTATTAATATTTATTTATTTATTTATTTTTATCAATTTTTATTTATTTTTGTTAATTTATCTATTTATTTTTATTTATTTATTTATTTATATATGTATTTATTTAATTTTATTTATTTATTTTTACTTATATTTATTTGTTTATATTTATTTATTTGTATTTATTTTTATTTATATTTATTTATTCATTTTTATTTATTAATTTTTTTTATTATTTTTATTTATTTTTTAATTTATTTGTTAATGTTTATTTAATTATTTATTATTCATTTTATTTATTTATTTTTATTTATTTTATTTTTATTTATTATTTTATTTTTTATTTATTTTTATTTATTTGTTAATTTTTATTTATTTATTATTTGATATTATATCAATTATAAGAGTTCGATTTATTTACAAGAATTAATGAAGTTATTTCGCGTTTTTATTGGGGTTAAGGGGGAGTCTCACCTATTTGGAAATCTGTACTTTGATAGTTTTAAATGTTTGATCGAGAGCAGCTGATTGTATTCATTGAGTTTCCCATTACTAACCCTCACGCCGACTTTAGCTAGCAGGTCAATGGTTGCTTACAGGATTGTACACACTCACTATTTTTCGGTTAACCTAGTTCACAAAATCAAATTATGTAGAGATGGATTTCAAATCTGTATTTAAACAATCATGTAAAAAATCCTTAAACTGGCTGGCGGTTATTAAAATTCTTATTAGACACATGAGTCCTTGGCTTATCCATAAGTTTGTTAAAGTGGACGTATAAAGAGTTTTTATCAAAAATAAAAGGTTACATAGATGGATACCGTAATCGAACCCGAGACCCCCAAGTTGCAAACCAACGCTTTGCTCTATGTACCACCGGGGGCAGAACATAGAGTTGAGTTCATGTAAGCACAGAATACATTCGGATTTCGGACCATCTTCATAATAAAATTGAGTAGGACCTATGACGGCTTAAGGTACCGGCAACTCGGGTGCAATCCGGTTTAGGGCGCCATCAAGATCCTTCAAAATTAATAAAACTGGGCATACCTTCACTTTTCTTTAGTAATGAAAAATATTGACTGATGAAAAAAAAAAAAAAGAAATATATTTAGCGGAAGAAGGCATTGGCGGAAAAAAGCAAAATATGTTAGGTTGTCTGTTTAGCTAATTATCAAAAGCTTATGGGATTTAGTGTGTAATTTAATGATGATTCGTTTTATGATGTTAAAAGAAATTATTGCTACTATTGAAATCCAAGCATAATTAGTTTTAAGTTAATTGGTGTAATCAAAAGTATTAACCACCAATCCCTTAACTTGTTTTTTTTGATGTTGTATGTCCCAGTTAGTAAAATTTGCCTATCATCTACCAGTAATTAATTTTTATATTAAGCACAACCCTTTTCCAATTTACTAAATTAAAATTCCATATAATGACTGATAATTAAGTAAAACAACTTTATTAACTCATACCATGAAAATGTGTAAAAGTAATTAATAGTTTAACATAAATAATTAATTTACATTATTGATAAATATCACTATAATTAAATTAATTTTCTACTTTTAAAAAATCTACCTTCGCATTTAACTGGTCAGTTCCATTGGAAAAATCGTTAAAAGCGAAAATGGATTTCTACGGTTCAATAAGGAATAGCCTCCTCATACAATTTATATTTCTTATTTCGCCATTTTATTATTCACGCGGATCTAAAAAATTTATTGTACCACGTTTTTCATTTATCGTGACAAGCATCTTATTAATTGGATACCTTTCGGCCTTCTGGTATATATTTCAAAATGTAAATTTCGACCCGCGCGGTGCAGTTACCGAAGATAATAATCAAACAACTGTGAATGAGACAAATCAATCTAGTGACGGTGTCGTGATTATACCGAGCACAGAAAATAGTACGATGATTAAGATACAGCCTAAATCAACGCGACGCAGTCATAATGCATTGATGGAGTTTATTAGTATGTTCGAAATATCGATCACTGTTTTTAGTATGGTCATATTTGTGTACACTAATTACTATTACAAAAATGAGCATATCAATTATTTAGTTTTAATCAATGATTTTGATGCTGAAGTGATTCGCACGACGAACAGTAAAAAATTATTTTTTTACGGTACATCGAGGCAGCGTACATTTTATTACATCGCATTTGTTTTAATTTACTATTTTATTCTGCAAAATGTACTGTTCCAGAATCTGTTCAGTTCGAGTAGCCCAATAATTACGTATACGTTTCTAATAATTTATTCGTATGCATCAGCACTTAATGGATTCAACAGTCAATCGTATATTTACTTTATTATGTTGTTGCATCGCCGATTTTTAATCATCAAATTTGCTCTTAAGCGTTTCATGGATACTAGTGGAGATGTTTCGCCGAATTCAGCAGAAACCAATTTAAATAAATTATATAAAATATTCACGCTTTATAAACTGATGGCGTCCGGAATTGATATGCTGAATAATTTTTTTGGTATTCAATGTCTGTTAATAATCATTCATGATTTTACGTTGACGACAAGTCAGGTGTATTTAATATTCCAAACTATTACTGAACCAAAACCATCAAATTCAATTTATTCGCATTTTTATGTGGTAAGTGCGATATTTTTATGGATGCTGCCGAATGTAATTAAATTGATGGTGATTACGTACGTGTGTCACATTACAATAAATAGTGTAAGTACTAGTTTTCTTTTATTAATTTATGTATTTATCGTTGTGAGTGCAATTTATAATAATAATTTAGAATTGAACAAATTCTAAATTTGGTGAAACTTCCGAGTCTCAAGAAAATTTTAATACATATGTATGTCAAAATTTTGGACGGCTAGCTTTATTGAGGGGTTTGATTGATTTAAGTTTTGCCCTCAATACATTTGAGATGTTTCGCTTGGTCCGTTTGCCTTGTAATCCGCAGAAGTTGTTCATAGGTGCTAATGTAAACAAGCTCGGGTTTTCTCGGCGTTGGTCATACAATATTTTTGTTTTATTTATTCCTATACCATATATACAACCGTCCCAAAATAAAGTTGTCTAGCCGACCAATACAAATGGTAATTATGTATGCTGTGGTACAAGTGTCGCAGAACTTTTTAACAATACAATTGTTACAGCAGCCATCTTGATTTAAGCTTTTTCATATGCAAATGTCCATGCATGAGATTTTCTATCATATGGATTATTCATATCATGGTTTTTTAATCATTTCTGGTGTTGTTACCTTCTTTGGCCTTCATAATGAAAAACACTTCTAATAACAAGCGTTTACAAAAACAAAAATTATTTTCATACGGTTTTGGATGAACTCTTAATTTTAAACACGTTTACTTGAAAAATTCGAATTTTAGACTTAAGTCCTTACTTTTGACCACATAATTGTTTTTTTTCACCTTTTTACCTTTAATCTTTTACCTACATCGTAAAAAACTTTAGCCGTGTTATGATTGGCTTAAAGAGTAGGCACATGTGTTTCTGTTTTGTCTTTTACATTTTGTTTGTATGGAAACATTAAAACCATTTTACATAACCGAAACAGAAGTAAATCTACAACAACAATTTTTTATATTTTATTCTATGATTGAAAATAAACTATTATTACCACTCGTGAATTAAAACGGTTGACATTAAAAATATTTTAGCCATTATTTTTGATAACTACGCACACCAATATGGCATTTCTAGAAAAAAAAACAAAAGCTTGCTTTATTAAACTTTTAGCCAACGTTCCATATATGGAACAAACCTAATCAAAAATAAAATTTTTAATATTTATAACAAAATATTGTCTTTATACTTCACTCAACTCGAGCAAAAAAATCCACCAAATCAACAAAATGGAACATCAATCTTAGAGGTGAGATTTAATAAAACTACGGTAATAGCTATTCAAGCTATTTAGGTCTCCCCGCCCTCCCACTCCATAAATATACATAGAGCTGTACGATTTCTTGTTGTTTAACCGGTACATGTTGCTTGTGCGATTTCTCGCAACGCATTGCATGTGTTTCAGACTGATTGTCAAGTAACTTTACGACTACTACATCTCTATCGATTCCTTAATCACTGAAACCTCTGGGTTTTCTTTTTTAATTTCTTTGCCATCAATTAATGGTGGCTGATTAAAGCGATTCATTCTTATCCCAGCAGCGTTAGTTTGTTTCTGCTGTTACATCCCACATAATTGGAACGATCAAAAGAAATTATAAAAATATAAATTGTAGCCAGGGGGGGCTATTTGTGAATTCGATTCGAACTTACTCGAGTATTCGATTATTGGATTCTTATTTGAATTGAATCAGATTTCTTAGTTTCTTATTTAAATCAAATAGGAATCTTATCAATCGAAGAGTCGAACACATTCGAATCGAATTCACAAATAGCCCCCCTGGTTTGGTAGTTTATTGGTACAAGTATAACACTGTGACTGGACACATTCCAAATTTTTGTTAATCCGTTTCGGAAATACCAGTGGATTTAGCCTGGTATATAATGAAGTCCACTTTTGCCACATAACATATATACTTTTAGTTGTCAAGTTCATGGTTTTCCTTTCATGTTTAGAAGATGTTTGGCCTCTGAATAGTATCATGGTTTCTCTCCAAATTGAATTGCAGATATCTTGATCTTACTGAATCAATAACTTGTCGAACATTAAAAAATTTGTTCTTACAATTTTTAGAAATTTCTAAGTTATTGACAAGATGCAGATAATTTCGCAGTTGTGGAAAACGTATCGAAGTGCATGACTTTTGCAACCAAGTCAATAATCAAAATTGTTTTCCAGTATAATCTATTCGTCGGTTGGAATCCTTTCACGTCTTACTGTGCTGGATTATGTATGGATCAAAATAAAAACTGGTCAATTTCTTCGAACTCTACATTTTCTAATATTTATCGTAAATTTTGGCCAGCTAAAACTTTAAAATTAACGCTGTGTCACAAAATATTTGGTAGTGGTTCACTGGAAGTGTGGTAATTTTGCTCACTAAAGTCCTATCTCGACGTCGAAAACCGTCCTTCTTGCAGTTGGATGAAGAATAACTACGTCTTCTACTGAATTTACTAGTTCTTCCAACTCTATGATCGTAAAACTATTTATCGATTGAGGATAAATTTTCCTGTTGAGACACTTATTCGAGTTTTCCATCCTATAAACAAGACATAACTAAATTTTATTACTTTTAAGTAGAAATGTACCATAAATGTAACAAATTTATTTATGTGCTGTATATGGGACACATCCTTAATTAAAAAACTGTCCTATTTATAGGACACCACTATTCAAACACTAATAAAACACATAATTAGTTTATATCATAAAAACCGATAAATTAATCTTTAAACTTTGAAACGAATATGAAACTTTTGCTGTAGGATATTCTTTAATGAATAATTGAGTACTTAAAATGAACGCCTTACCAGACGTTTAACAACAAGTTCAAACAAGATGAAAAAAACTAACCAACGAAGTGAAAAATCGCATGATCCATCTTCATAAAGGTACAAAACTGTCGAGTGAAAGACACAAATATAGTACAACAAAACAGAAAATATACAAACGAGGTGAGAAAATCTGAAATACATTTGTATAACGAGGTTTGAACTACGATGTTCTATATATGGGACAATTCTGTTGTAAGGGTTAAGTTAATCGATGATTGGTAAGAGTAGGGAGCAAGTGTCGTCGAGGCTACTGAGCCTAGCAAATAGGAGGCGGACTTCTCTAGTATTGTTTACAATTAAAAAATTTGAAACGAAAAAAATTGTATTATTTCTTTCTTTGTATTATGATTATCAACAGTTTTCTGTGCACATTCTGACTTTGTTGAAAATAATCTGTTTCAAATTTGAGCAAAAATTGAGATGCTGCAATAATTGTTAGTGACAAACATTGTTATGGTATTGTGGGTGGTGTGTGTTAATGTTCAATTAAAACATAAGGTTTTGCTGTAATGTTGACGCGTGTGCTGACGATAAATGAATCTGACTCCAAAAAATCCCAAACAATTTTTATCACGTATTGCACTTCCTTTTAATGATTTTATATGACCCTTTATATGGCGGGGTTAGTGGCGGTGATACCACGTCGACGCGAAGGAAAACGTGACTACAAGATTTCAGACCTCTTTGAATGAATGTACTGCGGCGAGTGTTGTGATTCGAAGCTGTAACTGGCTTTAAATTATTCAAAATAGTTCTCCATTTATTTATATATTCTGATTGAGAAACACGAGAATCTGTATCGCCACAAAATTCAACCGGCAGACGTAACGTAGTACCGTATACCAAATCGCTTGGTGTCGCGTTTATGCCTTTCTTAAAAACTGAGCGATGTCCCAATCGTTATAGCGTTGTTATAAAGAGCCGATTTTATGGTTTTATGTAATCTTTCTATAATCCCGTTCGCTTGTGGGTGATATGCGGTTGTGCGATAGTGTTGGGCACCTAATAATTTAGCCATTTCCTTAAATCGTGTTGAATCAAATTGCCGACCCCTATCAGTTGTTATATTTCGGGGCGTACCGAATCGTGATATCCAGCCGGACATTATTGCACGAGGCTACACTTTCGGCCGAGATATCGGATATTGGAATTATTTCCGGTCATCTCGTGAACGTGTAAATGCATGTCAGGCAATACGTGAAACCTCTTAAGGATGATAAAAGGCCAACCAGATCGATATTTTTAAGGCTCTTTATCTCAGGCCATACAAAACTATCCGTAATTAGTTTTATTGTAGATTTTGTGCCTGGATGCGATAAATTATGAATTGATTTGAAATATGTTTTTCTCAATGAAGATGGATTATATGGACAAATTTTACTTGTCGAAGTATCGCAATATATGGACTTCGTACCAGGTATATATAAATTAATTCAATATTTAAACTTGTTTCATTGTTCCGTAATAAATTTTGTAATTCAATGGCGTTACCTTGTTCAATTCTTAGTTGGGCCTAAGTTGTCTTCTAAACGCGATAGCAACGATATTATCTTTGCCAGATATATGTTGTATCGGTATTGGTTAAAAGTATTTTTGATAAATAATAGGCTGAGATACAGTCGTTCAAAGTTACCTACTATCACCTTTATCCCATGTGATTTTAATTTTTTCATGCAAAATTTTTTTTTATTTAATACAAAAATTATTTTCGGTTTATCAATGAAATACCTTTATCATTATCATTAATGAACCGAAAATAATTTTTGCAACAAAATTTTTGCGTGAAAAAATTAAAATCATATGGGATAAAGGTGGTATAGTAGGTAACTTTGAACGACTGTATCTCAGCCAATTATTTATCAAAAATACTTTTGACGATCACCATTTTGACAGAAATTACGTCAGATTTCTTTGTTGTGAACCAATGCCTATAGGTTAGGTTAGGCTAGGTTAAGTGGCTGCTATCGCACACTTAGGCCAGCAGTGGCCTGTTGTGATACCACAGGATCCCATCTCCCCATTACTCCCGTTGAAACCAACCAGAGCTATTTATATAGCGTAATAAATCTCGCACTCCACAGTCCGCGAGTTCCGAAAGGCTGTCCATACCGTACACACCCAAATACTTATGCCTTCTGTATGATAGCGCCGGACATGAGCATAGGAAGTGTTCCAAAGTCTCCTCCTCCTCTTCGTCCATGCAACTTCTACAAAAGTCATTCGTCTGTATCCCCAGCCTTCTCGCATGCTCCCCAAAAAGGCAGTGACCTGTCATTATCCCTACGACCCATCCTATTTCTTGTCTTCCCAGGGATATTAGTACCTTGGAGCGCCGCAAGTCCAGTTTTGGCCAAACCTGCTTTGCTACCCTGCACGTGAGAGTGTTGATCCACCTCTCATTTGTCAAAGCGATTGCCTTTTTACTGAGCGCCCATTTTAGCACTGCCATAGGCCTCCCCAGACCTACCATTTCCGGCTGCATCTGGAGAGTCGTACCGTACCTAGCTAGTTCGTCCGCCCTGCAGTTCCCCGTGACGTCCGAGTGACCCGGGACCCAGATTATCTGGATGCTGAAATACTCGCTCATCTCGTTAAGAGATGATCGGCAATCCAGCGCCACCCGCGACTTCAGACAAACTGCACCAAGTGACTTGATCGCTGCCTGACTGTCCACATAAATTGCGATATCCCTCCCGGATACCACATTATGCTTCAACCATGTCATGACTTGCCCGATCGCCACCACTTCAGCCTGGTACACGCTGCAGTAGTCAGGGGACGAACAGAAATATTAACATTAAGTTTATCACAGAAGACTCCGGCTCCTACCTGATCGTCTAGCCTCGAGCCGTCCGTGAAAAATTGCACTGCCTCGTTTTCCAAGATTGATCCGTTTCTCCATTATTCCCTTGAAGGACAGATGGTCCGGAAACTTCTATCGAAGCACAACGTTGGTTTAATATAATCCAGATTCGCCAGTTCTTCGCCAGCGAATCTACCTATCGTCGAGTGTCCCACCTGAAGACACTTCCACTGAGAGACAGCCAAGAGTCTCGTAGCCACGTTGGCTGCCATCTGTTTACCATAAAGGTCGATTGGAATAAGGTGGAACATAACCTCTAAAGCGCGTGTAGGTGTTGTCCTAAGCGCCCCGCTTATAAGCATACAGGCCGTTCTTTGCACCTTCTCCATCATACCTCTATATGTTACCTTATCTAGAGCTGGCCACCAAACGCCCACCCCGTACATTAGCACAGGTCTTACCACGGCGGTATAGAGCCAGTATACCAGCTCCGGTTTCAAGCCCCATCTCTTACCTATAGCGTTTCTACACGAGTATAAGGCTACAATAGCCTTATTCACCCTTTCCAAAGTGTTAGGCTTCCAGCTGAGCTTACTATCACAGATTATGCCCAGAAATCTTGCTCGGACAGCAAAACCCGCTGCCGTTTATGATAGGAGGGCTAACCACCGGAATTTTATATTTCCTAGTAAATAGTACCAGCTCTGTTTTGGATGGGTTAATCCCCAGTCCACACTTGCTGGCCCATTTCGTAATGATCCGGAGTGCATTCTGCATAACATCCCTAATCGTATCTAGATATTTGCCTGAGACAGCTATCGCTACATCATCAGCATATGCTACAACCCCTATCCCCTCTCTCTCTAGTTCCAGCAGCAATCCATTAATCACTGCACTCCAGAAAATGGGGGACATTACACCTCCTTGTGGGGTTCCTCTAACTACCCGTCTTCTAATCTTGGACTCTCCCAGCTCCGAGGTAATAGTCCTGCTTACCAGCATCTGATTTATTAACCTACTTATAGAGCAGTCCACCTTCAAAAAAGACAATCCTTCCATGATCGCCTCCGTTTTTACATTATTAAAAGCACCCTCAATATCGAGAAATGCTACCATGCAAAACTCTTGCAAGTAAATTTATTTCTCAATTGTGCGTACTAGATCGTGCAGAGCTGTGTCCACCGACTTTCCCTTACAGTACGCATGCTGCGACATTGCGCAATTCCTGGGTTCAATTCTTGATCGAATAAATACATCTATCAACCTTTCCAGGGTTTTCAGCAGAAAGGATGATAGAGTTATAGGCCTCAGGTCCTTTGGATGAGCATGTGAGCTCTTTCCCGATTTCGGGATAAAGACTACTTTGACCTCTGTCCAATTCCTAGGAATATAGACTAGTTTCAGACATCCCCTGAAGATAACCTCTAGCCAGGGGAGGATGGCCGCAGAGTTCTTTTGGATCTCTGCTGGTATAATCCGATCCGGACCCGCCGATTTATAAGGCTTAAAACCCTGCAGCGCCCACCGGATCCGCTCTCTATCCAATATGCCCTCCATATCTATTGGAGGTGTTCCTCGATGAGCTCCAGGCTCCATCGAGTCATCAAAGCTTCCCGGAAAGTGGGTATCGATGAGAAGCTCCAACGATTCCGCACTTGAAGCTGTCCATGACCCTTCTGGTCTAATTAAGTAACTAGGACTACTTGGGTTAGTAGATAAAATCTTCCTAAGGCGGGAAGTCTCAGAGACTTCTTCCATTCTACCACAGAAGAGTCTCCAAGATCCCCTCTGTGCCTTCCTCAATTCTTTTTTGTACTTTCTTAGGTCCTCCTTATAGGAGTCCCAGCCCGTACATGCCTCGTGTTCTTTGCCTTATTAAAGGCTGTCCTATACGCCTTCCGAAAGGTCTCCAACTCCATGGACCACCATGTCGGTTTCTGCCTTCCCCTTGGCTTTATCAGGGGGCAAGAAGCATTAAAGGAAAGATTGCATGCTTTTGTGACAACATCCACAATGCAATTCAATTCTTCCACTGTCTCCGGAAGTCCGGGGACCTCCGGCAATAGTTCCTCCAACACCTCCCCATATTTCTCCCAGTTTGTCATTTTAGGATTCCTGAACGTCTTCTGGGTACCCGGGTGTATGTTAAGGTTATAAGTTATATATTGATGATCAGAGAATGAGTGCTCCTTCGCCACTCTCCATCCCCTAATCAACTGAAAAATAGTATCCGAGGCGAGGGTCACATCTAGAACCTCCTGCCGATTACTAACGATCAATGTCGGTTCCTGCCCAACATTGCAGACTGAAAGGTTAGTATTTAATAAGTAATCAAAAAATAACTCACCCCTCTCATTAATATCAGTGCTCCCCCAAATTGTGTGATGCGCGTTTGCATCACATCCGAGTATCACACCAATCCTATTTCCCCTTGCTTCTCGGATCAGGTCCCCCAGGTTATCCGGCGGGATCTCCTTCTCCCGATCCATATAAGCAGAGACCAGCCAAAACTTGTCTCTGCCAACCTCCATACTGATCGCAGTAACGTCACCACTACTGTATTGAGAAAGTAGAAAAATTGTTAAAGTATTTTTCACTAAAATGCAAGATATTATCTTCTCAGAGTTACTTGAGTACAAAGTTGTATACCCTTTCACCTTAAGGCCACAGATGCTTTTTTTGTTAATCCAAGGTTCCTGGATTAACGCTAGCTCCTCTCCTGATCTAGTCAGTCTGAGAACGAGAGCCGCCGAAGCAGCCTTCGTATGGTGAAGATTAATCTGCACAATATTAATCATCATGCATTATCTCACTTACCTCTTCATGCATTCCCTGTTTCAGGTTAATGCTACCTTCCTCCGGGGGGACGCTAGTATCCGCCGTGTCGCCCCCCATAATTAATGCTTCGCTGCATTGAGAATCCCCAGCCTCTCTTCGTTCAGATTCCGACAGGGTGTCCCCATCGCATCCAAGCGAGAGAAGGCCGCCTCTCTCCAATAGCAGCTCCACGTCATCGTCTGTTATAACCCCATGCGCTTGCTCGACTGTCTGCCGCTGGGTCCGTCCGACGTCCACCTCCGGCCCGTCCTCCGAGCGCATGCCTACCTCATCTTTTTTTAAAAACGTTGAGAGTGATCGACCCGAAACCGTAGCTGATCACCCCCTTTGTCTCTACCAGGGGAGTAAGGGACTCCTTATTGAGCAGCATGATTGCCATTCTGAAGCCCCCTTTAGCCTCCTCCTGTTTTACAATCTTCCAATCTTTCGTTGGAAGATTCGGATTACTTGCCTGAATAATCTCAAGGATCTCTTCTGGCTTTTCTGGTTTGGTTGGTAACCAGACGCGGGCCCTTACCTTCACCTACTTCGGATATTGCCTTTTTATAAAGATCCACCGATCTTTGATCCGAGCACGCAGTTAACTTTACGCGCCCTTGATGCCATCCCGCATCTCTACAGAACGGAGGGGGTCCTGGATTTTCTCTCAGGACCTTGATGAAAATGGAGTTTAGTGCATTATACACTTCCCTCCACTTTCCTGCCGTGATGCTCCCATCTACTTAACTTCTGTCAATTACAGCTAGCATCAGTACGTTCTCCTATACTATTTCACTGAACAATTTCGGTTTTTCCTTTGGATCTCCCGATATTTCTCCAGTGACGGTCTTGGCTCGTTTGCTGTCGCCCACTTCGAGCTCATCCTGGGACCTCTGCCTTTTAGCCATAAGGACCCTATCCGAGCTGTCGCGGCCGACAATCTCCCTCGCCCAAGCCACAGATTGCTTCTGTTCTACTGTAAGCTGCCCCTCAGGGGTTGCAGCCAGTTCAGACCGTATCTCTCTGTATCGTCGCTTTGCAGGAGGGATCCTTCCCGATCCCCCGCTCTCTTGGCTGGCATTGGTATCGCTGACTCCTGGCTTTGGTGCCATGGTGCTACTTACCCCTGCCACTGATGAGGTAGCTCCACCTTTAAGGAAAGAGCCACTTTCTTCCTTCATTGTTTCCGGTTTTTCAAGGGTACCGGCTCCCTTATTTTTTTTCAAATCATTCATAGTATTCCCACGAGTGTCGGAGAAATACTGGTCCACCTGCGCAGAGATCCGTATACGCAGGTAAGGCTAAATACAACTGGAGGTAGCCAGGTATCCAGAGGGCTCCGTTAACGACTTGGCTTTGTTAAATGGGCCCCCAGCCTAGCTGATCATCAGCACGGGTCGCATAACACCTTAATCCAGCCCATTGGCTCACCAAGCATCACATCCCAGCACCCCCGCCCCTATTCATCTTTCACTCAACCATTCACCCATCCATATGGATATCCCAAACCAATAGGACCCATTCCATTCAAGGGGGTAACCCGTTTAAAAGGGCCCCTCACTCACTACCTGAAGACCCCGGAAATGTGACGCTCAGTTTGCCTGTGGTTATTAGTTGATGGTTTTATGGCACCATCAGTTCGCCATTCCATACCGGGTATCATAGGCACTCAGAATTTATTAAACTGAGGTTAACCACTCCCCAATTTCCTGAGACTCTCCTCCCAGCAGGGCTGCGGTTGGGGGCGGCTTATTTAATTCACAGCTAACCTATCTATCGATAGGCCGTTCACTATCCACCACCTGTGACCCCCCGATAGCTGCAGCATGCCCCGGGAACCAATGCCTATAACTAAACCCACTCAGAAAAAAGTTCTACACAAAAACTTAAAAAAAAATTTTGTTTTAATTTGTTTGACTTATTTTGTTTAAAAGAAAAGTTTTTTGAGTTTTTAAAGAGCCATTTCGGTAGGAAATTTGATTCTTTACAAAAAATCGTAGAACGTATGTACCTACTAAAAATGCATAATTTTTGAGTTATGGTTAAGCAACTATAAGGGATCCAAATTTACTCAAATTTACTCAGTTCTCAAAAGTCCAAGCCTAAATTTAATAGCATTTTATGGAATTATAATTATTCGGGTACCATCCAACATATGAAACAATAAAATACCTTTAAGGAATTAGTTCCTTTTACCCCTGTTTTTTTCGACATAGACAATAGCCTAGTGCGACTCGACGGCGTTAGGGATGCACTGACAGTAAACATTTATTGAGGCGATAAATCGTTAAATTTGCAATATTTTTCTGGATTGGGTTTGATTCCAAATTTGTATATTTTAAAAACTAGGAAGTTGGTCTCCGATTCCCCAAACTCACATTTTGCTATTTTAATTTTAAGACCGAACTGATGAAAACGTTCAAAAACTATTTTAAGGTGTTCATAATGCGCTTCATGGGTTTTTGTCGCGTTTTGAACATCATCAATATATTTTAAAACAAAAGGTAGCTCTATTAGTACTTGATCGATATATCTTTGGAACATTTAACTGGCGTTTCTATGTCCAAATGTCATTACTGTAAATTCATACAGACCGAAATGTGTAAGTAATAATTGCGGTTTTTGGTATACCAGTATCATTGGGCGTTTTCAGTTCCGCCAACATGTTGTTGCTACTAATCGGTATCACAGTATTATGATATATGCTACCATCATGATGCGGACATGAATCCAACTGATAGGTTACTTGTCAAAATTATAATAACTGTCGATTAGTGTGCTCGAAAAAATAATAAAATGAACTTAAATCGCGAAATATTATTTTCCTTTTTAAAATATAGTGAATCGGACAGTTTTAATATGAATTCAGTTTTGTGGGTGGCCGAAATCTTTTTTTTTTTGTTTTTTGTGCGTGTGTTGTACACACGTTTTTTATGCAAAATTAAGGTTGTATCAAAAAATGTTTAGTGGCTAACCCAACGAACCAACAGCTCGGAATTCTAAACTTGTGCCTCTATCAAACTTATATAATGAAATCGACAGTATCAATAAAAAAGAATGAAAGAGGTATAAAAGTGTTGTTATTGAGTTCTGCGGTTACCATTTTGTGTGTTAAATCATACCACACAAAAGCTAATTTTAAATTATAATTTGGTTTTATATCCAAATGTATGCATTACCTAAAATTTCATTCCTTTTCCATTTGTTTTAAATTTACTTATTTCATTCTTAAAATTACCTTGGAGCTAGCTTCTAACAGTTTACAACAATTAATGAACCGCAAAGGGTTGATCTTATCTAAATAACCATTATCTTATTCTAATTATAGGAGTAAAATATAAAGCGCTGAAACCTCATGAGGTGATCAGAACTTCGGTCTAGATTAATTAAACTCCCAAATCAATCCCGGAATAAACATCTTAAGTCAATTTTCAGCTCCACTCCCAACTCAATTTACAACTCAACCTCCATCTCAATCGCAACACAATCCTAAACGCAATTACAAAATTAACCGTCAAACCAACCCTCAACTCAATCACCAAATCAACTTTCAAATTCATGCTTAACCTATCTCTAAATCAAACCTTAAATAATCCTCCAACCGAACAACTCACTTAACCATACAAGTTAACTAAATCCTAACTCACTTCAACTCAACTTAGCTCGAACCAAATCTCAACGCTCTACCCCTCGGCATACGTACCCTCGTACCACCATAACCTTAAACAATCATTTCCGCCGTATCATTACTCCACATCATACCATGATGAGACTTACTATTAAACCACCATACACCCGTACCATTACACCACCGTACCGTTATACCATAATATTATCATACTATCATACCATCATACCATCGTACCATCATATCGTCATATAATGATACCATCATATTTCAGAACTTTATCCAAAAATAATTCTGAATTCCATGTCCATCGCAGATGTCAAATTTCACTAAAATCCGTTAAGAAATAGCCAAGTTTCGTCCTAATTGGCCATAGCAGAACTTCATCTATAAATTATTTTAGAATCCCATTTACAACACAAACGTCAAATTTCATCATAATCGGTTAAAAAATCGCCAAGTTCCATCTTAGTTAGCCATATTCCAGTACTTTATCTAAAAATCATTTTAGAATCCCATGTCCATCGCAGATGTCAAATTGTACTAAAATCCGTTGAGAAATAGCCAAGCAACTTCCTACTTGACCATATTCCAGAACATCATCTAAAAACAATTTGAGAATCCCATTTCCACTGAATTTCATCAAAATCGGATTAAAATTCCAATACAATTTTTATTAAAAAAATCACAAATCAAATTTAACCGCTCACTAAACCGTAATCCAACCCCAACTCAGCCCTAGTTCAACACGGAAACGGAACCCAACTCAACCCTCAACTCAACCGCAAACTCTACGCCAAACTCAATACTTAAACCAGCACAATATAAAAAATTTGTTAACTGCTCACTATATCCTAATCCAACTCCAACTCAACCCTCAAATTGGCCCCTAACTTAGCCTTTAAACTCCAAAATTAATGCCCAATTCAATAATAAAACGCATAAATAAAAAATCGTAAATAACCAGGTGCTTTGGGTCAATTCGTATGGCAAGTACCCCACCCTCTTGACGTACAGTCTCCAAAAGATTTTCAAATCCCCGCCGTGACCGTAGGAACAGATTGGCGAAAAAAAAATTCCAAATCGGACCTCTTCTCGAGGTAGACATCCAGACATAAGGCAGACGTACGGAAATTTTTTTTTTTTGCTTTTTCAGACTCAGGGACTTTCAAAACGTTGAGAAAAGTGGTTTTGGACCAACCAAATTTTTCGTCATTTTTGACAGGATTTCAATACTTTAGTCTTTTTTAGACCGAAGTAAATCGGAAGAAATACGGAAGCTGTTTTATTATTAAATTCAAGTGATTAAAATGCCCTTTTCTGCCTTAGGCATACTTTTGTTCATAAATAATTGTTGACGTCTTTCTAAACGATTCTCCGAAAAAACTGAAACGCTTAAAATACAATTCAGTATATCGATATAGGGTTAGGTTAGGTTTGGGTGGCGGTAGACACAAAAAGGTCCGTAGCCGTACCACAATTTAAAATTTTTCCTCCAACTCATTGAAACCACTTTGAGCTTGATACGAAGCGCTGGATACTCATGACGTCCATCCTGCTAAGTTCAGTCAGGTCATTGAAGAGGGGGTGCCCCTAGAAACTTCAGTCTGTTTCGTGACAGACGAGGATAGGTGCAAAGAAGATGAAGTACTGTCTCTTCCTCATCTACCTCCTCGCAACTACGACAGTAGTCATGTCTACCTATGAAACAGTGCCATCATCCTTTCCCAATGGCATCTTTGCTTTCCATAATATTAGGTTTCCAGTTTAATTTACTGTCCAAAACGAGACCCAGAAACATTGCTTCATCTATAAAAGCCAAGTTGATTCCATGTAACGTGCGGGAGGATCGACATGAGGAAATTTGTATTTCCTGGAGATGAGAACCAATTCGGTTTTGTGTGGCTTCACATTCAACCCACAACCATTGGCCCATAATGAAAGAATGCCCAGAGCATTTTGCATAAGCTCACTTAGTGTACCGGGATATTTTCCACGGGCACCAATAGCGACGTCATCCGCATAGGCAACCACCTTGAAGCCACTATCCTCCAGTCTCAGCAACAGATCATTTATGACCAAGTTCAAGCAGAGGGGACAGTACGCCACCCTTCGGTGTGCCTCTGCTTGCAAATCTTCTGGCGAAGGATTTTCCCAGACTAGCATTTATGATCCTGTCTCTTAGCATTTGATCTATCCAGTCCTTGAGAGATTCATCCACTCCTAGATTCGAAAGTGCCCGAGTTATATCCCTTATAAGCACGTTAAAAAAGGCACGTTAAAGCACGTTAAAGGCTCCCTCAATGTTTAAAAAGGTTACCATCGCGTAGTCTCCATATTCGAAAGATTTTTCAACAAAATATGTAAGAGAATGAAAAGCAGTTTCTACAAATCTCCCCTTGCAATAGGCATGTTGAGATTTAGACAGCTTTATATCGATACAACTGGAACAGAATATTGTTGAGCGTCATACTATATTCGAGTAAAGTCAATTTTTACTACGCTTACTACTTATGCTGAAACAGAATGAACTCCTAAACACTTCAGATGTACAAAAATTGACGTAGTTCTCATGTCAAGAAATTACAATCATCAATTTGCTTCCTTTGTAGCAGTTGGTGGCAATTAAGATATAATGGGTTATTGGGGGTTTTAATTAAACTATTAATTAAAATTAAACAAAACGTAACAATTTAACCGATTGTTGTAGAATTGTATAATATACTTATACTAAAAAAAAATACGGACCACTAAATAAATATTTACATACATTTTATATTATTTGACCTGCCATTAAATGCTAAATTACCCAATATTTATTAGTTTTAGTTAATTAAATTAGTAATACATAGGTATATAGTATGGAGGTTTTAATGAAATAGTCAAAATTAGTTTTTGTATACCGAACGTTAAACCGATACGACACAATGAACTTCTACGGTTCAATAAAATATTTTTCATTGGTGCAAATTTTTTTTCTTATAACACCATTTTATTATTCGCAATTGCATAAAAAGCTGGTGGTACCAAAATGTGTGTTCATATTTACATCGCTATTCGTAATTTCGTATATTTACAGTATATTTTATTTGCTGAAAAGTATTGATGTAGAGCTAAATGGTTTTATGGATTCTAAAGTGCAAAATAATGGCACTCAAGGAAATATGACTAAAGGGTCGCATGATGACTTGTTTGAGTTTATTACCGGATTTGAAATTAACTTAACTATTTGCAGCGCCATTATATTGATTGTGTGCAGTTTTTATTACAAATATGAACATATCGCGTTTCTTGAGTTAATTAATAAATTTGACGATGAATTAGTTCGAATTAAGCACAGTGCAAAAATGCTGAATTATGAAATTTTTTTGCGAAATACCAATTTTTTAATGATTGGAGTATTCACTTACTACTTTGTACTGCAGAATATTTTAATGTTAGTATCAATAAAGTCGTCTGTGTCACCGCTAATTGTATATATTTTTTTGGTATTTTATACGTATGCATCGGGACTGGGCGGTTTTAATGCTCAAACATATATATTTTATGTATTTATGTTATCGAATCGGTTTTTAATAGTTAAACAGTGTCTAACACGGTTTATCGATAGGTCCGGTGTTAATTGTACAGATCAGAATGTACAAAGAAATAATTTAAATAAATTGTACGACATATTCGGACTCTTCAAGATACTGACAACTGGAATTGATATGATCAACAATTTTTTTGGTTTACAGTGTTTGCTCATAATCCTTCATGATTTTACATTGCTTACAACTCAAGCATATATTATTTTGCAAACACTTCGGTATGATGGCCAGCACAAATATATGACGGTTCTAGTGACTTTGGTGTGGATGATTCCGAATCTTGTGAAGCTAAGCCGAATGACATATTTTGGACATACGACTATAAATTATGTAAGTAACTATTTTTTTAAGCAAATTGTTTTTTAACGCTGTTTTCCTGAATATCGCCAATAAATCTTTAATTTAAAACTAGTTGTCGTAATCGATCTAAAATCTCTTATGTGTGTACTTTCTTGAGTAAAATAGACCGTAACAATTTCTTGACTTGGTATTCGTCGTCAAGTCACGTGGTAAATTTGCAGATCTATCTGTATCTGTTTCGATGGCTTTACTGTGTACGATAAATTCTTGCTTTATTTTTATCTCGGGCTAGTGAGTAAGTATAGCCAATCTAAGGTAATACGGTAGGTGAAATAAAAATAGATTTTTTATTAAAAATCGACTTTGAAGACTAAAACAATTTTAATATGTATATGGTAAAAATTCAAATTTGTGGAAGTCATGTTTTAATTTTATGATTTTTATGTTTTGAATGTAATTACAAAAAGTAACATGCTCTGTTTGTTATTGTTGTGTTTTAAGACACAGGGTGTCAAATATTTAAAAGTTGCATGCACGAGGTTTGTATTTATTGCTATAAAAAAAATAATTTTCCGAAAATTATAAAGTTAGGCCCATTTTAAAGATAACTGAATATGTTAAGAGGGGTTATAAAATAATTGTAAAAATGGTGGTTTTGTTTGTTTGTTGATTTACCCTTTTTTTGGGGTAATAAAATCAAATTTTAATGATGTGGTTTTTCAATTTTCCAAAAACCATTTTTCTACGGCCAATCTCAGAAAGTAACCTGATTATAATAAACATTATTATAGATTTTACCGCTTTCGCTATTTTTTTTTTTTGTTTTTGCTTTAGTTTTTTTTATTTTTCAGCATATTTCACGCCTTATTAGGTATTTAAAACCAAACTAAGGATGAAATCCGTTCGATTTCAATTAAGTAGTCAAAGAGTTAATTTTACAATGTGTCGCTCTAAATTAAATGCTAACGAAAAAGCCAAAATTTTGCAAGCAAAGGCAAAAAAGTACACACATTCACAAATTGCAAGAGTAATTTAGTGTAGCCAAACAGCAATTAGAAAGTTTTTAAGGCACTATTCCGAAAATCAAACGATAAGTTGGCTCTGATGCAAAGAGGAGAACTTCTGTTTCAACAAACCGAATTTCAGATATTTAGCTCTTAAGCAAAGGCTTGCTACGGCTTTGGAGCTGAGAAGTTAGCTTCTAATAGCAACAACCGACACTATTTCAGTTCATACTATTAAAAGGAACTTGATTTATATGCTTGTCGACCTGCGAGAAAATCATTAATGACAGCTAAAAGGCAGCTGCAAGCCTCAAATTCGCAATAGAATGAAAAAACTGAATGCCTAAGGACTGGTGTTGGTTCATATTCTCGGATAAATCCAAATTCAATATCTCTGGTTCCGATGTAAGGACAAGGGTTCGGCGGCAAAAAGGCAAACGGTATTTAACAGAATGTATTTTGCCGACAGTGAAACATTCACCATATGCTATGGCCTGGAGAGCCATAACAGCCATTGGAGTTTGATCACTATGCCTTCTGGATAGTTCAGTAGACGGAAGAAAATATAAAAAAATTATCGAAACCTGCATCGTGACTATTGAGGACCCGACTCAATACATCGGTATTCCACTCTTTCAGTACGATTACTCTCCGTGAGTTATTGACGTTATTTGTGAAGTAAGAATGCTTAATTTTAATGTCTATTTTGTTTAGGTAGCCGAATTTAAAAATAGCTTGGTGATTGAGTCGTTACCCTGGACAGGAAATAGTCCTGACCTTAATATTGTTGAAAATATTTGGTCCTTCATGGGAAAGAAGATTACAAATTACAAGCTGAAAAGTGGCAAAGGGCCGAAAAATCTTATAGAAAAAGTCTGGTTTGAAGAAATAACAATATATTATTTAATCAAACTTTAGAATTCAATGCTGATCGGGATTAAGGCCATCATAAAAGCCAAGGGCTGGGTTATAAATCATTGATTTTAAAAAGTTCAATTTCTCTCAAAATATTTTGGTTGAGATGAATTATTTTATTTCTGTTAATTCTTATTTTGAATAAAAATTACCATTATCAACAAAAAACTATTTTTCAATTGAAATAACTTTGTTAAAAACACTGTAAAGACTTACCAAATTGTTACAAGGTAGGTCGGTAATATTCCTTATCCGACGTTATGTAGGTCTAAAATGTCGGATTACCGCTCTTTGTTAATCAGATTGTTTTGTTAATCAGAATCTATCATTTTTGCTATCTACTTTTGAAGTAAACGGCGGTATTTCGAAAATTTACTTTAAAAATTCAAACCGAACATTTCAGTGGCGCAGGGTGTATATGGATGCGTTCAATCGAGTGTATGATTTATGGTGGTGAGTGAATGTAAAAAATGCATGATTAATTGGGTGAATGCTTAAATTTGATACGTGGGTGGTGCGCCAATATACATGATTGTTTGTGGAAGAATTATGAGTGAGTTGCTACAGGACTCTGCCACGAGTGATTTCCCCCTCCCTAGGTAATAATTGTGTGAGTGGAGGCAATACGGACGGTTTTGTGTCGATGGCTTGATGTTTACTCAGCCGAAGTAACTATGCCGTAAGCTGGTTTAAGTCGATCGATTGAAACGTTGGAATTGTTTTCATTAATCGATACTATGAAATTTTTTCTAAATCTGCGTGTAACTTTATACGGACCTCCATAGGGAGGAGTAAAACCTGCGCGAACCTTATCGGTTGTTATAAAAACAAAATCGCATTTATTGAGCGACTTCGGACAAAACCGTCATCTTGTTTGGATTGACGTGGTGTTTTAGGTATAAAGTATCGCATGGCTTTTCGCAGTTGGACGATGACTGTGTCGGTAGTTGGGAGTGGTGAAGGAGGCTTTTCGATAAAGAACTCATCGGGTAGGTTGACTGTTTGGCCGTAAATAAGTTCAGCTGGTGAGCACTTAAGATTTTCCTTTACCGTTGCTCGGATTCCAAGTAGTACGATGGGTATTCTCCAATTGATTGTGTTGCGATTGTTCCCAGTAGATATTTCGCAGATGATTTCGAGGCCAGGCAGTTTGAGAAGCTGTAGCGAGGGGCCGGGAATGTTCTTCGGATGGCAGAATACCATTAGGTGCGACGGGAGTTTAATCGTTAAATGATAGGCTCTGACCAGATCAATCTAGAAGAATATTTTGTATCCATGCAAGTGCACTGAGAAATTTCTAATGTAAGGTATCGGGTAGCGATCCGGTATTGTGACCGTGGTTAAATGCCGATAATCCCCACATGGTCTTCAATATTAATCTTTTTTTTACACCATTTGAATTGGACAAGAGACGGGAGATGCAGATGGCTGACAAATCCCTAATTCCACCAAGTTCTGGAATTCTGTAAGAGCTTCTTAACACGGGCAGATGGCCTGCTATGCCAATATGATGAACCATGTTGTGTCGAACTGGTAAATTGTAGTTCGGCTCTGCTGTAAATGAAGGAAACTGTTTAAGCAGAGTGGCATAACCGTTGTTGAATGAAAAATGGATCTAATGGCTCAACCAGCGAATCAGTAATAACTTAACGTAATAATGCGACATACAAAAAGTACATGTTACTGGCCAGCGAATCTTTTAGAACCTTTCGTTCAGCTCAGCTGTCACTTAACAGAGCGAAAATTAACGCGCAAACTGAAGGAAATGTCAGAATACATCAAAATTTCCAAAGCATACTTTTCTTAAAAATAATAAATTTTGATATTCACATTACAATTTTAATACTGTATTTGTCAGTTGTTACGGATTCGGTGGTCGATATGTCAAATATTCTGTAAGGAAATAATTTCGTCAAATTCTGTAAGGATTCTTACTGATTCGCTGATTAGCCCATAAGTTGGTGTGTCATCAATATCATGAACAATTGTGGATTGACAGCTCAGTCGCTGAATCAACCAGCCTTTTGTGTTTGTTTGAGCTCAACAAGGAGGCCAAATTTACATAAGAAATCGGCGGCAAGGATCGAACGATTCACATCACCTAAAATAAATGCATGTTTGAAGGTTCTCTTTAGTCCTATATCCACCTGAAGCAATTTTGTGCCGTAAGTGTGTATTGTGGTGTTATTGGCGGCCGATAAAACTAGATCTGGATTTCGTTTTGTGAATGAAAACGAACTCTTGAAATATTGAGCTGGAATGACCGAAAGGTCAGCGGTGGAATGTTGTCATGTCTACCCGGTGGGTTACTCTTTTCTTTTATTATTAACGACGTACATGCTGGATGCGGAAGTGAATTTGCAATTGCATGGTTCACAATATATCCTCGCGCTGTTGGGCCGAATTTCTAGTGATACCAGCATTTTTCATATCGGGGTTTGTTGTTGCCGGATTGTGATGATTTTCGACCCCTTGAACGACTGCAATAGTTGTTGTTTGCCAAATTATTTAATCTTGCCTGGTGCTCGCAGTTGGTTGTCGGTTTGAATCTTTGAATCCGGGAAGACGGTGGAGCGTAATTGTTGAGTTACCGCGGAAACATTTTGATTTTGATTAGCTGACATCGCGTCATGCAATTTATCGGCTGTGGCAGCTAGGTCATCGAGATCTTGATATTTAGGCTGTGCCAACAGAGATATCCTAATAATTTCAGGCATTCTTCGCACCCACAATGATTTAACTACTTTTAATGTATAATTTCTTGATATGGCGATGTGCTTCAGAAGGTCGTCTCCCTTCTAAATTTTGGTTTGATAATAGAGCTTCGAGTTTTGATTCGCCCGTGAGCGTTAAACGAGTGAGCAGTACCAACTTGAGTGTGTCGTACAAATTCTCGCTTAATATGGTGCGCCAATAAACATGATTGGCACATTGTGGCGCTGTACGAGTAATGAGTATTTCAAAATTGTCTGTGTACGAACTATGAGTGAGTCGTTACAATGTATATTCAATTGGGGATCCATTCGAGCATGAGGGACTACAATTTCGGTTTCTTAACCGGCTATGATGAAATTCGTTAATGTTTGATGGAATTTTAATATGTTGAAGACGATATTCTCCAAATCTTAAGATATACAGTCGTTGGCCAAAAATCTTGCGCACCTATTGAAACCACAAAAATATTTTTTTTAAAAGTCGATTACAGTGTATAAATTTAGAAAAAATTTGCCCAGCCAGAAACTATGGCACTATAAAAATGTTGTCCTGTTTCAATGACAGCGGTTGCACAAGATTTTTCTTTGTCGCTGATGCCCTTTCTGCAAACCATAGAAACATATTTTGAAAATACCTCTAAATATGGCGAAATATCCCATAAACAAAACACAAAAAAAAACGAATCGTTATTGTTGCGTACATACTAACAGTCGTTGGCCAAAAATTTTGCACGGCTACATCATTGAAACGTTTTAACACTGTGAAAAACCTTGTTCCCCCTTACAGAGGGACTTTTATTATTACGTGAAAACAGAAACCATTTGTGCATGGTTTTTGTTTTTTTCCACTTTCTAGCTTTGTAAACGGGTTTTGACAAAATTTATCTAATAAAAGAGCAAAATGTTTTCCTTTTTCCAATAATTCTTTTTGAATTATTTATGGATTAAATGGGTTATAAGCTAATATCGTTTTATTAGAAAAATTTACGACGCAAATTTTCCAATGACTATTTTCACAGCTTGATAAAATTAACAGGCTCTTGTTGCGGCACACATCGAACAAAGTTGTAAGCCCCTGACGATCCGCAAAAATATGGGAGGTATTTTTTAATATTGGGATAGCTTCTAGTTACTTCAAAATGTATGTCGCCAATTGGCAAAATCTCTAGGATTAATACCGCCAGTACTTCTGTGAAATTATCTCAAAAACTGTCTCCAAAAAATCATCACCGGCCCGCTTATATATCATTTTTTCGACCCCACCAAGCAACATAGTTTCCCGCGCTCTAATTTCATTAGTTGATTTGCCTAATGCAAATTTTTAATTTTCGCATCACAACAACACCAACCAACGTGCATCATCTGCATATTGATTTGCTTCATTTCTTTCATTATTGAAAGCAAAAAGAAATGTTTACTGCTCATTTAGGCGCAGTAATAATTATATATTAAAAAAAAATATTGTGGCCACGCATTTATGCGCTGTTACAAATCGAGGGAACGTCCTCACACCCTGAGAATGTCTCATGCCGGGCATTACGAATAATAAAAAAAAAATCTATTTTTTAAGGTAAAATACTTTACATGCCTCCTCTATTTCAAAAAAGTAATCCAATCAATCGTTAAGTGCGCATATCTTTTAGGTGACAGGTTCCCAATATTTTCCCAGCTAGATTACGAATTTTATATGCTACGTTTCCCACTTTTTCTTCAATAATCGCGTGTATGAACTTGGCTGATAGTTTGCTTGCAAATTTATTCACGGCATCACTCTGTGCAAAAGAACGGACAAACACTGATTGTCCCGTAACAAGCTCACGATTGCAGATGCGTAAATTGTAGCGTGCAACAGTGAGGTAGTGTTTAATTTTGTTTCGCACTAAGTTAAGCCTATCAGATTTGGAGATTACACCTATATCATTGTTAGCAGAATCAGAAAGTAATCTCCGTAATTTGTGTTCGGACCCACATAATTTCATTTGTTGCCCAAAGGTAAGGTAGTGGGGTGAAAATTTGGTACTATTATGAGCCACGTTACGAAGAGCGGCAGCTACTTCTTGGAGATGTACATCCCATTCATTATGCGTTGAATCTGAAAGATAAGAGCGAATGTCAGAGAGAACAGTTCTAGGGGTACGAATGTGTACTACGCCATATTTATTCAACAGCTCTTGAAACATTTTAGAAACAAACTGTTTGCCATTATCGCTTATCACGAATTCTGGGACGGCAAAAAAAAGAAACAAGTCATTCTCCAGAAAATTACAAATTAAAGAGGCTGACGCTTCTCGTAAAGGTTTTAAGAGGACAAACTTCGAGTAATGATCTAAAACAATGAAAATATAAGCATTTCCTCGTTTTGACCTTGGATATGGGCCTAAAAGATCTATGTATATCCTCTGGAATGGGCGATCTAATGAAAATGGATGTCCCATTTCAGGTTTGGTACAATATTTAACAGCCTTATTCATTTTTCATGTGGTGCATTTTGAGATAAACTCCTTAACGTCGAGAGCCATTTGATTCCAATAAAATTGCCTTTAAAGCCTTTCGAGTGTTTTAGCTATTCCCATATGGGCAATTGATGGTGGTATATGTGCTTGTCCTACCAACGAAGCGGTTAGCTTTAAGGGGACAACCAGCCGCCAAGCAGATAAATCCGTCTCCTCATAAGCTGTACCAAAATAAGGCGTGAACAATAGTTTACCGCTCTTTGACAAAAAAATTCGAGCACCCCTGTCCCAGTTCCTGAACCTTTTTAATCTGGCCTTGGTGGCGAATCTAAGTTTATGTAAATCGGTTCCATGTATTTAAAAGAAACAGCAACAGGTTCGTCGAAGAAACTGAATTTGGAAGAAACAACAACAGGTAAGTCGCAGAAAGCTCGCGATAATATATCTGGCACAACATTAATAGACCCTTTTCGGTACCCGATTTGAAAATTAAAAGCTTGAAGCTTCAAACTCCATCTGGCTAACCGCCCTGACAAATCCTTCTGTGTCATGAGCTAACGTAAACTTGCATGATCTGTGTAGATAGTGAAGTTGTACCCTTCTATATACGCTCGAAACTTTTTGACGATCAGTACCGCTGCGTAGCACTCCAGCTCCGTAACAGAGTAGTTTCTTTGAGCGGCGTTCAGTTTTTAAGACCTGAACGCTATTGGGCGTTCATCGCCGTCGTAGTTCAATTGAAACAGAACACTCCCTACTCCAGCGGCACTGGCGTCACACTGTCGGATTTGCCAGGACGGGAGTTGTCATAAGCGCTTGTTTCAAGCTATTGAAGGATCTATCAGCTGCATCGGACCATTTTAGTTTGACTGATTTTTTTGTTAAGTCTGTCAAAGGAGCAGCGACAGTTGCAAAATTCTGGATGAACCTCCTATACCATCCACACATCCCCAAGAATCTACGAATTTGCTTTGTGGTTTTCGGTACTGAGTATTATTCAATTTCCTTAACTTTCTCTGGATCGGTACGAAGACAACCATCACCAACCAGGTAGCCCAGATATCTCACCTCTTTCAACACGAATTTACTTTTTTCGACATTGATCGTCAAAACTGCTCGTTTCAGTAAACTAGCTACTTCGGTAAGTAAAGTGAAGTATTCCGCCGTCGTGTAGTTCGTGCGGGACCACTCGGTGCATCAGGCGGTATATTGTCTGTGGTGCATTGCACAATCCGAAAGGCATGACCGTGAATTGATGCAAAGGCCGTACGGGTACAGTAAAAGCCGTCTTATCTCTGGATTGCGGGTCGAGGGGGATCTGCCAAAAAGCATCCTTAAGGTCGATACTTGAGATATAACGGGTTTGATCTAGTCGACCCAACAATCCATCGATAAGAGGTAAAGGATATGCGTCTTTTACGGTTACTATATTCAATTCACGGGCATCCAAACACAGATGAGCTTTACCATTAGCCTTAGTCACCAAAGTGATAAGTGAACACCAAGCACTCTGGCTCTGTTCGATGACCCCCAAACATAGCATTCGGTCCAATTCTTCGTACATTCGTTTTTGGACAACCGGTAACACGGAGTAGAATCTCTGTTTGACGGGCTTTGCCGCACCGACGTCAATAACATGCGCGACTAGATTTGTTTTACTCAGACCTGCTTTAGCAAAGGAAGGAACGAGTACTATGATATTGTCTAATTTAGCCTGATCTACCGGCGGGACGACATGGAACCCCGACACGTTGCCATCACAACTTTTAAAGGATTCAGAGTTTAAAACAGATATGCTCAGTGAAATCCCAAATAATCTCCAGAAATCAATTCCCAGGTAAAGGGGCTGTTTTAGCGAAGGACCCAGATATATTTTCATTCGTTTTTGCTGGCCTCTAAAGTTAACTAGAGCGTCTATGTGTCCGAATATTCTCTGGGTTTGTCCACTAACTGTGCTTACGCTGCACGGAAAACTATGAAAGCCAATGTATGAATTGCTCAAATATTTAGCAGAGCCAGCTGATAACACGCTAATTGTAGCACCACTATCCAACAGACCATTCTACTCGACACCATTAATTGTAACCTGTACATAAGGCCGCTTGTCTATCGAGTCAGTATTAATTATCGAGGATACTATTTCAGATTTATGCTTCCGTTTGGCTTTAAAATATATACGACTTCTCAAACTGCGTTTGGCACTATAGTATCGTTTACCATTTGAGCTGTTGCTAGTCGTAGAAATATTTTCGGTATCAGGTGAGGATGTTTCGTCAGAGAAAGAAGAGTCCGAAGACTCAGAAGGAGTTATTTCGGACCGACTGTAGCTCCACGTTTGGTCAGAACTCTCCACGCTGGTTCTGTATTGGAAGCAGCATCTTGCCAGTTGTTGCTGGGCTGAACAAATTTTTGGGTACTGTGGTTCCCAGTTCTCCACGGTCCCCTCTGATCGTTTCCCTTACATCTAGTGCATCTTGAAGTGACGGTATCTTTCATACCACATCGATAGCAAAACCATCGCGTTGGTTGCATTGGATACTCGGTGAATATATGACCTATATCGTCACAATTGTAACAAATTATGTTGGACTGGTTGGCCTCAAATGGAGGACTGATATTTATAGGTGGTGTAGCGAATCTTACCGAGTAATTTTTCCCGTTATATTGAAACTTAGATGGATGCAAGGCTTCAGCCTGAGGAGCTGAATAATTCGGAACAACAGTACTGAGTGGTTCGTAACCAGTAGTTTCAGCTCCATAACCATTGTAATTAGGCGATGGTACGCACTAAACTTGAGAAACTGAAAAGTGAAGAACCATATTTGTGTATGATTCAGTGGGCATTGGATTGTGATAATTAGCGCTATAACTCAACTCATTGATCACTCGTTTATGCGGATATCCGCCTTGTTCGCTTACATGGGTGGATCGCTTAAGAGACACAAAGCTATCTGCCCATGTACTCTCCCAGCTCGTGCAACTAGCAATCAGGTCTCCCACGTTAGAAAATTTGCAATCAGTTAATTGATAACGAAGGTCTGGTCTCATGTTCTTCATTACATAATATCTTAATAATGTTCTCTTCGGGCCAATGTGATACCTTTTAGGACAAAACTAATCTCGGTAAGTAACCTAGCGTACGACAAATTCATAGATGAAGCAATAGTTTCTACTTAAAATAGAAACAAGGTTATTGGAATACCGGTTGGGTAACCGTCGAAGGATAACCCACTTCTGAACTAACCATGATTATCGGAGACACCTTTGATTCCGAATATTATGGCTGGATGATCTACTACTGGATTAGGCCTTGTTGAAGTAGAAGAAGCTTCCAATCCACCAGATTACATATTGTACATTAAATTAATTAATTTAATAAACACAACCATACCATTTACAAAAAAAGTAAAGACAAATAGTTCGTGAACGGTAGTGCAAGAGCACTAGTAGTTTGAATCTAAGATGAACTTTTTCGAGGCTATGAATTATAATATTTTATTTATATTATAAATGGGCTGATGCTAGGTTTAATTTGTCCGTTGTCTAACATTTCTTGGACTTGTCTGTTTATTATTTATTTCGTCTCTGCTAGTTTGCGAAAGGCGGTATCTCAAGTTTATTTCGTGCTGTACGCCCTAGCTTGTCAATGTATCCGCTTCTAGACATAAAATATCCTGGTATTCCATGCATATCATTAAGATACTTAGGTTTTCTTCTGGATTATTCGTTTCGTCTAAAATTTCGGGAATGGTTTTGATAATTTGTTCCTCTTTGTCTCCGCCTGGTTGTGTTAGGTTTATTATATTCCGGTTTTGTACGTTAGTGTTTTGAAATTGAGTATAACGCTGCCATTACCTCTGGATTTAGAGTGTTTACTATTAGGACTTTTGCTTTGAAGTTTACGGGCTGAATTAGCATGTGAGGTACAAAAACTCCTCTTGTTACCTTGAAAGCTTTGCAAAAGCTTATCTTATTTGTTGCTGTTTTAATTTCGATCACTTTTTCGTTCCGTGCAGAAAGTGTTATCGCGTTCGTCATCCGATTTGAGAATGGTATTTGTTTTGTCCCTATCCGTATAGTGCTGATGAATTAAATTTTATGTCTGCCTTGCATTTGTCAAAGATGTCACGACCTACTATTCCGTCCTCTATAATGGGAAAGTCGTTTGGTATTATTTACCTACATCTTGTAAGTAATTTTAAAATAAGTAGTTGTTAAACTTCATTTCCAGTGTTATCCAGAACGTATCACTGTTTGTCTTGAATCTTGATATTAGATTGATGTGTATGGGTCTATGTGGTTCTATGTTTCTGCGTACAGTAGTCTTTCTTGTGGGTTTATGTCGTTGATGCTTTTTCCTAAATATTCGTTGCGGTGCGGTCAAGTAGGTTCTGGTTTCTCCGTCTACCCGTCTTCTTTAATTTTACCGTATGTTTGTATTCTATGAATTTCTTAATGTTTGTTGGTGTTTGCCTTGCAAACTCCTTTGTTTTTACTTATAACTCAATTTGAGTTGGTTTCTTCTCGGACTGGTGGTAGTTTGGGTTAAGTTATATTTGAGATTGGGGCTGGCGACAGCTTTTGTATTATTATGTTTAGGGTTGTGATTTGGGTTGTGCGTTGGTCTGGCAACGGCTTGAACTGGATTATGTGTGTGGATTTTGAGAAGGATGGTTAGTAATTGTACTAAAAGAAGTATTTCGTATGTCGGTACTGCGGTATCCGTTTCTTCATGATTGTTTGTGCCTGCTGTATTAAATAAGTAGATGTATAATTTGTAATTTCTGCTGTCCGTTCCTGCTTTTCCCAGTTGGTTTAAAACTTGTTATTTTCCGTCAGCTAACTTAGAAATCCTCGTGGTCTGTTTCTGTTCAATGAGCGTCTGAGCTCGTTAGTTTGAGGTACATTTTTATTATTATACCCATTGGGAGAGTGTAATGTTCTGTTCGTGTAGCGTTGGTTTGTCATACTAATTGCTGGGATTCAACTGCGGCGGCTTTCCTATGGCTGGTTTTATCCGTTGGGGGATGAACAGTTGCTGCTGGTCGGGCTGTTGTGAGTGGATGTAGTTTATCTTACTTCTGTTGAAACGCCATTCTAGTTTGTTATCGTTCATTATTTTCTTCTTCCTTAGAGAACAAACAATATCAAGCAAAAAAGAAGCAATAAATTAAGGTAGTGAATAGTAATACAAATTAAGCCGTTGTTTCAATAAAGTTTGTAAATCAATTTTCTAAATACATTGTTCATTTGATTTATTGCTCATCGTGCATATCATTTTTGATATAGCGTGGTGTTGATAATATATCAGTTTAAATAAAGAAGATACAGTCCGTTCGAAATGTATAGGACTACCGTCAATATTAAGAGTTGCTCTGCCTTTTTGGTAGTTGTGAGCTAGAGGTTGCCTCCACTGATGACTCAGCTGGACATAAATCTATAAAATTGTTTGACAGTGTTTTTAAGTTAAGTGTTTGTGTGGAGTTTCGATGCGATTGAGCAACCAACAATTTATATGGAATACTTGTATGGTTAAGCCGAAGGTTTTTTCCTTAAAGCCCCAGTAAGTACAAATGATCAAAAGCTGGGTAAATTTAAAAAAAAAAAATATTCCATTGACTTTTCCAGGTCCATTGAATTTTTTATGATTTTGTTGATTAATTGATTTTAAATTCCATTTAAAAATGATAAAGTTTAACCAGAAAATATAAGCTAATTACTTTTATTCAAATCTATTAATAAAGAAAATAAACAACAATTTATAAATTAATCTTATAATGTGTGATATTATTAATTAATTTATTTTTACGATATAGCGTAAACAAATTGGAGCTTCCAACCCATCAGATTACATATTGTACATTAAATTAATTAATTTAATAAACTCAACCATACAATTTACAAAAAAACTAAAGACAAATAGTTCGTGAACGGCAGTGCAAGATCACTACATAATAGTTTGAATCTAAGATGAACTTTTTCGAGGCTATGAATTATAATATTTTCATTCAAAATATATTCATGATAGCGCCATTTTATTATTCGCGGAAGCATAAAAAATTGGTTGTAACTAAATTCATCTACTTCTGTAGTTTTATTATCGCGTACGCAATATCCTCCTGGTATTTACTGAAAGAAGTAAAGTTAAATAATTATAATGAGATTCGGCCAAATGCCACCCATTTAAATTACTCTGGCATATTAAATGACACAAAAATCATTCAAATTCGACCCGCTAAACGTGGTGATTTTTTACGGAAATTTACAGTTTCCTTTGAAATTAAGGCAACAGTTTTAAGTGTTTTAGTATATGTTTGTGCAAATTATTATTACAGAAACTTGAATATTAAATATTTAACTTTATTAAGCGATGTTGACCATCAAATTATGAAATTCACAAATAATCAAAAAATTATGAATTATGAAAGGTTTCAAAAGAATTCAGTAGTTTACACAATACTCGTAACATTTTACTATTTTGTAGTACAACCGATTTTGCTTTATAAAATGATTTTTTCGGATAATTTTTGGATCATGTGGGCATCAAGACTAATTTATATATACGCTTCTGCACTCGGTGGTTACAATGCGCATACATATATACTTTATGTCTCGCTTTTAAATTATCGGTTTATAATGATAAAACAATTATTGGAACGATTTAATAACGTAAGCGTTGAATTAAATTCCCCTCAATCAAATTTAAATGAACTTTACAAGATATTCAAACTATTTCGTACATTGGCTTCCGGTATCGACATGATTAATAATATATTCGGTTTGCAATGTTTGATTTTTATCGTTCATGATTTTACGTTGACCACATCGCAAATATTTGTCTTATTTCTAACGAGCACCAATGCTATGATCTTAGATAAACTGGCTACTCGATTATTTATCTTCTTATGGATGTTACCAAATGTAATTAAACTGTGCGGTGTTACGTATTCGGGACATGCTGCAATTAATGTCGTAAGTGATTTTTTATTTAAATTGTTTTGTGAATTATATTTTTCTGGAATAAATTACCGGTTTGAAATTGTTAGACAATTTATTTGAAAAAATTTTACACGAGTGTACATTGTAAAGAAAATTGGAAATGAATGTTAGAAGTTATTTGAGGCTTATTTAATTTAAATAACTTTACTTTTGCTAAATACACAGTTAAACGATGTACACGCGCATAAATATGTACATGTGCAAAAAATTATATTGTCTAAAATCTAAATTTTGTCCAAAACCTTCACAAGGTGCACTCGCATACATTTTTTGTCCCAAGGAAAAGTGTCTAAAAACTTCACACCTGTGAAAAAATCGAATAAATCAGAAATTTCGAAGAGGTAGCAACGACAAAATTTATAAGAATTTATGATGATAAATTCGAGTGACTTGTTATGAGCTGTACAAAAGTGAAAAGGTTTTGAATGAGTTATTAGAAACAAGATGAATTCACTGAATAGACCATTCGTCTTTTTTTATTAGTTAGTATTTAATTTACTATTTATTGGGCTAGATACTCGATACTTAGATAAGCAGATAAGCAGTTATTTTTTGCGAATTTGCTAGAAATGTTATACACGATAATTTAGCAATCCAATTTGTTTCTGAATTTCAGAAAATGGGATACTTTAACACACTTTAACGTTTGTGCTGAATACAAAAGTATATTTTACTTTGCTAAAATAATCGAGTAGTTTACGCAAGCAAATTTTCGATTAGCAAATCCGCCATATTTGCAGAGTTGCGAATTGCTAGAGTATCGAGTATCTAGCCCATTATTTTATTACACAATTGACACAATTTATTTAGAACTATTTCTGATTCGGCTTCAATATTCATAATGTTTTGTGATTGTGATATTGATTAATTAGAATGTGAATTAGCAGGAATAGTAGAAATAGTAGGAATCGCTGAAATAGAATCTGAAGAATTAAGTTTATTTGGTGAATTATTGTTTTATTTTTGAGCTCTAGTGATTGCTAACGTATCATTGGAATTTAATTCACTGCTTCTACTTAATGCGCCTGCATTTTGATTTGATTTACCTGGTTTGTACACTATTTTGGTTTCTGAGATAGAATACTACCAATAGCAAAATCACTAGCATCTGTAGTTACGATAAATGTTTCGTTAAAGTCTAGGTAAATTAAAATAGGGGGAGAAATAAGATTTTGCTTCAATTCATGAAACGAATTATCGCAGAAAGCATCACAAATAAAAAGAACATTCTTTCGTAATAACTGAATAAGGGGTTCGGCAAGCTTGAAGTACTCATTGATGAATCTACGATAGTAGCCAGTGAGTCCCAAGAATGACTTGATAGTTTAATTACGGGGAATAGGAAAATTCTGAACGGCTTCTATTTTTGTTGGGTCGGGTTTGGCACCTTGATTTGTAACAATATGACCAAGATGTGTGACTTCTGTTCTAAGAAAATTACATTTGCGAGGTTACAATATGAGATTGTAATTTTTGAAACATTGCAAAACGCTAGTCAACTTCTTATTGTGGTTCAACAAATCATACCCATAAATAACAACGTCATCGAGATATGTGATACATAAATGTTGCGGGAGAGGCCTTTGAGACCATAAGGCATTCTGTTCCACCAAGGTGACTTAAATGCGGTTTTAGTTTTGTCCTAAGGACAAAAAACTACTATGTTAGTGTTCAAAATACTTAAAGGAATGAATGAATGGTTAGGATTTACAATAGCACTTGCAATGAAAACACCAGGGAAAATTTCTCTTGTTTGACAGAAATAATCTATATCAAAATTTTTTTCAACTGGTAATTTAATAATTGTTTCTACTCTAGCAGGAATTGTTAATGAAATAGATTTGATAAATTCTTGACCAGTAGGAATTGAACAAAATGGAATTGGAATGTATGACCTTTTTTCCAGAAATAACCGTAACTGTCTTTTCGTCATAATCATTTTTACACTTATTATTGTCCAGAAATTTCGACCAATTATTCCGGCACATAAAGCTAAAGTAGAAATACGATCTGGAGATATTCCTTTGATGTAACAAGTTTCATTTAAATAACAAAGTACATCATCGTGGATGCATTCTCGTTTAATTAAACAAATATCTCATCCAGTGTCTGCTAAAAAATAATTTTTATTTGAATTTAGAATGTACAAAGACAACTCGATAAATTTATTTGAATCCTTGTCATTAAATTCTAGTAGTTGATAATATATTTCCTTTAAATTTGACTGGTAATTCAGATTTCCATTTTTATAAAGGCGCGGCTACACGAATGGAAAATGTCGACCCAATGTGATTTGACAAATGTAGGACAAATATTGGTGCAATAAAATTTGACTGTCTACACGATTTGCCCAATATTTATTTGTCGAATGTTTGCCAATATATAGCCAATATTGGTGGTTTATATTTTGATATTTATCACTACTTGTCACTACTAGTCATACATTAATTACAATATCTTCTAAAAGATAGATTTCATACAATGCATGCAATGAATATTGTCTGATTTGTTGCTAATTCACTTTTAATTTTGTCACACGCATCATATACATATGTACGTGCAGCCTATTTTTATGTTTGGGATTTTTTAAATCACAGACTTCTGGATATTTTTCGTTTATGTATATAAATAAATTCTAAAATTTAATTACACCACCATTCGCAGTCGCTATCCATTTTTATTTATTTATTTCTGCTGTCAAATGAATATAATAAACATATAAAAAATGAATATATTAAATAAAGCAGAAACAAATTATTTTCCCTTGTTTAGTAGTGACATCTATTACTAATAACTAAACTTAATAATAATAACATATTTTATTTACAAATCGTGTGGACGATACTACTATATTCTACCAATGTTGGTGAAATATTTTAATTTTATCGCCGGGTACGAATGTAACCTTGATTGCTTATTCGTCATTTTTTTGTGTCTACAGTCTTTTTTTTTTTTTATTTTTTTTTATTTAATTAGGGGGGGTGTTAGCAGCCCAGAGCACTGCGACCATTGAGGCCTATTGTGCGTCCCTAGAGGTTCTTAGTTGAAATGTAGGTCTATGCCCTTGATAAACGCCGCTACCTGATGCATATCCAGTGGGTCGGCATTAGGCCACTGGATTGTGTGTGCATTTGAATCTTTTTAGGATGATAGCATCGCATCTGAAGAGTACATGTTCCGATGTCTCCTTACTGCAGTTACAAAATCTGCACTGGTCGGTAAGGGACTTTCCCACTTTATATAGATGGCCATTAAAAGGGCCGTGCCCTGTTAAAAACCAGGTAAGGGATCTTAGGGACTGGCGATCCATCCTCGGTTCCTCTCGCAGATGTGTAATATTGTAACTGAGTATTTCTTGGCCTGTCTCATCCCAATGGAGGACTCCCAGAGTAAATTCATATGGTTCTGCTCCCAGTCCCTTATACCCCTTTCCAAATGGGTTTTTGAAAAAGCGATACTAGGACTGGGACCCAGGAAAACGCGGCTTGCTCCCGTTTTTGCACAACGGTCTGCTGCCTCATTTCCCTTAATGGTGGAGTGGCCAGGAGACCACAAAAGGGTAAGTTTGTTTGCTTCACAAAGTTCTAATAAATTGCAGTAGCAGCTCCAGATCTATTTCGAGTTAAACACTGAAGCTCCTAAAGCTAGCAAAGCTGCCTGGCTGTCCGAGATTATATAGATCTCGGTCTTCCTACATTTTTTTTTTAGACATTGAAGCACACATGCCTCAATATCAAGGGTCTCTGCCTGAAAAACTGTGGGGGAGCTGCCCAGCGGTATGCATAGTTCCCGGTCAGGCCCAACTATCCCTGCACCGGTACCCCCGTCCGACTTTGACCCATCCGTATACCATACAGAAGCATGGCGGGGGAGGGAGGAGATAATATTCTCTACCAGTGCCCTAACCTGATGTTAAAATTCCTCCGACAATCGAGTGTCTTTACCATCAAATCTGATAGTTGGATCAATTCCTCCTTGAGATTGAATTTATGTAGGATATTGTTGTGTCCTGGCCTCATGGTTTTAATTTTTTCAGTGATTTTCAGGCTCAGACCTCTTGAACCGGCTACTTTTTTAATGTGTAGGTGCAGTGGTGAGAGCCCCAGTATTCTCTGAAGGGCAGCTGTTGGACAAGTCCTCATTGCTCCAGTTGCCCCAACACAAATTAACCTCTGGATCTTGTCCAGTATTTTTCGTGCACCAGTCTGCTCCGTCTTAGGCCACCACACAAACGCCGCATAAGAGAACATAGGTCTTATAACGGCCCGGTTGAGCCAAACCAACATTTGTGGGCTCAGTCCCCACGTTTTGCCAATCATTCTTTGGCAGGTAAAGTAGGCCTTATTGGCCTTGCTTGTTATATGCTTTAAGTGGGGATTCCATGTCAGTTTCTAATCAAGTACGACACCCAGATATTTAACCTCCTTTGACAGTTGGAGAGTTACTCCTCCCCCCCCCCCCCCCCCCAAAGTTATCGACGGGATGGCAGTTTTTCTCCGGTTAGTAAAGAGAGTGCAGCTGACCTTATTAGGATTAACCGTAAGGCCCACCTCCGTGCACCAATCAGTTACTACCTCTAGGGCTTGTTTCATTCTTTCCCCTACTGTATCTGCGAATCTGCCCTTAACCATCAAAACTAGGTCGTCCGCATAGGTAATGTTTGAGAAGTCTAGATCTCTCAGTCTTGTGAGTAATTGATCCATCATAATCAGCCACAACAGAGGAGAGAGGACGCCTCCCTGGGGACAGCCCCTAGTGGCCGCTATAGTAATGGTTTTGTCTCCAAAGGAGGCCGTAATCCTCCTGGTTTTTAGCATGTTCATTATCCACCTTACGGTGGAGGGGTGTATACCCCTTGCTAGTGATTGTTCCTGCATGACCTCGAAACTAGTATTATCAAAAGCTCCCTGGATATCAATGAAGGAGCATAGCAATAATTCCCTATATCTGAGCGTGTCCTCGATTTCCGATGTCAGTTCGTGAAGAGCTGTTTCTGTAGATTTTCCTGCTTTGTAGGCGTGCTGCCTAGAGTCCAGAGGGTGACTTTGGAGGGTATTGGATCTAATACAAAGTCCCAGAGTTTTCTCCATGGTTCTCAGTAGAAAAGATGTGTGACTAATAGGTCTGTACGACCTAATTTCCTCTGAAGATCTATTTCCCGCTTTTGGGATAAAAATCACCCGAACTTCTCTCCAGCGTTTTGGAACATATTCCAAGCTGTGACTGGCTCTGAAGAGTAAAGTAAGATAAGACAGCAAAATCTGCAGGCCCTGCTGTAGAAAGGCGGGATATATGCAGTCCCCTCCCGGTGATTTGTAAAGTCCAAAGGATTTGACTGCCCAGCTTATCCTTTCCGGCGTAAGCAACTGCCTCGAGAACTTCTGAGCCCCCCCTTGGAACCCGATACGGATGTACAATACTTGCGTAGGATCCCTCCTGATCCCTCAGAATAATACATTCTGGAAAGTGACCTTTCACTAGACATTCCAGAGTCTCTTCCCTGGTTATGGTTGTCCCTCCATCTGGTTTCCTTACAGACCCCCAAGGGATTCCTGTGCTCCAAATAGAGTGCCTTCTGTAGTCGACACGCCGTGGATAGCTTGTCTATTTTTTCAAAGAAGTCTCTCCAGCTTAATCTTTTGCTCTGCCTGAGGGCTTTGTTATACTGGGTAAGGGCGGACTGATAGGTAGTCCAATCGTTCGTCCTCTTAGCCTTATTAAAAAGTTTACGGACATTTCGTTTCATGTTTTCAATTCAAGTTTTGGTTCCACCAAGGAACATCCCTTGTGTCTCTGATAAGCACAAGTGGTGAGTTTGAGTGGTAGGCATTGATTATTGCCTCTGTAACTTCATTCGCTACTCTGTCGAGATCTTCGACAGAGTTTATCACGGTCTGCAGACCAGTTAGGTTATCTAAAAGTATATCGTTATAGACTGACCAGTTGGTGCGTTTGGATATCCTTACCACCAACTCTTGTCTCGAAGGGATATTGATATCAAACCTGATGTACATATGATCTGAGAGGGAAGCTTCCTTGGACGCATGCCAGTCGAGAATTGCACTGGAGGTACCCATGTCAGACAGGGTAAGATCCAGTACCTCCCTCCTAACTGCATTCACAAAGGTCGCATCACCCCCTTTATTATTTACTGCTAAGTTGTTACTAAGACAGAATTCAAAAAGTTGCTCACCTCTTAAATTGGTGTCGCTGCTTCCCCAGACTGCATGGTGTGCATTAGCGTCGCAACCAATGATACATTTTTGGTACTGTCTTTCTTAGGGTCCGACAAGCCTGGTATCCCTATAGGTTGCTGAAGTGCCACCCTACCTCTAGGAGTATGTCAGCCCATGGCTTCTCTGGCCCGGTTTGATCGGTTTCTCTGTTCCGGGGGTGACAGGTTTCCTGTCCCCTCTGGCCCAGTGATCCCATCACCGCGGCCAGAGTTCGGCTCCGCCGCCCTTCCCCTGGCTGCATCCCCCACTCCCTCCTTCTTTGGGCGGAAGTGAACAGACCCAAACATCCAGTTTACTCTGTAGTTGGATCCTTTGAGTGTCTCCGCCGTTCTGTGTGAGCAGACATCGTGACTTGAAGGAGGTCGCCTTCTCGCTCCTTCCTCGAAATGATTCTCCAGTCTGCGTCTCTTAGGTCCTTATTTTGAACCGCCAGACGACTCAGTATTTTCTCATTTGTTTCCTTACCACCACGTAGCAGCTCCTCCTCCCCAACTGCCTTCAGGGATGCTCCGTCCCATGGTTTGAGTGAGGGCAAAGTGACCCTAAGCCACTCTGCCGTGTCTTCATCGGCACAGTTCATCGTGAGCCACCCGTTTCTGGTGCGACATCCCAGGAAGTTTGGGCTGACACCATCTAGCGGTAGCTCCGCCACTGTGTCCATGACTGCATCTTTTATGGCCAAGATCTGTGCAATGCCCAGTTTAACCTCTGGGAAGCCTTGGTCGGTAATCTCTACCTTGATGGCCTTCACCGCACTACTGTAGGTGGTGGCCGTATCGGCCCTGTTCTCGGGGCAACTCTCCTTATTGTCGCCCTCTGTGGCATCTTTAGGGTCGGCTTCCGGTGCCTTCGGTGAAGGATCGGAAACTTTCCCTCTCTTCGGTGCCCTCCCAAGTGAGGTAGCGTCGTCATCCGACCTGTTACTTTTAATTGCCGGAACAATTCTGTCTCTGATCTTTTCCTTGCATTGCTGCACGGCAGCGTCGCGGGGGACCCCTGACCTAGTTAGATGGGACAGACGTCTTCTCGCGGCCCCACTGAGGCGTGTCCTCCTCTTAACCTCGAGCTGGAATTTCTCAAGGTCTTTTCCTATTTCGGCCGTTGTCGACGTGGATAGGGTATCCATTTCAGGCATTAGAATGCCATGGGCTGGAGAGCCCTCCACTGCGTCCGTGCTGAGCTTCATAATTTTATTTTTGATCTCAGGAGCAGGGCCTGGCATCTTCTGAGATTGGTGCGTTTGAAGGAGCACCGCCCTTATTGTTTGTTTTTGTTAATAATGAATCCATATATTTTTTGATTTGTTTGAGGAATGAAAGGTCCACCACGGCAGCGCCTCTTACCGTGGTAAGGCTGATTGAAACCGGAGGTCGCCTGGTATCCAGAGTTCCGTGCTCGCGACCAACTAACCCATGATCATTCATCCTTCGGCGCACGTGTCTCACCTTAGATTTGTTTTTTTTTTTCAAGGTTAATGCCATCCTTTAGCGTCGTAATTTAGCCTGTTGTTCGGTAAAACGAGCCAACAGTTACCGGAGGCCACCACGAGGAGGAAGTACGTACACTTGCGAATCCCGCTCATGTTACCCCTCGCGCAGATCGTGGGCCCACAGCCAGGACACTTGAAATTTCTGGAAGCTGAGTCAAATTTCGCGGAAAATTCTGAAACAAAATCAACATTAACCCATTCTAAAGCTTGTTTTGAACTAGTCCAAACGGCATGAAAATACACGGCAATGTTGTTGTAAAATCCTAAAGTAAGGCTACAGTAGATTAACAAATATCAGAATTTCAGCTAACTCCTTCATCACAACAAATCATTCCAATAATTTCCCATTTGTACCCATATACACATGCCTTAAAAATTCAGACGGTAAAACATGCAAAACTTAGAAAGGTGCCAATTAACAGTTAAATTTACTAGGGTATAAATAATTAATTAAATGCATCATCATGTTCATTAATATCACTGAAAATTCAAATCAATTAATCAGTTTAAATATGTTCCTATTACCACGTTTAAAAAATATTTTTATGTTGTGCATCCTCGCTTATCGAATAATATGTCTAACTGATTTTATTTCAAAATTACAAACCGTAACAACACACAATTACCGCAAAAAAATATTTCACTATGATTTCTTTCTTGTATGTATTTTGAAAAGGAAAAAATTTTCTGTGTATATATTCATTTCCTTATAAGTATGTAGGTTTATTAAATAAAATTGTTTGAATGTAATCAAAACCAATACAAATGTCTTATACAAGCCATATTATTTCCGTGACGCACGCATATTATTAAATCCAAAACCTACTATTTTTTGAAAGTGTTAGTGATATTTTATACTGTTTTTGATTCAAACTACATTTTAAAATCAAAGTATGTAAAGATTATACTGTATTACGACGCTAATACTTACAGAAATAGTAGGTTTTATTTTGTGTTTGTATGTCAATAATATGGCTTGTATAAGACATTTGTGTTGGTTTTATATCTGAGATATGATGTTCATTTGTTGGATGGTCTAAGAAGTTTCCGGTTTTTACTCCAATTTCAGACGAGCTTTTTATTTATTTTTTTTAACTTTATTAAACTATATAAGTAAGTCATTCCATGGTAAAACAGTCAATTTTTCACAATTCCCAAACTTCATCTCTTAGATTTTTTATTTTTTATTTTTTTCGTGTTCCTCAGTTCAAAATAATGGATACATATTTTTTTATTTATTTTTTAAACCTTCGGTTGTCCCGTTATTCGATATTTTAGTTTGACAATTTTTCAATCCGATTTTTGGCTAGCACGCAGTGTTATATATTCGATTTTTAGAGGAGTACCATATTGGAAAGGTATTAATCCATCCTAAAGTTAAGCGTAATTTATTTGTACAAAGTACCGTTATCTAAGGAGTTACGAACTGAAAAATCTGTGTTTATATTTTTGCCGCTAGATGGGACTGCCATGGGAATCTTATATACTCAAAACAGTATTTAATAGCTAACATAACACCCTTTCAGAAAAGTGTAAAACTAAATTTGTTCTGGCCTTAGTAAGTTGAAAAAACGTGTTACTTATATTGCCATTGTGATGGACGACAGATACCAGGTATTTTGAAGCTCATCATTTCGTCAAACGCGTAGCTGTAACTATTAAAATCTATTGTGGCAACTCTCCTTAAACTAGTTTTACACCTCACAGTCACAGCTTCATGTTCGAAAAGTGAGCAACACGAAATTTTGCCCTTGATAGTGGGCAATTACTCATCAACAGTAAGCATTACATTAAATTTAAATAAATGATTGCATAGGTTGGCGGTTGGCCCTTAGACTTCATGCCAGGCAGCGAGGAAAACCGCTCCTGGAACCTCTACTTTCGAGCAATTTAGAATGCTTGAACCGCACCATAGAGTGAGAACGCCCAATGTGATCGGATCCATTCTGATGTGTATTTTTGCGGAAAAAAACAGTGGCAATTAATTTATTTTAAATAATTATTCTCAACATAAATTTTAATTAAAATTACAAACTACAAAATAGCGATTTACAATTATTGACAGCATTGAAGCAAGAAAACGCCTAATCTAATCGGAGCAATTATATTGTATAAAAAACTTTTGTTTGTGAATATTTTTCGAGTGAAGGCACAAACATAATGTGAACAATCAAGAATAAACACTCGCGACCATTTGTTGAACCATGATAGAACGATTTTCTATATATTAGATAGACTCACTAGAAATACATTGTCGCTACAAATATAAAAGATAATTATTTCAAGTCATCGTTTTAGTTCATTTTTTGAACGTTTCATGGCGGGTTTATCTATATTAATTCTATCATGTGCTGAACAATGTGTGTTTAAAGAGATCAGCAAATTCACAACTTTGTTTTGGTTTTTTGGTTTTATTTTTTTAAATAATTTGGTCGACAGCCGTGCGTAAAATAAAAAAGAAAGTATCAAAATATACATTTCTATTTAGTTCAGTCTATTTTTCGTTGCGTTAGATATCAGTGGGATTAATTTCTATAGCTTGAATTTACTTATTTAAATTTACATCTGGTATACCTATCTGTGCCACTAATATAACCAAGCTAGAAAAGAAATTTAAAATAACACAAAACTACAATAGGTATTATATTTTGGTTTAACATATTTATTTAAATTCATTTTATTTTAACTTTTTATGTACCAGTTAAAATTTTTTGGATGATTGAGTTGACTTTAACGGATCATGTTTCCTATATTTTTCAAATTCACCTTTCAACACAGAACAAATTGTTTATATGTGCATAACATTCATTGCCTTTTAATGGTAGGAACCCTGGATAACTCTGCTCCACAACAGTTAGACACATTTCTGTTATGTTTGAACAGACGTTTGGTAAATAACGTAGCGTTTTAAAAAATTGCTGAAAAATGATCAATAAAACAAATGCCACATCAGTGTATTTCGAAGTTGGTGCTTTGAGGGCGCCAAAATTCATTGATTTTTTAAAATTTTTCAACACTATAAAGGTTTCAGCTGTTGCTGATACTTCGTCATTATTTATTTATTTATTTATTTATTAACCAACAGCATGTTCATGCAAAAATGGCTTACATTATTAAAAAATATTATAAAAAGTTAAACAATTTTATACAATAAAAGGTAAGGTTACAACGTTATCAATAGATCTAACAATACAACAAAACATTATGAAACTATTATTATTATAATATTAAACGTATTCAAACAAAAGTCTAGCGATTCGTTTTTTAAACTCATCTCTGGAAATATTGAAATCGAAACAATCCGCTACGGCGTTGAGATCTCGTTGAATACGCGCTATAGGGCCATGGAAGCTGTAGTTGCTACTTGCAGTCGGAATATGAAGAAGTTCCCGGGGGCGTAAGCTGCGTTGAGGAGCATAAATATTAAAACATGAAAGAATCTCGGAGCAGTCTATTTCACCACAAATGATGTCCCGTGCAAATGTGGCATTTGCGCATGTACGTCTATCACTTAAAGATTGGAGATTCAGAAAACGGCATCGGTCTACATATGGTGATAGTCTGAAATTATTGTCCCGTTCGCGAGACGGTAATTTTCTGAGAACAAATAACAAAAACTGTTTCTGAACACTTTCAATTCTGTTTGAATGAGACTGGTAGAACGGGGACCATATGACAGTCGCGTATTCAAGCTGTGAACGAACAAATGAAGTGTACAGTGACTTGAAAGTTATTGTGTCATGAAAATCCTTCGAGTTTCTTTTAATAAACCCCAACATCGAAAAGGATTTGTTAACAACCGCATCGATGTGCGCGTTAAACGTTAAATCCGAGCTAAAGATAACGCCCAAATCAGTAATCATATTAACTCTCTTTAAACTAACATCATTTAGAAAGTAGTCAAAAACTACTGGAGACTTAGACCTAGAATAGGTGATCACGTGACACTTATCGACATTCAGAAACATAAGGTTAGTAACACACCAACCGCAAAATGTGTTCAGGTCCCGCTGAAATTGATTGCGATCTAATTCACCTGATATGTTTGCATATATTTTCATGTCGTCAGCAAATAGAATACAGTCTGCGAATTTGAAGCAATCCACAACATTGTTAATAAACAATAAGAATAATAGTGGGCCCAAGTGACTACCCTGAGGCACTCCAGATGTCGCAATAAAACAATCTGAGAACGTATCGTTAATCTTGACAAACATTTTGCGATCCGATAAATAAGACATAAGCCAATTTAAGGGAATAATGTCGCAATTAAGTTCACTGAGCTTATTTACTAATATCCTGTGATTAAGTTTATCGAAAGCTTTAGCGAAGTCGGTATAAACTACATCGACTTGAACTTTCGAGGCAACAGAATTAATTAAATTATTTTGAAAGACTACTAAATTAGTGACCGTTGAGCGGCCAGGAAAAAATCCATGCTGACGAGTGCTAATATGTTGCTTGGAGTGGAAGTAGATCACTTTGTTAACCATTGACTCGAATACTTTAGGAATGCAAGACAGTATTGCAATTCCACGATAATTTGTTACATCACTGCGGGGGCCGCTTTTGTGGATCGGTATGATACTTGATATTTTCCAGAGATCAGGAAATTTGCCTTGGCTGAGGCTCAGATTAAATAGATGACATAAAGGAGCGGCAAAACCGACTGCACACAGCTTTAATAGAGACACTGGTAAACCATCTGGTCCAGGCCCCTTAGATACATCCAAGTTCATCAAAGCCCTCATTACGTCAAGTTCTGAAAAAACAATTTTTGAATTATTGCCGTTAGCTAATATAGGAGAGAGCGAGCTATCCTTAACAAAAACACTGCTAAAATAATCAGCGAAGAAACCGCAGATTGCCTCTGGGTTATCTGATTTTTGACCATGGAACTCTAAAAATGCCGGCAAGCCGTTAATATGTTTCTTAATTTTGACAAATCTCCAGAAATTCTTCGGATTACATCGCAAATCGTCTTCAATATCAATTATATAATTGTTGTACAGGAATCGGTTGAGATAGCAAAACTGTTTGCGCAGAGACTTAAACTGGATATAGTCATGGGCCAACCCTGTATGCCTATACTTCCTGTGACTTTTATTACGCAGGACTTCTAGCTGCTTGAGTTCTTTAGTAAACCACGGGACGTTCCGGGTATGAGACTTATTCATTAATTTTTTAGGAACAAATTTTTCAAAAGCAACCTTCAATAATTCATTGAAGGTATCTAATGAACTGTTGATATCCATGTTTGATAGAGTATCAGCCCAATCCACTTCAGCTAAAAAATCATTTAGTGAGCTGTGGTCGGCGTGCGAATAATCAAAGACGGTACAATTTTTAATGAAGTTCAAATTATTAGAAGTTTTGTAGAACAACTGAAATGAAACCGGGGTATGATAAACACTCGAAGATCCGGCAAAGTCGTCGCATGATTCTAGTTTAAAAGACCTATTATTAGTGTAGAAAACCAAATCCAGATAAGTGCCGCGGCTGTTTGGTACACTGTTTATTTGTGAAGTACCCATGTTTGCCATAAAATCATAAATTAAGGCTGAAGAATCATTCGTATTAGCAGGAATGAATATATTGTCAACCATCATCCAAATTAGATCTGGAAAGTTGAAATCGCCGAAAATAACAAAGTCAGTGTTATCAGAAATAAAAGGTAATAAATTACATGAGATCTTGTCAATAAAATCTTGACAGAAAGGCGCGGATGGCTCTAGAGCAAATTATACTGTGGTAATTATCATTAACTTTTAAAAGTTTAGTCCTGCATTTATCTCAGTTGATTTTTTTATATGCATAAAAGCCAGCATAATATAATATTGCATTTTTTTAATATGTCGCTTCAAGTATCAAATTCCAAGTTAAATTCTTAAGGTAAACTCTCATCTTCAGGTTTTGTATTTATCAAACTTAATTTATAATCTTCCTGGAAGGTATTCCAATCCAACTACACCATTTCTACATCGTCAGCTATGCAATTGGAATACTCATTATTAAAAAGTAATTTATTTACAATTATATTTGCAAAATGTACCCCTATCTCGTGGCCGGTAGGATTGTAATTAAATCCACCTTTGCCACGTAATTTTGCAAAGAAATTTTCAAGACAGTCTTGGTTTGTTTTTCCATTCAGTAAATATTCGACGTCATAATTTGTACTTAAAAATTCTATTATCATTAACTGCGATTGGATCGTTAACATAAAATTAAAAATAATTTTCGTTTTTTTGAAATTATCTTCAAATTTTTTAAAAACTCGAAACTATCGTTTAAATAATTAAACACGTTATTGCCTACTTGTAGTGGTTGTTCAAAAGGCGCCTTTGATGCGAAATGACGCGAGTTTAGACAGTCAAATATATTAATGAATCGTTCGATAAACTTTGCAGTTGGTAGTGCTTTGTCGATGTAAGAACCCAAAGTGTCCGGACAAGTTTGTACCGCTGTTTTTATAGCGCAACATACGGTATTACTCAGCACTTGAGCTGCCAACGAAACATTAATTTTTTCGAAATAGTTAGGGTACAAACGTTTCTTTGATAATTTTGGCAATATTTTACAAGATTGATACTTTAAAACATGAAAATTGTTTCATATTATTAAATATGCCATAAATGTTCGATACAAAACACTAATGACATTAAACATTTTAACCTGTACCGAGGGTGCTGCATTTACAAACAGTGGCGAATATTGTTACTATAAGCATGCCCCATTACGAAAAAAAACGAACGAATACTTGTTTTCGCAGTGCACTGCTTATTTAATTTAGTTGTTTACAAAAAAATGAAATTGATTTTAATATTGTGGTATTGAAATAATTCTAACAATATAAATGTTGACAATTTTAATAAACTATTTTTGATGTAATCAGTGGCGGATTAAGGTCGGTTGAGGCCCCGGGCGCAGAAGAAAAAATAGGCCCCTTAAAAAATTGAGAGAGAGAGAGAGAGAGAGAGAGGTAAATAAAAATACATGTTAACGATATTTAAATAAATAATAGCTATTTAAGCAACAGGGTGTTGATTCTCTAAACAATAAGATAATGTGTAAACGTGAAAACTTTTAAACAGCAAAACTTACTTTAATGAGTTCGCAATTTTGTAAGTACGGTTTGCATTTTACAAGTTTTCATGTTTACACATTATCTTATTTTTTAGAGAATCAGAACCCAGGGCACAGTTAGGAAATACCTCATTTTGTGTAATGAGTGGGATATTTGCGGAACGAGTGCAGGGAGTTGCGCAAAATCACACAAGTTACAAAAATTGATAATTCCGTACGACATACAAATTTTTTTTCTTATTTTATTATACATAATCAGGGAATTTTGAGAAAAGAAAGTCTTGGGATGGTTAAATTCCAAATTATTTTTAAAAATTTTTTGAAATCAAGTAGGCACAAACTAAAGCTCAGTATACAGCTCGAGCTAAGAGAAATTGTCCATACAAATTTGACATACAATTTAGCTACCTAATAAAATCATTTTCTTTTAGCTGATAAATTCGCTAAGCGGTATGAACCTTTGCGTGAAAAATTTGAAAACATATCAGTTGTTTCATTTAAATCTAGATTACGCCATTTCCGCAATTTATCTCACAAGGATAATAATTTGAAGATAAATTTTGACGGTTTTGAATTTTGATTCCTTTTTTAATCGAAGTAGGCACGAAGTAAAATTAATTTCTTTTTATATAAAGAAGACAGAAGTCAAAATGGCCGACCAACATTACGAAGTCGAGTGTGATTTATCTGTAATTTAATGGAGACTTTTGGAGACCGCGCTAAAATTTATCTGAGCTCGAGCTGCATACTGAGCTTAATCAGTTATGAAAAATATGCGGTTTCACAAACTACACGATTTTGAAAAGCCGTATTTTTGTAACAAAATTGGAAAATAGTACATTGTGTCGTTAGGATTAAAAGTGATACTTTGTTTGACGAGCAATTATATGTTTGCATGTGAGGCGAAGCGCAGCGTAGCCGAGCAAGTGCAAAGATTGCGAGTCAAACAGTGCCAGTTTTAATCCGAATAACACGTACCATTTTTTCTCCACCGAAGAAAATTCATTGCATACACTAATTATAAGTACAAATTACACGCATTTAAAATTTCTAGATTTAAAATTTTATTGAAACATTTTCTATAGCTAAGAAGGCCTTACTTTTTTTCGTTTGTGTATTTTACTAAGTTATGACGTGTCGATTATTTTTAATATTGAAACAATATTAAGGTCTTGTTTCAAATGAATAAAAAACCGCATAAAAATTTAAAAATTAAAAAATTTGACGTAAAAAGTGGTGAATAAAATGTGTGTTATTCGTCGTTCATACATACAAGAAGAAACAAACAAAATGGAAGCTAAAAAAAACAAAAGGCTAAGAATAGTCATCGTTGCCTACACAAAATGTAAATTTCCAACTCATCTTCAAATATTACTTGAATCAATGCCGCCTTTCATTAGCGTTTTCTGGTTGTGCGCTTTGAGTGTTCTGCGTGTTCTGCGTCGGATTTGGATTACCAAAAATATTTAAATTTACAATACAAAATACCTTTTTAATGATATTAAAAAAAAAAGATTGTTTATGTATATAATTATAAAGTTTTTAGAAATACAATAAAAAGCAAAAATTGTTTAGGTGTTCGGCGAACGACTAAAACATTATTAGAACCGCTATCTTTACACATTTATACTAAATTATCAACCCATTTTTTCTTTTTTTCTACACACAATGTAAATACGAAAATTACTTTAGATTAACCATTAGAAAAACTGGAAATTCGGAGTTTTGCGGGGCCCGGTGCGCCCGCCGTTAAATCCGCCAGTGGATGTAATTGCTTGTTTATTCAATCGCTGTTTTATGCGTCTCAGATAATATATCGATTGCGCAACTGCTCACTAAACCTTAATCCAACTCCAACTCAACCCCAGTTCAACCCGCGAACGGAAGCAAACTTAGTCCTCAACTCAACCGCAAACTCTTAGCCAAATTCAATCCTCAAGCCAGGATATATGAAAAATTGTTCAACTGTTCACAATACATCTGTTTTTGTGCGGTAGATAGGGATCGTACAAAAAAAAAATATTCACAAACTTCATAAATCGCTATAATAAACAATTTTGTACAAAAATTAAAATTTTTTTTTTTTTTTATGCGGTGGAGAGCGCATAAAAAAAGTCTCCCTTAGAAAATATGTCAAAGTTTTACGAAATTAAATTACACATGGAAACATTTAAAAAAAAGCAATGGTGGCAGAAGAAGTTCTGCCGATTTACCCGTTGAAAACGGAATTAGTAACTTGAAGAAATCACCTATCTCAATGACAGTCAAATACATAATATTCGTTGCGATTTGTTTGTTTTTTTTCTAATGTCAGTAGATACGTTCCTATTACCATGTCAAAAAATATTTTTATAATGCGCATCCTCGCTTATCGAATAACTATGTCTAACTGATTTTATTTTAAAATTAAAAATCACAACAACACACAATTACCGTAAAAAAATATTTCGCTTAGAAGGCTATGATTTTTTTCTTGTATGTATTTTGTAAAGGAAAAATTTTACTTTGTGTATGTAGATTCATTTCCTTATAAGGATGTATGTTTATTAAATAAAATTGTTTGAATGTAATACAATTTTATTACAATAGGCATTTTCGGAAATAGACCAAAGTAACTTCAAAGTAAGTTTTAATTTATATTATGTTGGTAACAAAGTTACTCAAGTTACCTTTCACACATGATAAACCAATTAAAGTAGGTATGATCAAGCGCATGTATTGCTATCTCTTTCACTAAAAAATTCTGTCATTTGGTGCTTTTTTCTTGATATAATTTTTTTATAAACACTAGTTCATAGCAAACAAAAACAAATCGAATTGTTTTGCGGTGATAGTTTTTGTGAAAATTTTGTGAAAACAACGAAGCCTTGTGATTTTATCGCACCGAATGACGATATGCGCAAGAAAAAACGAATTTGAAATAGCTGTCAATCATACCTATTCAATTGGTTTATCATGCCTTTCAGTGCGAGTTCGCGACAATATTCTGCTGAAAAATTGTCAGCAGGCAACCAATCAATGTAGTCTATTTCGTAAACAAATTTCCCCTTCCGAATAAAATTTTTTTAAATCGCATGCAATCCTGCTGAAAATGTTTCCGCAGTATATTGTCGCGAACTCGGACTCACATACAAAAAAGTAAGAAAGAATTTCGAGTGCGTTTGTTTCATGAAGTTACTTTTTTCATTACTGAAGTTACTTTGATCGTTCGTAAATAGATGGGTAACTTTAATGTTTGAAACATACTATGAAGTTACTTTGGTCTATTTCCGAAAATGCCTAATATAGAACATAAAAATGCCAATTCCTACATTTTTCGAATTTCTCTGTAGTACCTAAATAGAGTTGGCAGTTTTGTGTTTTGTTACATTATTTGGGTCGCTTTTTTTGGTCGTTCGCTTTTTCTTTAGAAACCCCAGTATAAACGTTTTCAACATTTCTCGAACAGGCTCTCGATATTCATATACCGCATAAAAAAAGACCGCACAAAAACAGGTTTGACTGTATACTAATCTAACCCCGATACAACTCCAACTCAACTTCAACTCGACCCCCAAATTGACCTCTAATTTAACCTTCAAGTCAACCAACTGCCCAACTCTAAATTCATATATAAAAAATTTGTAAATATTTATATAACCAGGTATTTTGGACCAATTAGTATGGCACGAATCCAATTCTCTTGACGTACAGGTTCCAAAAATTTTTCAAATTTCCGCCTTGATTGGCGAAAATCGGAGCAGCCGTTCTCGAGATATCATGGAAACAGACATCCAGGCGTCCAGACAGGCGGACGGATATTTTTTTTCGCTTTTTCAGACTCAAGAACTTTCAAAACGTCGAGAAAAGTGGTTTTGTGCTAACCAAATTTTAGCTCATTTTTGAAGTAAATCTTAAACCTTAAGTAATCTTAAGTAAGAAGTTTGATATTTCTCGGCTGATACAATACAAAGTCTCAGCAAAATTGTTGTTCCAGAGTGAGGTTGGTTTCTAAACTCCTTCCATTTTTTTTTTTTTTTTTTTTAGAGAGTTTACGTAATTTAATAATTTTCGGTTTCAATTTCGAGAACCCTCGTTTCCTTTGAAAAATGGTGAAGTTGTTTCAGTTAACTCGACTCCCAATAAGTCTATTCCACCAAAAAATAGTTAGTAATAAGAAATATGTTTTAATATAATGATTAATGCTTTTGTTGCCATACAACGTCTGCATCCAGTAAATATTTAATTAGGCATTATATCATTTGATTGTCTGCTATAGATAACTATAATGCTTGGTAACTATAAAAATAAACAAAACTAAATGAATATTTAATAAAATTATTGTAAGTAATATACTTAAATTAATTAATATTATTGATGTGCATACATCGAATTTAAAAGGTGGCAACCAATTTAGTGTTGGAGTGAATTTTGTGCAAAATGGCAGACGAAAAACTAAATTTTTACGAATCAATCAAATACAGTATTTATCTGCAAAAAATATTTTTGATCTCACAATTTTACTACTCGACCCAGTTGAAAAAATATATCGTCCCTAAAGGTTCATTTGTATTATTAACGATATTTGTAATATCATTTTTATATACAATATGGCAACTATATCAATTCGTTACACCTGTCTCAATTGATGAATCTGCATTATTGGCGGAGTTGGACACCAATGAAACAGCATCACATGTTGAAATGACCAAAACAATTCACAAAAATCGTAATCATTTGGTGGAAGTAATCATCACGTTTGAAATTTGGTTAACCGTTGCTAGTATTGTGGGCTATGCATACGCTAATTATTTCTATAAGCATGAACACATTCAGTATTTAACAATGATTGATGATTTTGACGTAGAGATGTTACTATTGCGAAATAATCGAAAACTATTTAATTATGCAGTTTGGAAATATCGATTTAGTTTAACTATAATTGGAGTAGTTTTTTATTATTTTATAATGCAATACTATTTACTAAAGAATATGTTTCATTTTGAAAATCCTGTGATGATGTTAATGTTCCAACTCCTTTTTGGATATGCTTCCGCCCTAGGAGGTACAAACGCAATCGTATATGTGTTTTATGTAACATTTCTAAATGAAAGATTTCGCATGATTGAAAAATGTTTAACACGATTTATGAACCGTAGTGATGATCTTAATTCAGATAGGACCTCGTATTTGAATCAGCTTTACAAAATATTTTACCTGTATCGAAAATTAACATCGGGAATTGATAATATAAACGAGTGGTTTGGAATCCAATGTTTACTTATAATTATCCATGATTTTACGTTGACCACTACTCAAGTTTATGTATTGTATGCAACAATAACAGATAATAATCAATTGCAACATAAAATTTTCACGGGTGCATTGGTGTGCATTTGGATGTTTCCCAATATGTATAAGTTATGCAGGATGACATATTTGGGCCATATAACTATTAACGGTGTAAGTCTAATTTTAATTAAATATTTTAAAATCATGTTAAGTAAAATTCTTAGTTTAACGAATTTAAAATTTTGAACTTTTTTTTTAGATTTGTATTTTGCGACTATTTATTACATTATTGGTCTTTGTTTTTCAAAACCTACCACTTTTAAGCTTTATTGAACTTTGTGTTTCAGTTCTTCTTTGCTTAGTTGCTGTGTTGCTTATCCTTCCTAATTTCGTTGCTTATCCTCAGTAATAGAAATAATAATATTTAGAAAGGAAAAAAATACAACTTACCTCAAACTGCCTTGACTTTATATCAACCGCCACATCCTCACCAGGTGTTTTAGTCCTTCATGCTGAAATTCAAGCTTTGCATGCATTCACTTGTCAAAACATATTTTTATTTTTATTTCAGAAAGCCAAAATTTTTACGAGATTAACTGATTTTTTTCCACGTGTTTAATAAGAAAACTACGAGTAAATAAAAAATAGAAAACAATATACAACACGTGCATTATTGTTAAACGGGAATATCTCTCAGAGAAGTTAAAACATCTCAAACACAAGGAGCGACTGAGTGATAACTGTCGTTACTGCCTTCTGAAGTTCCAATTTCTATGGCACATAATCGGCACCTCCTTCGAAACATTCTTCGACAGAAGAAGGGTGTTTGTCTTCCTCTTCCTCCGTTGCTCGTTGTCGTTCAATATTATTAGCTTAGGGATCATGGTCCTAGAACTTTCGGTCGGAATGAGAACGTATTTGGTAAAATCTGTCCACCTATTCAACTTCTTTTCCAAATTCTTCCAGTTTTATTCAACAAAACAAATATTTTACTCGCTTCTTGAAGAATAGTGCAACGGCGCAGAGACCACTAAGCTAATTACAAGCCTAATAATATTAGATCCAAAAGTCATAGAACTTCACAGAAAAAAAATTTTACACACAGTTTTTAGCTCACAATCCGAAGAGGCTATGCCACTGCATGTGCTAAAATACATAACACAAACATGAAAAATGAATAAATTTGGAAAAATCATTTGCATGCAATTAGTGAGTGAACCTCCCTATTTTTTACAATAGTCCATTTTTTTAAGTTTTTTGTTATTTTTTGTTGTACATATAGCTATGGGTTTTTAACATAAATATAACATAAATTTAACATAAATACATAAATATTATACTTTCGTTTTAATTTTGTTTTGAAAAATTTTTGTCATGGTGTCAATCTAATTGTGCGAATTCATTGTGTTATTAAGAAAGTGCGACAATAAACACCTGGATAAAACACCGTTCGTCGTGGAAGACCAGCCAAAAGAAGGCATGTTATTCGGAATGTGAACAAGCAAAGGCATTTCCATAGGATGCCAGTTAAGGGCCAACATGTCGTTCAGGGAAGATTTGTTGGATGAATCCGCCATTCTAGAAAATAATTTTAGTGCAATGAATATTGAATGTGTACATTGCTATGCTTTACATTTCGTTAAAGAGTTGTCATAACGCTCTTATATCTCTCCCAGAACTACACATTCACAGCTGAGAGACTGAACTCGAAATAGTACCAATTTTATCAAACACATTCGGAAATAAAATAGTGCTTTAGCACTTGCCTCCCTATCAGCTACAAAAAAAGAAATTCCAGGCAATGGTCCATACCGTTTTATGTAAAATACAAGGACAGATTTACCGTTACATTTCGGATTTGTTGCCCCTTAATGGAGAAAACGCTTCCTACGGTCGGCTTTATTTTATTGAATCATCGGTTGCTACTGACTTACGTATAAATCGTAAAGAAAATAAAGGATTACAACGATCAATATTTCCAAGCTTGACTGATATTCTTGCTAACAATCCGTAAGTTCAAGCATTGAAGACTGCAGCTGAGACGATCGAACAAGAAGAAGATGCACACAACCACAATTTAGTAGACCCAGCGCAAATTAGATCGCCGGAGTATTCAATTCTGTAGATGGAGAACCTCCAGGTCATCGTCATGTCGTTATTCACCACCGGCAAAGTGGTCCGAAGGTACTGCCAGTTTAAGGTCTTCACTGCAATCCTATGCTGTATCCACTATGGTGATCCAGGATGGAACCCTCAAATGACTCATAATGGTCCATGTCGACAAAACAACCATGAACGTGTGACTAGCAAGGATTTTCACACATTCACCAATCAAAAAATCTATTTTAACAATATATCGTCGATTTGTATGTTAGAGTTGTAGGTGAAAGATTGAATTATATTCGATAGCATCAGTCGGATCGTCTGCGGACAAAATTGTTGTTTTACCGTCTTCTTTTTAGGGTAGTGCACGTAATCTGTCTCTATACGGTATCAAGATGCAATGGCGATAATCCGGAAATAGGGAAAACCAGACATTTTCTTAACAATAACGTGTAATCCGAATTGACCAGAAATAACTTCAGAGCTGGGTGAAAATTAAAAGCCTGCTGATCATCCTGACATTGTATCCCGGGTATTTTACTGCAAGCTAAACGAGTTAAAAACAGATATTTTAAAAAATAGCGTCCTGGGAATTGTTGTCGCCCTTGTGTAGGTACTTATAATAATTTTAAAAGGGTGGTTACCACATTGCCATATGCTTTTGATACTTGATAAAGACTCCAAATTTCAAGAACCAGCTGATATTGATATATGTATTTGTGCTGAGATACCTGATCCGGTACGCTTTTCCAGGCTTTATAGTACTGTCGTTTTATGTAGGAACCATGGGCCATATGTCTGAGGTAAAGATTTAAAAGGTAATAACTCTAAATTCGCAATTTTTAGTAAAACGTTCTTAAACTTTTTAAGTTACTCAAAATCGTATGAGTTTTTAGAATTCTGGTTTTTGTAAACCATTATTTCGGTTGTGTGTAGTTGTCGGAATACTACAAAAAATTAATATGATATGAAATCGAATATGGAGATTTCAAAATTGAAATAATGCGTAAAAGGGTATAATTCGAGTTATTACCTTTTAAATATTTACCACAGATGTAGTGTTCGTAATCCAAATGCGCCATGCATGAATAATGGCAAATGCACAAAAATTCCCGAAGGAATTTTTTTAAGAGAGTTGAAAATAATAACAGATATGTATCGCAGGCGTAATAATGGAATAATTGCACGAAAAGATGTTCATCAAATTCTACTATTGAAATACAACGCCACAAATGTGGAAATTTGTTCCGGTGTCCGCTCGGTGAAATACCTTTTTAAATATGTATGTAAAGGCTATGACTCGGCATGTATGGAATTCGTTAGATGCGTCAATATGCAAACATGCGATATGTTAGCTCCCACGAGTGTATTTGGCGTCTTCATGCGAACGGAATGCGTGACCGATCTCAAACTATAGTTCGTTTCGCAGTTCATGATGATGGCTTCCAGAATGTGTATTTTCGAGACGGGGTATACAAAATGCACTTTAAGTATCAAATTCAAAGCGTACAACATTACCAGCATGGTTTGATTTAAACATACGTTATCAAAATGATAACCAATATTTGTATAATGACATCCCGCAACATTACAAATTTACTAACAATAAATGGATGCCACGCCGAAAAGGTATTAGCAAAGTTATTGGAAGAATCTACGGGGTCGCACCAAATTAGCATACCCGATTTTTTATACGCATGTTACTACTTCATGTAAAAGGGGCTAAAGATTTTACTGACTGGCGCTCCTACAATGGGGTAACCTTAGAAACCTTCAAAGAAGCGGCACTTTCACGAGGTCTACTTGATAACGATTCCGAATGGCACAACTGTTTGGAAGAATGCAGAGAACGCATATGTCACGACAATTGCGGGCACTGTTTTCTTATATTTATTGTTTTTGCCAACCAACATCACCAAATCAATTGTGGATGGCATTCAAAGCATCTATGATAGAAGATATTATGGTTGAAGATGAAATTGATGAATGTGCATCTGAAAATTCAGCATTACAGCAAATCGATCAAATTCTAAGAGATAATGATTGAGACTGCGGCGGGATCGGTCTACCAATACTGAATATATTACAATTTATTGAGCCTGCATATAACGAAATTGAAGAGACTGTTCGAGGTGCTGATATCTATGATCATTTAAATAATGATCAAAGAAATGTAGTAAATCGGATTCTGGACGCAACCTCAGGTCATGCCGGAGCTAATTTGTTCTTCTTGGAAGCTCCTGGCGGATGTGGTAAGACGTTATTTTATTCATGTATTTTGAGTATATGTAGTTAGGGGGCGAGGTGATATAGCTCTGGTAGCTGCCTGGACTGGAATGGCGGCATTACTATTAGATGGCGGAACGACACTCCATCGTTTATTCGGTTTCCCTGTACCGTTAATATCTTCGTCCGTTTCTTCGATAAAACCAACATCAAATAGAGCTACAGCGTTACGTAAAGCATCAGTTATTTTAATTGATGAGGCGTCGATGATACCAGCAGCAACAGTGGACTGTACAGATCGCCTGCTTTGTGATATTAAGAAGTGTGAGGGCGCATTGTTAGCTAACGTTCCAAAGGGGGGGGGGGAAGTAATGCTTTCCGGTGGCGATTTCAGACAAGTCTTACCATGAGTGCCATTTACAAGTAAAATTCAAATCTTCGAGTCGTGCATTCTGATAAGCAGAATTAGGAATTCTCTCATCAAACTTTATTTAAGTAAAAATATGGGTGCTGATGCCAATGAACGAGAATTTTCCAAAGTGGTTGTTCAATTGGGAAATGGAACACTGCAATTTACTCATGAACAAAACATGATTGAGATTCCCACTAGTTTTATATGCGAGCAAACCCCTATTGTTCACCATATTTACTTTTGGTAATTCTTTAGATCCTCGATTGCTACCAGATCAACAAAGAGGTGCTAAATATAATTGCCGGGGGGTTCCAAGGAGTATTGCAGTGTCGATTCGATCATCACAACGGATCCTTCAGAAACATTAAACATACCATTAAAGTATATTAATTCTATTACACCTCCTGGAATGCCACCATACAAACTAATCTTGAAGGTGTTTGCAATAGTTATGCTTATCAGAAATATGAATTTAGGATCAGGTTTAGTCGATGGTGTCCGTATGATGGTGATTGAATTATTTGAAAAATCTGTAAAACTATGAGTTATTACAGGTGTTGGAAAAGGCAATATTATTGTATGCCAAGAATAAAGTTGATAACTACTGATCTAAATATGCTATTTACAATATCAGATGCACAATGGCCATTAAGACTCGCTTTTCTTACCACTATAAATAAAGCACAGGGTCAGACGTTTCAAAAAAATTGGTATCTAATCTACCTACCTAAACCAGAATCTACTCACGGGCAGCTATATGTGGCTTTCAGTCGTGCGAGGGCTTTCACTGATGTTAAGGTAGTCATAAATAAAACGAGTGAAAGGAGAAGATGGAGACTGCGTTTATACGAAAAATATTATTTATAAAGAAATACTTTTACAAGATAATACTGTATTCTAAGAAATAAAATTACACAGTTATAAAACTAAGGCCTAGGAAGGACCGACGTTTTGCTAGAAGTATTCGTTTTGGTTCTACTTTTATAATAAAATTTATTAAACTAAAATAAATAAATTATTTAATTGCATAAGTAGCAAACAACACATATACAAAAGTGGTACCATTTAGCGAACTAAACTTACCGTAGATTCGGCCCCGTAGGGGCTACACAGGCCACTAATAAAGTTGTACAATACCTAAATCGTGAAACTGGCGCTAACTCATTTTTTGACGTTTTAAATTTCTATGTATTTAAAAAGCTCAAATAAAATCTGCCGAAAATCACGAATTTTTTAAATTGATCCCGTATCAAACAAAAGATCAGTATTTTCTTTTAAAAATATATGAAAAGTATTTGGGATCAAAATTGTTTGATCCAGGATCAACTTTTTCATCCCGGATTATTTTTTTATTTCCGAAAGAATTCGGCATAAGTATGCTGTCTGCCCTCTGCTATAACAGATGATTTACAGCGACTCAAAGCCAAACTCATACCCTACGAAAAATTAGTACATTTTGACAGGATATCCGCCCTTTTCAGCCTTCTCCTTATGAAATTATTTAAGATTTTTTATTCTCTTTCATACTTTCATCTTGTTTCATTTTATTGGACGCGCGGTATTTATTTGTTAATTTTTCATTCAACAGACGAAGACGTAGGCAACAGAGATCGGAAACGAGCACCAAATTTCGATCAAAACCAAACAAAAATCCGTTATTGCGAATACGAACAAATACAAAACGTAAAAAACAAATAAAAACGAAAAATATATTTTGTTATTTTTTGCTTGTCATTTTTCGTTTCTTTCAAACGAGCACAAACAAGTAAACTAGAAAAACAAAAAAATTTTCGTTTTCGTTTGTTTTTGCTTGCAAGCAACAAACGCACAACGAAAATACAGTGTTTGAATTTTTATTTGTACATATTTTGTTTTTCAGTTTGTATTGATAAGTTAAAAGGTGCAAAATAAAAAGTTTTTATATTAACAACGTCATATTTACATGTATGATCTATTTTTATTATTATTTCTCATTACAATAAAAACTCGATTTCCCCGATTTAATGGAAACAATTCAAATTTACGAGACAAATTTTCTTGATTGTTGTTATCTATGGTTTGCCAGATTATCTGTGAAAATCAAGATAATTTTATATCGCTGTTCTAAAAAAAAAACAAAATGAATTTCAGAATACGGCGAAGTAGGAAGGAACTTGGCCAGTTCGTGACTTATTATTATGAAATTCTACATTTACGATTCTGAAATAAATTTCATCCTAATTGGCCATAATCCAGAACTTTATCTAAAAATCATTTTAGAATCCCATTTCCACGATCATGTCAAATTTCTCTAAAACCCGTTAAGAAATAGTCACGTTCCATCCTACTTGGCCATATTTTAGAACTTTATCCAAAAATAGTTTTGGATTTCCTCTTTCTATCGTACATGTTGAATTTCATCATAATCAGTTAAGAAATAACCAAGTTCATTCCTAATTGGCCAAACCCTAGAACTTCTTTCAAAATTAAATTTAGATTTCCTTTTATTTCATCCTCCGAATTTTAATCTTGAAAAAGGTATTTAAATCATGCACTTATAAATTAATTTACAATTTTTATTGAAAATTAAGTAGGAACAAAATTAGGAAAAAATGAGTTTATCAAAATTACTGAAATCAGATTACATGTTTGGAGGTCAACTCGAGTTGTTTCGAAAATTTGAGAACGAACATAATCAAACTGCAGCTCGCAAGCAAACAAAACCAAACAAGCAAACGAAACGAACAAACGAAAACGAAAAAAATATGAAAACAAGCAAAAGCGAACAATTTTTTTTTTTTTTTTCAAAAACGAACAAACACAAAATATTATTACGTCATTTTTCGAAACGCTCGATTTCGCTCGTTCCATCCTCTGGTAGGCAATACAATTTTATAAATGAATTTACAGAAAAAGCCCATAAAAGTAGGCATTCTGTAAAAATAAATTTACTTTTTAAGTGTATGAGTTTGACTTTGACTCCCTATGTCAAAACGGGTTTTGTTATTTTTTTATCCATAATTTTGATAAATAGTTAACCTTTTAGATACAAATACAAGTCTATAGTGAAAAAAAGTCAAATCATAAAATTTTTGATGTCATGTTTTAATTTTATGATTTTTATATTTTGAGCGTTTAGCACTGAGTAAAAAAAACATTTTATGAAACATGAGTTGTTGTTGGGATTTTTTAAGATATCGGGTGTGAAATATATAAAAATTGCATGCACCTGATGTTGCATTTATTGTTTTTAAAAGTTTTTTTTACATACTCTCCTTGTTAAGCAATTCAGTTGCTTAACATACAGGAGGCAAACGGCATAACTGGTGAACTGGGTCTCTTGAGAGTTGGTTGAGGTGTCTTCAATGTTACTTCTCTAACTTTGCTGCCGTAACCTGGATGAATTTCAATAATTTGGCAGCGAGTCCAAGTCAGAGGAGACATGTTGTCATATTTGTTCAAAACCAAGTCAACTACCGCAAGGTTGGCCTGCTGATGTTGTCATTTAGATTTACCTACGTTGAGGCGATGTCAAATATTTGATATGCCACCGTTTTCAAAAACCTAGTGACACGTTTAGATCCAGCCCCATCTTTGACTTATCTGGCACTTCAAGTAAAGAGGTGCCAATTAGGAAATGAACTGGGGTTAATATGCACAAGTCATCCACATCATCGTTAAGGAATGTCAGCGACCTGTAGTTTACCATCGCTTCAATTTGCACCTAAATCGTTTGGATTTCTTTAAAAGATGAAGCTGATTACCCTAACACTCACCGGAAATCAGTTTTGATTAATTTAACCCCCGCTCCCCATAATCGATCAATGTGCGTGACCGGTGGAGTTATAGTGGTCTATTAGATCGAGTTGCTTCTGAGATGATTAGATACCAATTCGTTATGAGTTTTTGAAACCATCGGTGGTTGGGTCACTAACCAAAATTACTGGGTGTTTGATTGAGTAAGATAACATTGAGTTGGCAATACATCCACTGATTCTTAGAACGTCCTTGTCATCTATAAATGATGCTAATCCAATCAATTTGCTATTAGACACTAATTGATTCATTGGAATGTTTAGAATTTCTTTGCTCCCCTTGTAACCATCTAAAAACTGCCTCCTCGCTCCTCTGCAACTGATCACAATTAATGTATGGTGATTTGATTTTTTGGCATAAATCCTAAAATGAAAACATTGATCTAGTACACGTAAAATGGTTGAATATGAAGAATATTGTTAAACAACATTTTGCATTGTTAGATTGGCATTAATCGATGCACGTATTATTAGTAGTATCACGATTGTCATCCCACTCCAATTGTAGAAATGATTGACCGGGTCACCACAATTTTGGGGTTTAGGAGGTTACAAGGTGGCAATGCTCGACTAGCACAATCCGCTAGATCCATTTTACTTGGGACAACCGGAGAAATCCAACATAGAGGATCGAATAGACTCGTCTCTGGCAGAAATAGACGTTTTGTTAATTTTCTCTCGAAAACTCTGGTACTACAAACTTGAATGAATCCTTAATTGAAAAGCACCAAATACGTTTTTACAAATATTTTGGGATTCTATAATATAATTGACTTCTCTCCGCGCATGTTGGCTGGTATTTGATTCAGAAATTTTGAAATTTAGAAGCCTCCTCTAATGAATCTCTTCCAGATAAGTCATCGACAAAAAAGTCTGATTTTATTATTTCGGGCACAGACATTTATGGGTTGTCGTTTATTATTTGATATAAAGATCGGATAGACAGAAACGCTGAACATGTTAAGCCATATGTTACGGTGGAAAGTCTAAAATGGTCCAAATTATTATGTGGGTTTTGTCGCCAAACAATGCACTGATAATCCTGATCTGTACTACTGATGTGCAAAACCGATCATTTTTGTTCTGTTTTGTTTATTTTCTTTTTCATATACTGATCTCTAACAAAAAAGATCGATTTAGTCCATGCCCATTACTAATCTGTATCTGTACAGTAAACTTAAACTTGCCTGTACGCTATACCTTTTTTCTCATCTGATACATAGGCAATTTTGTGTCTTCGAAAAAATCCTTTTTTTATAATTTTTCTCGAATGTCCGTAGTATGCACTTGATGAAAAAATTATCAAATGGCCGGACCCTGGGGTCGGTCATATAAATAACAAGCAATTTTTGCATCAAATGTTGTACGATTTTTCGGAGACGAAATTTGATCAACAAACATTCAAAAATTATAAAGTCAAATAATTTTTCTCGAATGTCCGTAGTAAGCACTTGATGAAAAAATTATGAAATGGCCGGACCCTGGAGTCGGCCATATAAATAACAAGCAATATGAAAATTGGACGAAAATCGTTCAACAAAAATCAAAAGTCCCAAAGTCAAATAATTTGTCTCGAATGTCCGTACTATGCACTTGATGAAAAAATTATGAAATGGCCGGACCCTGGAGTCGGCCATATAAATAATTAGCAATTTCTGCATCAAATGTTGTACGATTTTCCGCCGACGAAATTTGATCAACAAAAATTCAAAAGACCCAAAGTCAAATAATTTATCTCGAATGTCCGTACTATGCACTTGATAAAAAAATTATGAAATGTCCGGGCCCTGGGGTCGGCGATATAAATGACAAGCAGTATGGAAATTGGACGAAATTTGTTCAATAAAAATCAAAAGTCCCAAAGTCAAACAATTTGTCTCGAATGTCTGGGGTCGGTCATATAAATAACAAGCAATTTCTGCATCAAATGTTGTACGTTTTTTCAGACACGAAATTTGATCAACAAAAATTCAAAAATCCTAAAGTCAAATAATTTTTCTCGAATGTCCGTAGTACCTATGCACTTGATGAAAAAATTATGAAACGGCCGGACCCTGGGGTCGGCCATATAAAAAACAAGCAATTTGTGCATCAAATGTTGTACGATGAATGTGAATTTTTTAAATTTATATAAAACGGTGTGAAATTTCAATAAAATATTTTAAAATTAACACACAAAATGATAATTTCATAAACCTGGACGCTTCTACTAACGTTGGACAATTAGTTGAGTTTTTAATGCCAAAAAGCATTAGGGTAAAATTTACCTTCAGCGCAGCAGATGGGAAGAATTTATTTTACTTACCATTAGATCTGCAAAACTTTAATGAGCATAACTTGCAAGATTTTAGCAAAATAATTTACATTCCGAACAAGAATGGTCCAGTTTGTGGTAAAAGAACCTTCAAGAAGCGCCTAGAATCCAAATTTGGAATTGTAATCGGTGAGCTGCAGCCACTACTAGATGTATCTGCTATCTATAGAATACACATCAAAAAGATACAAAGTAAGCTGATCTTGTCTGAACAAGAGTACAAATTAAAAGGAGTAATCCATTACGAAATATTAAGCAAACACTATCGAAGCTATATTCAACGACCTAATGGATTCAGGGAAATCCATAATGACCTCGCGGAAAATCGTACAACATTTGATGGAGAAAATGCTTGTTATTTATATGGCCGACCCCAGGGACCGGCCATTTCATAATTTTTTCATCAAGTGTTGTTGAACAAATTTCGTCGGCGGCACTCTTAATATCCCTTCTCCGTCAACGAAATGGTGTAATGTTGTTATTGTGCTCCTTTCCAACAGTGTGGCTGCTCGTTTTTAAATTGCTTGATTTAATCTTTGAAGTCAACTGCTTCAACTATCTTGTTGACTTTTTTGCTGCTGTGTGTATCTTTTCTGGTTGAAGTTGAGAGGTATTTTTTTTATGTTGTGCTTGTGTTTGATATACAGTGATATACAACCTGTGACAGTATGCGACAGAATTTATGAGTCGCTGTAACCATGACAACCTATTGAATTATATTGTAGAGTCCGTTATTCACGTGATGAACGCCTGCATTATCTTTCCTTCGTTGCTGATATGTTGTAATCTTTAACCATGTCAGGCCTTCTAAACAAAGTGTGTGATTTAACAGCTGCCTGAAGTTAGTCCCTCTTGGTGCGCAATCGGCTGGATTTTCATTCGATATAACAAGAAATCATTCACTGAGATTTGTGATCGATTGTATAGACATACAATAAAGTAATTTTGAGGTTGCCCTTTTAATCAACCTAACACTGCCATTGAGACAGTCCAGTAGAATAGTTTTCCTCGTTGTTTGGAGTTAAAGCACCTTTTACTTTGATTAGTAATACGGCCGCGTTCAATACTATCCTTGGTAGTCAGATAGTTTGATTTCGTGCTGCAACCTTTATTTTAACTGCGATAATTCTCATTATATGTTTAATTTTGAAGTAAACTATTGCAGCGTAGGCTGCATTTTGCGTGTAGTTTAGCCAGCAGTTTATCGTAATTCCTTCTAAAAGTGGTATTTCTTGTTTGTACCTGAACTTTAGTATCCCGGTCGATTCGAGGCTCATAAATCTTGAAATAGTATGTTAGCTCTATTTAATACTGGGGATAGCCATCCTAATGGATCGAAAATCTTTGATGCTTTTTAGAGTTTTTACTATTTTGTCAAAGTTTTTTGGATGTAGGCGTGATTCTTTGTGGTCCTCTGATAAATGTTGTAATTTTGCTTTATTTTCAAAATACCTTATGAAAACGAGAATCAATCAAACAACTAAAAAGGAGATCCATGTAAAATATAGTCAAAAACAATTCAGTCAGAAAACGAAAGGAGTTTCAGTCATAATTTTTTTAAAAACGTGTTTCGATCAGAAAACAGTTTAGGGGAAATGCGTTTTGTTTATTTGGACTGAACAACCTTCTTGAAAGGTACTTCAGTCACAAATATTTTGACTGTAATACCTTCTGGTAGGTTTGCTTCAATTTCTATAAATTGCAGCAAATTGAGATTTAATTTTCAAATATTCTGGAAGGTGGGGATTTATTTTTAATATGACGCTGGAAATCTGCACTTTCCCCATAGTCTGGATAAACCATCGACATTAATTTCACTTTTTACAACAATTTTGCCTGGAACTCCTTTTTAATTGTTTTACTAAATCTAATTTTCAAAAAGAATTTAGTTATAAGTTTTGACTTGTTTTGAATGCCTTTTTTAGTTTTTTTGATTAAACTTTCATCTGAAAAGGAATTTTAGTCTAAAACTATTTTGACTGAGTTGCCCTTTAATTTTTGTCTGAAACGCCTTTCGTTTTTTGACTGAAATGTTTTTGACTGGAATTCTTAGGGGTCATTTTGAATTGCCGGAACATTTTCTCTAGGTTTGCAGTAAACACAACGGTATTTTCTCCATTTCATTGTTATTGTTGTTAGGTCATCCTGAAGAGTTGATCCTATAAACATTATTTGGTTGAGCGAAACATTTGTTGTCGTTTAACAGAATGCATGGCATACAACTCTTAGTCTAGTTGTTTTCCGTTAGAACCGCATGATGTGGTATATAGTGAAAGCCTGCTAGCAGTTTTAAAAATCTTTGTCATTTTTTGAATGTTTTCTCCATATGTATTAATCTGGATATCGCTCTGTTTTTGGATTCTCCCAGTGATTGTTGTTGTAGTGGGATGTTGAATGGAATCCTAACCTTCTAAGTTTTATTCTGTAAATGGAACGAAAATTCTGTGACATAAAGAGAAATTATTTTCCAGACACGGCACTGACGGGCTGAGATGGATGAGCTGAACCTTCGGGTGACTTCGCCGGAACTAGGTAGTGTATTTTATCGCTACATCCATAGTTCCATTTTCATTTTTATCCTAGTGCTATATCTCTCAATTAATTAATAATAACATTCAACTGGAATAGAAATAGTTGAACAGTGACAAACAACAAATGGAAAACCTATTTTTAAGTTAATTAAATTAATGCTATAAAGTGGTGGGCAATAAAATTGATATCTTTGAAATCTACGAGGATTTGTTATCATAAAGTGTTTTTATTCAATTAAATTGAACGCAACTAAATAAACTAATCAACTAATTGGGTTAAATTTAATCCCTTTTTATAAATTTATAATAACGATGGCACAACTAAATTATTCGTAATACTATAATACTTAGTTTGTCGACTATTGCTGATAGCTATACATAAGTGCGTGCTGTGCCGAATTAATATATTATTGTTTAACAATGAATTTCTACGAATCGATGCTGCCCCATATTTACATTCAAAATGTTTTCTTGATTGCGCCATTTTATTATTCGGAAAAATATAAAAAGATTCTTCTACCAAAATACGGATTCATATCGCTTATTTTATTTTTAATCGTTTATTTAATATCAACTTGTTTTGTATTTCAAAATATAACTGTGGTGACAATATTGGATAATACAACTTATATCGAAATAGATACGAATAAACCAATACAACGAAATCGTAACGATTTGGTCACACTAGTAATCCAGTTTGAAGTTTGGGTAACAGTTTTAAGCGTTATCTTATTTTCAACGTCCAACTATTATTATAGAGTTGAGAATATGAAATATCTACGGTTAATCGAAAATGTTGATATGAAAATAATGAAATTAACAAATAATTGCAATCCTATAGATTATAAAGCGTGGAGATCCCAATCCTTATATGCTTTAATATTTATAATGTTTTACTATTTTATACTTCAAACTGTTTTGCTAAACAGAATGTTTTATTCGGAAAACATGGCAATCCTAGTGGTGGGAATAATTTATTACATTTACGCTTCGGCGCTCGGTGGTTTTAATGCACAGACGTACATGGTTTATCTTGCTATTATGAATGAAAGATTTTTATTAATACATAAATGCTTGAAAGATTTTATTGAAGATGGTGTTGATTCGTCCGAAATAAATTTTAAGAGGCTTTACAAGATATTCAATCTATTTAGGACACAGGCATTCGGAATCGATATGATTAATAATTTATTTGGTTTCCAGTGTTTGTTTATAATCGCACATGACTTTACATTGATTACAAGCCAATTTTATGGAATGTATGCCACCATTATTGACAAAAGAATAACAAATAAAGTAATACCTTGTTTGATTATTGCAATGTGGATGTTACCAAATGCGGTTAAATTAGGATTCATTACATTTTTTGGTCATGTTACAATTAATAGCGTAAGTAAATAATTCATTATGTAAAATTCTGTATATTACATGGACGATTTCTATGTTTATAAGATTAGTTCTTCGCTAAACTATATTTTTAGTCCATGGGGCCAGTGTTGTGCCGCATAGTCTACATGCTAATTGTTTATCCATATAGTCAAAGTATTGTTAGGAATTTCGGGCTTTTTCCAGGAGTCGTATTGAATTTTGCAATAAAACACTCGATTAATTTGTCCACACTGTAAATTTATTTGCAATTACAACTTTTGTTCCAGCCCTTTTAAATACTTAACAATGGTACTGGTTTACTTTTTAGTACTTTACTATTTCACTGGTTCACTTCTTTCACTTTATTAGCACTTGTTCACTGGTCACTGGTTGAAAACAAACTGATTTTACGCTGCGACTTGGTTGCGTTTACATACCCGTTTAACAAACTCTCAAACTTACCATATTGCGTTGTTGAAGTAATCATTGAATTTGCACATTCACTTATTTATATACCACTCCCAATGCGCACTTCAATTTTTGAGATAAATAAACTTTTTTGGGTTTAACATTTTCGTTGGCATGTCTACTTTTTAATACCCTATGGTGTCTTTATAGCGTCCTTGGAATTTCAAAATGGCGGACCATATCTTATAAACCAATCTCTTATTTTTAAATAAATTTGTTATAAAAACGTAATTTTAACTATATAAATTTACTCAAAAGTGTTTTTGGGAACATTGGTTACCAATTTTTTATTAGTTTTTTAAAATTGGATCTAAGATGGCCGCCAAAAGTGGGAAATTTTTCTACGTTCATGAAGATCGCTAGAAACAAGTCCTAAAAGGTTTTCGGCGTCGCTGATCACGAATTTGAGGTCAGAATTTTAAAATTCAAGATGGTGCAGTGAATATGGTCGAAAAAGGCTAATTTTTCGACGTTCTTAAAAATAAAAAAAACATAATCAAGGGGGTTATTGGGGTCGCTGATCATGAATTTTTTTTTATCATTTTCTTCACCTTCTCGTTTCATATCACAATCGTCTCCTCTTCTTCTCATGTCACGGTCCTCACCGCTACGTCTCATACCACGATCATCGCCTCCTCTTCTGTGACAGCGTTCATCAGGACCTCGACGAATCTTACGATCATCACTGTCTTTATTTTCATGGTGTGAATCACGTGTATCTTCTTTTCTTGCATCAGATCTTCATCGATCTCCTCCTCTTCTCATGTTACGGTTTTCACCACGGTGAATTTCACGATCCTCAGTGCTATGTCTCACATGACGATTATCGCCTCCTCTTGCGTTATCGCGTCCATCAGGACGTCGACGAATCTCGCGATCATCTCTATCTTTATCTTCATGCCGTTTATCACGTGCATCACCTTTTCTATCATCAGCACTACTTCCGCCCGTTGTGCGCCATTCTTCCGTATTGGCAGCCTCGATTTGTCCCAGCTTCACATTTTCTTGTTGCATTTGCTGATCCAATTTCGAACTCTGCTGTTTAACTTCATCATGCAGCCGATCAAGTTTTGATCAAGGCGCCAAATTTATAATTTTGAGAACACTTATTTAAAAAATAATCATTTTGCAATGAGAAGTTTGTTTAGCATACGCTACATGACAACAATAATGTGTGATATAGCGGAAAAATGGGCATTCTTCATTTCAGCTAATTCTGCAGTTTGTATAGACAAAATTACACGTAAAAATGGTGATTGGCGTAATTTCTGATAAAATTTACTATAGAAAGCAAATAAAAACAATCCTGCTCTTTCAATCCAATTATTTGAAACAAAATCACATTTTATGAGATGAGCATGGGGAGCAATGAGGGGATAGAGCAATATAAATCGTAGCAAAATTCGGTTTTGTGGAATTAGATTATACATATAATGCACTTAGTGCTAAAATCAGAAAAAACAAGGTGGAGTTAGCGTTAAACAGGATTTAGCGTAATTTAGTCGTTAGAAAGTCGTCACGCGACTTATTAACAATGGAAAATGATAAAATTGGATATAGGACAGTCTCCATAATAGCCACACAGACTGTTTATATTTTTTTTTCACCCCTACATGGTCATTCTGAAGCCTTGCGGCAACTTTAAGGTCACTTTGAAAAATTCGATGACCATCAGCTCTATTGATGTGTATTGTTCACTTTCATTATAATTTGTTTTTTTAATTTGACAACAAAATTGTCAATCTTTTCGAAAAAGAACTCAGTTGCCAAGGTAAACTTAACACTGGAAAAATTAAGACTTGCTTTATTATAATTAAAGAAATCTGTTGATTTCATCTGCATCAACTTAAGTGAAACGAGGTACGGGGAAGATAGAAAAGAGGTACGGGACCGTGGTACTTAATATAGTAGCGCTCGATTACGCTATGAACTACGTCCACCTCATGTACACGTGAGTGCCCAGAAACTGAAAATCTTTGAGTAATACCTTTGAGTATATATATATAGAGCAATCACCAATCCGAAAAAAAAGTTGTAATACTACCTCGCTGCAAGATGACGCATAATGACGAGATAATGAATACAATCAGTGCTTTACATATCAGACTAAAGTTGGTTTAGTAACAAAGAAAATACAGGGTATTCTTGAATCCCAGCTCGAGTTGAAGATTAATCAAAATCACTTGTTAGGTAAATTTTGTTTTAATGAGAATAAATAAACCACAGAGTTGTTGCTGGATTTAGATTTAATTCGTGCTGAGGGCGCAAATTTAAATGGCGAGAATGACAGTTTAGAAGACAGCTAATAAGTAAACTTTAGCACCTATTAAAGAAATGTTTTGTGTATATTACTGGTAATTTAAAAAAAATTATTGTTTTTCAAAATATTTCAAATAAATTTATTTAAAACTTGATTAATTCACATGATTATTTATTGATTTATTTCATTATTTCATGTTTGTGAGATTCACAATGGAAGAAGAAATTTTGCTTTTAAGATATTATGGAAGCCATTTTTGTCAATACATTCAGTTTCCTTTTAATATTTTTGAAAAATTTATCAAATATTGAGACAATTTCCTTTAAATCTTTTACAAACATTGATGGTGTAGTCAAACTTCTGCAAGGTAGTTGTTGTTCCGTATAATTTGAATGGTAAGCACGTTTTATTAGTTTTGCTGTTTTTTTCTTGAAATTTTGCGTCTCTATTTTTAAGTGTGTGCCAAGAAACCAGCTACGTATGCATTTGTACAATTTTTTAATTAAATACATTTTATTATTGTATTTTCGGTAACCGGGCGATTCCACTAGCACAATTCCACTGGACACAATTCCACTGAACGTAATTCCACTGAGACAATTCCACTTGACACAATTCGACTGGGGAACAATTTAACTTGCACAATTTTACTTGCGTTGTACCTTGTACAGTTAAACGGAAACGCAAACACATATATGTGTATGTACTTTAATTATAACTATGGATTTTAAATTAATAAAAACTGAAATGGGCAAAGAAGCTAATGTTTAATAAAAGGAGGGTATACCTGTCCAAAAAAAGGTAACAATGGTAAAAAATATTTTCGTTGCTGCGGTTATTATGATTCTAGGGATATTCCATTAGCACAATTCCACTAGACACGATTCCACTGCATACAATTTCACTGGCACAATTCCACTACTTTAACATTTGTAGTTCTTTCTTTAAGTAACTTTTTAAGTTTAACTTGTTGTATAATTAAACGAATTTAACTTCCACAGTTTAATTTTATGATAATCAAACGCATTTAGGGCGCGCGCGATTTACCACCCTAAATGCGTTTGATTATCAAAAAGATAAATTGTGCAAGTTGAATTGTGCAAGTTGAATTGTGCAAGTTAAATTGTGTAAGTTGAATTGTGCCAAGTGGAATTGTGCCCAGTGGAATTGTGCCAAGTGGAATTGTGCCAAGTGGAATTGTGCCAGTGGATTTGTGTGCAGTGGAATTGTGTCTAGTGGAATTGTGCTAGTGGAATAGGCCTAGAATCGTATTTTCATTACTGATTTGCAGGATATCTTTTACCTCATTTTCTTCATCATCGATCATTGCAGCTTCCACAGTTTCTAAATCAAGCTCTTCATCAATGTGTTCGTTTGCATCAGTTTCTGAAAGTGGTGTAGATGAGGTTTGTTCCAATAAATTAATAGCATTACACGGTGTTCCTGAATGAACTTTAACATACTCGAAAATTTCAAATTGGTATTGTTTGGGGACCTTTCAAGAATCATTTAAGATCAAAATTAACATACTCCGCTTAGCCGTTTTTAAAAAAAGGGCTTTTCTTTATTTAAAAAAAAAAACATTAGAAAACTTCAGAATATTAAAAAAAATGAAACAATCTTATAATTTTATTTATTTAATATAAATTTATTTAACATTACAGAAGAATAAACATTATGATTTAACATTATTTAATTGACAAAACTACTATCTGATGCATTAGTCATTGTGATGAGAAAATTTTATGTAACGTTTATGTTTGTTGTAATATAAAACCAAGGAAAATTATTTTTTTGAATTTTCTTTTTGTCTTATTTAATTTAATTATAAATAAAGTTTTATTTGATATAAATTTCATAAATAAATTCATAACTGTAATGCAAATAAATTCAATTAAACTTGATTGAAAAGTATTTGTGATTCATATTTTGATGCATAAGTATTTGTGATATGCAGAAAAATTTAAAAATAATTAGTAAGTCAATTAAATTTAAAATTATTTTTGGCTAATTAAATGATAATTAAGTCATTTATAATTTGTGAACCATTGGAACATTTCTATTACGCCTCCATCAGGTCTCGGAAGTGGCCCAAAACTTATGTAAAATCGCAGGGAATCTTATCCCACTCGGTTTTATAAACACCCCATAATACATTTTTAGTCTTGCTAGATAGCGAATATCTTCCGGGTTCATTTAAACCCCAACAAGGGCAAATAAAAACTCTGCCTTGGCCTAGGCGACTAATTATGTTCAATATTTTTATATAATTTTGAGGCAATGTAACTTCTTTTGTATTGGAGCGTTATTGCGCTAAATAGCAAATTAAGGGCCGACTGATTTTTCAACAATTGGGAAAACTACCTCATTCAATAAACTGAAATTTAACATGGACCTTGAAGTATTGTGATTTATACAACCGAAAAAAAATTTATTTCTTCCGAAAGAATACTACGGGAAGAAGTAACTACCCTATTTGATATTCTTTGCTAATTTAATATCACATTTTTTATCCATATTTTCTAATTAATGCCAAAACACACTAATTTGGACATAACAGGGTTATCAGTTCAATTGGCAATCCAATATAATAAAGTTCACATTTTATTTTCTCACAGTAAATCATATTCTGTTTGGCTAAGTGTTCTATAAACTACAACTCTTCAAACCCAATGTTTGTTTGCCGCCCCGGTGGCGCAGTGGTTAGCATACTTGCTTTACGCTCCGGAGGTCACGGGTTCGATTCCCGGCGGGTGAAGAAAAAATCACGGCTGGTTAAGAGTAGGATCAATGAATTAATCACTCATTATCCGTTAACAAAAATGATTACGAAACTTCAAAATGGAGCTTCCAAATCACGCCAGCGAAAAAAAAAATGATTTGTTGGAGATCCGTAAAACTATAAGATATTGCCATTTTTCCATCGGATTTCCAAAGCGCTATTTGTTAAATTTTCGATAATGTCTATTAATTCTTTGGAAATTGCGCTTTTATCTGGATTTTTTGAAAATTTGGCTATAGTTTGTTCAGCTTCTGTGAAAAAGACATTTGCGATTGCCGCAAAAATTCCCATAGAAACTCCGTTGCTGAACACTTGAGTGGCTAATTTTACGGATAACTTCTCAAATGCATTTGGTCGTATATGCTCCCTCGTTAATCTATAAAATATTTTAATTGTACCTTCATCAAAATCAAAAATTTTCTCTAAAATTTTCCAAGAAACTCTACCAAACTGTGTAACTATATCAGCATTAATTAACCTATTTCTTAAACTTTTAATCAGATGTAGCGGATCATAAAAAAGATTTTTTTTTTTCATTTAAGAAAAAATAAGGCTTTGGCTCCGATGCTCCTAACAGTTTATAGGCACTCCTTTGGTTACTGCCTTGGTTACAATTCACAACACATATATCAAACCCGATTCGTGTTACTTCAGAAATACAGTAAGTGAAAATTTGATGCAACTCATCACCTTTGACTTTACCGATATAAAGTCCCAAAGCTCGTTTCCAATTACATACTGTTCAAATTACGTAAAATAATAATCAAACCATGAGTTGCAATGATATTTTTTCGACCTAAATGACCATGATCTAAAAATTCATATATTATATCTTCAGAAGTATTAAATTCTAATTCCGGTTTGATTGCCAGTTCGTCTAATAAAAACACACATTTTTTATCCATTTTTGAAAGAAGTGCACTCTCTCTTGATCTTGCTACATGTTTGCGACACTTTTCATTTGAGTACCATTTTTGAATGGTTGACACCGCAGGCAATGAAATTTCTAATTCTAACATTATAATTATAATGGGATGGAGATTTATAGTAAACATTTAAATATAAATCTCGTTCGACATTTTGCCAATGAGCATTAGCTTTATGATGCAACTGAGACAAAATAAATTTTCTTACCGGATCACTTTTTTGACTAAACATTCATTAATTGTTTTTATAACTAAATTATCTGAGGCTAAGAAATCTAATTTCTTCTGTTTTGGTGAATTAAATATAAATCTAGGAACTTTCGTTGAATTTATTATTTGGATTTTTGCTTTGGATAAGGCATGACAGGAAATTGATCTTCAGTTCTTTCATCATTATCATGAAAATTAGATAAACAAATATTAGTTGTACGGTTTGAATATTTCCTCTTAAATTTGGACCGTCAGGTAATCGATTTCCTTCCAGTGATAAACGACGGTCTTCAAGGAATGGCGAAATAGTGAGGGATAGATTATCTATAACAGAAAAACATTGAACTTCCGGCAAAATCAATTTTTCTTCGGTGATATGAGTAGCTTTTCTTTTGAATGTCTTTCTAATTTGTTCATTTGAACAATTGCTAGACCTTCACATTCTTTATCCATATTATTCTGGTCACATGCACAAATATTTGGGAACGAAACGGGATACACATTTTTATTTATAATTTTTTTTGATCCTAAAATACGAATGTCGTTGTCGTAAAAATGATTTTCGCAAAATTTTATGGGAGTGTTCAACTTTTCTGTGGGTATTTTCAATAATTTGTTGCCTGAATCTTTAATCCACACATTCCGTTTTTTATCACTACTTAGGAAAATTGAAAAACGATAGAAAACTTCCATTTATACAAATATTTAAACATCCTTCGTATTCGTGTTAATAAACAAAAATACTTTTACTTGTAACTAGAACGGCAGAGGTAAACATGTCCCTACAATAACGTTCATTTGATTTTTATTCCAGAAATCTTAAAATGTATTTAAGTTCATAGTTTCAAAATTAAATTTCAACAGATTTAAAAATCAAAAATCACATGACCCACACAATCATTTTGTACAACATCAACACAAAAAAAATATCACTCACCCATTCACATAGTTCTGTACGATCAAAACATTCAAAACGAAGAAAATAGGAAAAAAAAATTGTTCACATTTTAGTTTTTAAATCGTTTTATTGTTGTTTTTGTTGTATTTGTATTATACATCTACGATACGCGCAGAAAGAGGAAAAGTTTAAATTATATTCATTTTCAATCATAAATCTTACTGTATACTTCGATACATTGCAACCTAAATATATTATGCACAAAAAATTAGAAAACATTTGTAAATCATACAAGTAACGCTATCTATTGAGGTAGTATTACAATTCACGTGATTCCTCTATATATATATACTCAAAGGTAATACTGTATACTTTATTTTTCCCGCAAATGCTAAAGATCTAATTCTATTTCGGTTTTGCGGAACACATCGTTGTCTTTTAATACCGCCTTTAAAATTTTGATCAATCCACTGGCAATATCGTTCGACCACTTTGAGACTCATATCACATTGCGCAATATGTAATACCGTTGTGACAATAACCCGTAAGATTGGAGAAGTTAAGTTTTCTTTTATAGAAGAAATTGGAATCATTTTCTTTTGGTAACGTAAAACGTAAACACGTTTTGTAGATCGTATGATACCAGTGCTGAAGATTTATAATGCTTCGCTATTTCTTTGTCTGCTTTCTTGCATTCGTTAGAGCTTTCATTCTATGCTGTATGACGTTGCCTACGAGGTCAGCAATTTTCTTTTATAGTTTTTTCCAATCAATGTAAGGCTCCATTTGATATAGAACAAAATTAATCAATAAGATTCTTTCGGCTTTTTATAGACACAATATATTAATAATAATGGCATTCACAACATTTTCGACTTGTTAAGAAACAAGGGCACACGTCAAGGGCACACGTAATTGGAATTTGTCTGTGTGTTGCCCCATGATGGGGCAACACACAGACAAATTCCAATTACGTGTGCCCACTAAATTTACATATAAATACATCAATATTAGAAAAATAATAATAATAAATACATATATCAAAATAAACTAGAAACAATAACATCAATAATAGTAAGACTAATACAAAAAGTAATGAATTCGAAATTTACCAAAAGTTTATAAGAAAACGTTAAATTATGACATTAACAAACAGGCATCACCAGCAATTAATATTTAAATATTTAAGTGGTGAATTCAAACACGACCAACTGACCAAATTGAAGAGGCCCGATCTAAAGAATAATTCATCGTGGCTGCGCTGTAGTCTGGACAGTGGATTCCGTTTATAATATATCTACCAGAAAAAGTAGAAATATCAAAATCCCCCTCCGTACTTTAACCAGAGAGTCAATACAAAATGTATTGACTATAAAATGAAAACCTTTCCTTGAGTTTTCTGTGTGGTAGTTTGGTTTCGTACTGATAATCTCAAAACAAAAAGTTCGATCTACTCATCAAAAGCCGAAATAATCTTATTGATTTAATACAGACAACAAACTTCTCTTTCTATTATTCGTGTGGGCATGATTCGAACAGAAATGAAAAGTTTTCCTTGAGTTTTTTTTTATTTAGTGAATTTATAATTCGCTAAGTCAGTGCGTTTATGCCTCATACTTAATGTATGAAGTTGGAATTGTATTTTTGTAGTTTGGTCGTAGCTACCTGATGAGTAGATCGAACTTTATGTTTTGAGATTATCAGTACGAAACCAAACTGCCAGAAAAGAAAGCTCAAGAAAAGGTTTTCATTTTTTAGAGTCAATACATTTTGTATTGACCCCCCGGAGGGGGGGGGGATTTTGATATTTCTACTTTTTTTGGTAGATATATTATAAATGACTGGCCTCTTCATCTTCCTGATTAACAAACAAGTCGAAAATGTTGTGAATGCCATTATTACTAATATATCGTATCCCATGATGTTGCGAGCAAAACAACACACTGACATGATTTTAATTCGCAGGTGAATCATTATTAGATCAATTCCATTACTGAGCAAACAAACCATATTTAGTTGATCTAGAAACGGTTGCGGCATTAGGAGAGACCGTGATTTTAGTTGTATTACAAATTATTTTGGGCTTAGCTTATTTCATTATTAAACTCTTAAGTCCGTATTGGCACTTTGAGTTAGGTGTTGTATACCCCTGATTTGGTACAATACAACTTCATTGTTAAGAATTAAGAATTATCTTTGTAATAAAAATTGTAATGTAAGATTTGTATTGGATCGGGTAGTGTGAGAGATCGAGCACAAAGCTGATAAGTACCAATTATAAAACAAAAAGTGTATAAAATAAATAAATTATAAATAAAAATTATCCTAAAACTATTTAAAAATTAATATATAAAAATTATAAAAAATAAAATCTAGTTAATTAACAGAAAATTCTTAAAATATATTTTATTAATATAAGAAACCACAACAATTTTTGGTGGCAGCGGAGGGATGGTAGCGGTACAAAAATCATCCTCTACCATCTTGTGAAAGAACTCGCGTTATGGTTTTTTTCTTAATTTATTAATAAAATATCGTGATATTGTATATAATTCATAGTGCACTACTAAAATTTTAACTTTATTAAGTACCTACTTAATACGAAAATTAATAATACTATGTAGCATGCACATATAATTAAAAAACGTTACAACGGAACAGTTAAAGTTCAGTTCTCCGTTAATTCATAGACGCTTCAAATAAAATACATATGTGTTCTTGAGAACATTTCGTGTTGTGACAGTGATAATTAAATAGAAAATTGCATCACATATAAAAACAACGTATCAGCTATATATATCCGTTAATAAGAGACGCCAAACATAAAATACAAATGCGTCCTTGAGAACATCTCGTGTTGTGCCAGTGTTAATTAAATAGACAATTGCCAATTTTTTTTCATAAATACAATCTAATTATTAATGATCATTGATGGATTATCGAAATATGTTCAATCGTTTATATTATACGGAATATTAGTGCTATGCTATTCAAATTATACTAGTGCATACCAATTAAAATCGATCTTGCTTGTACCTGAAATCCGAACAAGCATAAATTACAAATAAATACGTACGACATGTATTTATTTTAATCGGAAATTCTACGAGTAGTATAAATCAAATCTCAACCAAGTTTGAGAACACGTTATCCTGATCAAGGTTAGACGATCATATCAACCGTTTATCATCAATCAACCAACTAATCGCAAATTCGTACTTGCCTGCTTATCATCAATAAATGCATTTCACTGTTCATCAAGCCGATCCTCAAAATTAAAAAAAAGACAATTATATATACATCAGCCGATCATCTTATAAACAAATTTTATCACCTGATCATCAAGACCTTGGTGACAAATCATATTGGTACTCGTACAACAACGTACAACCGTAAGTTTTATTAGCTTTCATTAAAGAAAAAAAAGTTAAAAAATAGAAATCATAAATTCATTAAAATATTACGAACTAAATTATTCAACTTATTATTTCTTTATTATTATTACATTTTTGCTTATTATTACATATTTAAAATTATTATTTCATTAAATTAATATTATGAATTACATTTAAATCTGTTACATATAATAACTTATTATCAATATTTCTATAGTTATTTTTTATCGATTCTCTAATTTTACTTATTTTGATTATAATATTATAATGACCATTTTAAATTATTCGATCTATATAAATATAATATCCAAATTTTAACCGATATTTTCCAAAACAAATGAATGAAAATTCTCAGGATTATAAACTCTTGCGATATAGAAGTATTAAAGTTGTAAAAATAGAAAATAACAATAGTAATTCTGAACCAAAGTTAGATAATAAAACTCTATCTAATGTCAGTCCAATAACGTCAATTTTACCGTATTGTGCTGTTAAACTACCGATAATAATCGATAAAAATTTTTTTAGCAAAATACCCGTAGAATCTTGTCCACCTATTATGTCGACTTTTAACTTTGATAGAGCCATTAAGCTAATACCCGAGTTCGATGGAACTCCAGATAAATTACACAGATTTTTGCAATGTTGCAATCTCATTCATAAAGACGTAAAAACCGCAGAGGACATCTCACAGTTTTTAGAATTAGTCCAAATTAAGTTAATCGACAGCGCGTATAACAAAATTGTAGTAACTGGATCATATGCCACGTGGGCTGAATTACAAAAAGAGCTTAAACAAAAATTTTTATCCGTTAGAGCATTAGAAAATATACAGGTAGATCTCGTACAAGCTCGTCAACGTTTCGATGAAAGTGTTAAAGATTTTGGAATTCGCATCGAAAACCTCCTCGCTGACCTTAACACTTCATGTATTTCTGCTACGTCCGAGAAAGGGATTCTTGATGAGAATATCAAAAATATAAATAATAAAGCAGCTCTACGCGCATTTGAAGACGGCCTCAAAGATCCTTTAAAAATTTTAATCAAGGCATGTAGATTCACAAATTTAAAAGATGCAATTGCCAAAAGTATCGAAGAAGAAATTTTAAATCGATCTCATACACCTAAAGCTAACCAAAATTCGTTTCTAAAAAATCAACCAATCAAATGCCAAATTTGCTCTAAAACTGGACACATAGCTTCGCATTGTTTTAATCGTAATTCCAATTTTGTACAATTTCGAAATAATTCATCGAATTCAACCTACAACAACAATAGGCCAATTTCTACACGAACTTTTACACAAACTGCAAACTTTTCTAATAATAATGTTTCTCCACGAGTTAATCAAATCGTTTATCCGTGTGCATATTGCAAAAAATTCGGTCATCACATCACCGTTTGCCGAACTCGTCAAAGGTCATATCAAACGAGGAACCAAAATATTGGGAAAAATCCATCGACTTCTGAATTACATCAAGCGGAAAACTCAATCGAACTTCACCAAGAAACGAAGGATGTAGGGGTGAAAGTTCAGAATCTTTAAGTCTACATCCAGCTTCTCCTATTGACCAAAATTATACAAACAATTTTGTAAACGACGCCAAAGCAAGCAAAATATTTCGTTTCAGAATTAACTTCCATAATGACAATATAAAATTTGTAAAACTTAACCTTGAGATTTTACACGAACCTCAATTTTTTTTAGTTGATACAGGAGCGGATATTAGTGTTATCAAGAAAGGATTGATCAAGCCGGACACTCCTTGTTTCCCTAACTTAAAATTAACTGTCAAAGGCATTACTGCAGAATCTATTGAAACCCTTGCAGTTTGTACTTCTAAAATTTATATTCCGAATCAAATAACATCACATGATTTCCATATTGTACCAAACAAATTTCCTATAAATTGTGCTGGTATTATTGGAAGTGATTACCTTCGAAAAAATAAGTGTAAAATAGATTACTCAAGAAACTTGTTACAATTACCTATAAATATAGATAACACTAAATTCATTGATATAAATCTTTGTTCCAATAATCCCGAAATCGTAATACCAAGTCGAGCAGAGAAAATCGTTAATATGAGATTTAAAACCGATGGTGACTACGAATTCTTATGTCCTTCTCAAATGCTCAAACCAGGCTTTTATCTAGCTAATGCAATCATTCGAACCATAAACTCATTTGCTAGAGTAAGTGTAATTAATACGAACGATTATCCAGTCAATTTAGATGATCTATACATTAAACCAAGAACATTAGAAAATTATTATATTTATACATTAAATCCTTGGTCAAATGATTTGCAAAATAGATTAAAAATGTTAGAAAATGAAATTGATACAAATCACATGAACCATGAAGAAAAATCGTCCATAATTAAAGTTTGTCGAGAGTTCAACGATATATTTCATTTACCCGGGGACCAACTTTCCATTACAAATGCTGGACACCATCATATTCAATTAAAACCCGATGCCCAGCCAATACATATCAAACCATATCGTCTTCCCCATTCAACCAAATCTGAAATTAATTCGCAAGTTGCCAAAATGCTTGAAACTGGGGTAATTGAAAACAGTAACAGTCCATTTAACTATCCTTTACTTATCGTTCCAAAAAAATCAAGCGATGGATGCAAACGTTGGCGCGTCGTTGTTGATTTTCGTCGTTTAAATGACATAACCATAAATGATGTTTTTCCCTTGCCAAACATAACTGAGATTCTGGAACAGTTGGCTGATGCCGTTTATTTTACAACTCTGGATTTGGGAGAAGGATACCATCAAATTCCACTTAGTGACAACGATAAAGAGAAAACTGCATTTAGCACCCAAACGGGACACTACCACTTTACAAGAATGCCTTTTGGCCTGAAGAGTGCACTCACAACATTTCAGCGTATAATGAATAACGTTCTGTCAGGTTTAAACGGGCTGAAATGCTTTGTGTACTTGGACGATGTGGTAATCTACGGTTACAATCTTATGGACCATAATAAAAAGCTAATTGAAGTTTTCCAAACTTTTCGTAAATTTAACTTAAAACTGCAGCCGAAAAAATGTCACTTTGTTCGTAAAGAAATTTGTTACTTAGGGCATATAATTACTAACCGCGGAATAAAACCAGATCCTTCGAAAGTAGAAGTCGTTCAAAATTACCCAACTCCAAAAAATCAAAAAGAAATAAAATCTTTTCTGGGTTTAATAGGGTATTATCGGCGATTTATCCATAAATTTTCGGAACTAGGAAACTCATTAAATGCTTTACTTAAAAAGAATGCACGATTCAGTTGGGATGCCTTTTGCGAAGAGAGTTTTCAGAAGCTGAAGGAAAAGTTAATCGAACCTCCCATCTTACAATACCCCAATTTTAAAAAACAATTTTTCGTCACCACTGATGCTAGCGATACAGCACTTGCGGCCATTCTTTCACAGGCTTATGCTAGCCGGGTACTTAATAAATCTGAAAAAAACTATTCCACTGTCGAGAAAGAGTTGCTCGCAATTGTTTTTGCTGTAAAACGTTTCCGTCCGTATTTGTATGGCGTTAAATTTACCATAATAACGGATCACAGACCCTTAGTGTGGCTTAACAAAGCAGAGAACTTGTCATCTCGGTTAATTCGCTGGAGGATAGAGCTAGACGACTTCGATTTTGATATCATTTACAAACCTGGTAAATATAACACTAATGCTGATACCCTGAGCAGAATTGAATTCCAACCTGCCGATCAGAGTAACAACATTAACATTATAACTCGCTCGCAGACAAAAAGTAATGATTTGTCATCGAATCCTAACCAATCTTGTAACCCTACGAACTCAAATTTTGAACCTACATCCGATACAAGTTTACATCGACCCATGAGTTCAGAAACTTCTATTATTTTTCTCGACAATGACGACGATATTATTAACATAATCAACGAATTTCACAATTGCCCGCTTGGAGGACATCAAGGCACACAACGCACATATAAGAGAATTAAATCGTACTACTATTTCCCTAAAATGCTATCAAGAATTAATAAATTTGTACAAAAATGCGAACAGTGTCAGAAAAATAAAATATCAAGAATAAATAAACTCCCGATGGTCGTAACAACAACCTCAAAACGACCCTTTGAAAAAATATTTTTGGACATTCTAGGCCCATTAAACGAATCAAATGATGGAAATCGTTATATACTCACTATGCAGGACGATTTATCAAAATTTTCTTTGGCAATTCCAATTGAAAACCAAGTAACTGAAACAATTGCCAAAGCGTTGGTTGAACATTTTGTATGTAGATTTGGCGCACCATCAATCATTCTCACGGATCAAGGTACAAATTTTGTAAGTGAACTCTTCCACAGTATTTGCAAGTTACTGAAAATCAAGAAACTCCAATCTACGGCTTACCACCCACAGACAAACGGTGCGTTGGAGAGGTCTCATCGTACTCTTGTTGAATATCTACGAAACTATTCTGATAAAGACCCTAATAATTGGGATCATTGGTTACCATTTGCCATGTTTACCTACAATTCGACACCGCACTCTTCAACTAATTTGATGCCATTTGAGATAGAACATGGATTCAAGCCCAATATACCTTCTTCACTTAGACATAATTCTAGAATTTTTTATAATCCTGATAATTACTTACAAAATTTACGTATGAAGCTCGCAAGCTCGTATGAAATGACAAGACAAAATTTAATTACAACTAAAGAAAAGTCCAAATTTTATTATGATAAGACAAGTAATAGTGTTGAATTTAAAGTTGGTGAAAGAATACTCTTAAGAAACGTAAAATCAAAAGGGAAACTCGAGCCACTTTGGACGGGTCCTTATGAAATTACAGGAATCAATAGCAATGTTAATTCTTCTATTCGCATAGGTAAACAAATAAAAGTAGTCCATAACAATCGTTTAAAACATTTTATTGATTAAAAAATATAAAAAAAATTCAAATTTAAAAATTGGATGTTATATTATGTATGTTTAGTGTGTAAAAAAAAAACACACACAAATCCTAAAAAATCTAAAATAAAAAATGTTTTACAAATTTACACTAAAATAATTGTTAAGAAAAAAAAATAAAAAATAAAAATATTAATTATGAATATTTCTTTACTATTATTATACTATTATAATTCTTAATTATTTTATATTTTTGCTATACTTATAATTCATTATTCATTATATTATATTGTTTTGAAATATTTACTAAATAACATCAAATTTTATATTTAAGTTACTAGATGTAATTAATATCACTTTGTATAATTATAACAAAAAATAAATAAATTTATTTTTCTATTATGGGGTAAGGTGTTGTATACCCCTGATTTGGTACAATACAACTTCATTGTTAAGAATTAAGAATTATCTTTGTAATAAAAATTGTAATGTAAGCTTTGTATTGGATCGAGTAGTGTGAGAGATCGAGCACAAAGCTGATAAGTACCAATTATAAAACAAAAAGTTTATAAAATAAATAAATTATAAATAAAAATTATCCTAAAACTATTTAAAAATTAATATATAAAAATTATAAAAAATAAAATCTAGTTAATTAACTGAAAATTCTTAAAATATATTTTATTAATATAAGAAACCACAACATAGGTCTTTCTAAATGTGCTGAATTCCGATAAACAGTATTGTAAGCATATAGCAAAATGTCCCTTTTCGAATTACAGGAAGTTCAGATCGTCGTCATATATTAGTTCTAGATAGTACCCAAAATCGAACCACATCACAATTCACGTCAACAACACTCCTTTTGTTGTACTCTATAATCACTTCGGTAGATACAGTCACCTAATAATTTTAATGCTGTTTCTTCATGGTTAACTGTTGTAACGCTTTACTGAGGCCCAAAAATATAGCAAAAACTTAAAAAAACTTTTATTGATTTTACTCCATGTCAGGAGAAGTATTTCGGCACAGCAGGGATATTAGAAAATTTGAGACCATCCGGGAACGTTCCAGATCATAAACATTCAATAATAATGTCAAGACACTGAGGGCTGACAAACTTTAAAATATTTTTTATAGGCGTAGTCGGGATTCCATCGTAGCCTGGAGATTTATTAGGCACAAATAAAAAAATTAAAATAGAACATTATTGACACCTCTAGAAAGCTAGAAAGATATTAATAACGGTCTGAATTTTCTCACAAATTCCGAATTATCTGTTTAACATAACAAGTCACCTAATCTTATAAGGTTTTTACTATTTTTTACTTTAAAATTGTAAGTTGAAAAAAAAAATATTTTATCTATCATACTTTACGTTTCAAGTCATAAAATTGCACAAAATGTTTATTACGAATTGAGTTTAAATTCTTTCCAATTATTACATAAATTTTACGGCTAGTAGTAACCCATACAAAAGCAAGCAATTCCCGATTGTTCAGTTCTCGTAAAATCGTAACGTTAAAAAATATCTTTACTCAACCGCGTTAAAACTTCAATAATAAAAGCTTGATTGAGCTCAGAGTAACCCTGCTCTTAATTTATGGATTTTACAACATTCCTCGCCTTGATAATTTCGTCCTTTTCTACTCACGTTAGATATTTGGATAAATAAAGAATTCCACTTGTTTTGTTTTCTGCTCAATATGGTTATCACTACTATTTCATCTATGATCCCTTTCTCTTTTTAAATATTTTTTGTCCCATAGCTCTGTAGAAGGTTGTTTCTGCCATACTAGGGAAAGGTGGCGTTGGTGAATACGCGTCTGGACAGATCAATTTTGAAAATTTCCTCATTTGGGTCTATTCGTCATTTGGAGTTGTTGTCGAAACATTTTTAATTTGACTATTACTTCGGTCTAAAAAGACCAAAGTATTGAAATCCTGTCAAAAATGACGAAAAATTTGGTTGGTCCAAAACCACTTTTCTCGACGTTTTGAAAGTCCCTGAGTCTGAAAATGCAAAAAAAAAAAAATGTCCGTCCGTCTGTCTGTGTGTCTGGACCCATGGTATCTCGAGAACGGATTGTCCGATTTGGATTTTTTTTTCGCCAATCTGTTTCTATGGTCAAGGCGGAGATTTGAAAAGCTTTTGGATACTGTACGTCAAGGGGGTGGGGTACCTGCCATACGAATTCACCCAAAATACCTGCTTTTATAAATATTTACGATTTTTTTATATATGCTGGTTTGATTATTGGATTGGGCATTGAATTGGGAATTGATTTGAAGGTTAAATTAGGGGTCAATTTGCGCGTTGAGTTGAAGTTGAGTTGGAGTTGAGTTGGAGTTGAGTTGGGGTTGGATTTGGATGTAGTGAATAGTTAACAAACTATTTATATGATGGAACTTGCCTATTTATCAACCGATTATTATGAAATTCAATGTGTATGTTAGAAATGGGATTCTAAAATGAGTTTTGGATGAGGTTCTGGAATATGGCCAAGTATGATGGAACTCGCCTATTTCTCAAAGGATTATTATGAAATTTGACATGTGTGTGCTAGAAATGACGATTCTGAAATGAGTTTTGGGTGAAGTTCTGGAATATGGTCAAGTAGGATGGAAATTACCCATTTCTCAACCGATTACGATGAGATTCAACATTTATATTGGAAAAGTGATCCTAAAACGAGTTTTGGACGAAGTTCAGGAATATGGCCAATTATGATGGAACTTGGCTATTTCTTAACCGATTATAATGAAATTTGATATGTGTATGGAAATGGGAATATTTGATATGTGTGGAATATTGCCAAGTAGGATGGAAGTTGGCTATGCCTTAACTGCGGTTATCATTAAACTAGTCATGTGTGTTGGAAATGGGATTCTAAAATGATTTTTGGATAAAGCTCTGGAATATGGCTAAGTAGGATGGAACTTAGTTATTCCTCACCCGTTTGTTATGAAATTTGACATGTGCTGGTCTGGAATATGGTCAGTTAAACGGTTAGAACTATCAGTATAATTTGTTATACTACTTTCGGTATAAAGTTCTACAATACGATTTTTCGTTTTAAATTGGATGCCTGTACCCATGTTACTGAAGCTTTTGACCTGTTTGGCTGTTGTTGTTTAGGTAAATATATGTTGGTTAAATTGGAAATCAATAATGTCAAAACTGTCACACCAACTTTATGACGTTATTGAAGATACCAAAGACCGAAGTTCTGATCACCTCGTGAGGTTTCAGCCCTTTATATTTTCTTTATTGAACCCAACAATATTTTAACCAACAAATTAATATTCTAACTTAAAAATATCTAATCTTCTAAATCTCGAAAATTTTTATCGATAGTTATAAATATATTTGTTATATGTTGATTAACCGGAAAAATGTGCCATTTTTTACATCATAGCAAAAATTGTTTTTATTTATGATTTTTGCTAGCGCCGCTACTTTTCGTAAAATATTTTTTAGATGTCTGTTTTCAAACTTTATTGTTGTTATATGGAAATAATATTTATAAAGTTGTTCCGCTTTTCACCAATCGGAATTTAAATATGTATTTTTAATTTAAGCCTCACTGCGTAGGCCTCACTAAAATAAGAAGGTCTCACATACTTTACGTGCTAAAAATTCAATTGTTTAGCCCTATAAACCGGTCAACCGAATTGCGTTCCATGCAGCTTAACTGGCCATTATTACACTTTCATTCTGACTCAAACCAAGTATCACTACTTCAAATATATTTTGATTTTTTTGGAACTGAGTTCTCAAACTTGGAACTTCATTTTAAATCTGCTATTAAGAAGAAAAGTATGCATGTATGTTCGTATGTATGTATGTTCCACAAAAGCTCTTGGTCCACTCGAGCGATTGTTTCCAAATTTTGCACGAATACTTTTTAGCAGTTGAGAAAAAACATAGGGGGGTTAGTTTTCAAAAATTTGTACCCCTTCCTCACGCTCCCCTGTGAGGTGCCATTTACTAGAGGTAATTTTAAAACTTCACCGATTGAGCTAATTTTTGGATATTTTGTCATTATTTTTTTAAGGTGAGGGTGATGGTAGTGTTGATGGTAATGTTGATGATGATGATGATGAGTTTGATGAGGTTGATGATTTTGATGATTATGGTTATTTTGATTGTGATGGTGATGGTGATGGTGATAGTGATGATGATAGTGATGGTGATGGTATAATGGTATGATGATATGCAGGTAGGATGGTATGATGATATGAAGGTGTGATATCAACGAAGATGATGGTTTGATAGTTTGATGATATAATGGCATAATGATATAAAGGTATGACAGTGAGATGGCTTGATGGTATGATGATTTAATCTATTTTCTTCTTATATATATATATATATATATATATATATATATATATATATATATATATATATATATATATATATATATATGTATATAAAGAAGAAATTATGTTACTTGATCGACTCAAGCGATTGCTTCCTTTGCGACTTTTTTCACGAATACTTTGTAGCAGTCGAGAAGAAATATAGGGTTGTTATAGTGATCGAAAATGTTACCCCTTTCCAATGCTCCTCAGTGACACGCCATTTACAAGAGGTATTTTTAAAACTTCTCCGATTGAGTTGATTTTTGCATGTTCACTGGAAAGTAAAAACAAATCACCACGTGTTCCATTTTTTTTTAACGGTGATGGTAATGGTGATGTTAATGTTGATGGTGATGTTGATCGTAATGTGGGATGATGATGGTGATGATTATGGTGATAGTGATTTTGATTGTGGTTATGGTGGTATATTGGTATGTTGGTTTAAAGGAAGGATGGTATGATAAAATTCTAGAATCTACCACCACGATGCAGTGCGAAAATATCTGAGCAATAAACTACAGATTAATGAAGAGGAGATAGATTACTGCTTACTAGTTGCTGCGAATCAAGATGTTAGCAAACTTAACTTTATCTCATTTAAAGTTGGAGTTAGTCCTACAATCTTCGACAGGCTACTTGAACCTGATGGGTGGCCAGTGGGGGTATTGATCCGTGAATTTGAAATTCGACCAAAAAACGTACGAGCTGCGGTGTCGATTTAAGTAACAATATCTACACCTAAATCATCAGTTTCAAGTAGTATTTCTAAGATTCGTCAATCCAAAATTGATCAAAAATTCTTATCAAAAATGTATTACCAAAATGTTAGAGGGCTTCGCTCGAAAACCAAACCATTTTTTTTAGCAGTAATTGAAAATGATTTTGATGTTATTATTTTAACTGGAACATGGCTTTCTTCTGATATTTTAAGCGCTGAAATATTTGGGACCGAGTATGTTGTTTTTAGATATGATCGCGTGTTTTCTCGTGGTGGTGGCGTCCTGGTGGCGATAAAATCGTGTTTTAGTAGTAGTATGATTAACATCAGTTATGCTGGTGAGTGTGAAGTCATTTGGGTTAAGTTTAAGGTATTCTCACAGAATTTTGTAGTCGCCGTTCATTACATTACTCCTGGTTCAAATTTGGACCGATATAAAGAGCATTGTAATATAATCACGAATACTGTTGTAAGCTTGGATGATAACACAATTGTATTAGTTTTTGGAGATTTTAATTTACCCCATTTGTCTTGGACACAACATTCTCATGGTATGCTACCCAGTAACTCTTTTTCTGCTATTGATTCACGATTTATTGACACCATGTCGTCATTAGATTTAATACAAATCAGTAATGTATTTAATTCTCGGGCGCGTTTACTTGATTTAATTTTTGCTTCAGGTAATCTTTTCGAACTACAGTATCTACTTGAGGAAAGCGACTATTTAGTGAAAAATGATGAACATCACAAATCTATTTTGTTAACTTTGGAGATTGCTAAAACGGTGTTTGTATATACTGTTAACCACTCATTTTATGATTATTCTAACGGTAACTTTCTAGGTTTAAATTCGTTTTCAATTCTGTTAATTGGACTGAGATGTTCGACTATTGTGATTTAAACGGCGCCGTAAGTAGATTTTGCGAAACGGTTTTGGTTGGAATTGAAAAATTCATTCCGGTAAGAATTAGCCGTCAGTTAAATAAAGCTCGTTGGTTTGATAAGGAGCTGCGTTCTAGCAAAAATAAAATGGATCGGTTACGTAATAAATTCAAGCACCATCCTGATGCTCTTTATTATCTATCATTTCAAAAGGCACAACGTGAATTCCGTAAATTGCATCGATGTAAATTTCGTCGCTATATCAATGGGGTTGAAGATAAAATCAAAAGCACTCCTAAATCTTTCTGGTCGTTTATCAATTCTAAAAGAGGAACGGTTGGTTACCCTCGTACTTTAAAATTTGAAGCTAAGGAGTCTGAATCTACTGCTGAGATTAGTGAAATGTTTTCGATGTTTTTTTCATCAAATTTCTTATTATCGACTGACCCCCTCATCGTTGAGCAACCTATTGTCAGTTGCTTAGGAGTTAGTAGTTTGGGTTCTATTTCTTTGGATACTGAATTCATTTTTAAATATATCTCTAACTAGCTGACCCGGCGAACTTCGTACCGCCTCAAAATTAATAAATGTTGTGTTAAGATATTAGCTGAATTAAATTCAAATTTTTATTAAGATAAAATGAATTCAATAAATGTACAAAAATCAAAATGAAATGTATTTTAATTACTTTGAAATGAATGTAATTCACGTGGCAAAAAGGCATTTGCTTTATTGAAGTGAATCGAAATGATTCGTGTTGCATTGTTGCACTACATTCTATTAAATTATTTGCTGGATGGGTTGCACTCGGGTCGATTCCCTTCATTGAAGCACCTTGTGATATACGACATTTCTCGTTTTGTTGTCAGGTTTAAAGCTAAATCATAATCCAGGTCCAGATTTAGTTCCTGATATTGTATTACGCTAGTGTGCGCATTCATTAGTATTCCCTCTGGAACTAATATACAATAGATCACTGTCTGTAGGTTACTTTCCTGATTCTTGCAAAACTTCATATGTCATCCCGGTTTTTAAAAGTGGTAATCGTTCTTTAATTGATAATTACAGACCTATTTCTGTGTTGTCTGCTGCCCCAAAAGTTTTTGAATGGATGGTTCCAGACATAATGTTTAATGAGTTTGGTAAAATAATTATACCACAACAACATGATTTTTTCCCAGGTCGGTCAACTGCTACTAGCCTCGTTGAATTTGTTCATTTCGTGATAAATTCAATAGAGAGTGGCTCGCAAGTTGATGTAGTTTTCACTGACTTTAAAAAGGCATTTGATAGAATCTCTCACGAGATTTTGTTATCTAAATTGCAGAAAGTCGGTGTTCACTCACACTTGTTGTTGTGGTTAAATCTTACCTCTGTGACCGTAAACTGTTTGTCAAATTTAATGATTGTCTTTCTAGCTAGTCTAAACAAACGTCTGGAGTTCCCCAAGGCAGTCATTTGGGCCCGTTGTTGTTTTTATTGTTTATCAATGATGTTGGTACCTGCATTCATTCATCAAAATTTCTGTTGTATGCGGATGATATGAAAATATTCATTAAAATTGATAGTGTACGCGACTGCGAGCGTCTACAGCAAGATTTAGATAGATTGGAAAATGTCGAATTATGAGCTTCCATAAATCCAATTGTGTTTAACTACACATTGAACAATATTGTTATTGATCGTGTTACTGAGCTTATGGACCTCGGCATTCTTCTCGACGATGGCCTGACGTTTATCCAACACACCGAGAAGATAATAAATAAATCCAACGCAATGATGGGATTTATGTTTAGAACCTGTAAGGATTTCAAAGATTTGTCTACGTTTAAAACAGTTTATACAACTTTAGTAAGATCACAAGTTGAATATTTGCCAATTATCTGGGACCCTCAATATGATATTAGAATAAGTCGTCTAGAAAAAATTCAACGTCGTTTCACGAGTCGCGTGTGTCGTCTCCTTTTAAGAAGTCAAGTTTATATTTCTTATAGTGATCGATGTAATTTATTTCAGTTGCTTCCACTAAATCGTAGACGATCCATTAGTTCTGCTTGCTTCATTTTCGATTTGTTGAATGGCAGTATTGACTCTGGTCAGTTGTTGTCTAATCTTGATTTTCAGGCAAGGAACCTAAATATTAGAAATCGTTCGTTATTCCTACCTCGATTTCACAGGACTAATGACGGAGCTAATAATCCTATGGATATGGCTATTAATAACTTTAATGATTATTATACGGAGTTTGATTTCAATATAAGTAAAAGCGAATTTATAAATAGAATTACCGGTTTGTTTTAACTATTCTGTGATATTGTTATTTTTTATTGTTGTATTACCTTGGTTTGGTTTTGGAGTAAATCTTAATTTTTAATATGTAATTGTAATGTACTGATCAGTTTAATACAAATTAGCTATGTTGATCTTAATAAAATAAATAAATAAAATGAAGGTTTGATAGTGTAACATGATACAATGGCTGATAGTATGATGGAAGGATGGTGTGGTGGTATGATGGTTTGATAGTATGAGGGTTTCAAAGTATATTTATATGATGGTGCTTTGGTTTTGATGGTATAAAGGTATGATGGTTTCAAGATACGATTGTAACATGGTGCAATTGAGTGATGGTATGATGGTAAGCTGGTATAATAATATTATGTTATGGTGGTGTAATGATATGGTGATGTAATGGTGTAATGGTATATCGGTAAATCGTGCTAATGGTTTGATGGCACGATGAGCTAACTGTATTATGATATGATGTTGCGGTATAATGGTATGATGATAATATGGTGTGGTTGTATGATAGTACGATAGTATGATGTTATAATTGTATATTTTTAATGGTAACGGTATCATTCGCAAAATCTGTCTTTGGAGGCATGTCAAGCATATTTCAATGACAACACGCGAGTTCATCTGTAAATCTACACCTCATCGAGGGATACTATCGCCAACTTCTTCGATTAAGTAAAGCAATGAAGAACTTGAGGGAATTTTTTTTTTAAGCATATAACTCAATTACCTGAATCATGAGGGACTTATGGTATGGGAGTTCTGGCTCACATGCTCGCATTCAATATTTACTTCCCAGAGACGCAACCCCCTACAAATAATTAGAAATTAACAGTGACAACATGGCATCGTAGGCAGACCTATAGCCAACAGATTGACAGAACTCGATCCTTCTCATTGGGTACAGAGAACGCACCTTCTTCCGAGAGTGGGAACTTTAAAAAATTTGTGTTTATCTCCGAGAGCAAAATCAAACAATGTGGGTTAAAGCAAGTATTGCGGTGAGCCCGACAAATTATTTTTGTCTTGATTTTATTAAATTCACTTGAGAAATTGTATTCAAATGCGCATTGCTGTATTTTCAATTATATTTAAAATAAAAACCCCTGTTGAAGCACGCACCAATTGAATTTTAACCCTGCTTTTAATCTGCTGAATTTAAGCATCTCGCATTACTTATATGAAAAAGTTTTCTATCTTATGAGTACCGGATGTCAATGGACGATGAGTTGCAGATTAGTTGTGACTTTAAAATCATCACAAATCTTTAGCGCTACATATTGATTCGTTGCTGTTATGATTGGTGCATATTTAAATTTCAACTTTTACGGCAATGTATTTGTGAATAATTAATGGTTCAAGACTTTAAATATTTTGTTTGGATTTTTGTTCTTAAACCGAAATATCAATTTCGAAAATTAATCGAAATTCAAATTTTTAACTGTTAATTTGAAACTTTGGATTTTTTTCATTTTCAAAGTTTACCCCAATGCAATTGATATAATTAAGTATTTTAACCGCGTTATACTAGGGCACGTAAACTGTGCATTTTTATTCTTTATATCAAATCATGTAAAGCAAATTTTGTTAATAGTACATTATTACAATAGGGGAAGGATAGACAAATTATTTATCTGTCTATACTAATAAAAATGAAAATGCTCTTCACACGTTTCCATGCTATTCATCACATCAGATTTAAATTTTGCATAGTGGTTTCACAGGAAAATTAGCAGATTTTCGTAGTATTTTCGAAAGGGTCTAGCCCCTGAGTCTAGGTGCCTCCAATAATTTTTCTAAAATTTCAATTAAAAAAAAAAATACAGGACTGAGTTTAGATAAATGGTTAAATGAAATTAATCGTATACTCTTATCCGAAGGGGCGGTTTTCTTTATTGAGGGGCTTAAAATATATTTTACCACCTTTTGAAGTTAATTTTTAAAAAAAAAACAGATTTTGGTTCTCTCTGCTAAAATAAAAATATTTTATTTACCCCGGGCAACGCCGGGTACCTCAGCTAGTTTTATTATAAGATTTCCTATGAAAAGTGATACAAAAATTCTAAATCTATGAAACTTGATAGGTGTGGGTTCGGGTTGCCTAAGTTCCAACGTTAATTTTGATAAATGGAAAAAACTTTGTTGTCTAATTCGAGATGATAATAGATTTAGTGAGTACGGTTTCTTGGAGCAGTTGTACTTTTCATCATTCTTTGAGACTTTTTGTCTTCCAATTTTAGAAGGCAAGAGATAGAAAGAATTCCCTGTTTATATGAGCCCAAAGAATAATATTGGCCCAAAATTAATCTTTGTTTTTCGAATGAAATTTTGATTTGGCAGAGCTATTAGCATTTTTGAAGAAGTTTACAAGTTCTCTCCAGAATTTGTTTTTGAGTTTTTGTTTCATACGGTTTCCCTTGATTACGCTGATTTTGTGAAATTTTTACATATCGCTTTTTTGTTGGCGGTTGATTTTTATTTTCCAAATTATTTTCAATTTCTAGTGCCATTTGTTCAATATCTGAAGTGCTCGACAAATTATTAGCATCATCCAAGTCGGATGATTTATACATAATTTGGATTAACATCACAATTATCATTTTCATAAGCATTTGATTTAGCGTTATCAATTTCAATAACGTCATTAGTAGCATCAGCTTCATCTCCATCAAATGCTTGAGTTGACGTGATCCAAAAATCATTTATATTTGAATCCGTTTCTGGACTTAAAGCTAAACTTGTTTCATGGCATTCAATCGGCTCCAGCGACGTATTTTCTTGAATATCGAATAGAGTTTGGATTCCATTATCCTTGACTAATGATTTGACTATACCACTAGAACCTAAAACGCAAAGTATTTATTATTGAACCTTATACTTACACATAATTACACATTAAATATTGTTTTTAAACATGATTAGATTTTGAAAATTATTTCCACTTGATTTGGAACAATGAAAAAAATCTGGAAAAGTTCGTCATTACTGGACTAACATAAAAATATAGTGGGATCGATATCCAGCTCATAAAATCCGGATTCGTCTGCAATTTAATTACAATTGATCATCTATTTTTTAAGCAACGATATGTCTCGTATTTGTAGCTCAAAGTATATTATTTTTGGTTTTTATTTTGCATTTGAATACATCTCTGATGTGATCTATTTTTATTATTGTGTAGTTTGTTCGCACGTTTTTCAGAAAAAGTAATTTATAACTGGACTTACACGGGTTATTTAAAATCAACCTGAGAAAGTCAAAAATTAAACTAATATTGTTACCTGTTTAGTCAGCCAACCGAATAAAATCAACTACATGTATTTGAAAGGAAACGATTTTTGATATATCGTTACAACACGCCACAGTACAACAAAAGAAGAATCAAATTACTTAATTAACTAATTATATCAAATTACAACTCAATTTTATTTAATTAAACAAAAACTTGTGTAATATGTATTAAAATTAAAATAAACACCAATAATGGAATACCATTGTTACAGTATTTACGTAATATTTATAACGAAAAAGAGTTTAATCGCCACCAAATTTAGTATATTGAACTGTGCTTGAGTGTTAAGTGCGTTTTTGCCTTGTATTATAAATAACCATGAATTTCTTTGAATCGATGCAATACAATATTTACATTCAGAATATATTCTTAATATCACCATTTTATTACTCGCGTGAGCAAAAAAAACTCATCTTACCACGAATCGGATTTATTTCATTTAGTCTCTTTTTAATTGGATATCTGCTATCAACATGGTATTTATTTCAAAATTTGAAAGTATCAATGCCGATGAAATCTAATAATACAGCCGATGATGCAAGTAACAGTACCGAAACGATAACAGGAATCGTTTCAAATAAATCAGGACGCCGAAACCATAACGATTTGGTTTCATTCGTAATCCAATTTGAAGTTTGGATAGCAATTTTAAGCGTTGTTGTATTTTCAACAGCCAACTTTTATTATCGACATGTAAATCTTAAATATTTCAATTTAATCCATGATTTTGATCACCAAATAATGAAATTCACAAATGACCGTAATCTTATTGATTACAAGGCTTGGAAATCTCAATCCTTATTTTATGTGCTGGTTGTATCCTTTTATTATTTCGTACTTCAAATTATAGTGCTGCACAGATTGTTTCATTCGGAAAATACGCTAATTCAAATTGCGGGGATATTCTGTTATGTATACGCATCGGCGTTAGGCGGTTTTAATGCACATACGTACATGGCTTTTTTGAGTACCCTCAATGACCGATTTATTATGATAAATAAGTGCTTAAAGGAATTTACTAAAGATGGCGTTGATTCTTCCAAATCAAATTTTAAACGGCTTTATAAGATATTCAATCTATTTAGGACACTGGCATCCGGAATCGATATGATTAATAATTCATTTGGTATACAATGTTTAATAATAATTGCGCACGATTTTACGTTGATTACTAGTCAATTGTATGGACTATACAATACCATTGTAGATCAAGAAACAACAAATAAAATAACAAATTGTTTAGCCATTGGCCTGTGTATGTTACCAAATGCAGTTAAATTAGGTTCCGTGACCTTCTTGGGTCACATTACAATTAACAGCGTAAGTAAATATTTGTAATGTGACTATATAATCAATTTCCTTAATTACAGCTCTAGCACATACAACTGTTCCTTAATTGTTTATTAATGATCTTTCATAAATAAACAAATTTAGTGGGATTAACAAATTAATTTTGTGCTTTCTGCAGTGACTCGTATCCAAAACTCAAAATTTAGTTTAGTCTCTTTTTGGAAACACACATATAGAGTATAACTAATTAAACAAAATGAATTTCTATGAATCATTGAAGGCCAATTTATACAGTCAAATTGGGTTTCTGGTATCACCCTTCTACTATTCAAAAGCCAACAAAAAGTGTATAGTGCCAAGCGTAACCATTTTTGTAATCGCATATTTATATACAACCTGGCAAATATCTCAGGGTATTCTAATAGTTACGAGGCCACACAATTTTACGACTGCTGAATTGCTACAAAATCGTTTAAATCAAACATCCTGACGAAATCGAAATGCTGTACTTGAAGCAGTTCTCAAATTCGAACTTTGGGTAACCGTTATGAGTATTGTGGTATATGTTTACGCCAATTATTGCTATAAATACGAACAAATCAAATATTTAACATTAATTAATGATTTTGATGAAGAAATAATGCAATTAACGGGTAATCCCAAAATAATCAACTACGAGGTGTGGCGAATACGATCGTATATTTTCGTAATATCCGTATTTTTGTATTATTTTGTAATGCAAAACGTATTCCTGCGTAATACATTTTATTTCGAGAATCCGTTACAATTTGCGTTATTTTTATTACTTTATTCATATGCGTCCGGCCTTGGTGGTTACAATGCTCAAAGTTATATGTTCTACGTAGCGATACTGGAGTCTAGGTTTGTGTTGGTTAAAAATTGTTTGAAACAATTTTTGGTGGCTAGTCTGGACGATTCAAGTTTTAGTCGATTACTGAAAATATTTAATATGTATCGAACGCTAGCATCAGGAATTGACATGTTAAATAATTGGTTTGGTGTACAAAGTTTGATTTTAATCATACATGATTTTACATTGACTACAAGCCAAGTATATGTTACGTATAGCATAATTACAGATAATACCGCGCCAGATAAATTTGCTGCATGTGTGGCGGTAATGGTGTGGATGCCTCCGAACGTAATTAAACTATGCCGAACAACGTACTTGGGACATATAACTATTAACTGTGTAAGTAGTTTAATTAAATATAATGTGTTTTATTATATAACTCAAAAGAAAAGTTCAGTGCGGTCGCAACATATATTTTTTAGTTAAACATTTCGCTCGACACAAGTAGCGCACGTATATTTGTTGTTAAGTGTAAACGACAAACATTTGCTTTAAAATTTCCTCAAAAATCATTGCTACCATCTTCGGGCAAATATTTCCCAAACAAGTTTGTCATGGCAGCGATTTAGCGAAGTGTTCATTGCCATTACAGGAGAACCTGTTATGAAAGACAGATTTTAGTGAAGATATACATTTTGAAAGACGGCGCACAATATAAAGATGTTGAATGCTGGAACTATAAGGGCTTTATAAAAATTTAATATTAAATATTTTGTAACTTTGTAAATTCATTACGACGCCAACCTCCGTGGTGAACAGAGCAAATCGCAAAATTAAAAGTAAAGAAAAATATTTTTGTGAAAGTTAGTGCCTACCAAAATTATTTAGTGCAATTCTGCGTAGAAAAAAAAAATCCATACCTTTATTAACAAGGTTGAGGAAACAGAAAATGGGCAGTTTAAGAAAAAATACGACAAAAGTTCAATTTCAAAGAACAGATGCTAAGCCAACGGATTAAGAAATGATGCGCTTTGTATTACAAATTGGACTAACCACAAAGGACATACACACCTTGTATAAAGATTTATACGACCGAAAATATTTGGAATTCATTAGTGAGATAAGTATATTAACATTTATTTGATTACACAAATGGAACAACCACAGAAGTAACAGTAAAGGGAGCAAGTGATGTAATGCGGTATGTGCGGATATTTAATTTACCGCCAGAGATAAGCGACAGGACGTCAAGTTCACCGTTTTGGAAACATTTTGTCTACAAGACGCGGAAAGTTTGGTGGCAACTCTCTGCTACCTGTATTTTCAGGAGTGAGAGGTTTTGAGCTGTGGTCATGAATCGCATAAAAACAAGATTGCCCACTTTTAAACAACACAAATATAGATGTAATACAACAGTTACATCAACCAGTTCAACAATACCAACAAGAACCGCAACCGCAAGTACCACAAGAACAACAAATACAAATAGATAGCAAACAGCTTACATGCAGGGGCGACCAAATTACGTTACCAACAACAACAACACACAAACGAGCAAAATCCAATGAAATATTTAAAATAACCCGACTATACGAAGAGGCAGAAAATAAAATCACTTTTAAAAAAAAAAAAATGATTTTGATCATTTTTGATTTGGTGAATTTATAATTCGCTAAGTCACTACGTTCTTGCCTCATACTTAATGTATGAAGTTGAAATTTTATTTTTGTAGTTTGTGTTTGGTCGTAGCTACACCTTTTTGTTTGTGCGAGCTTATCTGTACGAAACCAAACTTAGAAAACTCAAGGAAAGTTTTCATTTTTTAAAGTCGATACATTTTGTATTGACTGAGAGCCGATACATTTTGTATTGACTGAGAGTCGATACATTTTGTATTGACTCTCGGCTCGGGTTAAAGTACGGGGAGGATTTTGATATTTCTACATTTTTGGTAGATATTTTTTTTTAAATAAATAATAATAAAAATATCAAATAAACCATACTCCAGTAGGGTCATAAAAAATTTTCCTACGCATAATTGCATCAATAAATCAACAAATATCCACAAAATTGTTGATAATTAAGTGATATTATAAAAACTATCGAATTTGTGGTTATAATTTCAACAAATAGTTCATAATTAGTTCCACAGTTAAACCGCCAGTTAAAAAAAACTTGCAAATTTCAAGTTTCAAGTAAAATTATTTTTACTTGAAGAAATTGGTTATGATTATTACGAAGTAATAATACAGTGTGGAGTGGATAAAAAGGACGAATCAGAACTGTATTCTGTTTGAGCTTTTCAGATAGTTGCCCAATAAATATTTATATGGATATTACCTAAAAACTGAGCTCAATGGGCTGTATGCTTACAAATATTTGAAAAACCTAACATTTGATTCATCAAATTAGAGCGATCTATAATTACTTAAACAATTTCTATACTTTTTGCATAAATTCTATATATAGATATGAGAGGACTGATTTTTTCATAATCATAAGCTCATCTGTTCGAAACTGGATTAAATGCTCTTACAATTTTTCAGAAAAATATTAATTTCATAATTTAAAAATTTTTTGAAATTATTTGAATTGTTTTAAATTAAAAATAGAATTTTATGGTTTTCGAATTAGTTCCAGAAGATTTTAGGTAAAATATTGCAAACAATTCGGAATTAATTAGAAATATTCCAAATTTAGTACTCAAACTAGTTTAGGATTTTTATTTAAAGTATCATCTATTATTATATTAGAAATTTTCACTTTGCCTCAATTCTCTAATCATTGTGGATTTTTGACGTAATTGCTTAAAATTTCTTTCGTTGAAGTTCGACAAAGCTGATGAATATCCTAAGTGGTACAAACATGTAGACAATTGAAGTTGAAACTATTAGTTAACTATCAATGTAACGGTTATATTTACACGGTGCGCTTATATGCCGTGATTTTGTATTGTTTTACAGAGTATTCAAAATTAACAAAGCAGTGTAAATTGAATTTAGCGAAACCTATTTCAATTAAAATAAAGGATTTGAAGTGAATCTAACAAAGCAAGTCTATCGAGCAAGTCTTTGGAAGAACTATTCAACGCAATGGTAGAGAGCCACCTTCTATGTCCAAATTCACTGAACTGGCTGCGAAATGGAATAGAACCACCCAGCCAGATTCGGTGTTGGTTGATCTGCTGAATACAGTGAAAGACCATACCCAGCTCATTTCGCAAAGAACACCACTACCACCGTGCAAATGCCAAAACATTGATGCGTTTTTTATCAGTTGATGAAGAATTGAAAGATGTTGCAAGTAAATATTCTCTCGATGCGAAAATTGCTATCATGAATACAGTTAAATTTTATGTCGATAAATCAAAAATAATAGAGTAAATAAATAAATGTACGGTATAATAAATAAATAATAATGGGACTTGAAATTTCTCATTTTTAAATAACAGGCGAATTTATATAAATAATCAAATAAAATTTATTTTAACTTTCGCTGAATATTTGTGAGTTTTGTCATAGTAAGATATTGTCATTCGTAAAATAACTGGTAAATTTATTTCCAATGAGAACCCTATCGCCAGCTAGATTATTAGACTCCATACGTCCGACATTACGCAACCCATCAATATTTGCATCCCCTCTCCTAAATCACCATTCTGTGTATAATGATCCACAAAATCATTTCCGAAATACTGGTAAGAATCACTAGACTTCATTTTTAACCAATTATGCAAGCACACTATTGATTTTATTATGTTGGCCACAGTAGATCTGCATGCAATAATTGGTTTCCGGAAAATTCGCCATCTTTAGTTCAGAATGCCGAAAGCGTTTTCGACGACTCTTTTGGCTCTAGAACAGTTGTTCTGCATCCAGGATATGGGCGTATAATATTTGTTAGCAAGTGAAATGCTTCATCACCAACAAAGCAATATGATGTCATTATTATGCTGCCCAGCAATATCGCATCATTTGTTATCAAATTCACTCCTTCTCAATATCCCCTTATTGTTGTTTCTGCAATATCCACAAATATACATTTTATTGTGCATCACACACTGCTATCAACACTATGCTGTGCGAATGTTTGTAATTAAAATAGGTACTATTCGAACTTGCAAATGCCTGAAAAAAAACTCAACTAGTTTAATTTACTTGAACAACGACATGTTTGTCGTCAATTGCACCTAAACAGTTCAGAATTAAACTCGGCTGCAATATTTTACCACGTCGCAGTCGAGTAATTTACAAAAAACAAGGGGTTTTAATTGCTACTAAATAGCAGCTGTCGTTTCCCTGATGATGTCTGATTTGGGTGATTGGCCTATCCGATAATCGTATGGGCCGATGGATACGCTTGCCAAATAACTGCAACATAAATAAAAAAAATTCGTAGATTTTTTCCAAATAAAATGTAATAATTTCTTGCTACTTACCGTAAGGTTAATGATAGCCTTTCGCCTGTAGTGATTTAATTAGTAGTAAACCACTCATACTTTTATACAGCCGGCCCAACCTTTTGCAAAAGAGCATCAAACAATTGGGGCGTCATGCGGTGAAAATTGTTGAACCTCCACATCGTGTAACCTCATTTCCGATATTAAATTCGTGTAATGCTCGATCCTCCTTCTTTAAGAATTTCTCGGACACGACAACATCTGTTGCACGAGATTTTTTGTTTAAGGTATGGTGTATGATGATGGCGCTTGCTTTCATCATAACTGACGAAAGTAATGCCAAATCTTCTTCATTCATATTTTCACAAATTACTCTAGAATACTAACTCATCATCTGCATATAAATAATTTCCCGTTCAACTTCATATCGAAAATAGCATTAATATAAATATTAAATAAAACTAGACCAAGAATGGAGATTTTCAGCACCCCAGATATTAAATTCAACTGCATACTCTCATCATTCTTTACCTCCACAATTTGTACCTTCTCAGACAAGTAACTATGTATTAATCAGAAGTCAAACCCAATGTTATTTAGTTTCCGTAGTACGCATTCTTTATTTAGTGAGTCAAACGCACGACTAAGGTCAAGATAGAGTGCTACAGTAATCAGTTTAATAATGTTGTTAATGATAAAATTCAAATTTATTTTAGTCAAATACATTTATTTTGCAATGGCGCATTATTATTTCTTAGCAACACAGTTTAGCTCAAATATTCGATAGTTGGTCCTAAATAATTTGTGAACACTAATCTTTTTCAGTGTATGCTAACGTTATCGAAAGCGTTGTATCAAACAAAAGAAATAAATGATAACTAAATGTAAGAATGGGTTGAAATAAAACAACAAGTAGCACATATAACTAAAATTAGGATGAATTAAATAATTCAAACTTTTGGTTTGAATTATTTAATTGGTGTAGCGAGCAATTATTGTTAAAAATTTTCATAGAATACGACAACTGCTGTAACTGCTATAATAACGAGGGTTAGGCCCGTTGCACATTTCAGCTAAGCTAAGCGAGAAATGTAGTTTTCGTTAGCTTTGTTAGCTCGCCTAGCTCACCCCTTTGCACTTTCCAGCTGATAACTAGTCTTATACAAACATACATTGCTGATTTTATATCTTCCCATTAAAATATTTTATTTTCAACCGAGGGATAAGAATTTAGCTCACATCGCTTAGCTTAGCTTAGCTGAAATGTACAACGGGCCTTAGGATTTGAACCAAAAATGAAACAATTGTCGTAATATTTCAATACACACATTTATAAATTTTTTTAAAAACACTTATTAAATTTTTCGCAAAATTACAAAAGGTTTAAAAAATCACTCGATCGATTTCGGCTTGTTAGGCCATCATCAGGAGTATCTACTAAACTGTAAAAATAAAAATGTAGTTATTTATACGGCGATTGTCATGTGAAGGGCCGGTCAAAAATCAAGGCAGTCCTGATTTGTTTTAATTTTTCTTTCCTGTAACAGAAAAATTAAAGTTTGATTGCATAAGTAGTGAAAAATGGTGTTTTTATTTTCTCATCCTACCTGAAAATGTAGACAGATTTTCTTCTACGAATTTTCAATCATTAATTCTAAACATATTAAGGACGCAAATTATCGAATAATATAATCAATTCGAGTGAATTTTAGTTCATAAATATTTAAGTCAAAATGGCCAAATTTGCATTAGTTCTTACGGGAAATTAAAAGAAGTAATATTTACGCCCGTATTACGGGCTTTTCCTTCTAGTTTATATATATAGTTGGAAAAAGCAAACAATGAAACAAAAATATTGAGTATTGGAATAAAACAGTGCGGGGTCGGTAACTGGTGAGAAACGGATTTCTCTCTGTTCGTTGAGGATATTTTGGTTAAGAAATATAGTTTTCGGACCATTTAAGCATTAGAGCTGAATAGAGATCCTACTAGACCAAAGCATTAGAGTTCAATAGAGATCCTACTAGGTCATTTAAGACTTTGGTCAGTAAGTGTATCAACCACTGCCCAAAGGCCTTTAATGGCACTGATTGGAGGTACACAGTTATGAATCCATCCATCTGCCCCAATTCTTTATGGTTTAACTAAAATCCATAAAGAAGGCATTCCAATTAGACCAATAGTAGCGTATTGCAATGCACCTGCCTACAAGCTATGTAAAGGTTTCATACATTTTTTCAACGTTTCGGATTTCTCGGTTAAGAACTCGATAGAATTGATTAGCAAAATTCAGGATGTTGATATTCCACTACACTTAAACTAGTTTCGTTTGTCGTTGCTAGTCTTTTCACTTCTATTCCAATTAACATTTTGTCTCAGATAGTTTATACTTACTTAGATAGGGATGTTGTAGATGGGAGCCTACGCAATGAACTGAAGCTGATATTTGAAACTTGTATTAAACAAAATTATTTTTGCTTTGATAATAAGTATTTCAGATTCATTGATGGTCTACCGATGGGCTCCCCTCTGTCATCTTTGTTAGCAGAAATTTTTATGAATTTCTTCGAAAAAACGATTGTATCAAGCAACAATCTAACGTCGAAAGTTATCTATGAAATATTTATAAGCTAATAATCGTAATACCTATGTATATAGAAGTAGTCGATACAAATTAACCATTTTAAATTTATATTTTGTATTTAAGGGGGAACATGTGGCTTTAACAGGACATTAAATCCATTAGCCGGTCTGTTCCTCTTTTTATAATTTTTTATATTAAATTTTTATTTTTATATTTTTTTTTATTTTTTATATAATTTATATTATTATTAAATTATTATTATTATAATTATTATACAAGAATTAAAATTTAAATTATTATTAAGTAATTATGAAGTAAAAAAAAAATATAAATAGTTTATTGTAACACAAAAATAAAATAAATAAATAAATTAAAAAAATAATACTCCTACAATAAAAAAAAAAAAAAAGAACAAATAAAAAAGAACAATCCTTAGCTTATATCAAATTTCATCAAAATCGGATAAGAAATGGCCAAATTCCTTCCTAGTTGGCCATTTTCCAGAACTTCATCCAGAAATCACTTTAGAATCCCATTTCCATCGTACATGCTGAATTACATCAAAATCGGATGAGAAATAGCCAAGTTCCTTCCTAGTTGGCCATTCTCCAGAACTTCATCCACGAATCGCTTTAGAATCCCATTTCAATAACGCATACCAAATTTCACTAAAATCGGATGAGGCCAAGTGTGGCCAAGTTCCATAATAATTGGTCATATTGCAGAACTTTATTTAATTTTCTGTCGTCTCTTATGGGTGAGTATTGCAAAAAAATCTTTCGATCGTTAAGGGTTAACAAATAATTAACGCAAAATGTGAAAAAAGTCGTTTTTTTATTTTGATGAATACTTGTTCCTTTAATTGTTTTATAAAACTTTGATGAATCTGTCCGGAAAAACGGTTGGATGGATCAATTTGAAAATAATACAGGGCTATTAGGAGTACATTAAACTGTAAAATGACCTGGCAACATTAGTATTTTCATCAATATTTGTAAAGTAACGGTAGATTTATTAAGACAACCTAAAAATTCGTTTTTTTGTACTTTTTTCAAATTAGTATTGAGGGTGAAAAAATTTGTTCTCAACTAATCATTAAAGGGTCTTGTAGGAAATTTACTGAAGTTTTTAAGGCTACCCTAAAGTTTACTGTGCAATCATTGGTTGCTGAGATATCGATGATCAAAGACAAAAGGATCTTTTTTGATTCAAAGTCAGATATCTCAGCAAAAAGTTGACATAGAGAGACCAGGGGGTCAATTCTCGTTCCATGAAAAAATGGAATGAAAAAAATCTTTCCATTTGGTTTCCATTACGACTTTCTCATTAGTATCTTTTCACACAACAGCAATATGCGATTCTCGTTGTCCAAATGAAAAAGAACGCTGAATACTACACAGCAAAACATATTTTATAAAGTTTCATATATATTTCCGCTAGGTGCGCTAGGTAAATGGTGCAAATAATAGCTAAATAAATGTTAAAAGAGATTATAATTTGTAATTAGATTTAATCACTCTCTCAAAGAGAGGTAAATAGAGAGTTAAACCAGTTTTCGTCATTGCTTGTCAAAATAGAAAATAAATTACTAAAATGGATAAAATTTTATTTAAACTAAACGAAACTAATTATTTAAGTATTTTTCTTAAACGAATTGAAATTTGTTTACTAAATTTTCTTATAAATTAGTTTTAAAGTGACTAGTATTATAGTTTGGTTGCATATTTAACATTAAAATTGTAAATTTAGGTGTTATAAAACTGAATTTCCATATTCATTTATATTCCCACGACCAAAATACTCGGCGAGAAAGTTTTTTTCATATGAGAAGATTTTGACGTCATTTTTTTCCTTCTCATGAAACATGAATCAGAAATCAATATTTCTCACTGAAAATACTTTTCATTGTACTTTTCACAGAACGAGAATTGACCCCCAGAATGAAATTAAATTTACGCCTAATTAACAGGCTAACCGACCTATGCATTGGTTTAACTTAAAAAAAATTTCCCGAGCTCATGGATCCTTACAAAAAAAAAAAAAAAATAAATCGAATTTTTTCTTATGATTGCGTGATAACGGCATCTCACAAAAATTTTCCGCTCAAAAGTCTCAAAACTAGAGATTTGAAGCTTTAAAATGCTTTTCTTTTTATCTCTGTACGACCGTATTTTACAAAGCTCTTTAAAAACACTAAAAAATTGAAAAAATTTGTGTTCCTTTAATTTTTTGGAGTAGTGTATTAATTAATCCTTTTGAGTTTTTGATGTCAACATATGCGACAAAAATCTTTTTCTACCGAGTCCGAAAATTAAAAACATTTTTTTGAGATATGGGTATCAGTGGTTAGCTGTACCGTAGGATATCTTAGTAAGCTTAAAGAGTACAGTTTCCAAAAAAAATTTACCCACTATATCTCATACAAATTTACCGCAATTTCAGAATCAATAAAATAAAGTCCTTTTACTCGTTGTTGGTAAGCCAAATCATAAAAGTTTTCCGTTGGTTCGGCATATAAGAATATTTAACTCTCCCTGTGTACACTGGGTCTTTGAAGGAACAGTCGAAATTTGAACCTCAAATTTCCTTCTCATGAATAGAGAGCGGACTTCGGTTACCTCATCTAAAAAATCTGGTTAGTAGTAGGCAATAAACGGCGAAATGACGCCGGGGTCTGGCAGTTTACTTGAAAACGCCAGCCAGTGCAAGTCATGTCCGTTCCCTAAAAGGGTCGGTGTGCACACGACGTCGGTATTTTCGAAGGTAAATAAAAGCAGTTTTTTTGCGTTTCTCGTAGTTTTTCAGTTTTTTCATGGCTAAAATAAATGTTTTATGTAATTTGATGCTGTTTTGGCTATTTTTTACGGACTTGTGGCGGTTCACCCAATGAACCACTACAATATTCATTCATAATATTCCTCCTGCACCAACATGAGCTCGCCGCGCATTGGTTGCCCCCGGTCAGCGTTGTGCGTCTACACGTAATTTAAGAATGTCTACATGTAAGTGTCGACAATAGCGTAGACAATAGTTTTGGACGTAGACAATGTAGACAATGTGTAGACAATGTAGACAATGTGTAGACAATGTAGAAAATTCGTAGGCAATCAAATTTTTCTTGTTGTTTTTTCCTATGTATAGATTTAATTATTTCTGCGAACTACGCTTATATTTGAAGTTCCTAAATCAACCATATAGCTAGAATTGATAACCTGAAGCAAGGAGACCAAAAATAAAACATTTTAAGTTTAACGAAGTACTATATGCTATAATTTCTCAGGGATACGAAAAAAATGCTAAGAATAATTGTTTAGATTGTTGGTACAGTTGGACTGGGTACAATTTCATAACCTCATAAATTCAGAAGAGAACTTTAAAAAAATGCAATAAAGCAAATTCAGTAGTTGCAAAATAATTTGACCAATAGAGTGTAAAAGAAGAGATGGAGTTAAATGGGGAATTAGCCAAATTAGTATTCGGATGAATCCTGCCCTTAAGATTGGTGGAATCAAAACATATTAAGTCATTAATTAAATAGTTAAGACCAGCTTACGCTACTAACCTTCCAGGAAGAATAGCACTATCCACGACTTTATTAGACAATGCGTATCCAAAATGCATTTCATGTGCTAAAGCCAGTATTTCTGATGAGTCAGTGCTATTAATAGATGGTTGGAAAAACAGTTCTAGCAACACATCTATGCTGCATCATGCGGTTGACGGCCAGCCTTCTTACAAGCTTGGTACCTAACTGGTGAAAGCGAAACAGGAGCAAGATTAGCCGAAATTTTGCTGGAATCGGTAGACATTGCTAAGCAGCTATACAGCGCTAAAGTTTATACGGTTGTTTCCGATAATGCAAGTAGGTACTATGGTCAAAATGGAAAAACTTAAAAACCACGTTTTATTGCATAGTACTTGCAATAGCCGTATCGCCAACTTGTTGGCAAAGAACATATTGGATATAGCAATAACAGAGAAGGTGACCACATACTGTACTCAAAAAATACAAGCACGATGGTGCTCATACAGTGATGCTTACCGCTCTCTAATCAAGAACTTGGAGCAGATGAAGCTCGTAGCAGCTGAGCCTTTTTGCATTTTTTTAAAGTTCTCTTCTGAATTTATGAGGTTATGAAATTGTACCCAGTCCAACTGTACCAACAATCTAAACTATTATTCTTAGCATTTTTTTCGTTTCCCTGAGAAATTATAGCATATAGTACTTCGTTAAACTTAAAATGTTTTATTTTTGGTCTCCTTGCTTCAGGTTATCAATTCTAGCTATATGGTTGATTTAGGAACTATTTAATTAAAAAAGTTAAACAAAACGTTGTTAAACTCATTTTTGACGATCAGTTCATTGAACGTGTAACACCTCGTCACTACGTGTGAAACTAAATTCAGTTTCTACCCACCCAACACACGATGACGTTGTGAACACAGAAGTCCCCATAACATCTGGACCGGATTGACGGCAGTTTGTGCCAGCTACAGCTCAGTCTGGGTAGGTTCTTTCCGGTATGTTATGGAGAAAAAAAAACAACTGCTCCAAAAATAAATTTCACCACTCCCCAAAATTCAACACAGCCCTTATGGTGCTCCTCATCGTGACTCGCGTTCAATCTCGCCAACAAAAATAAAAATTTAGTTAACCATCACACTTTTATTTACACATAACAAAAAAAACAAAAAAAATTACTTATGTTATAAAAAAAATGTACAATATTTACACTTACCAAAACCAACAGAAGATAGCGCTAACACCCGATGATCTGGACCTAGTATTGTATCTACACTTGTTTTAAAGAAATTAATATTAAGAAAGAAAAAAAAATATGTTACACAGATAATAATACTAATAATATAAGTTACAATGATATGCAAAAAAAATCAAAAAAAAAACAAAAAAATTTAATATTTAAAGAATGTTTTTGTTTGGGGTCCGTCCTCAATTTTTGGATTGGAGGCTCTTCTGACGCCAACACTAAAATAAACATATACACAATAAGTTCCCTATACAACCATTTCCATTCGAAATTCGGTTTTTTTTTCTTTACATATTCTTTGAAATAGTGAATATTTACTTCGAATCCAGTATATGTAATTGACCGTCGGCTTGCTCTTGCTAGGCAAGGATGTGGCTGTGCCAGAACGATCGCTCCAGTGCTGTGGTCTTACGGGTTATGCTTACGGGTACACCTCGGCGAACCAACAAAGGGACTCCTCCCACACTGCACTTAGATTACACTTTTGTGGCTGTTTATTTTTTCTTTATAGGGTTGTGGTCACAATTTATAATAGGTTTGTCTTTGTATATATAAATACAATTGCCCACACACTTATTAATTACACTACACCACCAACTTTTATACTGATTTTAGTTAATAAGGAATTAAAAAATTTTTTTGAATTGAAAAAAAAAATTCTTTCCGCTTTGACACAACATAGGCAAAGAAACAATTTTCACAAGCCTACTTAGTGGTTTTCTTGTGCTTTCAATAACGATGAGTACTTCATCGTTACAAACGGGTGAAGGAAAGTTTACAGATTTTCGAACCAATATGCAATATCATTAAAATGTGCCAATCGTCTTCATTTTCAATTACCGATGCGGATAATTTGTGGTTAGATCTTAAATTGCCAATTAAATTTGAACATGGCCGAAATAAAGCATCCCATTTTATCGCAAATGGCAAAGCAATTCCTTAAAATTCCGGCATCATCAGCACAATATTATTCCCTCAGGATTAAAGATGAATTGTGTACAGATATCGAGAAAAAATTAGAAGCAAAGTTTTCAGAAAACTTGCCAAACCAAAGAAACAAACCAAAAGTGGCTTTAAGTTTAAAATTGAGTAAAACTATTGACGAATATGGTACGATCTACGATGTGCTCCAGCGGACAGAAGTAAACTACAACATAAATTTGTATTATGAAGTTATACGGAAATAGTGTCCGAGTAATTTTTATTTTTATTTGTTAAAATTGTAATTAATGGGGAATCTATTTAATCCAATACGTTATTAAAAGTGTGAGTTTTGTATATTTGATTAATTTGATACAGTTTTACCATTTTAAATAACAGGATACTGTGCTTAAACTTTGCATAAATTTAACGTAAAATTCACTATAAATAAATCTTTAGGGCACTAAACGTTTTCGAAATTAAATTAGATCATAAATTTACTACATTTCAATTGATAAATACAGACAAGTTAAACTTTAACATTTTTAATAACACAAGACACTTATGCTGTGTGCCTGACACCGATTTTTTTGACTAAATTGTTGACTTTTCTAAATTGTCGACTAGTTCGTACCAGTCGTTCATAGATGGCATAAGGGTCAATAAGACAGGCTGTGCCTGACTTTTCATTATTCTAAATTACGACTTTTGGAACGTCAACCGAATGTTATTACTGTTTGACTGAAATAACTAGGAAAACTGCTTGAATGTTCGTTCCTTTTCATTTTTCAAGTTAATTTGTTTTTTTTTTTTTGGATTTTTTCAATATTTCGTACACAAAATATTAAATTAGTTTATTGGGGCTATAAGAAAATCTAAAGACTTGCAAAGTCGTTGATGAGTTCGATAAAACCGGACAGAATATACTTTAGCGTTGGTAAACTAAAGATGATCTCTTTTTTGACCCAAAAGTTTCTCCAATCCGTGTTGCCTATAAACGATCTGACACCATATAATTCCTAACAGAAAGTTGAAATTAAAATCTTATGTACAAAAATATATAAACTTTAATTAAATATGACAACAATTTTAATTTTCTTGAATAATTTGATTAATTTTGATAATTTTTGAAAAATCTCGGAATGAACGAAACCTTCTTTAATTTAAGTGAAACTATTTCTAAAATGAATGAAAATTATTCCGAATTGAATAAACCCTTTTACGAAAAGAAGGAAACTAATTTCGAGTGGAATGAAACTTTTTCCAAATTAAATGAAACCAAATTAAATAAATTTAAAAGCAAACATTGTATCACTAAAACTTATAAATTATAACAGTAGTTAAATAAAAAAACGTACTGGTTATCTTGTAACAGCAAGGAGTGTCATCTTCGTGTCTAAGATGAAATTGGCCCAATCTGATGCTGTGCATGTTTCAATTCTGTATTTGATTACGCCTTCTAGATTCGGATTCTCTTAGTTCTTAATAAGTTTCTTGCATGTCCTTCGACATTTGTGAAGGCCGTGTCCTATCGGACGGACATTTGCAGATTAAAACCACCCTTTTCCAATTAAAGGTTAAATAATTAAAATGATTTTAAATTGGGAAAACATTAATTGGACCTGCTGAACTGAACATAAACTGTGAGAATCGGATTTGTCCCTTAAAACTGACGTTCAGTTGCTACCTGAACCGTATTTTAATTTTCTTTAGTATCCAAAAATGAATCGATTAAAAATTAAATATTTTGATTCAAAATATAGTTAAAAACAAAATAATAAACCAAAATACACTCGAACCAAAACTAACTTTAAAGTAACGTCACTCATACACAGCTCGGGTATGGTTCGTCATAAAATCCTTTATGAGCTCCAGACTGAATTGAATAAGCAGAATTTGTAGGTGCTTCACGTGTCATTCAATATTATTTTATGGAAAATATTTATCGATTTATTTTGTCATAAAATTATCCAAGTAAAGGATTTTACCTAAGCAGCACAAGCCCGTTTAAATATTTCTTCCTCCGTTTTACCCGATCCTAAGGGTTGAAAGAATCACAGCTACATACACAGACTACTCAAATCTCATCTCAGTTTTAATAAATTCTTAATGAATGAGTGTTTTATTTAACAAATAATAAAACAAACATTAGTGATTTATGTACTTACTGGTTTTAAACTTATTTAATTTGGTTTCATTTCTTTCGGGAAAGGTTTCAATTAATTCAAAATCGTTTATTTTAATTCGGAACAAGTTTCATTTATTTGAGGAATAGTTTCGCTGATAGATTAACCGTCGTAAGGTTTCTTGATTCAGAACGCAATCACAGAGAGCTCAATGGAATATTATTTGCATAAATCTGGTAAGTCCCTTCATCCTAAAATTGTTCATTTGCTGGCCGTTTTACTAATCGTTATACCATTTCAAGCCACGATCACGGCACTGACAGTAAGACAATATTAATCAAATCAATATTTTAAAATAAAAATTGAATAAAAACCGTCAAATTCAAATACATATATACAATAAAAACTCGTATCGTACGTATAACCAATAATCGGTACCAACTTGTGGCACTAATTAAATTCGCTGATAATGAAAAGTACTTAATCCAAGCACTCTCTCAATAAAAATGACAACTAAATTGAAAAGCAACCTCGCGAGGAGACTTTTCGTTAGCCGTCTGGTGGTTAATAGCATAATGTAGCATAATTTAGTTTAGTCAGAAATTTAGTCGAAAAAATCGGTGTCAGGCACACAGCATTAATATGAAATTTTTGTAATTTTTAAGCACAGTATTCTGGCATTTAAAATGATAAGACTGCGCCAAATGAATCAAATATATAAATATCACACTTTAAACTGTTCACGTGCATATTGAATTAATTCCACTTAAATATGAAGTTATCAAAAAATTTTGTTGGCGGTGACAATAGCATTGTCTACATTGTCGACATTGTCTACATTGTCTACGTCATTTTTTGAATTGTCTACATACATTGTCTACACGTGTAGACAATCGTGTAATTACGCCATGTAGATTACGCGGCACAACACTGCCCCCGGTGTCATCCGGTACACATTTTTATTGTATGTTTTCTGCCGGGACCAATCAAAAACACGAAAACAATAAAAACACACAAACAACAAAAGTTAAAACAAAATAAAATTTATTCAGCTTCGTTTCAAATTTATAAGCAACAACACGTTGGTCCATAGTGTTGCCTTTCGGCCATAGTTTTAGTTTCGCGTTTTGATGGTGTTAAATAATAAAATATAAAATTGTTCAAAATAATAAATTATACATTATGTAAATTAATTTACAAAAACTAATTCTGTTTGCAGTTGGAAGGAAAACAAAAAACAATGTATTCTTGTGCATCGTTCGAAACGCCGCCGCCGCGCCGGTTTGGATAATCATCGAACGCACTTTTACCACAATTGCGCACTGTAAATTCCTTTTTTGTCACTAATTATTATTAGTATTTTATAATTTTTGTATTTGCAACATTAAAAACTCATTTTGTGCCAAATAATTACCGTTCCGTTTATTATGACTTGCCTGAATTCGTAAACTATTCCCCACTTTCAGGTGCTTCAATAATTCAACTTTTTAGAGCGCATGCCAAACACACTATATTTTTTTGAAAGCTCATAGTCTAAGCTACAAAAGCCTATAACCGTATTTTTTTAATATTTGTTTAGTGTAATTACGAATTTTGTAACAAAATTCGATTTTTTCCGCTTTTTCGACTATTCTTCAATTTTTATTACCAACGGTTTAAAACTTTGGATTTTCGCAACTTCTGGACTATATAGTAGACACTTCAAGCAGTAACCCAGAATTTTTCAGATTTTTTGAAAGCTTAGAAAAGTTATAAAACCCAACTGTTCCCTAAAAGACCCAGTGTATACACCGTGTCTCAAAAAATATAGTGTATACACGGAGGGTTAAGGATTATAGGCATCCTCTTTGGACTACATACATCTACATCATTTCAACAAGATGAAAAAGGACCATTTGTTGTTGACTTCCAAAGTCGGTAATTTTTCATACGATATACCGAAATACTTGAGGTTCACTGTATTGGAGATTAATCACTGTATTGGAGATGTTCCGCGAGTTCGACGGATAATCAAAATTAGATATAGGCATCCTATATGGACTACATATAACCATATTCGAATACGATGAAATAGGACCATTTGTTGTTGACCTCGAATGATGGTAATTTTCAAGCGATATATTGAAATTTTGAGATTCACTGTATTGAAGGTTGTAGGACGCCCTTTAAAATGGCTTAGCAGGAGCGATCAACGTTTTCCGGTTATCCTATTTCTTCGTTCTGGGTATTCTATACAACAAGCACCTAAGAGGACTGTCAGATCAATTTTCAGACAATTTAAAATGGCGTTATAAACTTTCCTTGTAATAAAAAATTCTATTCTTTAGTTCTGGGTATACTACACGACAAGCACCTAAGACGACTCTCAGGTGAATTTTAAACACCACTATTTTAGATGCTGAATGTCAAATAACATACATACATATTTGATCAATAAAATGTTACTCCTGCCTGTCACAGTTTAAGAAAAATGCGAAGGTTTTCTTGTTCGCATTAGAAATTCGCAGAATAGGTATTTACCTTTCGACATATTTAGTGTGAATGAACGTACTCTTCGCAATATTGAAGGTTCATTATCGTTTGGAACGCTTACTTGCTCTGGGTGTGGATCAAATTTAATAGTTAATAAAATTATAAGCAATTATGGCGTGGTCATAGCCGACGTCCAATGATTTCATAATGTAAATTATAATATGTATTAAAATTAAAGAAATTCAACAAGAAATTAGATTGAATAACGAATTTTTTTTAAGAAGTGATAAACTATAATCAAAATGCAAAACATTAACCGCCTTAACAAAACGTCCCAACAATAATTGGGAATTATTCGATGACCTAAAAAAATTTTCAGTTCTAACATCTGACTAAATGGATTGGATTTGATTGAAACAATCCGAAAATTTGTTTTACTGTAAAGTATAATCAAGTGATTTATTTTTGGACAATTGTTCAGCTGTTAATAATAAACTAAATACGAGGATAATGAAATGTATTACAAGAATTCAATATTTAATTTAAGTGTGGTACATAAACGACAAAAACTCGCATCTAATTTTGTTTATACGTCGAACCGCGGAACATTTCTGTGAATTGGCTAACCTTCAGTACAGTGAACCTCAAAATTTAAATATGTAAATCTTATAAAAATTACCAACAGTCGAGGTCAACAACAAATGGTCCTTTTTCCACTTAAGCTTCCTCTAACTAAATATTTTAATTACTAATTCCGTTTAACAAAGTGGCAGATTTCTGTACGTTATGCACTTCTAGGCCGAAGCGTACAACTTTAAGAATGAATGTTTTTTGTTAAATAACAAATTTTTGATCTACTGTATGTATTATTACACACCAATACATATTCATTTTTGTTTTTTTGTCTAAAACTTCACACCCTCGTAAATTCCGCCCTAATTGTTTTTGCTGGTATTTTGTAATCTAGTATCATTTTGGGTTTAGGGAAGATACGCCCTATTTATTTTTCAACCTGGATAAAGCACATCAGTTGGGGCAGGGTAAACAAAACTATGCGGAAAATTGCTTCCAATTATGCACCGATCGTCATCACTGTATCTTCTCACAACTCTCAATCCAAAAATAATAAATACCACTAATACATTATCACAGACTTATGTCAAATATGAATTTATTCATAAATAAGAATTTTAAACAAAACACGTAAAAAAAACCTGAAACTACTTATTTTGAACTTTAAATTAAATTGAATAGCTATGCGTTGTGAATTCGGTAATTATATGGAGATATTAATAAAAATAAAAAAAAGAATCATAAATTACTTACCACATTTGATTGAAGACCAGAGCGCTCAAGTATCCACCCAAAATGGTCATATTGTACGACAATAGACTAAGTAATTTTAGTCTTCTGAATCGGCGAGATTAAATTTAATATCCACAACCGAAGTTATTACACAAGTTAAATATTCAATTTAAAACAAAATAATGAAATCACTGATAAAAGCTACTTTAAGAACAAAAACTTGATATTATAATAAATTAAGATGAATTAAACAATATAGAAAAACATTTAGATAGATGAATTCTTAATCCTAAACAAATCACGTAATTCCCCCCAGTCTGTGTGGTAACTAGGGATGAAACGAGATATCCAAATTTTAAGTCGGATGGGCACGTACATCATGGCCACTGGTGTCTTTTTCGACCAAAAGAAACGGTACTTGTGACTATACAAGCTAATGAGACACGCGGTTCGTGTTCCCTTGTTGACCTTATTAGCTTTTCGGCGATTTATTTATTTGTCGGGATACGTATAACGTATGGATGGTGTAGGTGAATTTTATTGCCCCCGGGATATCACAACCGCGTGTTAAGCTAACGTTATCGAAAACGTTTTATACAACTACAAAAGAAACACATGATAAACGTAAGAATGAGAAATGGTAGAATAAAATAAAATATGGTGTTTTACCTATTTAATAGCGACAAATAATATTAATATTATTTTATTTAGTCCAATATAAACTATATGGTACACTACACTAGTATAAATTAACTTATATCCAGTAAAAAAACTAAACTTTACTATAATTGCCGTACTACTGGGGCCACTTATAAATTTTATTTTATTATTTTTTTTTTTTTAAACACCACAATAATTGATGAACGATGGTTTCATCCACGACGATCTAATTTAGGATTGCTAATGAAGAAGGTATGAAAATAAAAAAACATATCTTTGTAATACACCGTTTGTCATGGAATGCACAGGTAAACATCATTTAACGACGACCCGCAAGAACATAACATGCCAATTAGGAAAAGTACAATTACAATACGCCATATTGCGGTTACCTATATAAATTGATATAACAACATTTAACAAAATTGACGCATGTTTATAGTTAAACGGTATGACGCGACAATTACAGATTGAAACAATGTTGGTACATTACAATTTCAGAATTTTATCTTAACCCATTTGATCCCACTGTACCTGTAAGAGTACAGAAAGATCACTAACTTTACGACGCCACTACTGAGGTATTTAATGTCAAATTTCGATTTGTATTTTACCGTTATATATGGTTTTAGTTTGTTTATCATATTTAAAAAGAAAATCCATTTCGAGAAAGGATTTTGAGTGCTATAAAATATTTGAAGTACAAATATTTTACACAATTTGTTATTGGTGTGGTATCAAATGGGTTAAAATCATTTTATATCCCATTTTATGAGGTGAGCTATTTGTTTTTTTAATCCTTCGCCCAAAAGTGTACTTAAATTGAAAGTTTCAAACTCGGAAAGTTCGGTTTTGCCTTTTTGTTCGACTAGGCTAGACTAATAAACCAAAAGCAAAACCAGAATTTCATTTCGCCCAAAATTTCTTAAATTTTGTATAAAATTTAATTACAGCAGCTATGAGGATTAGCACACAGAACCCGTCAATTTAGGATCATTTTTTTCCTCATATTGAGACGTCTCAATTATTTAATTTTAGTTTAGAACTCTTTTGGCCATTTTAAACAAAATTGGTAAAGGTTTAGTTTTTTTATATTATAAATACAACTGAAACCTTTCGTGTTACATTTTAATTACAATCATTTATTGTGCCTTATATAAAACTGTTAAACTAAATGGCAACAAATGATTTGTACATATTCTACTCCGCCTATCCTCACTATTCATTTCACCAAAATAGTTTCAATAACAATAATTCACCTAAATAGTAATTAAAATAATCATAGATACCTCACATCCCAATTTAATATTAAACATTCATTACGATAATTAATTAATTTCTTATAAAAAACCCATATATACATTGTGGAACTGATATCCGCAGTTCATTGTTAACTACTACTAACCAATGCGATGAATTTCGACGAAACAATCTGATACATGGGCGGATCCAACTTTTAAGTTTGGAGAGGTTATTTGTAACTAATTTGTAATTATTATGAATACACATCAATAGTATATGGTGGTGTTTGTGATTTTTGTTTGGATGCTATAGCCAATATGGTTAAATTAAGCTGTATTGCGTAAATAGTGCAAGTGGTTTACACAAGAAAATTGGTAGACATTTCAAACCCAAAACCATTTTATATTTTATTCGGGATTGTACTTTCATTCATAATAATATCGTGTAACTGTGAATATTTTATTTTCAGGTAAAACGGATCGAGGAACTGTTCCGTTGGGCCAACCATCACTCATTGAAGAACAACGACTACAAATACACGGACGAGATGAATAAATTGATTGAATATTTTTCTTATCGTAAGCTGCACTATCAGTACAAATTTACGGCAAATAAATTTGTGTCAATAAATGCTACTTTAATGTTTACAATTGTAAGTGCTATCACAACGTATTTGGTAATTTTGATTCAATTTAAAAATTATGAAGATGAGAATGCTTAATTTAACACAATTCAATATAAATGTACAAGCTCTGAGTTTTTGATGTTTAAAATATTTGTTTGTATCATTTTTAAATATATATGTAAATCTACTAAGATTAATCAATATATTAATGGCAATATATTAGTGTAACCAAATTTTAATTAATACATTTGGTGTTTTATTCGGAGAATAATATGCCAACAACGGGTAAGTAAACGGGTTACCCTCGATTTGACAAAGAAAAAAAACCAAAAAAGTTAGTTTTTCAATTTCGTATGATTCAAGCACTTGATTAATGAGCTGACTTAATAATAACGTTCTGCACAACTACAGTCGTGGGGAGGGTTGGCTGGCTCAGTCACCAATTCATGTTCAGTCACAACTCATGTATAAATCACCACCGCATACGCGTCCTCGCTATGCAGACCATATTAAGACATTTAGGCTGCCGCTGCAGCAGAAACGGTAAGCGTTGGATATCATAGTGGTTCTAGAAAAAGCTATATCATGTCATGTTAATAAACTACCAAGTTTGAGTAGGATAGCTGCACGAATATAGGAATGGTAATAAGCCGTTTTATGAAAATTTGATCACTATGAAGGACTGCGATAATTTGAATCATTCGGAGATCGGTAAACCTTTTATTTCTTTTTTTTTTTTAACTTTTTTCGTATTCCGATTAACAAAAAAGTTGTGATTCGATCATCCCGATTTTTCTTGAACACCAAACGATCGCAAATAATAAATCCAAATTATTAATTATATTAAAAAATTAAATTAGTGTTAAGCGCAGTTTGGTTCGAGCTGGTAAAATCAATCCCAATTTCGTTCGCAATGTGTTTTGTATAGCAGCTGGTAAACCCTTCGTCATGATATCCGCAAGCTGCTCTTTGGTGTTGATGTACTTCACGTTGATATCTCCCCGAGAGATTATAATGCGCAGAAATTTATAACGAATATCAACGTTCTTGAGCCTGTGAGAATCCTTTCCACTCGATGCAATGACGATGCAACATTGGTTGTCTTCGTGTATGACCATTGGTTTACTGACGAATTCACCCATCTCAGTCGACGATATGGCCGTTTGCTACTTTGTAGAACAGGAAATAGTATGCCCAAATACCAGAAATACGTAACCATTTACGATTAACGGCATCACTACCATAATTTGCATCCGCATATATGGTCAACAGAGTACTGCACAAATGTTAACTTACGCTCCAAAGTAGCCTTGATGTATCGCAACATTCGCCTCAAAAGTGTCCAATGTTCATAAGTTGCACATGCCTAGAATTGACTAAAATATCCAATCGCTGCGCAGAGATCTGGTTACATGTCGTCGCTGCATACATCAAACAGCCAATCATTTCACGATATGGTTGTCTCGTTCCAAACGCGAGGCGCTTGTTTTAGCCCATATAACGACTTTTCGAGTTTGCAAACAAATTTTCCTTGTGCAAACTCGGCTGTTTCATCTATATATATTCCTGAAGTTTGCCGTTGAGAAAAGCCGTGTAGACATCCATTTGATGCATCTCCAAATCACGTTCTACAGCCATAGACAACAGTAGTCGAACGGTCACCACTCTTAACGCAGGAGAATTAGTTCCAAAGAAGTCAAGCTCCGGCTTCTGAGTAAAACCTCGCGCCACCAATCGTGCCTAATAGCTATTCGGCCGTCTAAACTCATCACGTTTTCTTGAAAAAAAACCATTTAGAACTGACAATCGAACGTCCAGGTGGTGGTTCAACCAGCTTCTACGTTTAATTTTTCTTGAGCGGGTCCATTTCTGCATTCACTGCCTTCATCCATTCATCAGCATCGTTTCGCCCTCGAATGCCCTCAAATGAACGAGGAACATCGTCAATAAATGCTAATGCATTCAATGCAAAAATTGTCATCGCCCAATTGTCCTCATCCTGGAGATACGATCATTAAATGACCCACTGATGATGATGCATTCGTTATCTGTTGCACCACTATATCCGAACCACGTTTCTCCGCCTCGTCGTCCCCGGCCTATTTCTTTTTGACAGAAAACCATTCATCAACGCTCGCATCATGATCATCATCAAGTTTATCTTCATTGTTGACATGTAGATGTGCCTTCGCCTGGTTCTGATGATTCTCAAATCGCTCGATCTCAATGACCTTGCTAATGTCTTTGGTCTTGATATCCGCCAACCGGAACTTATCAAATTTGTCATCACGACGAATAGCGACTTCAATAGCCGTTTCTTGCATATTATCCGACTATGGTTATCCGCTTTGACTTATCATCCATTTTCTTGCGTAAAGCATCCGGAACATGCGCATATGCTGTTGATCCAAACACACGAAGATTCGACAAATTTGGTCATTTGCCGTACCAAACTTCAGCTAGCGTTTTGTTTACATTTAACGCTCGTGTTGGACTGCGATTTGTGATATATGCCACACTATAAATCGCTTCACCTCCATTTTTGAGTCATCAATCATGGACCTTACTTTTTCCAACTGAGTTCGGTTCATTCTTTCTGCTACGCCGTTTAGCTCCGGATTGTATGGTGCCGTGTATTCAACCTGAATACCTTTATCACGACACAACTTCTTCAACTGATGCGATGAGTATTCACCACCATTGTCGCATAATATGGAAATTTTTCGATCGAACTGTGCAGAAACCATATTATATTATTATACGATTTACCCCTAACAACACCAATGTTTGTTGACAATATCGAAATTCCATTTTTTGCAACACCACTCGAAATCGGTTTGTTTAAGTTTTTCCATTCGCTGAAAAATGAATCATCATTCAACATATGCTCACTAGCACCCGAATCAATGTAACAACGCAAACCACACACGTATTGCGTTTATACTACAATGCAGAGCTGACACATCAGCCAAAAATGTGATTTCATCACTCGCAACGTTCGCTTTCCCTTTTTTTTTGTTGATATTGTTGTTTCGGTTGTTACTGCTGCTCTTGTTGTCCTTGTCGTTGTGTGCTGTCATTTCCGGTGCCATGTTTAAATCTCAGACAATCCGTTTTCCGATGACCAAAACGTTTGCATTGAATTTTCGATCGATCTCCATACATCGCTACACCATCGGTGCTTTGTGTAACATTATTGCCCTTGATGCCTTTATATTTACTCTCTGCATCCAGCAAACAACTGCGAACCAGTACCATTGATAAATCCTTTGGAACCATTGTCTCAAGTGCTGTGACGACCATTGTATTCACTCGACAAAGTAACCAATAATGAGACGACGGCCATGCGGTAATTCGTTTGACCACCGCATGCCTTTAATTCACGAAAACATTTACCAAATCTAAGAAGATATTCTTGCAAACTTTCATTCGATGCACATTGCATCAACAATTTGAACAAATTTGTGTGAAAACGATCTTCATCCGCCATGTTATTTAAAAAAAAAAGCTGTCCAATTCTTTGCAATTAAAGCACACAAAACTTTCATAATTAACTTCAATAGCCCATAACCTGTAATTACTCCAACTACTGTGAAGTCAAACGCAATCTATCGGGCAATAACACGCCCAAGTTTACTGTTCAGCAGTCAGAACGGGAGTGAGGACCGAAACGTTTATTTGACTCTATTACATGAAAATAATATCCATAGGGTGCACCTGCATCTTACTTCACGCTTTACATTACAACAGGAATAAGGGCAATGTACTAAATCAAGTAAAGAAATTACGCTAACACAGATAATTGTATTAAATTGTTAGATCAATATCAAGAATAGTCAATTGTACTTTCTGATACTATTAAAATCTAAAATTAAGTTTATCTGTGAAGGCCACTAATATTAGTAGCCAAGAAGCAATAAACCAACATACCAAAAAAAGAAAAAGGATGCAAGTTGTAAATTTTGAGGGCTACAAGAAATAAATAAAGGAATAAATTCCACTTGTTCCAAATTTTGGGATTTTAAAAACTTTTGTTTTCGAAATAGTAAAAGCTATAAGCAAAACAGTTTTCAAAGGGTGTGGTTAAACCAGTGAATCAATAAGAAACCATCTTGAATTTAACGAAATTATTTCCTTAAAGAATATTTGTAACAACTTCACAACAAACAGCTACGGTACACGCCCGATCTAGCTAGCAAGCAAACCTTGTCAGTCAAAAATCGGATGATTTGTAGGTAAAAGTACGAAAAATGTGCCAGTCAGGAAAATGAATCACGTTTACATACGATGATATGAGGTTATTAAACTGTGGTGAACAAATTGTACCAATGGTGTTGATATTCATTGAACAAAGAATTAGTCGCGGTGCTAAAACACAAAATTGGCTCTCGTTCCGTAGTTTCCCTAAATATCAGCATTCGGCTGAGTAAAGAGAATTTAGATTCAGAATTCACACGAGTAGAAGGAATTTAGATATTTGGAAATTTTGGGAAATTTAACCAATTTAGATTAGGAAAAATTTAAAAATTAGAATATAAATTAGGAAGTATTGAATTAGCAAGTTTACAGTAGATTTTATATTGTTTTACACGCAATTAAGAAAATTTTGAAATTTTGTGGTAAGTATGTACTTAGAAATATTATAACTAAATGTGGGCATGGGAAAGGAAATTAAAAATTTTAAAAATTTAGAAATTTGGGGTTTGGGTGCAAAACAGCAAAACCTAACTTTCCATAGCCAAAATTCTCCGATTTTCTTTATTGCGTTCTTTAAACAGAGAACAAACTATTATTATGAGTAATATTCAGGCAGACACTTCTTTTGGAGATTGTATTATTCAATGCTCAGTTGAAATAAAAAAAATGTTGAACTAATCTGGAATATCGGAAAAATAAATGAACGGTTATTGGGTTGTAAGAAATCGGTGCAAAAATACATGATCGATTTTACGTACGAGGTATTACGAATTAAGCCATGATTAATAAAACTAGTTACATTTAAAAGACTGTGTGTGTACCCAAATTAATGCAAAAGCTGTAAAATTATTATGATATTGCAATTTCAGTTTCGATCTGATGACGAGGATTATAAAAAAATTATTCTCAATCCTCTCATCAGGGTATAGCATTTTCTATGAAGTAATCAGGGTACAATTAGCAATTCGGTCGCTGTAGTAAGATGAGATGACTGAGAATAAATTTTTCATAATCCTTATCATCAGATCGGAACTGAAATGGAAAATTGTATTAACTCTCTAATGCATATAACCGCCTAAAAGCGAACTTTACGTTATCATGAATAATTTTTTTTTTGCTAATTAACTAGTATTTTTGATAATTGACTATAATTCTATGCATAAAGGCTTTTAATTGCTGTGTTGACAATTTTTAATAATACTGTGTTTTAAATTTTCAGTTAATTACTTATCATTGTTTGTTATTTTGAAATTATTAAAGTTTTTTACATAGTTTTTACATTTTTACTTGCAAATTGAACAATATGGTATTTTACATGAATTTTCCCAACTATAGAAGCTTTAAAGCTGTCAATACCCAATAATAAATGTCAAAATAATTGTGGCAAAGACGGTTGGAAATATTCGGTTATGAACCCATCGGCTGCTTTCCTATACGGATTACCAAAAATTCATTAAGTAGATTGTTCAATTATACCAATAGTTTCTTATAGTAATGCTCCCGCCTACAAAGTTTGTAAGGGTTTCATTAATTTATAATTGATTGTTCCTGGTCCGGGGTTACTTTGTGCGAGCCGAGGTTTATCCCGTTTAGCATCGCCTACAATAGGTACGTTTTCTGTTCTTTTTCGAACTTTCGGAAACATTATATTACAAATACGCGTTAACGCCTGTGCCTATTATAACAACTTTCCCCACAGATCATGTCCTTACAACTAAAGAAACGTATTTCAACTTATTGCATAGTCGAGCACGGAGCGTCATCGAGAATGCCTTTGGTCAAAAATTTGGAATTAAAAATCGAGAAATCTACAAAAACAGTATTGGCGTGTTGTGTCATGGACAACATTTGTCCAAACGATGGCATGGATTTGGGAGGTAGCAGCATTTCAAAATTTATATTAGATGATGAAGAATTTCGTAATACGTTGCTGGCCCAAATGTAAATTTTATATAGCAATCATTTTTGAATCAAAATATGGAAAATTCATTCTGCTTTGTGGACGCGAAAATGAGTGACATGAAATTACACACAAAAAATTTCATTTTTTGGGTTGGGCCGGTTTTCTTCAATAACATCGATGTATACAGACCAGGTGAATTAACCCTTGTGTCAACACGACATACCCGAGTGTGTTTTTGATTTTTTGTAATTGAATGAAGTTTTTTTCTAATAAAGTTAAATGACATTTTCATTTGACATCGTTTCTACATTTAATGTTTAAAATCTAACAAAATGTTTACAATTCTAATTGTATGAAAGCAGCCCTGTAACGCTTTAACCAGTATTGTAGTACATGTACAGCATTGGGATTAGTGCTCAAAGAAAAATATAAAAATGTTTTGTTGTATTCAGTGGTGCAGCCAGAAATTGGTTAAAGTTACTTATTATTTATTTCTATAAAGACAGTGACAGTAAGCCGAGGAGACCGTCTATTGATACATCCATATCTATGTGGATACTTAATATTGCCAATCCATTTAGCTGATGCTCACAGATTGTGTTTCGTAGGTAATTCTTTAGGCGCCTGATCGCCCTGGAACCCTCCAATTGGAGAGATTATCTAGGTTAAGAGCCGTTCTGAAAGTCAGACAAAAATTTTGTGCCAATTTTATTATTGTAGGAAGAAGCGTTCAAGATCTACCTGATCGTTTTTTAAACATTTTAATTAACTTCGGTTAGGTTGTGGAATTTGCTGATTTCGTTCTCAATCTTTGAGAGTAAAGGCGGATTTAGTGTTCCGTTTTTTCGTTCATTCGGAAATTTTTTTAAACCAATCTCGTTGGGTAAAAATGACGTTAATTCAATTCTGGTTCCTTGAGAGGGTTTTTTTCGGCCTCGTAGTTACCTCAAAAAGTGATTTTCCCGCTGTCTACACTATGCAAATTCACTGATATTTACTATCAGCAATTTTATGTTTGAATATGTTTTTTTCAATGTATTGACAAATTTTTGTTCAAAAAATATCATATCTGGGAATTTGAATATCATAATAATATCTTCAAATGTCAAACAAAATTGTTTCATTACTATAAAAAAATTAGTTGTTTTTTAACACTCGCCACTTGTGGTTAGGTTAAAAAACAATTAGTACGTTTATACTTAGGGTTCAACCTTGGTTATCTTTCCCCTTATTAATTATTATAGATTTTGAATAATTGTTCATTAAACATACATAATCGAAAATGATTATTTCTACTTTATTTAAATCAATCGAGCGTAAAAAACACAATAGTAAATTAGTATGAGGATCTCTAATACCCTTGACAGACTAGGGATTAGCTAAGCGCGATTAGTGAAGCAAGATTAGCTAATCCACTACAAATCCATTTGCGTTGACAGACTAGGGATTAGTTTTCTAGGCAGAGAAGTGAAATACTATGATGGTTATTCGCTGAAATGTAGATAGTAAATCAGCTGGACTCATTTTTCTATTCAATATTTCTAAGATTTATATTTACATTTAATTAAACACACTAGGTTTTATTTTTATAAATATAACCTCATAATGCATTCAGTACAAATTGTTTTAGATTTTATAACTTGATATAAACTCACGCCGCTTGTACTTTCAGCAATGTTGAAAGAATATTTTACATTGTAGTACGACTTGTGCCACCACTAAACCCAATACAACGAGACGAACTTCAAAATTTTCAAAGATTAGTGCACCAATCTCGATTAGTCACCAATCCTTAAATAAAACGAGATTAGCTAATCTACAACATGACACACTACAGCTAATCTCGAAAAAATCACTAATCGTGCTTAGCTAATCCCTGGTGTTTAGATAACTCGACCCCAGTATAAATGTAGTAAATTTTTCCAAGTTTTTTTATCGTCAACAACAGCACTTCCAAATTTATTTCTACTCGGTTTTAATTTTGTATGTCCGTCATATCCAAATAAGAGTATTACATCTACAAATCGCTAGTTTTATGGAGAGGCTTTGAAGTCTTTAATGTTAATTTTTTTAAATTTAACATTGAAAACTTGACAACCCTCCAAAAATCAATGATTTGTAGATGTAATAGTCTTATTTGGACACGATGATATGTATTTCGTAGATTCCTTATTTTTTTCTTAACATGCTCAACATTTATTTGTTGTAAAACGGAAGTTTTTATGTCAACCCGTCTGTAATTTTTATGAGTTATCTCTAATAAAACTTCATTTTTGCGGTGCAAGTTAATTAATCGCACTGTACTTTCGCTTTTAAAAGACATACAATTGTATTCAGGTTATGATTTTTTATTATAATGCGATGTTTCAACTTGAGAGAACAATTTCAAATGGCAAAACATAACCTCAAGCATTAATTTTTTATGACATTTCATAATAATTTACTAATAAAATTACGTGAAATAGCCTCCTGATAATTTGCTAATAGTGTCAAAATGCGTATAATATACACACACATACATTGATAAAATTTATATCATGATAGAAAATATCAGTGAATTTGCATAGTGTAGACAGCGGGTTTGTTTAATGAAAAGACTTTATTTGAATGTATACATAAGTAACAAAAAAAATTGGAAAAGCATTCTAGATGATAACAAAAAAAATTTATAAACAGTCTCAGTATTTTATGGTCACATGGTACTACATTAGATTCATAATATTTATATGATTCGTAAAATGCACAAGATTCATAAGATTAATAAAATTCTTAAGATTCCTTGATTCATAAGTTTGGTATAAGTTCATAGAATTCAAAAATTCATAACATTCAAATATTCTTGAGGGTTCGTAAGATTCAGTTGATCCACAAGGTTCACGAGAATTTTAAGATTCAAAAGATTCTTGAGATTCATAAAACTCATAAGATTTATAAGACTCCTAATATTCTTAAGATTCATAAGATTCCTAAGATTCTTAGAACTCATAAGATTTATAAGATTCATAAGAATTATCAGATTCACAAGATTCATAAAATTCATAAGGTTCATAAAATTTACAAAATTCACAAGATTCATAAGATTCCTAAGATTCTTAGAACTCATAAGATTTATAAGATTCATTAGATTTATCAGATTCATGAGATTCATAGGGCTCATAAGATTCATAAGAATAAAGACACATAAATTTCATAAGATTTATAAGATTCATAAGATACATAAGATTCATAAGATTTATAAGATTCACAAGATTCATAAGATTTATGAGATTCAAAATATTCATGGAATTCATAAAATTCATGAAATTAGTCAAATTTATAAAATTAGTTTGTTCACTAGATTCAAACGACTCACAAGATTCATAAAATTCTTAAGATTCATAGGATTAATACGATTCATAAGAATAATTAAAGTTTTATAAGATTCATTAAAAGTTTGTAAGATTGATAAGATTGGAAAGATTCATAAAATTTATAAAATTCACAAGGCAAGATTCAAAAGATGAAAAAATGTATAAGATTCATACGTTTCATAAGATCCGTTTAAGTTAATAGAATTCAAAAACTCATAACTTCTAAAATATTCTTGATATACCAAATATTCATAAAATTTATAGTAGTTGGTCAACAAGGTTCATAGGATTCATAAATTCATAAGATTCTTCCGATTCATAAGATTCAAATTATACAAATTAATAAAATTAGTGAACTCAACAGATTCAAACCACTCATAAGATTAATAAAAGTTTTATAAGATTCATATAAGATTGGAAAAATTCATCAGATTCATAAAATTCACAAGATTAATAAGATTCATAAGAATTTTAAGATATCGGATTAATAAGATTCATTAGACTCACAAGATTTGAAGATAAATAGGATTCATATAATTTGTAAGACTAAAATGCATAAGATTCGTTTAAATTAATCGAATTCAAAAAATTGTAAGATTAATAAGATTCATGAGGTTCATAAGATTCCTCAGATTTAAGAGATTCAATAGGTTTATAAGATTCAGAAGATTCATAAATAAGATCAATAAGATACATTACATTCACAATCGAATCGATAGTGATAGGTAATTTGTAAAATTTAGAATTTTTTTGTGAGAAATTCGTATTAAATTCAGAAAGTTTTATGAACCAATTCAGTACATTAAAGCTAATTCATCGAGGATACCGTCTATTGAAACACAGCCACATCTCTGTGAATATTTAATAATCCAATCCATTTAGTTGCTCCTCGCCGATTGTGTTTCTTAGGTAATTCGTAAGGCGCCTGAGAGCCTTGGAGCCCTCCAATTGGAGAGATTATCCAGGTTAAGAGTCCTTTTAGAAGTTTGGCAAATATTTTATCCTTATTTTTCTTATTATAGGTGGAACCGGTCAAGATTTACCTGACCGCCTTTAAACATTTTAATTAAGTTTGCTTAGGAAAACTAATTTCGATATAATCTGGATAAAAGATTTATACAGATCTATAAAAAACCATGGCTAATATTATGCCGATTTGTTTACTTTTCTTTTAAGTGACGAATCAAATAAAGATTACTTGTATTATACCTATAACATTCCTAATTCGAATTATTAATGATTTTGTTTACTGTGTGGAACGACACATCATCATGTAATGATTTTATGATATATGATGCTCATGAGGGAGGGATTTAGTCCCCCTACCTTCCCTACGCCTCTGGTTGTATTGGTTTTATAAAATATTTACGCCGTATATTGATACATAAATTAACACATACTATCTATCAAGGGGCGGCCGATACCATTTTTGCACACAAGCGGCCGAATACTTTTGCACGGGCCTGCATCTATGAAGCAAAATCTTGATTAAATTCATATACACCAGCGGTTGAACAAGTTGCTGAGAAGCCGCTTTATTCTCGAGTAGACACAAAGGTTAAATTTGAATTATTTTTTATTTTAATAACAACCTGTACGTAAATTTTGTTCGCTAACCGAGACACGAGAATTGAGAATTTTGTATTCGTACACGTTGTATAGTATTCATTTTTGTAGTTGTGTTGTATTATTTTTGTTTGTTGTATTTGTGCGTTTTTTAGGACAGTAAGCATCAAAAATAATTAAATCGGGTGAAATCGGTTGAATTTTTTTGGTGATTATATGTTCGTTCCTCTTCTCGTGTTTTATACTTCTCTCTTGCTTTTGTGTTGAGATTTGGCATTCTACAAACAAAATAATTTTTGAGAGACTTGATTTGTTGTTGTTTTTGATTATAGAGTAACATTTTTTTTTTTGAGTTAAAGGATAAATTATTTTTCGTGTTTGTTATTAAAAAAAACATTTAAATAAATTATTTTTGGTTGTTTAATGTTTTTTAACATACAAGAACTTTTGATAGACAGAAGAAAATTAACTGACGTTAATTTCATAAAAAACTAAACAACACTCACGTGGCCACTAATACACACACAATCTACCACTACTGAAAGTTTGCGGTTATTCTACTCTCAATTCTCGGTTTACGAACAAAATTTAGGTACTGGTTGGCCTTGACTTTTGAGTCAGTTGGTCATGTTTATTTTTTATTTTTCCTTAATAATAATTATTTTAGGAAAATAGTATTTTTTTTTTATTGTATTGTGCAAATTGGTTAAAATGCTAAATTCACTGGATTAATTGGATTGATTGGAATAATGAGGTACATATTTCATCCGGAATAGAGGCAATCCGAGTTGAGCGACTATGCTGTGACCTCGGCTGAATATCGGATAAAACATCCCTAAATGTTGTTACCACAGTCCTCACATTAGGCTACCCTTCGACGCAGTGGTTACTGGTGCCGCAAGGGAGGCTTCCGCTTCGCAGTAGTCTGAGCAGACAATTTCCGATTTTACGTTAAATATTGCTGTTTATTTCTTTTGGTATATTCTATGGTGAATGGGCTTTAGCTCAAAATAGAATTTACCAAAAGCTGTTTAAATTCATTTGTAAATAAAAATAAATTTTTAATTTTTTAATTACTGGCTATAATTATAGACTTTTTTGTTTAGTTTTTACTTTTAAATGTATTTATTTCAAAAATTGCTGTCGCTGATATTTCGATGTTTCACATTATTTTCCAGGCGGTATATAGCATTTTCAAGCCAAATTCAACATTTTTTAAACCAAATTCAATAAATTTCAAATCAAATTCAACACTTTTCATTTCAAATTCAAAAATTTTTAAATCAAAATCACACAAATGGAAATGGATTCTAAAGTGATTTTTGTTGTTCTGGAATACGGTCAATTAGGAAGAAACTCGGTTATTTCTTAACCGATTTTGATGAAATTCGACATGCACTATGGAAATGGGGTTATAAAATGATTTTTATATAAAGCTCAGATACGTCTTAAGTTGAAAATTAAACCAACCCTAGTAAATTTGTTTTGTTTTTTACTAATACAAAATAATATTCTACAAAAATTTACAACTCGGTAACGTCGTATATATACTAATAAAATCTATACGAGCTAGGGATTGCTTTACCGTTGCCGGTAATACCGGTTTTAGGACCAAACTTTGTAATCGATATTGCCGGTAATGAATTTACTATTATCGGTTTTAAATACACTCACCGACATACAAAACGGCCGCCCTAAAAAATTTTTTTTTGATGCGAATATCTTTTGAACAAAAACGAAATTCTAGGCCATTCAAAATAATCTTGATCATTTTGCTCCATCAAGCAAAAAGGCCTTCTCTGGAAATATTTTAAACATGATGTTGATGGAAATGGAATTTAATAGATGAAAGAATGTGACAGGAAAATAAAGCAGCTGGTGGTAGCACAAGTGGGTTACATGCGCATTTGAGATGAAGAAGATCATCAGCTTTCTGCTCAATCTACAGGTAAAGTTCGTGAACAAATGATAAAAGAAATATTGAAACTGAAAAATGATGGCGCAAAATTTAGTATCACAACGGACCAGACCCCCCACACCATCATATGGTAAAATGCCAGCAGAAAAATATTTACATATTTTGAAACAAAAGTTGAGTGAATTTATTAGCTTTTAATAGCTGCAACAACTGATGGTGCTTCTGTCATGAAGAAGTTGGTTTCTCCTATGAATATAAAAATTGGAAAACTCTGTTTAGCGCTTGGCAGCTGGCAGTTATTAAAGTGTTGTATGAAAAAACTACAGCCTCTGCTGATTTAATTAGAGATTACGTTGATGAAAATTAGGGTCATAATGATGTTAATAAATCTTCGGCTGAAAGTTTTATAGAATCGAATGAAAGCAATTCGGAATTAGAAAATGCTAATGAGTTGTTTGAAATTGATGAAACGTTTGAAGAAATAGAGTGTTTCTAGTGATGATAATCTGGAAGAAGTAACAACAAAACCGGAGGCTACTGTTTCGCTTACGTTAAAAGAGAAGCTTCACGAATTGATTAAACAACTCGTAGAGTCAAAACCTAAGCAAAAGCAGAATACGTAGGTTCAAACCAATATTGCTAAAATAATACGGCGCGAGGTGAAAATATTATCTGAAGATAAAATAGAGGGCAATACATTGATCAAATTTATCAGTGTTTATTGACGAATGCCCAACTTGCGTTAAATCGGAAAGGGCATTTTCCGCAGGAGGTCTTTTTTGTGCAATAATACTTTCGAACCAAAGTGATAAGAGCCTGTTTTTTTTTGTTATTTTTACGGTTATATTTTAATAATAATGAGGAGCTAAAGAAAATAATTTATAACCAAATCATTTATGAACTCATTAAATTTTACAAATATTTTTTTTATTTATTCTAGAAATCTGGAATAATGTCCATTTTTTACAAAATATAACCCATTGTTTGAATTTTAGTATTACCGGTAATACCGATTTTTAGAAGGACCGTTAAGCCTACAGCCTACCATTTTACATTAGAACAAGCTTAGATAAAAAGAAAATCCTTATAAAGTTATATCAAGAAAGGAAAAACGTTACTGATGCGGCGGAAATGGCAAACACCATCAGAAATACTGCGGCTGATATTATTTAATGCTATAAATAGGATGAATAGGATGGAGAATAGCTTAGCATATTCAAAAACCATGTGGCGGAAGTATGACATTAAAGTTGACTGCTGATATTTTAGACGAAATTGAAAGACTTACTGAACAAAATTCGTCCATTACACTTAAAAAAATCAAAGTAAAAATCCAATACGCTAAAGGCATTTCGACTAGCATAGCTTCTATTCACAACGGATTAAGAAAGAACACTTGGAGTTACTTTGAAGGAAGCTTCTGTTCAGCTGCACAATTTAAATTCATCGGAAACTCTAGAGAAACGGAAAAAATATGCAGTTGTTTTCAGTGAGAATGCTCCTCAAGAACGGGAGAATATTATTTTTACACCGATGAAAGGCCAGATCTACGAAAAATTCAAGATCTAAGATTATATTCCGACAATTCGAGGACGAAATGTTTCATTGGTCGCTGCGATGAATAACCAAAGAGAAATCCATACAAAAACAGTTCTACTGTAAGTAGAGTACTTTCCTACAAAGATTGTTTGAAAAACTACGGGGAACCGGTTCACATAAATATTGCCTTATTATGGCAATGCAAATATCCACAAAACCGAGAATGTACACAGTAAAAAATGGGACGTTCTTCCCAAACGGTGAGTTAAAATCAATAGTAGTTGATTTTAATTTAACTATTTTACGAATATAAATATGTTTTTGCTCTTAGTAGTTAAAATTTATCTTCAAAAAAACCATTTCGCTAACCCCAAAAAATTGCTAGGGGCAGTTAAATCGACAAGAAGTTAAAATTTAATAACGATTTGTCATTAAAAACAATTTACTTCCGAAATGTTATTCCAAATTTTTCCTTACCAAATACATTAATACAGTTACCTCAATAAAATATCACAACTTTACTACCAGTTGTTGTAAAACTTATTATTTTCATTTTAATACCAGTGTTAACTCCATTAAAGTATGTATTTGGTACACAATTTCAGATTATGCTTATTCATAATATTCATTCTCATTACAAGCATTATTATGTACCGTACGAGTACATCATGTTTGTTCTATTTAATATTGTTGTGAATTGTATTTTATGTTTTCTTTAAATACGAAAAGAAATGAATGAATTTATGAAACAGTTCGTTTTTCAGTTCACCAAGTATCACGACTTCAAATATATTTTGATTTTTTTTAAACTGCGTTAAAAGTTTGAATTTTATTTTATTATAAGATTAACTATGAAAAGTGAAACAAAAATTCTAACCTTATCTGGAACTTGATAGGTGTGGGCTACCTAAGTTCCAACGATAATTTTGATAAATGGCAAAAAAAACTTGAAACTGATGAATGAGTCCAATTTTGTTGTACTTGGGTCGTGTAACAAAAATCCAACATGCTTTAATTGCATTATTTCTATGCCATAGAAATATTTAAATATGTTTGTCTGACATAGAAAATAGGTACCAGTTTATTAAAATATTTCAGTTTGTTTATTTTTGTTTTTATTTTTTTATTTAATATAAATACTTTATAGAAGTTCAATACTATATCATCAATACTATACTATATCTAAATTGACGTAGAAGCATATGACAATGGGCGATTTCAGGTCTCGCAACATGTTGGCTTTGGAAATTTTCAATAAATCGAATGCATTCAGGAAACAAAATGTTGATTTTGCTCAACATGTTGTCAACAGTTGGCGGACCTGGAAGCGCCCCACGTAATAAATGCCGAAACAACGATCATATACTTCGATTAATACACAACCGAGTATTTGCCCCTATTCAACCATACCAAAACGCTTGATAAACCCTCTAGTGAGAATTATTCGCCATTTAAACTTACATGTCTTTTTATGGATAAGCCGTGTTTATAATTTCAGTAATTATCTATATTGCATAATCTCAATTTTTTCGTTTTAGTTTTATAGTATTTAACAAGCCAAAATAAAAACGTAATAGTAGTAGCAATCCATGAGAATGTAAACTGCATATCTATCGTATACTGTACTGTAAGTCTTCAATATTTTAAAATATGTTCAACTAATCAACTGTAACTTAACATGTAATGTTTTTAAAAGAATTTTAATGTTATTTGGTTTGTAATGTGTCAAAAATGACTTCGTTGATGGCCAGACAATCATATACCTAAACCATTGCAGTTTTAGTTTTCATTGCAGAAGGTTCAAAGTGTAAAAATTGTAAAATATAATTAAAGTCAAAAAAATAATTAAAAAATTGTTTATTGAAATAAGTTCAATCATATTATGTGATATGTGAAATATATATAGTGTACGTTAAATTTTAGTTCAGAAATCTGGCCATTATAAAGCGGCAAAGAAAAATTAACTCGTGTAAATTTTAGTGGTACGTGCAATTAGTTTTTCTTTCTTCAGTGACTTAAATGTGTTTCAAGTAAATAGAGTAATGTGTTTCATGTACATAATTTTCAAATTTGTAACGACCTTTTGATTAATAAAATAGTTAATAAATTATGTAATATATAAGTGTGCGATACGTCTCATTTTATTATTCAAAAAGCCGTTGCAAGTTTCAAGAATGTATGTATATGTCGTTCTCTTTTTGATTAATTCAAATTTATATCTTTGAGGAAAGATACAGTTGTAGCTAAAAATTATTATTACTAACAAAAAGCATCAATACGTCAACGGTTCAACAATTTTCTTAAGGACATACATTGTTTGAAGTAACTTTAAATTCAGCAAAATAACAATTAAATACAATCAATTTTTAAAATGGAAGTCAATAACTTCATTATTAATGAAAGTGAAATTTACACTGAGGAACTCATAAAAATAACATACATGAGTAGTACAAGCTGGGTGAAAGTCTCTTATATAATAAATCAGAATTTTCCCACATATGATGATATAATTTCATCAGGTTTGTTATATTTTACCTAAATAAATGAAAAATATATGCGGTATATTCAAGTATATTTGGACCAGCTAATTTTTGTTGCAACGTAAAAATAATATTAATATACAATTTTTGAAAAATGCTAATTTGAACATAATTTGAAGTTGTATTCTAGGGAAAAATACTGTTAATTTACTTTTGTAAAAAATATTTCCCCAAACCAATACTCATAATTATTTAATGATCGATTTTCATAAATCAATTAAATTTCAAACTACTATTGGATAATTAAATAAACATTAAGGCTTTGTGTGTTCATGCTCAGTCGTATTTATAATATCTCGCAAGTAGATATTTCTTAGAAAACATTAGTTCTAGAATGTTATCTCACTGTTTTGAATGCAAGTTTTTATATCGGGATGACTATCCGCTCCATCTAAATACCCATAAGATTAAATCGGAGGTCTGACTTACATTATACATATAACCAAATAAGAAAGTTACCTCATTCAATTAACCAGCCGCTATTTGAAATCTACCAAGACCAACATTTGTATTAGAGTGCTGAAACCATGTGAAATTATTTTTGTGATTTTATCAACAAATTGTTGAACCCTTTGCGAGAAGTAAAACAGTAAAACAAATATAAAAGTCTTAATCTCAATGAATTAGCCAAACAAACTTTAAATTTAATTGAAAATAATTTTAAATTAAATTATTATTTTTTCATTGATCAAATAATTTTTTACAACAGTAAATTAACTATATCTTTCCTTAGAATTAAAATTTATTATGAAAATTAGATTGACTAATAAATTTGAATGCTACCTCTTTATTTTTATGATTAACAATTTACAAATGTATACATACGTATGTAAAATGTCTCAGTTATAAATACATTAACCTTAGTTGAGTTAATCTAGGTTTTGCTATTTAAATGAAATATTATGTTCCAAATCCCGATTTTCATTCATAATTCAAGGACTACAACTATCTTTCATTCATCTAGGTAAATGTATGTATGTAGTAGTTCTATTAAATTTATCTTTCGATCGAACTTATTTAATTTCCCCCAACTGTACTTTAATCCAAAATAGTTTTTTCTATTAAATAATTTATTCATAAGAAAGTTGGTAAATAAATAATAAGACCAAAAAATTCAGTAACATTTTGTGATACTAATCATCCCCATACGAGTCGAATTTACTTGACAAAACCAAGTTCAAAATAAACATTTTCCCGATTTATTTGTTGTTCACTTTGAATTTCATTAAATCTTATATTTTAAAATTGGGTTTGTCTATTAAGTTCATCTCTTAAAAACTTTAAAAATAAGTAGTTGAGAAATTTTCGATTTACTTTAAGGTTAAAAATAAGCTCTTAAATTTAGTGTACTTATTACTGGGGCATCCTGTTCGTTTAAAACTTACCGTGTTTAATACTAATTTATTGTTAATACCTTGTATTTATTTAGCGAAACAACAATTTAAAATTTTAAAAGAAGTTATTTTATTGGATACATGCGACGTGATCATACCACGTGAAATATTCGAACATTTTATTAAAAGCTACGACCGTATAAATTACGGATTTAAACTAGTACCAAAAAGTACACCATTGGATGTATTAAATCTGGATATATCCCCAATATCTCCGTCACCATCATCAGCTTCAACGATATCAAGTAACTGTTCCTGGAATTTTTCTGAATCAAATGATGATAATTGTCCAGTTCAATTTCCAGAAAGAAAAAGATTAGTAGAAAATTTATTACGAAAGGTGAGATTAAAATCATACATCACGGTGCAATTTCAAAATGAACTAATTTTGAATAATATTTCTTTATAGGATTTGGAGCAATATATAAAACACCAAAAAAACATTGACATAAATGGACAAACTTTATTGGAAAATTATCAAAAACACAAGTTTCTCACGACCAAAGATCGTATTAAGGTTATTAATATTATTGCTGACCATATTCAACTAAATAATAGCCATATTTCAAGGGATGATAAAATTCTTTGGGCCAAAGCAACCATCCAAATATTTCCATGTCTTCGTGATGAGACAACTGAAGGAAAATATGTAAGATATTAAAACTATAAAATAATTTTGAATCGCAATACCTACTAAAACATAAACTTATTAATATTAATTTTTCTGTTATTCCACAATTAGGAAATTGTTTATGATCCAAAGACCAGAGGAGGCTTTTTAGGAAATAGATTGAAAACATTAAGCAAAATTTTAATAAAAAAAAATAAAATTTTTAATATTTCTGAAGCAAAACATTCAGCAGCTACTGACCCAGAGCAAATTTCAAATGATAATTTGGAATTTCATATACAATTTTTAAAATCCGCAAGCACTAGCTCAGAGACGGATGATATTAAAAATAGTTTACGTGCAACCGTTCAACATCGGCAATCTCTAATCATCACAGAATCGAATAAAATACCCGAAATATATCCTATATTATTGAAAAAAGTCGAATTGGTAAGTAGTTTTTGTTTATTGAATACAACAATTTTTAGTTTCTTTTAATTAAAGCAATTTTTATTATAATTTTTAATTTTTTTGCTGCCAATGACTTTATTCTTGAATCTCCAAGAGAAGGTAAAGAGATGTATTCAAATATTATACTAAATTTACTATACGTAATTTTTCTTATAAAGAAATTATTTTATATTTTTGGTATTGGATAGATTTTGATATTACCATAGACATTCATAATAGATATCTGATTTGACTAAAAACACAAAAAAAAAAAATAAAAAATTTCCATTCAAATGTTATCGATGTATTGCATATAGGTATTATATTTGCAACGCATTCTAAAATCATTGCCTTATAAAATACACAACACAACGATACATTGGAATTATCAGAAGTTTTTGTTTTTTTCCTTTAGTTACTATGAAATGAGAAATCTAGTATGATTGTCTATGATATTACTATATCATTTAGAGATACATAACCTTAATAATAAAAATCAACATAAAAGACAAATTAAATTTATAAAAACTGCTTTAATTATTGTATTTATTTTAAATAATATTTTTATTTTGTATTTAATTATATAAATAATTTTTTTTATATTTAATATAATTTTATTTAGATTGATTTCGAGTTCGAGTTAAATCAACCGGGAAAATGCAATAAGTTGTTAGAATTTTGGAATGAATCTAATGCAAATAAAATTATTTTTTCGGCAGAATAAAGCAGAAATGGTCCAATTGAAAATTTAGGTAATGTAAATTAGTTAGTTAAACTAGTGTGTTCCCAATCTTGAACCAAAATATTCTAAATCCAGAACTATACTAATGAGAAGAAACATTTTTCAGTCATTTGATTTAGAGAAATATTTATCTACTTATATTAAACCGGCTAAAATTTAGTTTCGAAAACCATTTCACATTCTTCCTGTTTTTTCATTTTTTTATTTAATCGATAAAAAATATTATAAAGTGCATTTTGAACAAATAATATAAATATCAATAAGGATAAAAATATAAATCAATAAAACTCATAAATTCTTGAATTTTCCTTAATGAATGGTGATTTTCAACTGAGTTACTAAAATAAATCATTGTTCTTTGTAAAGAAAATTTAAATGGTTATTGAAACTAAAGCTGTTCCTAACACATAACAGAAAATAATTTTTTAATTTTTCGTTTCTTTAATATTTCTTTACAAAAGTAAATTAAAAACAAATACAAATTTTCACTTTTAAGTAAAAATTTCAAAAATATTGTTGCTTCAGAATATTTTGGCTCATACTCGCAAATAAAAGTTGTGAATTCATAGTATATTATAACAAACCAAAATTATTCCTTAATATTAATGTTTTTGTAAATTTAGGTTTATGTATCTACATCTTTAAAAGCTCTCTTCTGTTTACTAACATTATGTCCACCTGCAGTTAAGGGTCGCGGCAGCTCAAATAAATGTGGCGTTGCAACATCATTTGGAAAATTAGTTGTCTTACATGAGGTATATTTGAAATTTTGATTAAAATTTAAAATAGATAAACATTTTTGTATTTTAATTTCAGAACAATACATCACTTGAACAGAAAACAATAATAAACAAACAACCATATATTATAGCATCCGGACGAAACTTAAATGAGATCAATAACTACTACGTTGCCGTGGACGGGAATATAGTAGATACAGGAAATGAATTAAAGCACGCCATCGACATTTGTTTTAAGGTTCATTATATTTTAAACATCGAATATGATGAAAATTTAAGAATTTTATGGGGATACATACAACATTTCATTTATCAAATTAACCTTAACCATATATCAACTTGCATGAGACTGTGCAATGCCTTATTAAATAATTAAATCAAAGCCGTAGGTTAGTTTTATATTACTTAATTATTAATTTATGTTGAATTTTCACGTACTAAATGAATAATATAATAGAGCTCTGCAACGACTTATTAAAAAAATAATCAAAAATATAATTCTCAATTTTATTTTTCATAATAAACAAATTTTAATTTATGTTCAATTTTCTTTTCACACTAAGTAATTATATTAACATTTAAAATATTCTGAAAATATGAACAATATATAACTGAGCTTCGCAATTATTTGTTAAATTATTTATTCGGGAACATGTTTCATATTTTATATTTCATATTCATAATAATCAAATTTTAAGCAAAATGTTCACTTAAAACTAATGAATTACAGTATCAATAATTGTGAACAATTTAATAGAGCTCTGTAACGCTTTTTAAATAATTTAGTTGAAAACATAATTCAATATCCTATATTTTATAATTAACCAATTTTAATTTATGTTCAATTTTTTTAATGAATTATTTTAACATTTAAAGTATTCTGAAAATATGAATAATATACATATAACTGAGCATCGCAATTATTTACTTATTCGAGAACACGTTTAGTATTTTATATTTCATATTCATATTTAACAAATTTGAAGTAAAATGTTCACTTAAATCTAATGAATTACAGTATCAATAATTATTAACAATATAATAGTGCTCTGTAACGTCTTTTTAAATAATTTAGCCGAACACATAATTTCCTTTATTTCATAATTAACAAATTTTAATTTAAGTTCTAATTGTAATGTAAATTTCATGAAGTACGTTTCACATTACATCTTTGTGTTAGAGAATTTTAAGTCGTAGTTCTTTTATTTAATTGTTCCGAAAAATTACAAATGAACTTCGTTTGTTACATATGTGGTGAGACTCGGTCCACCGTAAAGGAAATGATCAAACATTTGAAAAAAGATGTGCATAATGTAGAAGAAAATGGAGAAGATAAAATTATCTGTTTAGTTCGAAATTGTTCATGTAAATTTCAAACATTTAGTGGTTTAAGACGACACATGAAAACAATTCATATCGACAGATTAAACGCAGTAAATGAGCCTAGTGAGAGTAGTTATGACCGTGTACCAATGGTAGATAATTGTATCGTTAGCCCGGAAGATAATTCTTCCCTTAACCTGGAACCAAGCCCAAATATTGAAATGTTGGACCTAATAAATCATTCGTTGGATGACATACTAAAGCTTTCTCTGTCCGATTGTGCTATCGATATTATAGTGAATTCTATACTTCAAATAATAAAATTATTATTTTTATTTATAAAATCATCAATACTAAATAGTCCAGAACAGAATAATCTAATTTCCTCTTTACACAAATCAGTTATCGAAATTATCGAAGAAACTAACTCAAGCTATAAAAGAAGGAAAAAGGCGTTTAGTATTGTACCACAACCTATAGAAATTGACTTGAATACTCGTTATGAACAAAGATATAACAAACAAAATCAGCTGTACATGGAAGTTCCAATAATAAATAGTTTGTTTATGTTAGTATAGTCGATACATTAAAATTTCTTTTGAAAAACAAAGATATTCAAAGCTATGTAATGCAAAGTCCGCCAATAGAGGCTAATAATGTGATTGAAAATATAAATCATGGGAAATATTTATGTTCAAATGAACTTTTTGTAACTTCACCAAATGCTCTACAAATTCAACTTTACTTTGATGAATTTGAAGTTGTTAACCCAATTGGAAAAAAAACTTCCATTCATAAAATAGGTGCATTCTACTTCCAAATAAGAAATTTCCCGGTTCGCACTTATAGTCAATTAAATAATATACATTTGCTGTCACTTTGTTATTCAGAAGACATAAAGTCAGTGGGGTTGAACACAATTTTATCTAGATTTGTAGAAGAACTTAAAATATTAGAACTAGACGGTATAGAAGTTGATTTTTTAAATAACCAAAAAATCATAAAAGCAGGTTTAGTTTCTGTGTGTGGCGACAATTTGGGAATGAATGCAGTTCATAATTTTGTCGAATCATTTTCTGCAAACTATTTTTGCCGTATGTGTCTAATTAAAAAAGAAGATATCCAATCAAATTTTAAAGAAGAAAATGTTGAGTTGAGAACTAAAGATAATTATGATTTGCAGCTTAATTATATCGAAGAAGAGTTAAAAAGCAACATAAACAATCATTTCGGAATTAAAGGAGCTTGCATATTAAATAAACTGAAATATTTTCACATACTTGATTCTCCTGTGGTCGATATAATGCACGATCAATTAGAAGGTGTCGGGCCTTATGAAACTGCACTTTTTCTGAACTTCATTGTTAATGATCAAAAACTGATATCGATGTCAGACTTAAAGTCTAAATTCCGAAGTTTTAATTTCGGTTATTTAAATCGTTCAAATAGGCCTAGTGATATTGTTATTGATATCCAAAATTGCAACGTAGGGCAGAAAGCCGCACAAATGTGGAATCTGTTGCCGTATGTTCCTATAGTTTTGCGAGACATATTTCAGTCGTCAATCCCAATTGTGAGAAGTCATTGTAATTTAATAATTATTTTAATTTTAATAAATTTGGCGCCTTATTTTTGCAACAAGATTTTCTCAGCACATGATTTTAAAAATAAAGACGCTTGTAGAAAAACATCATCAATTATTTAAAGTATTATATCCGAAATATCCTTTAAAGCCGAAGCATCACTTTATGATACACTATGCTAGTACTATTGAGAAATTAGGGCCATTGATACATTTATGGAGCATGCGATTCGAAGGGGCTCACTTACCATTTAAACGAATCAGTAATATAAAAAAAAATTTTAAAAATATTTGTAAGACGTTAGCAGTTTCACATCAACTAAATCTTTATAATATTTACAACAATAATGAATTTAGAACAAAATTGGAATATAATATCGATAGTAAAATAAAATTGGGGACTTATGAACACCAATCTATTATTTTGCAAGGAAAACAAAATTTTGTAACTATCATATTTTGTAAATCATTAAATTACGGATTTGAATATAAAAGAGAATTTTTTATATGTTTAACAGTAAATTCTGGGCTACCGGAGTTCGGGGAAATTATTGATATTTTATTAATAGATAATTAAATATACCTAATGGTTCAAAATTGGATCATAGAAGCTTATATTTCTAGGCTAAATTGTTTTAAAATTAAAAAGGGAAACCATAGTATAACATTAATAAAATTGGAACTTTTACTTTACAAATGTGTTTTTGAGAAAATTTTATTAAATAATGAAATATATATTTTATGTAAACAATTTTTATAAAACCATATTATAAAATAGATTTTTTAAATAAACAAAAAATTAAAAATTTAATGAATTGTTGTTATTATTATTCCTAAAAAGGTATAAAATTTACTACTCAAACGTATAGATACTCCTATTAAATGTAGCTAGGCCTATTCTTTTTCTGGAGATTAAATGACGCCTAGTACGGAATTGATTAAACCTATTTTCTGGTGTCATTTATTACTCTGTGAAATTATTTAGTAATTCCGAATTATACTTAAATTAATTTTTTCCGTTGTTAATTCAACTTACTCGAAGGAGGTAAAATGAAAGAACACTTAGGGGTCAATTTGTGTTTTTTTGTTCCTAAAAAATGATAAAATCTACTACTCAAACGTAAATAGATACTTCTATTATATGCAGCTTAACCTATTATATCTCTGGAGTTTAAACAACGTTTAGTACGGAATTGATTAAACTTATTTTTGGGTGTCATTTATTACTCTGTGAAATTATTTAGTAACTCTTATTTAGTATTATAATTAAATTAATTTTACGTTGCTAATTCTATTTGCTCGGAGGAGGTAATATCAAAGAACAATTAGGAGTTCACTAAACAATTTTTCGTTTTCATAATACTAAATAATAGATAAAATCATTAATGGACTGTAAATAATCTATACTCCTAAAACTAACACGTTTTGCTAAATTATGATGTCAGAATGAACTAACAAACTATCTAACTAACTTTGGGTAATAGTTTACTATTCTAACTTTTTTATGGAAGTATTCTATCAAAAAACGATCCTCTCTAATTAGGAGTCAAATTTAACAATCATTTTGACCCGGTCCCTTTTTAAGATGGTGTTTGGGGTTAAAATAGGCGTCTTATTTCTAACTGTGTAAGAAATTTAATTCAAAGCGTATCCCACAAACTCGTACTTCTTTCTCCATATTCACCAAATGTTAAGTCCTGTGGAAAATTTATTTTTAATAGTGAAATTATGCACTAAAAATGTATTAGCAGATCCAGAAGAAGAAAATAGTTTCAGATATATAATTGAACAGGCCATCCTAAACATAACACCTGCTGACTGCTCGAACTATTTTTTAAACATGACAATGAAATTGCTCTTTGCAATTTCTAGTCAGCCATTAGAATTAAAATGTATGTTGAATTTATTTTTTATTATTATTTTTTTTAGAATAATTATATTTGATTACAATACCAATTTTTTTTTTTAATTATTGAAAATATATGATATATGTATGACTGTCGAATTTGAATTAAGAAACTGCGTGAATTAAATTTATAAATTATTTAAAATATGTAATATAAATATTATTGAATTAGCTATGAAAAAGTTTAATTTTGTATGGAAAAAATTGCTTTTAAAAAATGTTGATCTAAGTTTGAAATTTATTGAGTTTGCTTTACAAATTATTAACTTTGCTTCTGCCATAGTGGCTGAATTTGACTAGAAAACGCTGTGTAATTCAATCTTTCTAAATAAGAGAGCACCTTCCTAACTGACTATAATCCAGAGATTTACATAAAAATCATTTTAGAATCACATTTCCATAGTGCATGTCGAATTTCATCAAAATCGGTTAAGAAATAACCGAGTTTCTTCCTAATTGATCGTATTCCAGAACATCTAAAACCACTTTAGAATCCATTTCCGTTTGTGTGATTTTGATTTAAAAATTTTTGGATTTGAAATGAAAAGTGTTGAATTTGATTTGAAAAATGTTTAATTTGGTATGAAAAATGTCGAATTTGTTTTGAAAAATATCGAATTTGCTTTGAAATTTATTGAATTTGGTTTAAAAAATGTTGAATTTGGCTTGAAAATGCTATATTTAGTTTACAAATTTTATTTTTTATTTTCCGCGAGTCGTTGTCCTTGACCCAATATTTATTTACGAAAATTTAAAAACAGCTGACCAAAGCTCAAAATAAAAACATTGTGACGTAATAATTTAAAGGCTACATGGATTTCTGAATGAAAATTTTGATTATATGAGCCGTTTATTTTGAAAGTGGCCTAAGTCCATTTTTCAAAAAAATCAAGTTAATGATAGCAATAGATAAATAACAGAATAATCTTTCTAACGGTAAATAATTTATTGTCAAAAAAAAAAAAATTAATCTCTAACACCTATGCAAAAAATAAGAAAATTCAAAATCCTATATGTTTTTTCATTTATTGTTTTTCTATTCTTTCATTATCTCGTTTCAACAAAATATGGACTTAAGCCACTTTCAAAATAAACGGCTCATATTATGTGTGGTTTTTAATAATATCAATATAGACAGATTGTAATTTATTTGTGTCCACTTTGTAATTAACTGGATTCTCTGCCAACCAGATATGGCATGCTTCCTTAAATAACCTTTTGTTTTTCTTTGGTTCATACTCCAACGTGATTGCTTTATCGATATCGAACTCGTGTTTCCTTTCGTTTACATGTTTTACAAGGTCTGATCTATACGTGGACGGTTGAGTATTTCTTTGCCTGTTAATATGTGCAACGTCTCTTTTATGTTGAATCATTCGCTCATTTTTTGTTTTCCCCGTTTCGCCAACATAACATGCGTCACAGTTTTTGCACATAACTTTATAGATTAATGCATCTTTCTGGTCCGTCGGTATTTTATCTTTTAATTTAGTGTAGGTATCAGACATTTTACTTATAATTTTGTTTGCTATCAATAGATTCCTGAATCGTTCATTTGTTGATCATTTTTAAATTTCGAATAAGAAACACAATTTTTTACTATGCTTTCGACGTCTAGAAACTTCGACCTAAACTTTTCATTCGAGTGCCTCCGAAATGTCCAGTATGCAAGTCGTTTAGTATTTTAGTTCTTAATATTATTGGAATAACCACTCTGATACCACGCATGATACAATCATTTTGCATTGAATATTCAAGTTAGCCTATGCCAAATCTATCAGTATGCAAAATTTTTTTACCACTACGTAAACCAGCGAGTAGATCTTTAAACGAGTTATCAGCAGTTTTAGCATCTGCTAATTCATTAACTGTAATTGGTTACCTACCATTCAATTTGATGAATCTCATGTACTATACATCAGATTCCTCAAACAAAATAGGTTCCTCGGAAGAAATGGGCAATCGCGACAAAGCGTCAGCATTTGCGTTTTCTTCGTTATGTTTATATTTATTTGTATAATTCAATCCCTGTAGAAATATCGCATAATGCTGCATTCTAAGAGTGCAGACATGTATGGAAGAGCTTTCGTTGGTGAAAAAATTTTAACCAGCGGGGCTTGTGATCGGTGATTAGAGGAAATTCTCGACCATAAAAAAATTTAAAGAATTTTTTACCTCCGAACACGATCGAATAAGCCTCTTTATCAATTTGCGACCATTTTCTTTGCGATTCTTTCTGAGTCTGAGAAGCAAATTCAATCGGTATTTAACTGCCGTTTGGCATAGTGTGTGAAAGTACTGCACTGGTGGTGGTAGTTTGTCGCAATAATGTGTTAAAAACGTTTACTAAAATAATTTTCGCAAGCTTTTTTCCATTTCCATTTTTTGTTTTTTCGGAGCAAAATATGTAATGGTTCAGCAATTTACTTAAATTTTGAAAAAATCTGTAATAATATCAGGGGTACAAATTGAAAATGCGGGATTGATAACAGATGGCGTTACTAACGCTATACGCATCAGGCAGTACTGTGACTATGTTCATGTCAAAGCTACGTCTTATAGCTTTAATTTTCAGTATGTGTCAATTTGTCGCAGTGTCAAATTCATAGTTTTTTTGAGCTCTCAATATGTCGAGTTTCTTGCCAACAAAACAGCATTTGCGGGAAGTTTTAATTTACTTCTTTAATTTGAAGAAAAGTGCTGCTGAAGCACATCGATTGGTCTCCGAGACTTATCCGAGTCATGTTCCATCGGTTTCAACGTGCGAGAGATGGTTTGTGCGGTTTAGAAGTGGTGATTTTGACGTTGAGGACAAAGAGCGGCCGGGTCAAGTGAAAAAGTTTGAGAATGCTGAATTGGAGGCAATACTCAATGAAGACTCGTGTCAAACTCAACAAGAGCTCGCAGATTCATTGGGAGTGACACAACAAGCCATTTCCCATCGTTTAAAAGCCCTCGGAATGATCCAAAAGCAAGGACATTGGGTGCCGTATGAGCTGAAGCCGAGAGACGTCGAGCGCCGTTTTTTTGCATGCGAACTGCTGCTCGAACGGCAAAAACGGAAGGGTTTTTTGCATCGCATTGTCACTGGTGATGAAAAGTGGATCCATTACGATAACCCGAAGCGCAAAAAATCATATGGTTACCCCGGCCATGCATCATCATCGACGGCCAAACCAAATATTCACGGCGCCAAGCTCATGCTCTGTATTTGGTGGGACCAGCTGGGTGTGGTGTATTATGAGCTATTGAAATCGAACGAAACCATCACAGGAGCACTATACCGAACTCAATTGATGCGTTTGAGCCGCGCACTCAAAGAAAAACGGCCACAATACGAGCAAAGACACGACAAAGTAATTTTGCAACATGACAACGCTCGGCCACATGTTGCAGCGCCGGTCAAAACATACCTACAAACGCTGAAATGGGAAGTCTTACCCCACCCGCCGTATAGCCCAGACATTGCTCCTTCCGATTACCACCTTTTCCGATCGATGACACATGGCCTAGCTGACCAGCGCTTCCATTCTTACGAAGAAGCCCAAAAATGGGTCGATGACTGGATAGCAGCCAAGCCGGCCGAATTTTTTCGCGACGGTATCCGTAAATTGCCAGAAAGATGGGAAAAAGTTGTGGCTAGCGATGGACAATACTTTGAATAATTCATTTGTTACCATTTTTTCAGAATAAACGTTCAAAAATAGAAAAAAAACCCGCATTTTCAATTTGTACTCCTGATAATTTATTATGCCGAGAAAGGATTTTAATTCCGTTTTATTTATCCTCACTCTTAGGATCGGCTTTGTGCATTCCAGATTTACTTAACATGCACCCACAATATTCGATTTCATCTTTCAAAAATTCGGTTTGTTGTAAATTTACTTTTAAACCGTATTCATACAACCTAGAAACAATTTGTTCCAATCTTTTTAAATGTTTGAACCCGTGCAACGGATGTCTTCGATAAAAACCTCTACTTCATCAATTCCTTGTAAAATACTCTCTATTTTCCTTTGACGTTTTGCAGGAGCAGAATTTATACCGTAGAATAATCGAGTACTTCTGTACACACCTTTGTGTGTACTGAGAGTTTGTAAATGTTGATTAGTTTCATGAACTTTCAATTGAAGGGACGCACTTTTTAAGTCAATTTTAGAGAATTTCTCTCCAACAGTCAAATTTTTGAATAATTCATCCGTAGATGGAATAGGATGCTCATCGACTTTTTACTGTGGATTTATTGTGATTTTAAAATCACCACAGATTCCGATATTACCATTTGATTTCACAACAGGAACTATTGGTGTATCATATTCACTATGGTCAACCTTTACAAGTACATACTCCTTGTTCTACTAAACTGTAAATTCCATTTCCAACACGATCACAAATTGCAAACGGAACCCAATAAATATTGGAGTTAAATTTGGTTTTAATTTCAAAATTAAATTCCGATTTTATCGTCAAACAGACAATCATATTTTTGAATATATAAGGTCAGCCAGGTCCTTCGTTTCCAACAATCTATCTTTAATACGACTGTGTCGTAAACCGCAAACTAGTTGATTTCTCAATGCAGTCTTTAACAAATTTCCGAAATTGCAAGTAGCAATCATTTTGCGTGAAATGGTGACGTAATCACGTACTGATTCACTCCTGTTGAGCGCGATTATGGAATTTATAATTTACAGCGGTTCTGGATCGAATTACGCTTTTAGAATTTTAATTAAATCCAAGAATGATTTTTTATCTGGATCTTCCGGTGGAACATTGCCATATAACACATTAAAAATCTTCCGTAGCCGAGATTATTATTATATAAAATGGATTATTTTCAATATATAAATTACACGTTTTGCTTATTTCAATATTGAATAGGAAGTGTTCGTCGAAAACTTAACCAACTTTATATGTAGTAGGTGGCGGTCCACTAGGACCAGGCACAGACACAAAAAGGTCCGTAGCCGTAACTTCATAGTAAATTGAATAGTTATTTCATTGGTACCAACTGACGAACATAAATATTTCAAATCATTGTTACCAACTACATAACAATTTAGTTATTTAGTTCTTTAAGTCCTCTTTAAGAACCTAGGGTAGTACTAACTTGCATTAACCCTAGGTTATTAGATTTATTTATGTAGTTTCTAATTCTTTTTTTTGACATTATGTTGAAAGTTTTATGACTTGGTTCTAATTTGGTAAAAATAAATAAATTTGATAATGACAATTTTGTTAATCGCAGTTACTCGTTTTTCATTTGTTCTCTTTTGGTAAAATTATTTCGTTGTGCTTGCACAAAGTTGTAATAGTATAGTATGTAATAATAAGTACATACTTAGCTCGAAAAACTACTTCAAAAAATCAAATTTTTACCCGAAACAACTTCTACGTTCTTAAGGTAAATCATTATGGTTTATTTACATCATTGTTTTGGTCCAAATTAACCACAATAAATTGATTAAATTGATGAATACCTTTCAAAATAAAAATTTATTCTTGTACATATGTTTAATAACAATTTGGTGCAATCCATCGATTATTATTTCGTTTCGTTCAAATTCCAGTTAACAGTGTACTACATAACTTCAGGCGAATTTTATTTACTCTTAGTACATCCATAATATACTAGATGGCAGTAACAACAAGTGTAGGGCACCTCATAATTATTTTATTTAAACACTAATTTTACAATTTATTTACAATTCAATTTGTAATTAATAGAATTAATAATTTTAATGGGTAGCTAAACTAATCAAAAATAAACTTTAAAATTAAAATCTAAATTAATTTGCAGATATACAATTTTGTTTCACTATTCACCACCAGATGTGGCCACACAACAAAGAGAAGATACTAATGACAAAAAATTTATTACAGTAATTTAAATTAATTTGTCTTGACAGTTGGTTTTCGTTCAAGCTATACAACTAAATTACGTTATGTACGTCGAGTTTAACCTAAATAAATGAATAGAATATGGTGCATTTCAGAAAAACAAAGAAACAAGAGTTAAATAAATTTAAATTTATTTTATTATTCACCTTGAACTCAAAATGCCGCGTAACCGTTTAAAATCCATAAAAATATTTTTCTGTCAGTTATTAAAATTAGAACAATGAAAATTTTGTTTTTCTATTTTGTTGTAGTTTTGGCGATTTAATGTTTGGGTGTGAGTGGGTATTAGAACATATCATGTTAATGGATGGCTAGAGACATTTTTTGTATAAAATGAACGCCATGACGTTAGCAGCCAACAAGTTTTTTTATATTTTTTATATCACGCAAGTTTTCTTCAAATTTATCTTTAATCAAAAAGAAAAGAAGAAAATAAATTGAATGGAATAACATAAAAATGTATTTATTTTTACACATTTGTATATAAATATGAATTATTTTGGCAGCAACGAGTACAAAGGCATATTCATAATACATAAATAAAAACTTTAAGAAGAAAACATAAAATTCAGCGAATTGAAGTGGTTATGTACAATATATGCGAGGCTGTAAAATAAAATATCAAGAAACAGTTGGTAAATATTTTTGAGATTTATATAGCCTCGGGTGATTTTAATCCTTTGATTAATTATGTTAATTATTGTAAACGAATGCATAAATTAATGAGAGTTTAACGTAAACCGAAATAGAACACTAAACTGGAGGAAGGGGTGACAATGACAACGTAGTGAGCGCACGTTTTATAATAAATAAATTTAATGACTTTCTATTAAATTTGGTTGAATTTTTATTTTTATTTTGCTTGGACTCGAAACAAGTAAACAAATCATTAATTTAATCTAATGCTATGATCGGAAATATGAAATTTGTATATTTTTCAAACGCACAATTATTTTTGGTCTGCTAATAATTGACGTATGTAAACAGTGATAACAATTTCCAACCAAATTCACAAAAATAAAATATTTTAGGATGTTGACAGTGGAGAGATTGATGCATCGATTGAATCGTTCTAATAAAACAAGGGGCGGGTTAACGCTTAGGCACACTAGCTTTCCAGATTTGAACAGCCGAAGTCCCTGCTTAATTTCAAGTGATTTAGTTTCATTTATTTTCCTGGCTTCATCTTCCATTACCGTTGTTTTTCGAGCTGGTTCTTTTCTGGGTCTGATTTCAAAATCGTCAGAACCACGACAAATTCGCTGCACCTGCTTCATTTGTTGCATTTTATTTGCAACATTTCCATACTATCAGCTTCCTCAATTCTGGTGTAATGCTCTTACTTCTGCCCATTTTTTCAACTAAATAAAATACCTCTGAAATCAATATTTTTGTATTTTTATTATTATTATTTATTCCATATTACAACTGACTTAATATAAATCATTTAGTAACTTTCCTATGATAATTAAATTCATTGTTATTGTGGTACAGCCCAATGGCTAATCATGGCATAAATATTTGCTATAGTGGTGCAGTTGTTAGATCCCATTCACTGGGTCTATTGGCTTGATCCTTTGCAGCCATCTTACTGCCATCGGTCTGTCCAGCATACAGCACATCGCTTTGTTTTCATGCTGTCGGGAACGCGAGGCATACTTGAGAGCCTAATCCGTAGTAACCGCATCGATGCCTTCCATATTTAAGTCTCGGTAGAGGTCTTTATATGTCATTGAGCGTCAATGCTTCCGCCTATCGTGTATCGACTTTCCCCTTACAGTATTCAATGTTACAATTGAACCCTTGCAGTTTTAGGCTCCAGCGAGCAAAACGCCTACTTAGAGAGATCCCTCTGTCTCATTAATCACTTCAAACTTACGTGATCGGTGATAATGGTAAAAGGGTAACCTTCTATGTATTGCCTAAACTTCTCAATACCCAATACAGCTGCGCAACACTCCAGCTGTCGATACCAGCCGGACAGTCCCAGAAAACTCCTGAGTAGCCGAATGATCTTTGGAATGGGAAAAAAATAAAATAGCTGAAACTTTAGAGGTGTCTACTTTTAGAACTACATCACCCACAATGTACCCCAGATATTTCATTATTTTAGGGAAAATTTATGTTTATCCATATTTATAGTTAAACCAGCTCTTTTCAATAATTCGGCTACTTTGAGAAGCTCTGGCAAGATGTTCCACAAATGTCTCAGCTGCTGTCAATAGGTCATCGAGATAAACGAAAACCTGAGTGATTAGTTCGTGAGGTATCACCCGATGCATCATCCGACACATAGTTTGAGTGGCATTGCAGAGTCCGAAAGGCATAACGGTAAATTAGTATAAAGGCCGTCCAGCCACAGTGAAAGCTGTGTTATCCTTCGACCTCTCGTACAACGGAATTTACCAGAAGGCGTCTTTCAAGTCAAGCCATGATATAAATCGTGACTTGTTTAACCGCCCTAGCAATACGAGTTTACCTTCCTCGTATCCAAACGCAATCAAACTCTGCCATTCGCCTTACGGGCTATGGCCATCGGGGAACTCCACGAACTACTACTCTCCTCTATGACGCCAAAAGAGCAAGCATCCTATCGATCTCTTTACTCACTTCAGCTTCAACTGCCGGAGACATAGCATTGTAATGCTGCTCGATGGGTTTCGCATCACCAACGTCAATCTCGTGTTTTAGTAGAGGCGTTTGACCTAAACCAAGAAAAACGGATGCTGGAAATAACTGCCTAACTGTTTCTAACTGTTTACGCTGAATAGCATTCAATTCGTTATAATTAGGTTTTGCATTACAAATAGTCGTCTCTGACCCTAAACCTGAAGAAGACAAATTATGAGAGGGAATTTTTAATTGGAACAATCTCTTTGTTCCTAATGGTGCCTTGCAATGAAGTGGGACCAAACGATGATATGTAATTTTTTTTAAGAAAATCTCTTGAGGATAACAGGGTGTTCTATGAGTACATTTAGTTTAAAAAATTAAAATCGGCCGTCGATTTGTTCCTAAGCTGTCCCAACTATTTCTAAAAGCATTAATAAGCATTGCCAATGGTGCCTTGCAATGAAGTGGGTCCAAACGATGATACGGAATTTTTTTTCAAGAAAATCTCTTGAGGATAACAGGGTGTTCTATGATTACATTTAGTTTAAAAAATTAAAATCGGCCGTCGATTTGTTCCTAAGCTGTCCTAACTACTTCTAAAAGCATTAATAAGCATTGCCAATGGTGCCTTGCAATGAAGTGGGACCAAATGATGATATGTAATTTTTTTCAAGAACATTTATTGAGGCTAACAGGGTGTTCTATGAGTACATTTAGTTTAAAAAATTAAAATCGGCCGTCGATTTGTTCCTAAGCTGTCCTAACTATTTCTAAAAGCATTAATAAGCATTGCCAATGGTGCCTTGCAATGAAGTGGGACCAAATGATGATATGTAATTTTTTTCAAGAACATTTATTGAGGCTAACAGGGTGTTCTATGAGTACATTTAGTTTAAAAAATTAAAATCGGCCGTCGATTTGTTCCTAAGCTGTCCTAACTATTTCTAAAAGCATTAATGAGCATTGCCAATGGTGCCTTGCAATGAAGTGGGTCCAAACGATGATACGTAATTTTGTTTAAGAAAATCTCTTGAGGATAACAGGGTGTTCTATGAGTACATTTAGTTTAAAAAATTAAAATCGGCCGTCGATTTGTTCCTAAGCTGTCCTAACTATTTCAGTGGCAACAACTAAAAACCACTTAAGTCAGTTCTCAATTAAATCGACTTAAGTGGTTTATAGTTGTTGCCACTGATTTGTATAAGCATTAATAAGCATTGCCAATGGTGCCTTGCAATGAAGTGGGTCCAAACGATGATACGGAATTTTTTTCAAGAACATTTATTGAGGCTAACAGGGTGTTCTATGAGTACATTTAGTTTAAAAAATTAAAATCGGCAGTCGATTTGTTCCTAAGCTGTCCCAACTATTTCTAAAAGCATTAATAAGCATTGCCAATGGTGCCTTGCAATGAAGTGGGTCCAAACGATGATACGTAATTTTTTTTAAGAAAATCTCTTGAGGATAACAGGGTGTTCTATGAGTACATTTAGTTTAAAAAATTAAAATCGGCAGTCGATTTGTTCGTAAGCTGTCCCAACTATTTCTAAAAGCATTAATAAGCACTGCGAATAGTGTCTTGCAATGAAGTGGGTCCAAACGATGATACGTAATTTTTTTCAAGAACATCTCTTGAGGCTAACAGAGTGTTCTATGAGGACATTTAGTTTAAAAAATTAAAATCGGCCGTCGATTTGTTCCTAAGCTGTCCTAACTATTTCTAAAAGCATTAATAAGCATTGCCAATGGTGCCTTGCAATGAAGTGGGACCAAATGATGATATGTAATTTTTTTCAAGAACATTTATTGAGGCTAACAGGATGTTCTATGATTACATTTAGTTTAAAAAATTAAAATCGGCCGTCGATTTGTTCCTAAGCTGTCCCAACTATTTCTAAAATCATTAGTAAGCATTGCCAATGCTGCCTTGCAATGAAGTGAGACCAAACGATGATATGTAATTTTGTTCAAGAACATCTCTTGAGGCTAACAGAGTGTTCTATGATGACATTTAGTTTAAAAAATTAAAATCGGCCGTCGATTTGTTCCTAAGCTGTCCTAACTATTTCTAAAAGCATTAATAAGCATTGCCAATGGTGCCTTGCAATGAAGTGGGACCAAATGATGATATGTAATTTTTTTCAAGAACATTTATTGAGGCTAACAGGATGTTCTATGATTACATTTAGTTTAAAAAATTAAAATCGGCCGTCGATTTGTTCCTAAGCTGTCCCAACTATTTCTAAAATCATTAGTAAGCATTGCCAATGCTGCCTTGCAATGAAGTGAGACCAAACGATGATATGTAATTTTGTTCAAGAACATCTCTTGAGGCTAACAGAGTGTTCTATGATGACATTTAGTTTAAAAAATTAAAATCGGCCGTCGATTTGTTCCTAAGCTGTCCTAACTATTTCTAAAAGCATTAATAAGCATTGCCAATGGTGCCTTGCAATGAAGTGGGACCAAATGATGATATGTAATTTTTTTCAAGAACATTTATTGAGGCTAACAGGGTGTTCTATGAGTACATTTAGTTTAAAAAATTAAAATCGGCCGTCGATTTGTTCCTAAGCTGTCCTAACTATTTCTAAAAGCATTAATAAGCATTGCCAATGGTGCCTTGCAATGAAGTGGGACCAAATGATGATATGTAATTTTTTTCAAGAACATTTATTGAGGCTAACAGGGTGTTCTATGAGTACATTTAGTTTAAAAAATTAAAATCGGCCGTCGATTTGTTCCTAAGCTGTCCTAACTATTTCTAAAAGCATTAATGAGCATTGCCAATGGTGCCTTGCAATGAAGTGGGTCCAAACGATGATACGTAATTTTGTTTAAGAAAATCTCTTGAGGATAACAGGGTGTTCTATGAGTACATTTAGTTTAAAAAATTAAAATCGGCCGTCGATTTGTTCCTAAGCTGTCCTAACTATTTCAGTGGCAACAACTAAAAACCACTTAAGTCAGTTCTCAATTAAATCGAATTAAGTGGTTTTTAGTTGTTGCCACTGATTTGTATAAGCATTAATAAGCATTGCCAATGGTGCCTTGCAATGAAGTGGGTCCAAACGATGATACGGAATTTTTTTCAAGAACATTTATTGAGGCTAACAGGGTGTTCTATGAGTACATTTAGTTTAAAAAATTAAAATCGGCAGTCGATTTGTTCCTAAGCTGTCCCAACTATTTCTAAAAGCATTAATAAGCATTGCCAATGGTGCCTTGCAATGAAGTGGGTCCAAACGATGATACGTAATTTTTTTTAAGAAAATCTCTTGAGGATAACAGGGTGTTCTATGAGTACATTTAGTTTAAAAAATTAAAATCGGCAGTCGATTTGTTCGTAAGCTGTCCCAACTATTTCTAAAAGCATTAATAAGCATTGCCAATGGTGCCTTTCAATGAAGTGGGTCAAAACGATGATATGTAATTTTTTTAAAGAAAATCTCTTGAGGATAACAGGGTGTTCTATGATTACATTTAGTTTAGAAAATTAAAATCGGCCGTCGATTTGTTCCTAAGTTGTCCTAACTATTTCTAAAAGCATTAATAAGCATTGCCAATGCTGCCTTGCAATGAGGTGGGACCAAACGATGATATGTAATTTTTTTCAAAAACACTTATTGAGGCTAACAGGGTGTTCTTTGATTACATTTAGTTTAAAAAATTAAAATCGGCCGTCGATTTGTTCCTAAGCTGTCCTAACTATTTCTAAAAGCATTAATAAGCATTGCCAATGCTGCCTTTCAATGAAGTGGGTCCAAACGATGATACGTAATTTTTTTCAAGAACATCTCTTGAGGATAACAGGGTGTTCTATGATTACATTTAGTTTAAAAAATTAAAATCGGCCGTCGATTTGTTCCTAAGCTGTCCTAACTACTTCTAAAAGCATTAATAAGCATTGCCAATGGTGCCTTGCAATGAAGTGGGACCAAATGATGATATGTAATTTTTTTCAAGAACATTTATTGAGGCTAACAGGGTGTTCTATGATTACATTTGGTTTAAAAAATTAAAATCGGCCGTCGATTTGTTCCTAAGCTGTCCCAACTATTTCTAAAATCATTAGTAAGCATTGCCAATGCTGCCTTGCAATGAAGTGAGACCAAACGATGATATGTAATTTTTTTCAAGAACATCTCTTGAGGCTAACAGAGTGTTCTATGATGACATTTAGTTTAAAAAATTAAAATCGGCCGTCGATTTGTTCCTAAGCTGTCCTAACTATTTCTAAAAGCATTAATAAGCATTGCCAATGGTGCCTTGCAATGAAGTGGGACCAAATGATGATATGTAATTTTTTTCAAGAACATTTATTGAGGCTAACAGGGTGTTCTATGATTACATTTAGTTTAAAAAATTAAAATCGGCCGTCGATTTGTTCCTAAGCTGTCCTAACTATTTCTAAAAGCATTAATAAGCATTGCCAATGGTGCCTTGCAATGAAGTGGGACCAAATGATGATATGTAATTTTTTTCAAGAACATTTATTGAGGCTAACAGGGTGTTCTATGATTACATTTAGTTTAAAAAATTAAAATCGGCCGTCGATTTGTTCCTAAGCTGTCCTAACTATTTCTAAAAGCATTAATGAGCATTGCCAATGGTGCCTTGCAATGAAGTGGGTCCAAACGATGATACGTAATTTTGTTTAAGAAAATCTCTTGAGGATAACAGGGTGTTCTATGAGTACATTTAGTTTAAAAAATTAAAATCGGCCGTCGATTTGTTCCTAAGCTGTCCTAACTATTTGTATAAGCATTAATAAGCATTGCCAATAGTGCCTTGCAATGAAGTGGGTCCAAACGATGATACGGAATTTTTTTCAAGAACATTTATTGAGGCTAACAGGGTGTTCTATGAGTACATTTAGTTTAAAAAATTAAAATCGGCAGTCGATTTGTTCCTAAGCTGTCCCAACTATTTCTAAAAGCATTAATAAGCATTGCCAATGGTGCCTTGCAATGAAGTGGGTCCAAACGATGATACGTAATTTTTTTTAAGAAAATCTCTTGAGGATAACAGGGTGTTCTATGAGTACATTTAGTTTAAAAAATTAAAATCGGCAGTCGATTTGTTCGTAAGCTGTCCCAACTATTTCTAAAAGCATTAATAAGCATTGCCAATGGTGCCTTTCAATGAAGTGGGTCAAAACGATGATATGTAATTTTTTTCAAGAAAATCTCTTGAGGATAACAGGGTGTTCTATGATTACATTTAGTTTAAAAAATTAAAATCGGCCGTCGATTTGTTCCTAAGCTGTCCTAACTATTTCTAAAAGCATTAATAAGCATTGCCAATGGTGCCTTGCAATGAAGTGGGACCAAATGATGATATGTAATTTTTTTCAAGAACATTTATTGAGGCTAACAGGGTGTTCTATGATTACATTTAGTTTAAAAAATTAAAATCGGCCGTCGATTTGTTCCTAAGCTGTCCTAACTATTTCTAAAAGCATTAATGAGCATTGCCAATGGTGCCTTGCAATGAAGTGGGTCCAAACGATGATACGTAATTTTGTTTAAGAAAATCTCTTGAGGATAACAGGGTGTTCTATGAGTACATTTAGTTTAAAAAATTAAAATCGGCCGTCGATTTGTTCCTAAGCTGTCCTAACTATTTGTATAAGCATTAATAAGCATTGCCAATGGTGCCTTGCAATGAAGTGGGTCCAAACGATGATACGGAATTTTTTTCAAGAACATTTATTGAGGCTAACAGGGTGTTCTATGAGTACATTAAGTTTAAAAAATTAAAATCGGCAGTCGATTTGTTCCTAAGCTGTCCCAACTATTTCTAAAAGCATTAATAAGCATTGCCAATGGTGCCTTGCAATGAAGTGGGTCCAAACGATGATACGTAATTTTTTTTAAGAAAATCTCTTGAGGATAACAGGGTGTTCTATGAGTACATTTAGTTTAAAAAATTAAAATCGGCAGTCGATTTGTTCGTAAGCTGTCCCAACTATTTCTAAAAGCATTAATAAGCATTGCCAATGGTGCCTTTCAATGAAGTGGGTCAAAACGATGATATGTAATTTTTTTCAAGAAAATCTCTTGAGGATAACACAGTGTTCTATGATGACATTTAGTTTAAAAAATTAAAATCGGCCGTCGATTTGTTCCTAAGCTGTCCTAACTATTTCTAAAAGCATTAATAAGCATTGCCAATGGTGCCTTGCAATGAAGTGGGACCAAATGATGATATGTAATTTTTTTCAAGAACATTTATTGAGGCTAACAGGGTGTTCTATGATTACATTTAGTTTAAAAAATTAAAATCGGCCGTCGATTTGTTCCTAAGCTGTCCTAACTATTTCTAAAAGCATTAATAAGCATTGCCAATGGTGCCTTGCAATGAAGTGGGACCAAATGATGATATGTAATTTTTTTCAAGAACATTTATTGAGGCTAACAGGGTGTTCTATGATTACATTTAGTTTAAAAAATTAAAATCGGCCGTCGATTTGTTCCTAAGCTGTCCTAACTATTTCTAAAAGCATTAATGAGCATTGCCAATGGTGCCTTGCAATGAAGTGGGTCCAAACGATGATACGTAATTTTTTTTAAGAAAATCTCTTGAGGATAACAGGGTGTTCTATGAGTACATTTAGTTTAAAAAATTAAAATCGGCAGTCGATTTGTTCGTAAGCTGTCCCAACTATTTCTAAAAGCATTAATAAGCATTGCCAATGGTGCCTTGCAATGAAGTGGGACCAAATGATGATACGTAATTTTTTTCAAGAACATTTATTGAGGCTAACAGGGTGTTCTATGATTACATTTAGTTTAAAAAATTAAAATCGGCCGTCGATTTGTTCCTAAGCTGTCCCAACTATTTCTAAAATCATTAGTAAGCATTGCCAATGCTGCCTTGCAATGAAGTGAGACCAAACGATGATATGTAATTTTTTTCAAGAACATCTCTTGAGGCTAACAGAGTGTTCTATGATGACATTTAGTTTAAAAAATTAAAATCGGCCGTCGATTTGTTCCTAAGCTGTCCTAACTATTTCTAAAAGCATTAATAAGCATTGCCAATGGTGCCTTGCAATGAAGTGGGTCCAAACGATGATACGTAATTTTTTTTAAGAAAATCTCTTGAGGATAACAGTGTGTTCTATGAGTACATTTAGTTTAAAAAATTAAAATCGGCCGTCGATTTGTTCCTAAGCTGTCCTAACTATTTCTAAAAGCATTAATAAGCATTGCCAATGCTGCCTTTCAATGAAGTGGGTCAAAACGATGATACGTAATTTTTTCAAGAAAATCTCTTGAGGATAACACAGTGTTCTATGATGACATTTAGTTTAAAAAATTAAAATCGGCCGTCGATTTGTTCCTAAGCTGTCCAAACTATTTCTAAAAGCATTAATAAGCATTGCCAATGGTGCCTTGCAATGAAGTGGGTCCAAACGATGATACGTTATTTTGTTTAAGAAAATCTCTTGAGGATAACAGGGTGTTCTATGAGTACATTTAGTTTAAAAAATTAAAATCGGCCGTCGATTTGTTCCTAAGCTGTCCTAACTATTTCTAAAAGCATTAATAAGCATTGCCAATGGTGCCTTGCAATGAAGTGGGACCAAATGATGATATGTAATTTTTTTCAAGAACATTTATTGAGGCTAACAGGGTGTTCTATGATTACATTTAGTTTAAAAAATTAAAATCGGCCGTCGATTTGTTCCTAAGCTGTCCTAACTATTTCTAAAAGCATTAATGAGCATTGCCAATGGTGCCTTGCAATGAAGTGGGTCCAAACGATGATACGTAATTTTTTTTAAGAAAATCTCTTGAGGATAACAGGGTGTTCTATGAGTACATTTAGTTTAAAAAATTAAAATCGGCAGTCGATTTGTTCGTAAGCTGTCCCAACTATTTCTAAAAGCATTAATAAGCATTGCCAATGGTGCCTTGCAATGAAGTGGGACCAAATGATGATACGTAATTTTTTTCAAGAACATTTATTGAGGCTAACAGGGTGTTCTATGATTACATTTAGTTTAAAAAATTAAAATCGGCCGTCGATTTGTTCCTAAGCTGTCCCAACTATTTCTAAAATCATTAGTAAGCATTGCCAATGCTGCCTTGCAATGAAGTGAGACCAAACGATGATATGTAATTTTTTTCAAGAACATCTCTTGAGGCTAACAGAGTGTTCTATGATGACATTTAGTTTAAAAAATTAAAATCGGCCGTCGATTTGTTCCTAAGCTGTCCTAACTATTTCTAAAAGCATTAATAAGCATTGCCAATGGTGCCTTGCAATGAAGTGGGTCCAAACGATGATACGTAATTTTTTTTAAGAAAATCTCTTGAGGATAACAGTGTGTTCTATGAGTACATTTAGTTTAAAAAATTAAAATCGGCCGTCGATTTGTTCCTAAGCTGTCCTAACTATTTCTAAAAGCATTAATAAGCATTGCCAATGCTGCCTTTCAATGAAGTGGGTCAAAACGATGATACGTAATTTTTTCAAGAAAATCTCTTGAGGATAACACAGTGTTCTATGATGACATTTAGTTTAAAAAATTAAAATCGGCCGTCGATTTGTTCCTAAGCTGTCCAAACTATTTCTAAAAGCATTAATAAGCATTGCCAATGGTGCCTTGCAATGAAGTGGGTCCAAACGATGATACGTTATTTTGTTTAAGAAAATCTCTTGAGGATAACAGGGTGTTCTATGAGTACATTTAGTTTAAAAAATTAAAATCGGCCGTCGATTTGTTCCTAAGCTGTCCTAACTATTTCTAAAAGCATTAATAAGCATTGCCAATGGTGCCTTGCAATGAAGTGGGACCAAATGATGATATGTAATTTTTTTCAAGAACATTTATTGAGGCTAACAGGGTGTTCTATGATTACATTTAGTTTAAAAAATTAAAATCGGCCGTCGATTTGTTCCTAAGCTGTCCTAACTATTTCTAAAAGCATTAATGAGCATTGCCAATGGTGCCTTGCAATGAAGTGGGTCCAAACGATGATACGTAATTTTTTTTAAGAAAATCTCTTGAGGATAACAGGGTGTTCTATGAGTACATTTAGTTTAAAAAATTAAAATCGGCCGTCGATTTGTTCCTAAGTTGTCCTAACTATTTCTAAAAGCATTAATAAGCATTGCCAATGCTGCCTTGCAATGAGGTGGGACCAAACGATGATACGTAATTTTTTTTAAGAAAATCTCTTGAGGATAACAGGGTGTTCTATGAGTACATTTAGTTTAAAAAATTAAAATCGGCAGTCGATTTGTTCGTAAGCTGTCCCAACTATTTCTAAAAGCATTAATAAGCATTGCCAATGGTGCCTTGCAATGAAGTGGGTCCAAACGATGATACGTAATTTTTTTCAAGAAAATCTCTTGAGGCTAACAGGGTGTTCTATGATGACATTTAGTTTAAAAAATTAAAATCGGCCGTCGATTTGTTCCTAAGCTGTCCTAACTATTTCTAAAAGCATTAATAAGCATTGCCAATGGTGCCTTGCAATGAAGTGGGTCCAAACGATGATACGTAATTTTTTCAAGAAAATCTCTTCAGGATAACAGTGTGTTCTATGAGTACATTTAGTTTAAAAAATTAAAATCGGCCGTCGATTTGTTCCTAAGCTGTCCTAACTATTTCTAAAAGCATTAATAAGCATTGCCAATGCTGCCTTTCAATGAAGTGGGTCAAAACGATGATACGTAATTTTTTCAAGAAAATCTCTTGAGGATAACAGGGTGTTCTATGAGTACATTTAGTTTAAAAAATTAAAATCGGCCGTCGATTTGTTTCTAAGTTGTCCTAACTATTTCTAAAAGCATTAATAAGCATTGCCAATGGTGCCTTGCAATGAAGTGAGTCCAAACGATGATATTTAATTTTTTTCAAGAAAATCTCTTGAGGCTAACACAGTGTTCTATGATGACATTTAGTTTAAAAAATTAAAATCGGCCGTCGATTTGTTCCTAAGCTGTCCTAACTATTTCTAAAAGCATTAATAAGCATTGCCAATGGTGCCTTGCAATGAAGTGGGACCAAATGATGATATGTAATTTTTTTCAAGAACATTTATTGAGGCTAACAGGGTGTTCTATGATTACATTTAGTTTAAAAAATTAAAATCGGCCGTCGATTTGTTCCTAAGCTGTCCTAACTATTTCTAAAAGCATTAATAAGCATTGCCAATGGTGCCTTGCAATGAAGTGGGACCAAATGATGATATGTAATTTTTTTCAAGAACATTTATTGAGGCTAACAGGGTGTTCTATGATTACATTTAGTTTAAAAAATTAAAATCGGCCGTCGATTTGTTCCTAAGCTGTCCTAACTATTTCTAAAAGCATTAATAAGCATTGCCAATGGTGCCTTGCAATGAAGTGGGTCCAAACGATGATACGTAATTTTTTTTAAGAAAATCTCTTGAGGATAACAGGGTGTTCTATGAGTACATTTAGTTTAAAAAATTAAAATCGGCAGTCGATTTGTTCCTAAGCTGTCCCAACTATTTCTAAAAGCATTAATAAGCATTGCCAATGGTGCCTTGCAATGAAGTGGGACCAAATGATGATATGTAATTTTTTTCAAGAACATTTATTGAGGCTAACAGGGTGTTCTATGATTACATTTAGTTTAAAAAATTAAAATCGGCCGTCGATTTGTTCCTAAGCTGTCCTAACTATTTCTAAAAGCATTAATAAGCATTGCCAATGGTGCCTTGCAATGAAGTGGGACCAAATGATGATATGTAATTTTTTTCAAGAACATTTATTGAGGCTAACAGGGTGTTCTATGATTACATTTAGTTTAAAAAATTAAAATCGGCCGTCGATTTGTTCCTAAGCTGTCCCAACTATTTCTAAAATCATTAGTAAGCATTGCCAATGCTGCCTTGCAATGAAGTGAGACCAAACGATGATATGTAATTTTTTTCAAGAACATCTCTTGAGGCTAACAGAGTGTTCTATGATGACATTTAGTTTAAAAAATTAAAATCGGCCGTCGATTTGTTCCTAAGCTGTCCTAACTATTTCTAAAAGCATTAATAAGCATTGCCAATGGTGCCTTGCAATGAAGTGGGTCCAAACGATGATACGTAATTTTGTTTAAGAAAATCTCTTGAGGATAACAGGGTGTTCTATGAGTATATTTAGTTTAAAAAATTAAAATCGGCCGTCGATTTGTTTCTAAGCTGTCCTAACTATTTGTATAAGCATTAATAAGCATTGCCAATGGTGCCTTGCAATGAAGTGGGTCCAAACGATGATACGGAATTTTTTTCAAGAACATTTATTGAGGCTAACAGGGTGTTCTATGAGTACATTTAGTTTAAAAAATTAAAATCGGCAGTCGATTTGTTCCTAAGCTGTCCCAACTATTTCTAAAAGCATTAATAAGCATTGCCAATGGTGCCTTGCAATGAAGTGGGTCCAAACGATGATACGTAATTTTTTTTAAGAAAATCTCTTGAGGATAACAGGGTGTTCTATGATTACATTTAGTTTAAAAAATTAAAATCGGCAGTCGATTTGTTCGTAAGCTGTCCCAACTATTTCTAAAAGCATTAATAAGCATTGCCAATGGTGCCTTGCAATGAAGTGGGTCAAAACGATGATATGTAATTTTTTTCTAGAAAATCTCTTGAGGATAACAGGGTGTTCTATGAGTACATTTAGTTTAAAAAATTAAAATCGGCAGTCGATTTGTTCCTAAGCTGTCCTAACTATTTCTAAAAGCATTAATAAGCATTGCCAATGGTGCCTTGCAATGAAGTGGGTCCAAACGATGATACGTAATTTTTTTTAAGAAAATCTCTTGAGGATAACAGGGTGTTCTATGAGTACATTTAGTTTAAAAAATTAAAATCGGCCGTCGATTTGTTCCTAAGCTGTCCTAACTATTTCTAAAAGCATTAATCAGCATTGCCAATGGTGCCTTTCAATGAAGTGGGTCAAAACGATGATATGTAATTTTTTTCAAGAAAATCTCTTGAGTATAACAGGGTGTTCTATGATTACATTTAGTTTAAAAAATTAAAATCGGCCGTCGATTTGTTCCTAAGTTGTCCTAACTATTTCTAAAAGCATTAATAAGCATTGCCAATGCTGCCTTGCAATGTGGTGGGACCAAACGATGATATGTAATTTTTTTCAAAAACACTTATTGAGGCTAACACAGTGTTCTATGATTACATTTAGTTTAAAAAATTAAAATCGGCCGTCGATTTGTTCCTAAGCTGTCCTAACTATTTCTAAAAGCATTAATAAGCATTGCCAATGGTGCCTTGCAATGAAGTGGGTCCAAACGATGATACGTAATTTTTTTTAAGAAAATCTCTTGAGGATAACAGGGTGTTCTATGATTACATTTAGTTTAAAAAATTAAAATCGGCCGTCGATTTGTTCCTAAGTTGTCCTAACTATTTCTAAAAGCATTAATAAGCATTGCCAATGCTGCCTTGCAATGAGGTGGGACAAACGATGATATGTAATTTTTTTCAAAAACACTTATTGAGGCTAACAGGGTGTTCTATGATTACATTTAGTTTAAAAAATTAAAATCGGCCGTCGATTTGTTCCTAAGCTGTCCTAACTATTTCTAAAAGCATTAATAAGCATTGCCAATGGTGCCTTGCAATGAAGTGGGTCCAAACGATGATACGTAATTTTTTTTAAGAAAATATCTTGAGGATAACAGTGTGTTCTATGAGTACATTTAGTTTAAAAAATTTAAATCGGCCGTCGATTTGTTCCTAAGCTGTCCTAACTATTTCTAAAAGCATTAATAAGCATTGCCAATGCTGCCTTTCAATGAAGTGGGTCAAAACGATGATACGTAATTTTTTCAAGAAAATCTCTTGAGGATAACAGGGTGTTCTATGAGTACATTTAGTTTAAAAAATTAAAATCGGCCGTCGATTTGTTTCTAAGTTGTCCTAACTATTTCTAAAAGCATTAATAAGCATTGCCAATGGTGCCTTGCAATGAAGTGAGTCCAAACGATGATATTTAATTTTTTTCAAGAAAATCTCTTGAGGCTAACACAGTGTTCTATGATGACATTTAGTTTAAAAAATTAAAATCGGCCGTCGATTTGTTCCTAAGCTGTCCTAACTATTTCTAAAAGCATTAATAAGCATTGCCAATGGTGCCTTGCAATGAAGTGGGTCCAAACGATGATACGTAATTTTGTTTAAGAAAATCTCTTGAGGATAACAGGGTGTTCTATGAGTACATTTAGTTTAAAAAATTAAAATCGGCCGTCGATTTGTTCCTAAGCTGTTCTAACTATTTCTAAAAGCATTAATAAGCATTGCCAATGGTGCCTTTCAATGAAGTGGGTCAAAACGATGATATGTAATTTTTTTCAAGAAAATCTCTTGAGGATAACAGGGTGTTCTATGATTACATTTAGTTTAAAAAATTAAAATCGGCCGTCGATTTGTTCCTAAGTTGTCCTAACTATTTCTAAAAGCATTAATAAGCATTGCCAATGCTGCCTTGCAATGAGGTGGGACCAAACGATGATATGTAATTTTTTTCAAAAACACTTATTGAGGCTAACAGGGTGTTCTATGATTACATTTAGTTTAAAAAATTAAAATCGGCCGTCGATTTGTTCCTAAGCTGTCCTAACTATTTCTAAAAGCATTAATAAGCATTGCCAATGCTGCCTTTCAATGAAGTGGGTCAAAACGATGATACGTAATTTTTTCAAGAAAATCTCTTGAGGATAACAGGGTGTTCTATGAGTACATTTAGTTTAAAAAATTAAAATCGGCCGTCGATTTGTTTCTAAGTTGTCCTAACTATTTCTAAAAGCATTAATAAGCATTGCCAATGGTGCCTTGCAATGAAGTGGGTCCAAACGATGATACGTAATTTTTTTCAAGAAAATCTCTTGAGGATAACAGGGTGTTCTATGAGTACATTTAGTTTAAAAAATTAAAATCGGCCGTCGATTTGTTCCTAAGCTGTCCTAACTATTTCTAAAAGCATTAATAAGCATTGCCAATGGTGCCTTTCAATGAAGTGGGTCAAAACGATGATATGTAATTTTTTTCAAGAAAATCTCTTGAGGATAACAGTGTGTTCTATGAGTACATTTAGTTTAAAAAATTAAAATCGGCCGTCGATTTGTTCCTAAGCTGTCCTAACTATTTCTAAAAGCATTAATAAGCATTGCCAATGGTGCCTTGCAATGAAGTGGGTCCAAACGATGATACGTAATTTTTTCAAGAAAATCTCTTGAGGATAACAGGGTGTTCTATGAGTACATTTAGTTTAAAAAATTAAAATCGGCCGTCGATTTGTTTCTAAGTTGTCCTAACTATTTCTAAAAGCATTAATAAGCATTGCCAATGGTGCCTTGCAATGAAGTGAGTCCAAACGATGATATTTAATTTTTTTCAAGAAAATCTCTTGAGGCTAACACAGTGTTCTATGATGACATTTAGTTTAAAAAATTAAAATCGGCCGTCGATTTGTTCCTAAGCTGTCCTAACTATTTCTAAAAGCATTAATAAGCATTGCCAATGGTGCCTTGCAATGAAGTGGGTCCAAACGATGATACGTAATTTTGTTTAAGAAAATCTCTTGAGGATAACAGGGTGTTCTATGAGTACATTTAGTTTAAAAAATTAAAATCGGCCGTTTTGTTTCTAAGTTGTCCTAACTATTTCTAAAAGCATTAATAAGCATTGCCAATGGTGCCTTGCAATGAAGTGAGTCCAAACGATGATATTTAATTTTTTTCAAGAAAATCTCTTGAGGCTAACACAGTGTTCTATGATGACATTTAGTTTAAAAAATTAAAATCGGCCGTCGATTTGTTCCTAAGCTGTCCTAACTATTTCTAAAAGCATTAATAAACATTGCCAATGGTGCCTTGCAATGAAGTGGGTCCAAACGATGATACGTAATTTTTTTTAAGAAAATCTCTTGAGGATAACAGGGTGTTCTATGAGTACATTTAGTTTAAAAAATTAAAATCGGCCGTCGATTTGTTCCTAAGCTGTTCTAACTATTTCTAAAAGCATTAATAAGCATTGCCAATGGTGCCTTTCAATGAAGTGGGTCAAAACGATGATATGTAATTTTTTTCAAGAAAATCTCTTGAGGATAACAGGGTGTTCTATGATTACATTTAGTTTAAAAAATTAAAATCGGCCGTCGATTTGTTCCTAAGTTGTCCTAACTATTTCTAAAAGCATTAATAAGCATTGCCAATGCTGCCTTGCAATGAGGTGGGACCAAACGATGATATGTAATTTTTTTCAAAAACACTTATTGAGGCTAACAGGGTGTTCTATGATTACATTTAGTTTAAAAAATTAAAATCGGCCGTCGATTTGTTCCTAAGCTGTCCTAACTATTTCTAAAAGCATTAATAAGCATTGCCAATGCTGCCTTTCAATGAAGTGGGTCAAAACGATGATACGTAATTTTTTCAAGAAAATCTCTTGAGGATAACAGGGTGTTCTATGAGTACATTTAGTTTAAAAAATTAAAATCGGCCGTCGATTTGTTTCTAAGTTGTCCTAACTATTTCTAAAAGCATTAATAAGCATTGCCAATGGTGCCTTGCAATGAAGTGGGTCCAAACGATGATACGTAATTTTTTTCAAGAAAATCTCTTGAGGATAACAGGGTGTTCTATGAGTACATTTAGTTTAAAAAATTAAAATCGGCCGTCGATTTGTTCCTAAGCTGTCCTAACTATTTCTAAAAGCATTAATAAGCATTGCCAATGGTGCCTTTCAATGAAGTGGGTCAAAACGATGATATGTAATTTTTTTCAAGAAAATCTCTTGAGGATAACAGTGTGTTCTATGAGTACATTTAGTTTAAAAAATTAAAATCGGCCGTCGATTTGTTCCTAAGCTGTCCTAACTATTTCTAAAAGCATTAATAAGCATTGCCAATGGTGCCTTGCAATGAAGTGGGTCCAAACGATGATACGTAATTTTTTTTAAGAAAATCTCTTGAGGATAACAGTGTGTTCTATGAGTACATTTAGTTTAAAAAATTAAAATCGGCCGTCGATTTGTTCCTAAGCTGTCCTAACTATTTCTAAAAGCATTAATAAGCATTGCCAATGCTGCCTTTCAATGAAGTGGGTCAAAACGATGATACGTAATTTTTTCAAGAAAATCTCTTGAGGATAACAGGGTGTTCTATGAGTACATTTAGTTTAAAAAATTAAAATCGGCCGTCGATTTGTTTCTAAGTTGTCCTAACTATTTCTAAAAGCATTAATAAGCATTGCCAATGGTGCCTTGCAATGAAGTGAGTCCAAACGATGATATTTAATTTTTTTCAAGAAAATCTCTTGAGGCTAACACAGTGTTCTATGATGACATTTAGTTTAAAAAATTAAAATCGGCCGTCGATTTGTTCCTAAGCTGTCCTAACTATTTCTAAAAGCATTAATAAGCATTGCCAATGGTGCCTTGCAATGAAGTGGGTCCAAACGATGATACGTAATTTTGTTTAAGAAAATCTCTTGAGGATAACAGGGTGTTCTATGAGTACATTTAGTTTAAAAAATTAAAATCGGCCGTCGATTTGTTCCTAAGCTGTTCTAACTATTTCTAAAAGCATTAATAAGCATTGCCAATGGTGCCTTTCAATGAAGTGGGTCAAAACGATGATATGTAATTTTTTTCAAGAAAATCTCTTGAGGATAACAGGGTGTTCTATGATTACATTTAGTTTAAAAAATTAAAATCGGCCGTCGATTTGTTCCTAAGTTGTCCTAACTATTTCTAAAAGCATTAATAAGCATTGCCAATGCTGCCTTGCAATGAGGTGGGACCAAACGATGATATGTAATTTTTTTCAAAAACACTTATTGAGGCTAACAGGGTGTTCTATGATTACATTTAGTTTAAAAAATTAAAATCGGCCGTCGATTTGTTCCTAAGCTGTCCTAACTATTTCTAAAAGCATTAATAAGCATTGCCAATGCTGCCTTTCAATGAAGTGGGTCAAAACGATGATACGTAATTTTTTCAAGAAAATCTCTTGAGGATAACAGGGTGTTCTATGAGTACATTTAGTTTAAAAAATTAAAATCGGCCGTCGATTTGTTTCTAAGTTGTCCTAACTATTTCTAAAAGCATTAATAAGCATTGCCAATGGTGCCTTGCAATGAAGTGGGTCCAAACGATGATACGTAATTTTTTTCAAGAAAATCTCTTGAGGATAACAGGGTGTTCTATGAGTACATTTAGTTTAAAAAATTAAAATCGGCCGTCGATTTGTTCCTAAGCTGTCCTAACTATTTCTAAAAGCATTAATAAGCATTGCCAATGGTGCCTTTCAATGAAGTGGGTCAAAACGATGATATGTAATTTTTTTCAAGAAAATCTCTTGAGGATAACAGTGTGTTCTATGAGTACATTTAGTTTAAAAAATTAAAATCGGCCGTCGATTTGTTCCTAAGCTGTCCTAACTATTTCTAAAAGCATTAATAAGCATTGCCAATGGTGCCTTGCAATGAAGTGGGTCCAAACGATGATACGTAATTTTTTCAAGAAAATCTCTTGAGGATAACAGGGTGTTCTATGAGTACATTTAGTTTAAAAAATTAAAATCGGCCGTCGATTTGTTTCTAAGTTGTCCTAACTATTTCTAAAAGCATTAATAAGCATTGCCAATGGTGCCTTGCAATGAAGTGAGTCCAAACGATGATATTTAATTTTTTTCAAGAAAATCTCTTGAGGCTAACACAGTGTTCTATGATGACATTTAGTTTAAAAAATTAAAATCGGCCGTCGATTTGTTCCTAAGCTGTCCTAACTATTTCTAAAAGCATTAATAAGCATTGCCAATGGTGCCTTGCAATGAAGTGGGTCCAAACGATGATACGTAATTTTGTTTAAGAAAATCTCTTGAGGATAACAGGGTGTTCTATGAGTACATTTAGTTTAAAAAATTAAAATCGGCCGTTTTGTTTCTAAGTTGTCCTAACTATTTCTAAAAGCATTAATAAGCATTGCCAATGGTGCCTTGCAATGAAGTGAGTCCAAACGATGATATTTAATTTTTTTCAAGAAAATCTCTTGAGGCTAACACAGTGTTCTATGATGACATTTAGTTTAAAAAATTAAAATCGGCCGTCGATTTGTTCCTAAGCTGTCCTAACTATTTCTAAAAGCATTAATAAACATTGCCAATGGTGCCTTGCAATGAAGTGGGTCCAAACGATGATACGTAATTTTTTTTAAGAAAATCTCTTGAGGATAACAGGGTGTTCTATGAGTACATTTAGTTTAAAAAATTAAAATCGGCCGTCGATTTGTTCCTAAGCTGTTCTAACTATTTCTAAAAGCATTAATAAGCATTGCCAATGGTGCCTTTCAATGAAGTGGGTCAAAACGATGATATGTAATTTTTTTCAAGAAAATCTCTTGAGGATAACAGGGTGTTCTATGATTACATTTAGTTTAAAAAATTAAAATCGGCCGTCGATTTGTTCCTAAGTTGTCCTAACTATTTCTAAAAGCATTAATAAGCATTGCCAATGCTGCCTTGCAATGAGGTGGGACCAAACGATGATATGTAATTTTTTTCAAAAACACTTATTGAGGCTAACAGGGTGTTCTATGATTACATTTAGTTTAAAAAATTAAAATCGGCCGTCGATTTGTTCCTAAGCTGTCCTAACTATTTCTAAAAGCATTAATAAGCATTGCCAATGCTGCCTTTCAATGAAGTGGGTCAAAACGATGATACGTAATTTTTTCAAGAAAATCTCTTGAGGATAACAGGGTGTTCTATGAGTACATTTAGTTTAAAAAATTAAAATCGGCCGTCGATTTGTTTCTAAGTTGTCCTAACTATTTCTAAAAGCATTAATAAGCATTGCCAATGGTGCCTTGCAATGAAGTGGGTCCAAACGATGATACGTAATTTTTTTCAAGAAAATCTCTTGAGGATAACAGGGTGTTCTATGAGTACATTTAGTTTAAAAAATTAAAATCGGCCGTCGATTTGTTCCTAAGCTGTCCTAACTATTTCTAAAAGCATTAATAAGCATTGCCAATGGTGCCTTGCAATGAAGTGGGTCCAAACGATGATACGTAATTTTTTTTAAGAAAATCTCTTGAGGATAACAGTGTGTTCTATGAGTACATTTAGTTTAAAAAATTAAAATCGGCCGTCGATTTGTTCCTAAGCTGTCCTAACTATTTCTAAAAGCATTAATAAGCATTGCCAATGCTGCCTTTCAATGAAGTGGGTCAAAACGATGATACGTAATTTTTTCAAGAAAATCTCTTGAGGATAACAGGGTGTTCTATGAGTACATTTAGTTTAAAAAATTAAAATCGGCCGTCGATTTGTTTCTAAGTTGTCCTAACTATTTCTAAAAGCATTAATAAGCATTGCCAATGGTGCCTTGCAATGAAGTGAGTCCAAACGATGATATTTAATTTTTTTCAAGAAAATCTCTTGAGGCTAACACAGTGTTCTATGATGACATTTAGTTTAAAAAATTAAAATCGGCCGTCGATTTGTTCCTAAGCTGTCCTAACTATTTCTAAAAGCATTAATAAGCATTGCCAATGGTGCCTTGCAATGAAGTGGGTCCAAACGATGATACGTAATTTTGTTTAAGAAAATCTCTTGAGGATAACAGGGTGTTCTATGAGTACATTTAGTTTAAAAAATTAAAATCGGCCGTCGATTTGTTCCTAAGCTGTCCTAACTATTTGTATAAGCATTAATAAGCATTGCCAATGGTGCCTTGCAATGAAGTGGGTCCAAACGATGATACGTAATTTTTTTCAAGAAAATCTCTTGAGGATAACAGGGTGTTCTATGATTACATTTAGTTTAAAAAATTAAAATCGGCCGTCGATTTGTTCCTAAGTTGTCCTAACTATTTCTAAAAGCATTAATAAGCATTGCCAATGCTGCCTTGCAATGAGGTGGGACAAACGATGATATGTAATTTTTTTCAAAAACACTTATTGAGGCTAACAGGGTGTTCTATGATTACATTTAGTTTAAAAAATTAAAATCGGCCGTCGATTTGTTCCTAAGCTGTCCTAACTATTTCTAAAAGCATTAATAAGCATTGCCAATGGTGCCTTGCAATGAAGTGGGTCCAAACGATGATACGTAATTTTTTTTAAGAAAATCTCTTGAGGATAACAGGGTGTTCTATGAGTACATTTAGTTTAAAAAATTAAAATCGGCCGTCGATTTGTTCCTAAGCTGTCCTAACTATTTCTAAAAGCATTAATAAGCATTGCCAATGCTGCCTTTCAATGAAGTGGGTCAAAACGATGATACGTAATTTTTTCAAGAAAATCTCTTGAGGATAACAGGGTGTTCTATGAGTACATTTAGTTTAAAAAATTAAAATCGGCCGTCGATTTGTTTCTAAGTTGTCCTAACTATTTCTAAAAGCATTAATAAGCATTGCCAATGGTGCCTTGCAATGAAGTGAGTCCAAACGATGATATTTAATTTTTTTCAAGAAAATCTCTTGAGGCTAACACAGTGTTCTATGATGACATTTAGTTTAAAAAATTAAAATCGGCCGTCGATTTGTTCCTAAGCTGTCCTAACTATTTCTAAAAGCATTAATAAGCATTGCCAATGGTGCCTTGCAATGAAGTGGGACCAAATGATGATATGTAATTTTTTTCAAGAACATTTATTGAGGCTAACAGGGTGTTCTATGATTACATTTAGTTTAAAAAATTAAAATCGGCCGTCGATTTGTTCCTAAGTTGTCCTAACTATTTCTAAAAGCATTAATAAGCATTGCCAATGCTGCCTTGCAATGAGGTGGGACAAACGATGATATGTAATTTTTTTCAAAAACACTTATTGAGGCTAACAGGGCGTTCTATGATTACATTTAGTTTAAAAAATTAAAATCGGCCGTCGATTTGTTCCTAAGCTGTCCTAACTATTTCTAAAAGCATTAATAAGCATTGCCAATGGTGCCTTGCAATGAAGTGGGTCCAAACGATGATACGTAATTTTGTTTAAGAAAATCTCTTGAGGATAACAGGGTGTTCTATGAGTACATTTAGTTTAAAAAATTAAAATCGGCCGTTTTGTTTCTAAGTTGTCCTAACTATTTCTAAAAGCATTAATAAGCATTGCCAATGGTGCCTTGCAATGAAGTGAGTCCAAACGATGATATTTAATTTTTTTCAAGAAAATCTCTTGAGGCTAACACAGTGTTCTATGATGACATTTAGTTTAAAAAATTAAAATCGGCCGTCGATTTGTTCCTAAGCTGTCCTAACTATTTCTAAAAGCATTAATAAGCATTGCCAATGGTGCCTTGCAATGAAGTGGGTACCAAATGATGATATGTAATTTTTTTCAAGAACATTTATTGAGGCTAACAGGGTGTTCTATGATTACATTTAGTTTAAAAAATTAAAATCGGCCGTCGATTTGTTCCTAAGCTGTCCTAACTATTTCTAAAAGCATTAATAAGCATTGCCAATGGTGCCTTGCAATGAAGTGGGACCAAATGATGATATGTAATTTTTTTCAAGAACATTTATTGAGGCTAACAGGGTGTTCTATGATTACATTTAGTTTAAAAAATTAAAATCGGCCGTCGATTTGTTCCTAAGCTGTCCTAACTATTTCTAAAAGCATTAATAAGCATTGCCAATGGTGCCTTGCAATGAAGTGGGTCCAAACGATGATACGTAATTTTATTTAAGAAAATCTCTTGAGGATAACAGGGTGTTCTATGAGTACATTTAGTTTAAAAAATTAAAATCGGCCGTCGATTTGTTCCTAAGCTGTCCTAACTATTTCTAAAAGCATTAATAAGCATTGCCAATGGTGCCTTTCAATGAAGTGGGTCAAAACGATGATATGTAATTTTTTTCAAGAAAATCTCTTGAGGATAACAGGGTGTTCTATGATTACATTTAGTTTAAAAAATTAAAATCGGCCGTCGATTTGTTCCTAAGTTGTCCTAACTATTTCTAAAAGCATTAATAAGCATTGCCAATGCTGCCTTGCAATGAGGTGGGACCAAACGATGATATGTAATTTTTTTCAAAAACACTTATTGAGGCTAACAGGGTGTTCTATGATTACATTTAGTTTAAAAAATTAAAATCGGCCGTCGATTTGTTCCTAAGCTGTCCTAACTATTTCTAAAAGCATTAATAAGCATTGCCAATGGTGCCTTGCAATGAAGTGGGTCCAAACGATGATACGTAATTTTTTTTAAGAAAATCTCTTGAGGATAACAGTGTGTTCTATGAGTACATTTAGTTTAAAAAATTAAAATCGGCCGTCGATTTGTTCCTAAGCTGTCCTAACTATTTCTAAAAGCATTAATAAGCATTGCCAATGCTGCCTTTCAATGAAGTGGGTCAAAACGATGATACGTAATTTTTTCAAGAAAATCTCTTGAGGATAACAGGGTGTTCTATGAGTACATTTAGTTTAAAAAATTAAAATCGGCCGTCGATTTGTTTCTAAGTTGTCCTAACTATTTCTAAAAGCATTAATAAGCATTGCCAATGGTGCCTTGCAATGAAGTGGGTCCAAACGATGATACGTAATTTTTTTCAAGAAAATCTCTTGAGGATAACAGGGTGTTCTATGAGTACATTTAGTTTAAAAAATTAAAATCGGCCGTCGATTTGTTCCTAAGCTGTCCTAACTATTTCTAAAAGCATTAATAAGCATTGCCAATGGTGCCTTTCAATGAAGTGGGTCAAAACGATGATATGTAATTTTTTTCAAGAAAATCTCTTGAGGATAACAGGGTGTTCTATGATTACATTTAGTTTAAAAAATTAAAATCGGCCGTCGATTTGTTCCTAAGCTGTCCTAACTATTTCTAAAAGCATTAATAAGCATTGCCAATGGTGCCTTGCAATGAAGTGGGTCCAAACGATGATACGTAATTTTTTTCAAGAAAATCTCTTGAGGATAACAGGGTGTTCTATGAGTACATTTAGTTTAAAAAATTAAAATCGGCAGTCGATTTGTTCGTAAGCTGTCCCAACTATTTCTAAAAGCATTAATAAGCATTGCCAATGGTGCCTTTCAATGAAGTGGGTCAAAACGATGATATGTAATTTTTTTCAAGAAAATCTCTTGAGGATAACAGGGTGTTCTATGATTACATTTAGTTTAAAAAATTAAAATCGGCCGTCGATTTGTTCCTAAGCTGTCCTAACTATTTCTAAAAGCATTAATAAGCATTGCCAATGGTGCCTTGCAATGAAGTGGGACCAAATGATGATATGTAATTTTTTTCAAGAACATTTATTGAGGCTAACAGGGTGTTCTATGATTACATTTAGTTTAAAAAATTAAAATCGGCCGTCGATTTGTTCCTAAGCTGTCCTAACTATTTCTAAAAGCATTAATGAGCATTGCCAATGGTGCCTTGCAATGAAGTGGGTCCAAACGATGATACGTAATTTTGTTTAAGAAAATCTCTTGAGGATAACAGGGTGTTCTATGAGTACATTTAGTTTAAAAAATTAAAATCGGCCGTCGATTTGTTCCTAAGCTGTCCTAACTATTTGTATAAGCATTAATAAGCATTGCCAATGGTGCCTTGCAATGAAGTGGGTCCAAACGATGATACGGAATTTTTTTCAAGAACATTTATTGAGGCTAACAGGGTGTTCTATGAGTACATTAAGTTTAAAAAATTAAAATCGGCAGTCGATTTGTTCCTAAGCTGTCCCAACTATTTCTAAAAGCATTAATAAGCATTGCCAATGGTGCCTTGCAATGAAGTGGGTCCAAACGATGATACGTAATTTTTTTTAAGAAAATCTCTTGAGGATAACAGGGTGTTCTATGAGTACATTTAGTTTAAAAAATTAAAATCGGCAGTCGATTTGTTCGTAAGCTGTCCCAACTATTTCTAAAAGCATTAATAAGCATTGCCAATGGTGCCTTTCAATGAAGTGGGTCAAAACGATGATATGTAATTTTTTTCAAGAAAATCTCTTGAGGATAACACAGTGTTCTATGATGACATTTAGTTTAAAAAATTAAAATCGGCCGTCGATTTGTTCCTAAGCTGTCCTAACTATTTCTAAAAGCATTAATAAGCATTGCCAATGGTGCCTTGCAATGAAGTGGGACCAAATGATGATATGTAATTTTTTTCAAGAACATTTATTGAGGCTAACAGGGTGTTCTATGATTACATTTAGTTTAAAAAATTAAAATCGGCCGTCGATTTGTTCCTAAGCTGTCCTAACTATTTCTAAAAGCATTAATAAGCATTGCCAATGGTGCCTTGCAATGAAGTGGGACCAAATGATGATATGTAATTTTTTTCAAGAACATTTATTGAGGCTAACAGGGTGTTCTATGATTACATTTAGTTTAAAAAATTAAAATCGGCCGTCGATTTGTTCCTAAGCTGTCCTAACTATTTCTAAAAGCATTAATGAGCATTGCCAATGGTGCCTTGCAATGAAGTGGGTCCAAACGATGATACGTAATTTTTTTTAAGAAAATCTCTTGAGGATAACAGGGTGTTCTATGAGTACATTTAGTTTAAAAAATTAAAATCGGCAGTCGATTTGTTCGTAAGCTGTCCCAACTATTTCTAAAAGCATTAATAAGCATTGCCAATGGTGCCTTGCAATGAAGTGGGACCAAATGATGATACGTAATTTTTTTCAAGAACATTTATTGAGGCTAACAGGGTGTTCTATGATTACATTTAGTTTAAAAAATTAAAATCGGCCGTCGATTTGTTCCTAAGCTGTCCCAACTATTTCTAAAATCATTAGTAAGCATTGCCAATGCTGCCTTGCAATGAAGTGAGACCAAACGATGATATGTAATTTTTTTCAAGAACATCTCTTGAGGCTAACAGAGTGTTCTATGATGACATTTAGTTTAAAAAATTAAAATCGGCCGTCGATTTGTTCCTAAGCTGTCCTAACTATTTCTAAAAGCATTAATAAGCATTGCCAATGGTGCCTTGCAATGAAGTGGGTCCAAACGATGATACGTAATTTTTTTTAAGAAAATCTCTTGAGGATAACAGTGTGTTCTATGAGTACATTTAGTTTAAAAAATTAAAATCGGCCGTCGATTTGTTCCTAAGCTGTCCAAACTATTTCTAAAAGCATTAATAAGCATTGCCAATGGTGCCTTGCAATGAAGTGGGTCCAAACGATGATACGTTATTTTGTTTAAGAAAATCTCTTGAGGATAACAGGGTGTTCTATGAGTACATTTAGTTTAAAAAATTAAAATCGGCCGTCGATTTGTTCCTAAGCTGTCCTAACTATTTCTAAAAGCATTAATAAGCATTGCCAATGGTGCCTTGCAATGAAGTGGGACCAAATGATGATATGTAATTTTTTTCAAGAACATTTATTGAGGCTAACAGGGTGTTCTATGATTACATTTAGTTTAAAAAATTAAAATCGGCCGTCGATTTGTTCCTAAGCTGTCCTAACTATTTCTAAAAGCATTAATGAGCATTGCCAATGGTGCCTTGCAATGAAGTGGGTCCAAACGATGATACGTAATTTTTTTAAGAAAATCTCTTGAGGATAACAGGGTGTTCTATGAGTACATTTAGTTTAAAAAATTAAAATCGGCCGTCGATTTGTTCCTAAGTTGTCCTAACTATTTCTAAAAGCATTAATAAGCATTGCCAATGCTGCCTTGCAATGAGGTGGGACCAAACGATGATACGTAATTTTTTTTAAGAAAATCTCTTGAGGATAACAGGGTGTTCTATGAGTACATTTAGTTTAAAAAATTAAAATCGGCAGTCGATTTGTTCGTAAGCTGTCCCAACTATTTCTAAAAGCATTAATAAGCATTGCCAATGGTGCCTTGCAATGAAGTGGGTCCAAACGATGATACGTAATTTTTTTCAAGAAAATCTCTTGAGGCTAACAGGGTGTTCTATGATGACATTTAGTTTAAAAAATTAAAATCGGCCGTCGATTTGTTCCTAAGCTGTCCTAACTATTTCTAAAAGCATTAATAAGCATTGCCAATGGTGCCTTGCAATGAAGTGGGTCCAAACGATGATACGTAATTTTTTCAAGAAAATCTCTTCAGGATAACAGTGTGTTCTATGAGTACATTTAGTTTAAAAAATTAAAATCGGCCGTCGATTTGTTCCTAAGCTGTCCTAACTATTTCTAAAAGCATTAATAAGCATTGCCAATGCTGCCTTTCAATGAAGTGGGTCAAAACGATGATACGTAATTTTTTCAAGAAAATCTCTTGAGGATAACAGGGTGTTCTATGAGTACATTTAGTTTAAAAAATTAAAATCGGCCGTCGATTTGTTTCTAAGTTGTCCTAACTATTTCTAAAAGCATTAATAAGCATTGCCAATGGTGCCTTGCAATGAAGTGAGTCCAAACGATGATATTTAATTTTTTTCAAGAAAATCTCTTGAGGCTAACACAGTGTTCTATGATGACATTTAGTTTAAAAAATTAAAATCGGCCGTCGATTTGTTCCTAAGCTGTCCTAACTATTTCTAAAAGCATTAATAAGCATTGCCAATGGTGCCTTGCAATGAAGTGGGACCAAATGATGATATGTAATTTTTTTCAAGAACATTTATTGAGGCTAACAGGGTGTTCTATGATTACATTTAGTTTAAAAAATTAAAATCGGCCGTCGATTTGTTCCTAAGCTGTCCTAACTATTTCTAAAAGCATTAATAAGCATTGCCAATGGTGCCTTGCAATGAAGTGGGACCAAATGATGATATGTAATTTTTTTCAAGAACATTTATTGAGGCTAACAGGGTGTTCTATGATTACATTTAGTTTAAAAAATTAAAATCGGCCGTCGATTTGTTCCTAAGCTGTCCTAACTATTTCTAAAAGCATTAATAAGCATTGCCAATGGTGCCTTGCAATGAAGTGGGTCCAAACGATGATACGTAATTTTTTTTAAGAAAATCTCTTGAGGATAACAGGGTGTTCTATGAGTACATTTAGTTTAAAAAATTAAAATCGGCAGTCGATTTGTTCCTAAGCTGTCCCAACTATTTCTAAAAGCATTAATAAGCATTGCCAATGGTGCCTTGCAATGAAGTGGGACCAAATGATGATATGTAATTTTTTTCAAGAACATTTATTGAGGCTAACAGGGTGTTCTATGATTACATTTAGTTTAAAAAATTAAAATCGGCCGTCGATTTGTTCCTAAGCTGTCCTAACTATTTCTAAAAGCATTAATAAGCATTGCCAATGGTGCCTTGCAATGAAGTGGGACCAAATGATGATATGTAATTTTTTTCAAGAACATTTATTGAGGCTAACAGGGTGTTCTATGATTACATTTAGTTTAAAAAATTAAAATCGGCCGTCGATTTGTTCCTAAGCTGTCCCAACTATTTCTAAAATCATTAGTAAGCATTGCCAATGCTGCCTTGCAATGAAGTGAGACCAAACGATGATATGTAATTTTTTTCAAGAACATCTCTTGAGGCTAACAGAGTGTTCTATGATGACATTTAGTTTAAAAAATTAAAATCGGCCGTCGATTTGTTCCTAAGCTGTCCTAACTATTTCTAAAAGCATTAATAAGCATTGCCAATGGTGCCTTGCAATGAAGTGGGTCCAAACGATGATACGTAATTTTGTTTAAGAAAATCTCTTGAGGATAACAGGGTGTTCTATGAGTATATTTAGTTTAAAAAATTAAAATCGGCCGTCGATTTGTTTCTAAGCTGTCCTAACTATTTGTATAAGCATTAATAAGCATTGCCAATGGTGCCTTGCAATGAAGTGGGTCCAAACGATGATACGGAATTTTTTTCAAGAACATTTATTGAGGCTAACAGGGTGTTCTATGAGTACATTTAGTTTAAAAAATTAAAATCGGCAGTCGATTTGTTCCTAAGCTGTCCCAACTATTTCTAAAAGCATTAATAAGCATTGCCAATGGTGCCTTGCAATGAAGTGGGTCCAAACGATGATACGTAATTTTTTTTAAGAAAATCTCTTGAGGATAACAGGGTGTTCTATGATTACATTTAGTTTAAAAAATTAAAATCGGCAGTCGATTTGTTCGTAAGCTGTCCCAACTATTTCTAAAAGCATTAATAAGCATTGCCAATGGTGCCTTGCAATGAAGTGGGTCAAAACGATGATATGTAATTTTTTTCTAGAAAATCTCTTGAGGATAACAGGGTGTTCTATGAGTACATTTAGTTTAAAAAATTAAAATCGGCAGTCGATTTGTTCCTAAGCTGTCCTAACTATTTCTAAAAGCATTAATAAGCATTGCCAATGGTGCCTTGCAATGAAGTGGGTCCAAACGATGATACGTAATTTTTTTTAAGAAAATCTCTTGAGGATAACAGGGTGTTCTATGAGTACATTTAGTTTAAAAAATTAAAATCGGCCGTCGATTTGTTCCTAAGCTGTCCTAACTATTTCTAAAAGCATTAATCAGCATTGCCAATGGTGCCTTTCAATGAAGTGGGTCAAAACGATGATATGTAATTTTTTTCAAGAAAATCTCTTGAGTATAACAGGGTGTTCTATGATTACATTTAGTTTAAAAAATTAAAATCGGCCGTCGATTTGTTCCTAAGTTGTCCTAACTATTTCTAAAAGCATTAATAAGCATTGCCAATGCTGCCTTGCAATGTGGTGGGACCAAACGATGATATGTAATTTTTTTCAAAAACACTTATTGAGGCTAACAGGGTGTTCTATGATTACATTTAGTTTAAAAAATTAAAATCGGCCGTCGATTTGTTCCTAAGCTGTCCTAACTATTTCTAAAAGCATTAATAAGCATTGCCAATGGTGCCTTGCAATGAAGTGGGTCCAAACGATGATACGTAATTTTTTTTAAGAAAATCTCTTGAGGATAACAGGGTGTTCTATGATTACATTTAGTTTAAAAAATTAAAATCGGCCGTCGATTTGTTCCTAAGTTGTCCTAACTATTTCTAAAAGCATTAATAAGCATTGCCAATGCTGCCTTGCAATGAGGTGGGACAAACGATGATATGTAATTTTTTTCAAAAACACTTATTGAGGCTAACAGGGTGTTCTATGATTACATTTAGTTTAAAAAATTAAAATCGGCCGTCGATTTGTTCCTAAGCTGTCCTAACTATTTCTAAAAGCATTAATAAGCATTGCCAATGGTGCCTTGCAATGAAGTGGGTCCAAACGATGATACGTAATTTTTTTTAAGAAAATATCTTGAGGATAACAGTGTGTTCTATGAGTACATTTAGTTTAAAAAATTTAAATCGGCCGTCGATTTGTTCCTAAGCTGTCCTAACTATTTCTAAAAGCATTAATAAGCATTGCCAATGCTGCCTTTCAATGAAGTGGGTCAAAACGATGATACGTAATTTTTTCAAGAAAATCTCTTGAGGATAACAGGGTGTTCTATGAGTACATTTAGTTTAAAAAATTAAAATCGGCCGTCGATTTGTTTCTAAGTTGTCCTAACTATTTCTAAAAGCATTAATAAGCATTGCCAATGGTGCCTTGCAATGAAGTGAGTCCAAACGATGATATTTAATTTTTTTCAAGAAAATCTCTTGAGGCTAACACAGTGTTCTATGATGACATTTAGTTTAAAAAATTAAAATCGGCCGTCGATTTGTTCCTAAGCTGTCCTAACTATTTCTAAAAGCATTAATAAGCATTGCCAATGGTGCCTTGCAATGAAGTGGGTCCAAACGATGATACGTAATTTTGTTTAAGAAAATCTCTTGAGGATAACAGGGTGTTCTATGAGTACATTTAGTTTAAAAAATTAAAATCGGCCGTCGATTTGTTCCTAAGCTGTTCTAACTATTTCTAAAAGCATTAATAAGCATTGCCAATGGTGCCTTTCAATGAAGTGGGTCAAAACGATGATATGTAATTTTTTTCAAGAAAATCTCTTGAGGATAACAGGGTGTTCTATGATTACATTTAGTTTAAAAAATTAAAATCGGCCGTCGATTTGTTCCTAAGTTGTCCTAACTATTTCTAAAAGCATTAATAAGCATTGCCAATGCTGCCTTGCAATGAGGTGGGACCAAACGATGATATGTAATTTTTTTCAAAAACACTTATTGAGGCTAACAGGGTGTTCTATGATTACATTTAGTTTAAAAAATTAAAATCGGCCGTCGATTTGTTCCTAAGCTGTCCTAACTATTTCTAAAAGCATTAATAAGCATTGCCAATGCTGCCTTTCAATGAAGTGGGTCAAAACGATGATACGTAATTTTTTCAAGAAAATCTCTTGAGGATAACAGGGTGTTCTATGAGTACATTTAGTTTAAAAAATTAAAATCGGCCGTCGATTTGTTTCTAAGTTGTCCTAACTATTTCTAAAAGCATTAATAAGCATTGCCAATGGTGCCTTGCAATGAAGTGGGTCCAAACGATGATACGTAATTTTTTTCAAGAAAATCTCTTGAGGATAACAGGGTGTTCTATGAGTACATTTAGTTTAAAAAATTAAAATCGGCCGTCGATTTGTTCCTAAGCTGTCCTAACTATTTCTAAAAGCATTAATAAGCATTGCCAATGGTGCCTTTCAATGAAGTGGGTCAAAACGATGATATGTAATTTTTTTCAAGAAAATCTCTTGAGGATAACAGTGTGTTCTATGAGTACATTTAGTTTAAAAAATTAAAATAGGCCGTCGATTTGTTCCTAAGCTGTCCTAACTATTTCTAAAAGCATTAATAAGCATTGCCAATGGTGCCTTGCAATGAAGTGGGTCCAAACGATGATACGTAATTTTTTCAAGAAAATCTCTTGAGGATAACAGGGTGTTCTATGAGTACATTTAGTTTAAAAAATTAAAATCGGCCGTCGATTTGTTTCTAAGTTGTCCTAACTATTTCTAAAAGCATTAATAAGCATTGCCAATGGTGCCTTGCAATGAAGTGAGTCCAAACGATGATATTTAATTTTTTTCAAGAAAATCTCTTGAGGCTAACACAGTGTTCTATGATGACATTTAGTTTAAAAAATTAAAATCGGCCGTCGATTTGTTCCTAAGCTGTCCTAACTATTTCTAAAAGCATTAATAAGCATTGCCAATGGTGCCTTGCAATGAAGTGGGTCCAAACGATGATACGTAATTTTGTTTAAGAAAATCTCTTGAGGATAACAGGGTGTTCTATGAGTACATTTAGTTTAAAAAATTAAAATCGGCCGTTTTGTTTCTAAGTTGTCCTAACTATTTCTAAAAGCATTAATAAGCATTGCCAATGGTGCCTTGCAATGAAGTGAGTCCAAACGATGATATTTAATTTTTTTCAAGAAAATCTCTTGAGGCTAACACAGTGTTCTATGATGACATTTAGTTTAAAAAATTAAAATCGGCCGTCGATTTGTTCCTAAGCTGTCCTAACTATTTCTAAAAGCATTAATAAACATTGCCAATGGTGCCTTGCAATGAAGTGGGTCCAAACGATGATACGTAATTTTTTTTAAGAAAATCTCTTGAGGATAACAGGGTGTTCTATGAGTACATTTAGTTTAAAAAATTAAAATCGGCCGTCGATTTGTTCCTAAGCTGTTCTAACTATTTCTAAAAGCATTAATAAGCATTGCCAATGGTGCCTTTCAATGAAGTGGGTCAAAACGATGATATGTAATTTTTTTCAAGAAAATCTCTTGAGGATAACAGGGTGTTCTATGATTACATTTAGTTTAAAAAATTAAAATCGGCCGTCGATTTGTTCCTAAGTTGTCCTAACTATTTCTAAAAGCATTAATAAGCATTGCCAATGCTGCCTTGCAATGAGGTGGGACCAAACGATGATATGTAATTTTTTTCAAAAACACTTATTGAGGCTAACAGGGTGTTCTATGATTACATTTAGTTTAAAAAATTAAAATCGGCCGTCGATTTGTTCCTAAGCTGTCCTAACTATTTCTAAAAGCATTAATAAGCATTGCCAATGCTGCCTTTCAATGAAGTGGGTCAAAACGATGATACGTAATTTTTTCAAGAAAATCTCTTGAGGATAACAGGGTGTTCTATGAGTACATTTAGTTTAAAAAATTAAAATCGGCCGTCGATTTGTTTCTAAGTTGTCCTAACTATTTCTAAAAGCATTAATAAGCATTGCCAATGGTGCCTTGCAATGAAGTGGGTCCAAACGATGATACGTAATTTTTTTCAAGAAAATCTCTTGAGGATAACAGGGTGTTCTATGAGTACATTTAGTTTAAAAAATTAAAATCGGCCGTCGATTTGTTCCTAAGCTGTCCTAACTATTTCTAAAAGCATTAATAAGCATTGCCAATGGTGCCTTTCAATGAAGTGGGTCAAAACGATGATATGTAATTTTTTTCAAGAAAATCTCTTGAGGATAACAGTGTGTTCTATGAGTACATTTAGTTTAAAAAATTAAAATCGGCCGTCGATTTGTTCCTAAGCTGTCCTAACTATTTCTAAAAGCATTAATAAGCATTGCCAATGGTGCCTTGCAATGAAGTGGGTCCAAACGATGATACGTAATTTTTTTTAAGAAAATCTCTTGAGGATAACAGTGTGTTCTATGAGTACATTTAGTTTAAAAAATTAAAATCGGCCGTCGATTTGTTCCTAAGCTGTCCTAACTATTTCTAAAAGCATTAATAAGCATTGCCAATGCTGCCTTTCAATGAAGTGGGTCAAAACGATGATACGTAATTTTTTCAAGAAAATCTCTTGAGGATAACAGGGTGTTCTATGAGTACATTTAGTTTAAAAAATTAAAATCGGCCGTCGATTTGTTTCTAAGTTGTCCTAACTATTTCTAAAAGCATTAATAAGCATTGCCAATGGTGCCTTGCAATGAAGTGAGTCCAAACGATGATATTTAATTTTTTTCAAGAAAATCTCTTGAGGCTAACACAGTGTTCTATGATGACATTTAGTTTAAAAAATTAAAATCGGCCGTCGATTTGTTCCTAAGCTGTCCTAACTATTTCTAAAAGCATTAATAAGCATTGCCAATGGTGCCTTGCAATGAAGTGGGTCCAAACGATGATACGTAATTTTGTTTAAGAAAATCTCTTGAGGATAACAGGGTGTTCTATGAGTACATTTAGTTTAAAAAATTAAAATCGGCCGTCGATTTGTTCCTAAGCTGTCCTAACTATTTGTATAAGCATTAATAAGCATTGCCAATGGTGCCTTGCAATGAAGTGGGTCCAAACGATGATACGTAATTTTTTTCAAGAAAATCTCTTGAGGATAACAGGGTGTTCTATGATTACATTTAGTTTAAAAAATTAAAATCGGCCGTCGATTTGTTCCTAAGTTGTCCTAACTATTTCTAAAAGCATTAATAAGCATTGCCAATGCTGCCTTGCAATGAGGTGGGACAAACGATGATATGTAATTTTTTTCAAAAACACTTATTGAGGCTAACAGGGTGTTCTATGATTACATTTAGTTTAAAAAATTAAAATCGGCCGTCGATTTGTTCCTAAGCTGTCCTAACTATTTCTAAAAGCATTAATAAGCATTGCCAATGGTGCCTTGCAATGAAGTGGGTCCAAACGATGATACGTAATTTTTTTTAAGAAAATCTCTTGAGGATAACAGTGTGTTCTATGAGTACATTTAGTTTAAAAAATTAAAATCGGCCGTCGATTTGTTCCTAAGCTGTCCTAACTATTTCTAAAAGCATTAATAAGCATTGCCAATGCTGCCTTTCAATGAAGTGGGTCAAAACGATGATACGTAATTTTTTCAAGAAAATCTCTTGAGGATAACAGGGTGTTCTATGAGTACATTTAGTTTAAAAAATTAAAATCGGCCGTCGATTTGTTTCTAAGTTGTCCTAACTATTTCTAAAAGCATTAATAAGCATTGCCAATGGTGCCTTGCAATGAAGTGAGTCCAAACGATGATATTTAATTTTTTTCAAGAAAATCTCTTGAGGCTAACACAGTGTTCTATGATGACATTTAGTTTAAAAAATTAAAATCGGCCGTCGATTTGTTCCTAAGCTGTCCTAACTATTTCTAAAAGCATTAATAAGCATTGCCAATGGTGCCTTGCAATGAAGTGGGACCAAATGATGATATGTAATTTTTTTCAAGAACATTTATTGAGGCTAACAGGGTGTTCTATGATTACATTTAGTTTAAAAAATTAAAATCGGCCGTCGATTTGTTCCTAAGTTGTCCTAACTATTTCTAAAAGCATTAATAAGCATTGCCAATGCTGCCTTGCAATGAGGTGGGACAAACGATGATATGTAATTTTTTTCAAAAACACTTATTGAGGCTAACAGGGCGTTCTATGATTACATTTAGTTTAAAAAATTAAAATCGGCCGTCGATTTGTTCCTAAGCTGTCCTAACTATTTCTAAAAGCATTAATAAGCATTGCCAATGGTGCCTTGCAATGAAGTGGGTCCAAACGATGATACGTAATTTTGTTTAAGAAAATCTCTTGAGGATAACAGGGTGTTCTATGAGTACATTTAGTTTAAAAAATTAAAATCGGCCGTTTTGTTTCTAAGTTGTCCTAACTATTTCTAAAAGCATTAATAAGCATTGCCAATGGTGCCTTGCAATGAAGTGAGTCCAAACGATGATATTTAATTTTTTTCAAGAAAATCTCTTGAGGCTAACACAGTGTTCTATGATGACATTTAGTTTAAAAAATTAAAATCGGCCGTCGATTTGTTCCTAAGCTGTCCTAACTATTTCTAAAAGCATTAATAAGCATTGCCAATGGTGCCTTGCAATGAAGTGGGTACCAAATGATGATATGTAATTTTTTTCAAGAACATTTATTGAGGCTAACAGGGTGTTCTATGATTACATTTAGTTTAAAAAATTAAAATCGGCCGTCGATTTGTTCCTAAGCTGTCCTAACTATTTCTAAAAGCATTAATAAGCATTGCCAATGGTGCCTTGCAATGAAGTGGGACCAAATGATGATATGTAATTTTTTTCAAGAACATTTATTGAGGCTAACAGGGTGTTCTATGATTACATTTAGTTTAAAAAATTAAAATCGGCCGTCGATTTGTTCCTAAGCTGTCCTAACTATTTCTAAAAGCATTAATAAGCATTGCCAATGGTGCCTTGCAATGAAGTGGGTCCAAACGATGATACGTAATTTTATTTAAGAAAATCTCTTGAGGATAACAGGGTGTTCTATGAGTACATTTAGTTTAAAAAATTAAAATCGGCCGTCGATTTGTTCCTAAGCTGTCCTAACTATTTCTAAAAGCATTAATAAGCATTGCCAATGGTGCCTTTCAATGAAGTGGGTCAAAACGATGATATGTAATTTTTTTCAAGAAAATCTCTTGAGGATAACAGGGTGTTCTATGATTACATTTAGTTTAAAAAATTAAAATCGGCCGTCGATTTGTTCCTAAGTTGTCCTAACTATTTCTAAAAGCATTAATAAGCATTGCCAATGCTGCCTTGCAATGAGGTGGGACCAAACGATGATATGTAATTTTTTTCAAAAACACTTATTGAGGCTAACAGGGTGTTCTATGATTACATTTAGTTTAAAAAATTAAAATCGGCCGTCGATTTGTTCCTAAGCTGTCCTAACTATTTCTAAAAGCATTAATAAGCATTGCCAATGGTGCCTTGCAATGAAGTGGGTCCAAACGATGATACGTAATTTTTTTTAAGAAAATCTCTTGAGGATAACAGTGTGTTCTATGAGTACATTTAGTTTAAAAAATTAAAATCGGCCGTCGATTTGTTCCTAAGCTGTCCTAACTATTTCTAAAAGCATTAATAAGCATTGCCAATGCTGCCTTTCAATGAAGTGGGTCAAAACGATGATACGTAATTTTTTCAAGAAAATCTCTTGAGGATAACAGGGTGTTCTATGAGTACATTTAGTTTAAAAAATTAAAATCGGCAGTCGATTTGTTCCTAAGCTGTCCTAACTATTTCTAAAAGCATTAATAAGCATTGCCAATGCTGCCTTTCAATGAAGTGGGTCAAAACGATGATACGTAATTTTTTCAAGAAAATCTCTTGAGGATAACAGGGTGTTCTATGAGTACATTTAGTTTAAAAAATTAAAATCGGCCGTCGATTTGTTCCTAAGCTGTCCCAACTATTTCTAAAAGCATTAATAAGCATTGCCAATGGTGCCTTGCAATGAAGTGGGTCCAAACGATGATACGTAATTTTTTTTAAGAAAATCTCTTGAGGATAACAGGGTGTTCTATGAGTACATTTAGTTTAAAAAATTAAAATCGGCCGTCGATTTGTTCCTAAGCTGTCCTAACTATTTCTAAAAGCATTAATAAGCATTGCCAATGGTGCCTTGCAATGAAGTGGGACCAAATGATGATATGTAATTTTTTTCAAGAACATTTATTGAGGCTAACAGGGTGTTCTATGATTACATTTAGTTTAAAAAATTAAAATCGGCCGTCGATTTGTTCCTAAGTTGTCCTAACTATTTCTAAAAGCATTAATAAGCATTGCCAATGCTGCCTTGCAATGAGGTGGGACAAACGATGATATGTAATTTTTTTCAAAAACACTTATTGAGGCTAACAGGGCGTTCTATGATTACATTTAGTTTAAAAAATTAAAATCGGCCGTCGATTTGTTCCTAAGCTGTCCTAACTATTTCTAAAAGCATTAATAAGCATTGCCAATGGTGCCTTGCAATGAAGTGGGTCCAAACGATGATACGTAATTTTTTTTAAGAAAATCTCTTGAGGATAACAGTGTGTTCTATGAGTACATTTAGTTTAAAAAATTAAAATCGGCAGTCGATTTGTTCGTAAGCTGTCCCAACTATTTCTAAAAGCATTAATAAGCATTGCCAATGGTGCCTTGCAATGAAGTGGGACCAAATGATGATATGTAATTTTTTTCAAGAACATTTATTGAGGCTAACAGGGTGTTCTATGATTACATTTAGTTTAAAAAATTAAAATCGGCCGTCGATTTGTTTCTAAGTTGTCCTAACTATTTCTAAAAGCATTAATAAGCATTGCCAATGGTGCCTTGCAATGAAGTGAGCCCAAACGATGATATTTAATTTTTTTCAAGAAAATCTCTTGAGGCTAACACAGTGTTCTATGATGACATTTAGTTTAAAAAATTAAAATCGGCCGTCGATTTGTTCCTAAGCTGTCCTAACTATTTCTAAAAGCATTAATAAGCATTGCCAATGGTGCCTTGCAATGAAGTGGGACCAAATGATGATATGTAATTTTTTTCAAGAACATTTATTGAGGCTAACAGGGTGTTCTATGATTACATTTAGTTTAAAAAATTAAAATCGGCCGTCGATTTGTTCCTAAGCTGTCCTAACTATTTCTAAAAGCATTAATGAGCATTGCCAATGGTGCCTTGCAATGAAGTGGGTCCAAACGATGATACGTAATTTTTTTTAAGAAAATCTCTTGAGGATAACAGGGTGTTCTATGAGTACATTTAGTTTTAAAAATTAAAATCGGCAGTCGATTTGTTCGTAAGCTGTCCCAACTATTTCTAAAAGCATTAATAAGCATTGCCAATGGTGCCTTGCAATGAAGTGGGACCAAATGATGATATGTAATTTTTTTCAAGAACATTTATTGAGGCTAACAGGGTGTTCTATGATTACATTTAGTTTAAAAAATTAAAATCGGCCGTCGATTTGTTCCTAAGCTGTCTTAACCATTTCTAAAAGCATTAATAAGCATTGCCAATGGTGCCTTGCAATGAAGTGGGACCAAATGATGATATGTAATTTTTTTCAAGAACATTTATTGAGGCTAACAGGGTGTTCTATGATTACATTTAGTTTAAAAAATTAAAATCGGGCGTCGATTTGTTCCTAAGCTGTCCTAACTATTTCTAAAAGCATTAATAAGCATTGCCAATGGTGCCTTGCAATGAAGTGGGACCAAATGATGATATGTAATTTTTTTCAAGAACATTTATTGAGGCTAACAGGGTGTTCTATGATTACATTTAGTTTAAAAAATTAAAATCGGCCGTCGATTTGTTCCTAAGCTGTCCCAACTATTTCTAAAATCATTAGTAAGCATTGCCAATGCTGCCTTGCAATGAAGTGAGACCAAACGATGATATGTAATTTTTTTCAAGAACATCTCTTGAGGCTAACAGAGTGTTCTATGATGACATTTAGTTTAAAAAATTAAAATCGGCCGTCGATTTGTTCCTAAGCTGTCCTAACTATTTCTAAAAGCATTAATAAGCATTGCCAATGGTGCCTTGCAATGAAGTGGGTCCAAACGATGATACGTAATTTTGTTTAAGAAAATCTCTTGAGGATAACAGGGTGTTCTATGAGTACATTTAGTTTAAAAAATTAAAATCGGCCGTCGATTTGTTCCTAAGCTGTCCTAACTATTTCTAAAAGCATTAATAAGCATTGCCAATGGTGCCTTTCAATGAAGTGGGTCAAAACGATGATATGTAATTTTTTTCAAGAAAATCTCTTGAGGATAACAGGGTGTTCTATGATTACATTTAGTTTAAAAAATTAAAATCGGCCGTCGATTTGTTCCTAAGTTGTCCTAACTATTTCTAAAAGCATTAATAAGCATTGCCAATGCTGCCTTGCAATGAGGTGGGACCAAACGATGATATGTAATTTTTTTCAAAAACACTTATTGAGGCTAACAGGGTGTTCTATGATTACATTTAGTTTAAAAAATTAAAATCGGCCGTCGATTTGTTCCTAAGCTGTCCTAACTATTTCTAAAAGCATTAATAAGCATTGCCAATGGTGCCTTGCAATGAAGTGGGTCCAAACGATGATACGTAATTTTTTTTAAGAAAATCTCTTGAGGATAACAGGGTGTTCTATGAGTACATTTAGTTTAAAAAATTAAAATCGGCAGTCGATTTGTTCCTAAGCTGTCCCAACTATTTCTAAAAGCATTAATAAGCATTGCCAATGGTGCCTTGCAATGAAGTGGGTCCAAACGATGATACGTAATTTTTTTTAAGAAAATCTCTTGAGGATAACAGGGTGTTCTATGAGTACATTTAGTTTAAAAAATTAAAATCGGCCGTCGATTTGTTCCTAAGCTGTCCTAACTATTTCTAAAAGCATTAATAAGCATTGCCAATGGTGCCTTTCAATGAAGTGGGTCAAAACGATGATATGTAATTTTTTTCAAGAAAATCTCTTGAGGATAACAGGGTGTTCTATGATTACATTTAGTTTAAAAAATTAAAATCGGCCGTCGATTTGTTCCTAAGTTGTCCTAACTATTTCTAAAAGCATTAATAAGCATTGCCAATGCTGCCTTGCAATGAGGTGGGACCAAACGATGATATGTAATTTTTTTCAAAAACACTTATTGAGGCTAACAGGGTGTTCTATGAGTACATTTAGTTTAAAAAATTAAAATCGGCCGTCGATTTGTTCCTAAGCTGTCCTAACTATTTCTAAAAGCATTAATAAGCATTGCCAATGGTGCCTTTCAATGAAGTGGGTCAAAACGATGATATGTAATTTTTTTCAAGAAAATCTCTTGAGGATAACAGGGTGTTCTATGATTACATTTAGTTTAAAAAATTAAAATCGGCCGTCGATTTGTTCCTAAGCTGTCCTAACTATTTCTAAAAGCATTAATAAGCATTGCCAATGGTGCCTTGCAATGAAGTGGGTCCAAACGGTGATACGTAATTTTTTTTAAGAAAATCTCTTGAGGATAACAGTGTGTTCTATGAGTACATTTAGTTTACAAAATTAAAATCGGCCGTCGATTTGTTCCTAAGCTGTCCTAACTATTTCTAAAAGCATTAATAAGCATTGCCAATGCTGCCTTTCAATGAAGTGGGTCAAAACGATGATATTTAATTTTTTTCAAGAAAATCTCTTGAGGCTAACACAGTGTTCTATGATGACATTTAGTTTAAAAAATTAAAATCGGCCGTCGATTTGTTCCTAAGCTGTCCTAACTATTTCTAAAAGCATTAATAAGCATTGCCAATGGTGCCTTGCAATGAAGTGGGACCAAATGATGATATGTAACTTTTTTCAAGAACATTTATTGAGGCTAACAGGGTGTTCTATGATTACATTTAGTTTAAAAAATTAAAATCGGCCGTCGATTTGTTCCTAAGCTGTCCTAACTATTTCTAAAAGCATTAATGAGCATTGCCAATGGTGCCTTGCAATGAAGTGGGTCCAAACGATGATACGTAATTTTTTTTAAGAAAATCTCTTGAGGATAACAGGGTGTTCTATGAGTACATTTAGTTTTAAAAATTAAAATCGGCAGTCGATTTGTTCGTAAGCTGTCCCAACTATTTCTAAAAGCATTAATAAGCATTGCCAATGGTGCCTTGCAATGAAGTGGGACCAAATGATGATATGTAATTTTTTTCAAGAACATTTATTGAGGCTAACAGGGTGTTCTATGATTACATTTAGTTTAAAAAATTAAAATCGGCCGTCGATTTGTTTCTAAGTTGTCCTAACTATTTCTAAAAGCATTAATAAGCATTGCCAATGGTGCCTTGCAATGAAGTGAGCCCAAACGATGATATTTAATTTTTTTCAAGAAAATCTCTTGAGGCTAACACAGTGTTCTATGATGACATTTAGTTTAAAAAATTAAAATCGGCCGTCGATTTGTTCCTAAGCTGTCCTAACTATTTCTAAAAGCATTAATAAGCATTGCCAATGGTGCCTTGCAATGAAGTGGGACCAAATGATGATATGTAATTTTTTTCAAGAACATTTATTGAGGCTAACAGGGTGTTCTATGATTACATTTAGTTTAAAAAATTAAAATCGGCCGTCGATTTGTTCCTAAGCTGTCCTAACTATTTCTAAAAGCATTAATAAGCATTGCCAATGGTGCCTTGCAATGAAGTGGGACCAAATGATGATATGTAATTTTTTTCAAGAACATTTATTGAGGCTAACAGGGTGTTCTATGATTACATTTAGTTTAAAAAATTAAAATCGGCCGTCGATTTGTTCCTAAGCTGTCCTAACTATTTCTAAAAGCATTAATAAGCATTGCCAATGGTGCCTTGCAATGAAGTGGGACCAAATGATGATATGTAATTTTTTTCAAGAACATTTATTGAGGCTAACAGGGTGTTCTATGATTACATTTAGTTTAAAAAATTAAAATCGGGCGTCGATTTGTTCCTAAGCTGTCCTAACTATTTCTAAAAGCATTAATAAGCATTGCCAATGGTGCCTTGCAATGAAGTGGGACCAAATGATGATATGTAATTTTTTTCAAGAACATTTATTGAGGCTAACAGGGTGTTCTATGATTACATTTAGTTTAAAAAATTAAAATCGGCCGTCGATTTGTTCCTAAGCTGTCCCAACTATTTCTAAAATCATTAGTAAGCATTGCCAATGGTGCCTTGCAATGAAGTGAGACCAAACGATGATATGTAATTTTTTTCAAGAACATCTCTTGAGGCTAACAGAGTGTTCTATGATGACATTTAGTTTAAAAAATTAAAATCGGCCGTCGATTTGTTCCTAAGCTGTCCTAACTATTTCTAAAAGCATTAATAAGCATTGCCAATGGTGCCTTGCAATGAAGTGGGTCCAAACGATGATTCGTAATTTTGTTTAAGAAAATCTCTTGAGGATAACAGGGTGTTCTATGAGTACATTTAGTTTTAAAAATTAAAATCGGCAGTCGATTTGTTCGTAAGCTGTCCCAACTATTTCTAAAAGCATTAATAAGCATTGCCAATGGTGCCTTGCAATGAAGTGGGACCAAATGATGATATGTAATTTTTTTCAAGAACATTTATTGAGGCTAACAGGGTGTTCTATGATTACATTTAGTTTAAAAAATTAAAATCGGCCGTCGATTTGTTCCTAAGCTGTCCTAACTATTTCTAAAAGCATTAATAAGCATTGCCAATGGTGCCTTGCAATGAAGTGGGACCAAATGATGATATGTAATTTTTTTCAAGAACATTTATTGAGGCTAACAGGGTGTTCTATGATTACATTTAGTTTAAAAAATTAAAATCGGGCGTCGATTTGTTCCTAAGCTGTCCTAACTATTTCTAAAAGCATTAATAAGCATTGCCAATGGTGCCTTGCAATGAAGTGGGACCAAATGATGATATGTAATTTTTTTCAAGAACATTTATTGAGGCTAACAGGGTGTTCTATGATTACATTTAGTTTAAAAAATTAAAATCGGCCTTCGATTTGTTCCTAAGCTGTCCCAACTATTTCTAAAATCATTAGTAAGCATTGCCAATGCTGCCTTGCAATGAAGTGAGACCAAACGATGATATGTAATTTTTTTCAAGAACATCTCTTGAGGCTAACAGAGTGTTCTATGATGACATTTAGTTTAAAAAATTAAAATCGGCCGTCGATTTGTTCCTAAGCTGTCCTAACTATTTCTAAAAGCATTAATAAGCATTGCCAATGGTGCCTTGCAATGAAGTGGGTCCAAACGATGATACGTAATTTTGTTTAAGAAAATCTCTTGAGGATAACAGGGTGTTCTATGAGTACATTTAGTTTAAAAAATTAAAATCGGCCGTCGATTTGTTCCTAAGCTGTCCTAACTATTTCTAAAAGCATTAATAAGCATTGCCAATGGTGCCTTTCAATGAAGTGGGTCAAAACGATGATATGTAATTTTTTTCAAGAAAATCTCTTGAGGATAACAGGGTGTTCTATGATTACATTTAGTTTAAAAAATTAAAATCGGCCGTCGATTTGTTCCTAAGTTGTCCTAACTATTTCTAAAAGCATTAATAAGCATTGCCAATGCTGCCTTGCAATGAGGTGGGACCAAACGATGATATGTAATTTTTTTCAAAAACACTTATTGAGGCTAACAGGGTGTTCTATGATTACATTTAGTTTAAAAAATTAAAATCGGCCGTCGATTTGTTCCTAAGCTGTCCTAACTATTTCTAAAAGCATTAATAAGCATTGCCAATGGTGCCTTGCAATGAAGTGGGTCCAAACGATGATACGTAATTTTTTCAAGAAAATCTCTTGAGGATAACAGGGTGTTCTATGAGTACATTTAGTTTAAAAAATTAAAATCGGCCGTCGATTTGTTCCTAAGCTGTCCTAACTATTTCTAAAAGCATTAATAAGCATTGCCAATGGTGCCTTTCAATGAAGTGGGTCAAAACGATGATATGTAATTTTTTTCAAGAAAATCTCTTGAGGATAACAGGGTGTTCTATGATTACATTTAGTTTAAAAAATTAAAATCGGCCGTCGATTTGTTCCTAAGTTGTCCTAACTATTTCTAAAAGCATTAATAAGCATTGCCAATGCTGCCTTGCAATGAGGTGGGACCAAACGATGATATGTAATTTTTTTCAAAAACACTTATTGAGGCTAACAGGGTGTTCTATGATTACATTTAGTTTAAAAAATTAAAATCGGCCGTCGATTTGTTCCTAAGCTGTCCTAACTATTTCTAAAAGCATTAATAAGCATTGCCAATGGTGCCTTGCAATGAAGTGGGTCCAAACGATGATACGTAATTTTTTTTAAGAAAATCTCTTGAGGATAACAGTGTGTTCTATGAGTACATTTAGTTTAAAAAATTAAAATCGGCCGTCGATTTGTTCCTAAGCTGTCCTAACTATTTCTAAAAGCATTAATAAGCATTGCCAATGCTGCCTTTCAATGAAGTGGGTCAAAACGATGATATTTAATTTTTTTCAAGAAAATCTCTTGAGGCTAACACAGTGTTCTATGATGACATTTAGTTTAAAAAATTAAAATCGGCCGTCGATTTGTTCCTAAGCTGTCCTAACTATTTCTAAAAGCATTAATAAGCATTGCCAATGGTGCCTTGCAATGAAGTGGGACCAAATGATGATATGTAACTTTTTTCAAGAACATTTATTGAGGCTAACAGGGTGTTCTATGATTACATTTAGTTTAAAAAATTAAAATCGGCCGTCGATTTGTTCCTAAGCTGTCCTAACTATTTCTAAAAGCATTAATGAGCATTGCCAATGGTGCCTTGCAATGAAGTGGGTCCAAACGATGATACGTAATTTTTTTTAAGAAAATCTCTTGAGGATAACAGGGTGTTCTATGAGTACATTTAGTTTAAAAAATTAAAATCGGCCGTCGATTTGTTCGTAAGCTGTCCCAACTATTTCTAAAAGCATTAATAAGCATTGCCAATGGTGCCTTGCAATGAAGTGGGACCAAATGATGATATGTAATTTTTTTCAAGAACATTTATTGAGGCTAACAGGGTGTTCTATGATTACATTTAGTTTAAAAAATTAAAATCGGCCGTCGATTTGTTTCTAAGTTGTCCTAACTATTTCTAAAAGCATTAATAAGCATTGCCAATGGTGCCTTGCAATGAAGTGAGCCCAAACGATGATATTTAATTTTTTTCAAGAAAATCTCTTGAGGCTAACACAGTGTTCTATGATGACATTTAGTTTAAAAAATTAAAATCGGCCGTCGATTTGTTCCTAAGCTGTCCTAACTATTTCTAAAAGCATTAATAAGCATTGCCAATGGTGCCTTGCAATGAAGTGGGACCAAATGATGATATGTAATTTTTTTCAAGAACATTTATTGAGGCTAACAGGGTGTTCTATGATTACATTTAGTTTAAAAAATTAAAATCGGCCGTCGATTTGTTCCTAAGCTGTCCTAACTATTTCTAAAAGCATTAATAAGCATTGCCAATGGTGCCTTGCAATGAAGTGGGACCAAATGATGATATGTAATTTTTTTCAAGAACATTTATTGAGGCTAACAGGGTGTTCTATGATTACATTTAGTTTAAAAAATTAAAATCGGCCGTCGATTTGTTCCTAAGCTGTCCTAACTATTTCTAAAAGCATTAATAAGCATTGCCAATGGTGCCTTGCAATGAAGTGGGACCAAATGATGATATGTAATTTTTTTCAAGAACATTTATTGAGGCTAACAGGGTGTTCTATGATTACATTTAGTTTAAAAAATTAAAATCGGGCGTCGATTTGTTCCTAAGCTGTCCTAACTATTTCTAAAAGCATTAATAAGCATTGCCAATGGTGCCTTGCAATGAAGTGGGACCAAATGATGATATGTAATTTTTTTCAAGAACATTTATTGAGGCTAACAGGGTGTTCTATGATTACATTTAGTTTAAAAAATTAAAATCGGCCGTCGATTTGTTCCTAAGCTGTCCCAACTATTTCTAAAATCATTAGTAAGCATTGCCAATGGTGCCTTGCAATGAAGTGAGACCAAACGATGATATGTAATTTTTTTCAAGAACATCTCTTGAGGCTAACAGAGTGTTCTATGATGACATTTAGTTTAAAAAATTAAAATCGGCCGTCGATTTGTTCCTAAGCTGTCCTAACTATTTCTAAAAGCATTAATAAGCATTGCCAATGGTGCCTTGCAATGAAGTGGGTCCAAACGATGATTCGTAATTTTGTTTAAGAAAATCTCTTGAGGATAACAGGGTGTTCTATGAGTACATTTAGTTTAAAAAATTAAAATCGGCCGTCGATTTGTTTCTAAGCTGTCCTAACTATTTGTATAAGCATTAATAAGCATTGCCAATGGTGCCTTGCAATGAAGTGGGTCCAAACGATGATACGGAATTTTTTTCAAGAACATTTATTGAGGCTAACAGGGTGTTCTATGAGTACATTTAGTTTAAAAAACTAAAATCGGCAGTCGATTTGTTCCTAAGCTGTCCCAACTATTTCTAAAAGCATTAATAAGCATTGCCAATGGTGCCTTGCAATGAAGTGGGTCCAAACGATGATACGTAATTTTTTTTAAGAAAATCTCTTGAGGATAACAGGGTGTTCTATGAGTACATTTATTTTAAAAAATTAAAATCGGCAGTCGATTTGTTCGTAAGCTGTCCCAACTATTTCTAAAAGCATTAATAAGCATTGCCAATGGTGCCTTGCAATGAAGTGGGTCAAAACGATGATATGTAATTTTTTTCAAGAAAATCTCTTGAGGATAACAGGGTGTTCTATGAGTACATTTAGTTTAAAAAATTAAAATCGGCAGTCGATTTGTTCGTAAGCTGTCCTAACTATTTCTAAAAGCATTAATAAGCATTGCCAATGGTGCCTTGCAATGAAGTGGGTCCAAACGATGATACGTAATTTTTTTTAAGAAAATCTCTTGAGGATAACAGGGTGTTCTATGAGTACATTTAGTTTAAAAAATTAAAATCGGCCGTCGATTTGTTCCTAAGCTGTCCTAACTATTTCTAAAAGCATTAATAAGCATTGCCAATGGTGCCTTTCAATGAAGTGGGTCAAAACGATGATATGTAATTTTTTTCATGAAAATCTCTTGAGGATAACAGGGTGTTCTATGATTACATTTAGTTTAAAAAATTAAAATCGGCCGTCGATTTGTTCCTAAGTTGTCCTAACTATTTCTAAAAGCATTAATAAGCATTGCCAATGGTGCCTTGCAATGAAGTGGGTCCAAACGATGATACGTAATTTTTTTTAAGAAAATCTCTTGAGGATAACAGTGTGTTCTATGAGTACATTTAGTTTAAAAAATTAAAATCGGCCGTCGATTTGTTCCTAAGCTGTCCTAACTATTTCTAAAAGCATTAATAAGCATTGCCAATGCTGCCTTTCAATGAAGTGGGTCAAAACGATGATACGTAATTTTTTCAAGAAAATCTCTTGAGGATAACAGGGTGTTCTATGAGTACATTTAGTTTAAAAAATTAAAATCGGCCGTCGATTTGTTCCTAAGCTGTCCTAACTATTTCTAAAAGCATTAATAAGCATTGCCAATGGTGCCTTGCAATGAAGTGGGACCAAATGATGATATGTAATTTTTTTCAAGAACATTTATTGAGGCTAACAGGGTGTTCTATGATTACATTTAGTTTAAAAAATTAAAATCGGCCGTCGATTTGTTCCTAAGCTGTCCTAACTATTTCTAAAAGCATTAATGAGCATTGCCAATGGTGCCTTGCAATGAAGTGGGTCCAAACGATGATACGTAATTTTTTTTAAGAAAATCTCTTGAGGATAACAGGGTGTTCTATGAGTACATTTAGTTTAAAAAATCAAAATCGGCAGTCGATTTGTTCGTAAGCTGTCCTAACTATTTCTAAAAGCATTAATAAGCATTGCCAATGGTGCCTTGCAATGAAGTGGGACCAAATGATGATATGTAATTTTTTTCAAGAACATTTATTGAGGCTAACAGGGTGTTCTATGATTACATTTAGTTTAAAAAATTAAAATCGGCAGTCGATTTGTTCGTAAGCTGTCCCAACTATTTCTAAAAGCATTAATAAGCATTGCCAATGGTGCCTTGCAATGAAGTGGGACCAAATGATGATATGTAATTTTTTTCAAGAACATTTATTGAGGCTAACAGGGTGTTCTATGATTACATTTAGTTTAAAAAATTAAAATCGGCCGTCGATTTGTTCCTAAGCTGTCCTAACTATTTCTAAAAGCATTAATAAGCATTGCCAATGGTGCCTTGCAATGAAGTGAGTCCAAACGATGATACGTAATTTTTTTCAAGAAAATCTCTTGAGGCTAACACAGTGTTCTATGATGACATTTAGTTTAAAAAATTAAAATCGGCCGTCGATTTGTTCCTAAGCTGTCCTAACTATTTCTAAAAGCATTAATAAGCATTGCCAATGGTGCCTTGCAATGAAGTGGGACCAAATGATGATATGTAATTTTTTTCAAGAACATTTATTGAGGCTAACAGGGTGTTCTATGATTACATTTAGTTTAAAAAATTAAAATCGGCCGTCGATTTGTTCGTAAGCTGGCCTAACTATTTCTAAAAGCATTAATAAGCATTGCCAATGGTGCCTTGCAATGAAGTGGGACCAAATGATGATATGTAATTTTTTTCAAGAACATTTATTGAGGCTAACAGGGTGTTCTATGATTACATTTAGTTTAAAAAATTAAAATCGGCAGTCGATTTGTTCGTAAGCTGTCCTAACTATTTCTAAAAGCATTAATAAGCATTGCCAATGGTGCCTTGCAATGAAGTGGGACCAAATGATGATATGTAATTTTTTTCAAGAACATTTATTGAGGCTAACAGGGTGTTCTATGATTACATTTAGTTTAAAAAATTAAAATCGGCCGTCGATTTGTTCCTAAGCTGTCCTAACTATTTCTAAAAGCATTAATAAGCATTGCCAATGGTGCCTTGCAATGAAGTGGGACCAAATGATGATACTTAATTTTTTTCAAGAACATTTATTGAGGCTAACAGGGTGTTCTATGATTACATTTAGTTTAAAAAATTAAAATCGGCAGTCGATTTGTTCGTAAGCTGTCCCAACTATTTCTAAAAGCATTAATAAGCATTGCCAATGGTGCCTTGCAATGAAGTGGGACCAAATGATGATATGTAATTTTTTTCAAGAACATTTATTGAGGCTAACAGGGTGTTCTATGATTACATTTAGTTTAAAAAATTAAAATCGGCCGTCGATTTGTTCCTAAGCTGTCCTAACTATTTCTAAAAGCATTAATAAGCATTGCCAATGGTGCCTTGCAATGAAGTGAGTCCAAACGATGATACGTAATTTTTTTCAAGAAAATCTCTTGAGGCTAACACAGTGTTCTATGATGACATTTAGTTTAAAAAATTAAAATCGGCCGTCGATTTGTTCCTAAGCTGTCCTAACTATTTCTAAAAGCATTAATAAGCATTGCCAATGGTGCCTTGCAATGAAGTGGGACCAAATGATGATATGTAATTTTTTTCAAGAACATTTATTGAGGCTAACAGGGTGTTCTATGATTACATTTAGTTTAAAAAATTAAAATCGGCCGTCGATTTGTTCCTAAGCTGTCCTAACTATTTCTAAAAGCATTAATAAGCATTGCCAATGGTACCTTGCAATGAAGTGGGACCAAATGATGATATGTAATTTTTTTCAAGAACATTTATTGAGGCTAACAGGGTGTTCTATGATTACATTTAGTTTAAAAAATTAAAATCGGCCGTCGATTTGTTCCTAAGCTGTCCTAACTATTTCTAAAAGCATTAATAAGCATTGCCAATGGTGCCTTGCAATGAAGTGGGTCCAAACGATGATATGTAATTTTTTTTAAGAAAATCTCTTGAGGATAACAGGGTGTTCTATGAGTACATTTAGTTTAAAAAATTAAAATCGGCCGTCGATTTGTTCCTAAGCTGTCCTAACTATTTCTAAAAGCATTAATAAGCATTGCCAATGGTGCCTTGCAATGAAGTGGGTCCAAACGATGATACGTAATTTTTTTTAAGAAAATCTCTTGAGGATAACAGGGTGTTCTATGAGTACATTTAGTTTAAAAAATTAAAATCGGCAGTCGATTTGTTCGTAAGCTGTCCCAACTATTTCTAAAAGCATTAATAAGCATTGCCAATGGTGCCTTGCAATGAAGTGGGTCCAAACGATGATACGTAATTTTTTTCAAGAAAATCTCTTGAGTCTAACAGGGTGTTCTATGATGACATTTAGTATAAAAAATAAAATCGACCGTCGATTTGTTCCTAAGCTGTCCTAACTATTTGTAAAAGCATTAATAAGCATTGCCAATGTCGCCTTGCAATGAAGTGGTTCCAAGCGATGATACGTAATTTTTTTCAAGAACATTTATTGAGGCTAACAGGGTGTTCTATGATTACATTTAGTTTAAAAAATTAAAATCGGCCGTCGATTTGTTTCTAAGTTGTCCTAACTATTTGTAAAAGCATTAATAAGCATTGCCAATGGTGCCTTGCAATGAAGTGAGTCCAAACGATGATATTTAATTTTTTTCAAGAAAATCTCTTGAGGCTAACAGGGTGTTCTATGATGACATTTAGTTTAAAAAATTAAAATCGGCCGTCGATTTGTTCCTAAGCTGTCCTAACTATTTCTAAAAGCATTAATAAGCATTGCCAATGGTGCCTTGCAATGAAGTGGGACCAAATGATGATATGTAATTTTTTTCAAGAACATTTATTGAGGCTAACAGGGTGTTCTATGATTACATTTAGTTTAAAAAATTAAAATCGGCCGTCGATTTGTTCCTAAGCTGTCCTAACTATTTCTAAAAGCATTAATGAGCATTGCCAATGGTGCCTTGCAATGAAGTGAGTCCAAACGATGATACGTAATTTTTTTTAAGAAAATCTCTTGAGGATAACAGGGTGTTCTATGAGTACATTTAGTTTAAAAAATTAAAATCGGCAGTCGATTTGTTCGTAAGCTGTCCTAACTATTTCTAAAAGCATTAATAAGCATTGCCAATGGTGCCTTGCAATGAAGTGGGACCAAATGATGATATGTAATTTTTTTCAAGAACATTTATTGAGGCTAACAGGGTGTTCTATGATTACATTTAGTTTAAAAAATTAAAATCGGCCGTCGATTTGTTCCTAAGCTGTCCTAACTATTTCTAAAAGCATTAATAAGCATTGCCAATGGTGCCTTGCAATGAAGTGGGTCCAAACGATGATATGTAATTTTTTTTAAGAAAATCTCTTGAGGATAACAGGGTGTTCTATGAGTACATTTAGTTTAAAAAATTAAAATCGGCAGTCGATTTGTTCGTAAGCTGTCCCAACTATTTCTAAAAGCATTAATAAGCATTGCCAATGGTGCCTTGCAATGAAGTGGGTCCAAACGATGATATGTAATTTTTTTTAAGAAAATCTCTTGAGGATAACAGGGTGTTCTATGATGACATTTAGTATAAAAAATAAAATCGACCGTCGATTTGTTCCTAAGCTGTCCTAACTATTTGTAAAAGCATTAATAAGCATTGCCAATGCTGCCTTGCAATGAAGTGGTTCCAAGCGATGATACGTAATTTTTTTCAAGAAAATCTCTTGAGGCTAACAGGGTGTTCTATGATGACATTTAGTTTAAAAAAGTAAAATCTGCCGTCGATTTGTCCAGATGCTGTCCTAACTATTTCTAAAATCATTAGTAAGCATTGCCAATGCTGCCTTGCAATGAAGTGGGTCCAAACGATGATACGTAATTTTTTTCAAGAAAATCTCTTGAGGCTAACAGAGTGTTCTATGATGACATTTAGTTTAAAAAATTAAAATCGGCCGTCGATTTGTTCCTAAGCTGTCCTAACTATTTCTAAAAGCATTAATAAGCATTGCCAATGGTGCCTTGCAATGAAGTGGGACCAAATGATGATATGTAATTTTTTTCAAGAACATTTATTGAGGCTAACAGGGTGTTCTATGATTACATTTAGTTTAAAAAATTAAAATCGGGCGTCGATTTGTTCCTAAGCTGTCCTAACTATTTCTAAAAGCATTAATAAGCATTGCCAATGGTGCCTTGCAATGAAGTGGGACCAAATGATGATATGTAATTTTTTTTAAGAAAATCTCTTGAGGATAACAGGGTGTTCTATGAGTACATTTAGTTTAAAAAATTAAAATCGGCAGTCGATTTGTTCGTAAGCTGTCCCAACTATTTCTAAAAGCATTAATAAGCATTGCCAATGGTGCCTTGCAATGAAGTGGGTCCAAACGATGATATGTAATTTTTTTTAAGAAAATCTCTTGAGGATAACAGTGTGTTCTATGAGTACATTTAGTTTAAAAAATTAAAATCGGCCGTCGATTTGTTCCTAAGCTGTCCTAACTATTTCTAAAAGCATTAATAAGCATTGCCAATGCTGCCTTTCAATGAAGTGGGTCCAAACGATGATACGTAATTTTTTTCAAGAAAATCTCTTGAGGATAACAGGGTGTTCTATGAGTACATTTAGTTTAAAAAATTAAAATCGGCAGTCGATTTGTTCGTAAGCTGTCCCAACTATTTCTAAAAGCATTAATAAGCATTGCCAATGGTGCCTTGCAATGAAGTGGGTCCAAACGATGATACGTAATTTTTTTTAAGAAAATCTCTTGAGGATAACAGGGTGTTCTATGATGACATTTAGTTTAAAAAATTAAAATCGGCCGTCGATTTGTTCCTAAGCTATCGTAACTATTTCTAGAAGCATTAATAAGCATTGCCAATGGTGCCTTGCAATGAAGTGGGTCCAAACGATGATACGTAATTTTTTTTAAGAAAATCTCTTGAGGATAACAGGGTGTTCTATGAGTACATTTAGTTTAAAAAATTAAAATCGGCCGTCGATTTGTTCCTAAGCTGTCCCAACTATTTCTAAAAGAATTAATAAGCATTGCCAATGGTGCTTGCAATGAAGTGGGTCCAAACGATGATACGTAATTTTTTTCAAGAAAATCTCTTGAGGCTAACAGGGTGTTCTATGATGACATTTAGTTTAAAAAAGTAAAATCGGCCGTCGATTTGTCCAGATGCTGTCCTAACTATTTCTAAAATCATTAGTAAGCATTGCCAATGCTGCCTTGCAATGAAGTGGGTCCAAACGATGATACGTAATTTTTTTCAAGAAAATCTCTTGAGGCTAACAGAGTGTTCTATGATGACATTTAGTTTAAAAAATTAAAATCGGCCGTCGATTTGTTCCTAAGCTGTCCTAACTATTTCTAAAAGCATTAATAAGCATTGCCAATGGTGCCTTGCAATGAAGTGGGTCCAAACGATGATACGTAATTTTTTTTAAGAAAATCTCTTGAGGATAACAGGGTGTTCTATGAGTACATTTAGTTTAAAAAATTAAAATCGGCAGTCGATTTGTTCGTAAGCTGTCCCAACTATTTCTAAAAGCATTAATAAGCATTGCCAATGGTGCCTTGCAATGAAGTGGGTCCAAACGATGATACGTAATTTTTTTCAAGAAAATCTCTTGAGGCTAACAGGGTGTTCTATGATGACATTTAGTTTAAAAAAGTAAAATCGGCCGTCGATTTGTCCAGATGCTGTCCTAACTATTTCTAAAATCATTAGTAAGCATTGCCAATGCTGCCTTGCAATGAAGTGGGTCCAAACGATGATACGTAATTTTTTTCAAGAAAATCTCTTGAGGCTAACAGAGTGTTCTATGATGACATTTAGTTTAAAAAATTAAAATCGGCCGTCGATTTGTTCCTAAGCTGTCCTAACTATTTCTAAAAGCATTAATAAGCATTGCCAATGGTGCCTTGCAATGAAGTGGGACCAAATGATGATATGTAATTTTTTTCAAGAACATTTATTGAGGCTAACAGGGTGTTCTATGATTACATTTAGTTTAAAAAATTAAAATCGGGCGTCGATTTGTTCGTAAGCTGTCCCAACTATTTCTAAAAGCATTAATAAGCATTGCCAATGGTGCCTTGCAATGAAGTGGGTCCAAACGATGATACGTAATTTTTTTAAAGAAAATCTCTTGAGGATAACAGGGTGTTCTATGAGTACATTTAGTTTAAAAAATTAAAATCGGCAGTCGATTTGTTCGTAAGCTGTCCCAACTATTTCTAAAAGCATTAATAAGCACTGCGAATAGTGTCTTGCAATGAAGTGGGTCCAAACGATGATACGTAATTTTTTTCAAGAACATCTCTTGAGGCTAACAGAGTGTTCTATGATGACATTTAGTTTAAAAAATTAAAATCGGCCGTCGATTTGTTCCTAAGCTGTCCTAACTATTTCTAAAAGCATTAATAAGTATTGCCAATGGTGCCTTGCAATGAAGTGGGACCAAATGATGATATGTAATTTTTTTCAAGAACATTTATTGAGGCTAACAGGGTGTTCTATGATTACATTTAGTTTAAAAAATTAAAATCGGCCGTCGATTTGTTCCTAAGCTGTCCTAACTCTTTTCTAAAAGCATTAATAAGCATTGCCAATGGTGACTTGCAATGAAGTGGGACTGATGAGGGATACTGAAACTACAGGTTAACTGTCAAATAATTTCAAAATATCAAGCAAAACATATCATCCTGTAAAATACTTGTATTGATTACACTACAAAGTGTAATTTAATAAAACAAACAAGTGGAAGACAAAGTCAAAACAAATAAAACTGTATCTGTAATCTGTATCTTATTTATTCCGTAAACATCTACACGTACAATTGCGATAATGAATGTTAATAAAACAAATTTAGCTGTCAATCAATATATTTCAATCAAATCAAGCAATTGATTGCTTTGGTGCCACTTGAGAAGTCAAAGTTAGATTATTCGTTTATTGTTATGCAAATAACAATTTTATACGTAAGCAAGACAAAAATTTAATTATCTCATCTTAAAACTATTTCACTATCTAACCTATTAGAGTTAGATCAAATCGTTGAAACTAAATATCTAATAGATGCATCCGTTGTCAGATTGCATATCAAACTATCCATAGTTGTATACTCGTGTGTAAACTCGTAATTGCATATTACCAAATACAATATTACAAAAATAAATCATAACCGGAACAAGGCAATTATTACCATAAAAAATTAAAAATAAACACAATTAATTAAATTTAAAATAACATTATTAATTCTGTTTGTTTTAATTAAATATTTAATATAAATAAAAATATTTCACGAATGACTTTATTAGTATAACTTCATTTAGAATTAGAATTCATTCGATGTAATTTGCAACCTTATCAGGCAGCCGATGCGCATTTTATGATGGTGCGAAAACTATAAAAACGCATTACTAAATTCCGCATTAGTTTTTAAACTTTATAACGTAATACCACCAAGATCTGCTATCGATATTTATTTGGTTATACTTTTAGGAAACTCGGGTTTCTCCCTGATCGTATTGACACTTTAGAGAATCTTCTCTCTTTATAGATCTTCATATTGACACTTTAGAAAAACGTCGTAAAATTACCCCGGCTATATTTGTGGGTGGTTCTTTATGTGGACGGGTTTACGGGTTAATTGTTTAGAACTCACTTCTACCTGGTGCATTTATGTTCCCAAACGAAATCTACGCCAAAGGGAATTTTTATATGTCCCATGCCACAGGACCGAATATGGATGGCTTCTATGTCTAACATAAAGTCTAGAATATGTAAAGAATATTATTCTTGTTTCGATTTTTCGAGGTCAAGAGAGATTTTCCGTGATGCAATTAGTTGCAATTATTTGAACTGCTAAAGTAAGTATTTCTTTGTATAGGTAAGTATTATATCTCCAATTACCCTTTTTAGATGATACTTCATCAATATGACTGCCGCTTCCCAAATTCTACCAAAATGAGGAGAAGCCGGTAATCATGATTTTAGTAATTTCCTTTAATTCTCTAGCTGCGCCTATGAAATTTGATCCATTATCCGTGTAACCCGATTTACACCTCGTCTTGCTTGGATACGTCTTAACCTTCATCCGTCCCTCAAAATAAATAACACTAAAGTTCCTTGAGGCCAAAATGGACCCATACGAATTTACGTCAAAAGCCATATTATTTTATTTTAATTTTTAATTTTATTAATTAAAATAAAACAAAAATGAATTTTTCTCACAGAAAATTCTCACACAAAAAATTTAAAAATTTACGTTAGAGTTAAATTTATGTCATCACTATCGCGCTTTTTCTGTAGTTTTGAAAACGGACAATCATAAACTTTTTCATAAAAAAGACACAGAAAATTTATAGAACGAAACTACAGTAAAATTGAACAAAATGTAAAACATGAATTTATTATTCGCTGATTTTCCTAAATATATGATAAGAATGCAATATAATCTCTGTTAATGGGAAAATACTAATTATATGTCTATAAAATTACTATGGGCCATTTTTGACCCCGAGGATATTTAGTGTTACTTATTTTACTGCGGTGTAACGGTAAATCGGAAATTATTAAATTTTTGTATAATACTTATTTAGAACATATTAGACAAAGTCACTAAAGTACACATTTGTGATGTTTATATTTATCAAGATTTTCGAAAAAGAAAGTGCATTTGGGTCAAAATGGACCCGAGGGACGGAAGAAGGTTAATACCGCCAGAAAACAGTTGACAGGTCTGTTGCCAACTCCTAGTGAACAGCTTTGCTTCCCATACAAACAAAAACAACAAGGTAGCATTTTGTTTGCTTATAGCTCTCCTGAGTTTTGATGCATTTATCCAGTATAAACCTGCATAATCAACACCAGTTTCTAGAAATGGTCTAGAAAATTTTACTCTGCATGATGGTAAGTCACCCATTATTTGTTCCTGCCTCTTTGCTGCGAACCGCTTATATTTGATACAATGTCTTATAACCTGCCTCACCGCTTCCTTGCATCTAAAAATATGTTACTTCTCCCTCAGAATATTGATAATCAAGGTTGGCCCGGCATGAAGGTTACGAAAATGTTCATGCCTGATTATCAATTCAGTCAATTTATGCTTAGATGGCAGCAATATTGGATGCTTAACAGTGAATAGCAGATCGGATTGTTCCAATCGACCACCGACTCTTAAAATTTGTGATGTGTTTAAAAATGAAGTATAATTAATCAATTTTGCCAATCGAGAACAATTTGAGAATCATAAAATTGGTAAAATCTTTGCTGCTAATGAAATCTTGACTGTATTAATTAACTTGGTAAGTAATAGAGCACCATTTAGTGCCAATACAGTCTTTATTTATAGGTTCCACTAATATTTATTCGGCTATGTACGACGGCACTATATGCGTGAAATTCAAACTCAGTTTGTGAATTTAGACTTAGCCAGCGGTTAACCTTAATTCCTTCCAGCATTTTCATTTCCGCGGGTACGAATCTTTATCCAATTTTCCTGTACATTTGTTGGTAGTTTGTCATCTCAGTCCAATTTTTTTAACCATAATCTTTGAAATATTTTTTTCACGGCAATAGTAGTAGGTGATAACCAACGGCGATCGAATAGCCTTGAGGCTTCAGATAGCCAAGTTCGTTTTGTATGGATGGAGCGATCGTCTAATGAAACCTTAAATTGAAAATAATCAAAACCCGGATTAAATTGAAGACCCAACAACTTTACGGTCACTTCATGCTTTTAATGGATACTATACGAGCTGATATTTCCTTGATATCTTCTGGAAGTGACTTCACTAATTGAAAATCATTTGAGGTCTATTTTCTTAGAGGAATACCTCCTTGTGTCAGCGACGCAATAAGTTGAACCACCATTGACATGCCTTGCTCCTGATCATCTCCACCGGACATTAAATCATCCATATAAAAATCTCTTGTAATGATTTCTGTTGCCTTAGGGTATTCATTCGAGTAGTCTTCGGACAGTTGATGCAAGGTTTGAGTTGCTAAGGATGGTGCAGACTGCTGATGATGTTCCGTAAGTTACCTTTCGAATCTGATATGCAGTGTCTTCAAACATCTTTTCTATGTCTGCAGTGAATACTATTTTGTGCTTTCTGAAACGGATTAAAATACTAATCAATGAATCTTGAATCGTCGGTCCGACTAAAAGTACATCATTTAAGGACTTCCCGATAGTTGCAAATAAATCCTGTGTCATATGGCCTAGCTCTTCATATTCTTTCAAAAATTCCTTATAAGCACTATTTAATTCTTCATTTTTCCGAAGTTTGCTTTCTAAGAATGTAAGTCTTTTTACGGCCATATATTTTGATTGTCCCAGATGAAACTCCTCACAGAAAGGTAGACTAACGACATATTTATTATCGGCTGTTCTGGTTACTGTCTCTCTATACTTCTTAATGAATACTGACTTTTCTTTGGTTAAGGCTTTTCCTTCCTGAACCTCCTCGATCTCTCAAAATTGAATTAAACTGGCATCGACATCTATTAGTAAACTGGTTGGACGTATTAGATTTTCTTATCCAATGTTCGCTTCACCAGCAACGATCTAACCCAATTTGGCATTTTGTGCTATAACCATGGAATTGTTTCTTATTTGTCCATCACAAATTAAATCAAAAAAGTAATCACTTCCGATAAGAATATCCACTCTCTTTCTCTCAAGGAATTTGGATCTGCCATTTGTGTGTTACGATACGACAATTGGTTCTTGGAAGGCGCAAACGATTTACAATTTCTGTCACGAAAGAAGTTTGCGATCCAGAGTCCAAAATCGCATGGCATGTTAACCATTGTTCACCGATATCTTTAACGCGAACCTCTGCTGTCGGTAATAATGCCTTTGCTACGAAATTATTATGATATATAATGGATGCATAACAATTACATTCCTCTGGTTTAGACTCACTTTTTTGATTATCATTATTCTTCTAAGTATAGCTTGTTTCTTTGGTTTCCTGAATGTGTATTATGCCGTTTGTCAAACATCTTGTCTTGGATCGGCGCTGATACGATTGATGTTTAGCGTTAAGACAATTAAAACAAACTACATTAGTCTTGACCAACTTTCTGCGATCTATAATACTAAGGTTTAAAAATTGAGGGCAACTATACAGTTTATGTTCTGTTGCCAAATTCCATCCTATACCGGGTGATTTTTTTAACCTGATACACTTAAATATCTCGGAAAATAAGCACTCTACGAAAAAAATGTTTAAGATCAAAATTTAATTATTCCGCGGGGGAAATACATTAGTGTTAAAATTAGTGCCCCCTCCCCCTCCTTGTAGGTGGGGCAGGTGTAACTTTGAAACTAAGATAGGAACCCCTATATTTTTATTGCAGATTCGGATTCTACGGCTAAAAATACGTAGGATTTGGCTGAAACATTTTTTTCGATTCATGATAGATGGCGCTGTAATTGACGATATTCAATTTTTTTTTATTTCTCCTACTGAGAACCTACGCAAACGATTCTGCAATAAAAATACGATGGTTTCGTTGTAAATACACGAAGTTAGTCTTAAACAATTTATTCATTTTGCAAATTTCGAATAATTGGGAAAAGGGTGCTTGATTTACATGAGTCCGCTCGCCTCATCATCTTTCAAATAAATTAAGTGCTTAAAATGATAACCTTCGACTTCAATGCACTTATTAATCCGCATTTCAAATGACTGTATACAACTGAAGAGTGTGTTTAATTGAATTTCAGCACAAGCATTTCTGATTCGCTCAATCATATTCTCACGTGTTGGTGGTTTCTGTTTGTAAACTTGGTCTTTGAGATAGCACCACAAAATGAAATCTGGCGAAGTAAGATCTGGTGATCTGGCAGGCCAATTTACCGGACCAATTCTCCCGATCCAGTGACCATTGAAATCACGATCAAGTACGACACATGCTACCAACGAATGGTGTGCGGGACAACCATCATGTTGAAACCACATGTTTTTTCTTTTAATCACTTTATTGACAATATAATTATTTTATTTACATGATTTTGCTTAAAAGTATATTTTGAATTCAACCTTGAACGGTTTTACAGCAAATAAATATTTCTTGAGAATGATTTTTGGAGTTTAAAATAGTTTTATAAATAAGTTAAATTTTTAATTATTGAAATTCAATTTGTCTTTGCTTAACCTAACCTAAACCTAAACTTAAAAAACTACGATGTTAAGAGAAATATGATTTTACTAGAGGTTATTAATGATGGTATTGTGCACATTATTTAGTTGTGTAAAATATTTTTGCGTAACATCAGCTGCATACACGTCAATAAGTTTCATGTTAGTGTCATTATGTAATCTTAAAGTTCTGTATCTCATTGGAGCTTTATAAATAAGTTTTAAGAATTTATTTTGTATAATTTGTAGGTTGGCTTTATTACTTTTTTTAGCCCACCACCAAATAGGAGAACCGTACATAATAACACTAAGTACCATAGCTTTATAAAGTAGTAACTTATTTGCAAAATTAAATTTACTTTTTTTATTAAGGAGAGGGTAAAACATTTTAAATAATTTATTACATTTTTCAATAATAAAATTAATATGATTTTTATAAGTTTATTTGGGATCCAGCAATATTCCCAAATAGCGTATCTCTGATTTCCAAGTCAATTCATTGTTATATAAAACAAGAGGTCTTTGAGGTATCTTATCAGCATTTCGACACCTTGTAAAATAGATACATTCACACTTATTAACATTAATTTGAAGTTTCCAATTCTGAAAATATACTAAAATTGAAGTTAGATATGCAGTCAGCCTATTTATTATATTCTCAGCTAAAACATCAGCACAAAAAATAGCAATATCATCTGCATATAAAGCCAACTGACACTCATCTGTTTTAGGAATATCATTAATAAAAATATTGAAAAATAAAGGACCCAAGACTGAACCTTGGGGGACTCCAGCAAAGATTTCATATATATCAGATTTCTCATTAAAAATTTGAACATAGGATAGCCTTTTAGATAAATATGAATTACAAATTTTTATTAAATATGTTGGAAAATCATATTTAATCAATTTATAAGTAAGACCCATCTGCCATACTGTATCAAATGCGCGTTGTAAGTCAATCAAAGTCAATCCAGTAGATTTTTTTAAGTCACGGTTGTTGCAAATAAATTTAACAGTCCTATGAATTTGATGGATAATGGAGTGCCCAGCACGAAATCCAAATTGTTCATTAATCAATATGTTTTGCTCGTCAATGTGTTTGAGAATTCTGGTCAAAATAAGTTTTTCAAATAATTTACTAAAACTAGTAAGGAGACTTATAGGTCTATAGCTCTCTAAATTGGATGGATCCTTACCAGGCTTTAGAACAGGAGTAATTCTTGCTATTTTCCATTGATGTGGAAAGTAGCTTAGTTGCAGACAACTATTGAAAAGCATAGCTAACATTGTGAAACCAATGTTTGGTAAATTTTTTATGCAAATATTAGGTATTCCATCATTGCCAGCAGCCTTATAAGGCTTAAGTGTATGGACAGTTTGTATAATTTCTTCTTCGCTGATTTGTGATATGTTTGTATTCTCTTGTTCAGATAGTATCTCCAAGCTGGAATTAATCATATTTTCGTACGGCGAGTTGAAGTTTGAAGTTAAGCTGTGGTTTTCTCTGAATGTTTCTAGGATTCATTTCCTTGCTTCAAAGGTGGTATTGGGTTTCTTTTATATTTTCTAAACTTGCATACACTCCAGTATTTTTTACTACCTTTTTCTAAGTTTTCCAAGGTATGCTGCCAAGTTATGTTTACAAGGTCATTTATTTTACTACTGATAGTTTTATTTAAATAATTTACAAACGATTTAAAGAATTCAATCCTGGATCTTATCCATCTACGTCGTGCACAGTTTCGTAATTTAATTAAAGTGAGAATATCGTCAGATAGTACTAATTTATTAGTCTTTGAAATTGGTATATATGGAACAGAAATATTTCGAGCATGTATCACTGAGTTTGTTAGCAACATCACAAGTTCATCTATATCATCAGAATTTCTAGGTGGAATGAATTGAAAGTCATTAAGATAGTCTGCGATTAATGTTCTATACCTATCCCAATAAGCATTTTTATATTGAAACATGTGATTTACAGGGTCGGTTAGAGCAGGATCAAATTCATAACAGCAAACAACCGGAAGATGATCTGAACATAGTTCAGTCAAAGTTGCAATATGCGATATACATTCTGGTTGATTAGTTAAAAATAGATCTAGAACACTAGGTGTAGTATTTTGCCGCACAAAAGTAGGATCTTGAGGCGCAATAATCGAATAATTGTCAGAACTACAAATTTTGTCAAATAACATTCTACCACCAGCATTGCTTCTAGCACAGTTCCATGAACCATGTCGGCAGTTTAGATCACCACCAATAATCAAAGCACTTCTATTGCTCAACATTTTTGTTAAATCATTACGGAATTCAACACTTCCTGATTTTGGACAGTAACATGAAACTATATTAATATTTGGGCCATAATCACTTTTAACACAAATCGAAACGGTGTCAATCGTTTTTAAATTTAAATCTGGAAGAAGGGAATGCTTGATTGTTTTTTTGATTAAAATGCCTACACCTCCACCATTCCGATATCTACGATCATTTCTGTAGAATTTATAATCATCAAAATTGCAAATGTCACTTGGTTTTAAATGAGTTTCACTAATTAACATTAAATCTAAGTCATATTTTGATAAAAATTCAGTCAATTCAATTTTTTTAGGTTTGACGCTTTGCGCGTTCCAGGTGGATATTTTAAGCCCTATTATATGTCGACTGCATATTTAACCGCAATTTCAGCAATCACAAAAAATTGTTCTTCTTTTGATGAACATTGCTTGATCCCTTGAACAATATCTTTAAAAATGCTAAACAATTCATGAGAACTAAATAATAAGTTACTATTAGATTTTAATACATTACTGTAAGATGAAGGTTGCTGCGGTGTGAAGAACTGGTTGGTTTCTTTATGTTGATTATGTAAACTCGATGGAAACAATTCTTCAGTGTACCGGTAACTAGGTGACGATTTATGAAATGAATTCGGTGATGATGACTTTGATTTATATTTTAGCATAAGGTATTCATTTCGCTTTGGACATATAACGGAAATTGCAAGGTGATTTCCTCCACAGTTATGGCATTTATGTTGTTCTGTTATTTCTTTTATTGTACACTCAGCACCTTGCATATGTGTTTGTGCGCAAAATTTGCATTTGGATTGCATTTGACAATTGTATTCACCATGTCCAAACATAAGGCAACGACGACATTGAGTAACCTTTTGGGAAGTAGATTTAACAAAATCCCATTTAACAACAGTATGCGCTACATACTTATGAGCACGTAATTGATTTAAGGTAAACTCACCTTTCTTAAAAGTAACAAAATAAATTCCAGACGAGGAATTCATTTTATTTTTAGGTTTTATAATTTGCACTTTAATTGGGTCTAATCCACACACTTTTAGACCTTCGATAACTTCATCTTCATTCAACACAGGTAAACCATAAAGTAAATATCTGGTTGTTTTGTTTTCATCCAACGTGTAGGAAAAGTATTCTTGTTGAAGTTTTTTAAGTTCTTCACTGATTTTATTATAGTCAATTATATTGTCCAATATGATTTTATTACCAATTGACATAATTTTAATATAATATTTTTTTATGCCAAGTTCATTCATTTTTTCATGAATTTTGTGTGTAGCAAATTTTGTTATTATAGGTGGAACCTTTTTAACTTTTGTTTTATTATTATTTGATGCAATAAAATCACTGTTAAATCCAGATGAGGTTGGATTATTAAATATATTAAACCGATTGGATACCGGTAAATTAAACTGCAATTTACTTTGCTTGACAGAAAAATTGTCAAGGTTTTTCAAATTATCCATCGTGTTAATAGATATTAAGATCGTATCTTGTTGTCTTCTAAACCTTTGTGCAGGTTTATAAATAGTTTTATTTTGAGATTTCAAAATCCCCAAATTATTGGAGTTACATCCTCTCATACACTATCCGATAGGTAATCGAATTGATTACCGTAGTTGATTTTACTATAGATCAATAAAGATCAGAATCAAAACCAACGTTATAAAATCAATAATAAATTCTTTTCACTTCAAGAGCAAAACGAAAAACTGAAACCACATGTTCCGTCGTACTTCTAAGCTCGTTTTTTTTTTACAAAATTATTGTTTATTTCTTTTACCAGCAATTTACATGTTTACATGTGTATGTTCTTAATAATAAGCTAAACATAATCTTAAAAAACTTATTTCTACATAATATTATTTCATTGAATAACTTTAAGTTTTTATTCATTAACATTATTTGTTTAGATACTTTATATTGCTAAAATAGTTCATTTGTAGCTCGGGGTTTATTTTTGGATATAAAAAGAGCCGGCACACAAAAATATCCATACTTATGCCTTGATTAAAATGTTGACTAGATAAGAGGTAATATAGAAAGCTAAGGAAGATGTTGATGGGACTGACTATTGATGTGGCTTAACCACCAATATTTTGTTATCTCTCTACTATATCTCAATACAGTTTTGTTAGATAAGCTTGTATTGAATCTAATATAATTTGGTTCATTGAAAACAATCAGATTGAATGATTTGTGGTTTTTTCTTATAAGAGATACTGCATTGTTTGATTGTATGTAGGATTTTTGGTCCAGATATACAAATGTTATGGTGGGGGATATCTGTTTTCAATTATACTTTTTAGATTTGCCATGTCTATTAAATATGGAGCATAAATCATGGAATTTTCAGTGTTTGAGTAGCTCTTAATATATGTTTTCTAATTACAGTTAGTTAACCAATTACAAATATGTCTATTCTGTCAAAACTGATTGCATTATACATTACTTGATTAGAAATAAAATGTTGCCTGTTTTCCGTTTTTCTATATTTTGATAAGCATGTCCTTAGACATTTTCGCTCGAATATTCTCATTTTTTCCATTAATGCAGATGAAATATTATACCAGGTGGGTGCTGCAAATATAAGAATCGGTCGAACTATTGACTGATAGCAGAATAATTTTATTGTATTATTCAAGTATGTACCTTGAAAAAAATAATTTATTTAACGCTGAAAATGCCTTACGTGCTTTTTCTAATTGTGTAATGACATGCTTATCATAATAGATACATATATTGATCTAACTGCACTCCAAGATATTTGACCCTTGTTTTTAGTTTCAATTTTTTTTATTATTTACTTTTATATTTATATTATTCCAATTTTTTCTAATATTATTATTTAATTGATTTAGTGGAGTTCTAAATAATATTAATTCAAATTTTGATAATATCATTTAGCCTATTTTGCAAATTACGTTCGATGATGTCAATTTTATTAGCCGTCGAATAAATTATATCATCAGCATAGGCTAACGCCTGACAGTAATTCGAATTAATTTCGTCTTTCTGTAGTAACGACGCAATATACACTCCCGAGCAACTAAATCGACTAGACCATCAAAACGCATATTTTTTTAAAATGGCTGGATCGATTTTCGAAAAACAACCTTCTTTTGACAGCCTAGTATTTTATCTTTTCAAGGATACCTTTATCATTAAAATCCATACAGTACTTTTCAAATTAAAGCAGTCTTAGCAAAATGCGATGTTTCGGTGAAAACAATTGGCGTGATGCAATCTCCTGTATAATGCCACGTTGACCGATATTTGTCGTCGCTTATGAGTCTGACGTTGACCTGAACAAACCTCTACCACTTTAATTCATTGTTTCCTTAAAATCATGGATATCACTCCAGAAAAATCCGCACAAGTTGTTGCTTTATTGCAAGAAGGACGCAATCAAAAAGAAGTCGCTCGTCAGCTTAACATGGGCCAATCTGCTGTCTCAAGAGTATTCAGAAGGCTTCAGGAAACTGGTACCTTCAATCAAAGACCACAAACCAGCCGGTTTCGGTGTACATCAGAGAGGGACGATCGATTTATCGTCCTAACTTCACTGCGAAATCGACATCTCCCGGGCGTCGATGTGCAGCAGGAGCTAAGATGTTACGAATAAATGGTAATTTTCCGGTTGTTCCAATTATGTAAATTAATTGTAAGGAAGAAATTGTAATTGAACGGTTTTATTTCATTACTTATGTCATACGTAATTCCAAAATATTTACACTATATTTGTTTGACCAGTTGTACCTTATAATTTGTAAATAAAGAGGTAATAGAACATATAGATTGATTGGGAATGCCGGAAGTGGACAAAAAGGGGGGATTACGCTTTGAAAATTGAGACGAGACGGATCAGCGAGACAGCTGAAAAATAATAATAATTGAAAATAAAATAAATAACTATAATAAATACAATAAATTTTGATTAACAAATAACTATTGAATAATAATAATAATAATAATTAATAATAAAAAAAAAAGGTTAAATAAAGTACCAATTAGCTTAATAAAATAACTAAAAACATTTTAGTGATAACAAAAAAGACAAAATGTCGAACATGACAAAAACAGTGGATTGTGAGAAAAAAAAATAAATAAAAATTAAACTCAAATTATATTAACTAAATGTAAAACTACTAAAATAAAAACGAACTAATATAAACCAATAAATAAGTTCCAAGAAAACAATAAATAATACGTTAAAACTAATAGTAAATCTTCTAATATAAACAAATTAAAACGGAATTAAATTAATTCATTCTGAAGAATTTCTTAAGAATCCGCAACGACGGGAAATAAATCATTCATCGGTATCAGATCTGCAACGCGGCGAATGGATTAACGTAAGAGCTCTTTTAGTTTTAAGTTATAATTTAAGTTGGGGAAAATTAAAATTTAAATGGTGATGGGTTGCAGTTCTTTTATTAATTAATAAAAACATTTTGTACATAGTAAAATATTTTGGGATTCAAGAGTTTTTTTTTTGTTTTTTTTGTACATTTTCTCTCGGTGTTAATAAATATTTTTTTTTTTCTATATAAGATGATTGCTTAATTTAAGTTATACGTGGTTCTACTGGTGATTAGTGACGTGATTTAGGTTGCAGACATCTTTTTATTTTATTAAATATTATGCAGCAAAAACAAGCTTTCCTGAGGTCCACAAAGAACCACCCCTCCACACCACTGATTCTAGCCGGCTGAGAAATGCTGCGTGGAACAACCTTTCGGAAAGTCTGCAACAAGTTGGATAATTCTTTAACTTGTTACAAAGACAAGTTCGAGATGTAGCTGATAGTCAATGGACAGTAAGAAGACGCTTAAAGGAAGCCACCCTCACTCCAAGACGGCCCGCTAGAGGTCCAAAATTGACAACACGCCACCGCAAACAGCGACTCGAATTTGCTCGCGAACACATCAATTGGAACATCGAGCTATGGACGTCCGTTCTATTTATTGACGAGTGCAGAATATATCTCCATGGTAGTGATATCAGAGACCGGGTCTACCGGCGTCCAGGAGAGCGATTTCGCAGTGCTGGTTTGCTGAAACAGTCTCATACGGCGGCGGTTCGTGTATGATGTGGGCTGGCATATCGTTTGAGGGAAAAACAGATCTTGTTTTCGTACCTGGTGGAGGCCGTGAATGAGGTCTGACCGCTGAACGATATATCGAGGGCATTCTCTTGGATCATGTAGTGCCCTATGCAGGATATATAGGGAAGATTTCATATTGATGCATGACAATGCCCGGTGTCACACAGCTCGAACCACTCGACAGTTTTTGGATGAGGTCGGACTCGAGACGATGAGGTGGCCAGCACTCAGTCCAGACATGAATCCAATTTAGCATTTATGGGACGAACTAAAACGGAGGGTTCGAGCTAGAAATCCGGTACCATCTAACATCAGTGACCTGAAGATTGCGTTAGAGGAGGAGTGGGGTGCGATCCCCCAAGTATTTGTCAAAACCTTAATAAGATCAATGGGGAACCGCATGCGAACCGTTGTAGACGCAAGGGGGGGCCATACTTATTATTAACCAATAAAATTATTTTTGTTTTGCTTGAGATTTTGTTGTAATTTAATTTTAAACACCCCCAATATTTTTTGCTTAATCATCAATTTTGGTTGCGTTTTCATTCAAAATTCATTACAAAAAAAGTAATAAACCAATTTTCATAAAAATAGTGTTATTTTAAAGAAAAAATATCAGGCTTTCAAAAAACTAACGTCTTATGAAAATCGGTTTGACCGTTCTAACAAAAATCGCCCTTAGGTGAGCGCTTAAGGTTTTAGTCGATTCAGTTGCTCGGGAGTGTATAAGCTGAAAAGAACTGATGCCAATATTGTTCCTTGTTGTAAGCAATTGGACAGTTCAAACTCGATGTCTGATACACTAATTCCATCGCTTACTACAAATTTTCTAATTTTCAACATCTCGAGCAACATATATATTAACCCTTAAATGACACATGGGGTCCAGTGGACCCCAGACCGTTTTCAATCGTTCATATTTAAATGTTTCCTCCGGAAATGCGTCTCGTGTCCCCTCCCTTGCTAAAGTGGAGATATTGCACTACCTGTTTACGTGCTCAGCGCAAGCCGGTTGACTGCTAGCAGCTGTGTAGAAATGTTCAAAATCACGGTGGGGTCCAACGGACCCCAGTGTGTCATATACGTATATTTGTGTGAAAATCGGAATAATTTTTAGGCATCTCAACTCTAGCAGACTTAGAGCGAGAGAGATGCCTTATATCCCCGCTGCTGATATCTGTTTGTAAACAAAGTAATTCAAAAGGTACTTCTCCGATTTTCAAGAAACAGAGACAGACTAAGAGACCTTGACCAGACAAGAAAAATGTGATATGACTAAGATCTCTAGGTGATCGGATTTGATCAAAATTGAATGAAAATATTTGTATTGTGTACGAAATAATTTTTCAAAGTTGTTTTTGCCGTTTTTTGTGTTGTTTTATTGTTTTTGGTCGTGGGTAGGACTGCGCTCGTTGTTAAAATTTGTTTAGTTTATCATATTTCTTCTGATTTTGACGTATTATCATAAAATTAAAATTTCGTTAATGTAATAATTTGATCTCCTTTAATAAGCTTTAAACTATATTGGAAAAAATAATCAAAGCTAAATAGCGAAAAATTCAAGGAATAATAGGCAATTTTCATACTGGGGTCTAAAAGACCCCAGTGTGGTATTTATGTGATTTTTCTTAAGTGTGTCATTTAAGGGTTAAGTTTGAGTTAAATTTCATTTTATGTAGTTTATAATAATAAACCCTCGATCCATAAGGAATCAAAAGCTCGTTCAATATCTATTAGGAAGGCTCCAGTTACTTTACCATTATTGAACCCATTTATTGTGTCAGAAGTCGATTTATTTAGTGTATGTACGACAGAATGTTCATATCGGAAACCAAACTGAATATCTGGGATTACATTTTTCTGCTGTACATGCAATGATATATTATTATATAAGATAATTTCAAATATTTTGGTTATATTAGCGACTAGATTTATTGGTCGGTAATTTGTATATAAAGTTGTGCCTTTATTTTTTTTCTTTACTGGGATTATTTTTGAAAGTCTCCATTTACTTGGGTAGTAAGTATTAAAATATATTGTTAAATATTATGCAGTATTGCCTTATAATACAGTCCGGTAGATTTTTAAGAGCGATATTTGGTATTTTGTCTGGACCTGAAGGTCTTTTATTATTAAGAATTTTAAAGATATTTTTTAATTCACTTGTAGTCGTAAAGAGACCATCACTAATTAAATTGTTGTCAAGATTATCAGAAAGGCAGTTAATGTTAAATTCAAACTTAAAAATCTGACTAGAGTTATTACTGGAAATAATTGTTTGTTTTTGTCATTGAAGCTTACTCATAAAATTTTTGACTTTAGTATTGTAAGGGGGAACTGATTTTTTTTTGTTTGATCTTCTACATATGCACCTATTACGTTAAGTTTGTCGTTCATATTAAGAATTTGAACATTATCATTATCAATTTATAATTTAAAAATTTTGCATCATTATTTTAAGATTATCTATAGATATTCCATCTTTTGGACGGAGGATTCTGTTAATACTGACAAAAGTATTTTTTTTAGTTTTATTTATTTATTTATTATTATTATTATTAACAAGTATACAAATAAGACAAAGTCTTTTTACAATATCTGCTAAAATAGCTAGATATTTTCTTATGATACTTAAGCATATATGAGAAAATTAAAAATTTAAAAATCAAAAAAACAAAAATTATAAAAATTACAAATTAGAAAAATTATTAGGTTTTAACCTATGTATGCTTTAAATTATTTACCACAATGCAATTAACAACAAAAATCATAAAAATAATATAATAATAAAGAAGATTCGCTAAGTGACATATAAGAGACCAGTTGCTGACCGAAACATTATTAATAAATGCAAATCATGCATATCATACCAACAAAAGTAGAATAGTGGAGTCTTAGCAAGGGACAAAAAAAAAAAAAAAAGAATTAAGAATTAAAGCTCGTCAAGGGAGTAATAAGAGAAAGAATGCTTCTTGAAGGTACCGACCGTGGAAGAGGACCTCACCCCAGGGTCAAGGCGATTCCAGATCTTCACCCCATGGACGAGCAACGAACTCTGCCGAATTGCAGTTTTACATTTTTTAGGCAGATTTAAGTTCAGCGTCCGCAATGATTTAGAGAAACTGAGCTTACTATACAAATATGTTGGTGCCCAGATGTAATTAACTTATATATAAATACAGAGACTAAATACTCTAAATAATGATAGAAATGACACCCCATAATAGATTTAGCTAAGGTAGTAATCGGTTCACACAACTTCTTGGAGAAAATATATCTCGCACAAGAATTTAGAACTACTCTCAGTTTACTCAGCGTTGTTTTCGAGGTACCAGAAAAGATATGAGCACAGTATACGAGCTGTGGAACTATTAAAGTTTTCACTAATCTAATTCTGGTCTTTAGTGGTGCTAATTTAGCCGCAACACGAAGTCTGCCAAGAATACCATAAGCTTTTCCGCATATCATGTTCACATGGTCCTCCCAACTCAAGACGTTATTAATAACCAGTCCCAAACTAGTTAACTTCTTAACTATTGGAATATTAGAACCGAATAATGTCAAACCAACATCAACAGGAGAATAACCTCTCAGTCTGCTAATAAGTAATGCTTTAGATTTAGCAGGATTTATCTTGATTTTGTTACAAATGGCCCACTCACTAATAGTGTTCAGGGCTGTGTTAATACGACTGATACAATATTCAAATGTACTTGGCAAATCAGCATCATACAACTGGAAATCATCAGCAAAAATATGATATCTGACGGACGTTAGAGATGAAGATATGTCATTGATAAACATACTAAAGAGGATAGGGCCAAGTATGAAGCCTTGCGGTACACCAGATGTAATTAATACATCATCAGAAAAAGTACAATTAAATTTAATATTAACCCTTTGCCGTCTAAAATCTAAATATGATTCAATGAAAGATACTGCGGGTACAGAAAATTTGAACTGGTGAAACAATTTATGAAGCAGTATATTATGATCGACAGTATCGAAGGCCTTGGCAAAATCAAGACATACCAGAATAGCGATTTTACCCATTTCAGCGTTCTCTGATAAATCATCAACCACATGCGCAAGAGCCGTACCAGTACTATAACCCTCTCTGAAACCAGATTGCAAATCGTTTAATAAATTATTATTCGACAAGTGAAGAATAATTTGCAATTTCATGGTTTTCTCAAGGACTTTAGATAAACATGGTAGAATACTAATAGGTCTATATTCCTCTACACTTTTTGGATACTTCGTTTTGTTGACAGGAATGATGATAGCTTCCTTCCACGCGCCCGGAAAGAAAGACTGGGTTAAACAACAATTTAAAATAAAAGTTAGGTGGCCTACAATAGTCGGTCTTAGCAAATTTATTATTTGCAGAGCAAGACCGTCCGATCCTACCGCAGTAGATTTAATTGATGCTAAAGTTCTAATAACTGCTTCTTGATCAACGTTTTGAAAATAAAAGGCGCCATGAACATTATAATTGCTATGAGTTGGTGTAGTACGCCTAATACTAGATTTATTAAAGACAGAAGCAAAAAATTTATTGAAATCAGACGACTCAAACTGGCAGGGCGGTGCTGAGGCCTGAGTAACACCAAAAGTCTGCAGATTTTCCATAAAGTCTTTGATGGCAAATTAGCATCAAATACTTTAGAGAACTCAAGGATTTTACCCTTGCGAATAAGTTGGTTAACAAAATTGCGATATTTCTTGAAATTTTCCCAATCCTCCACTCTTCTAGACCGACGCCAACAATAATGCAGGCAATTTTTCCTATTAATATGCCACTGGATTTCCTTGGTTAGCCATGGAATGGAGTTATTACTCAGTTAAACTGAACACTTTTTAACGGAGCAAATTTATTTAATATGTGGAGTATCAATTCGTTAAAGTGCCTAAGCTCATGATTAATATCAGGAAGGTGATAAATGCTACTCCAGTTTAATGTAGCCGCATAAGAATTCAATGCTAACTCGTCAATATTACTAAAATTTCTCACCCTATAAACAGGCTTTTGGTAATTATTGAACTCAAAATCATATGAACCATAAATAAAATCATGAGTTGTGGCGCAAGCAATAGATATTTGCGAAAAAAATATTAATTTTGTCTGATTTTGGATCAACGCAAGATCAATTAGAGTTGCACTATCACCTTTAAAATTAGTGGCTTCAGTCAGACCGGCACTAGATAGCCCATAACTAAGCAAAAATTCATTAAATTTCCTGACGTGGCTATAACCACTTAACAAATCCCGATTAAAATCACCCAATATTAGAATATCATTATAATTTTTAAATAACCTATCAAAACATTTACTCACTGAATTAATAAATTTGGTACGAGCTGACGGTATATAGATAACACCCACCAGAATTTTACAGCCGACAGAGTTCAATATTTCTATAAACAACACATCAAATTTAGAATTTGGTGCGCTTTGATAAACTAAATTATATTTAATTCCCTTACGGATATAAAGCGCTACGCCACCCCCCATCCTATCAGAACGGTCTTTACGAATCACCTCATAACCAGGCAGCGCAACAAACCCATCAGTATGTTTATCTGGATACAACCATGTTTCAGAAATACCAATCACATGCAATGAAACATCTCTAGTAATAAACCTAAGTTCATCCAAATGAGTCAGCAGGCTACCTGGATTAATATGCGCGAACTTCAGACCCTCATTATGCGTTTTATAAGATGATTTGAGTACTATGTTGCGAATATCCATGTGGTGAAAACCATCCCTATTCCCCGAAGGAGACATACCCATCACCAGTCAATACGTTCAAGAAGCACACAAAGGGAAACTTCATATTCCCTTATAAAAGTCCCCATACTAACGCCGACTCCAATACCCAAACCGCAAATAAGGGTAGCATGATGTAACACCATAACCAAAACATTCAAAAAGCAACAAGGCTCTAAATCAATATTAGCGAATCTACAAATAGATATAATTAGAAAAATATTCATAACAATGTGTACGATTTATTCACAACGGTGAATTCGACTCTTAAAGAAGTAAATTGTTCATATCTTCGAGACTAACGCAGATTACATATTTGCCATTCTTAGAAGCTTGAATTCCAATTTTGCCATCAATGACTTTTACACTCGCAACTTTATTCTCCCTTAATAATCTCAAGGCAGCTTTTTTAATTTTATATGATGCAGCAGTCAAATTATGTTGAATGTAGATCCGTTCATCACCACTATAGCCAGGTAAACAAGATAATTTCAGAGTTCTAGCAACCTTGAAATATTGAGTCATTAAAAGATTTTTATGGAAGATAGTGGCAAAACGAATTATAAGCACCGGTTTATTATTATTATTGGACGATTTGATTCGAAAAATGTCGGCTTCCACATTAATTTTGTCAAACAGCTGCAAATCAAGTTAAAAATGTGTGAACAATTCTCATTATCCAACACTGGTATTCCATTAACTACAACCTCGTAGTTTTTTTTAATCGCGTCCATTTCATTGATGATTTTACCATCCAGAAAATCAACCTTTTTTTCAACTACACTAATTTTTTTATTAAGTTCCCGTTTGACAACTTTAATATCATCACTCAATGCTGAAGTAGACTTCACTATTTGCTGCTGCAACAATGAAAACCAATTTTCCATTTTGGCATCAATGTCCTACAAGGATAGGTTTTTAGGCGCATCAGCCCGCGTTGCCCTGGTTTTCGCTTTGCTTTCACCACCAGCCATTATTTAAATTATCCGCAATTGCAACACTACAGGCAGTATGTAGAAGCCCAATAATTAGCATTAAATTTAACGACAATCAAATGAAGTTGATGTGTATCCAAGAATTAACATCAAGTACCGTAGATAACACAATAACCCGATAATACACACTGTTTAAATCCAAATGTACAATTTTAACGAACAGTGCTCATACAATAGTATTTTAACTAGTAATTTCATTAGAAATATCCATACAGCCTAGATAACTATGTCCACATTAGCACTATACATACATCAATTTGTCAAGGACTGATTTCACTAATGGCATAACTAATACCACAATTGTACATTTATTATTCACTAAAACTTTAGCACAACATATTTATTATCATTAAAATGGATTACTACTTTAATTAAATAGTTATGAAATCACTACTTTAACAGTTATAAAATCCCTATATTAGTCCATAAAGATCAATGGCGAAAAATTATTTGAAATAATAACTTAAACGTCTAAAAGTGACACATATCCGAAAGAAAATCAATTAATTATCTACGTTTTTTTAAACTATAATATTATCTAGTTAAAGCCGAGTAAAAAAATAATGTTTAATCAAAAGTTATATGACTATTTCGATTTAAAGTTCGCTTCATGAGATTTGTCAATATAACCTTCCAAAGTTCAACACTGAATATCTATTAATCTCCGCCTTCTCTAACAAAAAATCTTGCACAAACTAGCTCAGAAAATCACAATGAGTTAAATAAGATATTTTTCATTTAAAGACGTAGAAATTTAATTTCAAATAAAACAATGTATGGGAAGCTGCCATTGTTCTTTATTTTGTTTATTCAGAGAAAGAAAAAAAAACAAATCCAATCGCAAAGGGAACTAGTGACAAACTAGTTTAATAATGAATATTAAGTTAAGTTTTTAACTTAATATTCATTATTTGATTTTTCCAGACTTTATTGATTTGGATTCTTATGTTGTGCTTTATTAAAACTTTTATATGTATTTCTTATAATAGATTGCAGTTGATTCAAATAATTTCGGTTAAATTTTGATTTCTTAAAGTTTTTTAGTTTTGGTTACAATTGAACTTTTTTGTTTATATAATTTAAAAATTAACTTATTTCCATAGATGTTTAGGGATCCCTAGGCGATGCTAATTCATTTAAACTATCTAATATCAACGAATCAAGTTCCAACAGGTATCTATCTATTTCTTGATTATTTAAAATTTTGTTATTAGGAATATACATATGTTTCATTTAAATTTTCACAATTATTTAATAATTTATGGTAATTTTTTAATATCGGGTCATATATGGTTTTTGATATTATATCAAATTGCAAAGCCCGATGGTCACTATCATTATACTAGAGTATTCAAATTTCTGTTATTTGCTAAATTTATTCTATTATCTATAAATGCTAAATCAATCTCTACGTTGGTTCTAGGATATGTTGGTTTGTTGGGTATTAGAAAATTCAATTTATAAAATTGCATATTGTTATCTATACAGCATTTGAGTTTTTTTCCTCTAGCATCTTCACTAATATTATTCCACGATTGATGTTTAGCATTTATATATCCAGCTAGTATATAGAAGTTATTCGGGTTACTGAAATTTAAATAATTAAATATATTCTCAAAGTCGGTAATAAACTCATGATTTAGTGATAGGATATCAATTTCGAAAAATTGAAGATTTTTTTTGCGAAACTGTAAGTTCTGCTGGAACACTTGGAATATTCTTATGCAGTGAAATGAATTCCTCACTTATAACGGTTTGAAAAAAGGACGACAAATATAAATATTACCCAGTACCTTTCGACCGTAAATTAGTGCTAATTCCAATTTTTTTAATACATTAATTTTTTATACATAATATGTATTATTTTATTTTATTATAATAATTAATAAAAATTATTTTACATTTCGAAAACTAGATTTGTCTGTTACAAATTAAAAATTTAGCTTTGAAATGTCAGTACCAGTGTCGCCAAAAAATAACTGTTTCATCAAGGTATTAAATAGCGAAGATATCAGTGAAGGATTTATAACTTCAACTCCACAAGTGCACTGCAGCCCTTCTATTTCTGAGAGACGGGAATTTATCTCCCAGGAAACACATCCTCAGAACTCAAATAAAAAAACGAAATCTGTAAGATAGTGTTAATAAATAACAAAAATAATTTATGACATTAATTTTGTTATTTCAGAGTTCGAGTGCAGAAATTATTTCATAAATTAAATTATTAGAAAAGAAAATTGATAACGTGGAAAAAAAAACAATGACGCTTTGTATGATGAGGTACGAGAGTATGATACTAATTTAATAAGATTGAAAAATCATCAAGCATTACTTTGATTTGATCATGAAGAAAAACATCTTATTAAAATTATTGTTTGCCAATTAGATTAAACAGATATTTTTGCTACTTTATAGTTTATTTCATACAAAGATGAAATGAGGGCTCGACAACAAGCGGATAATATATTGGCCCGAAAGATATTTTGCACTTGCCAGATGATTAAAAATAAAATGAATGAAATCATTTCCGACTCAACCGAGAATGAGTTTAACATGCTTGTGCCAACCTGATCAACTCAAATATTTCGGAAATCACGTATTTCGGAAAAATATGTTACATACGAAATACAGCGTGAGGAAAAAGTGTGGAAACCCCTAGAGATCTCGCGGTGTTCGGTAAAAAAAATTACCAAGTTAAATCTGATGTAACTTCCAACAAGAAATTCAATGGTGGCCTTGAATGTGGCCTTGAACCTCATCTTCAAGGTCCGTTTGAGAACAAGATCATTTTTTTAAATGGAAACCCCTAATTTTGTTCTCGAGATAAAAGCCTGGCATTTTGACGTAGGACTACGGTGATGACGCGCGTCACGAAAATGACGTATTTACGAAATTTATTTGATTAAAGCAATGTCTCTTGATAAATATAAATGTAATGTTTTAAAACCTGTAAAATCAACCCATGTAAAATAAAAATTTTTGGATTGAAAAAAATTAAAAACAACAAATTATTTAAATGTATTTTAATTTCAATTTTAATTAAATAGTGATGAACTTGATCAAACATGCCGCACGCCATATTGATTTAAAGCTATAAAATAAAAATAAAAAATTCAAAAAATGTTTTATTTTCATTCATGTTCATGTTTTATTTATATGCTGTATAACCTATGCAATCCTAGAAAAATGTATAGTCGCAAAGATCAGGCCGAAAAATGTTTAGGTTTGCAAGTTATGGGGCTTCAAAGTATCCAAGTGATCGGAAACTAATTTGATTTAATACGTCATTTGAATCGTCAAAATTTAAAAATAAATTATATCTAGTAAGCTTTTATTAGCAAGACATTCCCATTTCTGTGTCATTGATATTTCTGTGACGTTTTATTGACTTTTTGTGATATTTTTATGATTGAAATTTCAACGATATATTGATCGATATTTGTGAATTTGTGAATGCTTTATTAAAATCACGTTTTAAGGTATTATTTTTATGAGTAACAAATTCTCTTGATATAAGGTCGTATATAAATCTTAATAGTAAATTATTATGGGACGCATTATGGTGGAGCAAGTTTTGGAGAAAGGCGCTGGGAGATATATAACATGAAATGGTATGTGACGAGGAGGTGGGATTCGGTGACGAAAGATAATTGACGTTAATTCTGATTTTGTATTAATTATTGTGTTTTATTATTTTGTATTCTCGAATGATCCACAGTAATGCCAAGGACTGAGTGAAGAATTACATCGGTGAATTCTGACGTTGCTCACATAATAAGGTAATCTGAACAAACAACACAAATTTTCGCAAAAGAAATTTTGAACTCCACAATGCTCTATATTTTGAGCATCCACAATACTCTCTAGACGAAAAAATTTAAATTCTTAAGGATTTTGAACAGTATACTAAAGATGTGTAAACTGGATCTAATAGGGAACCTTTTGAATTGTCAAATTCAAAAAATTATAAAAGTATTCTAAGTTCTGAGACTTTAACGAAACCTGTTTTTATCGGCAACTAAACCCTTTTTGGGTGTTAAAATCACTCCTTAATTTAACCTAAAAAAACGCTTTTCCCGATATATCTCGAATTCTACTAGACTTTTTTTGATAAAACAAATTGGCAACTATTCCTTATAAAAAGCACAACTAATTCCTAGTAAATTAGATTATAAGGGTTGCATCTATATTTTTTTAGAGGATGAAATTAATTTTTTTCGCAAATTAAGGGGTGGTTTTAACGCCTAAGGATGGTTTTAACACCTAGTTATAGTTTTTATGAAGAGGAGAAATTGTTAATAGTTTTGCAATTCAGTTTCGATCTGCGAGCATTGTGAAAAATAAATCATCTTTCAGCCATCTCATCAGGCTATCCGCTATAGCGACTGAACTGCTAAACTTATTACTCTGATTTATTCCTATATATCTCCTCTTCATAAAATATTTACCAATCTGGAATACAGCAGAATAATTTAATGTTTGAATATAGTTTTTATAAGAAAGAAGAATTTAGCAGTACAAAAGGTTCCTTGTAAAATTATTTGTGAGCCTGTGATTTGGCGGCAAGAGAGTAGAACATTTATGTATATTGTCGTGACCAAATGTGATATTTGGAAAGAGGAAAATACCCAAAACAACAGAAAATGTTTGTAAAATATAAATGGTTGGTTTGGTAATTTTTAACTTTATCGGACGCTTTGTGGGAAAAATGTTGCCCGAGGAGGCGGGGCGGATAGCCCTAATTTTTATTTTATTTTAAAACGGCTTTCATTGTGACATAACGAATTGATAAATATATAATTTAGTATCGTATAAGCAATAAGTTAATTAATAAAAGTTTAGGCTGATTCAGATGGCAGCATTAGACGTACGAATTAACGGTTTTTGTTAATTTCTAAATTTTGGTTTCACTTAAACTGTACAAATAAAGTTTTCTCAATTGTACGTAGTCCTACGTTAATAGGTCGTGTCTCGGATACAAGCTCTTGGGTTTTTTTTTTTAAAAACTCACCCTTTATATAATATTAAATGTGTACATAAATAATAATAATTTCTTAAATTTACCCTAGGTTGGCTACTTAAAGAGGAAGCTAACAGCAAAAAAAAATATGAAATCGTTTTTAAGATTATTGCGACTGATAAAATAAACTTCCAATATAACTTGAAAGGAGTAATGAATAAAAATTGTATTATGGGTCTGAAGCTATTTCATACAATTTTATATAGTAGGTTAATTTAATATCATAATCCACTGTTGCAGAACTTCTCTAGTCTAAATAATAATTAAGAACAATAATTTAAATGTGTTATATTTATTTCAACTTACAGAAGCTTGTGGCCTTCATATTACTGAATTTGAGATTGAAATGAGAAAGCTTCTATTGAAATCTCATTATAGATACAACCAAAGCTCCTAGATATACCTAGGAATGCTTTGAATAAAACAAGGTATATTTTTTTATAATTAGTTGTTAGAACCAAAATAACATTCTTACAACCAATGGTTTTGCTTAAAGGAAATTGCATCGCCCTCAGTCCTCACCAATTAATACCGAGGACGAATTAACAGTTTAACACCGAAGGAGAATGAGGCAGACACATTTAATTAGAATTTCAAATATTGTAAATAAATGTAAAACCATACAGTTGCAGTTTCTGTACTAAATTCACAATTAATTGAGTCGCCCGTTATTTATGCAATTCCGCAGATGAAATTCTTTGATTACTCATCAGAAATATCATTACAAATTATCTTATAAGTTCATAAACTAAGTGTATAATAATAATCAATGAATTTAGTGTTGAGTTATACAAGAAATTCATTAGTACATTCATTTAAACTTTCATTTAAATACTCATTTAGTATATAATTGTGTTTAGTCCCGCTCACAGTGCATTGCTCATTGAACGACTCATTTGAAGGTTCATCACTAATGGCTCACTCGGATTTAGTTGGAATATTTCGTTTTCAATTTCCGTAAAATCTCTTTTCGCTTCTTGTACTCTATCGAGCCTAACCTTCAAGTCATCATATGACGCAGCACTATTTGCACTTTTAGTATATGTTTCTGTCTTCTGACACTCAATAAAGTATTATTTAATAAAATTCAAGACTTCACTTATCTGAATCAGCAATTTTCCAGTTGTATAACCGGTTTCTTCAGCTTCAAATGTAATTGGTGCCTATTGACCTTGAATTCTTATGCTTTCTGCGTAGCGTGGCTGCTCGTACTACTTCCGAATTAAAATATTCTCGATGTTGATAAATGATAACACTTGAATCCTCGAATTTCGATCCAATTTAGCTGTACGCAGCCCGAATGTTGTGTACTGGATCCTTCTTATCGATCTGGCTCGAAGGAATTAACAAAATTCACAATGATTGGAAGTTTCCAAAATTTACAATTCACAAAAAAGAGAGGAATATATTCCGTTTAATATTTAGAGCATTATTTACAATTAATCTGGCAATAGATACTACAAAGCTACAATAAATTGCTACATCGTAATTCGACTTTACAAAAATTGTGATACAGCAATACTACTGTGTATTGACATTTACAAGTAAACAAATATGAAAATAACACAGTGAGTGCTTGTGCTATCATCATCATCATCATCATTATATTAATAGACAAACATGAATTTTGCCCTGCATTTTAGGACGAAACTATCCAACCGATTTTCATAAAAATTACACCATTCGAAAGGTATTCTTTTGTAGGTGTGCACAATATGTGTCTTAAATAAATCGGATATCAGATGGCTGAGTTATAACGGTTTAAAAATAACACATTACAACAACAACATTTGTATATTTTCGTATAGGAATCAAATCAAATAGGAATCATATTAATAGAAATCATATTAAATCCGTTTTGATTTTTATACTGTCAGCTCTTTCATTGTTTTGATGATATTACATGTAAAAGAAAGAAGCTTATAGATAGAGAAATGCATTAACATTTTGTTTAACACGTTCACGACCGAGGTGCCCAGGCTAGGGATGCCTATAAACCAGATAATAAATTTGCACGAAATGAGCTAATTGAAACCTAATGGTAGAATACATGTTTTATTTATGCTTTTTGTGGGGTTGATGACGTTATTAATAGTATGACGCATATACGAGTTTTCCCCTAAACCGAAAAAAAATCAAGGATAATATTGCAGGTAGTTTGGTTGGATTCGATGGTGACATATTGGGTGTTTTCTTTTATTCATTCCATCGGAAGAACAGAAGGAATAGAATATTGATCACGTAACCTCGGAATATTCCGTACGTAATGTAATAAAAGAACGGATTGGAATAAATGGAATACATTTTCCATAGCACAAAATTTTTTTATTTTGAAAATTAGGAAACAAGTTAAATTTATTAAATAAATAATTTTATTATAATTAATTGAAGTTGCAGATTATTTATACATACGTGGAAACACACAATGCAATATTAACTTTAATTGGTATATGTATCTTAAAAAAAAAACTGGGATTTTTTGTATCCGCCAAGCTCTATTTAAAACTATTATCATGTAATAAAACTAAAAATATTTTCAAAAATTTTAATTTTTAACACCTTAAATAATTAATTTTATCATAATTAATAATTTCATTTTCCATAATACATATCTACGATTTAATTCAATTTAATCATTTAAATTGTAAGCATCGCACATAATTACAAAACGTCAAACGGAATATTCTTTTTATTCCACCTTTCGATGTAGTACAAAAAGAATGCATTCTGAATATTCCGAATAAATAAAAGAATGGACTAAAAAAGGAATAGAAGGAATGGAATGAATAAAAGAACGATTTACGTCACTTTCGGAATGTCCGGAATATCCAGAATGGATAAAAGAAAACACCCATTGTTTTCTGGTTTTATCTACAGTGGATCAGCGCTGTCGAAAGAGGCACTTTGGTGCCTCCCGGGCACTTATAGAGAAAGTGAGGCACCCAAAAAATTAGAGGCACTTAGAGGCACCGAAAAAAAATTTTAAAATTTGGTTCCAAATTTCATAATTTATAACATAATTTATTTGTTTTCTGCTACAAAGCACGATTTCGCAAAGAGTGCGAGAAATTAGCAAGGAATATTTATTATTTTTTTTCTCACAGCCCTAAACGGCAAAATGAGTATAAAAGTTTTTAAACAACTTTGAATGTTCCGATTCATACGATTTTGAAAATTTCTACTACTAAGATGGCTAGCATTAGATGGCGTCATATTTAGAATATTATAACAATGGCAACCTCTTCAACACTATTCTTGAGTCGAGAAATCCTATAAAAGATTTAGCTTGTGTCATTTCGCAAAATTTATGCAACAAAATTTATTTTCACTTTATGGCATATATTCTCAAATTAACTAACAATTAAAATAAAGAGTTTCAAAGCGAGAATCCTAAAATTTATAAATTACTTCCAGCAGTTAAAAGTTTCTTAATAATGGTGATACATAATTTCATTAAGGTACACAATAATATATCGATGAAAATAATTTAAATGAAATGGATTTTAAAGAAACAGTTTGTTTTGTAGAAATCGATAGAGTGTATATAGGTGCTAAAGCTGAGTTGGAAATTACACAATCTAACTTAAATCTTGAATGTATATTTCTAACCATCACGAAACGATGTAAAATCTCTTATATAAAACCATGCCAACAGATTGTTAATCGATTTGATTTTAAAGATGAAACATTAAATACAATTCAAAGCATAGATCCACAAAACCTAGGACAAACTCTCATACCATTGATAAATTCTGTGGCAATAAGTTGAAGTAGCTTATGTCACTTTTAGAAATTTTTCAGGAGAGGAAAAACCAGTCTGTTTTGAAAATTTTTCTATGATCCACTTCAAATTAAGCCGTGAATTTTTTCAGAAATGGTAAATGTTGCATCCTGCATCTGAATTTCTATATTTTAAAAGCATTAAAAGGAAACATTAATGCTAATTTGAATAAAAAAGTTTTTAAGCTACTTTAACAAAATGGTTCCTGGATTTAAACACTTATGTACACTTTTAAGCTAGTTTATATATGAAGCTGTAAGATAAATAGGCATATGCCTGCATAAGCTACTATAAAAAATTATAAATCAGTATTAAATGTACATAAAGCTACTCTAAATATTTGATTTGTATATAAGCATATTTTGTAGAATAGCTTATTTGTAGATTGCCGAAAATTTTCGGCTTGTACGCGCTATATAGGGTCTGAGTTTGAGCAAAATAGTAATTTGTACCTTTTTGTTTATATCTCAAAAAATTCATTTTTCTCTTAAGTCGACCTAAGCTACTTCAACTTACTGCCACAGAATTTATTTCCGCAAAAAGTGACCGAAAAATAAAGGAGATAGAAGAAGAATATCGAGAAGTTTTTTTCAGAGATCTATTGTGGTAACTTCTAATTTGGAGAATTTCTGGGGTAAAATTTTTGAACTGCGAAATGGAGTCAATGAATTTAGATTCCTAAATTTAAAAATATTTATTACTGGTCTTCAAGCCTTCCTCATAGTAGTGCTGCACCACTATAAAGCGGTGCTTTAGTGCAAGTTTACGTAAATATTCCGCTGAAAAACTTTGACCAGGCAATCAATCGACGTAGTTTATTTCGTAAACAATTTTCCCCTTCCGAATAAAATATTTTTAAATTGCATGAGATCCTGCTGAAAACTTTTCAGCTGAATACCCACGTAAACTTGCACTGCGAGGGTATATCTATACACTGTATGTATACCTATTAGTTAACTTTTCATTTAATTAAAATAATAATTGTAAAACTGTGTAGTTTTCGCTTTTTTTTGTGAGGCACCCGGAGGCACCCAAATTAATTTTTAGAGGTACTCAATTTTTTTTTATTGCGACAGCGCTGCAGTGGATAGAGTTGATAAATTTTGTGGTCGGTCGTTGACGCTCGGAGAAGAAGGACGTGTTTTTGTCGTCTTCTTCGAGAAAAATTTAGTTTAATTCTTTTCAGTTTATTTATTTTATTTTTTTATTGTAGTGTAAAGTGTTTTAATTATATAATATATAATTTATTTCAATTTAATTTAATTTAATTGAGTGAAAATAAAATTTGTGCATAAAGTGAAACAATAGTGACGATCGTGGTTTATTGCTCGCGTAATCGGTTTCGCTTAAATTAAATAATATCGCGTGTGTTTTTGTTTTATAATTTCAAGTGTAGTGAAAATAGGTATCGCTTATTTATGGACATCTGTGAAGTGATAACCTTGTGTAGTGTAGAACGTAAATTGGGAAACGGGAAAAACGTGGTCAAAAAGAAAATAACGGGACTATCGTTATTTATGCAGGTATTTTCATAACACGTATATGTATTGGTATACGTGATATGAATTGTGTAAAAATAAAAAAAATGTGTTGTTTAGGAAGGGGGAATTTTTGCTTATGTAGATGTACGCATTTTTTGTTTTTGTTGGTTTGGTTTATAGGAAATACAGCTATAATTAAATACAAAGCAAGAGGGAAAATGTTATATAGTTTATATAGATCTACATACTTATGTATATAAATATGTATGGTGGATGGAGAGTAGTATTAGTAGCTCAGTGAGATTCTGACATATCTCGCGCATCTATAGGGGAAAATAAACAAATTACGTGGACACAGTGGTGTATTTGGGCTGGTTTATTTACATTTTGGTATTATATCAAGTATTTGCACTTTGATGATGGTTGGGATGGTTTGGATTTCGTGGACTTGCCTGGAACAGGTTGAATTTAATTTTTGATGTCAATTGATAAAGCAAGGGAAGTTGTTTTCGGTTTTTGAGTAAAATATAATTACTTACTTTATATGTATTTATTTTATTTTTTGTTTTTCATATTTTATAATATTTTCCTCACGGGATGAACTTATGTAATCTTAGTGGTAGGTTGACGACTATATTTTGGAGGACGATTTATTAATTATGATTATGATTTTCAGAAGTGCTCAGGTATCTGATTCAGTAAACTAATAAATATTATTTCAGAGTGCAGTTTTAATTTTAATTTTAATAAAAATAAAAGTAGATTAGAAATCAGAGCTTTAATAATTCTAGTTTATTTTTAATAGGAGTATTTAGTGATAATTAACTAATTTCTATCTTAATTTTCAGAAATATTTGAACAGACCCAATGCAGATTTCCAGAAACTTTAAGTATTCAGCAGACAGGTAGTTTTAGAAATTCTGCTGTATTGATTTTTGCCCCCTAATTAGCAAGAACTTTAACTCTGAATACATACTTCAGGAACTAATTAGGGGCTTATCATTTAAGTCTTAGTTACTGGTGACATTAATTGTAATTCTTTACAGGACAGCGTGCATCACAGATCAAACTTCTATAATCTGAGTGGCAGGTTAGCGGAAATGCTTCATGTAAAATAATAGATTGAGCTAATCTTTAGTTTTAGGACTGGACTGGATACATTAGGATTTCAGAATGAAGAAACCAAGCGCTGCATCTTATTTATTGTATTTATCAGTTGTTATTTATGAATTTAAGTGTAAAGAATATTTAACGGAATTTCTTCCTTGGTTTACCGATAAATTAATTAATTTTCAGAATACAGCATAATTCCAGAAATAACAATTTTTAAGGATTACTATATTTATTACTAACAATTTTATTAACTAACAACTACATAGGTGGCTGGAACCGGGTCGAGTCTCTAATGCTAACATTCCATTTCTTATCCCTCGATCTTGTTAGATGTAAAAAGGGTATACGGTGGACTCGGAGTATCCGGGAATCTTACTAAGGCTTGGTCCCCACACCTATATCAATCAATAAATTAAATTTTTCAGAGATATTAAGGACCATGATGATCAATTTAATTACATAATTACTTATACTAGAGAAATTTAACAACTAAACCAAGAGGAACTCAATGCTTTAATAATATTTAGTTTAGTTTTAATAGTAGTATTTAGACATCATCTACGGTTATTTTTGGTCATGTCAATTTGTCGAAGGATAGTTGGTGGTATGCATACACACGATGGGACAATATTTTGGGAAAATATATTCATACACAAGATATGACAATATTTTGGAAAAATATTTTTAAATGATAGTACGTTTCCTACTATTTAAAAGGCACGTGAAACAATTTAGTCGGTTTTATTTTTATTTAGTTGGTTTCTGGTGATTTATTTAGAATTCTGGTGTAATACTAAGAAACTACAAGATTAGAATTATATAGTTTTCTAGCAAAACAACAAGTTTACAGGAACAAGTTCTGAAATCTGAAGTAGTCAAGAGGAACGGATTACTAATTGTAACAGTAAAACTATTTTTTGTACTTAGGGTTTAAAGATTATTTCATAACATGTTTAGTTCTGTAACAGTAATCTATGTTTCTATAAAATTAATTTTTAATTTATTTCAAAAAATTAAATGAGGGTTTCAGAGTTTAAATAATCCTTTAACAAAAAAAATAAATATTTTTAAAGTAGTAGATAGCGATAATAATTAATTTCGATTTAGATTTTCAGAAGTACCGGAACAACCTCGCTCAGCTTCCAGAAACTTCAAGCATCCAGCGAACATGTAGTTTAGAAGCGAGTTTATGTCTTTTTTTTTATAAGAATAAGGTTTAACTCCATTTCATTCGGTCGATGTTGCTTTTTCTATTGCGATCTCCGTCTATCATATTATGTAAAAGGGCTATCTCTTTTTCTCCGCTTCGACTACGTACCTTCGTTGGTGAGAGACACAGACGAATGAAAGTTGAAATAGAATATCATTTTATTCCGGTTAGGTGAGATCACATGCTTCAAATATATTTCTACTAAGCGAAATAGTGTTCATATTCAGTGTAAGTAAAAGAGACACAGACTCGCTTCTCGCCTTTTGTGCAAAATACCACTCCTGATCTATGGAGATAACTATAGGACGCATGTATGCGTCCTGTGGTCGTGAACGTGTTAAATAGAAAGAGTTAAACGTAATTCAATTACAACGTGTATTTTTTCATTATTTTACTTTCTTTTACGAAGTAAAATAAAGTATAGTAATCATGAAAATTTTCGACCTTGAGATTATTGATGATTTATCTGTTTTGAGGTCCCCTGAGTCCGAAAAAGTGGGTTTCGAAATGATGTCTGTCTGTCAGTCTGTCCGTCTGTATGTCTGTCCGTCTGTCCGCCTGTCCGTCTGTGTCCGCTCTGCAGCTCAGGTAGCTTAACCAATCGAACTGAAACTTCAGACTTAAGCTTTTTTGATAAATTGGAAGGCCCCAGTGAATTTTAGTCCAAATCGGGCAACCGGAAGTGGCCACTCCCTTGGGCCAGAAAATTTGTTTTGCAAATATCTCAAAAAGTATAAGGCTTACAAAAAACTACTAAAACAAAATGTTTCCAAAAAAAAAAGTAAAAAAAAATAAAAAAATAAAAATTAAAAATTAAAAAATAAAATTTAAAATTAAAAAAAAAAAAAATTGAAAAAAAAATTAAAAAATTTTATAAAAAAAATAAAATTGATGTGTGGCCAACACATTTCTTCTACAAACAGGGAATTTTGAGAAACCAATTACGCAAACTTCGTACAAATTTATTATTTTTTATTACTTTGTTTTACATAAGTAAAGCTTAAATCTAAAGTTTTTGTTCGATTGGTTAAGCCATCTGGGCTATAGAGAAAACACAGACTGACAGACGGACAGACAAACGGACAGACAGAAATCATTTCGAAACCCACATTTTCGGGCTCAGGGGACCTCAAAACAGATATTTCTTCATTAATCTCTTACATAATATTTGGGGTTACAGCTCCCATATTCCGTGAAACAGAAAATTTATTTTGCAAATATTTCAAAAATATACAATTTACAGAAAACATGAAAAAATAAAACAATCTTAATTAAGTTTGCAAGAAATTTGCATTATAATAGTTTCTTAAAATTCGCTGTTCGTAAAAGAAAGTCGTGTGTTGGCCACACCTCCATTTTTTTTTTTCGACATAAATAAATAGAAAAGGAGAAGCTGTGTTTTCCGGTTGCTAATTATTTTTAATTTTTTTTTATTTTTATTATTAGGCTTGGCTCCTACATAAAAAGGAGCCACATTGCCAAGAATCCAATTTAACAAAGAGCTACATATTTCTAATTCATAATTTTAATTTTAGTATTTTAATCTATAAAATGAATCCAGATTCCTCCCTACACATATACTGCCGGCTATTATTTAGTTCGTATTAAATTGTTATCCCACTCATCCTAATAAATTCATACATTTCCTTATAAACCAATCCGCCCTCATTCATTAAATCACTTAGATTGCTTGCACTCCGAAGGATATTGAACTGAGATCTATATTGGCTTTACGTAGGACAATCCATTATGAGGTGTTCAACATCCTCCACACTTCCACACAACTCACAATCTTTGTCCTCACTCAAATGACGTTTCCACAAGCATTCTTTCCAATTTCCGTGGTTCAGCCTGATTCTCTCAACCGTTCGCAACATTCGCGTATCTCCTTTGAGTTCCTTATAGAAAGGAGTTCTCAAAGGAGTACCCCGGATCGCTCTGTACTTCATTCCTTTCGTTAGACTTTTCTCGTTAAATTCACTATCCCATTTTCTCCACAGATTCATCTGAAACATTCGAAGTACGTCTCTTGCATCCTTTCTTTCCTACTCCTGAACCACATCATTCAATGTACCCTTTTTGGCTAACATATCGGCTCGTTCATTCCCTTCGATCTGTCTATGTGATGGGATCCATTGTATGGCCACATCACGTTGACAGCTTCGAACGCATTCAAAAATCAAATCCACATACACATTGCATTCCCTTCCACCTCCACATTTAAGCAAACATAAACCACTCTGAGAATCGGAAAATATTACTATTTTCCTTTCCTCTTCATTCACAGCCAGTTTAATTCCTTCAAAAATTCCAATCAGTTCAGCGTTCATTATACAGATGCTTTTATCCACTTTAAAATACTTTTCTACATTCTTACTAGGCATAAACATACCAACACCTACTTCATTCTCATTCACACTAGCATCTGTATAAACGATATCACATTGTCCATATTGCTGACTGATTTTCCCAAACATAATTTTGGCGATAACTTCATTCATTCCCTTATTATATTCCTCCATATTCAAACATACAGTAAGATTATTAGGAACGGGTTGCGGACCAGCATTACCTATACTCAGAAAAACGTTCATATTTTCAAGTGCAATGCTAGTTCTATATGTTGGTTTGAATACCGCCCTACTTTGTAATCTTACTACCATTTCATTCCAAAACTCATTTTTCTTAGTTACACCCAGAAAAATAATCCTTTAAATTTAAGAATTTACCAATTAAAACTAAGATATTTTCCCTATATTTTTTGCGCAAAGGAATTTAGGTTTTATTTTTAAGGATTTAAAATCTTTGGTTTTAAGTTTTGAAAATTATTCAATTTCAAAGAAAATAAATTTAAACTTAAGAAACTAAAACTTTAAATTTAAAGTAAACAAATATTCGCATTAGTTTTCACCCCCTCCCTCTCCAGTTGTAACTACAAGATCTGAAAAGCTCTAATTTAATTAATTATTTGTGTCTCCACTATTTTTTCAATACCGGAGGGGCGAGATTTCGTTCCATATTCAGTATCATGTTCCCAAGCGGTCACCTAAATTTGTACTAACCGTTGCAAATGTTGCTTGACATCGTTGTTGAAATTGTTGCGTCTCTTTTCTCTTGTCTACTCGCTCCCCATGAAATACAACAAAATATCAAATAAAGAGAAATTGACAATTTTAGTTTGTATACTGTTATTAAGTCATTAAAAATAAAGATTTTTAAACCTTTTTTTTAAAGTTTCATTGTACTTTAAATTTAAGAATAAATCAATGAATTTAATGGATTTTACATTCATTTTTAAGAAAAACCCAGTTCTTTATTTTAAAAGTACCCAATCTTTAACTTTGAAGTATTATAATTTTCTCAGTGTATCATTCTCACTGACTCTCTCACTGTGATCCACTCTCTCTTGTAATCGAGAGGTGAATCACCCATTTCAGACCACAGAGTGTGTATTGGGGTTGAATTAATCGCTCCCAATATCACTCTGGCGCGTGCATTCTCTACTTTCATTAATTGGCTAAAAGCCCCTTTTGAACCATTCCCATACATACTAATACCATATCCAATTTTGGAGGATATAAGGGCCTTCCTTAACATGTCAGTCACACTCGGGTGAGCGCCCCACTTGGGTTTGCTCACCCGTTTAACTACATTCAAACGTTCCTTGCAGTTATCTGCTAATTAGGCTTTCATTTTCCATATTCTTTTGTGCTTTCAATTAAAAAAACGATTTGTGAATTGTGTATTTAAATTACTCATGAGAAGGGTTTGATGTCATAACCGTCATATTTCCATATTTTTTATTGTTATTTTTGCACCAATACAACCACAAATAGAGATTTTTTCGACATTCGAATTCGACATTATTTTCAAAGTGTTTGGGAGTGGGTGAGTTTATATTCAATTGCGATCAATTGTTTTTCTTCTGTATGGCGGTAAGTTTTTTTTAAATTTAAAAATGCCTCGCCTTGCTACTATTACTGGAAGAGTGGAGCGGCGTCGTGACAGAATTCGGAAGAGATTACAAGGAAGTGCATTAAACGACAATGGAACAAATAATAATCCTATATATAATTTAAATGGTTCTTTTAAATGTGCTTTAAATTCAATCCCGCGTAATTTTAATTCTTTTAATTGTGTTTCAATGAGTTTGCGTTGTGCATTTTGTAGTGCCAAACATTTTCAGACAGAAGTCACTTTACGAAACACACAGTCGTTTACCTTATGTTGCCATAAAGACAAAATTGATTTACCTCCTCTTGGTCAGAATACATTATTTAAAAATCTATGCGATGGACTTTTTTCTAATGATAATTCGATCAAATGTCGTTCTAAAAATTACTTTAAAAATATTCGCTCCTATAATTCAGCATTTGCAATGGTTAGTTCTGAAGCTAAATTATCTAATACTCCTATCAACGGTGTATATCATTTTAAGATTCATAATATTTTTTATCATCGAGCTGGGGCTTTAACATATGCATGGTCATCAACCGTGCTATGCACAATTATACTTTTATGATCTTGATACTGCTAATCAGTAAAGAATGCGTGAGAGAGCAAATGTTGACCGTAATGTTGATTTAATGCGTGCATTGGCTGTAGAATTAGATCGCGTGAATGATTTTGTTCGATCCTTCAGATAAACGGCCAAATATTGTAAACAGGCTGAAAACATTGCTTCTGATGTTTGTATGGTGATAAAAGTTAATCGAGATGCAGATATACGTCGTTTCAATGATGTTGTTCAGGCCGATGTCGCAGCAATTTTCAAAAATGACGATGGTGAACCTCCTTTTTAGAGAAATATGGTTGTTTTTTAAAAATTGTCAAACGCAGTTCATAGTATTTTTGTTTTAGATTCTTCGTTAGATTCTTTAGCTTATCCGTTATTGTTCCCAAACGGTGATACTGGTTGGCATGTCAATATACCACAGCTACTAATTCTTCTTCTACAGCACCTCGCAACAAAGTTACAATGCTTCAACATGCATCTTATAGACTTGCAATTCGTGATGAGTTTAACCTTTTACATTATTCGCAAAAATTATTTCTTCAATGGGTGGTTGATATGCATCTGCGGATTGAAAGCACACGATTGCATTTTGTTCATAAAAATCAGGCTACATTACGTGCAGAAGTGTATAATAATTTAACTTATTTTGTAAATAATTGTCCAAACGATGTTGATGGAGTGCATACTGTGGGCCGTAAAGTCATTTTACCATCATCTTTTATTGGTTCTCCACGCAATATGTACCAAAATTATTTGGATGCAATGTCAATCGTGCAACATTTCGGAAAACCTTCTTTATTTATAACTATGACATGCAATCTACAATGGCCAGAAATTATTGAAGCTCTTGATGGTTGTAGTGAAAATTTTCGTCCTGATATTGTCGTTCGTGTATTTAAAAGTAAGCTTAAGGAACTTATCGATTTAATTTCCAAAAGAGAAATTTTCGGTAAAGTAAATGCCTTAATTTATACTATTGAGTTCTAAAAAAGTGGTCTACCTCATGCGCATATTTTGATCACTTTGGATAGAGATGATAGAATAGATGGGGGTTGTTTTTATTGATAAGATTGTGTGTACTGAAATACCTGATATTCAAGCACATCCACAATTACATATTATATGAAATTATTAGGCGTCATATGATTTATGGACCATGCGGTCTACTTAATCCAAACTCTATGTCTGCATGAGAGAAGGAAAATGCAGCAACAATTTTCCAAAAGATTTCTGTGATTATACGAGTGATAGCGTGAATGGATATCTTATAGATGACGTGATAATGGTGTGACTGTTGATGTTTGTGGGCATGCTGTTGATAATCGATTAGTCGTCCCATACAATCCATATCTTTTAGCCAAATTCAATTATCATTTAAACGTAGAAGTGTGTACGACCGTTAAAAGTGTGAAATACATTTACAAGTACGTATATAAAGGATATGATTGTGCGTAGTTAGAGTTTGGAGAATTGAATGGTGAATAAAATGAAGAAATTCAGGTAGATGAGATACAACATTTGGAGATACAAAATGGGCAGTATGTTGATTCCACTGAGGCTTCACGGCGTATATTTCAGTACCCTATGCAGTTTCAATCGTATACGATTATTCACCTTGCTTTTCACTTACCCAATCGTCAAAATGTTGTTTTTCGGGAAGGTTCTCAGAATAAAGCTGTTGCAAATCCATCAACGACAAAATTATTGCCATTTTTTAACTTGAATAATTATGACTGAAATACCATTGCATTATGTTTGGAATTATAGAGAACAAAATTGGACTATGAGAAAACGTCGAGGTGTACAAGTGGTATCTCGATTGTATGTTGTGTCTCCCAAAAATATTGAATTGTTTCATTTGCGGTTGCTTTTGTTGCATGTTCGGGCCCAAAGTCATTTGGAGATTTGCAAACGTATTTAGATGTTCAATATCCTACATTTATCGAAGCATGTCAAGCGCGAGGTATTGCATCCAATGGTAATGAATGGTGTGAGTGTTTGAATGAAGCAAAAGAAACTAAATCTCCTCGGCAATTTGAATGTTCCAGCGAATGCCTTACTTCTATGGGAAGAGTTTAAGATATTCATGAGTGAAGATTTTCTTATGTATTATAATGAAAACATTTGATATAATAGATCTCTTTTGATTCTTGATGATATTCTTGAAACACACAATCTTTCCTGTCAACAACTTGAGTGTATGTGCATGAAGCTATTGATTTCGATTTTATTGATCCAATTGAAGAAGAAATCATTTTTCATGAGATGTATAGAAGCGCCAATGATGAACAACGTAATGATATAAACTTGGTTTTGCGTGAATTATTAGATCATAATACTGCTAGCAATGTTCTTTGTTTGACAGCTCATGCAGGTTGTAGAAAAACGTATGTCCTAGAAGCAATCATTCATTAGTTATATTCATTACAAATGCCATGGATGATGGATAACAACTGCTTTCAGTGGTATAGCTTCTACTCTTTTGATTGGATGCCGAACTTTGCATAATGTTTTCAAGTTACCTATTCCAATTTTAGAAAACTCAGTATCAAGCATTACTGCCAACAGTGCTCAAGGTCGATACATTAAATCAGCTTCATTGATAATTATTGATGAAGTATCAATGTGTCCACTACATGCCTTAAAAATGATTGATAGATTATTGAGAGATTTCACTGTGAATGAAAGTAGAGAAAAATTAGTTGGGGGTAAAATAATTCTGTTGTGCGGAGACTTTCGGCAAATTTTGCCAGTAATACCTTATGGATTACGTGTCACCCTAATTGAGAATTGTATTATATCTTGCCTCGGTGGCACAGTGGCTAGAATACTTGCTTTCCGCTTTCGAGGTCCCGGGTTCGATTCCCGGCGGGTGATGAAAAAATCACGGCTGGTTAATGTAGGATCAATGAATTAATCACTCATTATCCGTTAACAAAATGATTACGAAACTTCAAAATGAAGCGGTCAAATATGGGATGTAGCGCCAGCGAAAAAAATGAAAAAAAAAATTATATCTTGGTCTGAATTTTCAACTTGTCACCAATTACGTCCAGGAAACACCACGCTATTTTCAGTCTAATCTGCCATGTTAATTTTGTAAAATTACATAACGAAAACAAATCTTATATACTATAGTTATTCTCATCAAAGTTTGTCGTTGGTTGATTGGCACGGAGTATAGAAAGTAAGCGCGGGTTTGGGGCACGAAGCGCTCAGCGGCAGAGCCCCTAGTTATTTATAAAATGGTAAGCAATTTATCTTAAATAAGAATGGCTAGGTGATTTACAATTATTGTAGAGCATACAAATTTAATCATCTGACCTTTCCTTTACAATTTAATTATCTTTTAACGTAATAAACAAATTCAATATTTCTTTTCAATTCATTACAGATGATAAAACCAGGCCGACATAAATTCTAAGCGGAACAATTTAATTTAAGATAACTTGAATTCAATTTTGTTCTAATAATTCTAATTCTAATTTTTTATACTAATTATTTTATTCATTATCAGATCCTGCTTGAAATTCGGTTGTCTCCGAACACATATAAATTCGTGAATTCGCTCTTGTAGCGAGAAGCGAGCGCAATATGGTATTGTGGTTACGTACATTCGTCTGTACTCTGTAGTTCGTTGTGTGATTTCCATGTATCAGTCAAGCTACTTTGTATAAAATCACATGTTACTCGATCAACTAAGACAATTAATTTGTTCCTAATTCTGACCATTATAAAATTTTTAGTTTTATTGATCGTTTTAATTATTAAGCCATTTATTTCTGTATGTCTAATCTAAGTGATCAATTAAAAATATGTTGGTCACTCAACCCTAGAAACATATTTAATATTAATCGGAAACTTTATAATTTCATACCACTAGAAACATCCAGCTGGAAATTAAAAATGTAGTAAAATAAAATTAAAATTGGCATCAATTTCACAAACACATTAAAATGTCTTTATAGCTATTCAATTAGTTGTGTATACTCGTATATGTCATACGATGTTTACTGACATACTCGTATACGTTCATATGTAAATTAATAGCACTACATTATTTTATTAAATTACGAATGATGCAATGTTAAAGACAAAACCATTTTTTTATTCTCTATTATATCTATACAGATTCTACAAATACGTTTACATATTCTATTATTGACATCAAGCAAACTTCATCACCATTTAAAATATTGTTAAGTCAGAACAAATATCATTTAGAGCTCTTAACCGTAATAACGTAACCTTTAAATATCACACAAAAGTAAGGTCCGCAAAGTTTAATGTTTATCTTATCTCAACCACAAAAAATGTCTTCATGGCAAATCGCTGTGATTACAAAAAAAAAAAATGCAATTCTGCGAAACGATTAAAAAATTCTCCAAAATATAAGATTTATATTTTTCATTAATAAACCAACAACCGTGTTCAATGAACCATAACCACCTCTCAAGGTAACTTTTAACATTTTAACTTTCATAATCGATCTCATTCTCCAAATTTAAATTTGAATTATTTTTGTCCTTCATTTGTAATACATCAAAATATTCAATTCGGTTAGCATGATCACGCGAAAATACAAAATGGAACAGATTGTGTATACGTAGTATACACAAGTTGATAAAATTACTTGCAGTTTTAAATTTTTCAAAAAAAAAAAAATCGTGATAGACACATTTAAAATTTAAATTTAGCCCACACAAATTTCGGAAGTTATTGTATCGGATAAAAATATAACATTCTATGAGTATTGTCGTGACCGAAGATCACATGTTTGTGAAAAAAATATTTTAATTGAATGAAATTGCGTAAAATCGTACGTCATGATTGCGTTTGAAAATGTAATGATATTTTCAAATTAATATAGGGTCCAATGACTAGCAAAGGAGACGGATAGCGGCTGATAAGTACAATGTGTCACTGTTTTCAACCCTCCTTGAAATGGGTAGAGGAATGTAAATGCTACCATAGAGCAAAGCCTTAATAAATCATTTAGCTTAAAATACATTTTGGATTATTCGTTTTTATTTTCAGATAAATACGATCTACTCCATTTGTAGATCACGAGAAAATTTATTTATTTTCATCATATGATTTATAAAAAAAAAAAAAGAAACAACAAAATTACGCTGCAACCAATAATTATTTAATAAAAAACTGAAATATAAATCTTACTACATGACATTCCGTATCAAGCAAATTATATTAACCACGTATACACAAAATTAGCTTAACTTAGATTTTGATAAGTAATTTTTCTAGATTTAATATTTATGCTATTTCGGTTTCCTCTAATTTAATACTTATAAAAGGCTGCTTGCGCAGGGCAGAGCTCTCGGAAACAAAACTCCTGGCGAAAGAAACCGACCTGAGGATGACACGACACCGGCAATGAAAAAATCAGTTTCCGCTGTCAAGCCTTGAGTTACTTTCAGACAGGCAGCGGAGTGTAAGTTTAGTGGGATCTTGGAGATGAATCTAACTGTGGACCAGCTGAATGCTGTCCAGGAGGGAACGAGGAGGCAAAATCAATGTTATTTAATAATGCTAAACGGACCAATGAATGGGGTGAATACTAGTTGGCCTTAACTGAATATAATCTCGAACTAAGGAGATTCAAAAGGCCAACCTAGAGAAGCTTCTGTGAAGCAACTAATGAATTGCGAGATCATTTCAATGATATTGGACTGCTCCAGAGGACAGGCGGGAGATTCACTAAGAACCGGAAAGAAACAATAGGAGAAATTTTACAGACCCATAACATTGTTGAAATGTTCCAGGCAGGCTGTATACTATATACAATTATGTCGTAAGACGCGTAACGCAATTTGTGGAATTTTTGTTTAAACATTTTAAGGCCAAAATGATGTCGGGATGGAAAACAATTTAGAATTTATGATATTGTGTTCTGCACCTACATAGAGTTATGCGGTAAAAAGATTGGCTACCATTGTGGTGAAAATATTAGCTTATTCTTAGTTGTGTTACTTTATTACCTCTTCTCCAACAACAACAACTGGAATCAAAATTTAACAATAATTGCAATCAGTCATTCCATTTTGGTGGGTGTACTTAACAATAATAAAATTTGACAAACCTTAAAATTTATACAATGAACCAGTGCCGTGGTATTTACAATAAACTAAGTGGCATGTTATGTATGATAGTTTTCAGAATAAACTAAATAGTCTAGAACTCTAAATAGTTATATGTTACATGTTGATGGTAAATAGTGGCGACGATTTGACCTGATGAAGCTCAGCAGGATGGACGTCAGGAAACGACAATTCCTGGGGTTGACCGGGTGGTACAGAAGGTGTATCCCCAATTACTCCGCTTTGGCAACACCAATTACTGACCTGCTGAGGAAAGGTGTAAAGCCCAAATGGAACCAACAAGCACAATAGATTAAAACAATCATTAATATCGACACCATGTTAGTCGATCCTCATTTTAAATGACAGTTCTACATCCAATGCGATGCAAGTAGTACTGGAGTCGGCAGTGACTTGTTTCAAAAGAACGATGAAGGGCACCCCTTTGCTTGTATGTCAGCGAAATTGAGTAAGGCAGAAAGGAATTATACCGTCATAGAATTAGAGTGTTCACCCAATTAGCCTCACATCGTTTCTTCTGAAGAGGAACCCGTATGCTTCATCGAAACCAAATTCCATATCAATCTGGTAAATGCACAGTGGCGGCTATTAGCGGCCTAGTCACTAAGATTGAAAAAGCGATTGCTCAAAAATAAATCGCCCTCTGCGCCTATGAGTCTAAAGAGATGGCAGCAGTGAAAAAAGAATTCCACATCCCACAATTATAGGAATATATGAAATATAGGGAAATTGCAGCTAAATTAAGTTGTGAGTTATAGTAACCATTAGAATAGTAAAGGATTTCCCCAATGAGGCGGGTTATCTCCATTACTAAGAGTATTTGTTAATGAGAGACTACTGACATTTCTGGGTAACCATTAAGGATGTGATGTCAAGTGCTATGCGAATGATCTAGCGTAATCAAATAGAAATTTGTACAAATCATTTCCGACCTCATAATGCACTCAACATAGTAATAAATCGGTCTTTCCAGGAAGGACTTATTGTACCATTCACGAAGAGGACAACATTTGCGCTTAGGCTCCCTCGTTAAACGGTGCTACGGTTCAGAACTCCAAAGAAGTTAAGTATCTATGTTTTATTCCAAATCAAAACCTGAATTGGAAACAATATTTGTTAATCTTCAGAATAGAGCCACTAAAGCCTTTGGTTCAATGAGAACCTGCCCAACTACCGCGATGGTGGCACTTCTATAGGACTGACTCCGTTGTACCTGCTTTGAAGATTCAGTACAGGCGACTATTAAGCCAGGTAATATTGTGGGTCATCCGGAATTTCAGACAGAACGTATACCATAGAAATGGTTGCCGACTCTATGCCAACTGAACTGAACTTCCACAAACCCTTCTACGCCGTTAAGCCCTATAGGGTCATATGGGGCTTAGGTGAACCATCTTTTGAAATAAGGTTCAAAGTGTTGTTTACGGGTGGGTCTAAAACGGGTGACGGAGTAGGGATAGGGATATATGGAGAGGGAACTGCTCTTTCGTCCTTAGATTCCTATACTTATGTGTTCCAAGCACGCTAGAAAGCTTTGCGCGAAGGTAGGCATATCTTAAGGTCTAAACTATGCCAATATTGTTTCTGAAAGCAAATCGGCCTTAAAGGCTCTTAAATCCTATACCATTTAGGTATGGGACTGCCTCAACTAGGGTTCAAAAATTTGGCGGCACAAATAAGGTAACACTTATGTAGGTTCCAGGGCACATTGGAATCGCGCCTTGAGTGAGTGGAATCTGCTTCCGTATTAAGAATCACCTTAAGGCACCGAAGAGGCGCTCGAAGGATACACAAAAGTGTTCTTACTGGACCAAAATTATAGGATTAAAACCTCAATGTACGCTATTAACCAGCTTCCTCACGGGCCATGTTGCCTTAAGATATCACCTTAAGAACATGGGGTTAAGCACGACAGATGGACGCAACTTCTGTGACATGGAAGTTTTTTTTTTTAATCATTACCAATTTTATTGAAACATCAGTGTGATGCAGCTTCCATCCGGAGATGTTATCAGGTTTATTAGACGCCTGAATACTGACTGGACGATTAACTATGTAGGGTCCAGAACACAAAAGAACTTTATAGGTCGCAGTGCTAGGCCCAGTCATAATAATAATAAGAAGTCTGTGCGTGTACTTGGCTCAATTGACGACGAACCTAGCAATTCAGTTGACACTTCCAAAAGAACGCACGTCGTCTCTGGTTGCACTCCTGAAATACCAGTGAAAAAACGGCATATCTACGCTGGACTCGTTACTGCTTCTAAAGTGAAGAAACTCTGCTTTCGTGAGAACACCGCGAATCATTCACTTGATGATGAAGGGAGAAATGAGCCGATGGATTCTTGGTGCAGCCAAATCATTCGCCCGGCCGCAAATGTTGTAGTTTTACCTGGAGGAAAGTGCGTAAAGGTGGAAACTTATTCTTGGTTTTGTAATGAAGTTGGCAAAATAAAAGATATCTGGAATAGTCGTCAGCTTTCGGTTTATGACCATCCGAAATATTTCCTAGTAATCACTTGGGCTCCAGGGCCAGCTAAAAATCTTAGTTTAGCTACTAGTATGGTTGTGAAGTTGTTGTATCACAACCATGCTAGTATGTGATTGTGATGAGTTTGTACTGGACTAGGCCATTACCAATAATCCTGGCTATTTAAAAACAAAAAATTTAGGGCTATCATACTAAAAATTAGGATTGAAGAGATTGAGTCATTGTTGAACGTTGAATAGAACACACTTCGCTTTTCTAAATGATAGTAAAGCCAATGACCATCGGTCTAGTAATGATGTTTTATTGGACTAGGCAATTATTGTCAATATTCTGCGCCATTCAAAACAATAAAAATTTGGAAATTTTAGGAAATCTTTATATTCTTTCTATAATTTTTGATTATAATCATTGAGGAAGTACTTTAAAGTACTTACAAGAGAAACGTTCAATAACGAATCCAAAATTTTTGATAATGAAAATCAGTTCGGGGTTATTCTCAAACCAATAGAAAATCATTACTAGACCGATGGTCATTGAGGTTATCAACGTTTAGAATAACAGTTTGTGTTCTATTCAACGTTCAACAAGGACTTTCTATTCCTTCTAATTTTAAATATGAATGCCCCAATATTTTTTTTAACGTTCAGGATGATTGGCAATTACATAGGCGAACAGAGAATAATCATTAGAGCTGGTGACCGTAGAGCTTTCCAGTAGTTGGGAAGTTGTTAATTTTTAAATGGAAAGTTCATCAATCAGCTTGTCAATTCTGCAAGGTTGACCAGACCTTCTATTTCATTACTGGGCCAAATTATCGCATCTATTATTTCTTACTGCTGGTGCAAATCAGCTTATTTTGAATTTAGGGTGCTGATCGCTGAATTGCATACAGATATTTCTCTAATTTAGGAACCTTACCTAATGGATGGTGGTGTTTCTGGATTAAATCCTACTAATGGCAGAATCTTCAATCAGGGTTTTGTCGTTAAACCGAGGTGCTTGTGTTTCTATTTAAAATAATATTAATGCTTCTCTCATTGAATCATGTAGTTCACCTACTTTGCGGCTGTGCTCATCAATCACGAACTCCTGCAATTATTTGATTTGAATTTCAGTTTATCTACCGTACGATTTTGTTTTATAGAGTAAGAAAAGTGGCCTGCCTCTTGTGGTTAGGTGTGAGCCTAATCAATATTCTTGTTGGGCCAGTTGAAATATGAACCTGGGTTCCTTTCTGCTTTCTTACCTAAACTCTTCTGAGTTTGAAATTCTCAATGTAGGATGTGAACCAACTTTTATGAATTCTGTTAGGTGAAAAGTTACTGACATTAATTTGTGCTCTATACCTATCATTGAACTAATTGTAAACTGGAGAGTGACGGATTACATTTTTCTCAGAGCACTAGTGTATTTATTGTCAACATTAACTTTAAAAGACCACATTTTAAACCATATCGCAATAGAAAATTAATTCATTCTCTGTCAAGTTCGTCTCGTTAGTTGCCCCTTTTAGGTAATTAGGTCACCAGGGCCCGAATTCCGGTTCGATGACAAATGATAACGAGAAATGACTTGATTTTTTATTTCAACTGTTCGGTTGCATTTTTATTTAGAGTAGACGAAATAAAAAATCAAGTTATTTCTCATTTTCATTTATCATCGAACCGGAATTCGGGCCGTGAGGATATTGAATTACAAGATTCTTCGCGGCCGTCTTCTTCGTCAAATGCAGAACAAACCTTTTTGGTGTTCTGATCTGAAGAAATACCTAAATATATTCCATTGTATTTGGGTAATAATTCTTTACTTTACTATGTTTCTACTTAAATCACTGATAATTCAAATATTAAGATAAAATTAAGATAAAATCACAAAATATCACATTACAAAAAAGAATTATTTGATGTTACAAAACATTTCATTTCAGTATCAAAAAATGATATACATGGGTACTAATTAATATTGAATTAGATTTTTAAATTAATTTCTAAAGATTCTCTGAATTTGTCCGTTAACAAACTTAAGCAGCTGAACCATTACACTTTACACAAAAAATTGTAAGATTTTCCATAGACAGGCTACTAATTTTGAGAGTTCATTGTCTAGAGTATAAAAAGGTAGGGGTCCGTTTCTAGTACAAACTAGCTTATCAAAATATGTGAAAACTATAGAGAAAATGTTTTCAAATTACCATTGTTGGATGCATCGGTATTAAATGAAAAATATTGTGCCGTATTTATTCCGTTTAAAATAAGATTTCTTGTCTCTGGTTGAATGGTTACGCCGAAAATCAATTTGTAAATTCTTTTCGAAAAATTTGTTTATAGCGGGACATAATCCGATCTAGCGGGACGGCGGGACTGATCTTTTCAAGCGGGAGCATCCCGCCGAAAGCGGGACGTCTGGCAGCTCTAGTTCTCAGCAACGTCATTTTTTTGAATGCCTTCAGAAAAACATGTTGAGCCAAACCAATCAAGATGTCAAGCTGCCACGGGTTGTTATTGTATTACTCGAATTGACTCAAAAACACTTGACGTCTGAATGTTCGTCTTGTTTCTCATGTCAAAGTTGCGGTTAACGACACAATTTATTGCTCTATGAAGATTCATCAGATAGTGCAACCATGGCAAAAAGTAACACTTTTCATTCCACAGTTGATACACAGATAGCAGAAAACAACTCAAATGCTACAAAGGGCAATTCGAAAGGAATCAAATGACAATCAATCACCCAACCAGTTTCTCTAATTAACAACACCGATACAACTTCAACCTCATCTTCAGTTTCAACTCACTTAGCCCATCAAATCCACCCAATAGAATCTGATCTTTCATCAATCACCGCATCCTGTGAAAATCCAAAAGGGGCACTGGTGCGAGACTCATTTTAGGGAGAATAATCATATGTCGTGCGGTTGCCATTCAAACCAATTTCCCCGATCTAGGAGACTCATTAGCAATCAGAAGGCTTTTCTCTGAGGAGCGTCGATTCGAACAATTTCCAGAATTGTGAAAGGAGTACTCAAAGTTAATAATGAAATACACAAGGTTGGGTCATCTGCGGCGGTTTTACACTAAGGAAATGTGTGTCCAACAGCAGGAATTATTAAGATCTATACCAAAGGAGGAGCAGGAGACTCTTGTTGAATTTGACAATGGAGAGACATTCGTGCAAACTCTGGGTCTAGTTTGGATAACATATTCGGATTGTTTCACTTTCAAAATCGAGAAACGAAACGAAAGTTATTGTCTATCACTGGCCGTATCTTTGATCAGTTAGGATTCCTCTCTCCTTGTATGGTTGTTACCAAAATCCTTTTTTAAAGGATTTGGTTTCGTAAACTCAACTGGGATGATCCTCTGCGCAAGATAGTCGGACTGGAATGGGAGAAGCTACGTTCAAATTTTAGTTTATTCGAGAAAAATCCAAATTCTTCTTTTTTTGAACATGTCTCCATTACCCGTTAAATTATAATTACATGGATTCTCTTATGCATCAGAAGACGTTTATGCAGCTGTTGCCTATTTAAGGACTGTTAGCTTAGATGGTTCCATTTCGGTGCGAATAGTAGCAGCCCAAACAAAAGTTACCCCACTAAAACAAGCCTGTCTGCCGCACCTTGAGTTATGCACCGCTGTTTTATTGGTAAAATTATAACCTGCACTAAATCATTCCTTAGGCTTTCCGAATGTACAAACGTTTGGTTGGACAGATTCCACAATCGTACCGTACCTCATTCATCCTGGAACGTCTTCCACGACTGAAATTGAATCACATTTCCTCAAAGGAGAACCCATCAGCTTTGGAATCACGAGGAATATTTCCCGATCAATTGGTCAACAACTTGCTGTGCTGGGAAGGATCATATTTTCTACGAGAATCACCCGAGCACTGGCCGAAATTAGTTGACGATCAGCTTTCCAGCGTAAACTATGACGATTTACAAACCGAAAGTCATTCTTCTATACCACTGCGACTCATATAGTACAATACCAACCGATTACACTGTTGTTGCAAATTGATTCGAAAAGTCGTCATAATTTCTTCAATAATTCGAAAATTATCCCAGTGCTAACACTTTTATGATAAATTTATCATTAAAACCCCTTCTTTATATATATATATTTGACAGATTTCAAATTAAGCGGGCTACAAAGGTTGCTGTGCGTTGGTCTCAAAATGAAAATTTTTAAGAAAACTTCATGCGAATCACCAACGGTTCCAACTTATGAGCTACAATCAAACTTCGGTCTTTATCTCCTTTTATCAATGACCAGGGTACATTAAGTGTTGGTGTCTGGATTGGGTTGATAACATGCGTTTCATATAATACCAAGCATTCTGTATTTCTTGATGCCCGCCATCAGTTTACTCTGGCTCTTGTGAAGGCCTATCACGTGCGATACCTCCACCCCATGCAACAAATATTACTTGCCATCATTCGACAAAATTATTTCATAGTTGATGCTAGAATCCTTGCCAAAGAAGTAGCTCGTTCCTGCGTCACCTGCAGCCGCCATCATTTAAGTACGTGTCCATAACAAATGTGAAATCTACCGTCGTTTGGGATAATACCCTCCAAACCATTTTCTACAGTGTTGGTGTCGACTTTGCAGGACCGGTGAAAGTAAGTTACCAATATAACGTAAGCAAGATGGTACACAGGGCAACAATTTTGGTTCACAAGTCATTCATTTAATACGCAGGGTTACAGGCCTAGCAACCATTTGGGTACTTATTCAACTCATATAGCTAACTTCGTGGTGTATATTTTTTCATCAGAAATGTACCATGTACACACCGTCAATACCATATTATATGTATGTGATAAGAAGCGATGCTGTATTAAAGTATAGAAAGCTTGCTGGCTGCTGAGATAAAAGTCAGGTTTAGTAAGCGCAATAGTCAATATATCTATTCAGAAAAATCTTTCAGCGATAATTTATTTTACGGCTGGCAGTTGATTTGTCTACGCATTGATCTAATGGGAATAGCTAATTATACTTAAAATGAACTCAACTTCAATACTCACTAATAAAAATAATTTTCGACAAAAATTAAGAAAATCCCAATTACACATTTTCCTCGAAAAAGGCGTGTTTGTCCAATTTAACTTTTAAAAGTACATTTGTACGTTTAATCGACAATTTTTTATTAAATGAATGACGTTGAATGGTCAATAATTCGATTAAAAGTGTACATGTCGTAAAATACATTTCAATATTACCACTTAGTTTTTCTAGTTTCTCTTTGTAAAAGCAAAACAACACATCGTTTACATTAATACAATATAATATGAATTTGACTTTGAAACGATGACCGGGTCGAAATGATTTTCGGTAATTTGAGATCAACAAAAATGTACATAAAAATGTATCACAATTTGAGATGAATGTACTTAACCAATATATAAATACTTATTCATCAATCATCATATAACAAATTATTGTATGCAGTATGACTAGTTCAATATCACCAGGTTCCAAAACACACCTTTCACAAATTAAAAAATATTCAAATTCACGAGACCGGAAGAATCGCGAGTATATCTTTATAATAATTTAAGCAGCCACATTTAATTACAAAAAGGTTATCAAGATAAGAAAACGTCTGGCAGTTAATAAATCATTTAGTATCTTTCGCGGAGATAATACAAAACCGGTTCGCTGCTATTCAACCAAAAAAGTGAAATGTTTATTCAATTCGAAGTGGCTAAAGAGTTTAGTGATGCCTACAGTTTCCAATATTAAAAATTACCTTTACCTTCTAAAAAAACCATGATGAAACTATTATTACGTCACCTATACAAAACTAAAAATGGGTTCAACAAATTTTGGTTATGATGTAAATGTTTAACCGATTTCTTTATATACGCAGACTATAATATATACGTAGAAACGATATACTGTTTGTTTTGATTGTTGGCGTAAAGCGAAAATGGGGTGTGTCAGCATTAATGACTTGCGAATTTTTTTTTATTATCATGCATTTACAGCTTTGCATATGGATTTACTAAGGTTTAGCATAAACAAAAGTTATAAAGGCTTAGTCATCAATTTCTTTTATGTTTGAGTTAAATAAACGTAATGCTGGATTTTGGTCAAGGTCATTGTAGTATCCCGAGTGTGGTACCTAAATTGGTTTTTAATTTGCGAAAAACGTATTTGCTAACAAGCTTGTGCAATAATAATTTTTTGCCAATTAATCATGACAAATTAGCACCTATTTAGTATTTTGAGATTATAGAATTTTGCGCATTTGACTGAAGAATGCTAATTAAATTTCATTATTTCTTTTCAGCTACTTAGGTCAATTTACGATATACATATTTCAAAATTAATTTATTAACGAAATACAAACTAATTCACTTTTCTTAGAAAACCGCCTTGAAGCTGTCCCGTAGTTATGGTCATATTCATTACAGTTAATTGGAGTTTATACAGTAATTAAAATTTGTTTTATATAAAAATACAATACTATGTTGATGTATTAAAGTTAATAGCGGCATTAGAGACCCTTCCTTGATACTTGATTTATAATCTTCTTTGGAAGATCCCATAAATGGCCGCCTCTAAGATGTTACGCCAAATAGTTCAATCCATCTCAAGTAAACGTCAAATGTGACGACCGAGTATGTTTCGGTCCCTTTTAACATCGTCCAACGGGTGGGTGGTTTCCCGTGAGGTCCTAATTTCATTAGTGCTGACTCCAAGACCTATTGTCCGATTTTTCGAACGAAGTATGTACCTAAGCCATCTTACCCTTGATGATATTATGAGTCTGATGATGTCAACTTTATCGAGATCGTTTCTGATCTCGTAATTCATTCGAATTCTGTACGTGGCCCCCACCTTGGTGGGACTGAGAATTATTATGATGATCATACGCTCAGTTACAGCAATCTTCTATAAGTTTTGTGCTAAGAAGCTTGAATACTTTAATGTTGACCAACAAAATCTAGAAACCAGCTCGAATCGAAAGCTAGAAGCGTGTATGAACTCAGCTAATATTAACCCAATTTAACCTCCCTAGACACTCAACTCGGGCCCTAACTAATCCCTAATCGAATCCTCACTCAAATTCAAATGAATCACTTATTTGAGAAACCCGATAAGTCCCATAAACATGGTTCTGAGAAAATAAAAAAAAAAAACTGTCAGTCTATTGAAAATTGAGAGTTTTTTTAGTTTAGCTATAATTGATAAATGTTAATGATTTGTAGGGTTTATAACTCAAACGATGCGCCTTGCTATTAAAAACGGATATTTCATAAAATGTCAAAAAACTCATAATGGATATATCGAGTTTCTCAATTAAGTGATTCAAATAATCTTCCACTTATGCCCTATTCAACACTAACTGGACTTCAATTAAGCTCTACTCTCTCCAAATAAATCCACGAACGAACCCCTTACTAAGCCTCAACCTCAACTCAACCCGAAACTCAAACCCGACACCAACACAGTCAAAACCTGCTTGTGGCTATGAACTCAATTCAATCTTAACTTAACCTCTACTTCGACCCCAAGCTAAACCTTCAGCTTAACTCCAAACTCAACGTCCAACCTAAACTCAAATCAAAGCGACTCGAAAAACTACACTAGTACATGAACTCAACGCAAGCTACCTTTCAACTCAACCCTCAACATAAACCTAAATAAATTTCCAATTTAACTGCTGACACTAACTCAACTCAATTCCAGTTCAACACCAACTGAACCGCAGCTAGGCCGTACACTAATTCCAACTCTACCTTAAACCAACCTACATCCCAGCTATAAAATGAACCCATAACTTTCGTCCAACTCAACTCCCAAAAATCAACATAGTCTTAAAAACTACTTGCTTACATTAACTCAACTCAGGCTTACTCTAATTCAGCCATCAATTCAACACACAAATAAATCCCAGTTAAACTGCCAACTATACACTCCAATTCGACCCCAGCTCAATCCAACTAAATTCTCAAACCAGCATATATAACAAATTACTCGATTGGTCACTGTATCCTTATCCAACGTCAACTCAACTCCAACTCAATCTCGATTCAACCCGCAAACGTAAACCAACTCAAACCTTCTGATAAATAGAAACAGATTAACAATCCGTCCTTGAGATACATTTGGAACAGACAGACATCTAGACTGACGGAACGAACTTTTTTTGAATTTTCGAACTCACGGCGTTCGAAACGTAAAAAATGGTTTTGGACCAACAAACATTTTTATTTTTTACTTTAAACTTTAAACTTTAAACTTTAAACTTTAAACTTTAAACTTTAAACTTTAAACTTTAAACTTTAAACTTTAAACTTTAAACTTTAAACTTTAAACTTTAAACTTTAAACTTTAAACTTTAAACTTTAAACTTTAAACTTTAAACTTTAAACTTTAAACTTTAAACTTTAAACTTTAAACTTTAAACTTTAAACTTTAAACTTTAAACATTAAACTTTAAACTTTAAACTTTAAACTTTAAACTTTAAACTTTAAACTTTAAACTTTAAACTTTAAACTTTAAACTTTAAACTTTAAACTTTAAACTTTAAACTTTAAACTTTAAACTTTAAACTTTAAACTTTAAACTTTAAACTTTAAACTTTAAACTTTAAACTTTAAACTTTTAAATTTTAACTTTTATCGTTTTAAAATGTTAAAATTTACTTTTTACTTTGCGTAAAGCTTCCAAAAGTTTTTCAACCGGTGAATAGAAACTGATTAAGAATCCGTCCTCGATATACCTTTAGAACATACAGACATCTATACTGACGGACAGAACTTTTTTTTTACTTTTGACTGTTTACTACTAACTTTTACTTATTACTCGTCACTCTTTACTTTTAATTCTTAATTCTTAATTTTTACATTTTCATTTTTACTTTTTAATTTTTACTTTTTACTTTCTACTTACTTTCCTTTTTACTTTTTACTTTTTACTTATTACTTATTACTTATTACTTATTACTTTTTACTTTTTACTTTTTACTTTTTACTTTTTACTTTTTACTTTTTACTTTTTACTTTTTACTTTTTACTTTTTACTTTTTACTTTTTACTTTTTACTTTTTACTTTTTACTTTTTACTTTTTACTTTTTACTTTTTACTTTTTACTTTTTACTTTTTACTTTTTACTTTTTACTTTTTACTTTTTACTTTTTACTTTTTACTTTTTACTTTTTACTTTTTACTTTTTACTTTTTACTTTTTACTTTTTACTTTTTACTTTTTACTTTTTACTTTTTACTTTTTACTTTTTACTTTTTACTTTTTACTTTTTACTTTTTACTTTTTACTTTTTACTTTTTACTTTTTACTTTTTACTTTTTACTTTTTACTTTTTACTTTTTACTTTTTACTTTTTACTTTTTACTTTTTACTTTTTACTTTTTACTTTTTACTTTTTACTTTTTACTTTTTACTTTTTACTTTTTACTTTTTACTTTTTGTTGTACTTGTTACTTTTTACAATTTAAATTTTACTTTTACTTTTTACTTTTACTTTTTACTTTTTACTTTTGTACTTTTTATTTTTTACTTTTTACTTTTTGATTGAGGTGGTTTTTGTTCAATTCGTACGACAGGTGATCCTTTGATGTACATGTTCCAAAAGCTTTTTAATTCCACACCTTAACCATAGAAACGGATTGGCGCAAAAAAATTTGAATCGGACAAACATGGATATAAGCAGAGATCCAGACAGACGAACGGTTATTTTTGTTTGCTTTTTCGGACAATGTAGAGAAATGTCTTTTGAACATTTTGAAATGTAGATGAAAATGGTTTTGGACTAACATTATTTTTGGTAATTTTTCACCAGAATTCAATTGTTTGGTATTTTTGAACCGAAGTAATTGTCCCTATTTTTAGTAGACTAGTCTTATGTACTTACATTTTTAGATAATACTAACTCATCTAAGACAAACAATCACTTCGGTCCAAAAGGATCAAATTATTGGAATCGTGTCAAAAGTGACCACCATTTTTCTCGACGTTTTGCTACTCCCTGAGTCAGTTAAAGGAATAAAAAAATGTCCGTCCGTCTTTCTTGATGTCTATCTGTAATCTGTACCCATTATATCTCCAGAACTGCTTGTCCGATTTGGAATTACTTTCTTCAATCGGTTTCTATGGTCAATGCGGATAATTGAAAAGCTTTTGGAACCTATACGTCCAGAGAGTCGAGTATCTGCCATACAAATTAATTCAAAACCACAGATGATTGAGCTGTGCATTAGTGCATTGAGTTTGCATTTAAGTCGAGGGTTGAATTGGGTTCCATTTGCGGGTTGAATTAGAGTTGAGTTGGGGTTGGATTAGGGTTAAGTAAGCAGTTAAGCAATTTTTAATATATACTGGTTTGAGGATTGAGTTGGCCGTTGAGTTTAGGGGTTAGTTGAGGATTAATTTGGGTTCAATTTATAGGTTGAATTGGAGTTGAGCTTGGATTGTGTTAGGGTTTGGTGAGCAGTTCGAACTGGGTTGCAGGTCGAGTTAATGTTGAGTTTGGACTAGGGCTGGGTTGCGGTTGAGTTATAATTGTGTTGGGATTGAGTTGAGTAGGATTCTGTGGTTCAGTTGTAAATTGATTTGGTTCTGGGGTGAGGGTTGAGTTAGAAGTTAGCTTAAGTTATTTTGAGCTGAGTTCATGTATGACTGTAGTTTTTCGAGTCGCGTTGATTTGAGTATTGAGTTGGACGTTGAGTTTAAGGTTAAGTTGAAAGTTTAGTGAGTTATTCAATTGTGGATTTATTTTTGGAGAGTTGTGGATTAAGTTGAGTTCATAAAAATATGTATTTGGTTGATTTTGGACTTGGGTGAACCGTTGAGTGGGGGGTTGATTTGAACGCTGAATTTGTGGTTAAGTTGGGGTTCATTAGGGTTGTGTTGGAGTTGTCTTGGGGTGCATTCAGTCATTCAATTAGAGATTTATTCGCAGTTTGAGTTGAGATTTGAGTTGGAACGAGGAAGTTGGTAGTTTTTCAGACCGTGTTGATTTGAGGATTGAAATGAGCGTTTAGTTGAGGGTTGCGTTTTATTTGGGATTTGTATTTGCAAGGTGGTTGAGGTGGAGACGAGTGGACCCTGGTTGAAGTGGAGACTAGATTAAGTTTAGTTCATTTATGCATGCAGTTTTCGAACCGTGTTGATTTAAGGTTTAAGTTGAACGTTGAATTTGGAATTGAGCTATTTATTTATTTATTACCAAGTTTAGAGTTTTATTGAGGTTTGAGTTAAACTTGGTTTGAAATTTTAGTGAGGGTTCGGTTAGGGATTAATTTGGAGGCTTTAGTAGGAGGTTCGATTCAGTTGTTTAGAGTTCAAACACGCTTGTAGTTAAGTTAAGGTGAAGTTGTTTTGGGCTAGCTTGCGTTGGAGTTAAGTAAGGGGTTCCGTTGGGGAATTATTTGGGGTTGCATTTGTGATTGAGTTGAGGGTTGGATTGGCAGTTGTTTTAGTGATTTCGGTTAGGATTGCGTTCCGATTGAGGTAGATGGTGAGCTAATGATTGGGTTAAGAGGTTCAGCTAGGAATTGTTTTGGGAGTTGAGTTAATTTTCAAGACCGAAGTTCTGATCACCGAGTAAGGTTTAATTAATATTGAGGTGTCCAAAATTTTATTAGATTCTATATGTTATATTTTGGAATAAATCAGAATCTGAAGGGATTTTACCATTTTAAATCCGAAGTCGGCGGGCTTTGAGAAACCCTATACTAAACTTGTCACATTGTAATGTACCTCACTAGACTTGCATCGATCCAAGCTTAATACAAATGTTTCTTGTGCTCTCTAGGACACTTACAAGATGTAATCAAATCTTGCAAAATATGACAACTAAACATTTATAAATACTTAAGCTGCTCTAATTATCAGAGATTTCTCAGTAATCTTTTCTAAATTAACTAGTTAGTTTCAAATGATCTTTTTTTGTGTCGTCGATGTCTGGGTCTTTCTAAGGTTTTCCTGGCTAAAGCATTGGGATGTTGGCTTACTTTTGTTTATACTTGTTGCTGAATAATATTTCTAGTAAATATATAAATATTCTAGTTTGTACTACTTCGTAGCATTCTTGACTTCATTCCTGAACTTTTGGTGAAATATCCCCACTGATGCTTCTAAAATAATAAAACTGCATTATTTTGGAAGCATAAATGGAGATATTTCACCAAAAGTTCGCGGATTTTCAAGAAAAGCTTTTCGGCTGTACTTTATCAAAAGTGTGGGCAATGTCTAAGTGCGTCGCATGGCAGTGATTTTTTGTCATAGGGATTTTATGATTTCAGATACTTTTTGAATTAGTGATTCGGCATAATTTTTTACTAAAAAAAATCAAAATTTTCCCACCATTCCATTATGTATAAAATATTTATCACCGAATTTGCAATGCCCATATATACAGTCTATGACGTGTTGCCGAAATAACAAGCTGCGCAATTGCGAAATACTTCATGAAGAACCATAATTTATATTCTATGAAGGTTAATTATAAGAATTGGCAGTTTAATCGGACTTTGACATTTAATAATAATTCCAATTATGGCGTTGCTTATTAAAGCAGCTATATGTGTTTTGTAATAGTTTATTTTCGGACCAGTCCGTCATGATGTAATTATGATACAAATTTCTAAATTCCACATTATTTCAACAAATTGCTCTTAACTAAATTCCAAATATTTGGAAACTGGTTTTTGAAATTTGAACCACTTATCACTGGAAAATATACTCCAAAGGCGGATTAGTACAGGTTTCTCATGAGGTCTTCTTATTATGATGAAAGTTTTGTTTAAATTTTAAAATTATTATACTCGCTATAATCAGCTGTTAATACCACCAAAGTTGTTCAAGGAATTGTGGTATTAGGTGTCGGTTAATTTAGAAGGTTATACGATTCTAGTCGATTTTTTTTTCCTAAATATTCCCAATACTACACTCCACTAGACTATACTGACAAAGGTGTGTATAAAGTTATCTACTTTCATCCTCCGAACGTCCTGATTCAATCCGTTCTTTTCTAAGTGAGAGCAGGTTTCTAATAATTTATATCAACATTTCAAAGGCAGCGCAAATATTTGAATTGAACCCAGTCTTGCCGTAAGGTACGGTTGTTTGATACTTTCACTAACCATCTTGAAACAAGTTCTATACTTACATCGTGAAATTAATTTAGTGAACTAAACACTACCTCGATCAAATTTTTGAAATGTTCAATGTCTGACGACTCCAGTGACTTCTCTCTATCAACTGTTGAAAGGAATTAGATTTGTTATTTGTGTTATTAATTGTATATTGTAGCGTTAGTTGTCATATTGATTTTACAGTGTACATTGTGAAGCTTATTTGTTGCAAAATAAATCAAATTCACGATTTAAAAACCGCAGGCTATAATTACATGTCAACATCGCCTACATGTATTAACTTTAACACTATTTTTCTTCATTTCTCGACTCCCTTCACAATATTCGTCAAACAGAAGTTCGTAGTAGAATGATTGTTTACTGTACTTTCTTTAAAAAAAAACCAATATCATTCCACTTTCACAGTATAGTGTAAGTACATATGTACATACAAAATAAACATTAATAATATGTTTGTCTGTAAATAAAATATTTCTAAATATCATCAGGAAATAAACCAAGAATCATCACGTTAAACTATCAAAGTTATTGAACATAACGAATTGCAGATTGAAATGGTAAAGTTGAATATACTCATCATCATTTTTGCACAATCACTGTGATTTGACTTTGAACTACGATATTGTTGAGTATGATATCTTATTGCTATATATGTAGTATGATGGTTCTGCATCAAAGTTCAATAACGATTTCCTGTCAAAAATAATTAAGGTGTCAGTCTACGTAAAACAAAAAAATGAAATAATTCGATATAAATAAACGTGACTTCCTGCAAAATCGTTTATCGCACAAAAACCTCAAACCACTTTCCACTAATTTAATTAAAAAAAATAATAATAATAATTAAGTTGTACTATGAACAAATTATATCATTATCTACATTTTGCACATTCATACAAATTCCGATAAATCGCAACGCGATAATGTATTGACCTTTTTTTTTGTTATTGTATAGAATTTGTATTAATTAAAAATATTTTGTGGGCTTGTCACTACCATTATGCAACGTCTTGTGTTTATTGCAACAGTTTATACAACTGTCTTAGTAAATAAAGAGGATCTGGTTTTTTGTTTGCATCATTTGTATTTCTTAAGAAATTGCGTTGGCTTTGCCTCCAACCATACACCGAATATAATACCGAAAGAAATAAGCAAAAAAAAAAAAATACAAGTCTACTCAGCTCCCAGGAAAACCCTTTCTGTGTAAAATTTTTAAGAAATTCAATTTTGCATTTGTCGCTTCTTAGCCAGCTATTATGTGGGGCTCAAAAAGACTAAGAGCTTAATAACGTATACGAAAAATAATGCCATGCAAAATACTTACTCCAACATAAATTTGTTTTAGTGGGAAAACTAATAAAAAATTTAAAACAGTCAGCAGATGATGAAACATATCTGACGTCATTCTCATTATTTATCTTTCACAGTATATTTTTGTAAAATTCAGACGAATAAAAAAAATTTTTGCTGACGCAACACACGTATCGTATTTAATTCAAATATTTTGATATAACATTCAAAGTTGTGTTGTGAATGTGTATAAGCTCTGAGGAACACACCCCCCATTTTTGTATGGTTGTATAGTAGTTTAGTTAAGAAAACGCGTATTTTAAGTTTGTCTACTATCTAATGATTTTCTGATAAATAAGTTGTTGTATAAATTGTTTCATGTATTGGTTTCGATTCGTTTGCCTATGTGTGGTGGTTAAGAATGTTAAAATAAATTTAACACAAAGTTATTTATACCTCGTATTTCTTTTACATAATACAGAGAAAAAATGAAACGTGTCAAACCGCAGTCGTTTGAATGAAAATAGTTTAAGCATAAAATGTGCGCTCGCAAGAAGAAGACAAATTTATATATGTACTTTATGATATGAGACATGCTTGTCTCGCGAGATACTATTTTTATGTTGTAGTATGTTTGAACGCATGCTCCGAGATGCGGTTTTGATTCAAACCACGTGTCTTGATTTTTTAATGTATTTTTGCCTAGTTTGTGTATATACGCTGTTTCGAATTATGGATTGTTCATGATAAATTTCTTTGAAATGTAAATAAAGCGGTTTCTTGCAATCAGCCAGACCACAGAAAGCCAATTTGAGAACTGCACTTTGTTTTACATTTCTACTTTATTGCCTAACACGAATTTTAATATTCGGTGGTTTTTGGAGCCGCGTTTAATGGATAGCCTTCTAGCTCCTTGCCATCTAAAACAAGTTCTGTTCATTTGGAATCTGATTTTTAGCCTTTTTTCTTACCAAAAATCTTTTATTCTCATCTATATGAATTTTGATTAAGTAAGCTTTGCAGCCATTGTCGATTTGCAACTATTAGGCTAGCAGCATTTATTTATTATTTATGTTAACGTTAAGTTTATGACAATTGACAAAATATGTGAGTGTGTTAGTAAAAGTGTAACGTTACACAAAAAAACTTACAACGGTTCGATTAAACACATAAATATTAAATAAAAATTGTTAAATTAAACAAAAATTAAAAATAAAATTTTATACAAATCTATCATTAAGTATCCTACTCAAATTTTACAAGAAGTTGACATATTTTGCATAAAAAATTTAAAAAATTTGAAAATTGGTCTTTAACTTTTTCTTGTTGTTTTATTTTTGGATACGAGTAGGTACGCCTAAATTAAATCCAAGTTCTGGAATACATCCAATTCTTTTTTTACACGGTAGTTCCGTTCGATGGAAAATAGTGTAACGTCCTTGTGACGCTCATATTAAAATGACGCTCATATCAAAATGATACGTTCGTATGCGTACAGTTATTTAAATTGAATTATAATACAATTTTAGTGCCAATATAGCCCCGAAGACCTTTGTTAAGAAGCTGTCTAATGAGATTACCTGTCTCAAACAGCAACTTCATGATCCTCGAACGTCTACCGGAGTTGCCATCTACGACTACCACATCGTTTATGCCTTGAAGTTCTTCTGCAATTGCAATTAAAGATTCAGCTTCACGGATTATATTCGATGAAGAAAGTAACTTAGCCTCTCTGATTACTTCTGATAAAAGCGTAAATGTATGCCTAGTTTTGAATTGCCTGCTGTTATGCCTATTAGTCCTGTTCCTGCAGTCATACAACCAGCCATGCAAACTCCTCCAGCCTCTACTGGAATCTTTCCTGATGTGGTGACTTCGTCCTCAATGAGTTCCAGTGTTTTCGTGCCTTCAGTTGGGAACAAGCATCTTCAAAATCTAGACATAAAAACAATTTGTGGTACTAGACGATTTTCGAAAATTTTTGGGGTAAAGGTCATTGTTCCGACGGTATGGCTACACGTCTCAACATTTTATCTGGATACATAAGATTTAATACTGTAAAGCATTCAAACTAGTCCCTAAGCAACGAAGTATCGAACCTCTGGAGTCTGTTTGCTTTAAATTGGGCATACTAGGTGATGTACGTATTAATGCTAATACTTGGCCAACCGGTGTACACATTCGGGAGTTTTACGATAAAAATTGTCGGACAACATTGCCTCCACGGGTTGAGTTTCGAACAACTGATTCTCTCAACAAATCAACAGAATAAATTATAAGCGCTTACTAAGGCTGCGTACCAATAGTCGGGTAAATTGCCCTTTTACCTACTTTCTAACAGTGTACAGGGTAAATTGAAATATTGTACTAAAAAGTTGGGTAAAATAGGAGAAAAAAATAAATGACGTTGTTGTTAAATTTTTGACGTTTCAGTGATTTTTGTTAAAATTTCCGTATTTTTCATTATAAATAGTATACGTACTCAAAGGTAATAAAATAAATTTTATTTTTATTTTACGAAATAAAAATATTTGACGTTTCCTTTTGCACCTAGCAGCCAGTGATTTTAACCCTCCGAACCATAATTTATGTCCATCAAACCATTTTTACTTCTAGAGAATTGGTACGCCAATTGAGGTAAATATGTACTAAAATTGGAATTTACTGTACTAAATGATTTACCCGACTATTGGTACGCAGCCTAAGTAGTAAATTTGTCCCAAGTAATATTATTATTATTATTATTACTTGAGGGCCATGTGGGGGCTCAAGCCACCCCGCACTGCGACCTAAAAGATCTTTTGTCCATCAAGCCCTACTTAATTATCCGTCCAGTCAATATTCAGGCTCTTAATGAACCTGATAATGCTACCTAACGGTACGTGATACATACTATCTGGGCTCATTGCTCTCCCTCCTAGATGTCTACTGTAGGAAATACTTCTACACGCGTTACATACTATCTGGGCTCATTGCTCTCCCTCCTAGATGTAATAACATTTACTTCTGCTAGAAAAGCGGTAGCATTGGGACTCAAGGACTTTGAGAGGGCAGACCCACTCCCGTGTACTCCTTCCCGTGCCTCGTCTACCGTTTTGATTTGACTCTTGCGAGTTGCTGGGAATAAAAAGTCGCCTGTAGGTCACCCAGGTTTACTACAGGAAGGCTAAATAAAACTGGAGGGTGCCTGGTATCCAGAGTCCGCATATATAGACTGATTAACCTATCAGCCATTCATCCATCGGCATATGCTGTTCCACCTTAGATTAGGGATTTTTTGTCAATGTTTTCTCCTTTAGCGCCGTACTTTAGCCTGTCACAAAAGTCTACATTCAGCCTAATGGTTACAGTTACCGGTGGTTACCACGAGGAGGCAGTACGTACACTTGCGCCTACTGGAAGGTTACGGAGCCCCTTCCAATAGACGCTAAACCACCGTCCCAAGTAATAACTTGCGGTGTGAAATTTCGCATACCAGATGTACCAGTTAACTCTCCCGTAATAGACAACGATTACGATTTGATCATTATCTCGGAAACATGGCTTACTAAAATTTTTAATTGGGCGGAATATTTGCCACCTAATTACGTCGTTCACGGGAATGATCGACATGATTTATGTACCAGCCTGAAGGGGGAGGTGTGTTGATCGCTGTTAAATGTTCGATTTCGAATGAGCTCATTGCATGTCATTCAACTTATTATGTTATTGCTATACATATTAATGTAGCCAGTGCCTCCATCCTCGTGGTTGCTGCATATGTTCCCTGCTCTGGAATATTATCTTGGAATTATTAATTTAATCAATTCTGCTGTTGCGCCATTAGTTTGTGTTGGTGAACAACTATAATTGTTCTATCTTCTATCGACCAAAAAGGATTAGCAGTCACTGATTATTTTGCTAGCACATCATTGATGCACCGAATAATCATTCGTCGAGGGAAATTCCTCCATTTGGTTTTTTTAACTGACCTTATGTATTTAAATTAATTGTAATTCACTTAATGTACGAGCATATATCATACTCCAATTATGATATACATTTTTCACGAGAATTGTAATACTACGTGAACTTCTAGTAGTTTGTTCATTTCGATTTTAGACATGCTGACTACGTTCCTTTAAACAAATTTCTTGTAGATTCGGACTGGCTATTTCTAGAACGAGGAAGAGACTTGAACAATAGTGTTAACGACCTTCTCAAGTCTGGTATTGAAAGATATGTTCCATCAGTGAGGGACGAACCTAGGTATCGTGAGCCATGGTATAATAAACAGCTAATTCGTATTGAAAAACACCGCAATAATTTACATACTTTATATAAGTTACAGGTTCCTTTACAATAACTACATTTTGCAAATCGAAGATAAAATAACTTCCTATCCTAACAAATTCTGAAATTTTATAAAATAATGATAAAAAGAAAGTTGCTGGGTTTCCTACCTCAATGTGTTTTCAGAACTCTTTCGCCAGTCAGCCCTCTGATATATCCAATTTGTTTGCCAATTTTTTCGAGTCTGTCCATGAAGAACCTGCGGTATCATGTGGCAAGCTTTTAACTAACCGCGGTCTTTCTGATTTTATCTTTTTAAAATTTACGGGAGCAGAAGTCTATGATGGGTTATCTCAACTTGAAGTTGATAAGGGAACAGAACAGGATGGCTTTCCAACCATCCTCATTAAGAATTGTGTAGTGAGTCCCCTTCACTGAGTATAAAAAAATAAAAAAATAAATCTGTTTATTTTTCCCCCCCTTTTATTAGCGTTATAACCGCCTTCGCTTCTGCACCATCAGCAGGCAAACTCAAAGATTCTCACGAATTGGGCGCGAGCCTGCGCGGGTGTAACAATGGGAAGCGGCTATTTGAGGAAAAAAATTTGTCACACGCTGCTTGTGAACAAAAATGGCACTAACCTGTGAGTGGCGCGTTTCGCACACCTAATGTTTGTTGCTTATTGGCTCTCGTTGTCCCTTTTAAAAGATTTTTAAAACATCTTGACTTGTTTTTATTACACTTATTGTTTCTTTTTTATTCTTTTATTTTATTTTATCTTGTAACTTTATTGTATTACCGTTAATATCTTATTGTCCCGTTAGGCCACAACTCCGGCCGCTAGCGACGTTCTGCTTGCGACAAATTTCGTATAACTCACAATTTTTTATAGACAAAAATAACACTTAATCTCCAATGGGAAATACCGCATCTTTTCCTTGATGCTTCCCAAATTTTGTTCGTTTCCTTTTATTGTTTTTGTTTTGTTTTCCTTATGTCCATAGCATGACGTGCGGATTTCTGACCATATCGTAAGCCATCGTCTCAGTCTTTCCACTTATAAATCACCGCCTTTCATAAATTCATAAGCGTCCCTTTACTGATTTCGCTTCCCATCGTCATTTGAACCAATCAACCTGTTATCACGCTACCTTATCATTTACATAGACAGTAAATTCGTAGCGTATACTGTGCCGCAGCCATACTCTTCCATTTATTATTCATAATTTTGTGAATTGTGTATATTACGAGACGTCAAACTTTTATGTTGCCATTTTTTATGAATGAGAATCACGTATGTAAGTTAATTTAATATGTTTTGTTTTTCGTGAGCGATTGTTTGTTTAATTCTAGCGTTTAGTTCACCGAACAGTAAATGCCATTATGAAATGGGGCTAGGATACACAAATCAAGGAAACACTTCTCCAGCCAACCCTCAAACACAGGTACATTTGTGTATTTTTTTTTAGAGTCATTTGTTGTCATGGAAAGTTGGCCCGTTTCAATCGATCCCCAATCGGGAAACGAAAGTTGTTGGGAAATAATTTACCTAAAATTTACGTTCCGGAAAAGTTTGCACCCGCTGCTTTTTTTTATTTTAATTTTCTATTTGTCAGAACCTATCATGTTATTTAGCCTATTCCCTTTCATAAATTGGGTTGTTTTCCCCTACTGATCCGTTGACTATTACTAAACCTATTCAAGATAATTTCTTGTTGTCAACCATTTTGTGATCGACTTACCAATCTGTGACGTTTCAATTGCTTATTCAAGGAATAAAAACTTACATTTTACTATACATTCAACTTCGAGATGTCGTTGGCATAGAATTTCCCAATCACCTTCCCGTTTAAATTTTCTAACAGGTACGTATTCATTCCTATTGTCCTTAACACCCTACACTTTTCATAAACACCATCTAGTTTCGCCGCATAATTTTCTGCATAATTTTCTTTTCCCAGGTATAAATAGTTTCGGGCGGGTTTGCATTTTATATCGTTTTGAGTATTTTTCGTATGCCCTATTCAAATCTTCTTGCATAGTTTTATGTGTCTTATTTATTCGATCCGAGAGCGGGAGAGCTGGGTTATCGGTACCTTTAACCCGCAATCTCTTTCTCAAAATTTGCGTAATATGGAGTGAATCCCAAACCGTCATGAAAAACCGTACACAAAGCGCATGGGATCTCTCCTAGATGCTTGTCTCATTCTCTCTGATATTTATCAAGATAATTCCTAATCGCCGCCAAAACACTTGGGTTAACTCTTTCCGCTGGATTGGCTTGTGAATGATATGTCGCGTTCAGCCCATGTTCGATAACAATTTTACCATTAATTTTTTAAATTTTTTTGATGTAAACTGGCTACCATTATCTGAAATCAGGATCAATGGCACTCCAAAGGTTAGGAAAACTAACTCTTACGAAATTTTTTGTAGTGTGACTCCGCCCGTCTCACCGCCTTTTAAATCACGAACATTGTGAACACATCCAAAACCACCAAAATATCTGGTTCCCTTGATTAGACCTTGGGTAAGGTCCCACGTAATGCACCGCGATCAACTCCCAGAGATCTGTGGGTGTTCTTGGCTTTGAGCACATTACCACTAACTGTGCTGTGTTTATTTATCTGAACCGGTCATTTCGTTTAACTCCTTCTTATCATGTTCGTTTAGCCGATGTGGGTCTAAATCATTATCTATCAACACCGCAACCTGTTCAACGCAATCGCAGAATCCTTCTACTGATAGTTGAATGCTGATGGTTGAATGCCGAATGCTCTCCAAAAATCTATACCGCAAATCAACTCTGTAGTGATGGAGGGGGCAATCAGTGTCCTAACTACCTGACATTGATCATATCCCACATACTACCACCGCGCTTTTGATTTTGTGTATTGTTCCATCGGCCGTCTTGATCTTCGCGTCATAAGGCCCTAATGCAATCCCTAATCTAGCTAGCAATCCCGATGCTTTACCCGTAGAATTGTACAACTAGCACCCGAATCAAGTAACCCTACTAATCCGTACCCTAGCACCTCAACCTGAACATGCGGACGATCGTCTCCTGCTACCGATACCACCAATGCGATTTCGTCTTCGAACAGCGGATGGTGGCCGGCTCCTTGCTACTTTTATTTTTTACAGGTCCTCTTTTATTTGATTTTGCTTTTGCTTTGCCAAAAGCTGATTTCCGACTCCACTCCTTTTTCCTTGGTTGGTTGCTCCTTAAAATACTGCTCGTCTTTGTCCATACTGATTGCTTTGTTGTCATTGATCCCTTACGACTCCGGTTGCCAGTTTAAATTGCCATTCGTATCTTTTTCATTAAACGTTAGCTTGGCTGCTTTATGGTCCTTAAGGCAGTTGGTTGCCGTTACGCTCTCTTTACTACAACACCAATAATATATTCGGCTTCTCGCTTCCGGACAATCAAAGTGTCCATGACCTCGCTGGTGACAATTCCAACATGTAAATCCTCTTCTTTGGAACTTATTATGATTGAAGCCTTTGGATCTTGGAGTTACCAGATTTTCAACTCTCAGCACTGAAGCCACTTAGGCTGTTTTTTTTAATGGAAACATGCGGATTCCATTGCTCTGCCCTTCATCTCGAGCTGCTGTTTTCTTGCCTGAATAATTTAGCATCATTCAACTTCTTGCATTGTGTCATAAGATCCGCTACTGTGTATATTCGACAATGACAGCTGCATTGCATATTGCTGCCCCATATTTCTCTCGAGAAGCAAGTACAGTTTTTATGCTTCCTCTAGGGGCAGATAAATTTTGCGGAATAATTTCTCTATATGAGTGAAGAAGTCGCAACCGTTTCCCCGGTAGTTATAGCCTCATTAGTAATGAGATTACTTGAAATAGCCACGTTATTAAACAATCATTTCGTTAACTCGGTTCTTAATTTGATAGAAACTATTAAACCTGATGACCAATTATGTTCTGATCTTATTTATAATAATTCGGAATTAAAGTCTTGCGTTTTCTGGAAAACGGATTCGTTTGAAATTCTAAACATCTATTCTCTCATCTCAAACCGGCTTGCATATCGTAGATATCACTAGTTCATCGTGAGCACTTTGCTTTTCTCTATAAGCGCCCTATTCATAGCACAAACATTCAACATATGAAATCAGATTTATGCCTTCTAAAGGAGTCTTGCTTATTCTATGTTTTTGAGCTTTAAAGCCAACGGTTTGTTTTTTAAAATTAATGATGCGACTGTTGTTGATCCGATCATTATGTATCATTATGATGAGAATTCTGATCAAGCTTCTTGTGTTGACGATTGTTTTAAAATTGAATTCGTTCAACCTTTCAAATATCTCGGTTTAATCATTGATAATTCGATGCATTCTAAAACCCATATTGATTTTCTTCATATTTATCTGGCATCAGTGATTAGCCAAATGTATATATTACGACAAGTGTGCCCGGTAGTCGTTTTAAGAGCTATTTATTTTGCCCTTGTGGAGCAAAGTTGTCGTACGGACAACGTTAGGGTGGTACTTACTATGCTAGAGTTTACACTCTTATTATAACGCAAAAACATATTATAAGGATTATTCTTAATGCTTCACGTTTGTCTGCTTCGTGGCCTTTATTTCAGTCTTTGGAGATTCTTCCTTTTAAGCTTTTATTTGTGTTCAAAATTATGAAAGCTTTTTTCATTATTAATGTCAATCAATCAAATGTCTCTACTAGTTACAATTTGAGAATTGTTCAGTTTATTCGTCTTCAGAGATTTACAACGACCAATTTTCAAAATTCATTTTTAATTCTTGCTCTGAATGTTTTTAATAGCCTTCCGGTTAAATTGAGAGATTGTCGGAAACTTATTAAATTTTTACCTGGCTTGAAAAGTATTTTTATTTAGTGACTCAAGTGTGAATGGTTTGATGCATTTTCAAGTGTAGTTTAACTTTAATGTATTATTGTATTATTGTTTTTGTATATTGACTGTCCAAAGATTGTATTTTTATATAAATAAATAATAATAATAATAATATATGAAAAGGATTTAATTTCCTTTTATTTATTGCAACGCACGTAACACAAATGAGAATTTATGAAACAACAAGCCTACTATATTAACAAAAGCCTGTCAAACAGATCCACACACACACAGCGACTAGTTTGTGTAATTATTGACTCCGCCTCTAAAAATCAAATTTTTTTGATTTTTTGCGACTGCGAATCCAGACTGTCAAATAAGTCTGCAGACTGCTCCACACACGACACGATTTTATTACGACTCAACTCAGTTGTAAAACTAGTCGCAGCGTGTATGAGCCGCATTACAAATCGCACTTCATGGCTAATGCGTTTAATCAATTTTTCACTATTGTTTCCACTATTCATCAATCAGTTTATCCGAATTCTCCAACAACTATTCCTAACTCTACTGCTTATTTAAAAAAACAAAACTTTACTTCAGTTTAGCATACATCCAACTACTGTCGCTGAAGTTCCTGAGATATTAACGTTAATCAATAAAAATGGTGCTACGAGGTTTGATAATATATCATTAAAATTTATTTTGAAATTCAAAATTGTCCTATTGCCGATTTTGACAAAACTCATTAACTTATCAATACAAAATGGAGACTTTCAGGATTTATTAAAAATTGCCAAAATTACTCCAATTTTTAAAGACGGTTGATAAATAAGGCGTGTCAAATTAAAGGCCCATTTCGATTTTGAGTGCTATATCCAAAATAGTACAATACGTAATTTTTAAACGTCTCAATTTATTTTTGAAGGATCATGCTTTAATCGATGAAAATCAATTTGGTTACATATACATATATGATATGATATAGATCTACAGGCCAACCGTAATGGTGATCCCAGGTATGTATAGCACACTCCGAGTATGCCTAACCCATTATCAAGAAAAGATACCTGGGAGCACCATATTCCAGAATTATGCGGGCCCAGGCCCTGCCTGCATCCTCAACACAAAAGGTTTGTGAGGATTTGGGATGTTAGTCACAGATATAACTAGGGCAGTAATCGCAGCAAAGTTATTTTCTAACTATATAGTTAATTTATTTAAAAAAATTTGTTAAATAAAACCATTCTCACTATAGATTTGGATTTTGTTAATTGTTAGTATACGTTAATAGTGAATATGTATAGGTGTTGCTATAGGTCTCATCAATATGTGTACTCAATATTTAATATCCGGGGGTCTTCTCTTCTTGTGCTATATATAAAGATGTGTCCCTATCTCCCACCATTACCAATCCTCGCGGCTGGTGTATTTGTCCGTTAAGACTGGACAGCATAATCGTTTGCACATATTGATGACCTAATGGTTATTTAAGTCAGTTAAGTAATAGTTCACAGTAGAGTCGTATATAGTTTTCCTTAACATCATTCAGTGTATCTAGGATTTATTTATCATTAAGTTTATCTGTTATTACTTTTGAAAAACATAACATTCAAACAACATGCAACCTATCTCTACATGGACCGTCCACTTCGAAAAGTGGTGCAAGTCTTTGACAATGATAACAATAGAGATATACCGGCAAATAACTTATCCCTAATTTTAATTTATGCAATAACAAGACAATTCCCAAAGTCCCGAATTTTATTCAGTAAAAGAAATCACCAGATCCGGTATTTTTTTCAATGTTCCGTTCAACTGAAGAGTTTTTATAAATATCAATATTCGTAAATGAGAAAATATAGAAGCAAAAAACAAACGAAAAAACCAAAACGAGTTGAACAAAACTTATCAATAACTAAAAAACCAAAAAAAATATATAGATCGTTTCGCTTTGGCAATCAAAACAGCAACTTGTACAAAACAAATGCCAATTCTGTTTAAAAATAAAACCGAGAATAATTATCCGTCAAAAGTTAATCAAAACATCAAAAAATATCCAAAAATGTCTACACCAACAAAGCTTGGTTGAAACCATTCCAAACAGAACGAAAAAATTACATGGCAATATTTTTACCAGGTCCGCACCAAAAGTGCAAAACAATGACGCATCCTTAGAAAAGTTATCCCCAATAACAAAATCAACTTTACCAAAATATTGAACCAAACAATAATCATCCGTGCCCTTGCAACCAAAACAATAACATTTCCAAAACCCAACTGTTTTATTTTAAGCAACACACTTCATTCCAATGCACTGAACAAAAATCAAAATACGGCGCCAAACTATTTTATTGTCTCTCTCCCTCGCACCGAACTTCTTACACTTGACGCTTGTTTACCTCTCCTCCATAGCTCTCAGCTCTATGATACATACATATTATGTATATATTAAAATCACACACCAAACTACAATATTCACACATCAAACTACACTAAAGACACTTGTGTCGATTATCAAAAACATCTATAATTCCAAGACGAATTATAGTTTGTTATTGAATGAAAACGACCACTGAAGGTAGTATTGGTAACTAAATGACGACGGCAACATTGTATATTATTTGACATTTATTTTCATACAAACACATATTTACTTTTTATTTTTACACTCTTGACAAAAATATTGTATTAGTTCAAATTCATTTTTGAATTTAATAAAAAAATAATTAAGATAAGAAAATTTTAAAAGATATCTTGATGTCGAAAATCGAATTGTGCCTCAATACTTATATATTTAATGTGTAGTAAAGCATTGAAATATGTACAATTAGCCGTATTTTTTAAAACAATGAAATGTGCAATTTTTGGTCTACGAGTGTAATAAAGATAGGTTATAAATATTTTTCCTGTCAAACAAACTACACACACAGTGCATTATCGAAAACATCTGTACGAAAAACATATGACATCTTGTATTCTGGTGTACAATTAATTAAATTATTAAATTAAAACTAAATAAATTTAATTATTTATTACACTGACATGATTAGGTAAACGCCAAGCGAATCATTTTCATCAAACATTTATCTCAAATCTCGAAATATTTATCTCGACTAACGAATGACGAACAAATATTTAACGTATTTTCTTTAGAAATTTACAACAAAAATTGCACTACTTAGGCAGAAAAATTAAGTAATTCAAAACATAATTTGAATTATTTAATTCAAGCTCGAACAAATAAAATACTATTTATGTTGAGAATTAACAACATAAAACCTTAAATCGAAAAAATAATTCTCAACTTATATGTATTCTAGAGAAAAAAAAAAATCCAAATGTTCATCCATACATTACAAATTTTTCTCAACAAAATATTTAATATACTGATTGTTGTTGTTATTTATTTTGTTGTTCCAAGAAACATACACATAAATAGGTCTTGTTTTATTCGATATTATTATACGGCGTTGCCGTGATGTAAATTGTTGTTGTTTCTAATGTGTTTTTTGTTTATTAATACCAAAACAAATTATATTAGTGTTGGTTAATTTTATTATTGAAAGTCTATATGTACACAACCAACATTATAACCAGTAGTCACTTTGTACCTTTAAATTTTGAATAGTTCGTCTTGGAATTATAGATGTTTTTGCGATTATACATAAAACTGAAATACAAAACATTCGAGTATGGGTAAAAAATAAAAAATAAAAATTAAAACCAAGCGTGAACAGAAAAAATCTGCGTGTGTCAAAATGACTCAATTCAATATCAATTTAAATTAAATATAGGATGTTTTGTATTTGAAAATCTTATGCACAACCATACAAGAAATTTGTGAGAAATCAAGAAATTTGACTTCCCTCACTACAAATTTAAGATATTCAAGAAAGATATTGCCTGGTAAATGGATCCCGGTGGATTACATTTTTCCATATTTAATTATTTAATTTTCTTTAATTTTAATTAAAACACTTCACACACTGAGATTTTTTTAATTTCGGTCATAACACTTTAGAGCACTACATTTTCGATCAGTCGACAAAAAATCTATCATTTTTTTCTTTACTTTTAATTATCTCGTGTAATTTTTATAGGTTAGAAAAATATCAAAAAATTAAAATTGCAAAAAAAAATGAAAACAATTAATTTCACGTTAAAATTTTTATTGCAACGGGTATAAAACCCAACAGTACAACAAACTATCAACTTTTTAAAATTAAATTAAAGCAAAAACAGGAGAAAATTGATAAAAATTAAGGAGCGAATGAAAAACACGACTTCACACACTGACTATTCTAGTACTTTTCGGTTATATACAAAAATATATTGTTATATGCAATATTATTACAAAAGTGAAAGAGCAACAAAATATTGAAAATTTATTAACAATGAGTTTCAATAATACTCAATTTGGATTTGTAAAAAAGTCATCTACAGACGCTAATGTAATGAATGAAATACTTACATCATTAGATGAAGAATATTTCGTCTCTGTCTTGTTTAAACTTTTAAAAAACTACATATGTAATTTTTACGTTATCGCTTCTGCAAAGTTATTTTGAGAACGGAAAGCAATTCACAGTTGTAAGTGGTGCTGAAAGTGATAAAACTACTATTATTGCTGGAGTTATTATTGAAGAAACACCATCTATCATAAATAAACATAAAAATATATATTTTCATCAACTGCCTTTCATTTATTAAAGATCAGATGGAACCTCAGTAAAAATAATTTAAATTAGTTTGAGTTTCAGGTTTTGGTTTCCAGAATGAATTGCCAAAAATTTGTTCGGCTGGAAACATCTGATATTTTTATCTATGGTTGTAGTTCGATATGGATTCCGAATATAGATCCTATCTAAATTTTAAAAAGTTATAGGCGTATAAGTTATTTGCGTTCATTATTACTAATGGAGAATATAAGCCGTCAAAATCAATTGTGAGAAATGATATTGGGCTTGGAACAGGATTGATGAATATTTAAAACGGAAGCTCTTCCATTCCTATAGACAAACTTTATGATAATCGTTAACTGACTTGGAAAATAGTTCGTTTTGATTGTGATTGATCTGCGTGTCGATACTAAAATCAATATACGAAGTTTTTGCCACCTATACACAAACCCAGTTCACCAGTCTGCGTTAAATGTACTAATTTTTTTCTAATGACAAAAGGCATAACATGTTGTGTTATCTTACAATTTTCCCCTTGGAAACGACACATCAGGAAAATATTTATTTCACTAAAGCGAATACAGCATAAATACAAAAAAAAAAAACTGAAACAACAGTATACCGAAACGATACATCTGCCTATATTATACACATGTGATGTATTTGCCAAAATTATATCGAAACATGTAATCTACATATTCCATAAAGTTTAAATTTTACAGAGAACACATTTGAAAAAAACGCAAAAAATTCATTAACATTTTTCCTTAGACAATCTTTTTTCGAGTGATACAAAATATCCAAATTTATTTGGATTTAAAACTAGTTTGTCTGTGCGTGCATATCATAAATTAATCGATTTTGAAAGTGAACATGAAACATAAGTGAAATTTTATTTGTAAAAAACTGTTTGTTCGTTAAAAAAAACGAAAATTGTCAAAATTAACAACTTACAGTGAAATTAAAAGGTCGATATTAATTCAGTGTCATATTGCAACAACCTTTTTGCTTAATTATCAAACGTAAGTTTTTATTATAAAAATGTATCAAAATGTTATATAACTAATTTTGGTGCATTAATTAAACTAAAAATTAGACCCCCTCCCCTCCCACCCACTAACTATTAAACTATGTATACAATAAATTGTGTCATATTGTTGTTGTTATTCTGGTTATACCATCTGACTGCTTTTATAAAAATGTATTGTTGTTGTTTTACAAAAATTTTATCGAGCATACAACACAACCAATTCTGTGGGTGTGTGTCTTTTAACCAATCAGATTGTTTCAATTTCTTTACGTCATGATGACGTATTGATTTGCGGCAGTAAGTAAATACTATAAAAATGAATACAAGCGCAAAATTAAATTGTTTGTGTATTAAATTTAAAGAAATACTTAACACACATTTATACATGTGTGTAAACAACTTTTTGTATTACTTTGCAGCGTTAAGATTTAAGAATACATTGAACTAAAAGTATACAAAGACAATAACAAAGAAAATATTGTACCTTGAAATGTGAATTGTGCATTTAGCATTTATATTTAATCAGTTTTAATTTACAAATATACAAGAAACGCAAAAAAAAAATGTGGGTATGTCATACAACTGGTTTTTTATACATTTACATCTACAGTATACTGTAAAGATTTATCGAAGACGCTAATGTATTAGACTAGTTTCCATAAACTTAACCTTTTGAAGATAAAAGCTTAATATATGCTGATTACCGTTGAATCTATTTTTAGTATGCCATTTTACAGTACAACCTTGTCACGTTCGATGTATTGCCTTTTATGAATTTGTAAGATCGTTTGGGTTTTATTACATTATAGGTGTAACTGTATCTTAAAATATGAATTCATTGATTATTTGTTTAGAAAAAAAACTACTAAAATACTGTCGAAGTAAAAGTGAAATCGCCATGAATAAATTTGAAGTAGTTTAACCTTTCCAAATGTTGAATATCGGCTTTTAATTATTTATTTCAGTTAATGAAATGTGTTTTTATTTTAGAATATTTTCATTCAATTTAAATTCAAAATGTATAACAAATTCAAACTGTCTTATTTGGTTCGAAATGATTCAAATCTAAGATCATTAGACTTCATTTCAATCTAATCTCCAACGGCATCAAAATGTAAAACAATACAAAAATTAAGGTGGGTAAAAACGAGTATATTATTAATCTAAACCACAATCAAAGCTCGACTTTAAATTTTATTCAAATAATGAATATCAATTTGAACTCAAATGTTAAATTTGAATTTCTGTAAATCGAAATTTTCAATATTCATTAATTCGTATTGAAATTACAAACGAAAATTTTTATAAGTAAACATCCAATAAATTCAAACGAAATATTAAAATTTTGGAGGCCAAAAAGAAAATTACCGGTTTCGTAAGAATCGGTTTCAAATGTTAGTTTAAATTCAAATCTGATATTTGATATAAAACAAATCGAATTTAAAACAAATAATTCCAAAAAAAACTCCTCTACAGGCGTCTAAACAGCGAAGTTGATCCGGTCGTGATCTAGTGTGATTATAAAAAAATTTTGAGGAACTCTAGGAAAAGTTTCGGTGTCTCGACAGAGATAACGGAAATTGTGTGATATGTAAATGCACTATGGTTAACCTAATGGTTAACAAAAATTATAAATGTGACATGTTGATAACACATTTTCTCAGAAAACAAAAATTGATCAAACACAGAAGTTTTTTGAAATTCGCAAAAATTTGTAAGTTCAAAGAACAAGATTAATTAACAGGAAAGGTGATTATCTGATAACTCGAAAGAAACAGCAATGGATCTGATACCCTGGAAGAAATCAATAGGGAAAAATGAACTTTTTCATACGTCAATTAAATACTAGCCATTGATGTAAATATTAGTGTGGGTATCTAATCGAATAACTTTTCTTGAACTCTCTGCATCTCATTGAATATTGAAGATATCCCTCCCAAGAAATGATTCCAAATTTAAATTACAATTAAACAGTGGTTAAGGCGCCACTAACTCGCCGTTGTATAAAAACAGAAAAAACAAAACAGACAAACAAAGTTAATAAATTAAATTAAATGCATCAAAAATATGTTTTGTTCCTAGATGTTGAATTATTAGTACTGCATGTTGACGATGTAGAATTTTAGTTTATTTTTGAAAACCGAAATCCTCTTTTCTGACTTAATTTCTTCTGGTAGTTTATGGTACAATAAGAGCCCTTGGTAAATCGGGTTGTGTTGACCTCCACTAGTACGGTAAAAATCAATATAATAGTTGCTGTCTTGTCCTGGTATCATATGAATGGACGGAGCTAACATTACGAAAGAAAAAATTATTTTTAATTAATCCCATTTTTATTTTGAAAATAAGCAAAAGAATTTCAAAATTAAAAAGCTGATCAAATTTAATTATGTTGTTGTCATAAAGCGTTGATGATGGTGTGAACGGGGCAAATTTTTTATGATTTTTAGGCTTTTGTTTAGCAGGATATGTATATCCGAGAGATATGTTGTAGCAGCTGTTCCATACATAGGCAATAGATACCGAACGCTGCTTTGGATGTGCGAACGGAAGATTAGCATTTTTAATTTCACGGGTAAGATATATTTCATTTGGTCCGAATGAAATTTATTTTCCTAATTTTATCCTTGATTTTTCCAATATGATGGCACCAGTCCAGTTTAGAGTCGATCCAGAGTCCAAGATACTTATAGACATTAACTTTTACCAATGGTGTATGGTTCACATAGAGCTGGAACCCGCATAAATCAATTTTTTTATTTTTTTGTTCAAAAACCATAAATTTAGTTTTAGTTTCATTGATTTTTAACCTGTTTTCAGTCATCCAATTGTTGATTTTGTTAAGATCATTTTGCATTTTGGCGGGCATATCGAAAACAGTTTTTGATTTATACGACAACGCCATATCATCGGCGTACATGATCAAATCACCTGATAGATCCAAGTCGAAGACATCATTACAAAAAACATTGAATAAAGTGGGACCAAGAATAGATCCTTGTGGTACTCCATACTTAATGAGTTGCTCATCACTTTATCCATTTTCAATTTTAACAAATTGTTTTCTGTTGGTAAGATAGTTTTCAAATAGCTTTAGAGCTGGTCCATTGATGTTTATTTTTTTTAATTTATGGAGTAGAATGTCATGGTTGACAGAGTCAAACGCCTTCCGTAAATCGATAAATAAACAAGCCGTAAACATCGCTGCGATAATTTATTGCCACTTTTATATATTGGTATAACTTTGGCAATTTTAAGACACTCTGGGAATTCCCCCTTCGTAAAACAATCATTAATCAATTTTGAAAGGATGAGACTAAGAGGATTTATTATGAAATTGCAGAATTTTGTAGAAATGTTGTCGTTTATCTGATAAGAATCGCTATTAAACTTAATACTGGAGAAGAAGCGTACGTCTCGTAAGTTAACAATATTCACGTATACGAAGTTAGCACGAAATGTCCATCCCGAAAAGGCTTTTTTTTCAAAATATGTGTCTCGGCTAAAATTTAAGGAAATTGTCATTCCATCCAGAAAAAAACATTCAAAACTCTTATCCAATTCATCCCGAAAAATAATTATAAAGAAATTGATATGATTTAAAAGCATTATAGTAAGACAAATATTAATTGATAGTTTCTTTGGACACAATTTACAGTATGTACATTTATACTGAATAAACACTAAGCGGTCAAATTTCAATTTCGAAATTCCTTGTGCCGCTCTCAGAGATGTCCCCATGAAATGATGTATTGTATCTGACTTTTCAACTCTTATGCAATCAGAAAAACCTACCCTCATTGAGAAATCACGTGGATTAAGGGTGAAAATGAACCGAAACATAACAAGGAAACAGCGCAAGGTTTAAGCGTTATATCTTAAGTAAACTTTCTAGTGTTTTATGCGATATATTTTAAAACTTTAATGCTTTAAGCGACCATTTAACCTAAAACTTTCTAGAGTTTTGAGCAAAATATAATTTCGAAACAGTGTACCAAACAGCCACGGCACTTACCTGAATTTGGTGTTCTACACTAATAATAGTTCTTTTAAACTAGAATCATGCGACGACTTTGCCGGATCTTCGAGTGTTTATCATACCTCGGTTTCATTTCAGTTGTTCTACAAAACTTTTAATAATTTGAACTTCACTAAAAATTGTACCGTATTTGATTATTCGCACGCCGACCACAGCTCACTGAATGATTTTTTAGCTGAAGTGGATTGGGCTGATCCTCTATCCAACATTGACATCAACAGTTCATTAGATACCTTCAATGAATTATTGAAGGTTGCTTTTGAAAAATTGTTCCTAAAAAATTAATGAATAAGTCTCATACCCGGAACGTCCCATGGTTTACTAAAGAACTCAAGCAGCTAGAAGTCCTGCGTAATAAAAGTCACAGGAAGTATAGGCGTACAAGGTTGGCCCAAGACTTTACCCAGTTTAAGTCTCTGCGCAAACAGTTTTGTTATCTCAACCGATTCCTGTATAGCAATTACATAATTGTCATTGAAGACGATTTGCGATGTAATCCGAAGAATTTCTGGAGATTTGGCAAAATTAAGAACCATAATAACGGCTTGCCGTCGTTTTTAGAATTCCATGGTCAAGCCCGTTCTAACCCAGATGCAATCTGCGGTTTCTTTGCTGAATATTTTAGCTGTATTTTTGTTAAGGATAGCTCGCTCTCTCCTATATTAGTTAACTGCGATAATTCAAAAATTGTTTTTTCAGAACTTGACATGATGAGGGCTTTGATGAACTTGGACGTTTCCAAGGGTTTTGGACCAGATGGTTTAAGAGTGTCTCTATTGAAGCTGTGTGCAGTTGGTTTTGCCGCTCCATTATGTCATCTATTTAATCTGAGCCTCAGCCAGGCAAATTTCCTGATTCATACCGATCCACAAAAGCGGCCCCCGCAGTGATGTGACAAATTATCGTGGAATTGCAATACTGTCTTGCATTCCTAAAGTATTCGAGTCAATGGTTAACAAAGTGATCTACTTCCACTCCAAGCAACATATTAGCACATATCAGCATGGATTTTTTCCTGGCCGCTCAACGGCCACTAATTTAGCGGTTTTTCAAAATAATTTAATTAATTCTGTTGCCTCGAAAGTTCAAGTCGATGTAGTTTATACCGACTTCGCTAAAGCTTTCGATAAACTTAATCACAGGATATTAATGCATAAGCTCAGTGAACTTAATTGCTACATTATTCCCTTAAATTGGCTTATGTCTTATTTATCGGATCGCAAAATGTTTGTCAAGATTAACGATACCTTCTCAGAATGTTTTATTGTGACATCTCGGGTGCCTTAGAGTAGTCACTTGGGTCCACTATTATTCTTATTGTTCATTAACAATGTTGTGGATTGCTTCAAATTCGCAGACTATATTCTATTTGCTGACGACATGAAAATATATGCAAACATATCATGTGAATTAGATCGCGATCAATTTCAGCGGGACCTGAACACATTTTGCGGTTGGTGTGTTACTAACCTAACCTTATGTTTCTGAATGTTGATAAGTGTCACGTGATCACCTATTCCAGGTCTAAGTCTCGTCGGCGTTATCTTTAGCTCGGATTTAACGTTTACCTCACACATCGATGCGGTTGTTAACAAAGCCTTTTCGATGTTCGGGTTTATTAAAAGAAATTCAAAGGATTTTCATGACACAATAACTTTTAAGTCACTGTACACTTCATTTGTTCGTTCACAGCTTGAGTACGCGACTGTCATATGGTCCCCGTTCTACCAGTCTCATTCAAACAGAATTGAAAGTATTCAGAAACAGTTTTTGTTATTTGTTCTCAGAAAATTACCGTCTCTCGAACGGGACAATAATTTTAGACTACCATATGTAGACCGATGCCGTTTTCTGAATCTCCAATCTTTAAGTGCTAGACGTACATGCGCAAATGCCACATTTGCACGGGACATCATTTGTGGTGAAACTGCTCCGACATTCTTTCATGTTTTAATATTTACGCCCCCGGGAACTTCTTCATATTCCGACTGCAAGTAGCAACTACAGCTTCCATGGCCCTATAGCGCGTATTCAACGAGATCTCAACTCCGTAGCGGATTGTTTCGGCTACAATATTTCCAGAGACGAGTTTAAGAAACGAATCGCTAGACTTTTGTTTTAAATCTTAGATCTATTGATGTCGTTATAACCTTATCTGTTATTGTAAAAAATTGTTTAACTTTTTATAATATTTTTTAATAATGTAAACCATGTTTGCATGTACATGCTGTTGGTTAATAAATAAATAAATAAATGAATACCATTTGGATAAGAGTTTTAAATGTTTTTTTCTTAATGGATTGACAATTTCCTTAAATTTTAGCCGATACACATATTTTGAAAAAAATCCTTTTCGGGATTGAAATTTCGTGCTAACTTTCGTGCTTACCATCACATTCTCGCACAAAAAATCCCCCCAAAAAAATACAAAGTAAAGTGCTCCATCGAAATGGAAGACCCCATTAAGTTTTCGTTAACTACAGTATGAAAACAGAAGGAATCTATTTAATTTCATGTCATCCTTGCGTAGAAAGGACCTTAAGGTACTTTGGGGAGTTTTTTTAGTTTAGTATGTGAATAATTATTAGAACACGTAAATTTTTCAAATATGTTCCAATCTCTGTGAATGTTAGAATTTTAAAAAATTGTCAAAGTGGGAGTTTGGAGGCGGCAGCCGTCATCCTCTCAGGTATAAAACGAATTAAAAAACTTGGTTTTTCGGGATATTTTGTTTTTTTGGGAATTTTTTGCTTCAATACATTCGTCGGTATCATACTAACTCAGCGAATGTCTGGAAGGTTGACGAAGCAATAAATCTACAGTTTGGTTCAATACATTCGTCGGTACCATAATAACTCAGGGAATTAAGGCAACCTCAATACAACTTGAAACAATTGTGGTAGAAACTATCGGTACGAGCGATACAATTCCTTTGATCTGTGTCTGAAAGGTTGCCGAGGCAATTTCGGTTATCACAAATATTAAGACCTCCTTTGAAAAAAAACTAAGCTAAATCTTAGTATTAAATTGAGCCGTACTTTGATAATTATGTTTCTGGATTTTTGAGTTAATTTTTTGAATTTTTTTTCTCTCAGTCAATTAAATAAAGAATGGCTTAGCGTAATGTTTCATTTAGGAAAAATCTCAAATATCCTCGTAACAGAAATAAAATCATCGTTAACACATAGAGAAATTGTTTTGCTTGATAACGAAATAATATTGGCGGGAATTTATGTCGACCCCATGGTTAAAGTATTATTAATTGGACAAACTGGGTACATACCCCCATCTGGCAATCGTTGAAAATGACTTTTAATATTACCGAAAAGCTCACAATCATAGTGACCAGCCGTCATGTTCATCTATTAATAACCAAGAAAATCCTGCTGCAGAAGTAGATGACCATGAGAAATCAAACAACTTCAGTCACAACACTAATTTTAAGAACAAATTCTTAATTAATTTAAATTATTGTCGAAATTTCTGATTTTTAATTTTTGTTATGCTTAAATTATGTTCTTTTGTTGAAAGGATTTGAATACGAGCAGTATTAATGAATTTTTTAATATTTTAATTACATGTAGAAGTTGGAATCGTTATTTTTATTTATTTTTAAAATATCATTTTTGAAAAAAGTGCGAGTTATTGCCTTTATTAACTAAGCAATCATGCATTATAACTGACATATATTCCTTCAGATGACTTTGGGAGGTCATGGAAAACACAAATTCGGATGTACAATTTTTCTCTCTTTTCGAATCCGGTGTCGAAAAAGGGTTTCCATTTAAAAAAATTACCTTGACCTTCAAATGATCTTGGAAATTGACCTGACGATTAAGGGCATGTACAAACAAATCACCCCTATTGTCCTAAACAATTTTTGTCTAAACCATTTTTGTAGCTGGCATATTTTAGGAGATACTTGGATCAGGGAGCAAATCACACAATTATCCGTAAAGATTTGATCTGTGGAGGTATACTACCAGCTAATGGATTAAAGTTACAAACGTCAACTGGAGGTTTAATAATAAAAGGCAAAAAAATCGTGAAAGTAAGGAACGGCAGAGCTCTATTCCAACACGAAGTGCTGATTGCGAATGGACTTTATGAAAGCAAATGGCTTCGTGGTGGATATTGAAAGTGTAGTGTTAGCTTACAATAACATCGAGTTGTCACTTCAATCTAGCAGTAGAGGAGCAACTACCAGGCGAGTTATTGTTGATAATCGGGAGAAGCTACCACCAAACTCAAGAACGATCGTGTGGTGAACATTGAAGGGAGGTTTTGGGTCACCCAGGTTGTGGGTTGTGTAAGCTAATGAAGAGAAGAGTGGAGTCAAGAAAATTATAATTGGGTGTCCTTGTGTCCTTTTTTGGGAAGGACAGTCCATCTGTTGTGGAGTATCTTTCCCGCTTTCTGCGCTTTTTTCTACGCAACCCGCAATAATTTTAACCAATGCTTTGGGCGTATTTACATATCTTAATGGATAAATTACGGGACAAAAATCAGTTAGGAAATAGAATTTTGGTTACTAATTATTTAATTAAACATAATGTTTAATAATGTAAGATTCTGGCAAAATACCGTATCAAAAGGACTTTATAATTTGTAATAGAAATCTCTATATTATCTTAAAAATGATTTCACTTCACCGACGGCATTGTCGATCGTAAATAAGCTTTGGAGTGAATTCCATCTTAGCATTGCAGTATTCTCAAATTCGTCTAACCAATACTCGACTGAATTCGAGCCAGTATACCATCAAAATCTAGCACACATCTGTGCAAGTTACACATTTCACCAGACGGATATCCTGGATTTAACGATTTTTTAGTTATGAACCCTTTCAAACGCCGTTTAAAATTGACTTTCTTCCAAAAATAAAATACGTAGCACAATTATGCACTGCTATGATATGGCATTGCTCATAAAACTGTAGTGTGAACATAAATACATAAGAGAACGATCGCACAAGAGAAATGAGACAAAAATTAAAAATTACGGTTGGTCGAAGCGATGAAAGTTGATGTACAATATATTGTACAAGGCGTTTGAGAGGGTTAATACTAAATTCGCTTGAAAGCTTTGTAAAAATTCGGACTCGTTGAACGAACTAACGATATTGTTGCGTATTTTGTTGACCAAAATTTAATTCGAATTATTTTGGGTTTATTTTTTTCCCAAGATAATAGATACATCATTTGATTTAATTGATAAAAGCCAACCTTTCGAAATAAAATATAAATTTAACACAGTATTTTGACGTCTGGTGGTAGGTACCATAACCAAAATTTAGAATTTATGTTTAAATAAAGCCAATTTTTTTTGAATTTATCCTATGCAATTTTTGTTGTAAATTTGTCAAGGAAATACGCTTAATGCCTATTTTGTTACGATTTGACGGATTTTTATGAAATGCTTTTCATAATTTACAGTTTTTCGGTTTTGCACGGCGAAGAAAATGCGGAACTATTTCCATTTGCAAGGCAAAATTTCGGTTTAACACGGATTTTTTACATTTTTTATAGATATTGAATTTAAACAGAAACCTTTTTTACCTTTAATGTCTTAACAAGTTGAAAACATAATGCATATTGGGATTGGCATTTTCACCCGATGCGATTCCGACGAATGTAATATTTCCTCAGTAGTGTTTAAAAACGTTCAAATTACTATTCTGGTATTTCAGATCGGTGGTGAAAGATTTAATGATTTTGTTTAAAAACAAATATCAAAGTTTATTCACGAATTATTTTAATTCTTATTGAAATTCAGGAACATTAGTTAAAAACATATGAAATATTTTTTAACCGAGGAGTAAACATGCCCTGTTATATGAGGTGATCGCTCTCTCCGACACAAAACGTATTGCCATATGATTGTAAAATGTATACTATCCCTAAAGAATTCGATCTGCATGGTTAAATCTCGATTATAGTTGGGCTAGTCCTCCTTCACATTCACAATGACATTATTGATGAATTGTTAGAGAAATTAAACCTTCCAATATTATCGATCGATATGCAAGGTATTCGGACAGAAGAGTCTAGTTTCAAATTAAAAAAAAAAAAAATTAATTTTTGTTTCCTAAATTCACTCCCTCCTAGAACAATTGCAACTTTAAAACTGACCTCTAAAATTTAGGTTTGGGTTTGTTGGTGCTTTTATCTAGAATTACGTAAAATGCCAAAGTATCCACAGACGCTATGATTTATCGTACTGCAAATCTTACACTTAGATGATTGAACCAGTTTACCGTACAATACTTTGTCCATACAAGCAATGATCCTCGTACCTATTCATTTTGTTTAAGAAGATTATCGGATTTAAAATTTATTTTTTAACACCTCGTAACTCGTGTTGCGTTTGTGTTTATTGAAGAAGTCTTTGCAAATCGCATCCCTTAATCAAGCATTTTCTCGACATACAGTGATACCTCACTTAACGAGTACCTCGCATAACGAGTAAACCATATTATAAAAAACTACTCACTTAATGAGCGAAGTGGGGGGGAGAGGGGGGAGAGGGTCGAATTGTGCGCTTAATATACAAACATAATGTATTTCGTTCTTTAAAAAAACGTATCTTGTAAGATCCTGGAACGAATTATATGCATTAAGCGCGGTACCACTATAACTCGATAAATTGTTTCTGAACTGATTTATATTACAATTGCTATCATCAATTTAAGTTGAGAAGGTTCGATAAACACGGTACAGTTTTACAACGAAATATAATAATTTGTAAAGAATTCTCGCTTATACAAACATTTAAATAAATCGTTCAATCGTATTGTAGCGCAGACATGCAGACTATACTGCTACCAGATGCAATCGAATGGTTCTTGTTAGTTAACCTCTCATACGTTTACATTATCGATCCAATAATCGGAAACAAACAGAAGGATGATAACCTGAAAAAAAAAACACAAGTTCAATTTTCGAAAAAGTGTTAAGGATGAACAGAGATATCGTTTTTTATACTAGAAATAACTTCTTATTATCTCTAAAACGATGATAAAATTATAACACAATGACAATACTTACTATTTTTATTAAATATGTTGCACCTTAATATTATGTGCAATGGTACGCAAATAGTCCACAGGTTCCATCTCATTTATTTTCTTTACCACTTTTTCTAACTTCATCTCCAAATCCTTATAACACTTTTTTTTTTGGAGCAATAGGTCCTCCTGCAATCGTTTGCTCATAAATGAGTTCCATTCGTGCTTGCTCTTCTTTTAATTTATCAATAAAGACCCAAGGGCTTGGATGAGCAGTACACACAATCATTTTAAAGCCCAAATGCCACCCTTCAGTTGCGTTGTTGGTTCTTGCCTGATGCTGGTTTGTGGAGTCATATACGTTCCATAGTTGGTGTTTAAATCGGGGTGCTCTTCTCTGAGTATTTAAAGTGAGCAGTCCTATGTAATTATCCTCGAAATAATCCACAAAGTAACTCATTTCGGCCAGTAAATTTGTATTTACAAGAGCTTTGAAGTATTCATCAACTTTCTCGACAGGAACAAATGCAAGCGCTGCTACCATATATGCACTTATTGCAAATTTTGAATCTGTGTCATAATGTGTTTTATAACCAAGACGTTGTAAGTTACGGTATAGACTCTGCTTATAATGAAAATAGCAACATTTAATTTTACATGTCGGAAACATAATTTGAAATGCGTTAATTTCACCAATTTCAAAATCCATCATAATAGTATGTGGATTTAATAGCGGCAATTTCTCTTTTAATATTTTTAACAAATTCATGTATGTTACTTGTTTTTTATTAGGCAGCAAAGCGTACACTACAGGTATATTTATATCACAGTACAGTGCATGAATTGTGAAAACCTGATAAAAAATCTGGGGACATACCTCAAATGTTCCATCAGCGTACCACTGTTGACTCCCAACTAGGATTCGAAGAAATTCTTGAGTGGCAAACACTATGAATCTATTTTCACAATTTGGCCCATTATAAAAGTTTTCATCTTCAATGGAATCATAAAAGAGAAATTGGCAATTTTTTGAAGTCATTCTCATAGTTTCAGGAATTAAAAATTCCGATTTTTTGGAAGGAAGTGGTAATGTGGATGAACTGGATTGTTGGTGTCTTCGGATGGTGCGTCGAATAGAACGTTCCAAAGGCATTCTTGCTGCTGCTGGGGTGGAAATTTTTAAAGATTCTTGTGCTACTATTTGCTGCGTCATTCCAACCGTTGACGAATTGGCTTTTTCTACCATATTTGCCATGTGATCGCGCACTTCCAGTTCGGCTGCTTCGCCTGCATGTGTATGCAAAAATGGTTGTGGAAAATGTTTAATAATGACGTTTTCACTAACATCTATTCTTGCCTTGCAGTGCGTTTTCAAAAAATGAGCGCATTTCCAAATTTTTTTGGCATCACAAGCTTTATGTAGATAAAACACAAACCCTTCATAAACAAGGCACTCTTTATCCTTTTCGGTCCGACTGTATCTTAATAATGAAGTCATTCTTGTAACTTGTTTTCTGGACCCGCTTGATGATAGTACAATTCTTTTTTTTTTTAAGGTTCTAGGCTGATTCTTCTCGAACAATTCTTCTTGCACAATTATGGTTCAATTATTTTATTTCTATTCACAATTATAGTTCTTTTATTTTTTTATTATTTAAATTTTACTAAGACTGTGAAGTGGCATGTTGTCAAGTGCTTACTTGGTTGTGCGACAATTTTTGCGTATTGAGAAAAAGCAAAATGAAGTTAATTCTGGGATTTTAGCCTATAAGTATTTTTCATAGAATTATTTGATTAAACTTTAAGCATAATAACTAGCGACCATTTTCAATTTAAATTTTATCCAGGAAACTGTCCATTCCTATGGAAATTTGGAAAATATAAATTCATTTTCGTGGCAAATTAGTGTATATTCACCAAGTGAAAATATTTCGTGGACTTACACTAAAAACTAATTATCATTTTAGCATGGAAAATTGTTCAATATCCAATTGTTGAATATACCTTCAATAGAAATTACTAATTTTCAAAATTGGTCAAAATGTGTAGATAAACCAAAAACTGCTTATTATAAATTTTAATATTATAAATAGGAGTTAATTAGTCTAATTATTCTCAAACATTTTGGCTCAAGATTATAGTGGATGTTCACAAAACACCGGCGCACACGGCGTGCCGGTGTTTTGTGAACATCCACTATATTCTTGAGCCAAAATGTTTGAGAATAATTGTCCGAGAAGAATTGTGTGAGAAGAATTGCCTGAGAAGAATTGTGTGGGAAAAATTGTTTGAGATCAATTGTGCGAGAATAATTTTGCAAGATGAATTGTTCGAGAAGAATCAGCCTAGAACCATAAAATTGTTGTATAAAATTTATCCAATTTGCGTATATGTTTGTTTTATATTCAGACATATAAAGTGTATCGCAATACCGTATAAATAAATGTATAAAACGATCATATAAACTCTATCTCATTGTGGTATAGATTCAATATTGAATGCTAGATTTGAAATTAGCATAATCAATATTGAATGTGTAGGTATGGCATATCAATTAAAAAATGTAATTTACTTATAATTTGCTTGATTTTATTATTTCTTACAATGAAAACATACAAATATTACATATTTTGATTATAAATATTAATTATTAATGTAAATGAATAAAAATTATTTAAATAACATAAAATATAAAATTCTTTTAATTCAAATTCCATAAATTCTAAAATAAAAATATTATAACAGACTAGATTGCATTATATTATTATATATTTAATATATATACCGCCCCGGTGCCGCCCCGGTGGCACAGTTGTTAGCATGCTTGCTTTAAGCTCCGGAGGTCCCGGGTTCGATTCCCGGCGGGTGATGAAAAAATCACGGCTGGTTTAATGTAAGTCTTGGTTTCGACCGCAAAGTTCGTTGTTATTTTAACATCGGGAAATATTATTTTTTTGCGGTTGTATCGATGTTTCTTTTGTAAATGGATTTGTAATGCAATTACAATTGTAATTGTATTAAACCTCTAAACTTATAAATACATATTATACAAATGAAATACCGACACAATCGTAAAAATAAAAAAATTTCCCGTTGTTAAAATAACAACGAACTTTGCGGTCGAAACCAAGACTAAGGATCAATGAACTAATCACTCATTATCCGTTGTAAAAAATGATTACGAAACTTCACAAATAAAGCGGCCAAATCCCTCCATGGGATGTAGCGCCAGCGAAAAAAAAAAAAAAATATAATATATGTTTTGTTTGCTTTTTGTGATACTGCAGTATCATAAACATTGTAAAATTTATATTTATTTAAATCGTTTATAGCCTTTCAAGATCTAATTCATCTACTACTGCTTCAATTTCATAGGCATTATGAAAATGATCGAAAATTGTAACAACATGTCTTTTACAAGGCCTGAAAATTGTATGATCATTTATAAACCAAAAAGTAACAGATAAACTTATGAAACAGATCCAGAAACTTTCAAGCTTCAATTATTTCAAAAAATAAAATATTTTAAAGTAAATTAAAACTTTGATAAATAAATTACACATCTAAATATTATCAGCATTTCGACAGCCTCTTCATCGGACAATCGCAATTACTTTTTGTTTCCATTTGCGGATGGTGGTAACAATCTTATTAAATTTAAAAAAGATAAAATTGTAAGATCATAATCTGTAAATTAAAACAAATAAAGTAAGAATTAGTTCAGTCAATTCAAATAAGTTTTAATGTTGTTGAATACCTATATTTCGGGCAAATTCAGTATACATATAAAAGGCTTCGCCCAGCATTTTTAAAAGCTGTAAAAACTACAGATTGGTACTTCGGCCACTTCTCTATCAAACTTTCGGTGAGATTATATGACAGAGAAAAATCATACAACAGCTGTGAAAAGGTAAAATATTTGAATTAACCTAGAATAAATAAAGAATGTACTATATCCTAATTGAAGTTAAATTACCAAGTCTGGATAAGCGAATAAAAATAAATAATTTTCAAATAAATGTTCCGTTTTTTCTTTAACAGCTGATCGCCGATAATTTAATGTACTCAATAATTTCTACTTAACTAGATCAATTTCTTCTGGTAAAATGGCTCTGTCAGACTGTTTAAAATTAAATCATTTTCCAGATGATCATGATTGATGCTTTGAGATGGTCCGGAATTACCAATTTCTTCTTCAAAGCTTTTTTGAAATTTCCTCTTTTTTGTTCTATCGTTTTTTTATTTAGTTTGAAGAAAGCCGTTTCCTTTTTTGTTGACTGACAATATCTGATAATTTATAATAAAATAAAACTACATTTAATATAATTAAACAACTTCATAATTTAATATATTGTTGGCGCCACCACTGAATACACGACTGGTGCAAGGCCTGGTGGCGAACACATCAAAGTAACCAATTTCCCTTCGTCAGGCAACACCAAAAACCAAAATGGAAAACGTCAAAATACACGACGTTTTGAGCCGGTATTTTTTTCTTCGTGTAAATCGCCGAAAAACAAAAACGTGTTCGCAATCAGCGGCCATTTTCTATGTAAAAATAAAACATAATCGCGTTAACAATTAATAAAATTAATAAAGTGAAATAAAATTGATCTGATCGTGTCAAGCGTTTTTATTTGTGAATACTCTCGTCCGTGCACCAATTCGCACATCCGCTAAACCATCGTGGTTAACTGGATCTAAGGAAGGAAATAATCCACAAGCAATTTGTTCTATAAGTTGAAGATCATCAGTGCTTGGTGTTGAATTAAAATTGTTTGCTATAAAAGCTGCTAAGAAAGTAACGTCCTTCGTTGATTGTCAGTCAGAGACTTGACGTTTTCGAAGTTTTGAAATAAATCTAGATCATCAGTGTTGCGAATTATAAAGATTTGATGGCCTATAACAATTATATAGTCATATTTATTTATTAGTTTAAATAATGTAAATACAATTTTCTGGAATGTTTACCTCTGGTCCTGGTGTGTACGTTAATGATGGTCCGAAGCAATCTTTGGAATTTTTTAAGTTGGTCCGATCTGAATTAATTGCAGTGTTTAATGTTGTTACAGAAATGTCTTCATATTCTTTTGTTGTATGAACGTTTAATATAAAATTGGGGTACATTATATAATGACTTACATAGTCTAAAAATATATTTTCACTTAAGATTGCTCCAAGGGAATTTGAAAAATATTCAAAGTCTTAATGGAATTTTTGTATTCTGAAGTGCTGAAATTTCAATTCAATCAATATTATTTTATAAATAAAATGTGAATTCTTAGGATAAGTTCCCACGAATCACCGATGATAATCAGACTATTACAAGCACACGAAAATAATAGAGCGGTATTCCTAAACCTTTATATAAAAAAAAGTAAAATTCATTCTTACCCGAAAACACAAAGTCTAAATATGTTGGTTCTTCGGATGAGCCATACTTTTATGCTTTGACCACGCGGATAACTTTTTTATTAAAGCTACATGTAAGGTATATGCCGGGTAACATTTTCTTAATTGTAAAAAAAAATAAAAACACACACGGTAAGAAATTGTGCTAAAAACTAGATAGAGTTTCTCCTTTCACTCTATAATTACATATAAAATTACTTACTAATAGAAATATTTAATAAGTTTGTCACATTTTATTAAAACGCACTATTTAATTATTTTGCACTAGAAAATATGTTTAATGTTTTGACACAAATAATTCGAACACGACTGACGAATCAATCGAAGGATAAAACGAATATAAAAATTATCCTGCTTTGTTTTTTTGGTTATAGGACGTCCGTATTAATTGTATACCACTGTTTGTATAAGTGAAATTTTTATACGAGTAATTTTATAAATAATATACCACGTTAAGGATAAATTTATTTTTTATATTATTATGATATAGAATGTAAACTACTGATGGTATAAAAATAATGTTTATACTAGGTACATGTATAAAAGCTATGATATAATCGTATAAACTATTTCTACACTTTTAACTTTTATAAATTTGATAACTATTTTCCTATAAAAGAACCTGTATAGGAAAAAAAGTATAAATAATTTTATAGAATATCTGAAAATTTTTTAGAGTGTACATTTGTATTAACGACCGTCAGCTTGTGGTAATCGTGGCGCTGCTTGGGGTACTTTAGAGGTGAATAAGAAACAGTCTACTGTAAAATTTCGTATTAACCGAAAGGAGGGTGGAAAGGCCTATTACTTCGTAGGCGCCGGATCTCGAAAGCTTGCCTAGGGCTCAGAATTTATTTAATCCGCCACTGTGAACCTTTCCGAAATTTGAACATTTTGCCTTGGTTTTATCAGTACTAGATAATTTCAATTTAAATATAAGATAATGGCAAATTGTTCGATACAGTAAAGAAAAGATTCACTTTTCAACAAAAAAAAATCATTAATTTTTCGACTATGAGAATTCTTGTGAATCTCTTATCTTTTCTTTGAAATTGCCGTTTAATTCATAATACAAATTCGATGCACACGAAACTGTATTCTTTTTTAAAAGAATATTGTAATTGAAGAGTTAAATATTTGGCTGAAGGACAAGTAAGTCGTCGTTAAATAATATTGTCAGCTTACATTGCATTTTATGGAGCAAACTGCAATTTAATAAAAAGAAGCCTGGCGTTAATATTTTAATTAATTAGAATTTTTAAAAGTGTACTTTCTTTAGAAAATGAATTATTGGGAACCCTACAGCCACTTGATTTGAATAAAACTAACATTGTTATTCTGATTAAGCAAGACTCTCTTACTGCACACTATACATTTAAACTTAAAGGTATTTACTATCTCACAACCCGCCGATTTTATTTTTAAAGAAAATTTAACCTGCCGGCAGAAATTTGGTTGAATTACATGAGCGTCTTTTTTGACAAGCAGAATTTTAATTTATGGTATTTATTTGATATAACCTATTTAATTTTAATGTACAATTTTTTTAAATGAATGATGCCTTATTTTGTCACAAATTAATTAATTTGTATCCTCCATTCTGGCACTTGTCACACAAAACTTAGTTTCTGTCAACAAATTAAAAAAATTTCTTGAAAAAAATAAAAAGTTTACAAATTGTACTAGACCAGCATAATGCTGGAAACACATGAGCAGAATTCTGTAAGCAGCAAAATTAGAATACACAAGTTTAAATGAATTGAAATACATGTATTCTGCTTTTCATGTAGAATTCTGCTTCATGTCTCTATTTCTAATTTTGCTGCGAATCAGTAGGCTACATTACGTAGAAGATAACAAATCTAGTACAATTTGTATACTTGTAATTTTTTTTAATCAATTTTTTTAATTTGTTGACAGAAAATACGTTTTGTGTGACAAGTGCCAAAATGGAGGATACAAATAAATTAATTTGTGACAAAATAAGGCATCATTCATTTAAAAAAATTGTACATTAAAATTAAATATGTATCAAATAAATACCACAAATAAAAATTCTGCTTGTCAAAAAAGACGCCCATGTAATTCACCCAAATTTCTGCCGGCAGTGCTGCTGGCAGAAATTCTGCTCATGTGTTTCCAGCATTAATAAAAAGTTGTTAAGTAAAACGCTTTTCAAAAATTCCCTTTCTCTCATTTGAGAAGAACAATGTAAATTCACATGTTCTTGGTGATTTGTTAAAATATTAGAAGTCTCTAGTAGAGTGTGCTGGGTAACGGACAAAATATGGTAATAATAAAATACGAAATTAACATTTAATGTTCATCAATAAATAGACAACAATTTCTTTATATATTCATCGGTTGTTTGGAAAATAATCGATTTATATTTATTTCACTCACAACAATTATTTACACTTAGAACTCGTGCCCGTGAAGTTTCTGACAAAAAATAAAAACGTATCCGTATACGATTCCAATAAGAATAAAAAACCTTATAGGATTTCCATTAAAATGTAAATGTATTAGTCATTTCAAAAAAACTTTCGAGTATTTTCTATTGCCAGCCAAATAAAAAGCAATCGTGCAGATTTGGGCAAGGTTCGGCTATATAGGTCATACAAGCCAAGGTATGGAGCACGCAATCCAGAAGAAGTTGTTTCCAAACGGAGGATTTGGAATTTGGTTATTGGCAGTTTTCCACTTAAAATATTGAGTATTTTATATTTAGAGTCCATTAACAAGCACTCCCAGAGATTTGGGCAAGGTTTGGCTATATACGTCATATAAGCCAAGGTATGGAGCACGTAATCCAGAAGAAGTTGTTTCCAAACGGAAGATTTAGGATCTGGTTATTGGCAGTTTTCCACTTAAAATATTAAGTATTCTATATTTAGAGTCCATTAACAAGCACTCCCAGAGATTTGGGCAAGGTTTGGCTATATAGGTCACATAAGCCAAGGTATGGAGCACGTAATCCAGAAGAAGTTCTTTCCAAACGGAGGATTTGGAATCTTGTCAATGGCAGATTTCCACCTAAAATATTGAGAAACATTAAAACATATTTTTCGTTAAAAGCCGAACGGAAAAAAATCACTCAGTTCATTCCAATAAGAATTTTGTTTTGAGAATTTCTAATACATTCATGTTTTTTGTTATTTTTTGTCAGAAACTTCACGTCGGTTTAGAACTCTCAAGTTAATGTCGTTAAAGATGAATATCTACAAAATAAATAATTTCAATAACTTTTTTTAATAAAATCATAATATAATATCAATTACGTTGCAATTTTATGCTTGCACTTTCCCCCTTGGCCTGCTGGACAAGTACATGTAACTCTTGGTAAAACATTATTGCATAAAAATATTATCCCTTAAGACTGATTTTTTCGGTTAGTTGATTACAAGCAACCACTAACGATTTTAAATGTGGCCACAACGTGTGCCTTGTATACCACATTCAATTATATTTTTTGGTTGGTACATTTTTAATCTATTATGTTTCAATTACATATATTCAGGTTTGCCATAATAATTTGAATCAGTCTTTTGCAGTTCAAAAGTTATGCTGTAGTAATAAATAAACAACAATAAATACTTAGACGGTACACGGTTCCTAGGAAGTTTGACGTGTTATTAAATGTCTACCCCCTTTAGCTAATATCGATTGCAGCGCCACTGGCAACACTTTAAAGGCAAATACGATAAATTTCTGGGAGCGTAAATAAATATTCGCGAGTGGAATTTTTTTTTAAATAAAAAAAATGTCATTTGTAGTGAAGTTTTTATGCGCAGTTTCACAAATTTCGCGTACAGTATATTTTCAAGTTTTGTAATTTTTGTTTACATAAATTTTACATGTTAATAGAATATTTCGTTGTACTTTTTATTTCTCTCTGCTCGTTTTGAAAATCGCAAGGCGATTACCACACTCGCTATAGCCCGTATCTCAAGCTTTATCCTCAAGCGTACTAACGCGGTTACTACGCGTGCATTGATAAATATCCTATTAAGCTATCGATATATCGTCTGAATTTACTTAAAGATTACAACGGTCGACCGCTATATGTATTACCATCAATAAATACATCAAATTATTACTTAATATAATATAATGTCAAAACTGTACATACACATTACTAAGCGATCATTATTTTTCACAAAATAAATCCTAATTTTTTAAGTCCCATAAACAAAACCCAAACATTTTAATTGAAAGTATTAATTTAGACTTAAACAAATTAAAAGAAATCTAGATAGACAATTTTATCAGTGCGGCAGATAAAAAATTAATTTCCATTTAATTTCACATTGTTATCTTACCAAAATGATTTATTTTATCAACAAAAATATTGTTCAAGTCATGTTGACCATTAAAAAAAAAATGCAAACCAAGCCACTCCCCTATTTTTGGTTGTTGTTGCGATTTTGCCCCCAAAGGAAATACATACATACTTAATTCAATTATCAGTATCACTAACACAAATTCTATTTTACTAATCGTATTTTAATTTTAGATTATTGTGTTTTTATTTATATTTACTAGTCACATGGTTATGTGTATTATTTTGCAGTCTAAAGAACATCGTAAATGCGCTCTGCATGATGGAATTAGTAAATTTAAAAATAATTTAGTTTTTTGGTCTATTTATAAAAATTTGGCAAAATCATTTGTTAATTAAAACGAGAATGACAAAAAAGTTTTGAACTTGATTTAATGTTAATTTAATTGTCTCGTATATGTTGTAATAATATAAGTACACAGTACACACTACATTACACAAATTAAAATACACTTATCATCCATTTTGACTGCTTCGACATGTCGTCCTTTAAAGTGAAGGTCTTTAATTACCATATGGAATAAAGCTGCAGTCAATTTACAAGTTTCACCTTACAAGTTCTAGTTTTAGAAGATTCTATCTTCATTGTTCTTGAAAATTTTATAAAAATATGTGTTCGATGAGTCATAATAAACAAACCTGTATTAATGCGACATATCTTAAGAAATATTTGAATCAAATACACTATCTTTAGAATAATATTTGCTCCTCGTAAATACTGGTATTATTATCAATTTTTGTCAACGATTACTAACAATTTTAAAATGAAAATTTACAAATTTTATGGAGATAAAAATGATTAATGTACGAGTACATACAAAAATTAGTTAATTTAATCATGCTCGCAAACTACACCTTTTCCAATTGTAATTCAGAAAGTATTAATTATACTTCAGAAAGCGTCAATTGTAATTCAGATTAGTAAATTGTAATTCAGAAAGTATCAACTGTAATTCAGATTAGTCAAGTGTAATTCAGAAAGTATCAATTGTAATTCAGATTAGTCAACTGTAATTCAGAAAGTATCAATTGTAATTCAGAAAGTATCAACTGTAATTCAGATTAGTCAAGTGTAATTCAGAAAGTATCAATTGTAATTCAGATTAGTCAACTGTAATTCAGAAAGTATCAATTGTAATTCAGAAAGTATCAATTGTAATTCAGAAAGTATTAAATGTAATTCAGATTACATAGTCAGCTGTAATTCAGAAAGTATCAATTGTAATTCAGAAAATTCCTACATTCATCTCATTGATGCAATAATCTGAATTAAAATTATATACTTAGTTTTACTGGATTATATAGAAAAAAATAAAGATATAGTAAGCAAAAATATGTGTCATATATAGAAAAAAAATAAAGATATAGTAACCAAAAATATGTTTCATTATCTATGTTAATTCAATTGTTATTAATTCTTGTGAAAAAAATTAATCCCATATTTTTTAATGGAGTTCAAAGATAATTGCGTTATTTGCCGCATTCCAATGACAAGGAATAAAGTTATAAGACTGCTACCATGTAGACATCTACTGCACACAAAATGTCAACAAGATATGAACAATGCTACTTGTCCTATTTGTAGAGCTGTTGTCACTGGAACTGAAACCACAGTAGGAAAAACATACAAAAAAAATACTAATCCAGATCGCGAAAGAATTGTAAATTGTGCCAATAAAGGTGAGGACTGGGTGTCTTTAGCAGCGACGTTGGACATCAAGTACAAGACTGCGTTTCATTGGATCCGATCAGGGCGTGACAAAATGTTACCCAGAGGAGGCATAAAACCTAAAAATTTGAATGAGGAACAAATTGATTTGCTAGTTTCATGGGTAGAAGAGGATTGCAGCTACACACTGCAGCAATTAAAACAAAAAATTCTGACCAATTTCAACATATCGGTATCTGCGTCAACTGTAGGTAATTACCTAGAAGGTAGACTCTTCACTATGAAGAAAGTTCATAATGAACCTTGCACTATGAACTCCGAAATAAATAAAGGAAAAAGAGCAGAATATGTGCAACGTTTAAACAACTACGTACAACAAGGGAAACAGATTGTTTGGATAGATGAAACCAATTTCAATTTGTTTTGCCGCCGGACAAGGGGTCGTGCGGTAGCTGGTACCAGAGCAGTCCAACTCCTTCCGGCAGCACGAGGCCCTAACGTCCATTTAATAGGAGCAATCTCTGCTACAGGAGTTGTATCAATGGAGCGGAGAAGAGGTTCGTTTACAGCGCAGCTAGCAAATGCATGGGTGACAAGACTGATGCAACACTGGCAAGATATGGGAAATGAACTGGAAGATTTGGTAATTGTTTCAGATAACGCACCTTGCCATTCAAAATTAGAAACAGTTATTACTGGAACGATGGCATCTCTGCTGCGGCTAGGGCCATATTCGCCAATGCTGAATCCTATCGAGACGATTTGGTCAAAGGTAAAGGCTTACGCTAAAAACAATATTAGAATACCCAGCGTTGCAGGTCCTGGTGTTATGGAACAAAGACTAATCTATTTGGAGGAGATAATAGATCAAGCAAAGAACACCATAGCAGGAGGTGATTGTGCTCGTGCCGTACAACATAGCTCAATCCATCAAGCTACCGCTTTAGCAATGAACGACATGCCTGTTGGTACCTAAAGCAGAAGTTCATTCATTATTTGTTTTATTTATTTGATATTTCTGTTATTGTTTGTGTATGTGTTATTGTTTCTTTATTAAAGAATATTGTTTGTTATAAACCTAGTCAGTTTTTGTCAACATTTATATAGTAGATTGGAGCGTAGGCAACAAATGGATGCAGTTTACACCGATTTTTCGAAGGCTTTTGATAAAATTGATCATTCGATCCTTATCGATAAGCTGGATAAACTAAATTGTCAGTTTATTCCCATCAGGTGGTTGCATTCGTACCTGTCTGATCGCTACCAATTTGTTAAGATAAATGATTTTAGTTCTCGCTTATTTCGAGTTACCTCTGGAGTTCCTCAAGGTAGCCACATTGGTCCTCTTTTATTCTCATTATTTGTCAATGATGTTGTTGATTGTTTTAAATTCGCAAAATGTTTGCTTTACGCAGATGATATAAAGATATTTGCTCCTATTACTGGAGTTTCTGATTGTGTTAAATTACAGGATGACCTGAGTAACTTTTGCAGTTGGTCATTTAAAAACAAATTGTTGTTGAATGTGGGTAAATGTAGGATTTTATCATTCTCTCGTACACACTTACCTGTTCTTCAGCAATATTTTCTATACAATACCGCTATCGACAGAGTTGAGGTCATAACCGATCTAGGTGTAACCTTTTCCTATGATCTTACTTTTACCAAACACATTGATTCTATTATTTCAAAAGCTTATATTATGCTGGGTTTCATTAAGCGCAATTGTAAAGACTTTTGCGACCCACTCACACTGAAAACTCTTTTTGTGTCCTTTGTTCGTTCCATTCTGGAATATGCTTCTCAGATTTGGTCACCATTTTATCATTGCCATTCATACAGAATTGAGAGCGTTGAGAAGCAGTTTCTTCTGTACGCGCTTCGCGGCTTACCTACGGAGCGAGTGCACCAATATGTACTTCCTCCTTATAATGATCGTTGTAAATTATTAAATTTACAACGATTAGACCACCGACGAGACGTTGCATCAGACGTTGCATCTGCAAATGGACGTTAGGGCCTCGTGCTGCCGGAAGGAGTTGGATTGCTCTGGTACTATCTACCACACGGCCCTAGTCTTATAACTTTATTTTTTCTCATTGGAATGCGGCAAATAACGCAATTATCATTATATAATCCAGTAAAACTAATACCGTAGACAGACACAGAGTTAATCGCGATTTTCAGTTGTCATTTTTGTCAAAAACCGCGTTGTGGAAACAAGATAATCCGGTTTAGGTGAAAATCGTGTAATGACAGACGACTGTCATTACACAATCTTTACAAAAAACTGGATTATTTCGTTTTCACAACGCGATTTTTGACAATCGGGATAAATGAAAATCGCGATTAACTTTGTGTCTGTCTACCGTATAAGTAAATAATTTTAATCCAGTTTATTGCATCAATGAGATGAATGTTGAAATTACTTCGGTCTAAAAAGACCAAAGTATTGAAATCCTGTCAAAAATGACGAAAAATTTGGTTGGTCCAAAATCACTTTTCTCGACGTTTTGAAAGTCCCTGAGTCTGAAAATGCAAAAAAAAAAAATGTCCGTCCGTCTGTCTGGATGTCTGGACCCATGGTATCTCGAGAACGGCTTGTCCGATTTGGATTTTTTTCCCCAATCTGTTTCTATGGTCAAGGCGGAGATTTGAAAAGCTTTTGGAGACTGTATGTCAAGGGGTGGGTACCTACCATACGAATTGACCCAAAATACCTGTTTTTATAAATATTTACGATTTTTTTTTATATATTATGCTGGGTTGATTATTGAATTTGGAATTGATTTGAAGGTTAAGTTAGGGGTCAATTTGCGGGTTGAGTTGAAGTTGAGTTGGAGTTGAGTTGGAGTTGAGTTGGGGTTGCATTAAGATGTAGTGAGTAGATAACAAATTGTTTATATGATGGAATTTGCGTGTTTATCAACCGATTATTATGAAATTTGACATGTGTGTTGGAAATAGGAATCTAAAATGATTTTTGGATAAAGTTCTGGAATATGGCCAAGTATGATAAAACATGATTATTTCTCATCACATGTGCGTTGAAAATGGGATTCTGAAATTGTTTTGGATGAAGTTCTACAATATGGCCAAGTATTATGGAACTTGCCCATTTCTCAACCGATTATGATGAAATTCGACATGTGTATTGGAAATGGGATTATAAAATCAGTTTTGGATGAAGTTCTGGAATATGGTCAGTTACACGGTTAGAAATATCAGTATAATTTTGTATACTACTTTCGGTATAAAGTTCTATGTAGAATACGATTTTTCGTGTTATATTGGATGCCTGTACCCCTGTTACTGAAGCTTTTGACCTGTTTGGCTGTTGTTGTATGAGTAAATATATGTTGATTAAAATAGAAATCAGTACTGTCAAAACTGTCATACCAACTTTATGACACAGGTGACAGGTGAATGCTATCCCCATTGAAAACACCAAAGACCGAAGTTCTGATCACCTAGTGAGGTTTCAGCCCTTTATATTTTTTTGAATTACAACTGCTACTTTCTGAATTACAATTGACTATGTAATCTGAATTACATTTGATACTTTCTGAATTACAATTGACTATGTAATCTGAATTACATTTTATACTTTCTGAATTACAATACATACTTTCTCAATTACAAATGATGCTTTCTGAATTATATTTGATACTTTCTGAATTACAGTTGACTAATCTGATTTACAATTGATACTTTCTGAATTACAATTTACTAATCTGAATTACAATTGGCGCTTTCTGAATTAAAACTAACTAATCTGAATTACAATTGATACTTTCTGAATTACAATTGGAAAAGGTGTAGTACAAAATTCATAGCAAAAAACGCAGTAATATATTCTTCATAATATTTAAATGAGACTAGATTCCTACCCTCTGCGTCCTGCGTACCCAAATTTGTGGCTACTACACAGCTTTCTTAGCGTGCATCTTGCTTAAGTTTATCTAGGCTCTACTCATCATCAAGTTTTGTGAGTTCATAATTTTATCACTGTGATCAAAAAGTAGAAAGACTTTTTAAATAAAACACAAACGACTTATTATTCTTTTGGATTGAATATACATACGTATGTATGTAAATCAATGTTTTTTCCAGCCTTCGAAACAGTTGTTAAAGTCGATTTTCGGTTTTTTGAGTTTTGGGAATAGCCAGAAGTTAAATGGAGCTAAAAAGGGCGTAACGAAATGGACCGATTTTTTGGCTAAATAGTCAAATACAACCAATGCAGTGTGAAACAAGGCAATATCGTGATGCAAAAACCATGAGTTGTCTGCCCAAAATTCTAACCAAAACGATATTTGCGTGATATCAACAAGATCTCTAATTGTCAATCGACCATTTTTAGCATTAAATCCTTGACTTCCTTGACGTGGTGGTCATCGGTATAGAGGTCGAAGTACGGCAAGGACGGTCATTTTCTTCAACGTGTTCTCCGCCTACTTTAAACAACTGATACCAATAAAAAAACACTTGGTCTGGACAGATCATTGTCACCAAAAGCCTTTTCCAACATTTCCAACGTTTTGGCAGCCGAAATTCCATTTTTGAAGCAACATTTTTAATATTTTGTCGTTGCACCACTTGTATATTTACAAGGTTTTGAAATTTTTTTTTAAGCGGAGTTACATAAGGTTCGATGATCGCTATAATATCCATGGGAACCATCAACTTCTTCACAATATTCCAAGATTTAATAATGATCACTACCGCCGCTATATTCTTTTTACAGTGCCGATATTTTTCAATGATTTAACGGATTTCGTTAGAAGGCTTATCTATACTAAGGCATTCTTATCAGTAAAATCTGGATTTAACGGACTTTTTGTTATTCACCGGTATTTGATTAAGTATATACACACATAGTATGTATGCATTATTTTCTTATTTGTGAAATAAAAAATTAAAAACCAACAAATACCACAAAAATGAGAAATAAATAAAAATAAAAATTTGGTACGTTAAATCCGTTAAAGTCCTTTAAATCAAGATTTCACTGTTGGCATTCGGTTTTAACGGACAACCGGCAATACAGGACTGACTGATCGCCAATTAGTCCGTTAAATCGAGTGTTTACTATACTGCACTATAATATGTCATCTGGTAATTGTTACTATTTTCAGCTTTTTATAAATATTTAATATTTTCTAATTTTTATTTTTTTCCTTCCGCTGCTTTTATAATATCTAATTTTTGTTTTGCGGTGAGTTTGAAGTCGTCCAAAGAATTCTCTCGTTTTCATATAATTTTATTTGATTTTTTTTCTTGCACTTTGGAAAAGCAGCTTGTTAATTAAATATTGTATGAAAATGAAATTAATAAAAAATAAAAAATTATTTGTCTTTCCATTATCTTTAATAGAAAAAAGCATAATATTATAGGTTTGAAGTCTTTGGGATGATAACGAGAGCTTTTCCCCAACTTAGGTATAAATATTACGTTTATCTTAGGCTGCCTCTGAAGATAACTTCCAACCAGGGTACAGTCAAGTCAATAGTTAGCTGAACATTCACAGAAAAAATGCCATCAGGTCCAGCCGAGTTGTATGGCTTAAAGTTGTTGAATGCCTACACTCTCTTCCTACTGCTTATTATTTCAATTGCAATGCCTAAACCTCCAATTTCAGGCGTAAGTTGGGAGCACTCTTGTAATCCAAAAGCCATCCGGTTGCTGGAGAAAACTCGGGATGGTAGGACTTGAAGCAGTAGCGGTCCGTGGGTCTTAATTTAGGGTAGGCAAAATTTTAAAACTGGTGGTTAAAATCGAGAAATAAAATATATTACATACACTGAAAAAAAAGATTGCTCAATTTAAGCAATATAGGTATTAGATTATGCAAAAATGCTGCTTCAATATGCGCTAAGCAAAGCTATTCTCAAAATATTCTTATTGGAAGAATAAAGCGTTAATGATTTGTTAATTTTTAAAATTCTAAAATTAAGAATTTAAAATATGATTCAACGAAATAGAGTTTCTCAATTTCAGTGATTTATTCTTAATCTGATAAATCAATTGCTTAAAATTTTATGAGCTTTTATTAGATATTGGCTCAATTTATGCATATACTTTCTATTTGAAGAAAATGTTTTACGAAAATATTCTAAATTTAAGAAAACTTTGTGTTGGAAACCATTAACCTTTTATTAATTTCAACTCTATTTGTGAACACTTTTACTCTTTTCATGAATATGTTATTCAAAAATATTCTATATTCAAGAATATGTGTATACATTTTTGTAATGATGTAAAGTCAAATTAAGTATAATTTTACTATGACTAAGAAACTAGTGGTCAACATTATTCTAATTTGAAGAGAAATTTTCTTGATATGATTTTAAAATATAATTAAATTGAGTATATTTATATTTAAATTTAAACAAATATCCATAAAACAAGAAGAAGATAAGGCTGGTACACTTCACTTAAGAAAACGAGCAATGATTTTTTATTACTTTTTAAAATCCACTTGAGACTGCAAAGCTTATTTCATATAGCTTTCAAATTCTTCAATAAAGAATAAAATGTTTACATTTTATAGTTGGCTATTCTGGATTTGAGGATACTGTCTAAGTGTATAGGATTTCAAAATATTTTAAAATTCAATAAATTTCAAAATAAGCAGTTAAAATTCAAAATTTAATTTTATAAATTCAATTTTTATTTTTTAATTCCAAAATAATTTTTGTTATAATATTATAAATAGTTAATTCCATAAAAAATATTGTACTTTGTTTAATCAAAACTAACAAATTTCAATGAAAAAAACCTATATACATTAATTTTAATACAGCATTAAATTAAAAATTTGTCAATTTGTTTATTTAAAATAAAGACATTCTTATATAATATAAATTAACTTAACCAAATATTGACAAAATTATATAAATAGTAATTTTTTAACAATTTTAATTAATTTTTTATTTTTTTTATCAGAAAATATACATACATACATATTAATATAAATAATTACATGCATGTATCAAAATGGTTGCATTTTTTTTTTTTATAAAAGGAATTGAATTAAAAATTAGGTAATTGCTTAAAACTTTAAAATAAAACCATGTTGATATAATTAATTTACACAGAATGAAAAAATTTACAAACCTTTAATCACTTTCATAATAAAGGGAATTTTGCATAGTATTTTCCATGGTGCGTTTTTCGCAGTGTTAAAAACGAAGAACAATTTAAAGCAGCAATCCACTGCTACTATTAAATTCGGAAATGTATAAAAAATATCGTGAACACAGCTACAAACTGTTTTTCTTATGGTCGGTGCCAACAATTATTATTAAGGGTTGTAGGTTTAAGCAAGAAATAAGAAATAAATACACACCGTGTATTTATTTCTTGCAATTTTGAAGCAATTAGATCATGGCTGCCAATCTTCAAAATAAAAGAGGATATTGAATCTCTTATTGATGTCTTCCATATTGCCTCTTATTTGATGATTTAGTCGCTGTGTTGGTGGTAAGGCGTAGTGTAGCAGTTTGAGGAGCTTCAAGTTTTTTGAATATGTTGAAATTCGGAAAATGTTATAGTATCAGTTGATATGTTATTTAAGAAAAGTTATTTTTTACCTGAGTTACTGATTGTTCTGAATTTTAAAAGATCTTTCTTGGTAATATTATATTTTATGTGGCTATTTAGCATACGATCAGCTACTTACATGAAACATGCCCACTTTGTCATGAAGAGAGTACCCTTGTTTTCATACATATGTTCGAAATCTATGTCGACCTCTGTTAGAAATGGATCATGCTACAGTGCTAATATAACTAAAAACAAGTGACCTAATAGTCTAAATCCATATGCTGAAGTGAAAAGACACCATTCATGCAAAAAACTGGTGGTTTGCCATTTTATTTTAACGGTCTCCCATGGTTCATGGAAGCATTTTAGTCTAGTTTTATTGGCTGTGAAATTATCGTCCGATGTATAGCCTGCCCTCCTCGCGATGGCTATTTTGTATGCTGATAAAATATATACAATTTTAACTTTATTAATTAGTTTATTAAAATTATTATTAATAGTTTTTACCAGAAGATTTTGAAGAACTGGAAAGACGTGTCGAACCGGTAAAAATCCCTTTACTTCTTAGTCTACTTGAACAGTTCCGGTATTTGTTATAAAGATAGCCAGATGCAAATTTGTTTTGTTCACTAGACGGTTTGAAGTAAAATTCCTTAAAAAAGTAAATTAACAAAATACAGACAATTAGACGGTTTCTTAAAAAATTATCAATTCTGCATGTAGTAAAATAAAACAATTTCAAGCGAAAAGAGAGGATTTATAATATCCTTTAGAACAGAAATACATTTTAAAAATTGTCATTTACACTTTCTGCATTGCTATCTCTTCGGCTGAACTTTTGGATATCTGAAAACTCATTATAAAACTTACTCCCTCTTCTGACTTGAATGTTTCTGTGATTTGTTGAGTTATTTTCCTAAAATCGGCTAGTTCCATACACAAGTCTTTTGCCAATAAATATATCCACTTACATATATGTATACAGTACATATGTATTAAAAACTGTATATGTAGTATATTAAGCAATGATTACACTGAAGACCGGTTTCCTCACAATATATTAAAAATCGTTCTTATTATTATTCAACACTGAAATAATACTATATGTCACTAAACGTAATACTATACAACTATTTAATATACATATGTATGTATGTACTATTAAACACTTACATAAACTGAATTATTAAATAAAATATAACCACTATCTGTGAAGTACGACTAAATTTGCGTACGTGTTATTCGCCTCAAATTCCTTAACAATCTATTTTTTTAAGAAATGAGGATAGATCAAAAAATCAAAATGAAACATGTGTTGTGGATCTTGATCATAACGAGTTAAGCTCTTGTCATGCAAATTACACATTCTCAAAACAACAAAACAAAAAGATTTACAATCAATCACTGTAGCCTCCACTTGAGCAAAGGAACAACTAACTGTACAAATGGCTGAAGAAGATAAATCGTATCAACAAGTTGATGAATAAATACAATTGATCCAAGTTCCACGCTAAGTTGTACTACAGTCCCAAACATGATGCAATTTCCCTCTAATTGGACGAATCAACTGAAGTCACACAACTTGTGATACGATAAAGCGGTCATCTATAGACCGTACGAAATGCGGCAAAATTAGTACGTTTATACAGGGTAAAAAATTAAAAAATCTAGATTCCATGGAAATCACGCACTCAGATTCATTCAATAGTCGAGTTGATTATAATGGTACAATTCATGTTTTTGTTTACAAATAAATATTTTGATTTGAGTCTGTCAAATCTTACCGTTATATCAATAACCAAGTAATGATTTTTGCGACAATTTCTAATCCAATTTATAAAATTATTTTTTAGGTTATTCGATTTATTTCGAGCCCCATTATGCGATTAGCCTCATTTTTGCAAAATTTTGTTTTTGATTTTTAAAAGGAGATATACTCTGATTTTTTGATATTTTTGTTTGTTTTGCGTCATTTTGAACAAAACAAACAATTACTTTAAATTTACTTTTCGCACTACTCGTACTGATCATGTGTAAGAGGAAAGTTGTATCGTTAGGATCAATAATTAGATCACGTTTTGAAGCACAGAGTTTTCGTCGAAATAGGCGACTATACACTTTTACCTTTATTACGATAAACATACACCAATTTAAAATTGAATATTTATGAATCGAGTATAAAATGGCCCAAACACGATATGTACGACTGGTTGTATTATAAGTTGTACAACTACCTAGTTATACAGATAATTGGATAGATAAATCGTAGACAGTTTTACCCTCAGTCGATTGGTCTATCCGATTATTGTACAACCTGTTTTTACAACTTGAAGTTTATGTAACTTTGTTAAAAGGACGCACTTGATAAATCATATTAACAAGTTGATGAATAAACGTAATCAATCAAAACTGTCTGGATGTACGGCAAGTTGTACAACATATTTTTAGCCTGACATCCTACCGAACGACACGGCAGTTTTAGTATTATTCTATTATTATTAGAAACAAAAGATAACAACATCAATTATTAGTTGCTTGCGTTTTGCGTAAAGGAAATACAAATTTTTGAAATCAATAAAGGCTCGAGTGCAGATTTGCTTATAAACCAAAAGGGAAATATTCATCAAAAATCAGACTGAAACTTTGTACATATTATGTAGGTACATAGAAATTTGTATGGATTGTGTTGCAATTCCTCAAATCCATTAGTACAAGTTTAATAAATAACACCATAATACTCTTAAAATTTTATAGATTTACTTTACACTAAAAGTGAGTCAGATTCTTGTAAATTTGAGAACAAATATTTTAAAACAAAACAAAATTAGAAATATGTTTTGAAGATATCATTTTTCTACATTTGATTGTAAATTTTTGGTTTAACTTGAGAATAAATATAGAACAATTTTACTAAATTTTTTAAAGTATTATTTAGAGCATAAAGTCTATAAATCAATCGTAATAATCCTAAAAATTAGTATAAATTATTTAAATTGAGAATTTTATTAATCGATAAAATTGATAATTTAATTCTTAATTTATAAAATAGTATATTTTCATAAACTGAACAATTTGGCCTTAACTTAAGCAACTAAACCTTTTTATAAGCATTATAGTCTTGAAATTTCATCAACTTCCAGTTTATTTATTTGAGATTTGCTTTTGCTTAATATTAGATTGCGATTTCTCTCAGTGTAGTTAGGATCATAAAACCGTTTATTGCAAAACATAAATTTAAAGAATAAATTATTATAATTTCAATAAAATTAAAAGTTTTGTAAACTCAGAGGAACTTTGGAAAAAAAATCTTTATTAAAACTAAGATCTTGAAAATCAAAACCTGTTGAGGAGATTGAATCTACTTAATTATTTTATAAGTAAAATCTGCACGCCGTTCCTTCATTGCTGCAAACTTGTCGATTACTTTCTTATTGAAATCATCAACTTTATTAATTACGGAACGTTCAATTGATAATACAGCCAAATCGTTCAGTCTTTCTTCCATCATAGTACTTCTTAGATAAGATTTGATGCGTTTCAAAGTGGAGAAACATCGTTCTGATTCAGCGTTTGACATTTGTATTGTGATAATAATTTCAGCTAGTTTGCTAGTAAATTATTTTGACCATTTCACTTATTGTTTTGACGATAAATTGCATGCAGTTCAGTTTTTAGACGCTCTTTATCTAAGAATGGATATAAATTCACGGTAATATTTAGTAAATCAGAAGGAAAATTTTGAGCATAAAACTGAAATTGTGTACAGTCTAAAACTTGACTACTTATTAAATATTCCGAATTTGTAAATCGATATCAGCTATATTTATTCTTATCACGACACAAGCTTCTTTAAGAATTCACCTCAAATTTACTTTATTTATTGAACGTGATCTGTCGACTTCAAGCTCTTCTTCGGCAATACTGCCAACAATGGCATCTACTTCATCACGAAATTTGCAAATAAATTCACTAAATTTTGTTATATCATTATAGATACATTGTATAAAATGTCGATTTGTGGCATAACATGAGAAAAATACTTTAATATCGTATTAAACTTGATATTATTTAACAATGACACAAAAATACTTGAATACTTTTCATTTCTGACGTTTAATCATTCTGAATGACTTCCATACAGTCATTTAAATCTTCGATTTTTTCATGGATAACGTTGACGGTCCTGCTTTCAAAATTCCATCTAGTGGTATTTGGCCGTGGTAATCTTTTGTCACAAATTTTAATTTATGTATCCATTCTTTTAGGCGAACTCGAAAAAAATGATGGTATATTAGCAAAAAATATACATAATGGTATTTCCTTTGAATACACCGATTGAAGGATTAAATTTAACTTTTATGAGCATAGCAGTGCACTAGGGCTTCCAATATCGGTAACGGTATTACCGGTAACACCGGTAATGGTAGTGAAATCTCATTTCGGTATTACCGGTATTAAACTAAAGTTCTACCGGTATTACCGAAATTAAAAAAAAATATTTCCAACAGAAAATTTTTCACATTAAATAAAATTCAAAATGAAACTAAAAAAATGTAACTATACAAATTAATTTTCCATAATTTAAAATAGAAAACATACATTTTTTCTTCAATATTTGTAAAAACGTGTGCGGTGTGCCGCAATATTAACGGTCATGGAAACCCGAAATTTTGGAACCTTCGTCTTGCTAGAGCTTATGGAAAGATTCCAGCCGAAAAATACTTGGAGGTCTTTCGAACTAAACTAACGACTTTTAACTTATGCAGTGAAGATTTTGTCGGTATTACAACAGATTGTGCATCGGTTATGCGAAAATTTGGTTCCTATTTGCCGATTATTCATCAGTTATGCCTAGCTCATAGAATGCAATTGACAGTATTGGAAATTCTTTATCGAAAAGAATCGATACTACATACAGATCAGTCTGATGGAAACGTTGGGAGCGTTCACTTTCCAAAGAACTTGAGTCTTCCAAACAATTTAACAATAAAAATACTGTAATAATTCCTTTTTTTCTGTAATACCGGTATTACCGGTAATACCGATAACGTGAGAAAATAATTTCGGTATTACCGGTAATGGTAAAAACGGTAATTTTGGAAGCCCTACAGTGCACAAAATACAAAGCCGTAAATAAATGTTTCATATCGGTATATCCTTGCCGCGTCCACACACTATCACCCCCAAATAGTACACATGGAAAGCAATACAAACTTTTAAGTTTTAAACTGACAGTTAACCATTTTTTTTTGTAAACCACTCTTTGTTGAATTTTCTGTTTGACGCTTTGGAGTTATTATTGATAATTACCACATTCGGATGATCTGGGCCCATATTTCTTATTTTGACTTTATCTTCAAAAGTTAAGCTTGTCAAATAAATGTTCAATCATAAAATCAACAGAATTCAAATTTTCGGCAGATATTGTAACATAAAGCTTATCTACGAACTTTTAAAAATGAACTTATAGCATATAACAGTAACGCCCGAAACTTTTTGATTAATTATTTAATTTTTTTATAACACACCAATTGGTTTAAAAATATGAAAAAGGCAACCTGACTGTAACTCACAATACTTCATAATGACAAAAAAATTATTCCACTTCCATGTGTAATTTTGTTAACGTAAATTTTATTTAAAAACATATAAATATGTAGATTGTAGGTGGTAGGTCGTCTTCGGATTGCGTCCTAGACGAATTTCCTGAAAATTCATATACATATGTATATGTACAAATCAAAACTACTCTAATTTAACTTGATAACATCGCGCAAGTGGAGGAAGTCCAGTAGTAGTCAAATCGAAAATCAAAACCTGAAATAAAACTCGATCGACGAAAAATTTTTTTTCTTGCGAGTGATTTTGGTGAATTGCCCACAATGCTTGTATGTGTGTGTGAATATTTAGCTTTAAATAATTTTTTTAATGCACTAATTTGTATATAGGATTTGTTGTTGTATTTCATATTTAAATCTATACAGAAATTATGAATGTGGAAAATTTGCAGTGCAACCTGAAAAAATCTGTGCAATTGCCCGCGCCTGACTCGAAGCATGTAGAAGTACTTTACGTAGCCTCGCTGCCTCCTAGGACTTCTGTAGTTTACCACAGTAGAGCCACCAGGTACTTATTTTATCACTTCTTGTTTCATACTTATATATTTTGAGGACTTCCTTATAGCAGTCCCAATCCTCAGCAGTTTTTGTTTCCTTGTTTTTTTGAAAACCTTTTGCATTTTTGACAAAAGCTTTTGAGCCGTTTCGACCACTAAGGTGGCCATGTTTTGCCCAAAGGCTACTCAGAGGAGACACTCCTAGCTTAGCTCTCTGAAAGGGATCAGATAGTTTGTCTACTAACTCATCAAGCTCCAAAGTTGGTACAGAGGATTCGGAACCAGCACTGGTAATGAATTACCTAGAATAGATCTTTGGGTATCCCAGTCGGTTTTTCTCCTGTTTCTAAAGATAGATTTGTTTTTTTTAATGTTTCTCTAACTAATTCATACTGAAGGTGACAGTGATCAGAAAAGGAATGGTCAGTAGGTTAATACTTAGAATAAAATCAAAGAGTAACTCACCACGCTTGTTTGTATCCGTACTTTCCCATATTATGTGATTTGATTTCACATCAGATGACTCCAACTTTTCACTTTTGAGCATCCAGTAAGAGTAACCTCTAAGATTTGCGGTGGTACATCATCTTAGTTTCACTACTACAAACAAATTTAGAATAATTTAAGCGAGAATGCATGAACGAATTTTACCTTCCTTCCTTGCATACATCACTTTATAGTTCGGCGCCCTGAGACCCATTACAAGGTCTCCATTAACCCATGGCTCAGGACAATATCAATTCCATCAGATTGAATTTTGAGCAGCAGACCAGCCGAGGCTCAAAAGAACCCTCAAAATGGGCGTAAATAGTCGCCACCAACAACGCCGCGTCAGACTCCCCACCTGAAAACGAGTCTGATACTGAGTCCCCTTGAAGTCCACATTGTGGCCATAAGGAGCTTGACATCTCTGAGTCCAGAGAAAGTATTTTCATGTTCTATACAGACGTATTCTGGAGCATCATCAAACCACCACCACCAAGCAGGGTATCACCTGGGATGTCCCCTCCTCCTGATGTAGCCCCGAACTTACCAGCCTCACCCTTCCTGTACTCCATCATGGTGACAGCACCGAAGGCGAAATTTACTATGCTCTTCATCCTCGTCAAGGCCTCTAATACTCATCGTTTAAGATGTTAATAGCTGACCTCAAAGTCAGCTTTTGGTTTCTCCAACTTAGCTGTCTACCAGTTGGAAATCGGAAGATCCGGGCTGCCCATCCGGAATATCCGCAAAATCGCTTTAGGATCACTGGGTTTGGCAGGGACACAATCCCGTTATCTAACAAATTATTTTAAAAAATAAAACAAAACAAAAACTGATGAAAACATGCTTTAAACCCCATTAAATGACGCCAAAAATAAATGAAAGTACTGAATTTAAACCCTGATAATCATGCCGTACACCCTGACACGTTCCGCAAAAGTCGGCGGGGACACTCGAGATGTTTTCGCTTAGTCGATTTTCTGTTTTCCGTTGAAGATTTGTTTTTTTTCTTCCAAATATTTATATTGTTTTTATGTCATTGATTTAATATTTTACCTTTATCAGCTAGAATATTTAAACAGTATTTAGGAGTGCCATGTTTAATTTATTTAACATGATTAATTATGTTACCATATAAAATGTTAAAAATTTCTAATTTTTATGGTTGAATTTCGGGATTAAGTGGTCTTGCATCTTCTAAGGTAACCTTTACTAGGTAGCCTAATACTAATTTCGCCGTTGGGTGAACAAAAACATTAGAAAATTAACGTCTAAACTAACAGTAGGTCAGCAGAATTTTTAAGGCGCGTTTCTTTGTGAATATCTCATCAAATTAGTTTTGGATTACCAATTATACGGTTCCATAAAAAACATATAAATATTCCTTGCAATTAATTTTGCTATTATGCGTTTTTGCGCCCATTAAAAGTTTTCTTTGAATTATAAATATTGACTATACTGTTGTGTAATGCATTAAATAATTTCTTTATGCTGAATTCATATACTCAGCTGGTATGAAATAGAGCGTTCCGGTTTTAGTATTGTATATTGCAAATTGCTGAAATTATTTCCAGAAACTCTATTTTGAGCTAAAGCTCATTCTCAATAGAACAAAAGAGGGTTCAAATAAGACGTACGAGGGTTGCCTTTTATTAATCGGGATTGAGCAACCCTAGTACTACGTCGTACTTGTATAACACATATTGAATACAACATAAAAAACCAAAACTGCTGATTTTAGCAAAGATTACAGCACATCGCTTGTTAAGAAGAAGAATGGAGCATTTTAACAAATTAATAATTTAACTAAAATATTTATTTTCAAAGAATCCTAAACATTAATTTATGCTTAATGACTCAAAAATAATAAGAGCCACAATCTCAAAGTATATGCTGAGGGATTATTACTAAAAAGTGAAATCATTCAATAAAACCAACATTGCACATACCTTAGGTAATAAAACTTGAACAACTTAATATTGATAAACCCATTGAACTTCGGAGTACTGTGTCATGCACAAATTAGCTTATTTTACGCTAATTTGATAATATCAAAGATAATTTTATTATTACAATATATGTATGTACATCAAATAATGTGGGTATAGTATCACCTTAGTATCTCTTGCGGAAGAAATGAAGTGTTATATGGCTTTAAGTATATAATTGTTCAAGAACAATTATATACTTGTAGAATGTTCAATTTTGGCTTATCAAATGAGATAACATTCCAATTTGATGATAAACAGTTCTTAATTCGCCGTTTTGGGCGATAATACTTTCCTTTAGTTACTCTCCTATAAAAAGATCATCAAGATGTTAGTAAATTATAAAAAAAAACTTTGAATAAAATCTGTGGTTTTTACTAGAATCATGTACACGACCTAGCAGGACCAAAAATGCCAATTTATGGTACTAGTAAAATTGCTTTCATACCAACAAAATTTTCATACCAATAACATTCTGATCAAATTAAATTAAAAGCTTATTACAAGTAAGTCAATATATATTAGATAGATGGCAGCACAAATTTGGTAAAATCGAACCAAAAATTACCTCCTGGAAAAATTTCAAGTTTTAAAGTTGTAAAAAAACAAAATAAATTTACAAAATATTAAGAACGTGTCAAAATTTTGTGATTAAATCAGGTATACTAGTAAAACTAAAGATACATTGAGCAAGTACTATTTTACATCGTCAGACCCAACTTTGATCTAGTTTGCAAAATGAAAGTTGGAAAAATGTATTTTAGGCATAATTTAATTTTAATATTTATGCAATTAATATTTATTTAATACCAATATAGTCTTCTGTTATATTGTTGTTAAAGATATTTAGAAAACTTTTATTTAAACGTTTTATAATATTTTTGCTTAATCATTGAAAAACTTGAAGCTAAAAAACATAATTTTTACTATGGATTAATGAATATGAAAAATTATAATACTAAAAATGCTTCTAAACAATTTGTGCATCTCTACTCTAGAAGGCTATGATATTTTTCGTTTCAGTACAATAGATCATGTTTAAATGTCAAATTTTCAACAACCGCAAGAGCTACCGTTGGGATTTTGACTATTCCCTTTTGAAAAAAAGACAGAAATATTTGTTTGATTGTGTAGTGACATCTAGTGGCAAACGCTTTGTACTTCTTTTTTGACCGTGCTGCCTCTTTCGGAAAACGCTCTGTACTTTTTCAACAATCGTGCTGCCTCTTTTGGAAAACCCTTTGTACTTTTTCAACAATTGTGCAACAATTGATCTATTGTTAATTATAGCGTGAGAAACGTACCAGATTTATGCAAACCATCTCGCCCGTTTTTAGGTTAAATTTGGAAATTTGTGGTCTCAACACTTCGTGAAAAATGATTAAGTATGATCTTACCAAATCAAGTAAGGTTTTCGGATTAAATGAATCCCATTTCGTATTAAACGAACCCGTTTCCATATTAAGTGAAGCTATTTCCAAAATGAATAAAAGTTGTTTAAAACTAAAAAAAACATTTTCCGAATTCAATGAACCCCAGAGTAGTCTGTGTAGCTGCGGCTGCTCCAACCCAACCTTTGATCACGATTTCAAAATTAGTTTCTCTCATAGAGCGCCATGAATTCATATCATTTGATCTTCGAGAAGGTTTTTTCTATTTTACTTAATATTAGATAATACGGGGGAAGAAACAACATGGTTTTGCACTTCTTCGATAATGCGCTTCACCTGTATTGTTTTACGATGAAATAATCTAGATAAATGATTACATATTATAAAAATATAAAGGGCTGGAACCTCACGAGGTGATCAGAACTTCGGTCTTTGGTGTCTTCAATGGGGATAGCATTCAGCTGTCACCTGTGTCATAAAGTTTGTGTGACAGTTTTGACAGTAGGTATTGATTTCTATTTTAACCAACATTTATTCACTTATACAACAACAGCCAAACAAAGTCAAAAGCTTCAGTAACATGGGTAAAGGCATCCAATTTAACACGACAAATCTTATTTTAGAACTTAATACCGAAAGTAGTATAAAAAATTGTACTGATATTTCTAACGGAGTAACTGACCATATTCCAGAACTTTATCCAAAAATTATTTTAGAATCTCATTTATAACGCACATGTCAAATTTCATAATAATCGATTTAGAATCCCATTTCCAACACACCAATCAATTTTCATCATAATCGGTTGAAAAAAGCCAGTGTCCATCTTACTTGGCCATATTTCAGAGATTTATCCAAAAATTATTTTAGAATTTCATTCTCAACACACATGTGAAATTTGATGATACCCGATTATAGAATAGCCAAGTTCCATCCTACTTGGCCAATGGCCATATTCAACACATATCAAATATTCCCATGTCCATACACATATCAAATTTCATTATAATCGGTTAAGGAATAGTCAAGTTCCATCATACTTGGCCATATTCCAGAACTTCATCCAAAAATCGTTTTAGAATCCCACTTCCAACGCACATGTCATCTTAATCGATTGATAAACAGGCAACTTCCATCACACTTGGCCATATTCCTGAACTTTATCCAAAATTCATTTTAGATTCCCATTCCGACACACATGTCATATTTCATACTAATCGGTGGATAAATAGGCCAGTTCCATTATATAAACAATCTGTTGACTACTCACCACATCATAATCCAACCCCAACTCAACTCCAACTCAACTTCAACTCAACCCGCAAATTGACCCCTAACCTTCAAATCAATTCCCAATTCAATGGCCAATTCAATAATCAAACCAGCATATATAAAAAACTCGTAAATTTTTATAAAACCAGGTATTTTGGGTCAATTCGTACGGCAGGTACCCCATCCTCTTAACGTACAGTCTTCAAAAGCTATTCAAATCTCCGCCTTCACCATAGAAACAGATTGACGAAACAAAATTCAAAATCGGACAAGCCGTTCTCGAGATACCACTGGTACAGATATCCAGACGTCGAGAAAAGTGGTTTTAGACTAACCAAATTTTTCTTAATTTTTTACAGGATTTCAATACTTTGGTCCTTTTAGACTGAAGTAATAACATCGAGTGGTAGTGGTACGTAACAGCTCCTACAAATTCTGCGTATTCATTGAGCAGCTCACAAAAATTTGAACCCGAACATTAACCCTAGCCTGAGCCCTCACGATTTCCGTAATGAATCTGCTTCAACATTCTTATCATCAATTCTTCTATAGAAAAAATTGTAAACTAACTCATATAAATTAGGCTGCTTTGGCATTTTCCGGTGTGAATGACGTTACTTTGAAGTTAGTTTTGGTTTGAGTGGTAATTTTGCTTTATAATGTTATATTCAATATTTTCGGCTTTGTTTTGAACTATATTTTGAAATAAAGTGTTTATTTTTTTTGTAATTTTTGGCAACTCAAGAAAATGGAAATACGCTTCTGATGGTGGTAGCAATCGAACGGCAATTTTAAGGAACAAATTTAATCCTTACAATTTACCTTCAGCTCGGTAAGCCCAACAAAAATTTTCGTTGTTTAAGCCCAAACAATAGAAAAAATGTCCCCTTATTTTGCTGTCGGCATTGTTTTTCCTCTATCGCTTAGATGAGGAAAGGTATCGTGCTGGCATCGTCTTTGGTGATCCAAAATGTACGATATCGTGTAAAAATGGCCAATCATGTTAAAGGCTTATGTGAATTAGGCTATCTAAGCAGTACAAAATCATGCAACGTTGCTTCTTCCATACTGTCTGCTTTTGGAGACTAAATTAATATTTTCCAATTTGAAAGCTCTTTAACTTTTCCGACAAATAAATTAAACTATATAAATAAACGATCATAAACTAAACTTTTTTAAGTCACAATTCAATTTTGTCCAATTGATCTTAACTATTTTTCAAAAAACAGGTGACTTTTCGTTTAATTCTGATTGAATACGGTTTAATTTACGATCATCAATAGTTAAACCCTTAACGAACTTTTGAAATACTCGCCTATAAGATGACAGAAAATTAGCTGAAAGAATATGGCCAACTAGGATGGATCTTGGCTGTTCCGTTAGAAATGGGAATTGAAATGCGCGTTAAAAGAGGATTCTAAAATAGTTGTTGATAAAGTACTGGAATATGGCGAACTATGATGGAACTTGTTTATTCCTTAACCGATTTTAGTGAAATTTGACATGCGATGGAATTGGGATTCTAGCAATAGCTTTTATTACATTGCCGGTTGATGGTTTTGTGAATCTAGCAGAGGTTGAGGTTTCTCATATTGATATCTGCCAGCACATTTAATCACAATCAAAAAAAAAATGTGGGTGACACACGCGCAGCATGAGTGCAACTTCTAATAGTAGTGTAGTGTCATTTCCGTAATGTATGTAGAATTTAACTGGCTATATTCCAGAACTTTATCTAAAAATAATTTTAGGATCCCATTTCCATGCTAGGGATCCGCAAAAAGTATCGATACTTTATAGTATCGATACTTTGATTACGATACCAAGTACTTTTGTACTCGATACTTTTGTAACGATACCCAACTGGTATCGATACTTTCTTATTCGAAATATCGATACTTTTTAATAAGGAATCATACATGCTACTATTTATGTTATGATAGTTTATTTCCGGGGAAGTTCCGATAAACTAGGGAAATACAAAAAACATCATTTTTATATTCCTACATTAATTCTCTTAAATCGAAATTGATAAATTTTACCCCACCTTCCTACTAACACGAATACGTGACCAGAGATATATACGACGGTGTCTACGTAACTACCAGCAGAATCATTCCTACCATTAATTGTCTAAGGGAACAAATAAAATCAATAATAGGAAATGACGACGAAAAACGATGTGGAGGATTTAAGTGTTAAACCGCCTGTTTGGAGAAATCGAGAACAACCACAATATGGCTGTTTTAACGATTCTCGATTAAAGATACCTTAGTTGGTGCCCGTGCTATTTTCCTCAGATATCAAATCATCGTCGTCTGAATCAAATAATGAAGGAAATCGGCCATATAAAAGCCCTCAACTTCATTGATTTTTGGAGCTATTACAAAAAATTAGCTTACTACCGTCGTAACAGGCATTCTGGCAAAGACGGAGACAAAGATGAGCTGAGTTTGTATTTGGCGAATTCAGTTTGCCCACTAAAATCGAACCCTATAATTCAGTGGGAAGAAATAAAAAACGTTTTCCCTCACTTGTACCACCTCACCAAGAAGTACCTGATAATACCCCGTACCTCCGTACCATCAGAAAGATTGTTTTATAAAGCTGGAGTGATTTTAATACAAAATCGAAACAGGGTGGACGAACTGCTCTTTTTGTCTGATTGCAATGATGAAATTTGGGGCTTTCAAAAGTAAAATGACTAATTGTTATTTGTTTTGAGTTTCTTTTGTGCAATAAATAAATATGAGCTATACAAATATATTAACTTTGCATTATAATAAATTTACATAAATGCTTTAGTCCCTAACTATTAAAACACTTACATTAGAAATCGGGTATATAAATCGTGTTTTTAAATTGTACTCGATACTAAAGAGTATCGATACTTTTATTACGATACTAGTAATGAGTAAAGTATCGATACTTTCGTTTCGATACCACATCCCTATTTCCATCGCAAATGTCAGATTTTACAAAATCGGTTCAAAAATAGATAAGTTCAATCCTAATAGACCGTATTTGATAACTTCATTTCAGCATCGTATTTCAGAATTTCAACATAATTGGTTAAGGAATATCCAAGTTCCATCCTAGTTGGTCATATTTTGATTCAAAAATCATTTTAGAATCCGATTTACATTGGACATTTCGAATTGCATCACAATCGATTAATCCAAAATCCATCGTATAGTTGGCCATATTCCAGAATTTTATCCAAAAATCAGTTTAGAATTCCATTTTCATCGCACATCTCAAAGTTCACTAAAATCTTTTAATAAATAGCCTATTTGGCCATATTCCAGAACTTCACCCAAAACTGATTTTAGATTCTCATTTCCAATACACATGTCAAATTTCATCATAATCGGTTGAGAAATGGGCAAGTTCCATCATACTTGGGCATATTCCAGAATCTCATCCAAAACCCATTTTAGAATCCCATTTCTAACACACATATCAAATTTCATCATTATCGGATAAGAAATAGCCAAGTTCCATCATACTTGGGCAAATATGCTTAAAATAGTGTATACATTCCAAAACTATTATGATTAAATAAATAAATAAACAAATTACAGAACTTCATCCGAAAAACATTTTAGAATCCCATTTCCAATACATACATATATCGAATTTCATCGTAACTGGTTGAGAAATGGTCAAGTTCCATCATACTTGGCCATATTCCAGAACTCCATCCAAAACAATTTTAGAATTCCATTTCCGACACACATGTCAAATTTCATAATAATCGGGTGATAAATAGACAAGTTCCATCTATAAAAAAATTGTTAACTACTCACTATCCTAATCCAACCCCAACTCAAGTCCAACTCAACTCCAACTCAACTCCAACTCAACTTCAACTCAACCCGTAAATTGACCTCTAGCTTAACCTTCAAATCAATTCCGAATTCAATGGCCAATTCATTAATCAAACCAGCATATTATAAAAAAAATCGTAAATATTTATAAAACTAGGTATTTTGGGTCAATTCGTATGGCAGGTACCCCACCCTCTTGATGTACAGTCTCCAAAAGCTTTTAAAATCTCCGCCTTGACCATAGAAACAGATTGGCGAAAAAAAAATCCAAATCGGACAAGCCGTTCTCGAGATACCACTGGTACAGACATCCAGACATCCAGACAGACGGACGGACATTTTTTTTTTTGCTTTTTCGGACTCAGGGACTTTCAAAACGTCGAGAAAAGTGGTTTTGGACCAACGAAATTTTTCGTCATTTTTGATAGGATTTCAATACTTTGGTCTTTTTAGACCGAAGTAATTTGCAAAAGCTATGGATAGAACACGGCCTTATTCAGTTATATCGAAGGGCAAGGAATTTATTAAGAGCTATTGATTAAGAAAACCGCATTAGAAGGCATGATCAAATATATAATTGAAACAGTCACAACTACAGATTTCTCAAATTCCATATTAGGCACGAAAAGGACACTACCCGCTGCTGCTACAGCAGAATCAATACGTATCTGATAAACCTATACATCAAACCAAATTAATTACTACCAGTAAATTTAAATCGCAAAGCTAAACCGCCTCGCCTCAATTTTTACTAACGGATCTTAGATACATTTTCATGTTATATGTTAGCCATTTTTGCCAGCCTCTTTCTTAGGTTAATGCGCATTAATGTTACTGCAACCGAGATCTCCACTTGTTTTCGCGTGCTCCATATGTTACACAGATATCGGGGAAACTTTTAAGCCGAATGGAAGGACCTTCCTTAATTTTCTCTAGCTCTGAAATAGTCTGTTTCCGTTTTCGGTCGAACTCATTTACGACGTTGAAAGTCTAAGATTTTCTTATACCGACAATAAATTAATTTAATATTTTATAGACAATTTGGTTACTAAATATTGAGAAATTCCAAAAGATACAAATTAATATGGTAAATTGACCTGCACACAGCATAGCTAGGGTTATTTCCGTCAAATAATAATAATTTTTGGTTGACGTTCCAAAAGTTGCTATTTAGAATAACGAAAAGCCGAGCACAGCTTTTTTTATTGACCCTGATGTCATCTATGAATTAATTGAATGAAATAGTTAACAATTTAGAAAAGTCAATGATTTAGTCGAAAAAATCGACATGAGGCATGCAGCAAAAATATGCAATTAAAAAAAGGTGCCAAGCAATTTTTTACACCAGAAATGATCCCAAAGTGAACATTTGCTTGTACCCGAATCTTCCAATAAAATTAAGTTAAATCCTACAACGGATGCCAACCCTAATTTACTTTCCTTAAACATTAGTTTTTAAGATATTTTAGAAACGGCCAATGAATCACAATTTTTACCTCTTTCGTTTGATATGAAAACGAAAAAATTTAAAAACCGAACGTAAACATTTTGCAAGTTGCCAACAATAATGATATTAATAAAAATCGGATTGGGCTGTGTCGTCTACACGGCCGTAGGTGTTTTGCGTGAGAATGTTTATAAGATATTGAGATTAATTATTTTAATTTAATATAAATTATCTGCCGCAGTTTCTTTATACACAAATTGACACCAGATTTGCTCCGGTCAGATGAGGGATTTTCTTTCTACAGTCTTTCTATTTTGCAGATTTAAATTAAAATTTATGTGGAGATTAATAATTTTAATTTAAAATAAATTATCTGCCACATTTTTTTCTGTACAAATTAACACAAGAATTGCTCCGGACAGATGAAGCGTTCATTTGATATAGTGCAATCAAGCCCTGTAAACCGCTATTTTGTAGTTTGTAGATTTAATTATAATTTTTATGTAGACTAATTATTTTAATTTAAAATAAATTATCTGCCATTGAATCTTTACGCATAAATTGAGATAAGAACTGTTCCGATCATATAAGGTGTTCTCTAGCTATACAGTGCTGTCAATCATTATAAATCGCTATTTTCTAGTTTGTAATTTTAATTAAAATTTATGTTTAGATTAATTATTTTAATTTAAAATAAACTATCTGCCACATTATTTTCTGCATAAATTAACACCAGAATTGTTGCAGTTAGATGCGGCGTTCTCTCGCTATAGTGAACTCAAGCCATGTAAATCGCTAGTTTGTAGATTTTATTTTTAATTAAAATTTATGTGGAGATTAACTATTTTAATTTAAAATAAATTAACCACCACTATTTCTTTACGCAAAGATTGATACCAGGCTTGCTTGGCCGCCTAATGACGTCATTGCGATAGTAGTAAGCGTGAGGCCAAATAAGGTCCAACCTAAGCAATTATACATCTTATAGATTATGCTTACAGTTTATGAGTAATTGCCCACAACCAAGGGCAAAATTTCGTGTCAATTTTCTGAACATGCGGTGTAAGATGTTATAACAACAAAACACTAAATATGGAATTATAAAAAAAGCCAAAAATATCAAGCGATTTTTTGTTTCGTTTTGGTCAATATCAACTGCACAATAAACCAGAATTCATCCCAAACAGGAAATTTCATTGTATCCGACCCTTCCATTGAAAGTTGGTTAAATCTCACTATGCGTACATATGGACATATATCACTATATTATTTTAATGGCTTTTAAATAATTTGATTTAAAATAAGGAATTTTCTGAGATGTCCCCTTTTACATAAACCATGCAACACGCAAACAAAGTGAAATTTTCCCTTTTATAAACTTATGGTAAAATACCTACCTCAGAATGTATTTAATCAAATTTATTAAGTCGTTGCATTATACATTTTTTTATGGAGATTCAATTACAATGAAGATAACAATTTGAGTAGTCAGACAGATATATTTTTCTAAAATCTTTTCCTAATTTAATCGATGTATGGAATATATCAATTATACTCGCAGACAATGTAAAAAATAATTTTTAATTCTTCATATTCCATGTGAATTAACTGTATACAATAATTACGTGACCCTCCCACGACAATTGTTACCTACTATATATACGAGTATTTTATTAGCTGATTTGCAATTCATAAAAGATATACATTTTAAATTATGTACAAAACTTGAAGTCGAGGATTTATTATATGATGTAAACCTTTCCATTATTTCGTCATTTTGTGTTGGCCATTTATTTAAGTATACAACGTAAAAAATACCTCGTAAATTTAATACACGTACACATAAAAAATCGATTTTCCTAGTGACGTTCTACACACATTGAAAAGAAAATTCGACAAATAATGTTTCCAATATTTTTTGGTAATGTGACGTCATCGCACCGAAAAATAAAAAAGGAAAATAAATATTGATTTAATACGGAAACACACCCCCGCATAACAACGAAATAGTTCATAAAAACATGTCTATGTTATATACAATCTTGGCTGTGAATCAAAAGCGTTGGCGACATTATTAAATAGTGTACGACCAATTGAAAATGGAACATTAAAATTTTAATTTGCGGTGATATTTTTTACTTATTTGTATAATTGGATCCATTAAATCTCAACCTGGCTTAATCTAAAAAAATATTCTTATTTTTAAATTCTAAGTTTTTATCCATTTTTGGGACACACCCATTCATGCAAGGACCTTCCCACTGGGCTCACCCATCAGAGCAGCTTCGAGCAGTTTCCTTCATCATTTTAATTTATGTCATCGGCATGTTTTGTGCGATAAAAACAAACGAAAAAATATAATAATAAAATAATGTACACCTCAGGTTCTAGGGGGTCAACTCTCGTTCTATGAAAAATTCCATTGAAAAAATGTTTTTTTCATTTACATCTAGTCCAACCATTTCTATTTTTTAAATGCAAAAAACAAAATCGTATAATTTTCACAGTACTGTCGGTGCATTCTGCTTCCATTACAAATAAACAGAAAACATTTTTCTGTAGAAAAAGATAAACCGAAAGTGTATTTTAATGAAGACATGAATATTTTCGTCAGAATATTCCTTTATGAAAAGAATACTATATATTTTCCGGTTTAACTAAGAGATGGCGCCAGCGAGAACTACGCAGCGTGTTAATTGAACACATAGTCATTTTGTTCGGCTGATATTTAAACTACAAACACATACAAGTTGAGTCCGCCAAAAATTAGCCTCTTTGTTTTATCGTTCAGAGATCAGGTCGAGTTTTGTGCCTGAAAAAGAACATTTGCGGCATGTATTGCTTTTCATATTTATTCAAAAGAAAAGGCTGTTGAAAGCCATCGTTTGCTGGTAGAAACATATGGTGAACACTCTCCATCGATTAGTGGTTCTTTTTAAATAATGGGCTGTATTTTGATTGCTATATTTATCATCGATTTTACTTATGATCAAATAATAAACGCTTTTCCTTCCTCGTAAAATCGATGCGACCATATGCGACCATATTATTATCCATATACCCCGCCTTGAAGGGGTAAGGACTCTTACCAATTCAATGAGAGCAATAAACTACAAACTAAAATTCATCAATGAAGGATTATGCATAGCTCTGCCAAATGCTATTCAAGGGATTTAAAATGTCAGCGACCACAGGAAACTGCGATTTCCGAAATCTCGACTCTTGGAAAATCAAATGGCAAATCTTCTTACAAAGTTAGTTAACTGAAACTATTGATTTTACAAACAAAAATTATAAACTATTCCTAAATTCTTCATGATGTTTGGTCTTCAATGTGTAGTCGAGCCAATTTTACTATGCTTCGTTTGTATTCTCCTTGTTTCGTTTTTACCGTGGCGCCACGCACTTTTCCATCCGATCCTGGAAACACTTCGGTAACTCTTCCCATTAACCAATGCGTCGTTGGTAAATTCTCATCGGCGATAATTACGAGTTTACCAACCTTTAAATTATCCTTTGCTATCTTATGTCTTTTTCAATTCTGGAGAGATTGGATGCACTCAGTTCTAAACCTCTCCCAGAAGTGTTGTACCATTTGTGTGACTTGTTTCCAATGATTTATTCGATTGATAGGCAAGTTTGTAATATCTGTTCAACTAATGATGTAATAGCTGCCCCTGTGAGAAAATGACCCGGTGTAAGATCGCAGCATCACTCCTTCAATTTCAACTACAAAGTCAATCTCCAGGGACATTATTTTGGTTCCAACGATTTGCTTTGATGTTCAGAATTTTTATATTAGATTCCCATAAAACCCTAAAATTCGGAGTTCGAGGAGGTATGAATCTCCATTGAACACCTTCATTGGCACAGAACGATGCAATTTCCTGTGATTGACTTCAGATGATACCTGAAATTTCCAGCATTTTGTTGTGTGCCTCTACAAAATTTGTACCGTTATCACTCCAAATGATCCCACTGCGACCCCGTCTGTTGAAGAAGGGGTTTAGACATGCAAAAAATGAATCAGTGGTTGCGTCCTCTACTATCTCGAAATGCACTGCTTTTGTTGCAAAGCAAATAAAAATACAAAGGTAGACTTTGTTGTACGTGTCCTTACGTTGGTTTCTGTATCGCACAGAAAAAGGTCCACAAAAATCGAGACCTGTTGTATAAAACGGCCGACAAACTTCTAATCATTCTTTCGGTAAATTTCCAATAATTTGACTCATACCTTTTGGTTTTGCGTGAAAACACGGGATGCATCGATGAATGATTTGCTTTGTTTGATTTTTACCATTGAGCGGCCAGTATTTAGCCAGCATGTAAATTCCTATTGTGTTTATGACGTATTATCAATGTGGTAAAATGATGTTGTGGTAATAAACACTGATGCTTTTGATCCAAACTTAATGAACTTTTTCCGACTCGGCCACCTACACGTAATAATTGTTCATCATCAAGAAACGGATTCAAACTCAAAATCTTGCTGATGTTGGATAGTTTTTTGTCAATTAACAAGCTCTTGATTTCAGCTTGAAATGCATTTATCTGAACTTGACGGATGAGTGTTTTATTTGCAATACCCAACTCGATACAATCTAGTGGGCCAAGTTTTCGATTGTCTTTTGCTTTTTCCTGGATTCTCATATTTTGAGTAAATCGTAAACAGTATGCTGTAACACGGAGTAATCTTGTGTATCCACTATATTTTGGAATATCAATGATATCCTTGTTTTCGACATGAATTAATGTGACCACATTTGGTTTCAACTCCGGCAAATCAACCAAATTATTCAAAAATGTATTAGGCCATGACGATTCCAATTGAGTCAAATACAATGGTTCGTAAAACCAGGATTGACACTTTCCGAATTCCGCTGGCGTGATTGCCTTTGATAATACACCTGCAGCATTGTTTTTGCTATCTACATGCCTCCAATACATGTTTTCAGTTAACTCCTGCATCATTGACACACGATTGGCTACATAAGTCTTTAACTTGTACGGCGCGGCGGCAACTTTATCCAGGCGAGCACAATACTCGAGTCGGACCAGAGCACAATTTTGTCAATACAGTCAAACTTGGATATAAAAAATCGGGATATAACGAAAGCCTTGTTATAAGGAACTTATATAAAATCCCAAACTTCGATAAATACGTCGAACTTGGTTATAACGAACCTCAATGCACTATAAATGTTGTTCGTTATAAGGAAGAAACGTTAGATCAAGAGATCAATTTACCTACATTTGTATGTATTGTACATATTTCTCGAAGCTTGGGATTTTATATAAGTTCCTTATAACAAGACTTTCGTTATTACACGATTCTGTATATCCAAGCTTACATGCAAATGTAGGTAAATTGATCTCTTGATATAACGTTTCTTCCTTAAAACGAACAAAATGTTTAGTCTCTTGAGGTTCGTTATAACCAAGTTCGACTGTACGTATACCGAAATTTACAGACACCTTGTTAGCGAGATTGGCCAAGAATAGAGCTGCGTTAAGTTCGAGCCTTGGTATCGAGGTAACCTGCAAGGGAGCCACACGAGACTTGGAACAAATCAATTTCATGACAATACCCTCCGACGTACAACTTCGTAAATATAAATATGCACCATACGCTACTTGTGACGCGTCGGCAAAACCATGAATCTCAAAATGAGTACCGCTCTTTGGAACAATACACCGATTGAGACTGATATCATTAATGTAAGTCAATTCTGACTGAAACCTTTCCGACTATTTGATTGGGTGTGGCAGTTCCTCGTCCCATTGAACTTTACTTACCCATATTTGTTGCATAATTATTTTGGCAATGACCAGTATGGATGCTACTAGCCCTAGAGGATCGAAAAGCTTAGCAATGCAAGATAGCACATACCTTTCGTAATCAACGAATCAGAATTCATTGATTTAATATTGAAATGAAATGTGTCTGTGTGGGAACTCCACCAAATCCCTAACGTTTTAATAGTCTCACTAGAATCGTGAGCTCTTTCACGATGCTCAATAGGAATATTTTCCAATAATCTGTCATTGTTTGAAGCCCATTTCCGTAATTGCATACCGGCTGACTTCAACATTTCGATAAGTTGACGTTGAATTTCTAAAGCTTCTTCATGTCATTACTTCCTATCAACATATCGTTACCGTAAAAATTGTTCAACGTCACTTCTAATGCGAGTGGAAAGCGATTTGCTTCATCGATTGCCAATCTTTGCAAAATCTTTGTGGCAAGATACGGCGCAGACGATGTGCCGTACGTCACTGTCAACAAGTTGTAAGAACGAATGGGTTCTGCGGAATTTCCTCTCCAAACTATTTGTTGTAATCGAGTATGTTCAGTACAAACATTTATCAGTCTATACATTTTTGCTATGTCTGTTGTCATTGCATATGTGTACAAGCGAAAATTTAAAACAGTCAGACATAATTCAAGCTGTATAACATGCCGGACCATTAGCATATCATTTAGGAATATACCTGTCGAAGTTTTCCCCGAAGCATTCGAATCTGGCTTTAACAGAGCATGATGCGGAAGGAAATAATCAGGCAACATGCTTGAATCAACACTTGACCTCTCATTACTTGGAACCATGTGTCCCAACAATTCATACTCTCGCATAAATTGAATTTATTGATTTCTCACACCAACATCCTTCATTAATTTGGACTCTAGATATTCGAATCGCTTCAGAGCCATATTACGTGAATCTCCCAATTGTTATATATCTTCCTTCACGCGTATGAGACCCGTCAAACAAACGCTCACATTCGCGTTCTTCAGGTGTCAATACAGTCCTTTCATTAAGCGATTCAATTTTCCAAAACCTTTGAATCTTAATACTCCACTCGGAATGAATGTCGCAATTAATTGATGACAAAAAGAAATTAAAATTGTCTTCGCATTTACCCCCGATAATCCATCCTAAAACTGTATTGTGTAGAGAGGGCAAATCTACCGATATTTCACACTGACCTATTTTTAGAATTTTATAATATAACTCTGCACCTAGCAGCATATCAATAGGACAGGGAATATTAAATTTCGGATCCGCCAATTCAATTTTGGAAGACATTGGCCAATTTTTGATGTCGATATATTCGATAGGTAACTTTGTTGCTATATCCGAAACAACCAAAAACTTTAAGTACTTACTAAAATTACTAATTCGAGATCTAATACCTGTTTCAATCTGATGCTTAATATTTACTTGCATATTGTTCAACCCACTGACACATGATGACACACTATTTGACTTAAATCCAAGCTTAGAACTAATGCATACGACATAAAATTGGGCATAGAGGCGGAGTCCAAGAGGGCCCTGCCTACAATATATTTTCCATTGGCATCACGTACCTGATCTAAAGCTGTTGAAATTATAACCTGACTTTTTATAGAATTACAGAGATAATAATATGTCTGTTCAATACCCTCTGACCTGATACTAGTCGCTGCTTGAGACATGAGGTACATTCGAATTATTTGATGAAGCCGAATTGGCTACGAAACATTGCGCCTGACCTTGTTTAGAACTTGTCAAATTATCACCAGCAGTTTTATTAGCAGCGTCAATTTGAACATGTCCTAAATGCAACAATTTATTGTGTTTCCTGTTACAAACTGAGCAAGGTGGCGCTCTACAAGAAACTACTCTGTGATGATCTTTCGAACAAATATGACAATTTTTCATACGTTGAGACGAGGCATCAACTGATGCAAATCATTTTGTGACATTACGTGACCTGCCGTTTGAATTAGAGTCTACATTGAATCTATTATTAGTTACCTCATCAAAACGATTTCCATTAATAGCCACTAAAACTCGTATTCGACGTTTTATAAATTCCTGTAATTGTACCCACGTTGAAACTTCATTCACTTTCACTTCGTTTTCCCACAGTTTTAATGTATGAATATCTAACTTTGTTTTCACAGTATGGACTATAACTACATCCGACAATGCCTCATTCAAATTATTTAATGCATACAAATAAATTAAACTCTCGTCAAGTAAATTTTGAAGTTGACTGGCAGATTCAGTCCTGACTGATTTCATGCCGAAAAAACCTCCTATAGTATAAGTTATATTTATATATACAACTTCAGCTATATCGATACTTTTTATAAATTTTAAGTGATTTGTCAATTGTATTTTAGAAGCTGTATGAAGATTCAACAATTTTTTAAGTTTTTCCGACGCGAGGGTTCTGCCATTTTTACTTTTCAACACCACGAGACAAAGATTAACTTTAAACCGAAAATCCAATATTAATCCACGAAATTCTAGTGATCCGGTTCGTTTGGACCAAAAATGTTTCTTTTTTATTCAACGCGTCCTTCCTTCCTCGTAAAATCGATGCGACCCTTTTCATCGCTAATATTTTATTATATCAAAATTACAAACTACTTCGTTATTTAAAATTAGAAAATTAATATTATCCAATTAGAACATGTAAGACATGATTTCGATAATTTAAAAGTGGTGCGAAAGAGCGAAGACGAGCAATTGAAGGAGTTATTGGATGATGACCCGACTCAAACTCAACGGCAATTAGCAGAAGCATTACATGTGTCACAAGAAACAATCAGCAGAAGTTAACGAGCAGTGGGGAAGACCAAAAACTCGGCAAATGGGTCCCACACGATTTGAATGAACGTCAAATAGAAAATCGCAAAGTCACTTGTGATATGCTGCTTGAACGCCACGAAAGGAAATTATTTTTGTATCGAATTGTGACGGACGACGAAAAAAGGATTTATTTTGAAACCTCAAAGCGGAAAAAATCATGGCTTTCACATGGCGAACCCGGTCCTTCAACACCAAGAAGCTTCAGCAAGAAGACCATGCTCTGTGTGTATTGTGATTAGGGCATTCAATACCGGTATTTTGAATTTACGGTATAACGGGATACCGTCATTTTTGTAATACCGATACCGAAATGACCAATACCGGTAATCCCGGTATTCGTTGAAAATGTTTGTTTTTGTCGTTGTAATTAAAAATGTTTTCAGTTTAGGATCCAACGAATCAGAGACAGATGACGAAAATGAAAATGTTGATGAAGCTTGTGAGGATTTCGAAGAACAGGAGCAAGACGACGGTTTGATAATCGATGACAGCTCCAGTGACCAAATTTAGTTAATAGATTTATTTCCAATAATAAATAAAGTACGTGCGGTTGTTAAATTATTTCGGCGTAGCCAACCAAGAACGAAGTTCTCCAGCAATAAGTTAGACAAGAATTTGGAAAATAACTCTCCTTGATTCTAAACACAAAAACGCGTTGGAATAGTTTATTAATCATACTGGAACGGTTTTGCAAGGTGAAGAATTCAATTTTGAAAAGCTTAATCGACGTGAGCTCCGTCATCAATATCACAGATCTGGAGTGGAAAATTTTGTCGAACACTGTCTCTATGCTGTTGCCATTGAAATTAGCGGTAGAAGCTTTATGTCGTAGAGACGCAAATCTACTCTCTGCTGATGAAACTTTGGCATTTATGCTAAGTAAGTTGGAAACAGGACCATTAAATGAGTCAATTTTTTTTTTTTTTTTTTTTTTTCATTTTATTTTATTACGACTGAGACTGCGCTCATCTAGCAATTTTTCTTTCAAATACAAATTTTTATATATCTAGTAAAATTCACGTTTGTTGGGGTGTAACCCACTGGTTAGCCCCATAATCAATTAAACCTATTTACTAATTTTAGTTTGGTAAGTTCACTAGGTCAAGTGGCCTCGTTCTTTGGAGTCTTCTTTCAACGACAGGGTTATCTATCATATGGCGAATATAGGGGTTTCCATGTTCCTGGGGCCTTATTTCGTGTTTTGCGGCATGCATTTTTATTTCCTCTTTGATGTATTCCATCCGTAGGTCCCTGTGAAGGTCTTCATTTCTTGCGTACCACGGAGCATTGACGATGCTACGAAGAACCTTGTTTTGAAATGTCTGTATCATTTTGGCGTTTGTTTGCTTGGTACATCCCCAGAGTTGTATACCGTAGGTCCATATCGGCTTCAAAATTTGCCGATATAGCAGCAGCTTATTGTGAATTGTAAGCTCAGAGCCTCTACCTATGAGCCAATACATTTTTCTGAACTTTATGTTAAGTTCTTCTTTTTTCTTTTTGACATGCTCTCTCCACTTAAGCTTGGCATCGAGGGTCATGCCAAGGTATTTAGCTGCATTTCCATATGGCACGAGTCGCGAGTTAATTTCTATAGGTAGGTGGTAAGCCTTTTGATAAGTAAAGTTAATATGCGTGGATTTTGTCTCATTAAGTTTGATTCGCCAACGCTTTGTTCAGTTACAAACCGCATTGGTCATCCTCTGGAGTTTGCTCGTTGCATCAGCGACATTATTTCCAACTGCCATAATTGCTGTGTCATCTGCAAAGGTGGCTATGGTTCCTTCATTTGTGGTTGGTATGTCCCTTGTATATAGTAAATACAGGATTGGTCCTAAGACACTCCCCTGCGGGACACCGGCAGAGATTTTCTTTAGCTCAGAGTATTCATCCTCATATTTCACTCGAAAGTGTCTATTGGATAAATAAGATCTTAGTATGGCATAGAATTGTCTCGGTAGATCTCTATGCAGCTTGTATTCCAGACCACTGTGCCAGACTTTATCGAATGCTTGCGCGACGTCCAGGAATATGCTTGAGCATACTTTTTTACGTTCTAACGTTCTTTCAATTATGTTGGTGATTCTATGGACCTGTTCAATTGTAGAATGCTTTTCTCTGAATCCAAATTGATGTGGAGGAATTAGTTGTCGGTCCTCAATTATTGGTTTAAGTCTCTTTAGTAATAATTTTTCAAAGAGTTTTGACATGATTGGCAGCAGAGAAATTGGCCTGTATGATTTTTTATCGTTAGGTGGTTTATCAGGTTTTGATATCATGATTACTTCTGCTACTTTCCATTGATTCGGAACATATTTTAACCGAAAGCTCGCATTGATTATGTGTAGTAGCTTACGAAATCCTTTGTTAGGTAGAGCTTTGATAATTTGGCAAGTAATCAAATCATACCCTGGGGCTTTTTTAACATTCATGTTACTATTCACTTCTTCTTTTAATTCTTTGAGAGTTACTGGCCGTATTTCAAACTCATCCAGCTTGTGAATAGATATTATATTTTCATTGGCAGTTTGTCTTGGTAGTGGTTGGAAGGTTTCCTGGAGATACTCCGCAAATAGATCAGCCTTCTCTTTGTGGCCTCTTGCCCAGATTCCATCATCCTTTTTAAGTGGAGGCACTTGCATTTTGGGTCTTTTGAGCCCCTTTGTCGCCTTCCACAGTGAGTAATCAGAATTTTTTTCATCAGTTAGGCTAACTAGATATCTGTTGATTGATTCATTTTTAACTTCTTTAAGAAGGGATTTGAGGCTGTTACATAAATTGTTAAGAATTGTTTTGTTCTCCGGTGTTCAATTAATTTGCCAGGTTTTACGAGCTCGTCGTTTTTCTCTTACCAACTCTCTAACTTCCATTGGGTAGGATATGTTAAGCGTCTTCTTATTTTGTAAAATGGGAGTGCTTGCCAATGCAGCATAGTGAATTATTTCATTGAGTTGCTCCAATTCGTCTTCCAACTGTCGAGAATTTCTTATCGGTACCTGGAGATTGATTTTGTCCTCCATTATTTCACGAAAGAGATCCCAGTTTGTTTTTGAATTTGTTAATCTGGGTGCACTTTCCCTTTGTACAGTTTCACTGACTGTTATGATAACCGGTGAGTAATCCGATACTAGAGAATTGCTGTTTTCAATGTGAACATAGTTCTGAGATATACCTCTTGCTACATAAAAGTCGATTAGGTCCGGTATCTTAGCTTTGTCAATGGGCCAGTATGTTGGGGAACCACCAGAGTCAAATTCACATTTTGATGTCTGGGCTGCTTGAAACAATTCTTTACCCTTTGACGTCGTAAGTCTAGATCCCCAATAGGTGTTTTTTGCATTAAAGTCTCCTCCAATAATAAAATCACGTCCTAATGATTTAAATAGTTTAATGTAGTCCTCCCTTTTCAAGTTATTCCGGGGAGGACAGTATATTGCGGAGACAATAAGCTGTCTGTGTTTAATGTGAATCCTAACAGTGGTGACTTGCATTGTCTCTTCTTCGATTTCTGTTTCTACATGGTGTTTTATATTTTCTTTTATTAGTAATGCTGAACCACCTCTTGCTCTTTCTGCTGGATGAATGGAATGATATAAGTTATAACCCCGGATTTTAACAAACGAAGATTTAACAAAATGTCTTTCGGATATTAGAAAAAGGTCGATTTTTTCTGTATTTAAAAATATTTCTATTTCTGGAATATGTTGCATAAGTCCATTCGCATTCCAGATTGCTATTCTGAAAGTTGTGTTCTTACTTAACATTTTTTATCGGATTGCGTTGTGGGAGTTGCATTTTCTTCAGTTGATCAAATATCATGTTGTTCAGGTTACTTTGGTCATCTAGCCGCTTTGTAATAGCTTCGATGCTGTTCATAATGTTTTCCATAATTCGATTATTTTCAGAGCCCATATATTTGGTTGAACCCGAGCCTTTCACTACCTGAGCAAATGTTCTTCTTTGCCCTGCGTTGCTTGGTTGTGGATTTTGATCCATCTGATTTGATGGTTGAATCCTTCGAATTTCATGATTTTGCGATTGATTTCGTGATTTATCTCTTAATTTTTGTAGGTGTTTAGCAACCTCACAGCCCCGATAATTGGCCCGATAGTTGGCCTTTACAATTTATACACTTAGCTGGTACATCTCTCCCTATTGTACATGCCTGGGTAAAATGTTTACCTGATCATTTTACACATCTCGGATCCCGGCTGCAATATTTTTGGGTGTGATTAAATCCCTGACATTTCTTGCATTGTGGTATGCGTGTAGTGGTTCTCCTCATAGGTTCAATTTTTACCTTCATGTGAAGAATTGCTTTTATACCATAAATATTTTGAACATTTTCTGAGTTATCAAATACTAGCATAAAAAGAGGGAGTCCCCTTTTATTGAAAGTTGGGTTTCCCTCTTGGTTTTCTATTCTCTCTTTTTTAATCATATTCACAGCATCTAGTATTTTAAGACCTTTATTTTTTAAGTCTTCCATTATTTCTTCGCTTGAGCAAGTGTGATGCAAACCTCTTGCCATAACTTTTCTCGGTCGAGCCTGTTTGTCCTCATAGGTAAACCACTGATACTTTTCAGCATTCAGCTTCATAGATAATGTTCTATAGGTTTCTGAGTCCAGAGTATTAATTTTCCAAACGTCATTGTTTAGCGCTGTTACCTTATATTCTTTGTCAGTAACCGATTTCATCAGTGACTGAATTATTGAGTAACTGGTTACTCCCACGATACTTATTGGTGGGGGGGTTTTTCTTTCGGTTGCACCAGTTTTGGTGCAATGTTCTTGGTAGATTTACTACCTTTCGGTTGATTGGCCTCAGGTTGGACAACTTCCGGTTCGGTACTTGTAGTTCCACTAACATTTAGTTGTTCAACCTCAGGTGACGATTCAGCTTTTCTTTTCTTACCCTTCCTGGAATGTTTTTTTTTCTTCTTTAGGATCCAGTTCGTCTCCCTTTCTAATTCGTCCTCATCAGTGAGATAGTTGACTTTCTTTGGTTCAATACTCTCTAATTCGCTTTGTTCTTTAGCATCCCGATTCATTTTTAGAAGTTCATTTTCTCGCTTTAGATACTCAATTTCTTCGCTTAGCTTGGTAAATGATTGCTCCATCTTCTGTAGCCTCTCAAAGAGATCCATATTTTCCTTTTCTAGGTCAACAGTTCTTTCACTGAATCCTACTGCTCGCATTGTAAAATTTCCGCTGGCATCACTTCTTTCATGCAGTGTTTGGCCCTCCTCAAAATCCATAGGGCCAGCCTTCGAAGAGGATCGATCCCCCCCGGATGTATTGTCCAGTCGACTGATTAGAGTACTACTTGGGGTAATAACTTTCTCGGACTTATGCATTGCATAGAGTCTTGCTGGTGATCGTTGCACTATGGAACTTCTTCCAAATGGATTTACAGAACTTATCACCTCTGAAGTATTGCGGTCATTGGATAACGACGACTGGGAGCCCGCTTGCTCACCCCTCAAAGTCGCCGGCACTGGGTATCCGTTTCCCTGCGCCGTAAGGTTTTCTCCATTAGAGTCCGCCATATTGGTTATTATATTCAGGGAACCACCCCTAGCTAGTTTTGGTCCACGAATGGTATTTTATTTCCCATTTACCCTCCGACAAGTCGGTTAGGGTTTCCCCCTATCCGCCACCTGGGGAGGCGCCCGATGGGAGACTAGCAGCTCCACACGAGAAATGAGTCATTAAGGGAATTTTTAATTATTAAAATAAAAGAAAGACGTACACATCTCTCTAACCTCGTGCAATATTTACATAAAGGAAACCAAGAAGTACTTAATCTTTCAACTGGCATATTGTTTGAACGCCTGACTAAGACTGCATTAACAAACCTAATACCTAATACGAAAAATTTTCAGCAGGCAACCAATCAATGTAGTCTATTTCGTAAACAAATTTCCCCTTCCGAATAAAATATTTTTAAATCGCATGCAATCCTGCAGAAAATTTTTCAGCAGAATATTGTCGCGAACTCGGACTGCACCACCAAAATGAAACTGCTGTCGAAATGGAAGCTGAAGTTGATGATGAAATAGTTTATTCAACAGAACAAGCGGAGCTTACATTACAAGAGCAACTGAATATGGCCTTTCGCGATGGAGTTTCAAAGCAAAAATCTACAGCTAAAGCCCACTCGTTTAAATGCTTGGAAAAAATTGTGAAGCGTGAAATGGCTAGCTTGGAGGAGGATGGGGTACGAGGCCCGAATCTACAGTTAGTGTACGACTACCTTCTAACTATACCACCCACAAGCGTTGAATCCGAGAGGGCCTTTTCTTCTTCAGGACAAATATGTACCAAAATACGGTCATCACTAAGTGACGAAAGCTTAAGCTGTTTATGTTTTTTAAGAGCTTATTATAAAATAAACCATGAAAACAATTTATAATGCCCAGCCTATGCATGAATATGTGAGACCAAATAAACATGAATTCCAATATCCAAATGAAACTGGTTTAATTTTAGTAAATTTATAATTTATACGCATTTTAATTTTTAAGATAAAGCAATTTATTATAGTCGGTTACCAATACCGGTATTCCGGTTTTGACAAAATTAAATATCGAAATACCGATGGGCTGATTTCGTACCGATATTGAATGCCCTAATTGTGATAGAGCGGTATTGTGATATAGCGGTATTATGTATTATGAACTCTTGAAGCCTGGCGAGACCGTTAATACATAACGATATCGCCAAGGAACGGGCCAGAAGATATGGCAAAGTGATTTTGTTATGCGATAATGCGCCGTCTCACAGCAAAACCTTTGAAAGACACCTTCAAACCGCTTGGATGGGACATCCTACCGCACCCGCCGTACCCCCCAGACATGGAGCCATCTGACTATTACCTATTCGCATCAATGGGGCATGCGCTCGCAGAGAAGCCCTTCAGAAATTTCGAGGAAGTTGGCAAATGGCTCGACGAATGGTTTGCTGCAAAAGACAAGCAGTTTTTCTGGCATGGTATTAATAAATTACCTGAAAGATGGGCAAAATGTATAGATGCCGATGGCTAATATTTTAAATAAAAAAAAATTAATTTCACTTGAAAATTATGGGTACGTGTTTTTTTTACCAAAAAACTTCTGCATACACCTGGTATATTCATTGAGTATTTTGGGGGTGAAAATAGATTAAAAGTTGAGTCAAAAATCACAAAGGGTGATGGTTAATCCAATCAACTGATCGAACTTCAACCATTTTTAGTATGTATATGAGAGCAAGCAAACTTGGCAAATTTGATAGTTTATGAAGATATTGCAAAACAGAAAGCCACTAGGACATAAATGACCTTATCAAGAGTTGTACAATATGGAAGGATATCTTTAAGCATTTGCGTGATTAACCCGAGCCTTTTCTTAAACGTATCATAAATAAATTACAAATAAACAGATGTAGCGAAAATACGAATGAAAATCCGATAATCCAATAAATAGTACTAAATATAACAAAGCTAGGTTGAGTCACCATCCAGTTTGTTAGAATTGTCCGGTTATTGGACATACATTTATGGATTGCCCTATTCCACTTAAGTGAATTTTCCGTTATAGGTGTGGATTAAAGGGGTGTATTTCCACCAGATGTTTCCGCTGCTCGGGAACCTGCTCAAAGAGCCAGTGGGGGACTAAAAGCCCAGGACCGCTGAAAACAATCACACCCATTCGTTTCAGGATGTAGGATGCAACTTACAGCACCGACCCAGATATGAGTTGGAGAAATGCGTCGAACGCAGCCAAAATACAAAATAAAGCCGCAATACCCTGAGGAATGGAGGACGTCTACAGTATTTTGTTCTAAGTTTAACAAATCGAAACTGAATATAAACAAAATTTTGAAGACCATTTTTTTCTTCGGGAGACCATCATATTCTCGAAAATAAAAATCCAAATAAAAGTCCCAAAAATACAAAATAATGTGCCCTTTTAAAGAGGAAACCCCCATTAAATGTTTAGTAACTAGAATATGAAAACCAAAGGAAGCTACATAATTTCATGTCATCCTTGTGCAGAAAAACCAATCCTAAGCGCCTTTGGGGAGTTCTCTAGTTTAGTATGTGAGTAATTATTAAAAAAATACCAATTTTTAAAAAGATGTTCAAATTTCTATGAATGTTAGAATTTCAAAAAATCGTCAAAGAAATGGTTTCAATATTTCAAAAATTTGTTATATTTAGAAACTTAAATTTTTTGGATTTTTTTTTTTGGATAACGATACCAAACCAACCCTGTTTCTCACTAATCTCGATAAATCTTTTAGTAATAATATTCCAATAGATCATCATTTTTAAGAATTTCGAAAGATTATAGTTCCCAGCAAATCTTTAAAAGGGCATCCTGAACCAAACAGTACTTTGCCGGAGTATGGAGTATCTACAATATAAGAGTAGATTATATAATTTATCGAAACAAGAAAGAGCAAAAAATGATTGGGAGGGGCGAAAAACTCAAAGATCTGAAATTGTTTCGTCAATTATTAGTTGAAACTAAGAGAATATGAGGCCGTACGCATAGGTATTCATTAAGAGGGTATATTACGAAGGACTTTTAAATAGTAGTGCTATAGCGTGATCGTATTGTATTGGGTATAGTGGCTCTGAAAATAGTTTGAACAACATAGGGGTTAGATTTAAAAAATTTCCGATGCAAACTAATACTGCGGGTGCATGGATTTATTAAGGCGTTAGTTACGTTTAACAGAAAGTCTCACTATGTGACTTAGTACATTGTGCCGTCTTTGAAATAACCACTTTATCTGGAGATAGAGTTTTAGATTCGATTCTGTATATGTATAGTACAAAAATAGACTCTTTAAATTTTCCAAGTGAATATGATCAAGACGTTGCCTTAAATAAATGTCATCTTCTTTCAAACGCAGCTAAATTAAACTAAATTATAGAGATATTTTCTTGCTGTTATAAATTGGGTTTAGGACAGACTACTTTGACAAAGATGCCATCCAGGTAGTTAGGACCAGCAACACCAGTAAAACAAAGGTTTTATGCGGTGTCCCCAGCAATACACTGCTAAGAGTGATCGAAGAGAATCTTAGCGCCCCGTGTTCACCGGATACATTAGTGCGCAAATTGTTATGTTTATTTGCCCAGGAACTGATGAATAAGGTAACTGTTAAGGATGCTTATCCTCTACCGATTGTAAATGGTTTGTTGAGTCGATTAGAGCATACTAAATTTATTTCAGCTCTAGGTTTGAAAGATGCTTTTGGCTTTCCGAGACGGGACTTCTAACAGTCTAAAAGAGTCTAGATGCCATTTGGATTATGCAGTGCTCCGCAAGCGCGACGTGTAACCGTATCAGCTATACGATTTACTGATCACTTCCGCGACATTAGAAGAGCATTTTGAACTTCTTTAGAAGGCAGCTGGCCTATTAAAACAAGCAGGATTAACCGTAAATCTAACGAAAAGTCAGTTTGCGTTGAAGAGTTAAAATATCTCGGATATTTAGTAGGTGCCTTCGCACAAATCTTAGAAAGTGTGCAGCAATTTTAGATTTCTCTATGCCAAAAATTTCAAAACAAGCAAACTTCAAAGGTTTCAGCTCCCGTTTTAACAAATCCCGACTATAATAAGCCGACAATGTTACGCGACTGTGTTGAGTGTACAGAAACTTCGTCCATATATGTATTTCATCCATATTTTATTTCGTCCATATATATGTAAGGAATATTCTTATCTGAATGGTATGTATCTCACACCCATATGTATATGTTATATGTATACAAATAGTATAAAGTTCACCACTCGCCGACTTATTAAGCATTTCCTTCCGTTCGATATCGATACTAATAATTGTGTAAATAAAAATGTTTTAAATGGGTTTTCTAATAATCAAACATTCCATATGATTTAAAAAAAAACTTATCTTCTCTAAATTTAGAAATACCGGATTTTCTTCATTCATTTATTTCAATTTATGTAGTTCTTATGCAAGTAAGTTCAACATATTTTCTTTTATGTTTGTATGTCTTAAATAGAAATAAATAAGAAATCCAATATTGATAAATTCTTTATTTGTTCACTTTTGAACATGTTTTTTCTATTCTTTCCACATTTACATAACTATGTACGTATACAGTTGAAAGACCATAATCAATAGAATTTACAAAGTTTTAGAATATCAACATAAATATATGATAAAACAGTTGTTAACGGTTTTTTATTTCGTCAAGAGGGTTGAAAGCAATAAAAAACCGTTTAAAAATTGAAAGATAACCTGAGGTGGTATTTAGAAACGATTTTCTATTTATCGTAATGAGTTAATTAGATCATAAATTATATTTGATAACTAATATCGTATTATAAATTTATTTTAATTTGATTTTGTGTATAAGTTTATCAAAATTATGATTTTAGAATTTACTATCAGTGATTTGATTTTTCGGGAAATTCTATAAATAAAAATGTCTTCAGTATCAGTAGTTTAGAATATCATTTTGTTTTAGCTGATAAGGTTATGTGTAAACATTTGATTTTTAATATTTTTGCGATTTCCATCAATAATTTATGTCATTATAAGGTACTAACAGCTTTCGGTATTATAGACCACAAAGCTTTGTCAACCGTGGGGGAAATTTCCCTCTCTAGTAAGCAAGCGACTTCTTTTCTACCTATATGTCTGGGTTGTAAGCGCTTCCGTGTAGGAAACTGAAACAAGAAACCGAGCATTCCCAAAGCTTCGGTTTGTGTATTCAGTGTGCGATCATCCATTCGACCGTGAGTTAAGTTTTTCCGATGAAAATCATCACAAAAAATGAGATCGTTGAGGTTATTTATTTAAGTAAGCGTTAGTGATTTACACAGTTAAAACCATATTTTTATGAGATAGACATATGTAAGTGACGTCATTGATGAAGTTTGTAACAAAAACATGTGAGTGAAAAATTACATTGAATTAAATACAAGTCATTTTGATTTCAATAAAGGAAATATTTTATATTTAATAGAATAGTTTCTACTACAACATGAGGGGGAATATAAGGCCAAATTTTACTGTAAATAACGGGTATTGTTCTAACCAATAAACAGCACAGCGACTGCCGCAAGATGCCATTGGTGAGGGAGAATAATAGCCTTAAGTGTCATGAATCAAACAGTACATACGGTGGGGAGGAATCCTAAATTTTAATTTTTTTGTTGTGTCATATCGCTTTTGCCCGTTTTACTTATCGTTCAAACCAATAACTTGAATATCAGAGGAATTGTCACAAGATGCCATTAGTGGGGAATAATAGCATTAATTGTCTTGAATAACTTCAATTTTCAATTTTGGAAAAAATTTTACGAACTCAGCTATGCCTATGTCGAATGAAGGGCCATTATCCATTGCTAGCTCATGAGGAAAACCAAAGGCAGTAAACAGTTTTTCCAATTTTTCATCTACATCAGCAGATGTTGTTCCGCTGAAAAAACTACCATCGACCCATTTGGATATTGACTCAATAATCAGCAGCCAGATTTTGCCACCAAAATTGAAAATGGGCCGCATAGATTCTGTACCTTACTTGCTAACCCTTCGGCCATGCGGTTTTATTGAAATCATCGGTCTTTTCTCGCTGGTACTTTTGCCAAATACCACATGATGAAACCATTTTTGATGTTTTCTCCTTAATTCAAAGACCTGGTTAACATCTTCTTCCGTTCTACAAACGGATGCTCTTCGTGCAACATGTTAAGCACGTATCCACGTAATGAGAACGGAACGATGAGATGACTCTGCTTCCCCAAACGACACAACTGGCTTCATGTATCAATTCATGCTTACGCACAAAAAAACATGACATTATTGAATCGGTCAGTGACACTAGCCATCACTTTTCAACATTTAAATCACTTTAGTTAGAACAAGATTTGCTTTTATTTTTTGCTCCAATATTATTTGTGGCAAATGCTACCATGTGTTTGCCCTTCCGATATTTTATCGATTATTTGAACGCCGAAATAATTATGGCCTATCGTTGGAGCCTATGAGCGATGGTTGACATAGAACAACGATACCAATGGCTGATCCAATGATCAAAAATTTATGAAATTTTTCTAACCCGAAGACGATAGATAGCGCCTCCTTTTCCAGATTGTTTATACTAAGCTCGGTTTTGTGCTAACTTAGAAGCCACCAGCCCTTATAATGCCTTTATTTGCGTGACATTAAATAGGATCGGGGCGTTTCGAATGGCAGGAATTTTGGCAGAACTGGGTGAAATTCGGTTACCACCGATAACGTGTCTAGGGTATTCTCTACCTATCGTCTAAACAATAAACACTTATTTTGGTTAGAGCTATCACGTTAATTCGACACTCCTCAAGACCCACTCCAGCTATCAGGATATTTTTCAGATAATACACCGTCCTCGGCAACCGCGGTTTCACTTCATCCATCACTGTTTTGTCCGGATAATTGCTATTCGACGCTCCTCAGAAAATAATTAGAATTATGTTTAGCTCCCTATTTTTGTTTGTTGTTGCCGCTCCTTTCCACTTAGAAGATTTTTTAAATAAATTTTTTAATGATAACACTTGATACTTTCACGTTTATGTTGCAATAGCCCCTCTGCGAATGCCAGACGCCATGGATTTCAAAAGTTGAAATAACTCCCGCAAATTATTGTCTGCTTACGACCGTTGTCGGAATACAATGTATGATAACTTCCTCTTCTGGATATAAACCGACTTAGTGCTACTAGGAAGCTGTCGGTTGTGAGATTACACACAGTCTCTATATGTACAGCCTTCGTCCTCGCAAGCAAACAAATATGCATATGTACGCTTTCATGGGTACCTGACCTCTCCTTCTGGTTGGCTGCACTTTCAACGGTCCACAGAAGTCTACACCCACCTTATAGAATAGATGTACATATTGCACTCTTTCCTTCGGTAGGTCCCTCATTAATTGATTTTGTGTTTTAGGGCTTTGTTTGATAAAGTTGATGCAATTGTGGACTGTGGCGTGTGGATTCCTTGTCTCGTTCAATATTTCGTTCCATGGCTTTTAGACGGGTTAAAGCAGCATTGTACGTTGTTCCAAGCATGCTACCTGATTGTTTGAATGACAATTTTAAATGAACCTATTGACTTACGCTTGCTTGGTCGTTGTTAGGAACAAATTTTCGCATTTTTGCTCTTCTGGGGTTTGTTTTATGCATTTTGGAACTTCTTCTCTTTCCCAAAACCTGCGAAGTGATTTATCGATATCTAACAATACATATATTAAAATTCTTTACCTCGCTATTGGATTGATATTGCGCTGCTTCCGTTTTACTATCCAACCGAAAATAGTCCGTAACGATCGTAGACCTCTTGGCAGTTGTAAGTTTTCCTTTTGTACTGCCAAAAGATATCTACCCCTAGTAGAGTATATCAATGTGGCCGCGTTTCTTTTATGTTGGATCTGCCAAAAGTAATCCATTCAGCATTCTTAGATCTTCCTCTGCTAATGTGAAATCGCTGAATTTGTCCGACTTAGGTATGATGAACGATTGAGTAGACAATGTGGTTGTATTGTAGCTCGCTGCATTAGATCAAAAGAACCCTTGGCAGTTTCCACTGCAGTTTCGCCTAAACCTTTGACCAAAATTCTCGATGATTATTTCACACAAACAAATGTACGATACACATTCAACAAACGTTACAAGCTGAGAATGAGAATTTTGTCGAATACTATACAAGAATCATAACACAGGTAATGAAGTCAAAATCAGACAACGTTTGTTGGTTGGTATACTGAACTAACGCTGAATAAAGCTGAAACATACCATACATGTAAACTTAGTTAATAAATCATCTAAGATTAAGGCAGAAGTCATGAAAAAATCGACAAACGATCAATCGCCAAACACAAACACAGATAATCCTAAAATGGTTTTTTGACAAACGTTGCAGAATAACACATGGTAAGAAAAGTTGTCCAAAAGTGTGAAAAGTGCGGTAAACTTGGTCATTTGACGATTGCATGTATGACAAACGAGAAAAGTCATAAAAGAATTTATGAATTTAATAGACTAGGATGTTCAAAAAATTATGTCTCTGACATTGATATCAAAGACAATCCAGATTTTGTCGTTATTCCCCCACCAATTAATGAACCGACACAAATAGTATAATATAAATAAAAATATCTTACGACGACATTATCCACTTAAAACGCTGGAAGAAATTTCAGCGCAAGTGAAAGGATCAAAATTCTTTACAGTGCTAGATTGTAAACGTGAATTCTGGTAAATCAAAATCAGTGAAATGACACAAAAATACCTAGCATTTTCAACACCGTGGGGTTACTACACCTGCTTAAGATTATCGTTTGGTTTAGCGTCGGGAGCTGACACCAAGGAAAACAAAACAACTGCAAAGATTCCTTGGAATGGTCACGCACGCAGCCAAATTCATTATCAACTGCTCTGAAATTACTGCGCCATTAAGAGGACTAATATAAAAGGATGTTAGATTCGTATGGGTTCATGATCAACAACAAGCATTTGATGATTGCTCATTCCCAGTTTTAAAATATTTTGACGTTAATGCAGACGTGAAATTATCAGTTGACGCAAGTCAAAGTGCGATAGGTGCGGTGTTATTCCAGAATGATCACCCTTTAGTATATACATCGAAAGCTCTAAAGGCATCGCAACAACACTATTCTTAAACTGAAAAGGAGGTGATAGTTTATGGCTATGGAGATTTATGAAGCATTACAGAATTTAAGAAATATACCAAGGAATATAGATTTGGAGTCACCAAATCAAAGATTGCTAAGCAGAGTCACACGAACGAATTTACTGATTAAAAACGATTTGCTGAAGCCCAGATCAATTGGAAATGTAACAAAAAACTTACAACGTTTAAGGGAGAATCAAAAATCGTACGCCGATAGAGGGACGAAAGAAGCACCAGCATTAGAAATCAATGATAAAGTCAGAATGCAGACAGGTCACAGAGAATGGACCTCTTGTGAATCGCCATTGTGTCGATTTTACTTCTAATTAAAATTTATGTGGAGATTAACTATTTATTAAAATAAATTAACCACCACTGTTTCTTTACACAAAAATAGACACTAGAGTAGCTGCGTTCGGATGAGCCATTCTCTTGCTACAGTGGTTCAAGCATGAGCCATGAAGTTTAAGGACCAACCTAAGCAATCAAATATTTAAATTATAGGTAATGCTTACAGTTGATGAGTAATTGCCCACGACCAAGTGCAACATTTCGTGTAATTTTTTGAACATGCGGCCACGTCAAAATACTGTACACCTTGATGTTAGTTAGTCTGTTTTTTATGCATTGTAGCTTCTTGGCTACCAGTTTACTAGAAAATAATTACCAGGCCGATGATCATTGAAGATATCACCGTTTAAGAATGCATTGGTTTCTATATTATACGTTCAATGACGAATTAGGCCGAAACATATTTTTTTTGAAACAGCTAGGATTACCTGTGATTTATCTTCTATTCGTGAGAGAAACAAAAATGTTTGCGAAGTATAGAATAGACCCAAATCACTGAAAAGCATGTTGCGGATTCGCCTTTTAATTATCATTAAATTAAAGTTGTTGACACAATAAATCAGATGTTATCATGAAAATAGCTTTGACAAATTAATTTATGTTATCTTTCACAAAACACAACTATTTCGTAAATTTAGTTTTGTTCAATGTCTGAAAAAAGTACGCAACAACCTGTTCTCAAAATTAATTAATTTCGAAACACTTAGTCACAAAATATTTGATTGATATGTTCAACTTTTGTTCCATCAAATTGATTGAACTCATTTAATGTTGAAGCCCACATACTATATAGGTACCATACACAAAATGGATACATAGTTAGCTATAGAGATTATTAGCTTTCAATGTGTATGACTTTGTTTATGAATTAGAAGTGTAGGTACAATGAAATTCCATTAATGAAAGTGATTTTACGAGTACTATACATTAATTATGCAATGATGTCAACTAAATATGTAAATAAATAAAAAGATAAAAACATAAAATTTAATTTTGGTGATTAATGCAAATAATGTAATTATAATTACTATATCGTATCAGTATGTAAAAGATAGTACGTGTACTACCTACAGCACATAATAAGTAATGTTATAAAATTATAGGGAACTGAACTCAAATGGTATCTATCACATATGCGTTCAATTATTAGTTTATAAAAGGGGTCGAGAAAATATTTCACCGAAACAAAATAAAACGTAAAATAGAATTAGAACAAGAACACATTGAACCGAAAAATAAGCGTACTACACAAATCCAAAAAAAAAAAATCGTTTACACAAGTACAAACTTTCAATTTAACTTAAATAAATTAATCAATTAATTCAATAGTTGAGGTCAATTATTTTCGAATTCTATTTCTATTTGAGCCTTTAACTATGCTCAATTTATTAAAAATATGGCGTCATATGTCTATGTACTCGCAGATGCGCGCATGCAGATATATATTTGGTTTGACAGTAAACAAACAATTTCAATGACGCCCTAATAAAATGAACGTGACGGTGTCATTGACCAAAATCACATAACCGTGCGGAATCATTATTGTAACAATTATGCGCGTTTCATAGTGCTGAATATTGTAATCTAAGTCGAATAACTCTTTAAGGGTTATGTATATTATATTTCTCAGATTTAAATGAAATAAAGTCAAGGGCACTATTTTGCAATTATGATTTAAATGCGTTCATTTTTATTTTCACTAAGTCAAAGTTACCCATTATAGTTTTATGTATTTTAGATCATCCATTTTATACAACTAAGAAGAAACTATATGAAACAATCAAACAATTCTTAATTTAAAAAGACCTTGTCATAGCCATTTTAAGTAAGTAAACATATAACATAGCTCACGTTCTCGTTTTTCATAAAATCGAAATATTTACGGTGCGTCTAATAAATCAGGCAAGGTGATTCTTTCCTTAACAAACAGCAGCAGCAGCTAAACAATGATTGAACTTAACAGGAAAAGACGAAAAGTATCTATCGAAAACTATCGATAGTTTCCAATAGTTTTGAATTTGCGAAATTCTGTTAGCCAGTGTTTTAAATTAACACAAAAACAACTTTAAATTCTATAAAAAATGTAACCCTGTCCGGTGTATCTAAGAACTAAAACAATTAAAATTAATACTATCTAGAAAGTTTGACACTTAAGGTATGGCCAAATGGCAAGTGATACGAAAATTTCGTTAAAACGTGTTTTTCATTTTTTTGATAATAGAAATTAATGAAGTAAGCTACTTACTTTGCAATTTTTCCGGTTTAATTTATAAAATCACAAAATGTTTAATTAAAAAATACGGATTTTTATTTTTTCGTATACGATGGGACAACAAAATCGTTAAATCGTTCATTGAAACATACAATTACGTATTTTTTAGTGAAGATATACACTCCCGGTGAAAAATGTAAGGCCACTTGTAAAATCTTATGATATCGCTAAGTATGCAAAAAGAAAAGCATTGGTAAGAAAAAAAAATTTGCACACCTACAAATTCTATTTCAAATACATTCATTGTTATATTTTTATGACTCCCTCATTATAAATTATTAGGCTTTTATTTTTATTTTATTTAACATTTGCTGAAATTTATGATTGTGTTAGTTTACTAAAATAGACCTACAGATGTTTGCTAGTTTTTACTGTATTCCTATAGTGTTCACTGATGACCAAGGGATAAAAAAGATTCGGATATTTCTTACACTTACAAACGAGCACATCCAAAAGATCGGTATACTTTTAACTCTACTTTTAGTTGGATTTTTTGGAGTTTTTTTTCACAACTGAAAATAATTTCTAAATCCAAAATTTCTGCGAATTGAAAAATTAAAATTAAAATAATTTAAAAGAAACAGAAGTTTGTCTGTATTAAAATCAATCGATTCTTGCGGCATTTTATAGACAATATTATATTAACAATAATTGCATTAACAACATTTTTCGACTTGTTAATCAGAAAAAATGAAGAGGCTAATCATTTATAATAGATCTACCAAAAAACTAGAAATATCAAAATCCCCCCCCCCCCCCCCCCCCCGTACTTCAACCCGAGAGTCAATACAAAGGGTTTTCACAAAAACAAAGACAAAAGACAAACTTCTCTTTCTTCTATTATTTGTGTTGCTTACACTTTCGGAGTTTTCTTGAAGGTGGTAGCTCTGGCGGTTAAAGAAAATTTGACATTTGAACATGATCTATTGGTTTGTGTTAAAAACATTCAGTTTCAGTTGAGATTTTGTGCAAGGCGCATCGGTTGATCAATAATACATAATATAAAATTTATTTTATTCTAGAGGCTGTGTAGAGTAATAACAAAACATTTTAATTATAATTTAAATAAATACGAGGTTGAAATTATAAATACAAATATTGATGTCATCGAAATAAATAATTTAATTTGTAAAGACCCATTTGAATTTTGCTATCACGAAAAACATAATAATCCTTTTATAATTAATTAATAAAATAAATGAAATTTTTACTTAACAGCATAATTTTACTATTGTTTTACTACAGTTATACTGTTTTATAAACATGGTACACCAGTTTTTATGTTTGTAATAACATCCAAAGGTACTATTTTCAAAAACTCAAATTATCCTAAAGGGTTTCTTCAAAAACATATAATTATCCGAAAGGATTTCATAAAATTACCCAAAAGGATAATTTTCGGAACCATAAAAATATCCGAAAGGATTGCGGAAAAATATCCAAAAGGATATTTTTCGGAAACAAAAATATCCAAATGGGTTATTTCAGAAACCTAAAATTGGTGTTAATATGTAACCTAAAATGGTGTTAGTATGTGGTGACACCGAAAAAGATTTATCATTTCTACGATTCAGTGTCAATTAAGTTATTTAAAAATGTCTTTTGTATCATTAAAACTAGAAGATCCGATCGGATGCAATTTTCGAATATCCGATCGGTGAGATACTGTGTAACACCAATTCGGTGTTACGGTAACCACCTTTTTTTCTATGTGTACTAATTACAAGACTACCGATAGTTTTTTTCAGTTCAAGCTGAACGTATAGTTAGTATCATATGTTAGCAGCAATAACACTCCACAAAATTCTCAAATGCCGGCATTTTAAGTATAGGCTCTGGCTTTAGTCTAAAGGGAACAACAATAACCATACCGGCTAGACAACTACTCTATCACAAGGTACATTCATCGCTCTTACCAACATTGAATATATCAAATGAGATGGCAAACTATAGCAAGAATTCCTAAACAAATTTCCCGACCTATCAAAAACACATGTTCTTGAAAAGTTACAGCAGGGAATACGGGAGGTACTGAGGAATAAAGAAAGAACATTATCATACCACCACATTAACATACGGAGTCCTCGGTGTGGCGCTCATTATAATCATATACTTAGATAGTAATAGCAAAGATCAGAACGAAAAACAAAAAGACAGCAATTCCACCACTAAGGGAAATCGGACTATCAAAACACACCGCAACAACTGCAGACAAAGGTCAGGGGCGCGGAGTATGTTAATGCATCTATCAGCATAACATCTGAATTACTCAATAATTTTTGCAAGGTTATACATTTATAAAATCATACAGTAAAAACTATATTTCACTACTATGAGCCGGATTGGATTGTTCATATCCGATTACGTAATTTATGCACAGATCAAAAATTGTAAATATGTATGTATTAGCTATATAAGCAATAATTTTTGTATATAATCCACGTTACTTGCCAAATAAAACAGACTTTTTTTTGGGTAGTTTATGCGTTAATATCTTCTCAAGCTAGAGTTCCCCGACCCACGGTAAGTGATCATCATCAGATGTTATTTACAACTGACGACAGTTTAGTTGAAACTAGAGCATCCAATTCCGGAATTGGATTTATCATTACCATACTATGAGGATTTAGGGTGTTCCGAAATAATTTTTCAATGCTCATTACATGAAATACAATAAATGAGACTTTTTTAAAAATCGCTCAACCAAAATTTTGAATGAAAAATTATGGTATGGTAATGATGCTATGGATTCTTTTTATCAACGGTCATTTATCGCTATATCGGCAAATCTATGTGAATGGAGATATATTGGTTAACATACGAGCATTTTTATTAATCGCTCAAAATTGTTACATCAACCCCTTTTTCGGCTTGCTATTTATACTAGATATAACATGTAAGTGGAGTTGTATTTGCCATACATCGACACTATACAATTAATTATTCTTAAAATTATTATTAATTTACTTTGTACTTAGTAGGTCACTTAATTTAAAGAAAATCCTAATAAATTACTTTTAATATTTTAAGGTTAGAAACAGAAAATTATAGTTTTTGTTGTGTATAGTGTATGTCAGTTAAAAAAATCAAAAAATATTCGGGATAGAGTATGATATTTGGTTTACATTGAATTATATCTCGGGCTGAGTGGCTTTTTATTGTGGTTATTCAGTACAGTATTTTGGGTTACAAAATATTTTGATAGCTTTATTTACCCATATTTTACTGTATGGGGATAATTTATTTAGGTACATACATATTTTGAAAGTATAGCTACTTATACGAGTATATACGATCGTGCCTGCACAACACCTCCTTCTTCACTGTCTAAACTATTTTCGTTTTAGTTATCTTTTCTAGCGATATGTATATTATGTAATGTGCAAACAGCATAAATAATGGGCGTATCCAACGGGCTTAGGTCTCACTAAAAATGTAGACCTCATCCGCTGGATACAAAATCTCAACAAAAAAAAGTTACATTTTTGTTTAGGCCTCCTAAAACAATTATTTCCATTAAATTATCCATTTTCTTGTATTTTTATTTTTTCTAATTTTTTTATTTAGCTTTCAAATTTCAGAAATTCAAATACACTAGACAAATCGCTAAGTTCTTGGGGAGGTGTCTAAGGATTTTAATGTTAATTTCGGATTAATTTTTTTAAAATAAAATTCCTTCCACATAATATGGCAAGAATTTTATTTAAAAACAAATAAGCCAAATCTAACAGTAAAATTTTTACACGCCTCTCATAGAATTTAACGATTTGTAGATGTAATACTCTTATTTGGACCCGACGTCATGGTTTTTTGGGTTTTCGATTAGAACCTTTATTCACATTTACAAAAGTTCACCCCTCCATTCCCTATTGACAATCCCTTTTGCATAAAATACCGTATCAATCATATAACAGTGAAGACGCATGTCGTTTTTATGGATTTCGGGTCACTGATTATGAATCTCTAGTCACATTTACAAAATTTCGCCCTTCCTCCCTTATTAATAACCGTTATTCGCCAAATAACCCAAATCTTATGAAATTCGATTTCTTTCTCGCTTTATTCATTTAGTAAGGCCAACAATATTTTATTTTAAACTGACCATACAAAATCGGGGGGGGGGGGGGGGGGGAGGGGAGCGGACACTATTAACTACAACCTCTTATGTGTTTGATGGCAGAAATCTACGGGACTATATTACTTTTAAATTATAAACACACTTTATGTATAATATAAAGTTTAAAAAGCATAAACAATCATTGCTTTTTTAACATTTACTAATATTGTAAAACATATTATTATACTCTACAGACCAGGGTGCTGATTCTCTAAAAAATAAGATAATGGGTAAACGTGTAAACCAAAGCAACCTTGATTATACAAGCCATAATCTAAAAAACGAAGCTTTTATAAGGGAATTAAAAACGAGGAAAAAACCAATATTTTCATAGTAAAACACATAAAACATATGGGAAATCACTATTTTTCCGAAGACAAATTTGTAAATGAAAACTTTGCAAATTCTTAATTATGATTTCTGAAATATTTTCGTAAATGTTTGAATTTCAACATATATAAATCTCGTTTAAGTAAATCGTTTTCATTTTCTTGTAATATTTGGTTTATTTAAACCAAAATATAAAAAAAAGTTCGTAACAACAGCATTCTGGTCAAATTAAAAAGAAAAGCTGACACAAATCGTGTGCATTAAGCCAATATACATAGATGGCAGTGGGCAGTAAACATTTTGAAAAACCGTACCAAAAATCGCCACTTGGGGAAATTTAAGGTCAAAAATTGTAGGAAAAGCGAAACAAATTCTCAAAATATTAAGAACGTGTCATAATTTTGTGATTAAACAATTTTTTTCGTATTTTGCTGTATAAATCTGAGACATCTAACGTACACTAGTAAAACTAAATATAAATGTAGCAAGTATTATTTTAATTCGTCAGAGCCAACTTTGATGTATTTTTCAAAATGAAAGTTCGAAAAATATATTTTAGAAATAATTTAATTTTAATATTTCTGCAATTAATATTTACTTAATACCAATAATAACCCTATCTACTAGTCCATCCATCCCAAGCTTCCTTCAAAGGCCGGATGGAGCATGGACCACAAATAGTATGGAATCGCTGGAACTACTATTGGAGACTCACTTTCCTGGTTGTTCCGAATCTGCACCTACTTTATCAGTAGGTAAAAGGGCAAGCAGCCTCGTAGGTGAAATTATTAGCAGAAGAAAGATTCTGTGGGCTATAAGCAGTTTTAAACCATACAAGTCACCAGGGCCTGATGGTATTATCCCTGCGGATATACAAAAAACTACGGATCTAACCATTCCCTGGTTAGAGGTAATTTTTAGAGCCAGCCTAGAACTATGTCACATTCCCAGTAAATGGACGGAAGTGAAGGTTGTCTTCATACCTAAGGCGGGAAAACGCTCACATTGCAGTCCCAAAGACCTTAGACCAATCAGCTTGTCTTCTTTCCTGTTTAAAATACTGGAAAGACAAATAGAAGCTCATATTAGAGGCAAGATTGTGCCGGAAAAGCTGTCCAAATCTCAACATGCCTATTGCAAGGGGAGATCTGTAGAAACTGCTCTTCATTCTCTCACATATTTCATTGAAAAATCTTTCGAATATGGAGACTACGCGATGGTAACCTTTTTGGACATTGAGGGAGCCTTTAACAACGTGCTAACAGGGGCTATAACTCGGGCACTTTCGAATCTAGGAGTGGAGGATTCTCTTAAGGACTGGATAGATCAGATGCTAAGAGGCAGAATCATAAATGCCAGTCTGGGGAAATCCTCCGCCAGAAGATTTGCAAGCAGAGGCACGCCGCAGGGTGGCGTACTGTCCCCCCTTCTCTGGAACTTGGTCATAAATGATCTGTTGCTGAGGCTGGAGGATACTGGCTTCAAGGTGGTTGCCTATGCGGATGATGTCGCTATTGGCGTTCGGGGAAAATATCCCGGGACACTTAGCGAGCTTATTCAAAATGCTCTGGGCATTCTTTCATTATGGACCAATGGTTGTGGGCTAAGTGTGAACCCACAGAAAACCGAATTGGTTCTCTTCTCTAGGAAATATAAAATTCCTCATGTCGATCCTCCTACTTTAAATGGTTTCAACTTGGCTTTTACAGGTGAAGCAAAGTTCTTGGGTCTCGTCTTAGACAGTAAATTAAACTGGAAACCGAATATTACGGAAAGGGTAAAGAAAGCTACGGTAGCGCTATACTCCTGCAAAAATGCAATTGGGAAAGGTTGGGGGCTGGATCCCCACATGGTCCTTTGGCTATACACAGCAGTAGTTAGACCCATTCTTCTGTATGGGGTAACAGTTTGGTGGCCTGCTCTGGACAAAACTGTCAACCTAAAGTTGTTGACAAAAGTTCAGAGAACAATCTCTTTGTGGATCAGTGGTGCAATGAGGAGCACATCCACTCAGGCACTGGAGACTCTGCTATTTCTAACTCCTCTAGATATCATGGGAAAACAGTGGGCAGCTAGCACTGCCATACGACTGAAATCCACCTTAATGTGGACCTGTAATAACACAGGGCACTCATCTATACTTTGTAACAAAGGGCTTCCCAAGACCACCGACTATACTGTCCCGTCACTATCTTTTGATAGAAAGTTCCGGACTATTATACCATCTAGAGAGGACTGGATGATGGATACAGTTTTGGAACCAGGAGTTTTGAACTTCTTCACTGATGGTTCAAAACGGGATAGAGGAGTAGGGGCTGGGGTGTTCTGCGAGGAACTCATGTTAAACCTCTCCTTTCGTCTCCCTGACTACTGCAGCATTTTTCAAGCTGAGGTAACTGCGATAAAGGAAGTTGCGGACTGGTTGAGGTATAATGTAATATCGACTAGTGATATTCGCATATATACGGACAGTCAGGCAGCCATTAAAGCGCTTCAATCACACCTTCTCACGTCGAAAGTAGTCCAGAGCTGTCTCTCATCTCTTAACGAGATGACAGATCAGTTCAACATCCATATCATATGCGTGCCAGGACATTTCGTTAGTACGGGGAACATGAAAGCCGATGAACTGGCTCGACGTGGTACAACGGACCACATTTCAAACAGCAAAAAGGATATTGAAATTCCTCTTGCGGTATGTAAACTGCTGCTTCAGGAGGAAGCCAGTAAGTTGACGAATGACAGATGGTCAAATAGTACCTCATGCGTAATAACTCGGCAAATCTGGCCAAAGTTGAACTTGGCGAGATCCAAACAGCTGATCTCACTTCAGCGGAGTCAGATCAGTGTGGTTGTTGGAGTGATTACGGGGCACTGTCTCATAGGCAGACATGCAAGTAGACTTGGTTTCTTCTCACATGACTACTGTCGTAGTTGCGAAGACGAAGAGGAGGAAGAGACAGTACTTCATCTTCTTTGCACCTGTCCTCGTCTGGCACGAAACAGACTGAATTTTCTAGGGGCACACCTGTTCAACGACCTGGCGGAGCTCAGCGAGAAGGACGTCAGGAGTATCCAGCGCTTCATAGCAAGCTCAAAGTGGTTTCAATGAGTTGGAGGAAAAATTTTTAATTTGTGGTATGGCTACGGACCTTTTTGTGTCTATGCCTGGTCCTGGTGGACCGCCACCCAAACCTAACCTAACCTAACCTAATACCAATAAACCCTTCCTGGCTATTGCTGCTAAAGGTATGTAGAACCCTTTTGTATAAAAATTTTGTAACATTTTTGCTTTTTTCAATGAAAAACTTGAAGCTAAAAAACACCATTTTTACTATGGATTCCTATGGAAATCAGTGAAAAGTTATACCACTAAAAAAGCTTCTAAAAAATACGTCATAATGATTATGGCTCTATACTCTAGAAGGCTCTGGTAAAACACATAAAACATATGGGAAATCACTTTTTATCCTAAGACAAATTTGTCAATGAAAACGTTACAAATTCTTAATTACGATTTCTGAAATATTTTCATAAATGTTTGAATTTCAACATATATAAATCTCGTTTAAGTAAATCGTTTTCATTTTCTTGTAATGATTGATTTATTTAAACCAAAATATAAAAAAAAGTTCATAACAACAGCATTCTGGTCAAATAAAAAAAGAAAAGCTTACTACAAATTGTGTGCATTAAGTCAATATACATTACATAGATGGCAGTGATGGCAGTACACATTTTTTTAAAATCGTACCAAAAATTGCCACCTGGGAAAATTTTAAGTTCAAAAATTGTAGGAAAAGCAAAATAAATTCTCAAAATATTAAAAACGTGACATAATTTTGTGATTAATCAATTTTTTTCCGTATTTTTCTGTATAAATCTGAGACATCTAACGTACACTAGTAAAACTGAAGATAAATTTAGCAAGTATTATTTTAATTCGTCAGAGCCAACTGTGATGGATTTTTCAAAATGAAAGTTCGAAAAATATATTTTAGAAATAATTTAGTTTTAATATTTCTGCAGTTAATATTTACTTAATACCAAAATACCCTTCTTGTATATTGTTGCTAAAGATATGTAGAACACTTTTGTATAAACATTTTGTAACATTTTTGCTTTTTTCAATGAAAAACTTGAAGCTAAAAAACATTATTTTTACTATGAATTCCTATGGAATTCAGTGGAAAGTTATACCACTAAAAAAGCTTCTAAAAAATACGTCATAATGATTATGGCTCTATACTCTAGAAGGCTCTGTGTAAACTCGTAAAAAGCAAAGCTTCCTTTCATCAGTTTGCAATTTTTCGATTTTTTTTTAAGTTAATTTGAACCGAAAAGTTGCGAATTCATTAAAGTAGGCTTCGATTTTTGCAAAATTACACGTTTACCCATTATCTTATTTTTTAGAGAATCAGGGTGCATCACGCTTATTCTATAAAAAATAAGATAAAGTGTAAACGTGTAAACTGGTAAATTTTGTGATTTTTTACTCACATTACATTGTTTTATTCTCTCTTTCGGTTTATTGTTTATCACGTTTACACATTATCTTATTTTTTATAGAATAAGACTACTGGAGTTGATTTCATTTTGTTTAATTAAAATTAGTTGTATTTTTAAACTTCTACGTATATGTTGCAATACTGTCTTTTATAAGTAATTTTACATAACGACTGCAGCTTGAGCGAAGGTACATTGTAACTAAAATAATAGACCATGTAAAGGTTGTAAATGTAGTTCGACCCTCTTATTAGTGTTTTATGGTCCTTACGGTATTAGTAAAGCCAATCCAATGTAAAAAAACCTAAATAAAAAGTTGTTTTTTTGCAATCGAACTACTGTGCAGCAAGTGTAGTCGACAGTCTACCAATGAGATTATTCTATATTTCATAAAGCAGACACCGAAAACGATATTTTCACTCCAAAATAAAATTCGTTAAAAGCCACGGCTCGAGTGGAAAGCCGGAATCGCCGTGTAAACAATTTATTTGATTTTATATAGAATTAAATTTTGCACAGAAATGTGCTCGCAACTTTAGTCGCTTTCACACGTACCATAATGCACTACCGAAGTGTTTTTGATAATTCGCTTTCATATGTCTTTGCACACGCATCGAAGACTGCTAATTTGGCTGAAGCTCGACTATAGGTTCATTTCGAATTTTATAAATTGGGTGCCAAAAATGTATTTGTAACTTTGGTAGTAGATTTGTACATTTCACATGACCATTTTTCGGATTTTGAAATTCAGTTCGGATTATGGTGCATGTGAACGTGATTGTTGACGTCATCAAAATGGCGGAATAACAAGCAAAACCGGGAAAACGTTTATTTACATAAAGGATTCGCCTATTAGCATCGCAACAAATTAAAGTGCTAATGCTATTTTATGGTTTTGAAACAAATTGCCTCTGTAAAATTCATTGCCAACCGTCTATATTCTCAATAATTTCGTTCATTTCAAATTTTAGTCTGTTCCATCAAATAATCCACTATAAGCTTTGCATTTCGATAATTGACCGAGATGCGCTGGGTTGAGACAGTGCTATCATCTGACAACTACCAGTTGACAATTAATAGGACCAATGCCCAAAAAAAGTGAAGAGCCCATAAAACCTTTAATTTAAAGGGTATTTATTTTTATTTATTTATTTTATTTATTTATTAAGTAACTTGAATTTAGAATTGTCACTTCATCATAAACATACTATTTTGAGCGTGGAAGCTCATTTATAATAGTGTGTAAACTCAAGAGATAGACAACTTAATTTTGTTAACAAAAATACATAGGTTCAGCCAAGATTACATCTAAGATGTTGCCATTCCGAATGGTGTAGGCAATTTGCTGTTCTGCTTATATTTTAATAAGTACTCCGTATTTCATATTATTGAAGGCAACTTCAACTGCGTAGTTGAAGCATCTTGACCGGTTGACTCTACTTCAATCCAAAGTTGTGACCAATAAATGTTTAACGACACTTAGTTTGGTACTTGCTTGAATTTATTTTATACCCCTCGCATCACGGGTTTCTACAGGTATACAAATTAAAAATCAAAATTTTGAAAAATTCAAACTAAAAATATTTTTTAACTTTTGGCTGACACGAAAATCAAAGCACATTATTGTATTGGTATCTCTGTTAACCATTTTGATAAATTTTGTCTCAGACAACTCGTAGCGATGGCCTTCCCCTTCGCTCGAATTCTTTGCGAATAGCGCTGCTACGTGGATGAAAGCCAGTAGCTATCAGGCGAATTTAGCTGAGTATATTCAAATTGAAGGAGATTTCTGGAATTTATGGAATATGCCCAACTGTTTGGGGGCAATCGACGGCAAACATATCGCCTTACAGTGCCCACCAGGATCAGATAGCCACTTTTTCAATTATAAGAAATAATTTAGCATAGTACTAATGGCTGCCTGCGATGCTAGGTACACATTCACGAACATTGTTGTTGGTGCGTATGGATCCCAAAGGGACGGAAATGATTTTAAGTTGAATCAACCTATTTAAATTTATTTAAACGAATATTTTTTTTTTAGTTATCTTAGCCTCAACAAAGATATTTCATAAATGTATGTGCCATCAAATTGGGTAGACTGGGAAGATTCGAGCCGTACAATGCACGAAGTCTATGGCGCAGCGAAGTTGGCCGATCTTTGGGATCAATAGCTCCATCTCAGACCACACGCATTATTGGCGGTAGAACGGCATTGGATCTGTGAGGTGAATTGTGTGCATTTGTTAATAACGAGGGCAGATTGTCTTGCATGAATTAAAATAAATAAATAAATATCATTTATAAATTAAACAAAATAAATCTTCTATTTTCATTGTTTGAATACACAGCAGTTCATTAGATAATAAAATTATATAAAAAATAATGAAATAATAAAAATTCCATAAAGTATCAGTCTTTAGCCCATTTTGTCTTCAATATGAAGCCGAGCTCGTCGTAAGTCCACCACAAATTGCATAATTTGGGCTAAAGCGCTATCGTAGTCGATATCGGGTAATGGTTCGAGCATCGAACAAATTCTGTCCAGGTGCATGCCTTCCAGTGACTTCAGTGATTTGCAGCGGTTGCTGAACGGTGTTTCTAGCCTGAATACATTCGGCGGCGGATTTAATGGTTTCAAATGCTTCTTCATAAGCCAAGTTTTTTCTTTTAACTGAGTCTTCCTTGAACATATTTCTGTACTAGTACCCGTTTAACAGTTTGATATATCGGTGTCCAAATTGTAGTTGTTGTCCTCCGCTGTATCAACAAATACGTTTTTCGAGTTCTAAATAAATACATATAATAAAACACAGAAATGCACGTATAAACCAATTACATAAAACTTACTTTCTTGGCCGGACGGAATCCTTTAAAAATAGCATACTTTCCTAGTATGGCCAATCGTCGTTAGGCACTGCTTCGTTCCCTGTTGGAAGATATCTTTTTTTCCTTATTGAGCCGTTCTCTCAAGACAATCCATTTACGGCGACATTCCTCCACTATACAAATTTCAATATTAATTATGTACAAAAGAAATCCATAATAAACACACTATTGTAGAGATACTCACTTGCTAATCCTGTTGTCTTCGCCAACTCATTCCAGGCCTCGCCCTCGCAACAATGTCCTTGAAATTCTTACTTTTTTTTATCATAAATACATATAGGATTTCGAACGGTTTCGATAAGCGCATCATAAACATTTTCCATCTAAAAAGAATACAAAAAATCTTAATTCGATCTTTATACTTGTTTTAATATGGTCAATTAATGAGAATAAACAAAAATACAAAAAAACAATTACGCAGAAGATTTTTTTTTGTGTATAGACCCATTTATTTAATTATTGGCATGAATTCGATAACAAATCTAATTAGCTTTTATAAATATTGTACATATTTATGTTATAATACTAACAATTTTATTAAATATTAGCTATATTTTATCACAAGCACAGCAGGATATACAACAATAGTTATTTACGTCAAAAGGGCGGTAAATGAGTTGTTACAGTACGAGTTTGACGTTTATGGATGAGGCGACGAAGGAGCCGAGTCCAGAATTTTGAACGAGTACTGTAATGATCATTTAACGTACGTGTAACGTACAACGTTTTATTTCATACTATACATGTGACATTAATTCGATTTTTTCTTTTAAAATTAAATTTTAAAGTAAAAACATAAATTTTAAATTTAAAGAAAATCAATTCAAATAATTTTCAAATTATTAAGTTACCCTAGTTATTTTTTTTTTTTGTATATTTTTCTGCACTGTAATAGCTCGTTTTCCGGACACTTTTTTCTGTACCGTAATGAGTCGTTTTCCGGACTGAAATCAATCACGTAAACATTGATTTTCGGTATAGTATGAAATAAAAGATTTTTATTTCATACTATACCGAAAATCAATGTTTACGTGATTAATTTCAGTCCGGAAAATGGAACATTACGGTACAGAAAAAAAGTGTCCGGAAAACAAGCTATTACCGTACAGAAAAATATAAAACCAAACATACAAAAAATAACTAGGGTAACTTAAATCCGATAAACGTTGAACTCATACTGTAACAACTCATTTACCGCCCTTGCGACGTGAATAACTATTGCGCAACGTTTTTGAAATTTTTATGGATTTTCTTTAAAACAAAAGTCTATTGACGTTTCTATTTTTAATTTTTTGTTTAAGTTTGTACGCAAATTGTAGCACTACCAATTTTTTTAAAGTGACAGTTGAAATTGAACGAAACTTCGTTAAATTTCTTTCTTAAGTTAATTTAATTCTTCTACGGGCGAATATATACAAATGCCATTTATCGCATTCTTAATTTTTCTTAATTAAAGTTTATAAGTTTTTTAAAGTTATGTATAGTTACCGCTTTACTTATTCTCCTAAATTCTTCTAGTCTTCGGATTTAGCAGCCAATGTTTTAACAATACATAAACAATTTAATTAAAATATGTGGGAATTACCATGCCATACACTAACTTACCGTTAAATATATCTAAAAATTATATTAACAATTGGACGACTACAATCAAAATATTTTTACTAAACAGTCTTTTTGAATTTGAAATTTCAAGTATTAATAAACGATTTATATTTTGGGAATTTAGATATAAAATTAATGATGCCAGAATAAATTTGGTTAAGATCGTCCGTATCACTCTTTTTGTTGACAAGAATTTCATGATTACTAACAATGTGTGAGCCATTTCCAAAAATGTTGTTCACTGTCCAAAATTTATACGTGATCAAATTTAAATGTGTGCGCAGTATCAAATGAATGCAGGCATAATGTGGTAGCTTGAGAAATTCTAATAGGTGGTTCGATGTCCGATTTTGTTGTGAAATTCGGTTTTTTGATAATTTTATTGAATTTGCGCAAAATGCTGGAAATTTGGTCACTAAGATTTTTAATTTAATAAATTTATTTATACGAGTATATTAAATTTTGATGAACATTACTATTAGTACCGAAACCGATCGTATTCTCAATTTGCCCATACTATTATCTTGATTAAACTGATTGATTAATTTGTTGATCAAATATTTCGGGCATTTATTATTGGCCAGATAAATCCTTATAATTTGATTAGTATCAACGATGTAGTTAATTTTTTCACCCGGTAAACGAAACCAAAAGCCGTATTAATTCGCTGATTTAAAGGGTGAAAACTATATTAATATTGAGAATTCGACCCAACGATAATTTTTTCTCGTACCAAATAGTGTCAATTTGACCGTTATTCTTCCGAACTAATTATGTCTAAAAATGGTAATTTATTATCCGCTTTTATTTCTAAAGTGAATTTTAAAAGTCAATCAATATCATCATCCGGCACTCACAACAATAAATCATCGACGTATTTTTTAATAAACAAGATATTAAACTCAACTGAGCTCAAGATGGTGTCAAGTAGCACTTTTGTTACGACATCAGCCACTATAAAGGTGAACCCATCGCAACGTCATTTTTCTGTTTAAAGTAGCTGTTCAACAGGCTAAAATATCCTGATTTTAAACAAAATTCTAGAATATTTAGAAATTTTGTTTTGGGTATTCTGGTATGTGGGGTGGCTCTATCATTGAAATACATATTCTCTCAATTATCCTAATTTATCAATTTTTTAAAATTCTTCAAAATATTTTGATTTGAATCTAAAATTTATTGAAAGGTCTTAGCATGTTTTTACAATTGATTTTTAGTTTTTAATATATTTGATAGTTAAAGTTCTTGACGTTATCGATTCTCTTACAGGCCCCTCAGTATTAAAGTTTAAATCATCGACAATTTTTAAAAAATTGGTTCAGACATCAGAAAATTTATAAATTCGGAATGTTAAATCATTAAATTTTTATAACTTTCCTAATTCTTTCAATATACCTCATAATTCTTAATATTCTATTTTAATATTTTTAAATACAATACATAGTTAATTTGTTTAATTACTTCAAAATATTAATTGATTAAAAAATGAAAATTATAAAACATCTAACCAAAAAACTGCTCTGCTAGTAATTTCCACCAACTTTACATCAACCACGGTTTGGTCCACAGTCAGTTTTTGTACACGAGTATTGTTCATAATTCTGTTGTTTTTCTTTAATTAGAAATAATTAAATTCTTTAAACTAAATCAATTGGAATACACTAGTAACAGAGAATTGTGAAAAAATTTAATAATTTTGAAACACTAATTTACTCAGGTGTAAAAATGTAATTTGTCTTACTAAAATTTCGACTGAGCTACAATTGTACTATAAAATTTTATTAAGATCGTGTTTGCAAATTCGCATTAAATCGAACTCAATGCCACAAACGTAAATCGTGCTCGTAAGATTTTTTTTTCTTGTAACTAAATGATGAAATCCAAAGTAAAAACGTAAAATTGTTTAGGGTGAATTTCCTGTTCCGATATTTTTGCTTTCGCGCGTCACACAGTATATCATGTGTACATACATTATGTATCCAAGAAAACACAATTGAAATTTTCATCAGCCAATATTTTAGAACATAACAAGAGTAACAAGAATATTTACCGAGAGTTGTATACAAACATATTTTATTAATAAATTAATTAAGGTTAATAAAAAATAAAAATTCTAAGAATTTGTATTTTCGGCTAAATACGATTCTACTCGCACACAAATACAAACCTGCAATCGCGTGTGCTGACGTACAATAAGAATAAAATCTTAACTAATACATTTATGTGGTTGAACTTTTTCTAGCATATATATGTATATGCACAAACACATTTTACGTGTTACGTCTTTCATATCAATATGAACATAAAATAAAATTTGTAGTTCAGTATATATCAGACTTTCAACTGAATAAGTTTAATAAAAGTGAAAAAAAAAGTGTTTAAATAAATTAAAATTTTTGTGTTAAATAATTTTTTTTGAAATAAAAAATTTTTAATTAAAAACAAAAGTAAATATATTTTTTAAATTTATATTTATTTAAATAAATTTTTTTTTTGCTTAATTCGAAACGACGAGTTAATTTAATTTTAATTTTTTTTGAATAAAAAATTATTATTTATTTTAAAGAAATATAGTTTTTTGAAAATCACCAAATAGGTGAGAGGATACAACAAAAAAAAAAAAAAACTCTCCAATCACATTGTGTTGTAATGTAAACAAAGTTAAATAATTTTGAAAGTGATTAAAACTTCGATCAATATGATTATTCTAACTAAATCATTTTAATAGCATTAAGTGTTTGTTAATTTAATCGATTTATGAGTTGTATACGTTACAACAATAATAATATACCTACGCCACTGCTTGTTTATATCCTTTTTGTTATTCAGTCTAACCAACAAAGCATTTTGTATCCTTTGCCGTATTCATTATAATTCTTAATATCTCTACAATAGTGATGTTGCACAGTTAAACATTTTTGTGTGTTTACTAGTTCTTTCAACATTTAATAATCCGAATAACAAAATTGTGGGGAAAATATAGTCCCTTTCTCATACAACATAATATGACCTCTGTCAAAGTCAAATGAGAATATGTATTTTGTACCATCAAACAAGCATGATATAGTACAGTTTATTAAATCGAGTTTTTGGTAAATTAAGGAAACTGCTGGGGACCTTTGCTTTTATAAAATCGTAGTAAATATTTCTCGGTGTGTTTTATGTGAGATTTAGTGCGAATGATAACTTGTTGATTTCCATATTAAATGTTTGCAGCTGTTAGTGAAAATCTTTAAGGTGGGATATATTGTATATATCTGGTTATTACTATAATATGTTTACCGGGAATTATTAACTTATGATTAGGCGCGGTCCATGAACCGTGAATTTTATCAATTTAGTCAATGACAATTTGTTTATTATGGTTTTTAGTTTAATTCTTGAAAAATAGATTTTTGTCATTTATTTATTCAGGAAGTGTATTCTAACTGCAATTTGAACATAACTTAAAAACCATATACCAAATATAGTAGACATTTTTATTAGTAATTAACTGACATCAATTTATCGATTTTATATTTCAATTTTTTATTTTTATATTTTTCATTGAAAGTCGTTAATCTTGAATTAACAAACTGCAAAATTTGTACGTTAGCTTTAGTTAACAAAACAAAAAAACCAACTTTCATTTTCTATCAATTTAAACGAGATACTGAGGTTGAGGTGAAGATAGAAATTTGGTGCGTTTGTGTTTGTGGATATGGATGTGGCTCTGAGATTAAATTTCAAGAGGTTACGTTCCTAGACTAAATAAATTAAATCGCGTAACAGGTTTTTTATATATGTAAATATCATATTATGTATGCACCAGCAGATATAAATAAACGAATAAATTATCGTTAATTATGAATATTAGATAGCTTGGTCGAATTTTTTAAATTGTTAACATTTTTTTTTTGTATAGATAGACACCAAAACTCGACCGGTCCATTTATATTGAAAGTAGTATTACTAGTTTGTTAAATGCCGTGGAAATATGCTTAAACCGACACATTTTGTTTGTATATATACTGCACAAAAAAATGTGTTTCCTAAATGCATAATGCGTGACATTTTTTCTAATGCTTTAAAAATACAGTGAACGAAATAAAAATATTTTTTTTTGTTTGGCTAAAAGTGAAATCTAAAAATATAAAATAATTTAATAGTTTTTAAAAAAACAAAAAACAGATGTAGCCGACAAAGACTAATTTTTGTTTACAAGCGGAGACCCAAACTACTTTTGTAGCTAAATCGATTATACATAATACTCGAGCATTAATCATACATTTTATCACGTTTCATATTTCCCTCAATGATAACAAATTTGTGTCATTCATTATCATGTATAATGTACATCCTTGATTTATGTAAATAAATTATATATTTTCTATAATTATATCTTCTTCCTTATAGGTTATTATTTCTTTGTGACACCATAAAGAAATTTAAATCTTAAACAACAAACTACTTCCACTATAAGATTATGGAGTTTCACGATGTAAGAATTCTATGTGTTTTTAGAGCAATAAGCAAATTGAATTTCAAAATGTTATTTATGCATAATAATTATACTGATTAAACGTAATTGGTGATTAGCATACATGATAATTGTTTTAAATTATATTAATTAACAACAAGTACATAATTTTAGTTAAATATAATTTATTTGTTTTAAAACACTCACTAAATGCTTTAACATTATTTACGTAGAAATAGTTGCATGTTTACCTGTTGATATGATATAGGTTTTGGTTTGGGTTTAACCATAAATTAAGGCACCGTAAAAATTTGAAATGGCCACATATAAATTCTAAAATTTCGAGGAAATGATGTCGTCAAAATTTGGAAATTCTGTGTTTAACCGATACTATCACTCACTGAAAGAAAAGTATGATCATATTAAGCGATAAAGACGCCATGCAAGTAAATTTGCTGCGCGATGTGCTAGATCAGTTCTTTTTGTTCTGTTGTGCTTATTTTCTCTTACGTTTTTAACAAAAAAGTACTGACTTAGCCTAGCACTAGGCCACATCATATTCCGAATTTTAATTTTCTACGGTTAAAATTACGTAATTTGCGTATTTAGATCTTAAATCATCCAGGTTAGGCTTAGTTGATGATCAACTGGCATTCTCAAAAGACGGCTTCCAAAACGATTTTTTTAGGATTTCTAAAATTTGTTAGTCTGACATAAGATAAGAGAAATCACAATAAACAAATGCATAAATATATCACCTTTGGCAATCAAATTTTACCTTTTTTCAGTTCTTCCAGCTTTTATATCAAAATTAACGCATTGACAAAATTAACAACAGAAAAATGTCTGCAATAATATTGGAGAAGTAATCCAATTTGGAACTAACCCCCTCGTTTGGGTACTAAAGGTGAAAATCGATGTTGATCTGTACATAAAAGTAAGAAAATAAAGAAAAATTATGAAACAATAAAATTAAGTAGACGATAGAAGAACCATAGTGTTAAACCTACCGTTTAGGTATTAGGAATAAACAAATTTTTTTAAGGTGAGCTTGCTAATATTGTAGTCGAAATACTCCTATTGTGGTAGTAATGGGTTCGTTCTGACCATACTCAGTTCTGTGAAATATAATTCTGAAAGCTGGTAACGTTCTCAAAGCCCGAGCATTTACATTTAAAATTATCTTTTGGCAGATAGTATTTGGTAAACAAAAAACAAATCTGCAACGGTTACTTAATGGAATTGTTGCATCGTCTTAAAATCCTAAATTAAATTCTAATCCGCACATGTAAATTCTATGTAAATTAGTAAATATGTATTTAGTAAATCATTAAAGTATGTAATGATTAATTATCATTAGGGAAACCAAAAAAATGCCCGAAAAAATCGGTTTTAGGCGCTTAAAATACATATGCTGTAAAAATGGTATTTTATGCACTTAAAATATGCTCTAAAAATTGGTAATATTTCAAACCCAAGATTTATTTTAATTACTTTTGTAAGTTTGTTGTTATTTAATTTTTATGTGCATTTAATTTTTGAATGGTATCTGTCACAACTTTGATTTGTTCAGCCAGCAGTTGTCCATGCAACAGTTGGTTTGTGATTCGGATCGAGGCTGACTCTTCATCGACCAACGCATCGAATGCTCGCATTATTTTATCACTTTCATTCGCATAATACTTTGCTGCTGCGAGCCAAGTTCACTATCGTGTAGTAATTTGCTGTGGTGGGAGTGCGAAGCCGGGCTCCGTTTGGAAATAAGGCGATCTAAATACTTTAGGATGGGAGCCGCGGATTTCTTCCCACATACGGTGAAGACCATGAGCAAGGCAAGTAACATGTGTTACTTTTGGATAAAACATTTGCACCGCCCGGGCTACTTTCACCATGTACGGCGTTACGTCAGTTATAAAGAGTAAAATTAAATCTTTATTGAAATTAACCGCCGAGTAATTGTGGTGTGATTTGCTTTATCCAGTAGTGAAGTATTCAACAAAAATTTTGCGACTATCTTATCCGAAGCCAGTACACCAATTATGACATTTTCCACATACCTGCCAGCTACATCAGTAGTCTCATCAATTGATATCCACAAAAACTTTCTTGGTATAGGCGTTTTACATGGTTTGTCCGTAAGCTTGCTTCCAATGGAACTTTGAATTCGCTGTATTTTTCAAAAACATGTTGTATCTTTGCATTTCGATTTAAATAACAGGATATCCGCCGCAATAAATATACCACACAAATCTTGTGCAAACTAGACGTCTGTTGCGTGGCTCGGGGATTCGCCAAAATATTCAATGGCACTCAAAATGTATAACCTCACAAATAAAGAGCGAGATTATATTTACCACTTAGAACGTTAGTGGAAGGGTTTTGCACAATTGAAGAGTCGTGAATACCATATATCAACATTCTTTCATATTTTGATATAAAGTCGACAAAGTACCATCATAGGTGAAAACTGGAATTAAAACCAACTTTTAATAAGGAATAATCCCTATGGCCAAATTTATTTTTTTAATATCTTAAAACTAATTCACTGCTGGTGGTGCTAGCTTCAGTAAACAGGAACAATGAACAGAAAAACTGGACAATGGAATTTAGAAAAAAATGCCAATTGTATACTAATTACACCAATTTTATGCAATATATGCCAATAATATATAAAATATGCCAAAATATGCATTTTGGGGTGGAATATGCAAAAATATGCCCTAACAAATAGAACTTAAAATCATTAGATTTTCATGAAAATGATTAACAGCTTACTCGTTTCAGGATATACCTGTACAGAAAAAAAACATGATAATGCATATTTTTGGTTTCCCTAATTATCATCAATCCGAAACAGTTGTATTATTACTATACAGTTCAAAATGTATGCATTTTTAAACAGGCTTTATCATTTCTCGTTCTTTGCTTCCTGGGGAGTCGAAACGAAGTTGAAATAAATCAATAAAGGAGTTCCAATAAGAGCAGCCATGCACAAAAAATGTGATCGTGCAAATTTTTTTATTGTAGAACAACAACTATAGAAAGAAAAAGCTTAGAAAGATACTTTACATGATATACAATAAATATTTTTGATAGTTAGATCTATCACAACTCATTCCTAATAGGAAAATATCCGATACAAATTCTTACAAATTAGAACAATTATATGTCAATACCAAACATCTACTCGTTCGATTTGTGTGTTTTTTGCTTTTTAACCTCGTAGAGGTTCATTCAGATACTTAAAAGGTGGTAAATTTTAACGGCTCCGTGAAATAAGTTAACGGAAATTAATACCGCCGGCCAAAATGAATCAATTTCGCGACCTTTTAAACGCGATATCAATCAATTTTTTAAAAAGGTGGATTAATGAAATCATGAATTAATTTATTCTACTAGTTTGACAATAAATTAAATACAAGTTGCTTAGTTTTTTTTTCATAAAGGTGTAAGGCAGGGCTGCGGATTCGATAAAATAATTCTTCGACTCCTACTCCGATGTATTAAAAATTGACTATTCGGCTCCAAATCCGACTCCGACTTCAACTCTAACTTCTACATGTAATCAAAATACATATTATAAAATTCATAATATTGCTCGGATTCAAATTCTTTCATCATAAAAACATAATTTAACCCTTGTGTACGCACCCCGCTACCCTATAAATCATGAATTTTTGTAATCCGAAGTCGTTTCGATTTCTCTTGGTCATCTAAAAAATTTTCGAATTCATGCTTTTCTTCTACTTTTTTAATAGGATTTTTTTTTGGTGGTTAATAGATGAAGATGCCGGCTGGAGTTCATATTTATCGGCGGAGTTAAATTCAGTAGTAAAATGAATTTACTTCGCCGATAAATTTGAATTTATTCCGCGCGCGTAGAATTAAATCCATGTCATTTAACTTTTAAAAAATGAATGTAATTCGTGCGAAAGTATTTCATTGAAACAATAAATAAATATCGCGGATTTAATTCACACTGAAAATGAAATTAATTTCGCCATACAAAAATTTGCGGCGGAATTATGTTCCGCCGAGTTAATTATTGCCCCACACTTTAACATGGAGTTATTCACTACACTGTTGCATAGCTAACTTGGCCACTTTAATTATATTTTCGAATAGCAACTAACTGTCAAGTGATTCGAGACTTTTGTTTAATAAAATTGACAATAATTCGCTAACCCTATGTAAATTTAACTCGTTTCAAGCAATTTGTTCTTATTAGGTGGTTCAGAAATTAATGCAGGTTTTCAACCATTTATTTAAACCGACATATCTCAGTTTAGAAAAAATTTTAATTACCGAAGTAAGAACCATTAGAATCTACACATTGTTGCCAACAAGATACAAGTTTATTAATTCCAGTTGCATAGAATTCTGAAGTTCTGGAAGCGACGAATTCTTCGAAGGCATTTTTTGCAGCTGTTTGGTCGTTGAATACTTTTCCTTGTAAGAAGTGGTAGTCAGTTGGCGAGAGGTCTGGTGAGTATGGTGGATGAGGCAGAGCTTCGTAGCCAAGTTGGTTCAACTTCTGCAGCGTCGGTTGTGCAACATGTGGTCGAGCATTATCGTGCAGAAGAATTGGGCCCTTCCTATTGACTAATGCTGGACGCAGACGTTTTAGTTCTTTGTGCATTTTGTCAATTTGTTGACAATATTTCTCTGCTGTGATATTTTCGCCAGGATTCAAGAAGCTGTAGTGGATAATTCCGGCTGACGACCACCAAACAGTCACCATAGGCTTTTTTTGATGCAGCTCAGGTTTGGAGAAGTGTTTAGGGGCTTTGCCTCGGTCCAACCACTGCGCTGAACGTCGTCGGTTGTCGTATAGAATCCACTTTTCATCGCACGTCACAATGCGATTCAGAAATGGTTCGTTTTTGTTGCGCAAAAGAAGTGAAGAGCAAACTTCATAACGGCGATTTTTTTGGTTTTCATTCAATTCGTGTGGCACCCATTTGTCGAGCTTCTTCGACTTTCCAATTCGGCTCAAATGTTCGGAAATTAATCCAATACTTACGCCTAGGTCTCCCTGCAAGCTCTCGAACAGTCGTGCGTGGGTTTGCTTCCACCAAAGCCTTCAATTCATCGTCGTCAATGGCAGAGGGACGTCCGCGACCTTTCTCATCTTCAAGACTGAATTCACCACGACGAAATTTTTGAAACCAACGTTGTATTGTGCATTCGTTAACACTTCCTTGGCCCCAAACTTCATTGATGTTTCGAGCCGTTTGTGCTGCACTGCGAAATTGGCGAAATTCTTGTTTTGACATCTTAACTTCAAAGGTCTAAAAATAGACAAAACTATCATACAATTTAGATTACAAATAGATTATGTGGTAAGAAAGAGCATAAAATAAGTTTTAAAATGACTTATAATATTAAACTCTTTGCGTAATTCTTTATTATTGAAAAATTGTTGAAACAAATAAAATCATAAAACCTGCATTAATTTCTGAACAACCTAATAATTAAAAAAAAACGCAGGTTTTCTTTATTTGAGAACTGTTACTTCTTGAAATTAGACAGATTTTCCTTTAACCACTCAGATCTAAATTTTGATTTTTTTTCTGACCTTTCATTAACGTTCACTTAATTCTGAGGTATTGGAAAAATATTAATTTTGAAGACCCAAATCTTTTTTGGGAAATATTGAGAGTTACAAAGTTAGTACGGTATAAAATTGCGAAAAATTAAGAGTTTTTTTGTGTTTTCAAATAAACCTAGCTAATTTTGAGACAAATTTTCAAAATTAAAGATTTATTTTGAAATTTTATTTATGCATATTTGAGGGAATCTACTAAATTCTGATATGTTGTATTGAATGGAAAACTTTGAAATATTTCGGAGCATGGTACTCTTTCCATCTATGTCTATCTTGTGCTAGTCATTACATTAATACATCTGCGCCACGTATTTTTAGGACGGTTAAAGGGTTCCTGTTGGTTCCACCCGAACGTAATTTTTGCAAAATTATTGTACTTCTTTCTTATTGTGTGGCCAACCTATTGCCACTATCTGCGACGTATTTTGGAGGAGATTGTACAATACATTGTTGTGTAACCGTCAACAGATTTGCGTTAGAATAATCCAGTCCGGACAGTAGATCGTTATGAGGGTTAGAGATGCTCAGTGTACGTCAAACTTGCCTTAATGCGTTGTACGCCTGGCGGGCCTTATTGGTGAAGACTAGAGCTTGCATCAATTTAGTTTTGTGGACATTTATCTTTAACCCAAGCTTTGTAGCGTTGACAGCTTCTTAGTTCAATGCCGGCAAATTTTTGAGACATGAGACAGATATAATTTGCGTAGTCTAAATCCGTGGGTTTTTGTTACGAGCGCCATTGGATGCCGTTAGGTGCCCCGGTATTAGTTTGCACCATATTGCTGTCGAGAACAACCACAAAAAGTAGTAGTACAAAGCACACCTTTGTCAAAGACATCGGGGATGAGGTTTATTATGACAACCGGGATACCATAATTTTCTGAAGTGCTGGCATCTTTCAAAATTATATCGAGCACTCTTTCCAAGTTAACAAAGAGAGGGCCAGTTACATTCTACAGACTGTTCTAATAAAATATTGATGCAGCAAACCAAGGAACGGTTTGGCCGGCATTCAGCTCGTTCACTTCTTAGCAGTTTCTCTACAGTTTGTGAGATACGATAAGTATTATTAGATCGAGCACTTTTTGGTTCGTATAGAGCAAAGTAATGCCCCTCCAGTTCTTTTTATTGCTGGAAATGGAATTCTGTAGTTTAATCACCTTCCTTTCAACGATTTTTACCCATGATTTTCCCTGACGAGATCCCTTTGAGTATATGACAAGATCTCTTCTGCACTACGTTTGCACGCATCTACCATGTTAGGCAAAGTATCTGCAGATTGTTAGCTAGATTTTTACTTAACTGCGTTGCAAACTCACCACAATGACACTGTTTTGAAAACGCTGAATGTTGAATCGGCATGTTGGGTTAAGTTGTCGATGGGCTGTTGCCGGCCGTAACCTAAAAACACCTACCAACAGTTAGTGGTCATTATAAATGTAAGTCTCACGGATGGTTTTAACATCTATTAACGAGTATTTATAAATGTTTTTGCGAATACTTACGCGAGCAAACTATTGCCATTTATAATTTTTATGCCATGGGTTTGGGCACTAATTGCATCGGGCCGGAAATAAAATCCAGGTTCAGTTGGAGTATAGTACTAGATTATCGTAATATTCCTAAATTTTGAGTGGAAACGATCTAAGATTATGTGTTTCGAGATGGGTTTGCATTTCATGAGAGATTTGTTTTTACATAAGGTGTTATCAACATTTCCATACCATTAAAACGATTGTTAGGGATTCACCCTGCACCAATAATCTTATTTCGCTGAGGCCGAACATTTCGAAGTGGTATAATGATCCATTTCTCTGCAAACATGTACAAGTTTCAATTTCTCTGATATGGTCCGAGCATTTCACATTCCAATAGCTACCCTGGTATAAAAGCAAAAGGTCGATCACGATAAATGTAGTTCAGTAGTTCTATTTAATGTGGACCAAAATTTCCCAATTTCGTGATATATCGAACTTATTATGCCTTTTTCATGTCAAATTAGACAAACAAGTAAATTCAATGTTTAATGTCTGTTAGATAACCTAAATTCTGAAACTTGTAAGCAATTGAAATATTGAAATATTAGTTGCTGGTACTAACAGCAATTTGAAACTTCAACCAACCCACCGTAGAGTAGTACACGATTATTCAGCTACAAATCGGTATGGCAAAAAGAAATCCAAACCACGCGTCATAAATTCATAAATCGCATTTTTATTATGGACGATGGATTAGGATTGAAATGGGTTTCTCTATAAAAGTGTATGAAATTTCTTGAAGTCTGCTAAAAGATGCAGTCTAGTTTTACAAAGGACTTGACAGATTGTCGGTCTAGTGGGGGGGGGGGGGGGGGGGGGGGGTTGTTGAGTAATACATTGGATAAAAAAGAAGATTTTAAAAATTACTCTATCGTCCAATTTCATGAACTATTACAGTTAAGGCATACCTCTAATATATTAAAAACATTTGTCTAATTAATGGTTCCGGATTGCTAGCTAAACTCTACCTAAATAGTTTGTGAAATAAACTGGATTAGTGGTAGCTTAATTAATCTGGTTTAGTAAACCGTAAGATAAGGGAATGTCTCCGGTTGTGGGCACAGTTTTGTTTTTGACCCATACATAATTTTCGTTTGAATCCATATTATGCGGATATATCAATATCAATGGAACGCTAGAGATCATTAGCTAACTGTTTGCTAAAGTAACTACATTGATTCCGTCAACTAGAAAAATGTTACGACCAATTTTGTGAAGTCATATTTTTTGGCAAAGAAAAAAATCGTAACCGGTTATGGGCACCCTTCGAAAATTCGCTGAAAATGGGAATAGTTTAAGGAAAACGCACCTAATTTGAAAGAATTTCGAGGTTTATTAATTTTAAAGGCCTTCAGTGGCAAACATAACAGAAAAGGCTTTTTAAAAAATTATTCAACTTCGATGGCAGAGGCTTCAAACATTCACTTTGATATTAGCTAGAAAACTGCATACTGTCAAAATACAAGTACGACCACAGTCAGATCAGCCATATTTTCATTCTGTCAAAAGTTATGCAGGGGTGGCCACAACCGGAGACTCTCCCCTACATATATCAGCACCTGTAATTTTTTTAAACCAGCTATAACCACCTCATTTACTATGTAAGGTATTTTACAATTCCTAAAATTTTCAAAATGTTTGGATTATTATCAGAATTTCAGAATTTTCTAAAATTTGCAAAATTTAACGAGAAGTAGAATTTTTCATAACAATGCGTTTCATAAATTTTAAAATTTTAAATACGTAACCATAAAGGCGTTTGAAAATTGATGATGACTTTTAAAATTGTTTAAATATAAAACTTGAAGTTCTGGTCAAAATGTTGAATGCACTAGGAAAAATTGTTGTCCTTTCATAAATTTACTGGTAATATGAAATAAAATTTAAAATTTAGCGCTAATGTTGACTATTACGCAGTTAAAGTATAAAATATTCTCCTCCAAAATATTGTTTATAATCGTTAATACGTCATTACGTCTATCTAGGGCGAACCACCACAAAAAAAAAATCTCCCTGTTACAACCTACCATCATTTTCCACTTTACTTTGTTTATCTAACTTTTGGCAGCCAATTTTGTCTATTTTTATTAATTTAAATTTTCGTTCAACGAAAGTGAATCATCGTCATTACGAATTTACGATGTTGAGGAAGCATTTTTAGTAATATAAGTTTTATATAATGCTAAAATCGATTTGCCGCACACCTCTAGCATTTTTGTATTTACCTTATTCAATCGATTCGGCAGCCAAAAAATAAAAATAAGATTTGCATATTTAGAAGGGAGTATAGTTTTAGGGATCGATTATTTATTATTAATTTCCCCAATTTGCTGTAGCAGACGTCAGACGAAGTAAAGAAAATATTTATTTTTTTGTTGGCATTTAAATCGTAAACAAACATTTCTTAATTTTTTTTTTATTTTATAAATATAAATACACGAATTATACACATACATATAAGTTTGATGTATAGGTTATCATAAACTAACCTAGTTTAGGGTTTTTTTTTTAAACAAGATCGATAAGCTGGAGGGCGCGTTATCATACATATTAAAATTAAAACAATTTTGTTGGTGTGTGTCTTACCGCGTAGTTTCGATGTTTTGTAACGCGCGGTTTTTACCCAAAGTGTTCATTGGAATTATGCCAAAAAATGCTTACATAAATTCTAACTTGACCTTAGCATTATTATTAGATGAACAATTTCGAAAGAAAACAACAACAAAAAAATTGATTACAACAAATCAAATTAAATGAATAAAAACAAGCAATACTTATTGTAGGTTGAATGATGCCCTATATTTAAATTGTACACGTGATTTTGATTTATTTATTTATTAATAAAACTTTATTTTTTTTTGTTTGTTTGTGTTTACATAGAGAATGGGTAGAGAAGAGGCAGCCAGCCCCACAAATCCAATGTTGTACGATCCCATTCCATCGGGTAGTGGAGATGCTAAAATGAAAATGCAACTGATTGGTGCCACAATTAGTAAGTACATATACTATTTAAGGTGTAACTGTATATTATTTCAAAACTTCATAATAACTAAATACAGAAATGTCATTACATATAGTGTTTACGTTATAAATCGGTGGTGTCATGTCAATTTCTATAAATAATCATGTTTAATATGAAGGTAAAAGTTTCCAATATAAATGTATATCGCGCAAAATTTTGTGTGTTATCAGAGGTTAAAGGTTATCAGCTTTCTTAAAAAATAACAATAACAGCACTTTCTGCGGACATCACAATTTAAATATTATTAGTGCAAAGATGATTAAAAGACGCTTGTTTGCTGTAAATAACCGTTCATATAGATGCAATCAATTAAATCTAATTAGATAATGCAATAAGTTGTTTGCATTAATAGGATTTAATGAGCATAGGTTACACAATAAACAAATTGTTTAGATTCAGAGATTAGCCAAGTGCATTGTTGGTCACATGGTTTTGTATCGGGAGACTTTTCTTATATTGATAACAACAAATAGCGCATTGTAAACAACTATTTTGACGTCAATATCTTGATACATTCTCTATTAACTATGTTATCAGATTTTTTTAATTAATTCGATTAATTTAAATTAAACAAATTTAATTAAAAAAAACTTAATTATCGTGTTTATGCACACTTAACGAGGATTATTATTACAACTGATAAGGTTTTTGGATTACACTATATACGAATATAAATTAATTTAGTGGATTAATAGTAAGTCAAGTTGAAATGCATTATGTGTGAAAAACAAACGGTTAACGTTTTAATTAGCATAATTATGGTAAATATCTACATATTTACGTAATTTATTAAAATTAATCCAAACGCCCAATTTAGTTTAATTTAAAAAAAACAAAATTGTTTTATTGGTATTTCCTTTTGTATTTTCTTGACTTTCAATTAAGTCATATGGGAATTATTTAACTTACCAATAGAGACAATTGAATATAGAAAAAATGTTGGTATGGACATTAATTTTTGGTTTCCACTCGACCGCCCAACTCGATATTTACACTAAAATTGATTAGATAGCACAGTGATCAATCATTTTTTTTTTTGTGAAATATTGCTAATTCATTTTATTAGATTACTATCATACTAATCACACTTCTACTTGATTTTTTTTATTATCATTAATTAACACACTTGATTTGATCACACAATTAATATTTTATGATGCAAATATTCTAATTGAACAGGTACATAATATTCTCAAATAATTTGAGTATCCCGGTTATTAAAATATAAAAATTATACAACCACAGTATACATAATACTGATTACGTCAAAATATACACGCAGCTGAGAATAGTTGTTTCAAACAAATGCTAATTTATCTTTACTGATTTTTTTTACTGACTTTCCAAAATTACAACTAATTTTGTAAGCTCCTCTGTAATTTGTATACAAAGCATTTAAAATTTCTGAACGCTGAATTCTTTTCAAATTATAGTTCTTTTAAAAATTAAGGGAACATCTTTAAATTTTAAAAAGTTACGTTTGTGGCAGCACATTATATTTAATTGATATATACAAAAAATGATGCAAAAAAAATAAACAATTGGCAAGCAAATTCTAAATATGAACATGCATTCCATCCAACACGGAAAAAATAAACTGATCGTCAGCTAAGAAAATGGACTTTTAATTCAAGAAAATGTACTTTTTCTTGATTTAAAAACTAATTTTCTTATTTCTTTCGAGTTTCTCATCATTTCAAGAAACACAATTCTTACATGAAGAAAAACTCGATAGAAATAAGAAAATTAGCTTTTAAATCAAGAAAAAGTACATTTTCTTGAATTAAAAGTCCGTTTCCTTAGCTGCGGACCAGGAATCTGTTAATTCACTAATGCTCGGTTTCACAAAACAATATCCAATATATAGTTAAATAATATTTCCTCCCTTTCTTCTTTTATAAAATTACGTTTTGTTTCATAATTCAAATTCTATGCAAGTCGATTATATTTTTGTTTTACATAGGAATATTTAGCCTCCAGCTAAATATGTATTTAGCTCGACGAAACTGGGCAGTTAAATATTTAGCTCTCCAGTTAAATTTTTTCATACCAAAAAACGAAATAAAATTAGCATGCGTTGAATTTGTATTATGAAATAAATCGCAATTTAATAAAAGAAGAAAGGGAAAAATATTATTTAATCAGAGATTGCCTCTTTTTTGTGAAATCGGACATAAGTGATTGGTAATTTTACTTTGTAATTCTCAAAATTTTAAAGTATGAAATTACGCTAAATTTCCAAATTAATAATTCGTCACGTAAATACTTTAGTTCCCTATAGTTACCTAACGGATTCTTATATATTCGGCCATGCTGTTTCAGATTTTTTAATCCAAATTATCCTATCTGTTACAGATTTTGAAATAATTAATACTGGTTTTATCCTTTAGACCATATTAGGTTTTCAATAAGATTCTTCCGGCTTTTTATAGACAAAATATATTAACACTAATGGAATTCACAACATTTTTCGACTTGTTAAGAGTCATACAAAGTATATCGACTCCAAAAAAATGTAAAGCTCCTTGAGTTTTCTATGTGGCAGTTTGGTTTCGTATTGAAAAGTTCGCACGAATAAAAAATTCAGTCTACTCTTCAAGTAGCTACGACTAAACTACACAAATAAAATTCTTACTTCATACATTAATTATGAGGCAAGAACGTACTGACTTAGCGAATTATATTCACTGAATCAAAAAATGTTTTGTCATCTTCAGTGTCATTAGTGACAAAACTAAATGAAAAGATTCGTCTATGCTTTGACACTAGAAAGGTGAACTCCGTTATTCTGACAGACGCCTATCCTTTGCCGATAATCGTAGTGTTGCTAGGTCGTTTAGATAAAACTCGCTGTATTAGTACGCTAAAAGCTGCCTTCTGACAAATACCTCGATTCTTCGTCGAGAGATAAGACGACCTTTACACAGTCGGGTGTTCGAACTCTACCAGTTTGCCGTCATACCGTTTGAAATGTGTAATGCAGCCTAAACGATGTGTCGGGCGATTTACTAGTCGATACAGAAACGTTTGTTGAATATACATCAGTTTTATCAGAAGTGGCTAAATTATTAAGATCTGCAAATCTAACCATAAGGCCCAAAAAAATAAATTTATTCTGGAAGAAACAAAGTGCCTCGGCTATAGACGATTATCCATTTCCGAGAACAGTCAAACAAATTGGAAGGTTTCTGGAAATAACCGGTGGTATCGTTGCTTTATTCTAAATTACTCTTGCATTATGGCGCCAATAAATGATTTCCTGAAAAAGGGATGTAGTAAGTTAAATAGGGCACAGAAAAATTACAGCGCCATTAAGTTGGAGTATCTGGCGGGACTGATGGGTGTCGAAAAATCCCGACCCTGTATTGAAGGTTAAACATTCACGATCATTACCGATTATCCTAGTTTGCGTTGACTCATAAATCAAAAATAGTTTAATGGAAGGTTAGTACGAAGGTCAATAAAATTATAAGCGTTTGATTTTAAGATCGAGTACAGCCAATATTCGCTACGTGTGGTTCCGAACAGTTTGTCAAGGGTCAATGTGGAGTCGATTGAATATTCTGATGATGAAGTGTGCTATCTAGAATTGAGTTTAGATGCGTTGAATGATCCAGAGTATATAGATCAAACACATGATGTATTGTACCAAATATACGTCAATGTATGACCTTGTGATTTCCGAAGTATTGACAGAAATATTGCTCAAAAGAGCGCATAAACGACTATTACTGGCCTATTATGGTATCACAAATTAAATTGTTTACCAATAATTGAAAATTTGTATAGGATAGTAATGCTGTGAACTTCGCTACCGGACCACAAATGGGAAAATACATTGAGGTATTTCGGCCAATCCATAGACTTTTTATAGACTTTCCTTCTTGATCCTTATACCCAAAAACCAAGAAAGGGTTTACCTATTTAATTATTTTTTTGGATCAATACAGCCGATTTCTAATTTTATATGCTTTTTGTACGGCTTCGGCCTCAAAAATATTATAAAATAAAATATTTCATTTGTTCAGAATTGCGGTGGTTATGCTCTCAAATAATAGAATGTGATTCAGGTCAATCCTGTTTACAAATTTAATCAAAAAGTATGGTGTGAGGCACGACTTTACGCCGAAGTACTCCCCAGGCAAACTCATCAGAAAGGGTGAATAGGTCTATTGGGACTTGAATTCTCAAGTTTATTTTTCAACGGGCTTCTAATTACCTTGTTTTAGACAACATAAAATTCAAGATGGGTTCACAAATTTACTGTTGAGTAAATAGCTGACTATCATAGATTAGTAACGAATAATACAGATCATGTGTATTTGGCCCAGAAGCTCTTTACACCAGGACGGAAGGTTTTAATCCGTAACTTCATCAAGATCAACGCTACAAGCAATGTGTTGTGCAGTTTGGTTTGATTATCGGTTGTATCTACATGACTTAATGGCTTTCGATTGTATGCCAGCTAAACTGGACTTTCACAAACCATTTTGTGTTAGGTTACTAACCGGGATATGTGGAGTACATGGGGACCATTCTTTAAGCAAGGGTCATTGGTATGGTACAGGTGGTCAAAAACGAAAGACGGGGCGCGGGTAGAAATACACGGAAGTAGGACTGCCGAAAAATTACAGATTTGCAACAGGCAAAGAAATGTATATCACCTTCGTCAGTCATACGGTTTAGAAATGTCTTGAGCTTAGGAAACCTGAGTTAAAGCTGCTTACTGGCTTCCTCACAGGTCACATTCTCTTAAGGTATTAATTAAGCAAATGGGCCTAAGTACGACAGACGGAAGCCGCTTTTGCGACCTGGAAGCGGAATCAGCGGAACATGTTCTGTGCCAATGCCCAGCCATTTTCCGCCAAATACTGCAACATCCATGAGGGAGAATAATGTGCTCAGATACTATGCATCATTAGGTTCACTAAGAGCCTGAATATTGACTGGACGGCTAATTGAGCAGAGTCCAAGCATAAAAAATCGTTTAGGTCGCAAGGTGGTTTGAACGCCCGCATGACCCTTCAGTAATAATAATAACCTACAATAAATGACTTGGAAACCGCATTGGTAACAGGAGATTAAGTGGATTATGTTATGGGAGCAGCACATTGTCTGGCTATACAAAAATATTATTAAACATGAAATCTAGGTTACTCATCACTATAATGAAATATCACTGAACTATTACTGTTTCATGTTTTCTGGAATATCCTGATTTATGGTGATCGTATAGAAGACCATAGGCAACTTTTAGTCTCATTCCAAAGTTGAAGCTTCTGTGGCTTTTTAACAAAAATAAAAGAAAAATGAAATTTTCTATTCATCTCTCAACTTTAAAACTTTGAATATTTTCAACAAGTAATAAGCTATGCCCCAATAGATTTGAAAAAAACAGATTCGACTAAAAAACTTGACCTCTTGTCGAAAAGCTCTCTTGTATATTATTCCAGGTACTTTAGTTTCCGAGAATAAAATTCATCGAACAAGCAAGCTAATTCGACCAAATACATTTCAATATAGGAGCGCTTAAAGCGTTTACATAAAGTAGACCAAATTCATGAATGTTTTTCAAGTTAAATTACACTACCATGCAAAATTTTAAAAATTTGGTGCCCCTGGACAATGAATAGTTGTTTCCCAAGTAATTTTTCACTCTGAATCCGAATATGGGCATATATCCGAATTTCTCTATCACGCCAGGTTTATGAGATATTCTAACTAAAAGTGCAAAAAACACTGTTTTTTGACATATTTGAGGTTTTCTAGCACCGCGATTTTTTTTTTCTTCAAAAGTCCATGTGTGGTATCTTATAGTACAAGTCTTCTTCTTTCAAATGCCTTTGAGTTTGCTCAAATATGTTTTTTTTTCGCCGAGATATCGCATTTTCAAAATTGCATGTTCGTGAATTTGTCGGTATACTGTATAATACACTACCTTTTATACCGTTACAAAATTTTCGTATACCGAAAAATTGATGAACATGCAATTTTGAAAATGCGACATCTTGGCGAAAAAAAAACATATTTGAGCAAACTCAAAGGCACTTGAAAGAAGAAGACTTATACTATAAGATACCACACATGGACTTTTGAAGAAAAAAAAATCGCGGTGCTAGAAAACCTCAAATATGTCAAAAAACAGTGTTTTTTGCACTTTTAGGTTAGAATATCTCATAAACCTGACGTGATAGAGCAATTCTGAGCCCATATTCGAATTCAGCGTCAAAAAATACTCCGGAAACAACTATTCATTGTCCAGGGGCAAAAGTTTGCAGGATAGTGTTATTTAGAGATCAAATGAAAATGTTTAGATTTCAATCAATGTTCTTATCTCAGATATTAGAATTTCGTGAATCTTTTTTGAAATTAAGCATTGAAAAAAAAACCCTTAGAGAATAATTAGCAAACAAATTTAACCTTTATGTACATGACAAGGTACAATTGTACCTTTTTTCGATTACAGTCTAATTTTATTTGGCCTCTATTGACATTTTTTAAGTCAATTTTAATTATTTTCAATCAAAGGGCAGAACAAAATTATTTAGTTATTCCGCAAAATTAAATAATACACCTTAAACGGATGACAAAGGTACGTTTGTACTTATTTATATTTTCTGTGAAAACTCCTTGAGCTAAGAAAGAAAAATAAAGATGAAACGTAGTTCTCAGATGGTTAAGTAAAAAACGATTTCTGGATGGCCTAACATACACTCTATTCCTGATTTAGTGCCAAAAAGAGCTACAATTTTTAGATTTTTCACACGATCGTTAATAGGCGGCATAACCAATTATTTGCCTAGATCCTGCAGAAAGATCCGTCGATTTTGTGAAGATTTGGCACTTTCGGGTTTTTTTAAACTGTAGATACCCTTACGTTTTTTCGTAAAATATGTCACCATCTTATCCATGTTATCGGCTCCGCTTTGGTGGCATTACAGTACAAAATCATTTCTGGTTTATTTTTTGGACCACAAAGTTTACAATTCGTTTCCTTTTTGGTGCATACTAGCAACTGCTCATTTCCCACCATCGCTGAACCCAAACTGGGATAAATATTCTTCCTTAATTGCACACCTCTTGAATTTTCTTGGGATGCAAGTTTTTTTAGAGTGTCTACCATTGTCAACAAGTTGTCCATTGTGACATTCCAGCCAGAACCTTTAAATTGGTAGTACAAATCGCTTACAACTCGCTTTACTTGATGCTTTTCTCGTGTAATTGACCGGTGATGGGATATGAGTTCTTTGCGTCATAAACCGGGTGAACCGTGTCCTGCCCAGATAGGCAAATAGTTTTAATCCTCGGTCACACAATCCGATACCGTGCGTAATGTGATGATACGTCGTCAAACCAAATAAACTAGCATACGCCACGAAATCAGTCGATCGACATGGTCGCTCCGTATAGTGGACAAGAATCAATCAAAATGCTCCGAATTTGAATGATGTACACCCGTTGTAATAAGCATTCCAATATAGGCGAAAAACTCTTTTGAGGTCAAACACTTCCAGCTTTTAGCAGGGTTTCCAGGATTATATACCGTTCTATTCTTTAAATGTTTCGAAGGCTTTCCGGTTCGATTCGCGTACAATATTGTCCACCATCACCTCCGAAAATATACATTTGAATGTATCCGCAACAGCCAAAAGTTTTGTTGAAGAGCTGGTCCTGATTTATGACGGAAAATATTCTGCTTTTGTATTAACACCCTAAACACCTGAATGACATCGACGCAACCATTCAACACCTTAAACACCTGAATGACATCGACGCAACCATTTGTCTTCTGAGCTTTATCTCCCAGGTCCATTTGATCGCCGGTGCTTACTTCATCGAATAAAAGAGATAAATAGATTTGTTGTTGATCATAATATAACACTCACATCAAATTTTCGATTTAACATAAATGACTAGAATATGTAAATGCAAAAAATCACGAAAATAGTGCATTTTCCATTCAAAACGTATGAAGGTACAAATGTAGCTTATAGCCACTTAGAATATGATGTAAAATCTCGATTAATTGGGGCTAATCTACATTTTAAAAGGAATGTTAAATTGTCCAAACTTTTTTTTTTAATTTATCACAAACTAAACAAGGAAGAATATTTGCTAAATTCCCCATTTCCTAGCCTAATTTCGATATGGAATTAGTTCGAATTTCCGTGAGCAAAATTTTGTGGACGCTACAAAACCTCTAAATATTTATTAAAATGTTCAAAATTCCTTTTAATGAAACTCAATAATAAAAAAGGGACATAAAAAAAGTCCTGGTACAGTAAGGTGAAGTACATTCTGGTACGTTTTTCGGTGTGCTAAAAACGAATCTCAGGTAAGAACTGACCCATCACCCTTAGTTTCGCCCCAGCACATCCTAGCACCTCCGCAAATGGTCAAATTTTCACATCATATAAAAATTCAAAATAAGTATCTCATTCTACGTTTTTCAATGTAATTTAATAGTTTTGATTTTGCTATATCTTCCCATCTCCCTTCACAATATGGTTACATTTTGACCCTTGTAACGTTGTACCAGTATTAAGATTTGACAATTTTTCATTTCCATGTGATAAAATCAGGTAACAGAATCATTCCTAGAACAAAATGCTTCTATATTAAAACACATATAAATAAATTTAAAATGCTTGGAAGATATACTGTATTATCGGTGTCAATATGTGACGTAGGCAATCTTTAGTTGATGATTTTGCCTCTGGGGAGAATAAGCTATAAGCCGAATTTGTATGTTAGTCATCGATCCACAGATATATTGTGCTTTTATTATGTATAAAGAACATAATTTAATTAATTTTAGAACGATTTAAAAACACTTTGGTACAGGATCCTTTTCTATTTTTTACGGTGATAACGAGTCTTTTTTGCCTCAAATGATCTGTGAGGTTGGTTTCGACAGTAATTTTCATCTTCTGTTGTAGTTTCTCGTTTTAGCATCCAACAATAGTCTGCTAACATATTTACGTCCCATCTACTCTCCATCTCCTTTAAATCTTGGTGAAAACGTTCTCCTTATTCTTCACTGTAATCACCTAAGTTTTCAGGAAAATAATCCAGATGTGAATCTAGGAAATGAAGCTTCAAGTTCATTAGGCATCCCATTTTTTTGAAATTTTCTACCATTTTTTCACAATATTTACATAATGAGGGCTCTTATTGTTTCCAAGGAACTTTTCAGCAACATTACGAAAACTAAGCCAAGCGGCCTTTTCTATTTTTGTCATCTTTGATGTAAAATTCTCATCCCGGAACATTTTCCGAATTTAAGGCCCATCAAAAATGCCTTCTTTTAATTTTACTTCGCTTTTATTAGGAAATTATGATGATCGACTAAGGGTTCTTCAATGACATTATATTTTTCTTTATCTAAATTCTTTCTAAGTTCCCAATTTTTTTTTTTTTGATAGTGATTACCACGGTCTCTACTATCCCATAAGCATTGAAAGGATGGATATTTTGTATATCCAGGTTGCTGTCCTAACATCATAGTAAAGATTTTAAGATCACCGCATATTTGCCAGTTATGCTCCTTGTATTTTATTTTTTCTAAAACATACTTTATTGTTTCGTATTATTCCTCTTTTAATTTAGTAAAATGGGCTATAGGTATACTGGCATAGGTGTTGCCGTTATGTAGAAGTACTGCTTATAAACTTCGAATAAAGATTCTCCATTGTCCAGGAATATAAACATTTGATTTTAATTTGTTAATCAGACCCTGAATATCTGTGCAATAAACCAGTGATTGGTTCTCACTTACAGTATAATATTTCCAGAAATCCTTCTCTCTAGTTTTGTAACAAGATGAATTGGGACATTTTTTGAGAAAACCACGCTTCGGAAATTCTGGAGCAATATACTCTGCCATATCTTTTGAGGCCCCTATCCGTCTTGTAAAATTATTTAATGATATTTGATCAAAAAGTTGTGGACCTTTACTTCGTCGAATACTCTTGAATTCCCCATCACTATCTTCTGAATCACAGGTTTCAGAATCAGAATCGACTTCTTCGATTTCCTCCTCTTCACCGTTACCAACTTCCATGAAACTTTCTGTCTGGCTATCAATTTCCATTTTGTCATCATCATCTACTATCGAAGAATTTGTGCTCTTCATGTTGTGACCCGATTTTGCGGAAACAATTGGTCTTGTAGCTGAAGATACGTCTGGATATTTTATTTTAGACTTATTTTTAGAGTTGAAACCGAACACTTCTATTTTACAAAAATAACAGGTTTGTTTTGATTTGGGTCTTTGCTGTTCATTTGTACTTTTTTTTACAATGGCTCATCATATATGTCTCACAAGGGCAGCAAATCATTTTAAGAACCCATGGTTTATCTTCGTCAAGTATTGACATATTAAAACAATCAAAATACTCTTTACTTGCTTTAGATCTTTTTCTGCGATATTTTAAAATTTAAAAATTACCACATACGCAACAGAAAACATCGGTATACAGAACATAAACGTGAGTTTTTCTTGTAGCCCTAAATTCTCCAGAAGCCAAGTCACCAACCAATGAAGAGCTACTAGTAAACTTATTTTTACCTACCTTTGCCATGAAGGCATTGTCTTTTTTTTTTGTGTGCCTGTGTAATCAGACTTTTCAATTTACAAAATTTAATGGACACGAAGAATGAGTGATTTTAGATATAGTCGCCTAAACCTATTCTGCGGGTGTATTAATTGTCGACTACAATTCTGATATCATTTCGATCAGTTTAAGATGGGCCAGTTTTCCTCTATTTTAGACCGTGCGAATATCTTCTTTAAGTTGATTGTTAGATGTTCATTTATTGCTGTCCAGTCTTGATATTATGTTAACGTTTCTGCAATTTATCTACGTGAATTTTGAACTAATTGTGCCTAAAAATCATCGACAAAAATTGTTCTTTACATGTACCTATTAGTGTAAACGCTGAATCTTTCGTTGTAACGAATTTTTTAATAACTTTAAGGCAAAACTGGCATGGTTAAAATTTTTAGTTTTGGAAAAAATAGGAGATCAGAGTATTTATTATAAAAAATGTTTAATACGATCTCACACAATATACAGCATAACATTTATTGTGAGATCGTATTAAGCATGGTTATCCCAAATAACCTAATCCCCTATTTTTTCAAAACTGAAATTTGTTTCCGATCACTATGTCAACTTGGTCAACACATTAGTATCAGCTTTCTAGGATTTTTCAAGAAAATTGGAAATGTGTATTCATAATATTTTCTATATACCGTATGAGATCGTAGCAAACAAGGTTATCCCTAACAATTTAATCTCCTAGTTTTATTCAAACTGAAAATTCCTTTTGATTGACATAATGTCGAATTCGTTTGAAGAAAATTTTGCACTCGAAGGGTAAAAAGTGTACTCGATTGGCTGTCAAACTGTCTCATTGAAGAAAAAAATGCGCTAAGAGTAAAAATTTTGTGTACTAGTTTTGCACTAGTGCAATTTTTGCTACTCTAGCTTTTTTGGTCGAGTAACCCCTCTTTTTACACATACCAACAAATATGACTGACATTTTGTGTGGTGACATTTTGATTTATGACGTTTATGACGATTGGTGACATTTTGAATTTAGGCGGCATTTTGATTTATGACATTTTGTGATTTGACGTGTTCCTTTTTAGATTTTCGGCGGCATTTTGAATTTGGTTCATAATTGGTTTATATTATAAAAGAATAAAAAATTGGTGTATAATAATTAATTTGTCAAAATATTTATTGTTACTAAATTTTTATTATTATTATTATTGTTATGTTTATTTTGTCACAACACACGAATACATGCAAACAATAGTGCAAATAATATTTTCATTCGATTGACGTTAAAAAATAGGGTACTCTGTTGCGTGTACTCGAATGAGGGGAACAAATCAATCGATTTCGACATTAGAGACTCTATGCTAACTTCGCATAAATGTCATTCTAATGGCAGTTTCTTACGACTTTCTAAAGAAAATTGAGAAAATCATTTATGCATAATATTTGGTATATATTGGGTGAGATCGTACCAAACATGGCGGTTATCCCAAACACTCCAATCCTCTATATTTTTTCAACACTGAGCATTGTTTCGGATAGTCTAGACGCTATGTTTTCTATATATGACTTGTTTGTGTCAGCTTTTCAGGATTTTCTCAAGAAAATTGGAATTTTCATTATTCCTAATATTTGTTATGAGATTGCATAAAACACGTCGGTCAATTTTCTAAAAATTAAGAACCAAAGTTTGTGCTTATAATTACTAATATAAACAATGAAAAAAATGAGCTTTCAATTCTGACAAATTATGTGTTCACCTAGAATTTAGATCTCTTTAGATTCCTTTTAAAACTACTATCATCTACTGAGCTATTATTTTCTATACAATGGCGAGTTCTGTTTTTTCCTTTTAAGAGCTCGTGATAAATAAAATTTCAAATTTTCAATATAAAATTGCTAAGCGGGCTAAAACTTTCAATTTGGTCGATTACATTAAAAATTGGTACTGGTCGGTATATCTGAGATCCTTGAACACTAAATTCTTTATTATTGAATACAACTTTTGAGAGCCCTGAATTTTATTTTTCCGATTTCGGGGGCCGCAGTATGAACATTTTGAGAAGCACTGCCATAGACCATTGTCATAGGGGCTAAGAAATCTCACAAGAATCTGATACTTTCTCAAATGAGATCAAATGTTGTTTCCTGGACTCAGTGACAGTTCCACAAACCTTTACCATAATTCAAAAGAAAAAAGTTTATCTTGATAAGAATTACAGACACCATCAAGCATAAGTATGTATATTAATTCGTTAATAACAGAACGAATTCCTAATAGGTACATAGAAAATTTGGTTAGTGAAAATCTCAAAAACTACAAATTAAATTATGTTGGATTATTGCATGTAAATATGTAGATGCTATCGAGGGTAGTAGTTCCTGAAAAAGTGATGTCGAAAAATTGTTACTCTGTCGAGTTATGGGCCAATAAAATCAAGATATGTAGCTTTACGTCAACAAATTTGTCACTGTAAACTTACAGATCATAATTTACGTTTATAGAGTCTAGTTACAATTTGTGAATACCATTTTAGTATTAGTTATAGAGCGAATTTATATTTTGTGAATATAACCCTTAGAGTATTAATACCTGAGGGCTTTTCTATCTATTTGTTAAATGCTTTTATTTTACCTTTTTACTAATAATTTTTTTTTATTTACAGTATCATTTGGCGCAATCAGTGCGGGCACAGCGTTAGGATGGACATCACCAGTTTTACCACAAATTCAAGATAACGCAAACGCAACACTTCCAATCACAGTTGACGAAGGTATGTGTGTGTATATATATAAACAAAAAACTCAATTATTTTACCATTAAAATACCGTAGTAAAAATATAATATACGACCATCACTTAAGTACTTGTAATAACTATCAAAATGATAAATATTTTACGGTTATCTATTATAGGTTTACCATAAAATAGATACAAATTTCAAGTTTAGACGAGTAGCCACTTGAGCTGCTATCTATACAGCTTACCTTTTTCAAAATTAGATATTCGATTACCGCAAACGACTTGGTGTATCACGCATTGTAAAGGTGTCGAAATAATTTAGTTTTTCGGTCATGCTTCATGCATATCACCATTTGTAAAATGAAATGATAACGATGAACTTAAGTTGAGTATAATACAATATAAAGGAAATGCATTACAATCGAATCGTTATCTGAAGCGGACTTGTTTACAATTGACGTACAATAATTTCGTATAGAATGTCCACTCCAGATACAAAATTATGTATGTGTATAGATTGATCGTGAATTTCAAATTTCAAGTATGTAATTTATAATCATTTCTGGAGAAACAGACGTGCGCGTAATGCTTCCCCATTTTTTAATTAGACACGTATTTTAAATTTTGGTGATATTGCGTCGAAATTTATGGTAATAAATCAAATACATATGTAACACAAAATGCTGTTTAAATAAATTAAACATTTATCTATATAATCAATATAAGTTTGCGTCTATGTATCTCGATAAAATACGTTTGAATATATGAGATGGTTATCTTTTTAAAAATTAACTATTCCTACGTCAAACAAGCAGCAATCGTCCCGGAAAATCCTTGAAAAGAAATTTATCGTTATAGACATTTTTTATTAAACAATGCCAAGATTGTTAACTTGAACTTGTATTAAAGTGAACCTACTTAATGCGGACAAAACAAAAAATCAATTTTATCTTGTCATTTTTGTATCACAGATAAGGGGCCATGATGAGTAGTCAAATTTACATAATATAGAATTTTCAATCAATCTTACGAGACGGCTAAACCTTAAGTGCGTACAGGCGAGTAGATATATCACTTTTGAAGTGGGTGCCACGTTGCACAATATTTTGATTAGAAGTTGCCAATTTTTTATTTTTTTTACTCAAATTAAATATGTTGGTATTGTTAGAAAAAAGAAAACAACATTTTTAGATTTTAGTATAAAAATTTATTTAAGTACACCATTTAACGATCGACCTAACAACCTGGGATATTGTTTTAAATAATGACGTGTATCTATTTTGATTTAATAAAAGTTTTCAGTTGACACTCGAACCAAAGGTTTAAAAATTAAATTTTGTTTTTGGTAGAATATTTGAGTGACTTTTTGATTTGCTCCAATTTTACAGCTATCTGTATCTAGATAGAGGCCTGTATTTTCATTACAAAGTAGAACTTAATGATTTGAGTGAATATTTGGTTTCGTACTAAACGTAGCAACAGAGATAATTTTTATTTCAAATTGTGTTGTACTCCAGCAAAATAATAATAATTAAAGTACCCCGGGAGTTAAAGTACGTAGAATAAAAACTTTTTTTTTTTAAGTAACAATTACAATTTTGAGTATAATCAAAGCAACCTTGATTATACAAGCCATAATCTAAAAAACGAAGCTTTTATAAGGGAATTAGAAACGAGGAAAAAACCAAACTTTTCATAGTAAAATACATAAAACATATGGGAAATCACTTTTTTTCCTAAGACAAATTTGTAAATGAAAACGTTGCAAATTCTCAATTATGATTTCTGAAATATTTTCATAAATGTTTGAATTTCAACATATATAAATCTCGTTTAAGTAAATCGTTTTCATTTTCTTGTAATAAATGATTTATTTAAACCAAAATATAAAAAAAGTTCATAACAACAACATTCTGGTCAAATTAAAAAGAAAAGCTTACTACAAATCGTGTGCATTAAGTCAATATACAATACATAGATGGCAGTAAAAATTATATAAAATCGTACGAAAAATTGCCACCTGGGGAAATTTCAAGTTCCAAAATTGTAGGAAAAGCAAAACAAATTCTCAAAATATCAAGAACGTGTCATAATTTTGTGATTAAATAATTTTTTTTCGTATTTTTCTGTATAAATCTGAGACATCTAACGTACACTAGTAAAACTAAAGATAAATTTAGCAAGTATTATTTTAATTCGTCAGAGCCAACTTTGATGTAATTTTCAAAATCAAAGTTCGAAAAATATATTTTAGAAATAATTTAATTTTAATATTTCTGCAATTAATATTTACTTAATACCAATATAGCTTTCTTGGATATTGCTGCTAAAGATATGTAGAACACTTTTGTATAAACATTTTTAACATTTTTGCTTTTTTCATTGTAAAACTTGAAGCTATAAAACACCATTTTTACTATGGATTCCTATGGAAATCAGTGAAAAGTTATTCCACTAAAAAAGCTTCAAAAAAATACGTCATAATGATTATGGCTCTATACTCTAGAAGGCTCTGGTATAATTCGTGCTTTACCGTAGTATGGTGTATCTAATTTTGAGTGAAAATGGAGGATTGTTTAAAGACATTTTTTCGCGTTGTTAAAATTTGGTTTGTACTTTTTTTGTTTGACTAATCGATAGTGAAAAATTCATACTTTGATTAGAATTGCTGATTATAAACATTTCAAGTTTTGAGCTCCCAAAGCTGAGTTGAAAATAAAACTTACTAAACAATATCATGATTAGAGTGATTGGCGGGTGTTAACTTAAATGTTTATGCTGGCAATTAATTGTACATGTTTTTTGTAGCAATTTCAACTTACTTACATGTTCATATGGCTACTTTTGAAAACAAATACTAGAATTAGAATTAGTGTGTTAGGGCCATGTGGGCGTTTAGCCACCTCGCACTGCGACCTAAAAGATCGTTTTGCTCCAAGCCCTGCTTAATTATCCGGCCAGTTAATATTCAAGCTCTTAATGAACCTGATAATACTGCCGGCCGGTACGTGATACATACTATCTGAGCCATGTCTGAACCAAAAGAACAGATGAATTTGACAAGGAATATTTAAAAATATCTAGAGAGCAGGTACAAATTGCAAAAAATAGACTTTTAGAAACCCTGTTAAAATTAGCCGAAAGTAAAAATTCGATAATGCAGATTACCTTATTAACATTCCAGCCGAAAATAAAAATGTGGTGGTTATCAGCTGAAAGTAAATAGGATACGCTTGTAATAAACAATTTTGTAAATAGTCTTACGTGGAAAACTTCGTTTAATCTAATCGCGGAAAACATTTGAAAATCAGAAGAATTCACAAAATTTATTTAAAATCAGCCTCTAGAGTGTTATGTCTAGGGATGTAATTTATTGATGTGACTTATCAATAGCTATCGCTGGGAAAAAATTCAGTTCAAGTTTCCCGTCAGAAATCGAGGAAAATTCTAATGATTTTTGGAAAATCGAATTTTCCGCGATTTCTGACGGGAAACTTGAACTGAATTTTTTTCCAGCGATAGCTATTGACCAGTCACATCAATAAAATACATCTCCAGACATAACACTCTAGAGGCTGATTTTATATAAATTTTCTAATGATTTTTGGAATATCGAATTTTCCGAGATTTCTCAAGGGAAACTTGAACTGAAATTTTTTCCTGCGATAGCTATTGACAAGTCACATCAATAAAATACTTCTCTAGACATAACACTCTAGAGGCTGTTTTTATTTCAATTAACATTTTTTTTTGAGTTTCTCGAGTTTTCCACAATTTTTCACGAGGAACTGCAGCCAGGTTTTGCCATATAGGAATATTAAGAAAGGTATTCAATGATAATCATGCATCCTTTCATTCCTTAGTAGTTTTTAGTTTAAGCACTACCGATTGATATCGACTTCATTTTTTATTTTCGGCTGGGATATCGCAATCTGCATTGCCGGTTTTTACTTTCGGCTGGAAACTTACGGCTGGAATAATTATCGACTTCTCACTTTCGGCTAGCAATTTTCGGCTAACTTTAACAGTATCTTTTAGAACAAGTCAAATCTCATAGATTATTAGAGGTTTTAACCGTGTCCCTTAAAAATAAATTTTAGAATTTACCGGAACTGATTAACAATAAGGTTGATGTGAATGAACTAAGACTGAATTACGATTTTAACGATTTTTTTTTATTAAAGTTCTATGTACATATGACGAGTGTTCTTTTAATTATTGGAAAAATAGTCGATCATATTTTACGCATATGTGACCACCAACATTTGCTTAACCACTATCTCCAAATGGTACAGGAACCCTTTTAAGGGTCGCAATCTTGTGTAAGGTGAAGCAAGTTGAAATTATTTTGACACATTTATCTACGCGGTATAACATGTTTCCTCCTAACGCATGAATGATTCGAAAACGACTTTTAAGGATTCCAAATGCCATCTCAATAATGTTCCTGTTTGTTGTATGGTTTAAATTATATAGTTTTTCGGTTTCCGTAGTAGCGTTTAGTAGTTGTGTTAGTAGAGCGGAATCTCACGGGAACCATTTTCTAAAAGAAAAGTTTGGATGGGAATCTTTCAAAATGCAGAATGCCGTAAATGCGCTGGACTTGTACATATGGGCTTATAGGTTGATCCCGTCCATCGACAAACTAGGTCTGTAAACAGTGGCGTAACTACAAATTTTGGGCCCCCCCCCCCCGCAAAATTTTTCTTGTGCCCTAAAAATGTTCTTGTACCCCTATGAACAAATAAAGTTTTAGTTAAAAACTTGTGTTTTCCTATTATCCAGCCTCGCATTAATTAAAAGTGTCTGATTTCAAGAGTACGATACAGCACGTATGGCGTGATTCAATGTTCTCAAACAAATCAAAATTTCTTGCAATCAACTCAATGCTATGACGATTTCTATATCGATAAAGCATCACAAATTTCGAGTATAATTTGAAAAATATCAAAAATTTCAAAAATGTTGAATTTTCAAAGTAACTTGAATATTCTAGAAGCTTCTCAAACATCGAATTATCCGTAAGTATGTAAAACCAAAGCATATCCTATCCACGCTAATCACCGCCATGTAAAATGTAAAAACCTGGACATTCTCGAATAACTTTGAATAACCTAGGAAATTAGAGAAATATCAAAATCTCGAAAAATCAACTAAATATCATGATTTAGATTATATAGTATGTGTAACTCTGCAAGCTCCCACAACTCAAAGTTAAGCGCAGAACATTGCCATACAAAATTCGAATAAATTGGAAAATCTTTGAAAATCTCGAATAATTCTACAAATGTCGAAAAACTTTAGAAATCTACCCCAGAAAAATTCGATTAATTTCTTAATTACCTTTATTGATCTCGAACAATTTCAATAATACCAAAAAATCTAGATATGAATAGTTTCGGAAAGCCTGTAAAAATCTAGAAAACTCACTCAAATTTCGAAAAATTTCGAAAATTCGTGCAAATATCGTATTATTTGTCAAGTAATTTAATAATACTAATATGTACTACTATTTAAAATGTTATACTAGGCAAGTTAAGACTAAGTCTCGCACCAATCACGCATCCAATAATCTCGAAAAATTTTAAAAAATGATCAAAAGATGAAATCCGATACAAGGGTATATAAAACAGGAGAATTTTCAATTTCCTGATTTCAAATAGTTTTTCAAATTAAACCGGTTTTACCGTGTTAACCGGTAAATCAAGTTTTTATTTACCGTTTACCGGCAATAAAAAAGATTCAGCAAACGAGAAACTATATCAATCATATTTAATCTATTGCAAATCAATTCAACCTTTTCTAATCAAAACTTGATTTCTAAAAGGTTGAATTTGAAGTGCAAAAATGGTAAATTTGGAGCGCAAAAGGTATTTTACAAATAAATCAACCCAGGAAACACTAAAATCGTCATCGTTTGATGTCAAAAGCATTGATTTCAAACGAGTTTGGTAAAGATTCTTCTAAATATAAATATCTGTCAGAACCCAAAGCCATTTTAATTTCTATGGAGTCAGATTACGTGTAATTACTCATACATTCACCTTCAGCAACAGAGAAGAAATTGTTGAGCGTCTCTTAAGCTAATATTTAATAACAACAGGAACGATAGGCCACGGTCTTTCATAAAAATTTCCTAGAAATTTCCCGTTTTGCAAATTTGGAAGGGTGATCTATTTTAAGCTTAATCTGAGCAACCATCTATCTGATCTTGACTTTCAATTAATATTCGAATGCCTGATAACTTTCGTGGGCCCCTTTAGCCGTGCCCCCCCCTGCCTCTGCGGATCCTACGGATAGCTAGTTATGCCACTGTTTGTAAATATGTAATGCCCCACATACCAGAAACTATAAGTTTATTAAAATTCATTGTTTGCCCAAATGAAATGAAATTTATTACTATTTGAATATTTAGCGCCGGCATACACACTTTTCCTATTGACAAATGTGGAGCTGTCCGATAACGCCGGCTTCAGAAAAAAATCAGAGTTAACGATGACACACTCCGGAAATGGTATCGTTTTTAGCCAACATTCTATTAAATCTAGCGACCACAGAGAGACTATTCATTTCTTCACAGAACTGTGCAAAATTGGTTCTGTGAGTGGATCTTAAGCCTGTTTTATGCTCCTTTTGAGCTATAAGGAAACAATCCCAATTGCATTTAGTGTTTTTCCTTTATTCTTCATTTTCTTAGTGTGTTTCCTTTGTTTTTTAAGAGCAGAGTACCAAAAGGGTATTTCCCAATCTTTTGTTTGGTAATAAGTGGACACGAATTTTCAAAAGCTATCCGATAACGCTGGCTTTATAATTGGAATTTCAGTCCTGTCTATGGCCCTCCAAATTTTTCATAAATTTTTTGTTATACTAGGAGAATTTCATCGTCGTTCTCTAAATTTGTTAGCTTTACCACACTGTTCCTAAACGCAACTAGTAATATGCAAAAATGTCACGAAAATCTAATTGGTGGAAGTTGTTCCTTGTACTTCAGTACTTCAGAAACCGCCGAGAATGAATTGTAGTTTGTTCATTTAAAAAAAAAATGACGATTTAGTTTAGTCGCTTAGTTACAGTTTCTATGCATTTTCGTATGAAGCCTTCATTATTGTTGTTTCCATTATTGCCTACTTTTCTGAAATGTATTGTCGATTTACCATTTGGGTAGTGAAAAAAGCAGTGTTTAAATTCAAATTTCGTTCCTTGCTTTACTCTCTTTTTGCGAAAGGAGAGAAAAATGTTTTGTTTTGTTTCTTTCCTTTGGAACGAAATTCAACAAAATAAAATATCTCTTTTCTCCTATCCTTTGTGTTTTATATGAGGACAGATATTTTACGTTTTTCGAATTCGTTTTCGGGGAAAGAAACAACAAAAATATATTTTGTTTTCTTTCACAAAGAGAGAAATAAACGAAAAAGAAGGGAACGAAAAAATGAATTTAAACAAAAAGCTATTTTCCTTTATCCACCAGTCGCTCGGCGAAGGTACAGGTGGTAACATCGTTTGCATAGCCAGAAAATTTGCGTACTTTAAAATGAGTGTTCCACAAAAAGAAAGTTCGCATGATAGTTGCCGTCGGAAAGTCTGTGCAACTTGCGGGAAGAAAGTCAAAATTGATAACTATGGCCGGACCATTGTAACAGATAAAATTTCCGCTCTTATAAAAAAATTTGCCGATGCCGATTATTCTGAGGGTAACCAGAAATATCCTCTAGGAATATGTGGAACTTGCCGCCTCACTCTAGTGGAATATGGAAAAGGTATAAGGACTATACCTTCGGTGAAGAACGTTATGCCGAAGTATGAAGATTTTGTAGATCGCAGACTTACAAGAGCTAGTAGTGATATTGAAGTGCCATGCAGTTGTTTCATTTGTTCAACAGTGAAATCAAAAATTCATACTAAAACTGTGATAGGACGAGGTCTAGTTCGTTCTTTCAATAACAAATTGGTCATCGGTAACAAGAATTTACCTTCAAATAATACCGGGAAAGTTTCTTCCAAAGCCTCAATCAAGATCTGTGGCTCGTGTTTTCAAGAAGTAGGAGTAGGTAAGCGATAAGGAGTTTGGCAAAGTGTGAAATAAGAAAGTACAAGCAAACGTTTTGAATCTTCTTGGAAAACTTCCCACTCCACAACAGGACAAAGTTGTGACGACTGTTTTGAAAAAACGAGCTGCTGCTTCTCAAAAAATTTCTCGGATCAAGTGCGAAATCAGGTTGAATGGCGGAACAAAACCGACGAGAGTTGCTATCAACACAAAGGAACGGAAGAATGGTCATTTTACTACGGAAACTCTTGACGACTATCAAGTTAAGACGGGTGCTTCAGGGAGAAACATGACCAGGCTTACCAATTGTATCCGAAAAACAGCAGGGAGAAATTCCGTGCCAGCGGATTATAGGACCCATTGCACGAAAGAAATAGGCAAAATATTGGAAACATTTTATTCAGAGGGTATTTTTGAATTTGACGTTGGGTCCGAAAAATCTGCGAAGCAAGAGAGCCGACCAGTTGTTTATGCTAGGGCATCTGATTTACTAGAAGCGGTTATCAAAGAAAGGAACTTGAAGGGAAACTATTCAGTGAAAGTGATGGCAGATGGTGGTCAGGGGTTTTTTAAGGTGTGTTTTAGCATTCTTCCTGAATTGCATTCTGAAAATGATGATTTATCCGAGCCGGTGATCAAGAAAAGGAGAACTTATTCAGAGATTGGAATCAGTGAAGATAGAAAATGGACAAGTGTACATAAGTTAACTCTACTCTGCCTTGTGCCAGATATCCCGGAAAAATATGCGAATATTAAAACTCTCTTTGACTTGATCACTATTAATTAAATTTCCTTCAAGTTTGTCGCAGACTTTAAACTAATCCTTATTATAAACGGGCAACAGACTGCAACTGCTACATATCCTTGTCCTTATTGCCACATCACTCTCCATGAATTAAGAGATCATGATATAAGTAGTGATGGAAATATTGATGAAAGCGTTGAACCAACTTGTTCTTATACTAATAAACTCAAAACTTATGGAGACCTGAGAAACAATTACACGGCTTTTAATTTGAATGGTGAAAATAAGAAGACCGCGAAAATAAGAAGACCGAGAATTCGGATCAACTATTAACTCTCCTCTTTTTTCTGAAAATGACGATCTTTTTATTATAAAGAAATGTATTGTGCCAGAGTTACATTTGTTACAAGGATTCGTTAACCATCTATTTTGGAATGGCCTGGTTCCCCTTATTGGCGCAGAAAAAGCACTACTATGGCCAAAGAAATTAAAGTTATTTTGAAGAATTATCATGGAAACATTTTCGAAGGGAATACCTGTCGCAAGTTATTGACAGAAGCGGATAGACTGAACGATTAGAATATTTTTTGTGACGTCGTATATTTTAGGATCGTTCCTTTTATGAGTGCCTTCAAAGCTATGGATAAATTGGTCAGCTGTTGCTTCTCATCAAGAAAAGTCGGGCCAGATTTAGATAAATGCATCGGCGCAGTTCAAAAATGTTTCGAAGCATTACAGACTTTTAAAGTCTCTAAAACTCTAAAAATCCACATAATTTTGGACCATCTCAAGGACTGTTTTCAGTTTTTGGAAGGAGAGGGGCTAGGACAATGGTCCGAACAGGCTGGAGAATCTGTACACAGAGAGTTTCTAACATTTTGGAATCGCTACAGGATAAATGTAATATCGGATTCCAGTTACCCTGAAAAACTCAAAAAAGCTGTCGTTGATTTTTCATCAAAACACATTTGATTTAATGTTTAACTTTGTTCACATGTTTTATTTTGATTGAATTTATTTGTTTGATTTTATTTCATTGAATTAAACTTGATTACCGTGTTCTAATTACACGATTACATGAAAAATAAAAATGTTTATTTCTTGTGTTATTTGACAAAACTAAATCGTCATTTTTTTTTTTAAATGAACAAACTACAATTCATTCTCGGCGGTTTCTGAAGTACTGAAGTACAAGGAACAACTTCCGCCAATTAGATTTTCGTGACATTTTTGCATATTAGTTGCGTTTAGGAACAGTGTGTTACGGCATACTACATTTAAGAATTGAGGAAAAATACGGCTCACCATCGCTTGCAGCAAATTCTGACCAAGCATTTTCCCACTGTTATATAGATAGTAGCCCGAACCCAATATGTTAAGACTTACTGAGACCTAAACAATTAAACAATTGGTTAATTGAAGGATAAATATCAGATTTACTACGTTTGGTATTTCTTGTAAAGTCTTCCTTAAATTTCTCTATCAAAATTTTTGCGATTTCCTTTGTGAAACGATACCGTTCAAAAAAATCTGTTCGCCACATTCAAACGGATTTTCCCGATCTAAAAATATTTCCCAGATACACAAATACGATTCCTTCGTCTACACATTTATGATGTGTATACACATTTATTATTAATCGATTTATTAATTATTTTATTACTATTCAAAGTTTCGGTTGATCTAATCTTAAAAAAAAAAATTGACATCTAACAATAGATGTGGATACATTAAAACGGTCGCAAAATTTCTACAAGTTGCTTGCAAGCTAATCAAGAAAAAATATAGAGTATCTCATTTTTTGAAATTCAGCAACAAATTGGGTTGCAAAATTATCGTGTATAACATTTCTAGCAAATTCGCAAAAAATTACTGCTTATCTGCTTGCTTGAGTATCGAGAATCTAGCCCATTATTCGATACTTTCGAGGTCATTGTTAAAGAGTTATGAGTAGTTTCGAGTTTAGGTACACGTTGATTCAAATGATATTATAGATTATTCAAAATTATTAAAAACTTTTAATAATCATTCATTATAACAAATTTTCCAAATGATTCGAGATTTTTTAATATTGAAAAATGTTCGAATTTATTGGTTAGTTTATTAGTGTTGAGATGGTGACCAGTATTGCTTTTCAATCAATTACACACCTTCAAAACATTTAGCTATTTTACAATTTATTCAGCTTTCTTTAAATAATGTGAAGGCTTTTAATACTGCGCTTTAAAAACTGTGCTGTTTAAAAAAGTCAGAAAAGTAAAGTTGTTATTGAAACTAAAATTAACCAAAGAATAATAGATTTTAAACATTTTGTCATTTAATCCTCATTCAAATACTGTTACAACGCTTCGGTTGAAGAGATACAAACACCACCGTTTCCTCTTTTATTCTACGTATTTGGCCGGGCTAAAATTGAAAAAAAAATCAAGATGTTTTACTTTTTACTTCACCTCGTTAAATATTACATCAAACTTGACCGAACAGCCAAAAGCTTTTGTAAACAACATCCAAATTATTTTTATTTAAATAGATGTCTCTAAATCCAAAAAAAAAAGCTCATTTTTTCTATGACAAATGCCTGCGTAAGATAGCAATTTGACGCGAAAACGTCATATTTTTGTTCATTTTGACCCGACCGAACACCCGGATTATATTCTCAATTGCATGCTCCATTGAAATTGCCTTTTTTCTCTACTTAAAGAGCAAATAAATATTTTGCATCTAGTAGTGAGACGTTGCATTGGACTCATGGACAGAGCCCAGCCGCCTCTAATTATAGTGAAGCTTTCTAATGGGTTTAAGCACAGGTAAATTGACAAATAGTTATGTCCTTTCTAATTTTTAGTCAAATATTCGCGTTTAGTGGAAAAAAACGAAAAGTGAATTAACGGTTGTAGGGACGAGCATGTTCCAAATACACATATAACATGATTTTGATTCATTAAAATCAACTGTACTCATTAGAGTTTTTGGCGAAAAGGAATTATAACATTTTAGCAATTCAAGTGATTCAAATCTAAGTACTAAGAAAGTTAATTTAATTAATTTTTTTCAGTAAATTTGAGTGAAGTTGGAACATTGGTTGATGAAAAATTTGATTTGTTTATTTGTTTAAATTTGAAGTGAGTTTAACATAATTGATTCGCATGGTAGATAATTTAAAATTTATGTGGAAAATGGATCTACCTGTTTAAGTAGTTATCACCAAAATTTTTGAGTACAGTTTGAACTAAGTTTGATTGGCAATTCTATTACTTTTATAAGGTATCACACTCCTTTCACAGAAGAATTATTGAATGGAATACGATCTGAACCTATAATTTATAAAATGCTGCGCCACTAGCAATCTAATGTTGTTTAGAATTAACTCTATATTTGGCAGAATTTTGTTAATGGATATAATCAAAAATTTTAAGTTAAAAGCTTCATTGAATAGTTGTTTTCGCACGGTTGAGAGTTTTGAACATGATGTGATGACTTAATATTTTATAGAAATAATTAATATTGAAGTGGCTATTTCCGGTTTTCCGGATTCTAAATTTTAGTCAAGTTATTAGATGTTTAATTAAATTGACGAATCAAAATGTTTCAATTGTTACAGTTTTTTGTAAAGTAGAATTTTTTGGCGGCCCTAGCAATATAACTTTTGAACGGAAGCTAAATTCATGCTATTTAATCGTTACTAGTATACTGCATACTATTAAAATTGAAATTTAACTTTGATTAGTGATAAGAAAACATTTTTTTTTGTAGTTTAGAATGTTGATTCAAGTTCAAATTTATTTGTTTTAATTCAATTTCAACAGCGTTGTTTTCAATTTAAGTTTCACGACAAAACACTGTATTTAGTTACATTAAGTTACCAAACTACTGATGGAAAGGTTAATAGAAAAATCAGGTTTAGAGATTTATTTTCTTCAAGGCCAAAATTACAGACTTATAAGCAGAGGCGGCTAATCTATGATTGCAGCGCATGCATTGCTTGCACAAAGAAATACAATTTTACAGCAAAAATATTTTGTTTTCATACAACACGTTTTATTTCGCAAAAAACTGGATCTAAATTTCTTTGCCATGAGATCGACAGTAAAGAATGCCCGTTTAAGGTTCAAGCTTGTTAGCCGAATGGACAAAATGTACTTTAGAACAATAGGTATGTAGGTCCTTTTAAATACTGTTCTCCGTAAAACACTCTTTCGCGTTTTACGCCCCAAGAGCTAGTTTCTGATCAGATATTTGATGAAATAACCATTTTTAATAATGGAAAACATGGTCACTAAAAGTTGAAATTATTTAAGGTCTGATTTTTTGTTCTAACAATAATTGTCATTGAATAAGAAAACTAGCTCACTAGTTTACGGGGTATAGTGGTTGGTTGCTCATTGAAAAAAATTGCTAATGCTAAGATGGCCCAATTTTCTCTATTAAACTATTTTGGTCTACCTCATGGGTTACGTTTAATTTCTTGCTAGCCAGTTTCCAAAGAACTCAATAATTTATTTGGCAATCGTGTTCTGTATTCTCGCTGGTTTAATTGATATCTCAAAATTTTGTTCCTCACTGGAGAAACTTGGTTTGAGCAATAACTACGGGTTTGTTAAAAAATTTAAATTCTAATTTTATTACAAAATCGTATTTCACAGACGATTTACCGGTAATCCGGTAAACAGTGGCATAACTAGGTACCCGCAGCGCCCGCAGCACGGTTGTTGGGCCCACGAGATTTCCTTTACTAGTTCAAATTTAAGATTAGATAATTAGATCGTATTAAGCTTCAAGTAGACCACCTTTTCAAATTTGCAGAACGGTACATTTCTAGGAAATTTTTAAGAAAAGGCGGTAAGTAGTGTAAAAGCGTATGTCCTGGAACACCCCAAATGGGGTGGATTTTTATATGTAAATTACAACAACACAAACGATTACATATGTTTTTTTATATGAAGATTACAGTAGAACCACGATAATTAAATCTCTATATAAAATGTAAACGTAAGTATATAATTTTATTAAAAATCCGTTGTTCAACTGTACATTAACTGTACAATATTTTTTTAAGACATTTTGTTAGATGGCAGCACAGTCATAAACTTTAAGCTTTGAACTTTTTAATATTAATTAACTTTTCGTTAGATGGTGCACATTTCTTACAGTTTTATTATCAACCACGATAACTAAAACTCTATATAAATGTATCTAAAATCAGGTATTCAACTGTAAATTATTATTATTTTCCAACTTTATCTGTAGATGTCATTTTAAAAGCTTATTTTATGTACATGGTTTGTAACTTGGTTCAATATACAGTTTTATTATCAACCACGATAACTAAAACTCTATATGAATTTATCCAAAATCAAGTATTCAACTGTATATTGTTATTTTTTAAAACTTTATCTGTAGATGTCACATTTCAAAGTTTATGTATATTCTGTAAACATGGTTTGTAACTTAGACGAATAATATTTATTTTTTAATTGAAATTGGATACTACAAAGTTATAATAATATTTTATAATTTTACCTTGACATTGAAAAAATACTAGTTCAACGTACAATAAATAAAAACTGTAAAATGTAATCAGCATAAAGTAAGAAAAGAAGATAAGAAAAAAAAATTGCATAATTGAAATTGGATAGTACGTTATATGTATTAATATTTTATAATTTAACCTTGGCTTTGAAATCTTGATCATAATTTTTTTATTTTATCAACTTTATCTGTATATCATCTTTTTTTTTGACGAAAGTAAAATTATGTTCTATTAAAAAGTTATAAAAGGGTACGCATTTATTGTATAATACATTAGAATAATGTATATTGTTAGACCGTTTACAATGATGGTTGCGGGACCATCAGGGTGTGGAAAAACTACTTTCGTTATAAATTTATTAAAACATTTGAATGATGGTAGAAAAGTAAATAAAATTGTATGGTGTAATGGAAACTCAAAAGCGATACCACAAGATATCTATGAAACAAATCAGATAGAAATTATAAAAAATATCCCAGACACTTTTGAAAATTGTGAAGACGGAAGTATCATAATATTAGATGATCTAATGACAGAAGCTTATAATAAAAATATTTGCGAACTTTTTACCAAAGGTTCACATCATAATAATTTGTCAGTTATTTTAGTAACTCAGAATGTGTTTCATCAAGCAAAATATTGTCGAGATATTTCTTTAAATTGTAAATATCTGGTAGTTTTTAAAAATCCCAGAGATAGATCTCAGATTTGTTCTCTAGCAAGACAAATATACCCTGAAAACACAGCAGAACTTATGAGGGTATATAACGAGGCTACTTCGAGAGCTCACGGTTATTTACTATTTGATTTAACACAGTCAGCCAATGATTTATTTCGTTTCCGTACAGATATCTTAAAAAAAGATTATTTTACATGTTATTGTCCAACTATTTTATTTGAAAATAAAAACGTGTGTATAAAAAATGAAACGATTGAAGGCAAACAAACATATTCTACATGTGCTAAAAAAGTGTAACCCACAAACGAGAAAAGCGCTACTTAAGGTCTGTCCCCCGGAAGTTATAAAAACTTTATGTGAAATATCACTGAACACATTAAATGGAAACAATAGAATTTCTAAACAGTGTAAAACAAAATTAAAAAAGTATAAAAGAGAACTTCGCAGCTTGGCTTGTCCAAAACTGGGTCTCTCTTCAAAGCGTAAAATTCTTGTACAAAAAGGTGGATTCTTACCCGTTTTAATCGGTACTATTTTATCAGGATTGATAGGCCAAATAATTAATCAGTCATCATGAGTAATTTACAACGGATGATTGTTATACAACCAGAAATTTTCGAAAAAATTAAAAAATATTTAATTGATGATAGTAAACTATCGGAATTAGATAAAAATATGAAATCAATTCTACATAACAACAAACTAACTGATTTGAATAAGTGGCATCTATATAGGCAGAACTTATTAACATATTCATCAATGAAAAGAAAAAATGCTTATAAGAATAAATTTAATTGGCATCAACCAGCAATACGTCATGTTCAAGGAGTGGGAGTTCAAACTAAAAGAATTTTTTATACAGACCAAGAAGCAAATACAGATTCATCATCAGAAGGCTTTGATATTGGTACACAAACTGATATACCTAAAGTTGAAGAGGTGTACACAAATGTTGATGAAAAAACTAAACCAGATTTTACACAATTAGACACAGAAGAAATATTTGAAAATAATGACGGTGTATTTGATGTTGATGATGATGATGATGGTGATGATGATGATAGGATTGTTTCTGAGGAGTATATTGATCCAAAAGAAATTTTGCGGGAAAGAGCTTCTTCAGACTCTAACATGTACAGAACATTTGAAATGAAAGACGGTGCAACAATCTCTGTTCCAACAAAAAAATATATTTTTAAAAACCGGAAAGATCTTCAGCCTCCAAAACCAGGATCAATGCAATCATCTCAGGACCCACCTAAGAGGAAAAGTGAACGTACGTTAACAGTTCAAACAATAAAACGTAGTGAACAAGAACGCTTACGAAAACATCCTTGGACAAGAATGAAATAAAAATTATAAAAATAAAAAGTTATATAAAGGATAAAATCGGTGTTTTTATTTATTAATTTATTAGTTATTAATGAGAACAGTGATGGATAATTTCACACACGTAACTCTTTTAAGTAACAGTTCTTTAAAATATTACCCAAACAATTCATTATCGAGGTTCACGGTTAAACTTCCTAACACTATAAATTTGGATCCTAATGAGAAATGGTATGTTGGTCTAACTAACGTTGCTCATACTTCCATAAGTGAACAAACAAAAATTACAATTAAAACGCCATCAAAATACATACTTCCTTTAAACGTTGAATTAATAATATTTTTATATGCAACTACCCCTAAATTTTATCAACCAATCGAAGAAGCTAATTTCTTTGATCGGTATAACTCATCAACTAAATTAGTTAGAATCAATTATAACAAAGAAGAACCATATATTCAGCTACCAGCGTTGAAAGGTGTTAACCCTTTAATAAAATGTCATCAAGAGTACACACTTGAGGAATTTTTTGATGTAATATTTTCTCAGATTAAAATAACGAGATGGCCAGAGTTTATAGAATCTTTACAAATGGAAATTAAAAATTTCAAAGCAACCAAAGAGAATGAAGCTAAAATAAAAAATATTAAAGATAATTATATTGATGTGAAGACTAAGATCAATCCATTTCCATTTTACATGTGTTTTTATTGTAATATAATCAAACCGAGAACTATTGGGGATGCATCTGTATCATGCTTGTATATGCATCCCCTAGGAACAGACGTTGATAGAAGCATATCTCGATCATATCAAATAGATAATGTTCAATATTGCCCCATTGAAAAGTATAATATATCAGAGATCAGTATTTTAATAACTGATGAAACTGGTGAACAAATTAATTTTAAAGATGGACTTTTTATGACCTACCTAGTACTTCACTTTCGCAAAGGTATATAAAGAGGTATCTTACGGATTTCATTAATTACAAATGGATAACTATTACGCAAAGTACTACGCTAACCAATCCGGCGGTGGTGGCTATAACAATGAAGATTTTGGTCCACTATTACGATCTCAAAGAGTATATCAAAAGGGAAGAGGATTAGGAGGATTTTTCGGCGGAATATTCCGCTACTTAAAACCAATATTAACATCAGCCCTTCATGGCTTAACAAGTGAAGCACTTCAAGTTGGTTCAGACATTCTTCAGACACAAAAACCGATTAATGAAATACTTCGTGATAGATCAATACAAGTGGTTGATAAATTACGAGATAAAGCAGCAGAAAAAATTAAACAAATGTCTGGTACAGGAGCTAAAAAATCAATAAAAGGCTGCTTGAAAAGCCGCTGTAAACAGTTGAGAGTTGTTCGTGACAGCGTGAAAAAGAGAAAAAATATATTAAAAAATAAAACAAACAAGAAACGGATTATTGATATTTTTACATAATGGCGTTTACAGAATGCATGAAATCGGAGCTAGATTTATTTCAACCACCTTCAATTCAAACAAGTATTTTAAAAAATGAAGAAGTAGCATACAAACCTATAACCAGTTTAGAAAATCAGTCGGTTATTGAATTTGCTTGTTACAGTCATGGTGATTCATATTTAGATTTATCATCAATAAATTTATGTCTGAAATTTCAAGTAACTAAAAATGATGGCAAATTATATGTAGAGGCCGACAAAGATCAGCCTAGTTTAGTTAACAATATGCTGCATTCCCTGTTTCATCAAGTCAATATTTCTTTAAACGGAAAGAATATAAATTCAACAGATGGGAATTACAGTTATCGAGCATATTTAGAACAATTATTAAATTATGGTGATGATGCATACAAAACACATTTGCAATTATCAGGATGGAGTTTGGAGACAAAAAATCTTGATAATCTTGCTGAAAACGATGGATTAAAATTAAGAACAGCATTAACTAAAAACAGTGGAATTGTAGAAGTATATGGAAAATTGCATGCTGACATGCTCAATCAACCTTTGCTATTATTAAACAATGTAGATTTACGAATTTCGTTAACATTGAATAAACCGGAATTTTATTTACTCGGTGCTGATACAGATACTTCGATTGTCAAAATTACAGAAGCTACACTTTACTTGAGACATGCTCATGTAAATCCAAATATTTTAATTGCACACCATAAAATGCTTGAAAATACAACAGCAAAATATCACTATAAGCGTAACGAAATTAAATCATTTACAATTCCTGCCGGAGGAAACTCAATTTCACTAGATAATATTGTTCTAGGACAGCTCCCAACAAATCTAATATTTACAATGGTAGATAATGATGCATATTCTGGGAAAAGATCTAAGAATCCATATAATTTTAAAAATAATAAAATAACATCGTTCGCAATTTATATAAATGGGGTTCAAGTTCCTAGTGCACCGATTGAAATGAATTTTGCAGATGGGTCCAGTTACGCTAGAGCGTATTCAACAATATTTACATCGAGTGGAATTTTACACACACCTCAAGGAAATTTGATTACCAAAGAAATGTTCAAGAATGGCTATTTCCTGTTAGCTTTTGATCTAACTTCGGACATGTCAAGTACTTTATCATGCAACTCTCTAATGAATCAAGGAAGTTTAAGACTCGAGGCACGATTTGGGGAAGCTCTTAAGACAACTAAAACATGTTTAGTGTACTTGGAATATGATACAACTCTAGAAATAGATAAAAATCGTAATATTGTAACGAATTATTAATAATATAAATACCTCTTATATCCTAAATAAAAAGTTAGTTTATACTAATACACATGATGATTGCCAATACAACAACTACTTTAGATATTCAACAAGCATTGAAAACACATAAATTTACTAAGAAGTATTTTCAAGGTGTTTTTGCAATAAACACAATCCCAAAGAGGGTTAAATCAAAACCTGCTTTATATGTTATTAATACGGACAAATCAAATCAACCAGGGCAACATTGGTTAGCTGTTTATTTTCCATCAAATGGATGTGGAGAATTTTTTGATTCTTACGGAAGATCACCAACGAAATATCCTGAGATTAATAGGTTTCTAAAATATAACAGTAAATGCATTACATACAATAATAAACAATTACAAAGTTTATTCACCGGAGTTTGTGGCCAATATTGTTGTGTATATTTGTTAAATAGATGTAAACGTAACTCAATGAAAAAATTTATAAAATTATTTAATGTTAAAAACCATATTGAAAATGATGTAAAAATAAAGAAACTTTTTAAAAAAGAATTTCCTAAGGTTTTAACTACAAGAACAAAAACAAACATGATTCATCACGTTTTAGGAATTTTGTAGAAAGGTTATTAAAGTTCATCGATAAGAAGAATAAAATATGATTTTATTAACATGTATGAAAGGGATAGTACCACTCTTGAAGAGTATAAATACGGAAGTTATTTTTATGAAAAACTAGTTTACATTTACCTTGAAACACAAACAATATGCTTAAAGTAAAAAGCGTTAATAATTTAATTAAAAAAAAGATGGCAACCATACCTAATTTATTGTTGTCTCATACATATTTTTTAAATGATCAACATACAAGTTATCTAAATGTTGGTTATGATATTAACACTTTTGAAACTACTATAATCTTGTTCAAAAATACAATATTTCATACACTAAGTGCTGAAATGTGGACGACTACAATTTTCAATAATTTACCAACAATAAACAACCACTTCAATGGTAACATTTCCTTTGCTGAATTACCAAAAACGAATGGAAATTGTGATGTAAAGCTAACCAGCAGAAATAATGAGAGACGTATTATATTTACGAGTGGAGGGAAGAAAATCGTTTTAAATTCCAAAGAATGGGAACGCTGCTCATCTTTATCATCATTTTTGCAATCAATCATTATCTGGAGCGAAACAGTACGGACTGATGTTGCTAATTATTTCTATTTATACAAAGAAAAATGTTTCGATCAGCTAACATATTCTCTACAAATACAGGATTTTTTTATACCGCCAGTAACAGGATATAACTATTTTAATTATTCAAGATTGTTTAATGAAATACCAGTTTTATGTAAGGAAAAATTAATAAATGAACTTTGTACTCGTACACTAAGAAATTAATGAATAAAAACAATTTATACTTTTTTCAAATCAATTTTTTATTTCTTAAATATTATTTTTACAATGAATTACACCGTCTTGAATCCATTTGGTTTGAATATTATCGATAAACTCTTCACCTCTAATGTTTTTAACGTGTCGGCATGCGGGAAACCAAAATGCATGTTCCGTCCATATTTCATTGGTGATATTCCAATCCTCGAGAACTCCTTTGCAGCTGAAACACTTGATGCAGTCGTCCACGCCTGTGTAGTAAAATCCAGCTCGAGATAGTTCTAATGGATCGATGAACCATTTGTTCCATAACTTCTCGAATGATTTTAGCCGACTCTGCACCTTATTCATTCCACCTTCTAACCCGTATAAACCGCATGTATCTCCTTGTTCCTCTCGATGTACTGGTGAATCCATTTAAATGAGGTTTTTTACTTTTCGCGTGTGACTCGAACAATGTACAAATCTATACTAGATCTAGATAAACTCTCGTATATTTGAAAATGATGTTTTCAGAGGGGCCACGTGATGTACATATACATGTTGACTTGTTTGATTAACCATGATTAAACATGTTTATTGACCTTATTTTACGAATATGGATGTTGAAATCATTGAACGTAACTTGATATGATGACAAAGGTTTGTATTTAATCGATACTTCGTAATATTTATGCTGATGTGGTAAGATTGGAAAAAACTGCGCGTGTTTAAAAGTCAACTTAAACCATAATAAGTATAAATTATAGTGAGCTTCTTTGAAAATTATCAGTTTGATAGTAAGCATAAGATTGTTAACAACCAACCAACCATGGATATTCGTCAACAACTTTTAGAAAAACTCAACAATGTGCCAAGGTTTGCTGAGAAAAAAATAACCAAATTTGAAGATCTGGATGTGGGTAGAAACTACGTGGTACAAGAAGTCAAATCAGTCAACACGAGATATGGCGTGAAAATCCTAATAGAGACTGATGAGAACATCATATTTATGCCGGAGCGATTCAACGTTTTTAATGATCGAGAAATACAAAATTTAAACCATTTGTGTAAAGAACACTTAACTATGGTAAAAACTGATAGATATAATGTTCATTTTATATAAATAAATAAATAAATAAAACAATATTATATATAAAATTATTTAGAAAAAGTATTTAATTTCAAAACAATCTTATTATGGTTTTCGACTCCGCTACTTCTCTGTTTTCAACACTATGGGCAAATTAGCTAACATTTATTATGTTAAAGATCATTCATTTTGATGAATGTTATAGTGATCATAATCCAAGATATCTCTCGTTTTAAATAAATCCTAAACATTATGAGGAAACAATATTTTATATATACCAATCCAAAATTCATATGCTTTCATTATTAATTCATCCACTTACATAAAATGAGTCGGATTCAAATAGTGAATGAATTGCATAAGCCAGCACGTAAAAATTTTATACGCAGACATGTTAAAATTAAGGGTATTGATGACTTATGGCAAGCAGATCTCGTGGAAATGATTCCATATTCAAGAGAAAATGCTGGTTTTAAATATCTTCTAACTGTAATCGATGCTTTTTCTAAATTTGCTTGGGTTGAGCCTATAAAGAAAAAAACATCACAGATGATTGTTGGTGCTTTAAAAAAAATTTTCAATGAGAGTAAAAGAGTACCAAAGAATCTACAAACGGATATGGGAACTGAATTCTATAATAAAGATTTCAAACAGCTTGTGAAACAGAAAAATATTAACCACTATTCAACATTTAGTCCAATAAAAGCATGTATAGTAGAAAGATTTAATCGAACTCTTAAGGAAAATATGTGGAGGAAATTTAGTCTTCAAGGATCTTACAAGTGGCTGAATATTTTAAAAAAATTAGTGAAAGATTACAACAATAAAAAACATAGGACAATTAAATTAGCACCTGTAGAAGTTACTATGGCAAATGAAAAACAAATTTTAAAACAAGTGTATACATATCCTAAGTTAATGCAAAAAAATAAATTTAAAGTTGGGGATTTCGTTCGAGTTAGCAAATTTAAAACCGTTTTCGAAAAAGGTTATACTCCAAATTGGACTACTGAAATATTTAAAGTTGTTAGTATTAACAACAAATTTCCTGTAACGTATTTACTTGAGGATTATAAGGGACAGCTAATATCAGGCCGGTTTTATGAAAAAGAGCTGCAAAAGACACATCATCCTGACACTTACCTCGTAGAGAAAGTTTTGAAGAAGAAAGGTAATCAAGTTTATGTTAAGTGGCTAGGTTTTGAATCATCACATAACTCGTGGATAAATAAAACAGATTTAATTTAAACTTTATATTTTTTTTTTTTATTTTTTTTATTACCGATTAAAATTTTCTTAATTATTAAAACTACTTAATATATAATTTTGGTTTAATATTTTAATTTAAAACTAAAAGACATTAAATGTATTATATATATTATATTTAAGAAATATAAAATGTATTATTAAACTAATTAAAATAAAAATTATCAATTTCTTTATTACCCCATGCCAAAGTTTTGTATGAATTTGGAATTACAAATCTTTTATCATCAAAATTTGATAACGCTACTTTGTTTAACAATTGAGTATATAGGTTGTGTCTAATACTTCTAAAATTTAATTGTGATCTAATTATATTATCATTTTTATTTAAACAATTTTTAAAATCATTTAATGATATCGAATCTGAAACTACATTTTTTTTTACACCTTTTATTTTCTTAATTATTTCATTATCATCTTCTAAGCTTATACAGTATGATTTTGCTCTAATCCCAATAAATTCTGTCAAAATTTTACCACAACATTCATCTTTAAACATTCCTAAAACTTTTTTATTAACTAATGGAAGATTATATATGTTATTGGATGGATAATCAGAAGTATCAAACTTCTCATTTAAATCAGGCTTGATATCTTCATAAAAATCCATAGTTTGAATATCATATATTAATGAATCCGTATCAGTATATAAAAGTGAAGCATTATCATCATACTTCGTCTTAATATAATCATAATGAAAATCATACATTAGAGTTTTGGATAATTCTAAAACACAGAAACCCACATAAATGGGTTTATTATACGTAACCGATAATCTATTCATTTGAATAGCTACCAAATTTTCATCAAATATTGCTGAAGAATGAAAATTAGGTTTGCTGATCAAAGTATTTGCTCCAAATCTGTTTCCAATATTTTCCCAATGTGATACTAATCTTACATCTGTTCTCTTGTCAACATTTTCAATTGTTTTACCAAAAACACTATTATTTTTTAATTTATACAAATCTTTATCAAACGCATTTAGAGCTTTAGTCCTAAGATCGGTATTCAAATCTATATATGATTTGAGCCATGGTTTTTGACTAAACTTTAAAACTCTATGTATTTTAGATAATATTAGTCCATTTTTAATACATTTCTTTAAATTTGTTTGATGAATGACGTATGCTTTTTTAGGTTCTAGGTTAGCAATTAATTTATTTTGTTTTGCACTTTCGTATGGTGGCTGTATATTTTCCATACAAAATGGTAAATCATTATGCTTTTGGTGTAATTGATCAGGATATTCTAAATCAACTTCTAGAATATAACCTGATTCTGATTCATTATCTGTTAAATGATCGAAATTAAATTTATCAAGTTCTGCTGAATCAAGAAATCTGAAATCAGCATAAGGGAGTGATTGGCTCATAGCCCAGCCATATAGATTATTAGCATCTAAATAAACAAGAAAATTAGAATCTATATCATTATTATAATTTTTCATGTATTTGTTATTTGCTTTAGCATATCGTTTGGAGCACTGTGTTAATCCGCCACGAATACCTTTTTTAATAAAATTTATCATATCAATGTCTTTTAATAATTCTAATTTGATTTTGGTGAATTTAAGCATGGCATCCCAACTTAAACCTGGGGCTGTGAAATAATGGGCCGGGTCTAGATCGTATGTTTGCATACAAACTTTCCGGAAATTTTCAAATATGTCGGCTAAAATAAGTACATCTGATTTTAAATATAAGTCGGAATAATCACCTAAATTTTTACATTTAAATGTTTTCCATACATTTAGAGCATGATTATATTGCTCATCAGATATATCAGTATTTTGTAATTTGTTAAAAAAATGATTTCTGGATGGTAATTCAGTTTCATCATATTTTTTAAAACTATCTACATAATCGTATGGGAAAACACCTTTTTTCTTTATAAGATTAAATTCATTTTGATTAGAAAAACTCTTTCTAACTTCATCGAATTGAGAGTCATTAAGATTGTTAGCTAGTTTATCAAGACTAGCTGCCATAAATTTAAATGAATCTACAAACCTCAATTTAATTTTTTTAATCTCATTAATTTTGAACATTTTTGTAAATGAAATATATCGCTCCTTATTCTGAGCAATTAAATCTATTTGTTCCGTATCAAAACCTAATTCTTTTATGATAAAGTGCGAATCATAGCCACTTAAATTGTGAAAAAATATTGGTATGAAATCTGCTATCTTATAATTTAAATTGCATTTAGTATGCGCAGCACCTCTAAATTTTCCTGTTAAATGGCAATGGTCCATAACTTTATAGTTTTCATCATCATTAAAATCACCGTTACAAATATGACATTGATTTGATAAATTGTAATTTAATTGCTCCGTGCAGGAAAGTTTTTTCATTTTTCGATTTATGTGTAGGTCATTGTATATAATTTCTAAATCCTCTTTTATTTTATCAATGAAAATTTTTCCACAATCACTACCTCTGTATGTAACAAATTTAGATTTACTATCATTATATGAACATTTAATGTAATATCCAAAACTACTGGGTTCATGTTTTAAAATATTTTCAGTAAATGATGTTATAGGATTTAGAGTACACGAATCAATTGGTTTTAATATTGCTTCGAAGTCGCAATATATCACGTATGGGACTTGTAATTTATGATTATAATTTCTAAATTCTAAAATATCATTATCTTTATTAGGGAGCACACATTTAATTTTGTTACATCCATGTTGTAGATGAATATTTAATTTTTCTTCAGTATGAAAAAAAATTAAACATCCATCACAAATGAATTTTTTATTTGTTCTTTTTGATAATTGTTTGTGCACTAACGTATTTAATTTTTTTATAAAACAATAATGACTATTTACACCATCGTCTATATACAACAAATTAACGTGGTGTGATTTTTTCGAATTTGTATAATATAAAGGTCCCACAATTTGATTACCTTCTATCCCATACACATTTACACTTATATTATTCTGATTTTCAAATTGTGGGATGTCTTTTAATGGCATGGGGAAACTAAGATTACTTAAATTTAAGATAGAACTATAATGAGGATAAGAATTACACCGTTGAGGATTTGCTACATTAAGATATTTGCTAGCCATGATCGACCAGGCGAAGCAGGCTTGATCTGAATTTTGGACATTGATTATAGCCTTTTTATCTTTAAAAAATTTTGGGAGAGGTATGTAAGAGGACCCTCTCATAGGACTATATTTATTAAAATTCACTTCAATGAACAATACTTTGTCCATAGCCCATCCAGACTCTTTCTCCTGAAACTCCTCACTCAGAGTATTGAGGGTGCAAACAATCTGAGAAAATATCTCATTCAAATCAGTAGCTTCCGTTAAAATTGCATTTTTAGTATTAAATGATTTTATTGAACTAACATTTGATTCATTTTTCAAATCATATTTGGTGAATAAACCAAACAATTCAAAATTTGTTTTAACAGCTTTAAATGATTCTGTTTGAAGCTGTATTAATTTGATTATTTTATGTTTTATAGAACACATAAAATCATTTATACTAATATAGTTATTAGGTACATCTGAAACCCTATAACTAATTATTCTGGATTTAAATGCATTGCTAATGATTCGAATGTTTTCATCATCATTCTCATTATAGTTTTGTAAACAATTATTTTTATGTAATAATGATCTATAATGATTAAACAGATTTTTTTTTGGAACACTTACATTACAATCACCACATAAAACGTTAGCAGCCTCAGCGGGTGCATCATCCGTTTTCCTTCTCTTAGCGGCTACTACAGCTATCCTTGAATTTGATGGAATAGATGGTCCTGGCTGTTGTAAATTATCAAGACGATTACATCTCTTTTGGTGATAATCCAGCTTTCGTTTATTGATATATGTACATCCACATATATCGCATAACGTCTTTTCTGTTGGATGCTGATTTTCCTGGTGACGTTTTAGATGGTCTTTTGACGAAAAAGTGAACATACATAATTCGCAGTTGTTCATTTTAGTATTAATTATCTGTAATATAGTAAATAATAATAATAATAATAAATATTTCTAATAATATAATAAAAACTTTTTATATATTTAAACTTACTTTTTCTTTAATGCTGAAATTATTTTTATTTATTCAAATTTAATATATTTAAATTGATATACAATAAAAACAGTATTTGAATTAAGTTTTCTTAATTTATTACAACACGTATAAATCAGCTTCGCAAATCTGTATCAATGCTGATTTTATTTTTATTTATTTAGATTTATTAATTCACAAAATAATTAACAAAACGTTTCTATATTTATGTAATAACACTAATAACAGAACTTCACAAATTTCTTGTAGATTTTAATGACCTTATTCACTTTAATAATATATTAAGTCATGTATATTAATTAATGTGTTAGATTTTAATGACCTTAGCAGTTTATTCACGATGATTTTTGTTATATGTACATGTATGTATATGTGAATAATTTTATTTTTTATGAAACGCGATATATCAGGTTAATACACTTCAAAAGCGAATATTTTTCTCTTACATAGACAGAAATTAATCATAATCAATATTTTTTACTTTATTACAGTTGAGTACCTAAAAATAAACTTTCAAAGACACTTGAATACTTGATTTTGGATAAATTCATATAGAGTTTTAGTTATCGTGGTTGATAATAAAACTTTATATTGAACCGAGTTACAAACCATGTACATAAAATAAGCTTTTAAAGTGACATCTACAGATAAAGTTGGAAAATAATAATAATTTACAGTTGAATACCTGATTTTAGATACATTTATATAGAGTTTTAGTTATCGTGGTTGATAATAAAACTGTATATTGAACCAAGTTACAAACCATGTACATAAAATAAGCTTTTAAAGTGACACCTACAGATAAAGTTGGAAAATAATAATAATTTACAGTTGAATACCTGATTTTAGATACATTTATATAGAGTTTTAGTTATCGTGGTTGATAATTAAACTGTAAGAAATGTGCACCATCTATCGAAAAATTAATTAATATTAAAAAGTTCAAAGCTTAAAGTTTATGACTGTGCTGCCATCTAACAAAATGTCTTAAAAAAATATTGTACAGTTAATGTACAGTTGAACAACGGATTTTTAATAAAATTATATACTTACGTTTACATTTTATATAGAGATTTAATTATCGTGGTTCTACTGTAATCTTCATATTAAAAAACATATGTAATCGTTTGTGTTGTTGTAATTTACATATAAAAATCCACCCCATTTGGGGTGTTCCAGGACATACGCTTTTACACTACTGCGGTAGTTTAATTTTTTGAAAAGAAGAAATCGTTCCGGTTGCTATTAATTATTTTCTTGACAGGCTCATCCATTCCTTCTCGGTTCTGACTCCGTAGAAATAAAAATGCCTTTAGGTTCTGACCGATATTTAGATTTAGAAGAAAATTACCTAAATTAGTTTGACATCAAAGCTTTCTACATCAACCGACAACAATTTTAGTGTTTGACGGGTTGATTTATTTGTATTATACGTTTTGCTTAACTCCAAGTTTATCTCTTTTGCATTTAAAATTCATACTTTTACAAATCGCCTTTAGTCAAACCAGATCAACATTTTACAAACAAGTTTTGATTAGCTTGAGTTTGATTTGAAAAAAAGGAGCTTATAGTAATCTGTTAGTGTTTGCAGTTTGCGATCTGTCATTGTGATGATTGAAAAATCAAATAGAAATTCGAAAAATACATAACCTCAACTGAAAGTGAATGCTTGTTTCCCTGACTTGTACCAAACCAGTCAGTCTCTATAATCAATTAACATTCGTTCGACTTTTATAGTTTCTAATTTAGCGGATCTTTTACCGGTTTATTTTGAAAAACTATTTTAAATATAAGGAAAATGCAAATAACAACTTAATTTTGCAACTAGTGATGGTGTTTTTCTTTTGGTTGTTATTGGTGTGGTTTTCCTGATTTTGGAAATTCTCGCTTACCGATTTCATATCCGCTTATCTCAGGTTTCATCTCTTGATCACTTTTTAAAATTTCTCGAGATTTTTGGAGTTTATCAAATTTCGAAGTAAAATGATTTGTTTAGAAAGGTTCAATAAGTGAAAGCTCTTGACAATTTTTTCAAATACATAATTTATGCTCATTAAACATTTTATAGGTTAAGTTCAAACCCAAAAAGTATGAATTAATTGTCAAAGTTATTGAAAACAAATATTCTAAATGTATTCCAAAATCCCACCTTCTTTAAGCTATCAAATTTCAGAATAAAAAGTAAATGATTTGGGTTAAAAAGCTTCGATACGGGAAAGCTCCTAAAACTAAAAGATTGACATTTTTTGGAAATACAAAATAAAATGTTTTAACAAAAGCCTCAAATTATAAAAAGGCTCAAAAACGTTAAGTTCAAACCCAAAAATTATAAATTAATTATAAAGCTCATTGAAAACAAATATTCTCTTCTAAATTTATCTGAAAATACCACTTTCCTTTATAATATCAACTTTCGTGGTAAAATGGTTTGGTTTTAATACCTCTTAAAACTAAAAGCTTTTGATGATTGATGATTAACTTTGAGACCAAATATTCTAAATTTTAGCTACAATTCCGCTACCATTTGTAAAATCGTATTTCTGAATAAACTGGTTTGGTTAAAAAAGCTTTGATAATTGAAAGCTTACAAAATTAAAAGTTTTTGATTTTTTGTAAATACATAAGACATTTTAGCAAAAACCTAAAAGTATGAAAAAGGCTCAATGGTTACAGTTAAGTTAAAACCCAAACTTGATTAAATTAGGTAACTATCAAACTTAAAACTAATTGACAATTTTTGCAAATTCATATTTTATGCTTACATCATTTTTTTACAATACTTACGGATAATTCGATAATTGAGAACTTTCAAGAATATTCAAGATACTTTGAAAATTTGACATATTTGAGATTATTTCGAAATTCTTTATTCGAAAATTGTGATGCTTTATCGATATATTTGGAAATCGTCAGAGCATTGAGTTGCAAGATGTTTCGTGTCATCTACCCTCGAAATCAGATACTTTTAATTAATACTAGACTAGCCATTCGGAAGAAATAAGTTTTTCACTTAAAGCTTTCACACACGTTTTGTATATCAATTGCGATTTTGTAAATTGTGAGTTCTCGAAACCTGTAATTGGCATCCAATGGAGATTTGTGCAGATAAAAGCAGGTAAAATTGAAATGGGAATGGATTACAATAACTACTACTTGCTATACAATTAATTTGTTTAAGTGGTTTGATTTCCCTACCAGTAATGTCTTCAGCAGTTCAGAATGCTATTTCATAGTTTCAAATATTTTGTTTTTGTTCTAATATTTAATTTTACGTTTGAACGTTTCGAGAAAATAATGATTTAGGCTGTTTTCGAAACGAATACTTATTTGTAGGACCTAACTTATTCAAAAAGTATCCTATAGAAGTAACTTATTTCGTATTACAGCCAAAAGCAAATTTTCATTTTGTACGTATCACATTACTCTAGACAAGACTTTTCATATACAACCTCACAAGTCATTTAGATTTTTTTGTAAGAAAGCGGTAGAACATAAATAAATTTGAATTAGTTAGGTTCCACAAATAAGTATTTATTTCGTTGAAATTTCGATAAAAATATGCTTAGGCCCTTTCTGAAACCGATACTTATTTTGTGGAACCTAACTTATTCAGTGTAATTCCTTACATAATAAGTTGAGTTCCACAAAATAAGTATCGGTTTATTATTTGGTGGAACCTAAAAGAAATTACACTGATTAAATTAGGTTCCACAATATAAGTATCGATTTCGGAAAGGGAATAAAGGGTGATCAAAAATGAATAAAATTATTTATATTCCATAACTTTCTTTCAACTTCCCAGAACTAGGCTAGAATTAATTCGAACTAATTCGATTTATTGACCACTTTAGATTAAGGTCTAGCTTTAAGCTGTGTTTATGACATAGGAAGATAGGAAGATTGACATAATCGACCAAATTATTTAAAATGTCCTCAGCCCAGCCTACTAGCCTGCTTTGATCAAAAGTAAGAAATTTTTCAACTCGATCATGGTACTAGCATAGTAGACGGGGCTTGTGACATTTTAAATAATTTGGTTGGTTGTATCAATCTTCCTATCTTCTTAGCTTCCTATCTTCCTATGTCATAAACACAGCTTAAATTCTGCAAATATTAATAATGATAATTTACGGGATCTGGTGAGACTGATTTTCATGGTTGAACAATTATATGAAGTATTTTAGAAATATGTTCCACAATTTTTAAACAGTTTTCCTCTTAGTTTATCAAAAAAATATAGATAATATTTATTAATGAAAATTCCTCAGAAAAATGACTTCGGTTTATGGCATACATGAAAATTTAAGTAAGCAGCCGCCACTACTTATAACATAACTTATTTAGGTTCTAATATTTGATTTCACGTTTCGAGAAAATTATGATTTAGGCTATTTTCGAAACGAATACTTATTTGTGGAACCTAACTTATTCAAATAAGTATCCTATCGAGGTGACTTATTTCGTATTTCAGCCCAAAATCAAATTTTCATTTTGTATGTATCACATTACTCTAGAAATACTTTTCATATACAAACTCACAAGTAATTTAGATTTTGTCGTAAGAAAGAGGTAGAAAATAAATAAATTTGAATTAGTTAGGTTCCACAAATTAGTATTCGTTTCGTGGAAATTTCATTAAAAACAGGTTTATGCCCTTTCTGAAACCGACACATTTTTTGTGGGGCCATGCGGAATTTCATTGAATAAATTAGGCTCCACAAAATAAGTATCGGTTACTTGTTTTGTGGAACCTAACTTATTACATAAAGAATTACATTGAATAAGTTAGGTTCCACAAAATAAGTATCGGTTTTGGAAAGGGCATAATGATTGATCAAAAATAAATAAACAAATTTATGTTCCACAACTTTCTTTCAACTTCCCAGAACTAGGCTACAATTAATACGAAGTAATTCGATTTATTGGCCACTTTAGATTGAGGTCTAGCTTTATACTGTGTTTATGACATATGTAGGAATAGGAAGATATGAAGATTGACACGACCAACCAAATTATTTAAAATGTGACCAGCCATTTTTCAACTCGAGTATAGAACTAGTAGGCGGGACTTGTGACATTTTAAATAATTTGGTTGGTCTCAATCTTCCTATATTCCTATGTCATAAACACAGCTTAAATTCTGCAAATATTAATAATGATAATAAATATTCGGGTTCTGGTGAGAGTTATTTTAATAGTTTAACAACCTCATGGAGCAATTTAGTAAATATGTTCCACAAATTTTGAAACTGTTTTCCTATTAGTTTACCGAAATATATTTAGGCTGTTTTCTAAACGAATAAATTATTAACTAACTTATTGCATAAGAAATTACATTGAATAAGTTAGGTTCCACAAAATAAGTATCAAATAAGTATTATTTGAAAAACAGACTAATATTTATTTGGCTTCCTAGCCATTTCATTTTCTTTTCAGTAATATTGTTAGTAATTTTTAAAATTAAAGTTTTAATTTTCATCTAGCAACAATATTGAGTAATGGGTTTGGTCAAATTTTTGGCGCTCGTATTTTATCAAACAGTTGATTGAAAAGACATTAAGTGAGAATTTTATTTAAATATAATTAGTTAAGTATTTATCAATTATCATTCAACAAAATACTGTAGAGTATATCTTAAATTATGTACGTTAGGGCAATATCTTGTTTAATTTTATGTAATTATCATCGATTATTTATGTTAATTCATTTCAATCAACAGTTGTTTTCCAACAAAATTCAATCAACCGTTAGAACAAAAACCCTATAGACATGTAAATAAAAATAATTGTGTTTATTTGAGAGAATGTTATGCATATAAGAGTATAAGACCTTTCACACAAAAGATCGAGTGACATTTTAACAGTAGATACAAATTTTTTTTCAAAGCGGATGCCGCTTCTAGGCCAATTCAATTCCATTAAGTTAATTCAATTCCATTAAGTTAACGTCTAAATTGATAAATTTAGTTTCGATAATTATAAATAGAAGGAAAAAAACGGAATTATTTACATTTTCTAAAGACAACAAGTTTATATTTATAAAGGCGTGGAGATGCAAATATATTTGCATAGTATAGTTTTATCAAAATATACGTCTAACAATATTATTTTATTTTTATTTGTGTAAACTTATTAAATAAATTACATTTTGTTTATTGGCTAAAAGGCATTATATGTATGTTATATACTGTTAATGTGACGCTTAAAAAAATATTCACCCGAATCATATGATCGCTTAAATAGATTTTATACGTTTGTATATATGTTATGTATATGGGCCTGGCAAAACATCATCACAAATTCACAACCTTTACTGACACAAATTTTTATAAAAATAATTTTTCGTAAAAAATAAAATAATTTCTAAATTTATAGATCAAAACGGTAAACGAACGTATTAAAAAAAAAAAAAATCGAGGCGCCAAAAGTTTTCCGCGCATTTTAAGAATATTGTGACAATTTTCTTAGAATTTCGAATACTTTAATAATGAATTTTAATTAGCAAGATTTAGCTATCCGATTGATAACATAATTTTGTTGGTTGAAAGGTCGTTATTATGTCGTACGCTAATCAAAATATTTGGTTATATAAAGATCGTTTTGGTTGGCATGAACGATTTAAATAAAATAAAAAAAAAAAAAATTGTACAGTAGACACTGCGAACAAAATTTAATTTGTTTTTCCTATTTTGTACATTATTCCAGGATCATGGGTAGGATCATTTTTGGCCATTGGTGCCATTATTGGAGCCGTCCCAGCCGGTATTCTAGCTGATAAAATTGGCCGTAAATTAACCACAATGACGTTGGCCGTACCATTTATTGTCAGTTGGTTCCTAATTATTTTTGCATCCAGTTCTGGCATGTTGTATGCTGGTCGTCTTCTTGCTGGTATGTTAAAAAAATAAAAAAAAACTTCAAAATATTAACACTTACAAATTTATTTAATTTTGATTTTTTTAGGAATTTCCACTGGTGGCTATTGTGTCGTTTGTCCAATGTATATTTCAGAAATAGCGGATGTCTCGATCAGAGGAACGCTTGGTTCATTTTTCCAGCTATTCTTAACAATTGGTATATTAGTTGTGTACGCCGTTGGATCGTACGTTAGTTGGGAAACATTGAGTTGTGTTTGCGCTGTCTTTCCAATCGCATTAATTATTTTCATGGTAATTATGCCCGAGAGTCCAACATACCTATTAAAACAAGTAAGTACCCTGTAAACTAAATGATCGATACAATATATTTTCTTACATTTGGTTTTAAATTTGATTTTAGGATCGTCGCAATGATGCAGCTGTTGCATTAAAATGGTTCTGGGGTGCTGAAAGTAATACACAAGCTGCACTTCAAGCCATTCAATCAGATTTGGATTCGGTTAGTGGGAAAGCATCGATCAAAGATCTTATAACAAATGTAACAAATCGTACGGCACTCATCATTTCATTGGCTCTCATGTTCTTTCAACAATTTTCGGGTATTAATGCTGTCATTTTCTATACAAATCCTATCTTTAAATCAGCCGGCAGTACGCTAGATCCATCACTATGCTCAATTATTGTTGGTGTCGTCCAAGTATTAATGACATTTGTATCGGCCTTATTAATTGACAAGGCGGGTCGTCGCATCCTGTTGCTACAAAGTAGTGTTATCATGGGTTCATGTTTAATCACATTGGGCATCTATTTCCATTTCAAAGATGCGGGTTCAGACGTTACAAATATTGGTTGGTTACCATTATTATCCGTTGTTTTATTCATTGTAAGTTTCTCACTTGGTTTCGGGCCAATTCCATGGATGATGATGGGTGAGCTGTTTGCCCCCGACGTCAAATCACTTGCATCCTCAATCGCTGTAATGGTTAATTGGATTCTTGTATTTATTATAACAAAAACATTCAGCCTTATGATCGCAGATCTTGGCTCAAATATAACATTCTGGTTCTTTGGTGTATGGATGGCAATTTGTACGATATTTGTAGCAATTAAAGTACCAGAAACAAAAGGCAAAAGCAATGCTGAGATCCAATTAATGTTATCCGGTAAGTAAAATGTGTAACAGTGTTTAGCTGTTTGTTGTGTAATATAAAGGCAAAGTAGTTTAGTTTAATAAAAATAAAAATCAATGAGACATGATGGACGCATAATCTTATATTTAACTTTTACAAAACCATCACAAAAAAAAAAAAAAAAAACATCAAACAAAATTATATTTAAGTTGCGACCATAAATTATGCAACGTAACTTATGGTCCATCACAATAATTTATATTTTTTATTAATTTAAATAACAAAATACCTCTGTAGTAAAAATAAAATAATTAACTATTTATTTTCTATAAATCATGGCATGTAAGATGACGAATGATGCTTATTTACAAAAAAAATAGAAACGGGTTGAACTGAATTTATAACGCATTTATTTACCGAAAATTTGCAACATTCGAATTCTCTTAGCAGAATTAAGTTTTAACTGCCATTTTAATAATTAATTATATTTTCCATTTATAATAAATTGAACGATGTGCTTGAAACTATAAATTCCATGACAAAATTAAAAAAAAAAAATCCAAATTAATTAATTAATTTTAAAAGTAAAACAAAAAGCAATTATATTGAACGAAGTCTAATTGGTGTATTAAGACGTGATTTACAGACTAAATATTTAGCTTACATATCAAAATTGTAACACGCACCACCCCTATAAGCTTTTATCCTGGATACAATTTACATAAGACACCGTGTTTGCATAAGTTAGGTATCCAATCATTTTTTTGTTGTTGAATGTTACTCAATTGCTCATGTGTAAGTAATAAATAACAGATCCTATTATTATTTAGTTTTTTTTTGTATACGTTTACATTTTATTAAATTATTAATTATTTTTTATTTTATTTTATTTTTGATTTATCTTCAAAAAAAAAAAACATTTTTTTTCTGTTTCCACAATTCTCCAACCTTTTATTTTACATAATGAAACAGAGCGTGTCGCGAGAAGCAGACCAATTAGTCAAAAGTATATTCCAATGAATGCTGAATTATAAATGAAAAGTGTTTATAATTATTATAAACAAATTTTGATAGAAAAAAAAACAAAACTACTCATTTTATTTAATTAATTTAAAGTTATAATTATTTTAATTTTTAAGTTAAGCATAATATATTTTATAATATATTATATTATAAAATAATCAAAAACCATATTTAAATTATATAAAAATATATTTTTGTAACAAAACATTAAAAATTAAAAAAAAAATAAATAAATAAATAAATATAATTATTATATATTATTACAGACTGCATTTTAATTTTAAGTAAATTAAACATAAATAAATAATTATTTTTTTTTGTTTGTATTTTTTTTTTAGTTTGTTTAAATAAACGAAATAGTCGATTTTATTTGTGTTTTTTATTTTAATATTATATGTATTTCAAACATAAATTATTATCTTACAATAAACTATCCAACAACTTAGATAAATGACAAACAATGCTTTTATAAAGCAAGCTTTATATATGAAATTAATTAAATTGTGTACATTTGAAGAAAATCACTTTTAATTAATTAATTAAAACATTTATATGTCGCGATGTAAAAGCAAAAAAAGATAAATAATTAATTAATGTAAATTTAATGGTTATATTAAGATAATTATACGATATTTTAATTATTGTGTATATAATTTATAATTATATTTAGAAATAAAAAGCATATTGTAAAATATCTAATAAAATAAATAAAAAACAAAAATGTTATACGAATATTATTTTTTATAATTCCGAGAGACATCTATCGAATAAGGGCTCAACTAAAAAAAAAAAATTTAGAACCTTATAATTTCTTTCTTTATAGAACTTAACAAATTCAATTCCAAAAAAATGAGAAACATCTAAAGATTCGACTAAAGTTAATAATTGCCAGTCAGTTTAAAGATACTTTACCGATTCTGAAAATTGTTTAGGTATAGTCACAGTTGGGCTAGTAAATTACACTATGTAATTTACACAGTTTTTTACACGTAAAAGTATATAATTTACATAAATATAAGGCCATTTTAGACATTATGTATGTGGGTCATTTGCATTTAAATCTCACATAAAAAAATTTAAAATATAATTTTTGAATCATAATTTAATTAATTTTTGAATTAAAAAAAAAATTTAAAATATAATTTTTAAATCATATTTCTGTTTCTTTTAAATCTGGGCGGGAGCAGATTTGTGTTTTGCATTTTTTTTAATAATCTTTTGTGCTATTTTTAATTTTTCTGTCATGAACGTTACCTAAAAATACGTTTTACGTTATTTTTAAAATTATTAATTTCAAAATACAAAAGATTAATATACCATTTGCAAGTAGACATGTCACCAATGAGAATATACACCAATAAATTAAATTTATGTTTTTAAATTTCACAATTTTTCTAAAATAAATAAAGTAACGTTCATGACAAAAAAACCCGTTTTTTTAAAACTAAAAGTCCAACATTATTTAAAAAAATACATTTTCATAAATTTCTGTATTGTGATCAAATACTTAACTTTAACCCGTTAAAAATTATTTGGAAAATGCTAAGGGGACAAAGAAAATGCTTGGGGACAAAATCATGTGAGATTTAAATGCAAATGCCCCATGTATAAAAAATAAAAAAAAAAACAAATGAATATATTAACAACACCATCTCTTATCAAATTTACTTACTGTACTATCGCCAGCACATGATTCTCGAGTTATTTATTTTATTTTTGACTGTGTAAAATTATCTGTTTAAATTGTCAGTTGTTGACAAGGAATATTTTATAACAAAATATATTTAAATGATGTGTTTAAATAAAAAAAGGGAATGAAACATGACCTTTAAACGTAGACCTGCGTGTGTTTTAAGCTATTGCCCCCATTTTGCTAAATAAGAAACAGTGCAACTTTTATTGTAGTCAAACAGTTATTCATTCCAAGCAAATACTAGTTTCCCTAGTACCCTAGATAGACTTCGATTTAATAAATTCGATTTTGCTAAACACGGTCATACTCTGTGCAAAACAAAGCGAAGGTACTTATTTTGAATTAATTAACACAAAGACAGTACCGTGTGTCTACGCCTACTTCAATATTAAGCTCATAATTAAAGTTCCCAAATCAGTCAATCAATCATACAGCTAGAATCAATAATATAAAACACGGAGGGCCGAAATCATCGATATCTTAGGTTTGCAGTTAACGGAAGAAATAAATATACGACTTCGTTTCTCAGGGTTACGAAGGAACGCTAAAATAATAAACACAATTTATTTGTTGGTTATAAAGCTTACTGTCTTTAATTTATACACCGATGTGTAATGGGAAGGGTCACAAGCAAAGCGAGAAACTCAGGAGTTTCTTTACCTCGGACTTACATTATTCATAGTTTCTGTATTCTAATCTAACCGAGATTTAATGCACTAAATTACCTGGTAGTATATACATATGATGAAATAAGTATTTCACTAAACAGCCCTTTTGTTTTTTTTCTTATGAACAGCTTCTTCAAATATGGCATACAAGATCAATTTTAGTTAATATAAGTTTATACAACAACAGATTATTTTAAATACTGTCGCAGTACTTATTTTAGATGCTGTCGCACTGGTTATTCGGTTCGGACTAAGGTATAAAAAAAATAATTTAAATTGAATTATTACCGATAACTACAGATTACAGAGAGAGAGAGAGAGAGAGGAAATGTACTTACATACATATTTAATCGATATTGCATTTGTATTAGGCCATACTGACCAGCACCATCGAAACAAGAATTCTCACTCTTACGTTTAATAACACCAGATGATTTGTGTAAAACCAATAACAATAAATAATAAACAAAATATGCTTCATAATTACCACTACGTATATGAATGGGGGTGGGGAATAACACTTTGGTATCAGGTGGAAGACACCATGGTAGCCAATTTCGCAGTATTAGTGCATATACCCAAAACAAAAACAAAATTTTAACGAATTAGTTCGGTACATTGTGAGGAAACCTACCCCTGAGAATTCTCCAAGCCGGGCTAGAAGTATCACGTACCATGTGTGATATCTTTCATATGATAAATCCCAAGTTTTCACTCACTTTCATTTTGAACTTCATAGGCCACCTTACCAATCTTTTGATGTATAATTCCTTAAATATACATATATAGGCGCTAATTTTGCAGAAAAATTTTGCGCAAAATTTCGGACAAAGACGGTATATCTCCTGGGCAAAAAAGGCGCGAACGTGTTTGCAGATTACAATATTTCGCGCTATTTGCATGAGAGATTTTAAGATGGTTAGCCACATTTATCCGAACCATACTTAGTTTGTTAGCTTTGTTTGTGACCGAAAAAATCATCTTCCAACCGAATTTTTACCAAATTCCAAGAGCTATTGTACAAATAATATTCCTTCGAATTCAAAATTTGATTTTGACCAAATAATACAAAATGTGGGGAATATCCGGTTCCACTATGTTTACAATTATTCAACGCGGCTTCGAACTCAGATAAATGAACATCCCACATTCTTTGATCTAGTTTAATAAAACAACGGACCGCCGACAATAATGTCCTATTCACTCGTTCAGAGGCGTTGCTCTGTGGAGAATACTTTGGTGTAAAGGTATGTTTTATAACATATTTATCCAGGAATTGCTGAACAAAATTGCTGTCCGTTATCTGTAGAAACTGTCTCCGGAACCGAAAATTTTAGAAACAGTTTTTCCAGGAACACCATTTTTGTTTTAGTCGTGGCCTGACGCATCGGATGTAACCATACGAAACGTGACAGTTTTTCCAGTACGATTAGAATATAGCAATTGCCTTGTTTAGATCTAGGATATGGCCCGAGATAGTCGAGATATAAAAATTGGAATGGTCTATTTACATTATAAAATTCACCCATTGGTGGCTTGGTAATATAATTAACAGGTTTACATATTTTGGAAGTAAGACAAGAATTAACATAGCCTTTTACTTGTTTAACCATCCCAACCCAATAGAAATGCCTTTGCAATCGTTCTAACGTTTTTGCGAAACCCAGGTGGGCAGAAGTTGGGGCTTCATGAGATCTTACAAGTAACTCATGAGTCATTGGTGTTAGAACTATGAGTTTGCATTGACTAGATACCGAGTTATCATAGGAAATTCCGGAATTAAAACAAATCAACATTTTACCATCTTCAACACGAATAATTGTTTCTAGATTTGAAGGGTTGCAATTTAGGTGCCCATCTCACCAGACGTCCATGCGTTGCGACATTATAGCCATTTTAAACTCATATGATCAGTAATAACAGTAAAAACATAACCCTCAACATATGCACGGATTGACTTAACTGCAAGGACAACAGCATAACACTCCAATTCTGTGATAGAGTTATTCCGTTGTGCAGATTTAAGTTTCTTTGAAACATATGCAATTGGGTGTTCACCTCCATTGTCATCAACCTGGAAGAGTACACTCTCAATGCCTGTTGAACTCGCATCATACTGAATAAAGAATTCTCTTTTAAAATCGGGATTCTGTAGTACTAGAACAGAAATCAAAGCCTGCTTCAAATCATTCAATACACACTGAGCTTCATTTGTCCACACAAAACAATTATTTTTCTTAGGGTAATGAATTAATGATTTTTTCGAGACGTAATTTGTCAGTATAGGTTAGCTCATGTATATTGGAATTTGCGGATGATGACCCAGACGTAATTGAAGAAACCAAAAACTGATTACGGGAAATTGGAGATAATGGTGAAGTAATAGTTGGATAATACCGAACTCGTGTCGCAATCCTAAGGCAGGACGCATATTTTTCTTAATGATTCGCATAAACTTGGTATCAGAATACGGAATATGAAGAGAACTAGATATTACATACATATCACGGAAACATGCCATAAATCATTCATTCTTTTCATAATTTTGTTGTCGTTTATCAAATTCGGTTTTAATATCGTCATCCGTTCGGGCATATCGGAAGCAACGTAACATTTCCTCGCGTAAATGATTCCAAGTAATTTCTTTTTCAAAATTTATATGAATAAATGTACAATACCATTCCAGTGCATCGTTGCTGAGCAAAAGAGCAAATTCTTTAGCCAGTCGATTTTGGGAGACATTAAAGGCGTTGGCCAAATACTCTGCTTGAAAAATAAATTTTTCTACGGTGCGATCAGTCCGGTCCCCACCATATTTAATGTTTCAGTTTTTTAAAAGGCTGGCTTTATCTCTGAACATATATGGATTATAATTTGAACCGAAGTTGGAATTAGAATTAGGTTAATGATGGCCCATCCCTGATTTTAAGTTAGGAGGTGGTATAATAACCGGAATATTTACATCTGTAATTGATCTTAGAAAACTTGTGGAAGTTTGTTCGAGAATCATAACATTACTTGCTCGGTCATGAAATTTTTGAACATGATTCCTTTGATCCTTTCCTTGTCTCGAATCAGTTGCAACGTATTTCGCGTTTGGGGAGGGAAATACTCCATCCTCAAACTGAACTCTATGGGGACTGGGCTTTAACAAATGTAACTGCAGTTAAGGAGACTGTACTTCGTTTACTAAACTGAATATTTTAGCTTGCATGTTCCTCATCACTGACTCGTCAACTCTCTGACCGGTTACTGGCGGATCTGCACATTTGATATTAGACGGGTACGCCTGATTTTTACTAAAGGATGCAATATCACTGCGCGATGATATAATGGATGATTTCTCATTTAATGGATGCAATGCGTTTGAAGTATCATCTTCATCAGATGAAGAGAAATCAGCGGTTTCTTGGATCGGCGTAGTTTGAATTAATCCTGGGTTGATTGGTCATTTAAATGTTTATGAATACCTCTAGCATTGCCGATAATTGTCAATAATTTCTCGCAAGCACCTACATAATACGTAGCACCATCTTTAGCGACTGGAGAAATTTGAACACGAGACAATCTATCTCTTATATGAATTAATGACTGTGATTTATCAATCAGAGAGTTATCGTTTGGATTTTCAGTAAGACTGGTTTGAATTTGTGCTAATCTATGGTTACAAATTTCAATTTCTCATAGTGAATTTTTGCGAGCATTCTTATGCGCGCGAGGAGGGCGTAATACAGGGTTTGCCTCTCTTTTTCAGTAAGAGAGTTGAGTGCTTGGTAAAGTTCAGTGTCATTTCCGGTTAAATCACGAACTTCACAATATATGTATTACGAGTCCTATTCTAAAGGCTGGCCACCATTATTCAACAAATAGATTTTAGATATGATTGAATAGCACAATAGAAAGAAACTGAAAAAACATTCAAAAAAAATATTTACGCAATATAATAAGAATAATAAAAAAAATGATTGATAATTGTACTAAGTAATGTATACATTGTCCCGTTAAAATTTAATATACCAACTAGGTATAGCTGTTAACTTGTATGCTCTAAACCTAGAGAAAACCTTCAAGGAAGATAATCAACCGGTTAAATCGGGATTTACTTCCTATAAATTCCTCCAAAATGAGCGTAATAAAATAGATTATAGAGCAATTAATATCAACAAACGATCAAATAACTGGATTAGGGAAGTCACTTAGCAGCCTTCGCCATCGACTCCTGAGTTTCTCGCTTTGCTTGTGACCCTTCCCATTACAGATGCGACATTTTAATGGGTTAATTCCAACATCATCAGGTTGCATTACATTAATAAATAAATAGTAAATTGTTCTACAAGTAAAGAAAAGTGATATAGTTTTCCAGCGAGTGTGATTGTTTAATTCACGAGCGAGCGCTAGCGAGATTTTTTTACGCGTAGGATATGCTATTTTTCGTGTATTTAACGACAAATTGAGTAATTTTTAAAATAAAAAGGAACATCCAGTTTGGACCAAAGTATGTATGTTTAACGTGTACATAAACCGCGGTAAGCAAATAAATAAAAGTCAAAAAACACAATGAGGGTTTTCCTGATATTTTAAAAGTAGTTTCGAAAGCCAGCTTAAACTTACTCCCCACAAAGTCTAGAAAGAATATGAAAAATGCTACGAGTTATTTTCTCGGTGGAGAGTGGAAAAGAAAGTGAACGAAATTAATGAAAATATCAGAAAAGCATATTTTTTTGAGAAGGTAAGTCTTACTTATTAATTATATTTCTTTCCAATACTAATTTTAACGTATTGTTACAGGCTCTTAAATCGTGATCATTATGGCCAGTCTATGCGATGTTGAAAACCACATTGCAAATAAATGAAAATGTGAACCTTTCTCAGTATAAAAAGTTACTTGCTTACTTAAAACGTCAAAATAACGGAAATATGGCGAAAAAATCGATGGCTTTGACCATGAGTGATGTGAACACATTTTTAGAGGATGCTCCTGACAATTCCTTTTTTTTTTTTCATGAAAGTAGTACCAGTTTTTTCCCTGCATGAAGGATGTCGTGGTAATGAGATGCTGGATCTGTAGAACTGCCAAATGACAGCAGTTATACCGGACATTGGTTCCGAATGACCTCTATGACTTTACTTGCGGACAGCGAGTCTAACATCCAAATTCTGAAAAGACCTCAACGGACTCGTCGTCCACCATCGTATTTAAACAACCATGTTTTTTATTAGCGTGAGAGACTGTAATATCGTGATTTCATATGGGGTAACACGAAAATCTAGTCGAGAAAATACGTATAACCTAATATAAGTTTTGACATTTTGGTCATTCTATTACACGGAAAAAAATGAACTGGTCCTCAGCTAAGAAAACGGACTTTTAATTCAAGAAAATGTACTTTTTCTTGATTTAAAACCTAATTTTCTTATTTCCTTCGAATTTTTTTCTTCATTTCAAGAATCACAATTCTTACATGAAGAAAAACTCGAAAGAAATAAGAAAATTAGCTTTTAAATCGAGAAAAAGTACATTTTCTTGAACTAAAAGTCCGTTTTCTTAGCTGAGGACCAGTTCATTTTTTTCCGTGTATTTCGGCATCAAAGAAAAGGAACATAAAGAAACTAGCATCGTTCCTTGTAAACATTTTTGAATTAATAAAGTTGAATTATACTTACTGTATTTTATGGCGTGCTATTATTAATTGTCTTATCTCAAATAATACACAACAGCCACTGTCCCCTAAATGGTTTGTGACACTATGGGAATTTTGAAAATAAAATATTATAATCGTGCGGATTTGTCGGTATTTACTTATCTAATTGAAAAAGAAATGTATCGATTGTTTTCAACATTTAAATTTAGCAAATCAGAGGTAGTTTATAAACACCGTTGTCCTTATCGATACCTCTCATTGAATATTCTACTTTTTGGATAACCGTTCTTTATTAGTAGAATTATGTATAACTTCGAAAAATTTCAGAAATGAAAACATTAATTTGACAGTTTTAATTTTTTTCAACTAACAAAAACACCGTATTATTTTTATACTTTATGACGATGGAAGCAATGACCCATAGTATATAATTATAATTTTGCACGAAAATTTTATTCGCTGGGTAAATTTATTAAAATCATTAAGAAAAACATTGATTTCAGAATTTAGTACAGCCGCAATAATATCGCCATATATCTAAAAAAGAAAGTAGTTAAACCAAAGATGCTTCCATTCAATCCTTGCGTTTCACTGTTATCCATCAGTAAAGGTACTACAGGGCTAACTGGCGATACCATCGGTAAACTTAACACTTGCTTGAAGCATCTTCCTTTAAAACTAAATTCAGTATGGTCAAGTATAACAAATTAACTCATCTTCGCAAAAAAATTAAATTCAAATTGGTAATCTTTTTTAATTTTATATCATTCCGTAATTTGTTAATCATATTTAAAACTAAAATTGAAGTCATATTGAAATTTAACTATATCACTACTTGATTTTTCGGCTTAATTAAATAATTAATTTAAATTTAAAATAAAATAAATTTATATTCTGGGGTCTTCCTTTGTTGTCTCCCAACGCTAAAAACCAGTTTGATCACTTCACACATGTTCAACTGCTATTCTCAGCTCATTAACCGTCTGGAATTGTAGGTTATTCCCTTTTGAAAATGATATTTCACATAGGCTTTACATATGGAGTTCTGGTGCGGTAGGACAAAACAAAAGATGACATCACTTGAGGTACTTGGCCTGGTTAAGATCAACAGTAATTCTACAAAAAGTATTAATTAGCTGAAAAGGTATTTAAACTTAAATGAGGTGCGATTGTCACATAAAACCCGTTAAGCTTTGTGAACATCTTTAGTCAAAAATTGATTTGCCATGTTACTGTTAAATTTAAAATTTGTCTAAATGCTTAGAAGTCTGTATTGTCCCGTCTAATTTAGAAGTGCAGTTAATTTCTAGTGTATACGTGAAAAAATCTTTCTTGCATCAAAATGGCATATTTTACAATTGGACATGGACATTTAATAACCGAATAAGATGAAATTTTATTGTTTTTTACGTTTACTAAATTATTACTGCTCCAAATTTCTCTATTTAAAAGGAAGAGAAAGCCAAATTTCCCCGGAAAATTATCTCATTTTCCGGGAATGTCACACTTTTTTTTCAAATCAAGGTAAGATGTACATTTTTTGATAATTTTTGACGTTCAATTGCTCATCAAACTTGCTGACATACATAGATCAAACAGTTTTATCGCTTTTATGGGTTCATCTGATAGTATCACAAATGTTAAAAAAGCAAAAACACAAATTATTAATAAGTTTTATAAATTTGTCGAAACCTTTTCTTTACGCTGTTTTACACATAAAAATGTCATATTCGTCAATGGTAAAATTAGAATGACAATTTTCAGACTAAAAATATTTTGACTGATTTGCAAATCTACTCAAACCTACCAAATATAAAGAAAATTCAATTAATGCGAACAATTTATCAAAAAAGTTGGCAATTAAGAAAAAAGCAGACACTAGGTTTGAAGAATAAAACCCTTTACTATTCAACGCAACAACCTTGCATGCAACACTTTTAACTATAAAACTAACTTCCGTGGAATCGAAAGTGTTTTTTCGGCTGTGGGGCAGTTTTGCACAAAACTGAACTGAATATTGATAAGTTTTGTTTGAAATTTAAAACGACCATGTAAAAAATTGAAATTAAATGTTTTAATTTTTGTTTCTAGCGTGTGAAGACATTAAAAAAATAATGAGGTCGGTCAATTTTCTAAAAAGTAAGAACCAAAGTTTGTGCAAAAAGTTACCAATATAAATAATGGAAAAATTTTGAGAAATATTTAGACTAGAATATATTAGGGAAGGACTTTTCTAGAAAGGTCAATTTTTCGGTAAATAACGGATATTACAATTAAAAAATTACCGAAAACCGATAATTCAAAAGTTCGGTAATTTTCGAATGCCTAGTTCTTTGGGACCAAAAAAAAATGATCTAATTAAAAAAAAAACTGAACTACTATCATTTACTGAGAAGAAACTCGTCATAAAAATTTTTTTCAATTGTATCCATAACAAAATTTGCATCATTAGGGTTCAATACTGAACCGAAGTAGATATTGAACTCATTAGGAGTAATATCGCATTTACACTGAGGTTGAAGTTCTTCCAAAACAATTTACTTGTAGTTTTATTACTGCAGCCAACTGATAGGCAATGTCCCAAAACCTCGGGTGAAAGCACAAATTTAACTAAGTCAGGTCCAGAGCATTAAAGAACTTTATATCGTACGAGACCTCTCAACTACTATTTTCGAACTGAAAAACATACTGACAATGCTTCGAAAATAAGCGGTTGCATAAAACAAATTAATTTTGAATTTTGTTTTGTGTCATTTTACATTGCGTACAATTTTTTCAGAACCAAACACCAACACAAACTGAGGTATTTTTATAAATATAAATGAATGAAAGTAATTAAGAATGCTATATATCATTGAAATCAGTTGTATTCACTTAAAACAGTGGCTTACAATGCGGAGACAAATTTTAATTAAACGTTTCCTTAAGAAATATCGTTTTGCTCAAGTTAATAATAATCTAAATCTCAATGTTAAAGTCACTGTTGTATTAATTTATTGAATAAGATTCCAAACAAAAAATTTGTGATATTAATACTCCTCAAAATTTCCTCGTATTGTCGCTAGACTTGTCATCAATAGAAAAAAAAATTCTGTGGATTGGTATCATAATGATCTGGAAGATATGTTAAATTTTCACTCTTTACATCAAAATTTTTTCCCAAAAATTTTAAAACTTCCGGATACAAAATTCCATTACAAAAATTTCGCTTTATTAAAAAACACTTTGTCATAAAAATTCTGAAGTTATGGCCGAAAATGGAAACCAAACTTATTTGCCGATAAAAAATTATAGTTTCAAAATTGTTGGAAGACCGCAGCATCGAAATTGAATGCAACTCTTTGTTTTAAAAAGCTGAAGGAGCTTGAATTGAAACTTGAATTGAGTTCGAAAGCTCAAGTAAAAAATAATAAAAAATAAAATTAGAGCCCAAACCAATAAAAAAAATGGAGGTGTGGCCAACACACGACTTTCTTTTACGAACAGCGAATTTTGAGAAACTTTTATAATTCAAATTTCCCGCAAACTTAATTAACATTGTTTTTATTATTTCATGTTTTCTGTAAATTGTATATTTTTGAAATATTTGCAAAATAAATTTTCTGTTTTACGGAATCTGGGAGCTGGGACCCCAAAATTTATGTAAAAAGTTTAAACATGAAGTTGCAGTTTGATTGGTTAAACCATTTGGACTACTAGTTGACAGACATATATACCAACAGACACCACTTCAAAACTCAATTTTTTGAACTCATTAGTACACACGTAAAAGAAAATTGTAGGTGATATTTATGAATTTAAATTTTTTCTTTTATTTTGTAAATCTTATACTATTTAAAATATGTGCAAAGCACATTTTCGGGCCCAAGAGAGTGGCCACTTCCGGTTGACAGATTTGGCTAAATATTTTTATAACGTACAGTACGTCACTGAAGTGTGCAAATTAATTATAATTAGCATAATTGGGCTAATACACACAATAATTAAAATGACAAATGCAAGAACTGCTGTAACTCCTTGTAAAAAAGTGTGGGGGGGGGGGGGCAGGAGTTGCGAAATATTTTTGCAATTATAAAACGATATATATATACTTATGTAAGTATTACAAACCCTAATAAGTCGTTAAAAAAGTTAAGAAACATGAAAAAATGATCCACATTCAATTATGTAATATTTGCATTAAAAACCGGAAGTATGTCACTGTAGTGTGCAAATTAATTATAATTAGCATAATTAAGCTATATATACACATATATTTTTGTGTTGGCAAAACAATATTTAATTTTTTTTTTATAAAATTTTTAAATTTTTTTTAAATTTTTTTTTTAATTTTTAATTTTAATTTTTTTAATTTTTAATTTGTTTATTTTTATTTTTTTTTGATTTTTGGAAACATTTTGTATTAGTAATTTTTTGTAAACCTTATACTTTTTAAGATATTTGCAAAACAAATTTTCTGGCCCAAGGGAGTGGCCACTTCCGGTGGATCGATTTCAAGTAAAATTCACTGGGACCTCCCAATTTATCCAAAAAGCTTAAATCTGAAGTTTCAGTTCGATTGGTTAAGCCATCTGGGCTGTAGAGAGGACACAGACTGACAGACGGACAGACAGACGGACAGACAGACGGACAGACAGACTGACAGACAGACATCATTTCGAAACCCACTTTTTCGGAATCAGGGGACCTCAAAACAGATAAATCTTCAATAATCTCAAGGTCGAAAATTTTCATGATTACTATACTTTATTTTACTTACGTAAAAGAAAGTAATATTATATACAATATTGGGGCAATAATTATCAGAAATGTTACTTTCTCCAAAGAGTCATTACATAAATATGTACATTGAATAGTATTGCAAGAACGAATTGTGATGCAACCAATCGACAACCATTCATTATCAATGTCAGCATAACTTTTTTTTAATATACGTGTACACGTGACTATCATAAAACTCTTATATTTGTAATTACTATATGCTATTCGATATTATCTTGTTTATTTAAACTTTTTCACATGAGTAATTGTTAATTTCGATGATAAGATTATTAGTTTACACAAAAGTCGGGAGCCAATAACTTCAAGTATGTTGACGTATTTTTTACGGTTTTATTGTGACTAGTGCCATATATTGGAAAATCCGAACCACCGCCCGCTAAGACATTCCAATGAAGGTATGCAATTTCATCAAGCAATATTAAATACAAACTAAAACTGACCACGAACGACCCAAAAGAAACAAATGAAAATGTGATACACTATTTTATAGATACGGTAGATACCATTGTGGTACATTTTCTCTTTTCTTTTAACGTAATAATGTCGTAATAATCGTTAATAAATCGTTAATGTTGTATTAGGTAAAGCTAAAGCCATATAATTCTCAACAGGGAATTGTAATTATCTCATTATGGTCCGTGTTATAAAGAATAACTGTGAAATCTGTTGTGTAGCTTATAGCAAGAATGCTGCAAATAACGATGAGTTAAAAAATCAGAAATAAAATATGGGCATTAGAGCTACAAAAAATATTCCCCAAATACTAGTTATGGTAAGTTTCGAAATCTCAAGTAAAACTTACTAATACGAATTTCGTACAATAAAAACCCATTATGCTTCCGTTACATCAGATAAAAGCGTACCTATGTGTTAATTTTAGTCAAGTGCAAGGGAATACACGTCAAATATCATAAAAAAGTGTCATCGCTCTTGAAACTTAATTACCCTTGACGGCAGTTAGTTTCTCATCAAACTAATTGCATTAAACAATTTCAAGGTGATTAATACTATATTTCCTCTATATGATTACTAAATATTTATCATATTGTGGTTTATACAAGTGTATAACATTAATACTTTTTACACTTTCGAACTTCGGCGAAACACACTTAATACACACATTTTTAAATTTTTTTAAAAACACTTGTTAAATATTTCGTAAAATTACAAAAGGATCGATTTCGGCTTGTTAGGCCATCATCAAGAGTATGTAGTGTAGATTGGCCGAACAAGCCGAAATCGATCCTTTTGTAATTTTGCGAAATATTTAACAAGTGTTTTAAAAAAATTTAAAAATGTGTGTATAACATTAATCGTACGACATTTTGTTTGTAATTGAGAAAAGCTTAGAGGGATACCTATTGTACTTGGTGTATAGCATGGTGGTATGTTTTTTTTAGATATACAATAAATATGACCATACTAGATCCAAGGCAATTACACTTAAGGACCGGTTGAAAACGCGTTTTTCGTTATGGATAATTCTTTCTAAACATCTAAATACTATGAAACGTAATCTAGTTCAAAAGTTTAACGTGCCGTAGTGAAAAAATGAAAATTCAGGTGACATGCAACAAGTGAATGAAAGAGTAACAGTAACAGCGCATTCATAATGTAAAAATTTTGACTTTTACTTACAGGTTTGATTAAATTATTAAATATTTTTAACTAGTAAACCCCGTGGCCAATCAGTGGCGCCAAGAATTTTTTTTTCTAGAAACACTTTTTTGTTATAATTTCAAACAAAAAAAAATATAAAGGGCTGAAACCTCACGAGGGGATCAGAACTTCGGTCTTTGGCATCTTCAATAATGTCATAAAGTTGGTGTCACAGTTTTGACATTAATGATTTCTATTTTAACCAACATATATTTACTTATACAACAACAGCCAAACAGGTCAAAAGCGTCAGTGGGTACAGGCATCCAATTTAAAACGAAAAATCGTATTCTAGAACTTTATACCGAAAGTAGTATAACAAATTATACTGATATTCTAACCGTTTAACTGACCATATTCCAGAAATTTATTCAAAAACACATTTTAGAATCTTTAAACACACATATCCAATTTCATTAAAATCGGTTAAGAAATAGCCAAGTTCCATCATAATTGGCCATATTCCTGAACTTCGTCCAAAAATCATTTTAGAATCCCATTTCCAATACACATATCGAATTTCATAATAATCGGTTGAGAAATGAGCAAGTTCCATCATACTTGGCCATATTCTAGAACCTGATACAAAACTCATTTTAGAATCCCATTTCCATTACACATATCGAATTTCAACATAATCGGTTGAGAAATAGCCAAGTTCCATCATACTTGGCCATATTCCAGAACTTCATCCAAAACTCATTTTAGATTCCCATTTCCAATACACATGTCGAATTTCATCATAGTTGGTTGAGAAATGGGCAAGTTCCATCATACTTGGCCATATTCTAGAACCTCATCCAAAACTCATTTTAGATTCCCATTTCTAACACAGAAATCAAATTTCATAATAATCGCGGTTGAGACACAGACAAGTTAAATCATACCCAAGTAACAATTTGAGCTCCAAATAAGCTCTATCATCGTTCAAGAGCTATATTTTAGAGCCTGTAGTTTTTTATTATGCTCTATCAGCGCTGCTAGAACTTATATAGAGCTCCTGTCGGACTAAATTTGCTAATTTTAGAGCAACAATTCCCCTCTTGGAAAGTTGTATAATCGTTTATATACCTGCTATAACAAAGCTATTAGCTGAATGATAGTTGGATGTTAGAGTTGCGTAAAGCATTTATTAAGAAGCACTTTGCTTCAATAATGGTTATCTAAGGATGTCAACTACAGCTATTGGCTTTACAAAATATGAATTTTGACATTCAATTGTTGCGATAAAAAAAAAAAAAATAAATTATCATCTCGCACCGAGCATCATTTAATTCTGATAAAATATTTTTAACAACTTTGATAAAATATTGTTTGATGGTGTTATGTAAATCAATATTATTATAAATAATTAATATATAATTATTGTTTAACTTAGATAATATGTAATTTTAGGTGCCGTTTAATTTTTATGGTGAATATAAATAATATAGGACGAAAAATTTTATTGCTCCTCGATTATATTTTGTATTTACAAGGAAAATAAAAAAAATTATATGTTTTCGAACCTATTCGCACGTGCTAGTATTTGAATTCTTTGAAAATTCTAGGTTATGTTCTAGCTTTTTTACTCCATTTTTATGAAAACGAAGATGATTACAAATTATGCTAATATAAGGTTACCTGAATTACGTCTTCCTTTTATAATGCTATTCGTTTTTTTTTTTAATAAATGGATTCCATACTAAACCATTTATAAAGCAAAATACTAAATATAGAGCACGTAGCTTTAAATCATCATATTATTTCCGCTTATAGCTTTAATAATTATGTATATGATTTAGATTTACAGCTTGGAGCTCTATAATACTGAATAATAACGTTTTATTGAAGCAATATTTGTTTTTCTAACTATATAACGGTATTATTTTTCAAAACACGCTTTCAGAATTTTGGGGCTTTGTTGAATTTTTTGGTGGATTAACAATTTGGTTAAAATTTTTCCTATTCCTTTTAATTTGATATCGGTATGTACTGCTAAATTTATATTTTTTCCACGCTTTAGAATTATACATTTCTCGATTTCTGACTTTTAATAAAGAATTAAATAACTCAATATAATTAATTTAACTAAATTTTTGACAGAAGATGAACAATTTTCCCAATTGAAGCAGTCAACTCTATATAAGATACAAAAACTTATATTAGGTTTAAATTAACATAAGAATAAAGTACCAGCTCTATTTTAATGTTATTATTTTTTTAAAATGGTGAAAAGCTTTTTATGAACATCAAATTATGTAAAACTGGAGCTAAGTCTTATTACACTTATGGTTTTTATTAAGCTGCATTATAGCTGATATTGCTACTATATTGCTATTGTACAATTAATAGCATTATAATATATAGTGCTCTAATACTAAAAAATTTAAAGCTCTATATTTGATTATAGAGCTCCTAAATAAAACTATCTGCTCTATAATTTGTTAAAGCTGGGAATGTCTAAACTGTGTATTATAGAGCAAATAATTTTTTTACTAAAGCACCTAATGTCAATTTTTACTATATTGATGCAACTAGCAAACCAAATGCTATTTTAGAACTGCAATAGAGCAAACAGGAAACTGACAGCTCTAACAATTGTTACTTGGGATACTTGGCCATATTTCAGAACTTCATCCAGAAATCGTTTCAAAATCCCAGAACTTCATCCAAAAAACATTTTAGAATCCCATTTCCAATACAAATGTCGAATTTCAACGTAATCGGTTGAGAAATGGGCAAGTTCCATCCTACTTGACCATATTCCAGAACTTCATCCAAAACTCATTTTAGAATCCCATTTCTAACACACATACTAAATTTCATAATAATCGGTTGAGAAATAGACAAGTTCCATCATACTTGGCCATATTCCAGAACTTCATCCAGAAATCGTTTTAAAATCGCAGAACTTCATCCAAAAAACATTTTAGAATTCCATTTCCAATACACATACCGAATTTCATCGTAATCGGTTGAGAAATGGGCAAGTTTCATCATACTTGGCCATATTTCAGAACCTCATCCAAAACTCATTTTAGATTCCCATTTCTAACACACAAATCAAATTTCATAATAATCGCGTGAGAAATAGACAAGTTCCATCATACCTGGCCATATTCCAGAACTTCATCCAGAAATCGTTTCAAAATCCCAGAACTTCATCCAAAAAACATTTTAGAATCCCATTTCCAATACCAATGTCGAATTTCAACGTAATCGGTTGAAAAATGGGCAAGTTCCATCCTGCTTGGCCATATTCCAGAACTTCATCCAAAACTCATTTTAGAATCCGATTTCTAACACAAATCAAATTTCATAATAATCGGTTGAGAAATAGACAAGTTCCATCATACTTGGCCGTATTGCAGAACTTCATCCAAAACAGTTTTAGAATCCCATTTTCAACGCACATGTGATGAGAAATAGTCAAGTTCCATCATTCTTGGCCATATTCTAGAACTTCATCCAAGACTCATTTTAGAATCCCATTTTCAACACACATGTCGAATTTCATAATAATCGGTTGATAAATACGGAAATTCCATCATATAAAAAATGTGTCAACTATTCACTACACCCAAATCCAACCCCAACTCAACTCCAACTCAACTTCAACTCAACGCGCAAATTGACCCCTAATTTAACCTTCTAATCAATTCCCAATTCAATGTCCAATCCAATAATCAAATAAGCATATATAAAAAATCGTAAATAAAAGGATGTATTTTGGGTCAATTCGTATGGCAGGTACCCCACCCCCTTGACGTACAGTCTCCAAAAGCTTTTCAAATCTCCGCCTTGACCATAGAAACAGATTGCCGAAAAAAAAATCCAAATCGGACAAGCCGTTCTCGAGATACCATGGGTCCAGACATCCAGACATCCAGACATCCAGACATCCAGACAGACGGACGGACATTTTTTTTTTTTTGCATTTTCAGACTCAGGGACTTTCAAAACGTCGAGAAAAGTGGTTTTAGACCAACCAAATTTTTCGTCATTTTTGACAGGATTTCAATACTTTGGTCTTTTTAGACCGAAGTAAATAATTTATTTATTTGATACACGCACTAAAAACTTCTTTGAAACTACGTTCCGAGTGAACTCTTGTTCATCATGCAGCAATCGACCTTGCTCTTGGTTTTCTGATATTTTAACCTTAATTTTTCTACCATCACGTGCGCGTGAGAAGGCAACGTATAGTTGACCATGCGTGAATACAGGAACTTGAAGATCTATTCCTACTCTATTGTATGTTTGCCCTTGGGATTTATTGATCGTTATGTAAAACGCTGGAAATATTGGAAATTGACGCCTTCGCAGGACAAATGGCAATGTTGTGTCGCTGGGCTGAAGAACAATTCTAGGAATGATTACAGATTCGCCTTGATTGCATGCCGTGATAATCCGGGCTTTTATAGTATTTTTAGACAATTCCTCAACTATTAATCTAGCCCGTTGCACAAGCCTTTTTTCGGATTCAAATTCCTGAGAAGCATAACTATAGTGCCTTTTTTGAGTAAAAGAGTGTGAGCCGGCATTCCAGATGGAGTTAATCCATTCAGGAATTCAGTCGTGAAATTTATAGCATCATTTGGGTCCTCTGAAATCACAGAATCAGCACGATAATAAATTGTAGGTTCTCCATGTAGTCGGCCAATTATTTCTCGATTCATTTCAAGAACTTGTACATTCGTTGCTGCGAAGATTGTTCGATTCGACAATTGTTCGTCATTAAGTTCTGCAGGATGTTCCCCAAATATTGCGTCTATTAAACTTCCATTTTCTATCATTTGCGGAGGAATTCGAATAAGATCAGGATTGCTTAAAGAAGGAACTCTCGGAATGATTCCTTCACCGACTTTTAACAACCAATTGTTATGCTCCTGCTGTCCTTCGCTTCGCATGTTTGTTGTTAGTTTTAAATGCTCAAAATGACGCCATAATTGACTTGTCTTTATGCAACTTTCAACTATATCAGCTCGGTTACCTCTAGGAACGACTGGCAACGTTTGTCGAAAATCCTCGCCTACGATCAACACCTTACCACCAAATGGATTATTACTTTTATTATGTCACGCAACAGTAAATCGATGCAACGTAAACCATCTTTAGAAAGCATGGTAATTTCATCGATGATGATGAGTGATGCGTTGTGTAAAAGTTTAGCATCGTCTGATGCCAAGCGCATCAACGAAACAGAAGTGTCATCAATAGGAACTGATAATGTGAAACCGCTGTGAACTGTCCGTCCTCCTTTTAATAATGTTGCTGCAATTCCTGTCGTTGCGAATGGAAGTGCTATTTGATCTCGGCCTCTCACAAATGCTAATAAGGTTGAATATAGGAAAGTTTTACCAGATCCTCCTGGACCGTCAAGATAAAAGCAGCGAGGTTGTTGATCAACAGAATCAACAGCATTAATGATTCTGTGAAATGCTTCTTTCGGTTTTTCATTTAGTTTTTCAATATTGATTTGTGCAATGTAGGCTTCTTGACCGATATCATAAGCAGCATTTTCTATTGGAGGATCTCCTTGAGGAATTGGCAAGCCATAGAATGCACAATTCTTTCCATAATCTTTCAGAGTAGTCTCGATAGCATGTAATGCATAGTTAGCAGCTATTTGTTCTGGATTAGCACTTGCGAAGCCCAAAATAAATTCATTTTTGAATTTTTCCCATAGTTCAAATGGACGTGCAGGTTGGCCAAAATGTAGAATGTACGCAAAGGTTTCTCTAAGTTGACGGGGCATCTGATAAGTGACCGCATCTTCTAAGCAACGTATCCATTCACAATCCGATTCCAAAAGACCATGCGCTATTGCAGCAGCTTTGAATGATGAATGTATGATATCTTCGTATGTTCTTAAATCCACATAGCTCGTTGGACCCACGGACATACAAAAGTAGTGTTCTCAAATAAAACCTTTCTTCATCTCGAGGGCTAACAGTATAAATTCGAGATACGACATTGTTGGCACCTCTTTAACGGCGTTGCCATTTATTTTGCTTATAAACGTAATTGTACGGCATCTCAGCATAAAGTAATTGTCGTCCTAATTCATCGGTCTCATTCAACTTAAAAAAAGATTCAAGTTTTGTGAGCTTACTATGAGCTGCTAAAATCGCTTCTTCTTCATTTCCTTCCTCAAAATAAAGTCTTTGCTGATTGGGAAGATGTACGGGAAGACGTTGCACTATGTGGGACCTATCATGCATTTTATACTCGAGTATTCGCCATCTAGCTTCTGGAGCACAAACATATCGACAGCTTATGAAATTGCTTATCTCGTCATATTGAAGCTGTTGGCCTCCTTCCGATGTTACTGCAACATTGGTACAATCAAATCCTTTGTAAATGTACTTGTAAATGTATTTGATTGCTGCTAATGATGTGCAAACCTCCACATTAATGTGTGCGTTGTATTTTATTAAAAGAAAAGGATTGTAAGGAACAACATTTCTGTTATTCATCCATACACCTCTAACTTTTGCGTTCTCGTTGAAACTTTTTGGAAATTTCTTCTTACACTCGCGATTTTCCATACATGGTGCTTAGAGATTATTGACGCCGCACGGTCCGTGCATTATACTTTTTATAACAATTTCACGCAGATGTGGATTTGTTTCAGAACTTGGGATTTCTGCAGAAACTAAACTATCAATTTTTTCAGCTGTGGTAAATTTGTGATCTTGTTGCAGTGTAACCATTATATTTGCATGGGGAAGACCTCGCTTTTGAAATTCTATTGTGTACACATATGCCAAACATTTTCCAAAAGTTCCTTGCACTGTAATGTCATTGATAAGGGAATCAAGTTTTATTTTAAAAACTCTGGCTACTAAGTCTGGTCTATCAGATGATGTTTCTCCTGAAGCCAAATTTTCTGTAATTTCTATCCAAGTTGGATTTGACGTAAACGTTATAAATAAGTCAGGAGCTCCAAATTTAGCGAAAATTGACATTGCATCGCAGCATTGCTCTCTCATGTTGCGCGGAGATCCACTGAATGATGATGGTAGGATGACGGGTATTCCAGCGGGAACATTCTGATTTGCAGCGACATTTTCCATATGATCCATTAAACCTTTATATAATTCTGTTCGTAAATTTTTTTGATTGAAGCGAATGTAATTCAAATTGTTAGCCTCAATTTGAAGATACGAATCAACGAACCACTGTTGTGTTAGCTTTCCAGCGTGAATCACAGGGTTAAATTCATCACGTACGGTGGTTTGTGCTACTTTGAATTGCAGCATTGAGATGTTATTTCGTACTCTATTGCCTTGAACTCCTAGATATGAATCACACTGTCATTTAGGCTGCCATCCTGGCTCTCCAAATGGATACAAAATTGAATACGTCATTGGGTCGAGATTTGATGACAATATATTTAACTGCACATATTGGTGCTGCGAATTTTCTGGATTTTTTGGATAGATTCTAATGTCTCGTTCAAAGGGCGGTTCACCATCTTCATTGACAAAAATCATTGCAATCTCGTTCGATGTTGGATTGTTGTATCGACGATTATCAGACCGTCGATCGCGTCGAAATACTAAACTAACTTGTGGAGGAGGCTGATTTGCTGCAGCAGCTGCAATATTCTCTCGATTTTCCACTTCGCGAATCATATGGAATGTCTGGGCAATTCGATTGTTTTCACGAAAAAAACGATCTATCTTATCAAGAATTCTTGAAGGGCAGTTTTGATTTGCCTGCTGTTGATTCCGAATACTTGGAGCTTGTGTGCTGTCAATCACGTATAGTTGTGCATATTTTCTCGTTTTGTTAGCTGGTGGATTCAGATGACTTATCAGATGGTAAGATTGCCCATGAATCTTGAAAACAAATGGACCTCGACCAGGAACATCGACAATATCTGCACCCATTGAGGCAAATGAAACTGCATTATTGATTGATCGTATCTGTTCACGGAATGTGCGGTAATCTGGATTAGCTGGGTTGCTCATTAGGTCTTGTAAAAATGTAGGATATTTAAGTTCATTTTTGTTAGTATCAACAGGTTTCGGTAGCTTAACTTTTCCTTTTCGGCAACAATGTGTAAATAATCCATCTGACGGCCTCTCGTCCTTAAAATTCCGGGAGCAACAATATTGACAAATATCATTCATGAGTCCACATGAATGTGGTGATATTGCTGAATCATCAAAATTGGTGCTTGCGGTTTGAACCATTTGACTAATTTGTTCTTGAGCAGTGCGACGTGAATTGTAAAGTGATGTTAAGCGTTGGTCATGTTGTTGTTCTGTTTCATTTGCTCGTCGGAGGCGTGCAGTAGCTGCCATTTGTTGCAATCGAGCTTGAGTTTCCTGTTCAGATTCGTTAGCTCTCCTCACTCTGGCATCATTTGCATGTTTAAGTCTTTTGGATTGGTTTTCATTGGGAGCACTTTCCTCAGCTTTCCTTTTACGATATCGCGCCTGACGCTCTCTGTGATTAGGTCGTGCACGATCGTTTGGATCTTCTTCCATACTATAATGGAAATAATGAACAGAATTTTAAAAATCAAGGCTTTCAAGAAATAAAACATGAAACTTACATGATTTAAACTGATATGTTTTGCAAGTAATCTGCCGTTAAACGTAAGGAAGTAGGTCACATTGTAGTGACTACGGAAGTTCATCAAATCGAAATGAAGAAAAATAAGTCAAAAAAGTAAACAAAAATTTAATTGAAAGGAAAAAAATTTAAAAATCATAAAATCATAGTAACCTTTGAGCGTCACGCACATACAATTCTGGTCTATTATATAAATAAAAACGAAATTACCGAATATTTGTAGTTAACCATTTGTAGTTACTTTACAATGTTAGCGGTTTAACTTATTAAATAACGAAATGTTTAATTTAAAAATCAGATTTTTATTTTTTCGTATAGGTACAACGAAAATGAGGTAGTTTTCACCATCATATTTAGTCCCGGACGATACACTATATTCGACTTAAACTGGATAGGTCACTTGGTGTAAACGCTAGTTACCCAAAATGGGTTAGGCAAATAAAATGAGTAACCTGACATAATATGGGTCAATTAGAAATATTGTGTAAACAGTTCGACCTAAGAAATTTCGAATTTTTCAATAGGGGCTATTTGCCAATTATCATTTTTACAGCACAAATCATGAATGAAAATATTAAAATTGAAATCATTAAATGCCAAAATGATATAATATTAAATATAAATACATTTATTGAAATGGACCAAATGCGACCTATATTTCTTTTGATGTAAATGGTTGGTAAGTGGGCTAAAATAGGTTGTCATTTAGGTCAGTCCACTAAATATTTTGTGGTGTTAACTACCTCAATGTATTTTTGAATATTTTTGATTGTCAATTATTCGATTAATCAAAAAATGGCTTGGCTAAATTTTTATATCACTTGATGCCTTTACTCGGAGAATTGAATTAGACCCAATTACAAACCAATTAGGTATATTTTAATATTGTATGGCATTAAGCGTCATTTAATTTATTTATTTTTAGCTACCTATATATAACTAGAGTGATAGGTTAGTGTGAAGTTTATGACAAATTGACAATTGACAAAATATTTGGTTGTGTTAGTAAAAATGTAACACTATTGTTGCTCAGAATAACTGTCGCAATTCTTCTACCTAATTTCCCCCACTACAATACATAGATAATCCTTTCAAAGATAGTGGATTTAATCCATAACTTTGTCATAACTCTAAGCGTATCATACTAATTACAGTCGCCAGTCGTAAATATCCAATGACAAGATGGAAGTAAAACGTGAGTTAGTATACTACATTATTATTTGAAATTTTTTAAAACTGTTGAAATTGTGAGCGCATTTAAAAGTGAAAATGTGAATCGAAGATTTATTGATCGTTGATTAAACGATATAAGGATACCGGAAGTGTTCATATAAAAAAAATAAATCGGGACTAAAATCATCAGTTGTAACTGCAGCAAATGTAAAACGTGCCCGAGAGAGAATTTGTAGAAATCCCTGCCAATCTCAGAACAAATTGGCTCATGAGCTAAATAAACAACGTATCATGGAAAAGCTGACGTCATGGCCTAACCACCAATCAAATAGAAGAAAGGAAACGAAGATGTGGAACGAAGACCCCGGCAGGAAGACCTCGATTTCATATTCTGTATGAGAAACTATTCTTGCTACGACCCTCATTGAACATTCAAAATGACCGTATTTACGCTGCATCGATTAATGATATACCGGCGACAACAAGAGAAACGAACAACGGTTCAAAAATGTTTCGTCAGTTATGGTGTACGGGGCTGTTTTTAAGCGTGGTAAGCTGCCCCCGTTGTTTATTGACAAAGGAATAAAAATACACCATGTGGTGTACCTGAATGACGTCATCAAGAGCTACTTAGTTCTTCACGCCAAGACATTGTTTGGGGGAGGAGGACTACTTCTTTCAACAGGACTCTGCGCCGGCCCATAAGGCAAACATTGACCAAGCCTGGTCTCCTAGTTCCCCAGATTTAAACCCATTATATTTTTCCATATGGAGTATAATGGAGGCGAAACTCAAAGATTTACCAATCATGAGATTTGAGGAACTCAAGAAAAATTCAGTGACGATATGAAACGAAATACCTGATGAAGTGTTGCGTGCCGCCTGTAGTGAATTTATCGTGCTGATAAACCCAACGAATCGGTCCAAAAATACTATGGCATTGTGGGAAAGCCCATTTCAGAATATTATTGTATGACTTTGAGGTCATTTTGGATGTTTCAAAACTTAATTCGAGAGTTCCATAACAGGAGAGTGATCCCCATGTCTATCCAGAAATTTTTTTTCTTTCCTTAGTCATAAAACTAGTAATTAAAACAATCCGGAGCATCAAAATTAAATTTTTTTTCATCGAATAACACGACCTTCTTCCACTCGTTAGTCCACGATATTGTATTGTAGATTTAGCAAATTCTTGCCATTTTGCTTTTCTCTGTTGATTAAGTGGTGTTTTTTTTAAAGTTTTTTTTTTAAGATACCCGGATGACTTAATGACACATCGTATTGATGACATGCTGGTTATAAGCCCGATTTCCGCTTTGAATTTAGCATTAGATTTACTTGAATTGTAAGCCGTTCACAATATTGAATATCTATTATGTGCTGAGGTGGTTCAATAAGTCCGCCTTTCGTATTGTTGCCATAGCCTTCAATATCTTTCAAAATTTGTTCACCAATGACTTACTCCTTCCAACTTTTGCATCTATAATACGACTACTATGTCCTTCCGACTTATACGCCTCGATTTTTTGCTTTTTCAGCTACAGATAAAAGTTTTCCTCTGCCCATATTTATTATTAAACTTTAATAAACTGTGGTTTGTAATTTTAATTAACAAAATAGCCAAAACTCTGCGATACCTTGTCACTGTAACGCAATAACTATAACTGGCCCTATTCTGACGAAACAATTAAAAATGTGATTCAAAACAAAGGACAACAAAAATCGTCGGTAATTTCTGAAATTCGTTTTTTTTTGTATCAGTCCTATTGTTGCAGGTTCTCTTACTCATTTTGAGAGACAAAAATCTCAATTACAACAATCAAGCCTGCTATGAACCAAAATCGAACAAAAATACCTGGCCCTATTCAGATGACGTGCAGTGTATAATAATGAGAATCAGTCAGAATTGTAATACGCCAGATTTTAATGTTTGTTTTTCAACGCAAATAGGAAGAGGGCAAATAAAATATCGAATCGATGATGAAATTTATTATTTCGGAATCGGGCCCAACATCTTAACCCGAAATAGTTAATTATTGTTATAATGTTCATCTATGAAAATAATATTTTGTTATACGATGATCTGGCATCATCAACTAAATGGCTAAGTACACATACTTTCTAGCCCATAGGTTAGGAAGTATAATGATTCTGAATTTTAGGCCTTCATACGAATTTCCAATCCCAAATCTCAACGCTTCTTAAATAAATTGCTATTCAAATTCAAATGAATAGACTTCTTTCTTTTAAGAAAGATTTAGTGACAACTAGGGTGAGATATACAATTTTACTATAATCTTGCAACAATTCTGCTTCTTCCATTCGATCCCGGAGACGAGAAGATAGACTGAGTTAGCTCGAATATATAGTTTTGATTTGAGTATCGACTAAAACATCATTGGCAGGGTTTACGTGAAGCAATCCGAAGAAAATGCCGGGGTTTGTCGCGAAAGAACTCATGGTCATTGTACCACGATAATGCGCTTACTCATACTTCTTTGATTTTTAGTAAACTCTTGGCCAAAAATAACTTATATGAATAACTTTTATGATGCCTCAGCCTCTGTGTTCGCCTTACAACCGCTGTGACTTCTTCATGTTCTAAAAACCAAATTGCTGAGCACACGAGAATGACGTAATCTTTTCGACAGGCTACAATAAACTTAGCATCAAATATGGCTACAAATGTCAAGATACATCAGCAGCAACAGTATACCAATAAAAAAAAAATTGTTTCAACTTGACTTACACAGCTCGCAAAATTCAAAAATTACACGATTTTTTTATCAAACCTTATATTTTATCACATAATAATTTTCGTTCTGCTTTTTCATGGCGGACTATTTTGTCTTTACTGTGTAACACACCGGTAATTGTCCTTAGTTAGTTGCTACGAATTTATTGAATTTTGGTTTCCATTGCTGCCTACTTTTTAAAAGTTTAATAATGATTTAGAGCACATGTGTGAAAAAATACATCCATTAATTTAGATGTTGACAAGAAGTTTCAGTTACCCTATAAATGTATGGGGTAAAATAGCTATTTATTGAGTATAATTCATTTCTAGCTAATTGAAATTGCAAATTAGTTATCATATCAGTTTTATTTATCGGTGCGAAGATAAAACATGTTTTTCGTTGCAGTATCAAAAATGCAAATTTGTATTAGATAAGTCTGTTCAAAGGAAACATTGTTGTAATAATTTTCGGTTTGAGTGTAAACCGATTTGCTTTCAAAAAACGATTACATCATCCATAATGGAAATTTTATAACTTGACATGCTGGAAAACTACTTTTAAGTAAATCGTATGAAATTTATTAGGTAAATATGTATGTACATATAATTTACTTTACTAAGCCGCCTAAAATGCTAAATGCGTGAGCAATAAATCAATAAATGACGTGTGAGACAAAATAATAGTCCTATGATAAATTACGTCTAATTGTGATATATTAGTTGGAGATGTCGGCTTTCCTTTCAATGCTGAAATGTTTGATATTGAAAGCACTGCTTTATTGTTCACTATATATTATGACATTTTATGTTTTATTATTGACAGATTTATTTTAAATGAAGTTATTACTGCAACACACTTCCCTCACACTGCCAACACACTTTCTTCGCTATTTCTGCAGTAATATGCTCCCAATTCGACGTACAAAATACAAATCCACAAACAGTTTTTAACGTTTGTATTTATGCATTAGCTAATATAATAAACCGCATAGTTGCAGAATTTTGGGACACGCCCATTCTACTCGTAGAATATGTTACATGTTTTGAACCGACAACTTTATTAATATACGAAGAAAAATTGCTTAAATTGATAAAAATTGCATTTGATCGCGCTAATAAGTTTCCCTGATAGCAACCATATAAAATTTTATTTTTTGCCTCCTTACACTTTTGGACTGGTGATAATGCCACATAAAATTGGCAATCTAATGTTTGTAGGTAAAATAAACGATAGGTCTGGGTTGATGGGCGCAAAGTCAAATCTGGGAATGGATACACGCTCCTTTTCTGCACTTCATTAAATTAAGTCTCATCTGCTTAATCGAGTTCCATTACATATACCACAAGTTGTATTAAGATTTCTTAATAGGATTATGCTACTTCCAACAATTAAAATTAATTTATGAACCGGCATCCCTGTTGGCATTAAATCATTTAAGAATTCTTTCGAATAGTTCTGGATGCAAATAATGACATCAACAACCGAGTCATTGCTGTAATACGTGATAGGGAAAAACATGCCAACACCTCTTCGTTGATCATGTCCACATATGCATTTCTTGAACATAAAATTGCCATTTTTGAAAATCTTTCCACTAAAGATTTCGGTAATTACAGAATATTCGCTAAAAAAGATTGCTCGGAATTTCAATTACGTCGCCGCCTAGGTCATGTTTGTTGGGCTAAGTTCCATCGCCTAATTGAAGTAACCAATTACTATGATATATTGTAGGTCGAATGAACGTATACGACCATGTAACAATCTAAGACAATTTAAGCTACCTTCCACACTTGTGGATTTACTACCACTTACAACTACAGGTAAAGGTAACATTTTATCTATAATCTCTATCATATGTTATCTTGGCTGCTATTCCTGTAGAAGCATCGCCAAGCATAACGTTTAATTCACCGCGGATTGTGTTAAGCCATGTTTTAGACAGATACGTTTGTCATTACGGTTTAGAAAGATATTTTTAATTTTTCATTTAATGTGCATTGCATATCATCTCTGATTTCTTTCTGGATATGTGCATCAATATTGCACCGGATTTCCTAAATTAGTTGGAGGAATTGGTAGTCTAAAGTCAGTATGTTGTTTTCCATGTAGTTTTGGATTTGTCTGAATCTCTCTTAAACATATTGAATACCTTCCATCCCGAGATATCGGGATATAAATCTGTGGCAATATGACATAAGGGAATAACTCTAAAATTCGCATTTTTTAGGAAAACGTTTTAAAAATTAAGAGTCGTTCAAAATCGTATGAGTTTTTTGAATTCTTGCTTTTTCAAATGATTATTACGGTTGTTTGTAGTTGCTGGATTATTACAAAAAATTGATATGATACGAATTCGAATATGGAGATTTCGAATTTGAAATAATACGTAAAAGGGTATAACTCGAGTTATTCCCTTATGTCATATTGCCACAGAAATATTGTCGAGCATTTTCTTCGGTTTCATCAGGTTTAGTTTAAAAAATGCTGTGAGCATAGTGTTTTTGTTGGCAGTTCCATAACACTTTCTTCGATGGTTTGTTCGGTAAAAAGACCGTTTGATCATCTGGAAGGTGGATTTGCAGTCTCTCAATGATGTGTTACTGTTCGTGCAAGTTGAAACTAAACAGGTGTTATGCTACCGCAGGTGCACCTACATATCTCGAGCCCATGTATGTGTTCTTATATCAAATCATGATCCAACGTGCCTTGTTGAGGGAAAGTTTTATTGGTGCAATCATGCCCTTTGTAAACATACTTACATAAATACTTTACACTTTGAATTGATGCAAAATTAGACATTAATATGGCAGCTTAATATTAGGCTTAAACATAGATTATATGAAGCAATCCGTGAATCCACTGTCTTACCATTAATTATTCCACTACCACAAGTGTTTCGCTTATATTGTGGATACCCGTTACAGTTAGCTATCGATTCACTAGGACAATTTATTAAGAGTTTTATAATGAAGCAGGAATTTATCAAAGGTTTCTGCATCTTTTGGTTTATCTTCGTTTCTAACAATCAGGCCATGAGGTAGTCCTTGTTTCGGGATTAAATCGGGACAAACATCCGGAGACTAACCTTCAGACAAATTATTAGTTATTTCATTCCATTTTACACGTCATTGTAACGAAATAGTCCGGCTTGCCCATATTTACGGACAACCGCCATAGCATCTTGAAAGTTTTAGGCCATTTTTCTATGGCTTCCTTGGAATGATGAATGCAAAAAATGTTCGCTGGGTTCCAGATTAACAACGACTAAGGGAAAAAAAGTCCTGAAACTAATTAGACAAAGAAGTTCACAAATTTGTAAACGATATACAACAATCAGCTTGGGAAAATTTGGAAAATTTCTTTTGTGGTTTTATTTTATTTTTAGGACGATCAACATATTTCCGCCCGTTAACGATCCCATCGTTAACCATCATCTTGTTCTGGCAGCTTGAAGGGTTTAACTATCGGTCGTTTTATGCTTGATGTTGCGGTCTGCAGTGTTACGAGCCTAACTAGCCCACGGTCATCGGGATGCGGTTGAATGATCCGGCCAGAAGCCCACTTGTAGCTCGGCAAATTATCTTCTTTGATCAGAACGATATCTCCAATTTTAAAGCTGTCTTCTGGTTTGCGCCATTTTGCCCTTTGCTGAAGGTTATGAAGATATTCTGCGCTGAATTTTTTCCAAAATGATTGGACACGCTGTTGTATGATTGCCATCTAGTGAGTCTACCAGCAGGAATGACCCTATTTATTTCTTCTGCAGGAGCATAAAAATTTGCTGAGCCAATTAAAAAATCCGCCCCGGTGACACACTAGTTAGCATGCTTGCTTAAGCTCCGGAGGTCCCGGGTTCGATTCTCGGCGGGTGATGAATAAATCATGGCTGGTTAAGGGTAGGATCAATGAATTAATCATTCATTATCCGTTAAAAAAAATGATTAGAAACTTCAGCATGAAGCGGCCAAATCCCTCTATGGGATGTAGCGCCAGCGAAAAAAAAAAAAATTAAAAAATGGGCTGTGTTAAAATATGTACCGATGCATCATAATCAGCTGTTGCATAAAGCGGCCGCGAATTTAAAATAGCTTCAATCTGACTCAACAACGTCGCCATCTCTTCAAAAGTTAATTGGGGATTTGATGTGCATTTTGAAAGATGTGTTTATACGGACTTGATAGCCGCCTCCCATAAACCTCCAAAATGAGAAGAAACAGGCGGAATGAAGTGCCACTGTATTTTAAATTTTGATAAATGCTCTGCAATGGTAGAATTATGATTATTTTTTTAAATATTGCTGTATACCTCATTTAATTTTAGCTTGGCTCCGATGAAATTTAGACCATTATCACTGTACATATGGGCCAGGGATCCTCTGCTCGATACAAATCTCTTTAAAGCAGCGATAAAGGCGTCAGCTGATAGGTCGCTGACAACCTCTAAGTGGATTGCCTTTGTTGTCATACAAATAAATAAAGCAATATAGCCCTTGGTGAATCTAGCGCCTATCACTTTCTTTGACGCAATCTGTATTGGCTCCACATAATCAACTCCACAGAACTGAATGGTCTTGCTGCTTTCAACCTTGCTATCGGCAAATCTCCCATCAACTGTTTGGATGTCTTCGCAATATTTTAAAAGCATATAACGCACTTTCCCACAACTTTCCTTATGCTGCTTCTTCCTCCAACTATCCAAAATTGTCAGATGAAACGTCAGTGATAGACCCGGGTGTAGATTAAGCATATGCATATGCAGTATGACAATTCTGCTGAATATGTAACCTCTTGGTAGAATCACCGGATGTTTGTAGTCATATTGACAATCTGAATGTCTCAGTCTACCACCAACCCTCAAAATACAATTCGCGTCTATAAACGGCGCTAATGACAAAATATCGCTGGTTTTTCTTATTTCTACCTCTTTCAATACACAATCGATCTCCTGACCAAACGACCCTCTCTGTATATGCCTTATAATGGAGTTTTTGGCATTGCGTATATTTCATCTACAGCGAGGTAACATAACGCTCTTTCAGTCTTAAGCAAACGCACGTTTCTAATAAACCGCAAGACATAAGCGACAGTACGAATCAGCTTGATGATGATATCCTTTGCATCAATTGATCAAAGAGATTTTCCTCGTTTTCGGCGTTCTAAACCAGGAGTTCACTTCTCTTCCGTTCTTCGATTACGACTTCTGCATTGCCTTCTTCCTAAGTTTGGCACTTGTAAAGCAAATCAGTTCTTTGGAGCCATTCTGGGCCATGCCAGCATTGCCGTAAATTTACCAATTTTGATGGCAGTACTCCTCGCGAGGCGTGATCAGTTGGATTTTGCTCAGATCGTACATGATTTCATAATTTTCGCGGAATTCGATTTAAAATTTGTGATGTGCGATTTGCCACAAAAGCTTTCCATCTTGCCGGATAACTGAATAACCACATCAACACAATAGTGGAGTCCGTTCACGCGTATAACATTCTACTGGCTGCCTTAGGGCTTCATTTACCAAAGTCAGTAACCTTGTCAGAAAGTGCGCACCATACAAATCTAGTCTTGGCAACGATACCTATTTAGTGGGTGCCACTTTTGTTTTGGATGCCATTAAATTAACATTCACTGCGCTATTTTCGTCTACCGTTCTGCAATACACTACGGCACCATAATCCTTTTCGCTCGCATCTGAGAAACCATGCAACTCAACGTTGTCGCCCTTTGGAATATATCGGTTTATCCGTAAATTTTCTAGGAGATTTAGCTCACTTCGGATTTTGTTGTAGATCTTAGAGATGTCATCGGGTAGCTCATCGTCCCCACCCAGCTTCCTCAACCAAAGATTTTGAAAAACTATTTTCATTAAGATTATTGCTGGAGCTAGCCATCCGAGAGGATCAAACACTCTGGAGTATTCAGAAAGGATTCGCCGCTTGGTTGGTTGTGCACATTCCTCTAGGTTTAACTTAAACGAAAAAACGTCATCAACAACATTCCATTGGAGGCCTAATATTCTGGTTTCTAGTGAATTTTGGAACATCGAAATTTATCTGCATTCTCTGTCGTTATAACATTAGATGAATTCGACTTCAACTTTCGCAGTTTAAATCCACCAGTTTGTAATACTTGATCTATCTCCCTTTTCAGTTGTTGCGCTTCTTCAACAGTATCCGCTCCGGAAATGAAATGATCAACGTAAAAATCATCTAAAATGTGTTGGACGATATTTGGATGATCGTGCTGATTATCGTAGGCTACTTGGTGTAAGGTTCTTGTAACCAAAAAATGAAGAATTGGACAATCCGAATGTGACAGTGTTGAGTTTATAATGCTGGATCTCGTCAGCTATCTCGCTTTTCCACAATGTGCGTTGAAATTGAGCGTCCTTATAAGCGATCACAACATCTTCTCAATGTCGCCCGTTAGTGCTATTTTGTGATTCCGAAACCTCTTAAAAATTGACCATAATGTAGGCTGAATCACCGGGCCCACTAGCATAGTCTCGTTAAGGGACATTCCAGACGTAGATTTTGCCGAACCATCAAACACCACTCTTAACTTGGGCGTTTCATTCGACTCCTTTAATACGCAGTGATGCGGTAAATAAAATGACTTGAACTCCCCCAATTGGCATTCAGTGTCAGTGATAGGCTGCAAATATCCTAAATTGATACATTCATTAATAAACTTACAATAATCGTCCTTTAGCAAAGCGTTTCCCTGCAGCTTTCTTTCTAGTGCAAGACAACTTCTTTTAGCGGCATTCTCGTAGTTTCCCAGTTAGCATAATTGCAACCATATACCTGCCATCTTCATTTCGCTTGTACGTAGACTTGTAATGCTCTTCACACTCTATTTCTTCTGTACGTAAAATATGCTCGCTAGGGATCTCCTCTTGTTCAAAGAAACGCTTTAAAGTATTATCAATTTCGCATTCTAAGTTTAAATTTAAGGTGCAGTTATTTAATTGTACTGCTTCACTTTTCTCCACGCAATCTTGGTTTGTACTTCCTGCTATAATCCAACCAAAGAGTGTTCGCTGAGCCAATACGGTGTTGCTGGAATTTGTGAGTCGCCCATTTGGGAATATATGAAAAAACAACGAGCGAGTTCACCCTCAACTCGCAAAAGATTTACGTGAAAACTTTTTTGTATAAATATCTATTGAATCATTTCAAGCCATTTCGATAAGGCTCAGAAACCCCTGCATAAAGACAGATGTTGTTCGCTCAGTATTGAAACTAAGTTACATTTTTGGTTCAAAAATTCAATAAATTATTCTATTTTGGATTTGTAGCATGAGCAAAGTACCGTTCTGTTAAGTTAATCACCTAAACCTGCCATGTACGCGTTAAAATAATATACCATTACTCATACACAGCAATCTTGTTCAAGATTCCATAGTAGTAAATGGTCACGGCAAACTCGCTGAACAAAGCAAAATCACATCGCTTTATCACTGATAATGTTGACTTGTCACTGCACAATGTTGACCGCAAAACCATTCCAATTAGAAAGACAGTAGCGCTAAACCCCCATTACTAAACTCACCAACAGCATGAGCAATACTAATAAGAAAGCATACCGATTTAACACTAAACAAGGATAATTTGTGGTCCTTTTGCTCGTATGTAATTTTCATTTTCAAAAACACTTGCTGCTGTAGCCATATAAGCAAATATTTTCACAAACAAAATAAATTAAAGTAAGCGGTTTATTTTTAGATTTTTTTTTGTATTCGGCTCACGATGTTTTTGAAATGCCGGATGATGTTGTATACATATTGCATCATTGCATGTGTATGCGTAAATTTTACATTGATTTTACGCTTTATTTATTTTTTGTTCTTGTCGATATTCACACATACCTGCAATAATTTTTGTTCGGCATTTCTATTTCCGTAACCCGATTTCTATACAATTTTTTACTTACTCCTGCCGCTAAAGATGTTTTCACATCAAAAATCGATCCGCTCCGATCAGGACATCAATTGGCGCAACTTGGTTATATTGTGGATCAGCCAACTTAAAATCATTCAAAAAACTGCAATCATTGAACGTGAACGCGAAACTTGGCAGCCTATTTGGAAGCTGCCCAATTACTAGAACATCGATTCGCATTTCACTTTTGTAAAGTATAACGATTTTACAGTAATAGAAGCCGCACCCCTTGTTGCTACTTGCCCAGATCCCAAACCAGTTATTGTAATATTTGCCTTAGTTCTAGGCAATCCTAGCCGCTGCATACATGCCTCAGTAATAAATGAGGCCTGAGAACCAAAGTCCAGCAACACTCTACTTTTTTGTAAATTACCCGATCTGTCTGTAACTTGCACCCTCGCTGTTGGCAGTAATGATTGGAAGCTTGGTATCGTAGCTGCATGCAATAAAATATCAGTTGCAGTTTCTGGGACGTCTAGTGCATTACTACTTGTAGCCACGCAAGTATTTGGTGTCGTTGCATCTTCCGTGTGCAGAGTTAAATGGTACCTCCTATGATATTTGCCGCACCTATATTTTGATCTGCATACGACTTACTGATGGTTTGGAGACAAACAGTTGAAACATAGTTTTCTCTCAGATATGAAACCTCGCCTTTCAGAAACGCTTAAAAGGAGGAATCGCGATGTAACCGCTGAGAGCATTTGAGGCACACAGGTGCAGCAGACGCTGAATGAAAAGTTTGAGTGCGGTTACTCAATATTGGTTGTGCTACTCTATTTACATCTATGGCATCTAACGAGTTACTCCTTCTATTTAAAAATTTGAAAAACCGCTCCATCGTTGGAAAATCCTAATCAGCCATATCATTTGCCCATATGCTTGCTTGGTCACGCTATCCAATTTGTTAACTAAAATATGAATTAGCCATGGGTCTCTTCTTTCTGCTTTGCCGCCTCATTAGCTCTTTTATTCATAAGAGAGACCTCTTGCAAGAAAGATTGCTGATTTGTCATTAGTTCGTCGATTGAAGTATTATGGGATAATGCTTATCTACTTCGGCTTTACGCTCCTTTTTGGCTCGCACTAACACTTGTTTCATTTTAAAATATAATGCTTGTATAGTATTTTTCAGATCAGCATGATTGACCGAATCACCAATTAAAATCTCTAACTCGCGGTAGTCTTTCCATTCATCCTCGAGTAGTTGAATATTGGCTTGAACCTCTTTCAAACCGGTACCCTCACTGAATTTTTCTACCGAAGCTTCAATATTAGTAAAGCGCGTAGAAATTCGTTTAAGCGCACGGTTTGTAGACATTTTGTCAAAACCAATAAAATTAAACAACAAAAAACTGCCGATCACTGGATAGGAGTATTATCGTTCGTATATTATAATAATAAATGTGTTTAAAATGTATGTGGCGGAGACAATAGTCTTTATCCCACAGAATTACGCAAAATTTTCGCAAATTTTAACTAAATTATCCGGATTGGTTAAACACAAGATTTTCCGTCTTTTCTTTTTTTGTTTTTTGCACTACAATAATCCACTAAATGTATTACTTACAACATTTTTTGTTTTAGAGCCAAACTGCTCAAGCGACGCTGTCACAGATAGCTCGAAAACTTCCCAAATAATTTGCTGGATATCCAAATCACCGTGTATTTATTTATAGTTGGAGCATCCGGCTCGAGGGACCATGTGAAACTTGATGAAGAGGGCTTCTATTAATCGCCGGTTTAGCTTTAAATAAAACACCCTATCCTCATTTGACCTTATACAAATATTTTTCCTTTTCCTTTTTATTAAAACAATATTGACGATTGGAGCATCACGGATTCCACGTGATGATTCCAGGAATTTTTCTATACTAAAACTATCTATCCATTGACGTTTAAAATTTTATTTCATTGCTGCAACAATCGCAATACCTTCTTTCATTTTTCCTATATTGTTTATCTATGCAACACAAACTTCAAATGGATGGTTCTTTTAAATAAACAATTTTTCCATGAGAGGCGTTCAGCCTACTTTTACAATCGTCAATAATCGCTGGGTTTATTTTGTACTGTTTACTTCGATCGCAGTATATAAAGTGAATACTAATTATTACAAACTTGTTTATACTAAAATGCATTGTTGTTTTCAGACAAGCTTCATGAAGTAGTTTTAAATTTTGGACTATTTCTTTTGTGGTTTTATTTTATTTTTAGGACGATCAACAACACCCCTTAAATAGAGGAACATCGTTGAGGCGGCCAAATCTCAAAGGTAAGTACTAAAATTCTTCGTTAATTCAAGATAAAATGTAAGTAAATATTAAATATGTGTAACATTCTAATCATCATAAATGATATCTAATTTATATTAATTTGAGGTATTTATCTATCAATACCTATATAGTGATGATAATGAATAAATGGGTCGCTAATTTCCTCATGTCAGTTTTTTTTTCTATTATTACTCGTTTATGTACAATGAATGAAATATTTTTTCAATAAAATTTTGCGTTTCAATTTCGTAAATACTTTCCACTAATTTTATTATTAAATGTACGAGTTTCAGAATCGAATAACAGGTTACGAACACCATATTTTTCATAAGTAGCTAGTTAGGAAATGAAGAGAATTTCACAACTAGTGATGAAATATTCATTTCAACACCAACTTGAGTTAATTGATTTACAAAAAAAATTGAAATTAATTTGAATACAATAATTTACAGTTTTTTATCAAAATTAGAACAAATCTTGTATGCAACTTGCTCGTTTCGCAAATATCCGACTCTGGGCCCAAACTCTGGGTTTAAACACCTATAATTTTTTAATAAATGGTGGAAACGATTCCTTTTGTATACTCGTATGCACGGTTGGGCAAGTAAATTACATTATGTAATTTACACAGTTTTTTACATGTAAAAAATGTGTAATTTACATAGAGCCATTTTATACATTATGTATGAAAAAACGTAAAAAACTATACCGTAAATTAAATAAACTGACTAAATTTAAATATTTTTATTGAATAATTGTGAAAACTTTGTACGAATAATAATTCTTTATTATTTTTTATATAGCGTCATGCTTAATCATATCCTAATGAGTACAAACCCCACCTAACTGTAAAAAGTTGGTATTGTATATTGTATGTCAAAATTATTATTAGTATTTTAATGCAGAAATGTAAACCAAACTTTAATTTTTGTTGTAATTATTCACCTATATTTTCAAATTTGTAATTCGGAATTTTTTTTTTGTCCAACTCTAAGAAAATGATATCGAATTCCGATATGAGATATCGAATTTTGACATCAATAACTCAAATTCTGATGTCATAAAATTAATTACTGTCACGACTTATCGAATTCTAATATGTTTTATCGAATACTGGCATGATATTTCAAATTTTGACTTTCATACTCAAGCTCTTATATGAATTATTGAATTCTGATACCATAATGATATGAGATATCATTCCAAAATTCGAGATGTTATGTCAGAATATGACATGATATAAACAATTCTGATCAGACCTTTTGAATTCTGCCAAAACATGTCGAATTTTGACCGAATATGTGCAATACGGAAAAAGTTCGACGTGACATATAAAATTTGACTTGTGATATCGAATTCTAAAACAAAAAATTGAAATTCTGATATAACCTAACGAATTTTGAGATAATTTACGGAATTCTGAAGACATGACAGATTTATCAAATTGTGACAACCTTTCAAATTCTAGAATGACATAACGAATTCTGATGTATTGAATTTGGATATAAATAACTCAAATTCTGGCTTGACATATCGAACTATGTCATCATTTATCTAATTTTGACATATTACCTTAGACAGACACAAAATTGATCGCGATTTTGATTTATCCGGATTGTCAAAAATCGCGCACTGAAAACGAAATAATCCAGTTTTTGTGAAAATCGTGTAATGACAAACAGACAAAAATCCTTTAATAATTTAGAATTCGCGATTATTCATTTTGTGTCTGCCTACGGTGTAAGATATAGATATAGGTATACAATTCTGACATTATAAATTCATATTCTGACATGTCATATCGAATTTTAACATCGTATGTAGAATTCTGATATATAGAATTCTAACACGAAAAATTCAAATTCTGATTTCAGACATATCGAATATAGAAAGAATGAACTCTAATTTTGACGGCACAAATCAAATTCTGGCTTGATATTTCGAATTCTGAAATAACATACATAAATGCGAATTCTGATATGACATATCGAATTATAAAATTATTTATTGAGTTTTACCTTGGTATGTCAAATTCTAACATGAAATACCGAACTACATCAGAACATTACATATCGAATTGTGATGTGATTTACCAAGTTTTGGCGTGATATATCGAACTCTGACATCATAAATTCAAATTCCGACGTGACATATTGAGCTATGCCATGATTGACACATTTAATACATAATTTCCGACAACAAAAATGTGAAATGCACATAATGTATCAAATTCAGACGTGATACCTATATGAATTCTGACACGACATATCGAATTCTATAGCTTGATATAGAATTTTGACATCTGATATTTAATTCATGACATGACGTATTGAATTCTGACATGAAGTAACGAATGGTACAATTTATCGGATTCTGGCATAATATCTTGAATATGTGACATGTCGATTTCTGGCATGATAAATCGAATTCTAGCATAGTATATAGAATTCTGACATCATAAATACATATTCTTATATTGCATATCTAATTCCGAAATAAAGTATAGAATTCTTCATGATAACTCGAATTCTGGCATCAAAAATTCAAATTCTGATATAAGATATCAAATGTTAACATCAAAGATTTAAATTTTAGTAAGACATATCGAATTCGATTATGATTTATTGAATTCTGTAATTCGAATGAAGTATCTATTTTTGACATCAAAAGTTCAAATTTTGATGTGACACATTGAATTTTGACATGATATTTCGATTTCTGACACATTTTATTTTATTCTGGTATTATGTATCGAATTCTGGCATAACAATTTCAAACTCCGAGATTTCATATTGAATTCTGGCATGAGATTTCGAATTCTGAATATATCGAGTTCTGACATCATAAATACAAATTATGATATTGCAAATCTAACTCTTACATCATTTATCGGATTCTGACATGATATTTCGAACTCTGGCATCAAAAATTCAAATTCTGACATGACTGGGATTCTGGCATGATATCTCGAATATGTGACATGGCGAATTCTGGCGTGATTTTGATATTACATGTCGATTTCTGACATAACTTATTGAATGGCAGTAGCTTGTATACATAATATCTCATTGGGTTGATATAACTGACAGTTAATTTCTGTTGGTTTTGTGGCCGCAGCCGTGGATGGATATATCAACTTAATTTTTACATTGAACGTTCAGGCAAGGAATCCAAGGAAACGAACTCTATTGATTTGGACGTTACTCCTATTAGGGTGTTCGCTTTTTGAAGGTTTTTGATCACCAACCTATCTAAAATTGATACAATAAATGTGAAACTTTTTCATAAACGATAGCTATATTCGAAAAAAATAAGGACACGTTCCAAAATGACATAAGGTATAAAACTGGGTATTTCGAGCCCGTTAGGATATAACCTGGTTAATTCTTAACCGAATTTAGGATGAAACTTGGATAATTCTTAACTAATTTGGAAGAAATCCAACATGTCCGATGGACGAATATGCCCAACTGTGCTAGTATATCTCCGAATTACCGCAACATAATTATATTAGAAAAATAATTTACTGAGAATTCAATTATTTACAGTTGTGTCCCTCCATATACTCGTACAACGTACGATTAAGTCATAACTTTCATAAGTATTGGAAAAACGTGATTTTATTTGAACACCAAACCAATTTTTTCCTTTACATTTTCTTTACGTATACAAATAGTTTCCTATCTGATATCAAGATGTTGACAAATAGAATAACTATTTACCTATTTACTTATCAAATACGTTACATGTTCTAGCGTAAATTGTACATGGACGACATGAATTGTAGCAATGACACAATAATTGTAAAACTATACATATTTGATTTTGCGGTCTACAAACATACATATATGTATGTATACCAAGAAAATTTGTAAAATATGTAATGTGTGGAGTTTTGATTCCAAACCCTCTTCCTGTAAAAAAAAACAAGCTACAATAACTAATTATTCTTAAGTGGTTTGATAGCGCCTATTCAAACATCTATATACTAGGTATCTAGCGAAATATTTGAAGGCTCAATCATAAGAGTGTAAGTCTTTAAATAGAATGGAATTTTTTAAATCGCTTGCAGTCTAAATTTGTCCACGAGTCGCGCGGTGCAACATTTTGAGTGAAAATAATTTTAAGTGAAATTTTAGAAGTTGTGAGTGAATAAAATAGTTTATTAAATTAATTGTGAGTAAAAATTTTTTTTGCTTGGTGATCATCTAATTGTCGATTCTCAAATTTGGATATTACACAAATAAAATCGGTAGTGCTTAATGTGGTGCTTGGAGACTCAACTTTAACTAGATTTTTAACTATAAGAAATGGATTAGTTTTTTTGTATTGTTGTAACAGTCGTGCTTTATTGTATGTGCGATGACCTAAAGTAAATTATGCATAATAGGAGGACGACTGGAATTTATTTGATTTTATGCAAATAACACAATTTAAATGATTTCTTATGTAAATTATGATGTCGACTAAAGTGAAAATTTATTTGTGCATTCGTAAAATATAAATTGTTTTAAAAATGATGTTGTCTGGTTTATAATAAGGAAACTTAAACGGCTTTTTGTTTTTTAAAGTTGGTTCATCTATTTTCGAAATATATTTAATTTTTAATAAAATTCACAAAGTCAAATCAATATCGATTCAAAAATAGTAATTGAAAGCAATTTTGATTTACTTTTCGAGTAATTATTATTTAGGTCGGCCTTATTCGAAACCAATAGAATTGAAATTTGAGAAAATAAGCAGCTTCTGGACCATATTTACATTTTATATGTTTTTTTATTAAATGCTAAAAATAAAAATATGAATGTTTGCTTCAAACATAACGTCAAGCTTTTCTGCAAAATTTCTGCATCAAGTCAAGCTTTCTGCAAAATTTACATAAATTGTTCAATTTTTTTTTTACTTAGATCTAAACATTTTTGAATGTAAAGAGTTGTAAGAGGTATGCTCCAGAAATTGCAGGCGAAAAGCTGTTTTTGCTTTTGATGACTGATCGAACATAATTATGCTTAAAAAGAAGTTTTACATTTTATTGCTATAAAATTAAAGGAGATGTTTTTCAATATTTTGGGAATATGAGGAAATATTTTTTTTACCTATTCAAAGATCTGCAATATTGATTGATATTTTTCGAATCGTTTTCTTTTAAAATATTCATGCAGCACATAAACAATTGATTAATTAACGAAAACTCAAAACGTGTGGATAAAGTCAATCGCTTTCATTAAATCAGATTGGTGCCTCCGAAGTAGTTTTTGAATGCTATTAAATTTTAGTATGCGAGTAGATTCCCCCATGGCAAATTTGCTTAAAAATTACGTGGAGCAACCAATAAACGAATAGCTTTTCGTTACAGTTTTGAACTACACTGTAGTGCCGGGCAAATTTCACGGATTTTTCAACTACAAGGACAAAACGTCCATCCTTTAACCTTTTATAGTGCTGTAAAAAAAAATGGCCTGCGGTTCTTTTTCGGATCCAGACCATATAAAATCAAAATTGAAATATAATACTAAGGTTTGATGGGACCTATTTTATAATTTCCCCATAATTACCTGCTTTATAATGGTGAATTTGGCGAATTTTAATTTCCTAGAAAATAAATGACACTTCTGAAAATATTTCTAGCTTAAAATTCTTCTTCATTTAAGACGAAGACGATTTTTTTTTTGTAAACCACAGGAAACTTATGCGAATAACATAAATCCGATTGGTCGTAGAGTTGCTTCAGAAAACAAACATAAATTTTATTTCCTGGATACGTATATGGTCGATGCCTGATCGCAAAAATTATATCACTTGCTAGTTAGTTACTAATAAAAATGTTCTGATAGCTAATTCCAATTCATCGAGTTTTGTTCAAGTAAATCTAATCTAACTGTATATTCACTGTTAATTTTATAATTTAGTATTAAATAATGTGAAATGCTAACTGAATTAACTGGCGATGATTTTTTGACCGAAATACAGATTACCTGAGAGATATTCTAAAGCGAATGTATATCACACCGAATTGCCATTTGGATTGAGTTATACTAAGTCAATGGATCTTACATAGATTGATACCAAAATCTTTTCGCAGAATCCTCTAAGTCAGGGTGTGGGGAAGGCCAAGTCCTTGTGTTCAACGATCAGACCGAGAGGATTGGACTATCAACCATATTATCGCGGAAAGCGGCAATGTTCTTATTTGACCGAGTGCGACGTTGAAATCATATGCTTTGATTGAATGAGTACAGAGCAAGTTGACTCAAACGTTCACATGATGAAAAGTCTAAGCTTACTAAATTGTCACTACAGATGTAAAAAATACCGTAGGTTTGCCTATAATTACAAAATCTATACATTTAACCACCCTAAACATGGGATCTTTAGCGAGATATTAAATCTCCAACCTTTTAATTTTTCAACACAGTTTACACAATTTATTTCGAGCAACCTGTAATTTGAACAATCTTTGAGTTTTACCTTAACTTTAATTAATGGTGAATATTTTAAAAATACGATCTGTCAGATAACATAATATATGTACATAATGGGCCAGTAAAAGGCAGTTTCTCAAAATCTATCGATCTACGTTATGGTTATTTAAGTTAAAGCGCCCATAACGTTCTCGCAATGCCCATTTAAAGTAAATATTAGAAAATTAATTTGAAAAATTTCAATTTTCTATAATTTCAACTTTATTGGGAATACTTTTTTCAAATGACCATAGTGTCCTGTTTTTGTTAGCTGCTTCAGATGGGTATATCTTTAATAAATTAGGTTTACTTTTTATTAATTCACTCTCTGCTTTGATTGCAAGTTAAAATCACCAACAATATTAATGATCTAGCTTTAGTGTTGGTATAGGATACGAACTTAACAACTTAAGCCACAGTATGCAAATACACCAAGTTTAAACATCAAATGGTTTTCATTTTTTAGCAAATACCGAAACGATTACATCAAGCAGAATTCCGACGAGCATTTTCTCTAAATCTAAACGAACTTCACCTCCTTCCAATTTATCTAGAGGTATAATATCGAAAATCTTCAATAATCTCAAAAAATAATAAAACATTAAACAATTTCTATTACTTAATGCGTGTCGCCAATCAAATGTGAAAAAGCGAAGTTTTTACTCCAAAATGAATAGAAATATCGAAAATATCGGTGTATCACGATAATTCTGTAACATATAGCATCTAGAGCACTTTACAAATTTAGAGTCATAACGAGAAAAACTCAAATATGAAATATAAAGGGCTGAAACCTCATTAGGTGATCAGAACTTCGGTCTTCAAAATTAAGTCTACTTCAAAATCATACCCAAACTGAATCTCTTAAGTCAGTATTAAGCTCAACCTCCAAAAACAATATTTGTGTAAAGTTTGGTTCAAATTGGTCAAGGCGTGTGAATTTATTTAAATATCTTGCACATATACAGGTTTTACAATGGCCAATTAGGATAACGGATTTTAGTGAAATTTGACGCCCGCGATAAAAATCGGATCCTAAAATAATTTCAGGGTGAAGTTCTGGAATATGGCCAAGTATGATTGAACTTGCTCAATTTCTTATGCGATTATGATCAAATTTGACATATTTCTCGCAACCTCATACAAAAATAATTTTTGAATCACATTTCCTTCTATTGGTTGGAAACCTCAATATCCATTATAATCGGTTAAAAATAGCTAAGGTATATCCTAATTGCCCATATTCCAGAACGTTATCCAAAACTCATTTTAGAATCCCATTTCTGACACCCATGTCAAATTTCATAATAATCGGTTGAGAAATAGGCAAGTTACGTCATACTTGGCCATATTCCAGAACTTCATCCAGAAATCATTTTGGAATCTCAGAACGGCATCCAAAAAACATTTTAGAACCCCATTTCCAATACACATGTCGAATTTTATCGTAATCGGTTGAGAAATGGGCAAGTTCCATCATAATTGGCCATATTGCAAAACTTTATCCGACACACATATCAAATTTCATAATTGGTTGATAAATAGGCAAGTTCCATCATAGAAAAAATTTGTTACCTACTTGAATATTTTTTGGTTTTTTATGCAATTTTCCATGGGCTTCATTTCCATCATTCATATAAAATTACCCTTATTTATTAAAAAAAATAAAGAAATATCACCACTGGGATTCGGCCTGCTGACTTAAATTTTCACCCTCGTGTGCAAAAGGGAATTCTGAAAAAGGGAAAATTTTAATTCTGAAACCAAAAACAATAGAAAAAACAGAACAAGTGACTTATAAAAACATAAATTCATATCCAACCACCGAATTTGTACACTCAGGTTTATGGACGTCACTGAGTCACTGAGGAGAAGCCTGAACAAAGATGCTTTCTACGATCAGGCTGAACCGTCTTAAGCAAAATGACGTTAAAATCGTTTTGGGTGACTTCAATGCTCAAATTGGCAAAACAGGCAGTACATAACGCAACACGATTGGCCCAAATTGATTACACCCTACCATCAAGAAAGCTTTACTGTACAACTTTCACGTAATCACAAAGCCGCATGGAAAGCAAACGACGGGGCCACGGTCAAACATATCGACCACATTCTCTTTTTCAAAAGACATTGTTCTAGCCTTACATCAGTACCATTGTTCTAGACTTACATCAGTAGCGACAAATTGCTGAATTTTACAACATATACAGATATATGTATATATACCATATATACCCATCACCCGCCTCCAACATAAGATGAAGCGCGAAACATGAATCTGCAGCGAAATGCCCAAATCGAAAAGCGCTATGAAAAGGGAATATCTGTTCACGGTCTTTTCGTAGACATCCAGCAGGCGTTCAACAGTATTATGATGTCTTCAGTTAAGGAACATCTTGTCGTATCTGGGCAGATATATTCAAAATATGAATCGATATGCAAGATTTTAATGAATGACTCAATATATAAGGTGAAAATTCATGTGTGCATTCCGGATCGCAACTTCATGTCCTAAAAGAAGTCCTCCTTGAGCTAGATGGGAGATATACGCGGCCTTTACTTCAGGAGACACGCAGTATGAGAAGGTGAGAAAAACTCTTTTTCTGTGGACATTTCATCGAGGATGTTGGTAGATTACCGAGCATTTTATGCCAACATAAAAATATTCAAATCTCTTGGAATATCGCGTATAATAATCTTTGACATCTACAAAGAGCTTGACCAGTAGTTATCAGCCTTGGTTGCGAGTCTTGGACACCAACAGCACCAAACATCCAAAAGCTTGATATAACTGATCATGAAATCATTACAATAATTCTCGGTTCACTTCCAGGATGCGAATGAATCATGAGACCCAAAACGATTCTGATTGAGTGGACATCATCGGATTAGTAAAAACTATTCGTTCTCACAATCAGACTACCAAACAGCCGTTGGATTGACAACGTTGAAAGAGACATATATTCACACTCGGTCACAGTGTCTGGCGTTCGTTTGCTGTGAGCGGGACTATTTAGGAGAACATTATTGGGGCGGCTAATCCCTTCACGGGATATAGCGCCAATGAGAGAAAATAATTTACTTATGCAAGATTTTAATAACGTAAAAGTCAATGATTGGCCAATATCGAGTTTAGCCAAATTTTTGAATGGTAATTCATTAACGGTTTTTGTTACTTTATTTTAGGCAACTGTTCAATTAATGAATAATTACCCGAAATGTTTGGGGGGTTATCATCGTATTCCCGAAAATAAAACTCCCCCAAAAATACAAAGTAAAGTGCTCGATCATAAAAAATACCCTATATTAAATATTTATTATAGCTACAATATGAAAACAAAGGGATGCTTCGTGATTTCTGGTTACCCTTGCACAGACAGGACCAATGCTAAGCAGCTTTGGGTGACTCTCTATTATTGTAGGTGAATAAGTATGATACAAATTAAGTTTTTGAAAAATGTTTTAATTTCTAAGAATGTTGGAATTTCAATTAATCGTCATATCAGGAGTTTGGGGAGTACAGCCCCAACCATTTAAAGTATAAAACGAATTAAGAAACCTTTTCAAAAATTTGTTATTTTTCAAAAACTTTTTTTTTTATTTTGCTTATTTTTGCGATACCAACGGTTTTTGTTTGTTAATTTTGATTAATACACAATCGAGTACAGCACGAACAATCCCTCAAACATAAAATGTCTTTTGGTTTATTAACCAGGGCCGCCTATATACATTCGTGGATTGTGTATTTACCATGAATTTCCTAATATTCAGATAAATTAATTTGGAAACTCAAATTTAACAGCGCGAGCACGACTATTGGGAAATGGTCTGAAACTCTGAATTTAGTTGTTCGACAGTTTCAACCTTTTTGACCGAAATAAGGTTATGAGTTATGAACAATAAATAAATCAAGAATACTATGACTACCTCTAGTACTGTAATGAGTTGGGTTTTCGGGCGCTGGAATGAAACAAAATCCATTTTCATTTACTGTGTCCATAGAGTCTTTTACGACTTTTGTTAGTTCTAAGGCAATTCCTACTATTTAAATCTCCACCAATAATAAATAATTCATCGCGCCGTATAAGTTTAAGTAAATCATGTTTGTAAGTTGATATACATAGATTAGACTTTGGAGAGTAACAACAAAATATTTTCATAATACAATTATTCGTAGTTGTAACCGCCATACCCAGTAATTCAATGGAAGCCAAATTTGAAGTGAAGATCAGATTATGTCTAATATCAGCTTTGATTATTATAGCCACACCTTCACCGCTTTGTCCAATACGGTCAATGCGATAAATTTTATAATTGGGTAAATAAAAACGTGAGTTAGGCTTGAGGTATGTTTCTGTAGCTATATATCTATAGTTAAGTCATTCAGTAATATGTTCAGTTCAAATTTCTTATCTTTAATGATGTGCGCATTCCAAGCTAGAATATTAAGACTAGTATTCATTTACTACATATTCCGAGTGGAAATTTTTTTTAATATACCATCTTTAAACACTGTAAAAAGCTCCGTTGAATCAAACAAAGAATTATTCACAGTTTGAATATTATCTAAAATATTAATGGAATTATGGTTAGCTTGGTTAGCAATATTTATATACGAGATATACTTATAATTTAAAAGACACACTACTTGTCGATTTTTTGCTGGTTGCTACACTGCAATGCATTTTTCATACATTTATCTCTGTGCGGGCATTTTGTAGAGTTCGCAATTAGCAGATTTGTGACTAGCTGGATTCTCTTTGATTGGACCTTCTGTACCGTCGTCATGTGATAATGAGCAGTATTGACATTTTACACGCATGTTACAATTACTGCTTGCATGTCCATACATTAAGCATCAGAAACATTGTGTGGATCCCCTGGTAACATTATTCCAATTTCCCATCTAGTACCTTTTTTAAAATAGACGGAAAATATTTCTTTTCGTTTATTAGCTTTTTTTGGTATGACCAACTCCTAATTGGTATCCCATTTCCTAAGCTAAATAAATAATTCACTTTCAGCACACCAGAGAATCATTATTGTCAACTTTCAATGCTGCAGACGTTTTATTGTAATCCGCTATGTTATAACAAAAAATGTTTATTCCAATTGAGACACTTTCGATATTGTATTGCACAATTTTTAATTTTTTCATTAAGTCGTGTACTTGTTTAGCATTACTGTTGCGGTTATAATGGGTGGAACTCGAATTTCTTTTGTTTGTATAACATCTGCACTTACTCTGTTTGTTGTAAACGATTGAAATTGATTATGCAACGGAAAGTAAAACTTGTTGTTGCTGTTACGCATTGTATTGCCGGGCATATTAGGTACACTGTTATTCGATACCACGTTATCACTTCTAGGCTAGCTCTTTTTAAAATATTTACACTATAACCAAGTCCGGACAAACTACATTACTAATTAAAATACTTTCACGAATTACGGATTCATTAGTTTTCGTTAGCCGCGTTAACGGTTCAGCGATAACTGAAAATTGTTTAACGAATTTTCTGAAATAATTCGCTAATCCGATAAATTGTCGTACCTCATGCTTATCTGTGGGCGTTTCAACTTTTCCATACCTTCCTGGATGGTCATGCTTGGTATGATAATATGATCCAGATAAACAATTACTTCCTCGTTAACCTCCCGCGGGATGGTGTTCATCATTTTTTGGCAAACAGCCGGAGCATTTGTTAACCCAAAGGGCATTCTCAAAAACTCGAAATGCCCATCCGGCGTCACGAAAGCTGTACAAGGAATTGATTCAGCGGACATTGTAATCTGATAATACCCGGACGCTAAATCCAGTCCAGTGAAATAATTACTACCACTGAGTCGTGGTAGTTGATCTTCCATAATTGGTAACAGAAACTGGCCCTGCCTCGTCTTATTATTCAATTGTCGGTAATCAATGCACATTCGTTCATCACCGTCCTTCTTTTTAACTAGGATGACTGGATTAGCATAAGGAGATTCAGATTCATGTTTTTATGTTCCAACAATTCACTTATCATTGTTTTTACTTTTTCATGGTTCATCATTATTTAATTTAATTTCCATTTCAACAAGTTGTTATTCTACCATTGAACGCTTTTTGAGTGCCAGTTGTAGTGGAACATTCTGGTTGTCCCCTCGGATTCACACGCGAACTTCTCCTATATCGTTCTCGTCTCGGTGGTTCAGGACAATTTACCGACAAATGTCCAGGTTTTGAACAATTATAAAACTCATATGTTCTAGCTGGACGAATTTCGTTGGTTGCGTTCTTGATAACTGATTTTCCCGGCATACTGATATTATTTTGTATATTCAGCCGACCTAAATTGTGTTCAGCCTTTATAGTCCGTGCGCTCTGCGCATTTCCTTGCCGCATGCTCGAATACCACTCGAAACGTTGACGCAATTCATTAACATTAGCTACTGTTTGTGTACGCAACGATGTACTTAATTAAACCTTAATTTAATAAAACTTGTAAATAATTGCTGCGAAGAGGTTTAGCCATTCCTAAAAATATTAAAAATTATTTGAATCTAAATAAATTTTTAAATTTAGTTATATCTTTACAAGACAGATTCAATACGAAATTCTCTAAACGTTTTCGGAAAACTTCCCAAGCAGTCAAATGTTGTGATTCAAAAACGGTCAGAAGTCAAGTCCCCCTAAAAGCACTAACATAATTTCGACTACTCTTAATTCTATATACGAAGCAAACGACAAGTTGCTTCCTCTGGTCGATTTCCACGAAAAAAGTGAAAAATGTAAAATTGTAAATGATTGCTGGCAAAGGATCGTGTTGCGGATAGCTCTCAGACGTTTGTTTCTTTTAAAATTGGTTTGAAGCAGAAGCATTATAATAAATTAAATAATTCAGACATGTGGCCTCCAAGTATTCTAATTCGACCTGTTATTATGAATCAGCCATGTAGATCAAAAAACGAGATGGGTATCCGGTTAGATCAGTACCACCGTTAAATTCTTCTACCTTATCGTCATCACATCCGGTTAATTCATCCCCTCGTACTCGTAGCTCAGCTCTAAATATTTATTACCATAACGCGAGCGGTATACGCTCTAAATCGAGGAATCTACATATATTTAACTTTACTTGAGAAAGAATATGATGTTGTCAGTATATTGGAGACATGGCTGACATCTAATTTTAAGACTGAAGCATATTTTCCGACATCATACATTGTCCAGCGCCGAGACAGGCATCTTCTTGAGGACATATATGCGAAAGGTGGTGGTGTGCTAATTGCTGTTTCGGAGAAATTTTCATCTGTACCTTTATCATTGACTGATTGCGATTTGGACATAATCGCAGTACGACTCAGGTATCACTCGTTTTCATTAATTGTTTGTTTCACATATGATAAACGTTGGAGTGTGTGCTAAATTCATTGATATTATCAAGTCCAGCATAGCACCCGTTTTGCAACCAGAGGATCGTTTATGTATACATATTTGGTGATTTCAACTTACCAAATGTTAATTGGCTTCGAGTTGATGATTTTTTAACTCCGTAGAACTTGAATGCGAATTATGATAACTTTATGACCGGATTATTCGATAGGTCTCAAACAATGTGTGATGTTAAGAAGAATTGTGAGAATATTTTGGACCTGGTATTTTTGCCGTTGGACCAAGAATTTATTGTCGATACGTGTAACGATTTAGCAGGATCGTCCAGCATTTACCATTTTCCTTTAAAAGTATCACTGCCTTTTATGGTATGTGAAAGTGTCAAGGATGAGTTAACTGGTGAAAATTTTAATTTTAAAATTGGGGACTATGATTCCTTTAATGCTTTTCTTGACAAATATAATTGGAGTGCATTTGAAGGTAACGATCATTTAAGTGTTGGATGAATTTTATAATGTTTTAAATGTAGGACTGGAGAAATTTATTACTAAATTTAAATACCCGCATAAGAAAAAGGAACCGTTGCATAATAAACAGCTTATTAATCTGAAAAACCGTTAAGACAAGGCTCATAAGAGATTTAAACTTTTCCCTACTTCTGATAGGTACGCTGTTTTTGAATCTTTGAGAAATGAAAACCGAATATTGAATAAATTTCTTTACAACAATTAGATTTTAGAGATTGAATCGAACATAAAAGGTAGACCTGATAGTTTCTGGAAGTTCGTTGATTCTAATAGAAAAACAAGTGGATATCAGTCTGCTATGTTTTTGCATGTTCGTGTGGGTTATAATTTGAATGAGAATTGTAACTTGTTCGCCGACTTTTTTGAGAGTGTTTATGTAAAGAAACCGGTAACGACAGATTCGACATCAAGCTATTGTCCTGTGGCTGGAAATATATTTTCCTGGCAATTAGATGTTCATACTGTCTCGAATGAACTAGCTACTATCGCTCGATACTAATCAAAGTGCAGGTTTCGATTCCATTCCTCCCTTGGTTCTTAGGATGACAGCCCATGCTGTCGCCTTTCCCATCACCGTCTTATTTTGTTCAAGAAGTGATATTAATAATTACCGAGCCATTAGTATTTTATCCGTTTTACCGAAACTTTTTGAAAAATTACCAATTTGTTTTTACTGACCAATTTTATTTCAACCAATTCGAAAGCATTGGGGAAGGATGTACACAGGTTGTTTATTCAGATTTTAGCAAGGCCTATAAATTAGAGTCTTTAGATTGTAATAGTCTACCTATTAGGTGGATTAAGTCGTACTTAGATTGTAGAACTTAAATCATTAAGATTGGGAATTACACGTCTAGATTGATTTATGTAACGTCATGGGTTCCCCAGGGAAGCCATTTGTGTCCCCTTTTATTCATTTTATTTATTAATGACGTGATTGGCTGTATTAAGCATTCTGAAATTTTCATATATGCTGACGATATTAAAATTTTTAAAACTATTTCGAATATTCAGGAATCAGGATGCGGTGGATTATCGGATTTTACAAATTGGTGTACTTATCATAATTTATTATTCAATACTATGAAATGTAAAACAATGCGATTTTCCCGTAGAAGGAATGATTTAAACTTTAAGTACGAATTGCTTCTTAATGACCATAGAATTGAGAAAGAGGATACTTTCAAGGAATTGGGTATCACTTTTGCTTCTAATTTATCATTCCACATTCATATACAGAGCATTGTTTCTAAGATGTTTTCCATGTTAGGGTTTGTTAAACGCTTCTCTAAAGACTTCTGGGATCCTTATTATGCGATTAGAATCTTATATATTTCGTTAGTGCGTTCGCAGTTGGAGTATGGTGTAGTTATTTAGGACTCAGAATCTTCGGATCTTATTGGAAGGGTTCAAAAACAGTTTTTAAAATATGCCTTGCGCAGATTACCGAGGGACAATAATATTCCCAATTATATTCTTCCTCCTTATAGGGGAAGATGTAAACTTTTAAAATTGGAACCTCTCTCTATTCGTAGAATTGCGACGTGTGCCACTTTTGTTCGTGATCTCCTCGTTTATAGGATTGATTGTAGTGCGATTCTAGATTTGTTTTCTTGTTTGCCAATACGGAAGAGTAATTTATTTAGGAATGAAACTGTTTATATTGTCTCGGTTGCTTTTAATAAAGTACGATCGATTTTTGATTTTAATTTGTCAACAGAATCGTTTAAGGTTTTGATGTCTAATTTTCTTTGTGAATTTTAGTAAACTGTTTAATTTTTTTATTTTTACTTGTATTGTAATTACGTAATATTTCAAATTGTAACCAGTTTTTTTTAAAGTTGGTAAATAAATAAATTAACTCTTAAGGCACTATATAAATTACTACTTTGGTAGATTAATAATTTGACTGGAACTATACCTACTTGAACCAAAAATGTAGCTACCAACTTGCTGCAACAAATTCCTTTGTTACTTTATAATCTTTCGTCTCAAATTTTATTTATAATAGTTCAAGAATTAATCGATTGCTTAATTGCGGCCTAATTTTGGCGCACAATAAAGGCCATCACTTGTTTAGTAATGAATGTAATACAAAATTTCAATTTTTTTTTGTATACATATTGCATTTTGGAAGTATATAAGTACTAAAATGGAATGCCGTTGTTTGTACATTAAAATGTAGTTGCACGTAACAAGGTTAAAATTCAAATGAAATAAAAAAAAATGGTCTGTGACAACCAATGCTAGTATTGTATTTTGATTAAAGTCATACTTAGTATATCACATTGATTTAAAAATCATACTTTGTTATTTATGATGATATATATGAACAATTTTTATCACAACTTTTGCATCATCCAAATATCAAATTAGTTTATTCGCGCGCTCATTCTCAATTTTGTACATATGGTTTTATTATATGTGATTAGTACTTTTCGTATTATTTATGTTAATTCATAAACAAATTGCATTCAGAATTACGAGTTTAGGGATTGTATACCTACATAGGAAATAATTGTTCTGCATTATGTGCGGTGATAAACAAAAATCCAAGATGAATCAAATTATGAAATATCCATCTAATGTAATGTATATTAATGTGTAAGTGATGATTTTGATGTTAATTTTTTATTTTTATTTTTTTTTATTCTCAGAGCAATAATTCTGTAAATGAGTTCAACTGAAAATAGCTATAGTGTTGTCAGTCCATTCGAAACATCTGAAAAGGATACACCAATGGAACCATTACAAACTTCGCGGCAATTTTTGGCCGGTATTGTATGTGAGTATATTAATATTTTGTGGTGTCAATACTATTAAGTGCAGAGTGTTTAATTTTAAATCGTTGAAAATAAATTGTTGTTAGTCAACCATACCATCATAAGTTAGAATTATTAGTTGTGTATGCCTGTATGGCAATAATAAAAAACAATCTGCATTTTGCCTTATTTAGCATAAGGTTAAACAAAAGTAATATTTTTAAATATAATTATAATTATTTTTAAAAATATAAAAAGTGTTATTTTAAAAATTATATTCTTGCTGTACGCGGCCCGCCGTTAATCAATGTGTTTGATAACCTTATAATGATATCAATAATTAAAATGTGTAATAGCAATGCAAATACGTTTAAAAATATTTGGTGTTAGTTGGAGATATGTATAACAAGAAATATATTAAAAACTACATGTTCGATAATAATTAGACATGCTAATCCGTTTACGAGCACAGTTTTACGATCTAAATAGTACTAATTGCAGATTAAATGCCGTATTGGTTATTCTCGTACATGTTGTATTATAATATAATCGGGTTTAATATTTCCGCCCTTTACACCCCACTCCGATGATTGATTTATTTTATTGTGGCAGCTCATTTTTATAATTTGTTTTATTATTTGCATAAATCTAAAAGTCCCAAACTTGATTTATTACGATCACAATAATGAGAATTTTTGTAACTCTCATAAAATTACAAACAACAACTTTTTTTGTGTTTTTTTGTTAAGTCAATAACTTTTTTGGCCTAACACACTTTCGCAGAGATTTTATAATTTTGCTTAGTGTATAAATAAATTAGATATGTGCGTTATTCTCTTGCTTTCACCAATATAATTTTTAGTTTGGAGATATTTGATTATTGTAAACGATTAGATTTACAATAGTAACCAGAACCACTAATACAGTGGAATCCATGTCGATTATTTGTCTTATAATGTTTGTTTACTATGTTCAAATATTATTTGCATTTGGAAAGAATAAATGATTTTACCATACACGTTATAAAATAACTGGTTAACTTAATTCGTTGGGTTAGTGTAACATCGACGAATGTATTGGAGCGTCTTGCGCATTTGTGTTAAATTGAAAAATGATTCGTTAACTTTGTAGGCACAGATCAAAGGTATTGTATCGCTCTTATCGCTTTTGCTGGCGGATCATTAGAATCCCTCGAATATTTCTACAAATTTCTTAGAAATTCAATTTCCTATTATAGATAACATATTCAGAGCCCAAAAATCGAAAATTTTCAGTTGTGCTCCCATTTCGCTGGTTGATACCTCTAGCAATAGGCGTTGAGACCTGTAATAGTATGATAATTTAATGTTATACGTTAGTATTGCTTTAATAGGAATTATTTAAGATATTGCTGATATGTATATACTGTATTCTCATTTTATTTATTTATTATTCCTCCAAGTGGGCCCATTGTCCAGCCCGTTTCACAAACGTTTACTCCGAAGAAAGAAACAGATTTAAAACATGTTTGTTTTTGCAAATTTTAGTTCTAAGTTGCACCTGTGAGCTTAATGTAAATATGTACGTATCTTCTTAATGTACGTATTATCGACAGACAAGGCATAAGTTCCATCCAACACTTGCTATGAAAATATTACTAGAACTCATATAAAGCTCCCACAATCCGTCTGTGCGTTCTTAACTTCAGCTCCAATAAATTAAAAAAAAATTTGCATTTTTGTCAATAACCCTTATTTATTTGATTTTTTTTTTTTTTTTTTTTCGCTGGCGCTACATCTCATGGAGGGATTTGGCCGCTTCATTTGAAGTTTCGTAATCATTTTTTTTAACGGATAATGAGTGATTAATTCATTGATCCAACATTAACCAGCCGTGATTTTTTCATCACCCGCCTTGAATCGAACCCGGAACCTCCGGAGCTTAAAGCAAGCATGCTAACCACTGTGCCACCGGGGCGGCAATTTTATTTGATTGGCCCAAGAAATTTTATTACAGATATTGTTATAAGCCGAGGTATTAACAGATTCAGAGTTGCTCATACTAGAGTCACCAATCTCCAAAGATGGTGCATATTTATCATGTCTACCGGTGAAAGCACATGATTGAAACTTCTTCGACATCATTCGAAAATCGCAATGAGATTATGCTCAAGCCGGGCTCTTATGCCAATCCTCTCTGCGAGAACGTTGTTTTCAAATTAATTTAAAAAAAAAAGTTGGTCTTGGCCAACTGTTAAATATGAGTCTAAGGGATTGGCTCTGAGCTCTTTGTAAGATGATTTTATCGGATTTGGACTAGAATCTAAATGATTTGGCAGCTAATAAATCTAAAAATTTGTTAGTATTTGGTGACATGAATATCAATATTCTTAATAAGCCTTCTTCATCTGATAAAGTTCTTATGATGTTATCGTCTATTCGTCTACTTGTTTAGATTCTATGAAATTCTTTTTTGATTATGAAGCTGCTGTTCATAATTTTCATATCACTCATCATTGTATGACTTCTATTATTATCGTACCAATAATTCCATTTCCAAATATTTAAATTAAACTTAGCTTTCGGTTTATTGTAAGACAGTAGATGTTTCTGATTGATATAATTATTTCATTGGGCGCATTCAGGTCTCCTGTTGGCATCAACAATTTACCGATGAAAAATGTCATTTAAAATATGACATTGCCATGAAATTTTAAATGTATCATTTGCGTTCAAGTTCCAAAGTATTGACTCAACCTGTATCCAACAGTTAGCTTACCTGAATGTGGCCATTGACTTATTAAAATTGTATAGTGATAACAATAATTTCCTTGTGGAAATTAAAAGTAAAGATAACACTTTAAAATCCTGGACTAATCAAGATTTATGCCGTGATATCAGACTAAAAATACAAAGCGCTGAAACATCATTAGGTGATCAGAACTTCGGGTTTCAAAATTAAGCCTACTGCCAAATCAATCCCAAACTGAATCTCTTGCCAGTATTCAGCTCAACCTCCAAAACAACATTTTGTGTAAAGTTTGGTTCAAATTGGTCAAGGCGTGTGGATTTATAAAATGATACTGCTAATTCCAGAGACTCAACATTTTTTTAAGCTTGGCCAAACTTACAGCTCTGACAGTAAATACTCAGGAAATATACCCCAACATTTAAAGCGAAGGATTGGCGAGAAAAGTTTGTAGGCGAACTTGAATATTATTTCGAAAATAATCTCGATCGTTAAGCAATTGAAATAGACGTTTACGCTGCCTCAAAGAAACGAATAGCTGCATGATTTTCAGCAACTTCATCAGACAACAATTTAAATAATCCAACCAAAAATAATTGTTGTGTCACATTTCCTTCTATTAGTTGGAAACTTCAAAATCCATCATAATCGGTTAAAAATAGCAAAGGTACTCGTATATCCTAATTGCTGTTTTAATACAAATAAAAACACGCCTGTAAATGATGGCAGATCTCCTTTTCATTTTGAACCAAACAACGACTAAGAGAAATCAGTCCAAAATAATAACAGAGCAAAAATTACAATACAATTTTGAAACTAAACGTGAGTGACTTAAATAAAACAAAATTGCCAATGTTAAGGAACGAGTAAAGTACAGTCAGACAAATTTGCAAATGATCTCTCCCCATAAAACCAAATATCTCTCTGAAACCATTAAAAAATTACCTCAAGTTAGTACGGAAGCCAACAAATTTATCAAAATGTTAATAAATAAAATCACAAGAGTGGCTCTTGGAACAACAAAATATCGCACAAAGAATATACTTTAAATCACCTAGCTGCTCCAATTTTCTAAAAGAAAATTTAAATTACATTTACCCTCAAAATCTTCCCTTAGTCGATGGTCCTAGTTAAAAATTTGAAACCAGGACTAAATAGTTTTGTACTTAGTAGTCCTAGTCCTAAGTGAATCGCAAAATTAACGATATTTTCCTTTCTGGCCGAAGAAAAACGTGCACGTTCCCGACGTTAAAAAACCCGCGTTTTTTTTTTTGGTTGGGTTTTTGAAACGTTTTTTAAACAATTACTTATTTTGTAATTAGAACCAATATAATTTGGTATCCGTTAAGTTTTAGAAAAAGTGGCGCACAACAGTGCCCAACAAACAGCGGAAAAGAGGAAATGCTTCGATGCTTTGAAATAAGTAAACAAATAATGAAAATGTCTTATTACCAAATAATTTATTTTATTTTTACTTACATTAAGAAATATAAAGTATAGTAATCATGAAAATTTTCGAACTTGAGATTATTGAAGATTTATCTGTTTTGAGGTCCCCGAGTTCGAAAAAGTGGGTTTCGAAATGATGTCTGTCTTTCAGTCTGTCCATCTGTGTCCCCTCTACAGCCCAGATGGCTTAACCAATCGAACTGAAACTTCAGATTTAAGCATTTTTGATAAATTGTGAGGTCCCAGTGAATTTTACTCCAAATCGGTCAACCGGAAGTGGCCACTCCCTTGGGCCAGAAAATGTGTTTTGCAAATATCTTAAAATGTATAAGGTTTACAAAAAATTACTAATACAAAATGTTTCCAAAAAATAAAAAAAAATAAAAATAAACAAATTAAAAATTAAAAAAAAATTTAAAAATTTCATAAAAAAAATTAAATTGATGTTTGGCCAACACAAAAATATTTGTGCGTGCATACATATAGCCTAATTAAAATATTCAAGAAAAAATTAATATATGAGAAACAAGATCCTACCATATGCTAAATAACATGAATTTCAGAGATTGGCTAGCATAGTCACTATATAGAATAGAAAGGGGATACTTTAGGCTTTCCAAATCTGTACGTGTTATTCCATAATTTAGGGTTGGGCTTTGACGCCAAATTTTCAAATAATACCAGAAAGATCGAATATATCGAAAATCATGATACTAAGCCTTGCTAAATAACACAAATCTCAGAGAATAGCTCGCATAGTCACTATATAGAATAGAAAGAGTATACTTTAAGCTTTCCAAATCTGTACGCGTTATTCCATAATTTAAGTGGGCTCTGATAACAAATTTTCAAATATTACCAAAACGACCGAATATTAGAAATGGTATTGCCAACGCTTTCTTTACTATGCACAAACCACTCCGCCACGATAAGGCTGTGATCTTGGAGGGATTGGCTAATACAAAAACCGTATATAATTCCAAAGATGTTCATGAAAATACTATATTAATACTACAGTTTACTATATCGCTGTTAAATTATTATCAATATCTCGCCCCGCTGTTAATTATCAATAATTACTGATTAGTAAGAAGAGCCACCTGATTTTATTTAATATTTGGAGTAAATCAAAATTACCGGATTTATCTTTGTTGCCGAATTTACTTCCATTGCAAATTGCAACATATCACCATGCAGTTTCCACGTATTATTATATCGCTTGATGTAAGAACGAAAGTGGCCAGGCATATTTTTTAATTCAGCTGTTCAAAATGTTTTATTCCTTTTAATTGAAATTCATCATTTAATAAGGTATAACACGTTGACTAATATCCCTTATTTTAATGTTGTAAATATTATTGTTTGGTTTGACATCGACAATAACAATACCGTAATTTGAAAAATATTGTTTCGTTCTACATCCTTGGCATATCGGACAATTTGAGCTCTCGAAATCTATTGAGGTTTGTAAATTAGTGAGTGACAACTGATTGAAGTGAAAAACATTTTCAAGGAGCAAATAAAATGTTGGCCTTAAATTAAGAGCAGGATTGCACTTAAAGCAATTTCTAGTTTCGGTTAATGGAGACGTAAGCACTTGATCTAAAATAAATGATATTGGGCATGGAGCATCTAAATTTATAGCTTTCGTTGTGGTTATGAGTTCTGAACTATTTTTGGAAACCTTGTACAATAATCTAGAATGTTCTTTATAAATTAATAAAATGTCATTGTAATTTATATTCGCAAGATCATTCTAAAACTTAAAAAACGGAATAGTTTCACGAGAAATGTTTTGGTGAATTTTTCAATTTAATTTATTTAATTTTTTATTCCACATTTCTTCGTGTATATTAATGGCTGAATCACCAGGTATTCTATCGTTTTGGTAATATTTGAAAATTTGTTATCAGACCCTAACCCTATATTATGGAATAACACGTACAGATTTGGAAAGCCTAAAGTATCCTCTTTCTATTCTATATAGTGACTATGCGAGCCAGTCTCTGAGATTCATGTTATTTAGCATATGGTAGGATCTTGTTTCTCATATATTAATTTTTTCTTCAATTACTCTTTCAAATAATTGTACACTTGCGTAAAATATGTTTAAAAAAAGTGTTAAAAACTTCACACCGGTGTCGCACAAAAACTTTTAAGAAAGGTTAGCTGTTCTTCTTGTAGTAATTGTTTAGTAAAACTGGACAATACATTTAGTATAAATGAAAAGCGAAAATTTTTCATTTTACAAAAATTATACCAAACATAAATTCGGCTCGCTCCGAACTATTTTCCAACATTTCAAAACTTCATATTGAAATATTTTCTCATATATTTACAATACATCCGGAAATTGAGAATATTAAAAGGTATATTTCTGAAGTTTGTATAGCGCGTACAGATACAAATGAATTATTTAAAACGTGGTTTACTAAAAATAATCCGTGCTATGATCATAATTACAAAATATTAGATTTAACTATGTATTTTAATTATTATCACAAAAAAATTTGTTGGCTTAATTAAACAATCACCCCTATTATGATTGATGGGTCGATCGGCATTGACACGACTGTGTCTTGCGTTTTCGCTTTTTAATTTGAGAAAAACAATACGAAAAAGGAAAAGGCAATACAGAGTCATGTCGATTGTCGAAAGACTCGACATAGAGAACTCCCCAAAGCCGCTTAGCAATAGACCCTTTGCGCAAGGATAACAGAAAAACTTCAAAAATTTCGAAAATTTCAAAAGTACATACATATTTACATATTACAATATTTACCCAAAAACTTCTTAAATCGACCGTTAAATGCTTTAGGTTCCGTTTATTTAGTCATTATATGACCGAAAAGACGACTTAATAAACGGAACCTATAATATTTATGTTTGTATATATCATATACAGTAAAAACTCTCAAAGGCGGAATTTCATGGGACCGGCAAAATTTTCCATGTTCCGCGTTTCACAGGTTAAAAAAAAAATCAAGGGAAATTATAGAATTTATTGTGTAAACTGCATTTACTTTTATTGCTTCATAAACCTTACAAATTATAGGTACAAACGTACATTTATAAATTCAAAAATATTTATGTACATACCACTAGTACGAAATTATAAATAACTTATGTATGTTCAAACATATTTTCTATGTTACGTATAAAAAAATTAAATTCAGTAAAATTATGGTTATCACAAAAGTTAAAAAATTAGGAACAATTACTAATCAAATCAGTATGCAAAGTTAATCGTTTTTAAAAAAATTATCCAATGTAAGTTGCTTTGTTGAACGATTTTTTTGTATATCCACCAAATTCAAAAATTTTATTTTTAAATTTTCGATATCGCTAAAAATTGCCGATTCACCGGTTCTAAGCGCATAGTTTCGTACAGCTTCAATATGCTTCATAACATCCGTTAATGTTGTTGGTGCTTCTTGAGGCTCAGGTACGTCGTCTTCTTCGGAGGAGGAATCATTAATTAGTTCGTTCGCCGAGGTTACTTGAATAATTATTGCATCCAAATCGATTTCTGTCATTTCTATGGCCAATTCGTTATCAACAGTGATAAATTCTTGTGCCTGGAAGCCACCATTTTCGTATAACTCTTGAATAAGGTCCTGCACTTCATTCAACTGGTTTGAGTCTATGGGCTCTACATCATCTAATGTTGAAAGTTGAATAGGGAAACCACAATTTTTAAAACATTTTTGAACAGTGTCCTTTTTGATGCATTTAATAGCCTCACTCACGTACATAATTGCATCTAAAACATTAATGGAGCTCGTTAGTTCGGATACTTTCTCCGCTAGGTCAATATTTACCAAGATGTTTTTTAAAACTAGCTTTCGGTAATTGACTTTCATGTTCTGTATAACTCCATTGTCAAGAGGCTGAAGTACAGCTGTTGTATTTGGCGGAAAAAATACCAACTTGACATTAGAGAGCAAAATTTTAGGGTGCGATGTAGCGTTATCCAAAAACAGTAGGATATGTCTATTGCTTTTCTCCATTTCTAAATTAAGTTGAACAAGATACTGTTCAAATATTTTGCCAGTCATCCATGCTTTAGAATTTGCAAAATATTTCACAGGCAACTTCGATTTATCCATTTTTTTGAAACAACGAGGATTCTGGCTCTTTCCAATCACCAAAGTTTGATAAAACGTCCCGTCCGCAAAAACTGTTAATAATACAGTTAAGCGTTCTTTGGACAACTTGCCTTTCAAGCATCTTTCTCCTCTCAATTGTAAAAATTTATTTGGGAGCATTTTATAGAAAAGCGCCGCCTCATCACAGTTTGCGATATCTTTCATCTCGTATCCCTCGATCAATATGTTCAATTTTTCTTTCCATTCCGCTACCGTAGTTTCACACACTTCATTTGCCTCACCCGAGCAAGTACTGAAAGAAATTAAATATCGGTTACGAAAACACTGTAACCATCCATTCGAAGCTTTGAACTCAATTAAATTCAGTTTTCTACCAATTTTTAATGCCATTTCCTGCAAAATTGGCCCTGATATCGGCAAATTTTTGGCTCTTACTGCACAAAACCATTCAAATAAAACTTCGTTAATTTGTGCATAACTTGTTTCTCTGCGTTTTTTGCAAATCAAATCATTTACGTTTCCCTCGCTAAACTGTTTCTTAATTTCATCCTTTTTAATCAAAATGTTGTATACTTGCGTTTTACCGCATTTAAAACGTTGGCAAATTTCCGCTACTGATTTTTTGTTTTCTTTCATTTTGATTACATCATGTTTTTGCTTTAAATTAAGATTGACAATTTTACATTTACCCATTTTCTGAAAATGTATGTAAAATTAAACGGTTAAAAAGCAAAATCATTTTAAAACTTCGAAAAACTTACGATTTTTGCTAAGATATGAAATTAAAGAAGCACGACACTTTTCACACTAAGTTTTCAGCCAAATTCCATTTGTTTTCACGTTTTGACTATTGTCATGCGAATAGAAGGAAATACGTACGTACAATTTATTTTTGCAGTAAGAATATAAGTAAAACAAAATAAAAAAAATCCGCGTCTCGAAGGTTTTTTTCATTTTTTTTGTTCTAGGATCAAATTTCCTTCCGCGTCTCACAACTTTCCGTCGTAAAGGGTCAATTTATATGGAAAATAGATTCCAGGGAATTAAAATGAAGCAATTTTTCCGTGTTTGTCGAGTTTCCGCGATAAACGGTTTCCGCCTTTAAGAAGTTTTACTGTACTAAAATAAAAAAAACCGACGAGGTTGCATCCGAGACACGACGTATTAACGTAGGACTACGCGCAATTGACGAAACTTTATTTGCACAGTTTAAGTGAAACCAAAGCTTAGAAATTACAAATTGAAAAAACAGTTAATTGTCTAATGCTGTCATCTTAAATGTTGGTTACCCATTGTACATAATTTTTATTATTTTATATATTCGAGGAGAGCTCTTCCCCAATATCACAATTGGTCATGACAATATAAATCTTCTTTTCTCATGCCGCCAAATCACAGACTCACAAATAATCTTACAAGGGAACCTTTTGTATCGTCAAATTCAAAAAATTATAAAAACTATTCGTAGTACTCTGTGAGACAATAACGAAATCATTTTTTGTTATCGGCATGCAAGCCCTTTTTAGGCGTTAAAACCCCCCGAATTAATTTGCGAAAAAGGTAATTTCATCCCCTAAAAAAATAGAGATGCAACCCTTATAATCTAATGTCGTTAATGGGTCAGTTTGATAATTCGCACGGTTCGGTGCAGTGTACATTTTTTTCTTGATTTCGCTAATAGAAATTAAATAAAAGGAGACAAGGAAATCAGTATACACTGCACCGTACCGTGTGAATTATCAAACAGGCCCAATGCTCACAGATTACTACACCTTAGAACTTTTTCTGTAATTTTTTGAATTTGACAGTTCAAAAGATTCCCTTGTTAGATTACTTAGAACTAACAATTAGATCCAGTTATACATCTCTAGTATACTGTTGAAAATGTTCTTTTCTGAAAATTTGTGCCGTTTCACAATATTATGTGAGCAACACCAGAATTGACCGATATGATTCTTCACTCAGTGCTTGGCATCACTGTGGACCATTCGAGAATACAAAATAATAAAACACAAATATGTAATACAAAATCAGAATTAACGTTAATTATCTTTTGTCACCGAATTCCACCTACTCGTCAGATACCATTTCATTTCAAGCGCCTTTCTCCAAAACTTACAATAAAACGTCACAGAATTGTCAATGTCGCAGAAATTCAGCCACTTTACACTTGCTTTCTTGCATTACGTTTCTCTGCTTTCAAGAAATCAATTTCACTTTACTGTGGGTTTCCACTTGGGATTGGGATGCCTTTGCGAATAATCGCAATCTGTTTTAAATTTTTTCACACGGATAGTATACATTGAAAAAAAAAATACATATCGGTATATAGATATGTCTACGCAACCATAGACAAATTTACAATACGATTTGCAATCAAAAGTGGTCATGCCTCCGGCTACATCTTTTCCATTGCAAATTTACAAAAAAAAAATAAAAATTTCCCTTATTTTGTTTAGGAACATTTTAATCCTGCGACTGCGATAAACAAAGCAAGCTGAAATATTTTTCCTATGTGAATTCTTTATTGTTTTTTATGATATTTTATTGACGTCTAGAAAAATTGACAAAATTATTTGGTAATTGACGATTGGAGACGTGATTTTAGACAAAATATTTATTGTAGTTTCGCTGCAAAAAATTTCCGATATGCCATATTTAACTCGTTCTGCGAGCGCTGATACTAATTTTGTATTGTAGTTACTGTTTTATTTTATTCCGATAGGTAGTGCTTTCTCTAAATTTCCAATCGTCAATACAAATACAAAATTTTTCTAACACAGTAACATGAAACAAAAAATTTCCCTTTGCGAATATTCGCAAAGCATCCAAGTAGGTTACACCATAGGTTACACCCTTACTTGAAACGTGATTCTTTTGAATTATTTGTCTATATATATGTAAGCAAAGACAAACTTAAACTACACTCCCAAGCAACTGAATCGACTAGACCATCAAAACGCATATTTTTTTAAAATGGCTGGATCGATTTTCGAAAAACAACCTTCTTTTAACAGCCTAGTATTTTATCTTTTCAAGGATACCTTTATCATTAAAATCCATACAGTACTTTTCAAATTAAAGCAGTCTTAGCAAAATGCTATGTTTCGGTGAAAACAATTGGCGTGATGCAATCTCCTGTATAATACCACGTTGACCGATATTTGTCGTCACTTATGAGTGAGACGTTGACCAGTTTAATTCATTGTTTCCTTAAAATCATGGATACCACTCCAGAAAAATCCGCACAAGTTGTTGCTTTATTGCAAGAAGGATGCAATCAACAAGAAGTAGCTCGTCAGCTTAACACGAGCCAATCTGCTGTCTCAAGAGTATTCAGAAGGTTTCAGGAAACTGGTACCTTCAATCGAAGACCACAAACCAGCCAGGTTCGGTGTACATCTGAGAGGGACGATCGATTTATCGTCCTAACTTCACGGCCAAAATCGCCATCTCACGGGCGTCGATGTGCAGCAGGAGCTAAGACAAGTTCGAGTTGTAGCTGTTAGTCAATGGACAGTAAGAAGACGCTTAAAGGAAGCCAACCTCACTCCAAGACGGCCCGCTAGAGGCCCAAAATTGACAACACGCCACCGCAAACAGCGACTCGAATTTGCTCGCGAACACATCAATTGGAACATCGAGCAATGGACGTCCGTTCTATTTACTGACGAGTGCAGAATATATCTCCATGGTAGTGATATGAGAGACCGGGTCTACCGGCGTCCAGGAGAGCGATTTTCGCAGTGCTGTTTTGCTGAAACAGTCTCATAGGGCGGCGGTTCATGTATGGTGTGGGCTGGCATATCGTTTGAGGGAAAAACAGATCTTGTTTCCGTACCTGGTGGAGGCCGTGAAGGAGTTCTGACCGCTGAACGATATATCGAGGGCATTCTCTTGGATCATATAGTGCCCTATGCAGGATATATAGGGAAAGATTTCATATTGATGCATGACAATGCCCGGTGTCACACAGCTCGAACCACTCGAATGTTCTTGGATGAGGTCGGCCTCGAGACGATGAAGTGGCCAGCACTCAGTCCAGACATGAATCCAATTGAGCATTTATGGGACGAACTAAAACGGAGGGTCCGAGCTAGAAATCCGGTACCATATAACATCAGTGACCTGAAGATTGCGTTAGAGGAGGAGTGGGGTGCGATCCCCCAAGTATTTGTCAAAACCTTAATAAGGTCAATGGGGAACCGTATGCGAACCGTTGTAGACGCAAGTGGGGGCCATACTTATTATTAACCAATAAAATTATTTTTGTTTTGCTTGAGTTTTTTGTTGTAATTTAATTTTAAACACCCCCAATATTTTTTGCTTATTCATCAATTTTGTTTGCGTTTTCATTCAAAATTCATTACAAAAAAAAGTACTAAACCAATTTTCATAAAAATAGTGTCATTTTAAAGCAAAAATATCAGGATTTCAAAAAAATAATGTCTTATGAAAATCGGTTTGACCGTTCTAACAAAAATCGCCCTTATGTGAGCGCTTAAGGTTTTAGTCGATTCAGTTGCTCGGTAGTGTAGTAAAATTTGTAAACGAAAAAAAAAAACAATGCGACGTTGAAATATTTTATATTACTTTTCTGTTTGTGTTAGTGCAGAGAATCACAAGAATCACAAAAAAAATTTGTTGAAAAAAGAATTACAAAAATTTGACCTTCGAAATCAGTTTGTAGGTACAGAGGAAGGGAACAAAGTGAGAAACGTAATGCAAGAAAGCAAGTATAAAGTGGCTGATTGGAATGTCTTGCTATTACGTATTAAAAGCTTACTAGATATAATTTATTTTTAAATATTGACGATTCAAATGACGTATTAAATCAAATTAGTTTCCAGTCACTTGGAAACTTTGAAGTCCCATAACTCACAAACCTAAACATTTTTAGGCCTGCTCTTTGCGACTATACATTTTTCTAGGATTGCATAGGTTATACGGCATATAAATTCAAAAATGTACACAATATTTTACATAATGAAAATACAAATTTTTTGAACTTTTTTATTTTTATTTTATAGCATTAAATCAATATGGCGTGCGGCATGTTTGATCAAGTTCATCACTATTTAATTAAAATTGAAATTAAAATACATATTAATAATTGGTTGTTTCAATTTTTTTTTTCAATCCACAAATTTTTATTTAACTTTGTTTGATTTTTACAGTTTTTAAAACATTACATTTATATTTATCAAGAGACATTGCTTTAATCAAATCAATTTCGTAAATACGTCAATTCCGTGACTCGCGTCATCATATTGAAATTTTGGTTTACCCCCCCATATATAATGAAAACAAAGACGTAGTCCTACTTCAAAAATTTCCAAAGCCGCTTATAGTTTTGGTTCTTTCTGCGCAAGGATCACAGGAAAATATGTAGTTTTCTTTTGTTTTCATATTGTATAGTTAACAACAGCATATTTTGGCATTTTTGGGGGGATTTTTATTATTGGGAATACCCATTTTTGAGATCGCTGATTACGAATCTGAAATCAAAACAATTAAACTAAAAATGGCGGATCTAATATTATCTCTTTAATGTGAAAGATTTTTGAGATTAATTTTATCCAAAAAGGCATTTTGACCATAAATTGGCTACTGTCTACTCCAAAACCATTTTTGGTATATTTTTATCAAAAAGGTTAAAAAATTACAAGAAGTATCTTTATTTTTTTAAATATTTTCTAGTGTTTTTCATATTGGATCCGCCTGCCATTGAGATTAAAAAAATGCTGACCGTAAATTTATAATTAGAGTCTCATTTTTCATTGCTCTTTAATATTCGAGAAATTGTAAATTATGACGCTTAAGAGGATCAAATGTGTCGATACTTCGCTAAGACCATATTTTAAGACCAATGACAGCCATAACTATACGTGCAGAATATGAAATGGGACTTAGGATCTTTTACAATTGCTTACTTATTTTGTGGAACCTAACTTATTACATAAGAAATTACATTGAATAAAGGCTTATTTATCTCAGAATGATGACAGTATCAGGATAGTTGGAAGTACGTAAGGCTGATTTACATTCAATCTTTCCGTTCTTTTTCAAAAGATAAAAGATGTTCAATAAAAAATGAGTTTTAGTATGATTTCCTTGTATTAAAATCAGAAGGAATACTCAAAAAGTATTATTCAATACTATTTACTGCAATATTCAACTGTTTTTGGTGAAAAAGAACGAAAAAACCTGAAAAAGATGAACTGGTTTGTCTTTTTCCGTGAAAGTTGCTCAAAAGATATAAAATCAAAGTAACATTTTGAAAGGAAAAAACATGAAATTTTGAATATGCCCGTCCCATTTTTATATATGGGTAAAATGTATTTGCTCTTTTCTTCGTGATTCTATTCTTTTGAAAAAGAACGAAAAGATTGAATGTAAAAGGGCCTTGTCCTTGTCCCTGTCATTATGTCCAAAAAAAAAGGCAAAGAAATGCAAATGAACCGAATTGGCTGATTTTTATATATTGTGTAGGAGAGACTTAGAAAAGCTTAACTTCAAATTTTCGACCAAGATTTCCTAGTAGCATTCTCCGCCATCTTGAAAACGCGGAACATTTTATTTTTTTGCTATAACTCAGCTCTCCATCATGGTACGAAACTTTTTTGTTGCTTTTATATGCTCTACAGTTTAGTTTATATGAATTTTTCACCTACCGTTGATCGTTGTTGAGGTACGAGTATCGAACGTGAAAGTAAAAAATTAAGAGCCTAAAACTTGTTTTTTTTTGCTGTGTTCTCCTTTCTCGTAATACATATCGGAAAACTGTCTACTATCAAACCTATGTAGAGCATTTTAATACCTGCAATTTAGTTTTTTAATTTTTCTTTCAGACAAAAATTACGACTTTTAGCGCGCCGAAAAGTTGGTAAGTTCGCGCGAAGCTGCGATTTCTTAGCTCGCGTGGTTGTATAGATACGTTATAACTGATTTACGGTTCTAGAAAAAATTATTAAAGTACAATATAAATAAATAAACCAGCTAAACTATGAATCACACGTATCAAATTTATTATTCAAATACATGTTTTTGTGTTGTAGAATATGGAAAAGGGGCGGGCTCGAATGCCAGAAATTGTTTCATATCAGTTTCGGAATTCTTCTCAATTCACATCCCTTGGAAAAGTAAGAATGGATTGATCGGTACTGGTGACGCATCGATTTTAATACTGCTGGTAACTGCCGATATCGATAGCACCTTATCCTTCCTTTTGAACGACAAGGACACGACATTTGCTTCTATAATTTTAGTAATTATGTCGCAACCAACTTCCTGTGCCGATAGAAAATAATTCATTATATTCAGGGAAAGATTATACTCTGCTAGCCACATACCCAGTTTCTCATTGTCGAAATTGTTTCGAGAAACCCGCAAGGGTCTCATGTCGATATGCTGTTCGGTTGTTGAGCAAGATACTCCAGAGAAATTTTAAATTTCCTCGCAAATGTTTTGAAGCTGAACCATGCCTAAAGTTCACGATGCTATTGTGCTGTCAGCAATTCCACGTCCCTGAGCCAGCCCTCATGTTGTCTTCATTGATAGCATAAGAGTCTGCTCCACCGTCATATGTCTAATATAATACCAGACCAATATTTTTCCGTCCGACGAATCGTAAAATAGCCACGTCTTCACAGAGTTCGCATGTCCTGTAGGTATCTCTGATTTCGCATACATGAAATGCCAGCTGCATAAAAAAAGGGAAGCATGTTTTGGATGGTATTTTGGAAGCTCCAAATTATCTGATCTTTCCGCCTCTATGGAGTTCTTTACGAGAGAAACGATTCGATGGTAGTGTACCCATAGTTTTGCCGTTGGACCTCTTGTTTCGATTACATTTAATCCTTTTGCAAATTTCTCACTTATACTCTTTTTATTTCGTTGTTTTTCGCGGCAGTCAGTAAGGCAGGCCGATTTAAAACAAAATCCGCGTAGTAATCAAGTTCATCACGTTCCTTGTCGATTAATTCCAGCGAGTCCAGTACCATTTTTGACAAAGCTACGTGTGACAAAATGTGAGCACGGACAGCTCGTGAATCAACTTGGGAAGCTCTGCAATCCCACTGCCCGACATGATCATACCAATTGTTCCCATAAACGACATTAATATATGGAATCCACCGAACCTCACTATGACGTTTTTCAAATCCGATATTGAGTCAGCAGCTCTCACAATATCGCGAGCTTTCCAGTATAGTGGCTGATCGAATGTGAGGAAGGGAGTTTTTTGATTGCATCGCTTGCATTTCTCGACAGCTTCGAGAAGCGAAGTAAGGATAGTGTCGTAATCCGATGGCAGCGCATTGATAAACGGAAGGCAGATAATTCTTGAGCGTTTGTATCTATCCTGAAATTCCGACCGAGTAGCCCCATTGTCCGTAAAGTCAAATTAAATCTGGTACTGTAGGTATACAATGTGGCTCGAAAGTTGACGAAGAGATTCGCTATTGGCAACAGTTATGGACTGTTCTGAAGCCGATTTAATTGCGACAATGCACGGAATTGGAGTATCACGCTCGATAGCTGTGTGGGGAGTTACACAATGTATTCCTCCCATGCCATGGAACGTTCCATAACCCTCGAGGGTGTTGATATTGAAGTCCGCATTGTCAAATATGAATTGAGTAAACGAATTTTCCAAAATATTGCATCCAGCTCCATGAATACATGAATTCTCAAAAATCGTTTTTTCTCGGTACGATATGCACAAAATCCCATTGCTGATAAGATGAACACTCACTGAATCGACAATTTGTCACATTGATGTATCTCATATCCTTTTTTCATGATCGCCGCTAAAAAAGTCTGAACAGCTTTCTTCTTAGCCACTTAACTGTCTTGAATTAAGGTTTTGTTGCAAATAAAACAATCACTCATTTTAGTAAAAATGGAACCGCGGGAAAAATAAAAAAAATAATTTTCAAACACGTACACGTTTTGAAAAGTGCTGCCTGACGTTAACAGAAAAAAATAAATGTTAATATTTTTTCTAAAGGACTGAAATGTTGAGGAAAAGTATCGAAGTACTTTTTAAACTCGAAAAAATTGCTATAGGACCAACTTTTACATCCCATTACCAGTAAAAGTGGTATTGCCCAAAATATTTTTCGAAAATCTGGTAAACTGATTTAGTTCAAATATTGCATTCTCTACTGATGAGTGTTACCAGACTTTATTGCATTATTATTGATTAACTCAACATATAATCACGTTTTATTTAGGCCGGTGAATTTTGACGTTTCTCGAAAAAACTGGTAATCGTAGGAAGGAAACCCCAAAGCGCAAATGTAAAGCATAACAACTTTAATCGATTTGGATCAAAATCGGAGTTTAAATGTAACAATAATACTTGATTAGATCTTCTAAATGATTTTTGTCAAAACGTAAAATTGGCGCTTACATCAAGATAGAACTACAACAACAATATGTATAGATAATTTTTAATGTTTACTTTAATATAATTTTAGCAATCTATTAGTTGCTCAAAATTTCGGATTGAGTACTTCATTTGAAATACTTCAGACCTTCATTTGAAGTAATTTCTATGTTCAATCAACCAAAAGTGCAATTTGAATTAAGTTAAATATTTTAAAATCGATATTATATCAAATTAGTATTTAACATTGAAACTACACAATGTATAAAACCCCAGTGTAGGTCAAGTTCAGGTAAAGAGCAATAATAAGTACAATATGTGGTTTGAAATACGGTGTATTTCACATTATTTGTATTATGATACACTGTTGTATACCCATAAACTATTTGTGTATACATATTCGTGCCAAATCTCTAATAAAATCTACGCTAATATCGGTCCAATTATTATTTTTGTTTACCGATCGCACATTCTACAAACAATATACAGATCAAACTGTCTATGTTACTATAAAATTATTTGTTTAGTGCCTGTCTGAAAACAAGGCGTTTAATTTTGTAAAGTGCATCATCGATGATTGATATTTTATTCAATGGCGTGAACACCAAACAAAGAACGCGATATCTAAATCACTCAAAAAAAAATTAAAAAATTAAAAAAAATTCCAAAACTACTTTAGAAATTAGAAATCTGTTTTTTATTCCATTGTCCACAAGTAAATCTAATTCTACAGAGAGATGTATGAATGAATGATTTGTTGAATGACATGCTCATTACTTTATTATTATTATTATTATCATTGTTGTTATTATTTCATTACCACTATGTTCATATTTTTTTCGTTTAAATTGATTGTCGTAATTTGATTAGAGCGCGAAATAATGTTATTCTCGTTAAGCCATGTGTAAATAATTTATTTGCAACGTTAAATTATCTTTTATCTTAACACATACATTTCGATTTACAGCTAATTTGGCTAGCGTTGCCATTGGAACAGCATTGGGATGGACATCGCCTGTTAATCCAAAATTGGAAGATATCACTTTAGAGGATAACCCAATTGGTCGGGTACCGGATGCGGACGAATCATCATGGATTGGATCAATTGTTGCGCTAGGTGCACTGGTTGGTATGTAGAATCCGCTGATTACATCACTCACATGGTTTTTCATAAAAAAAAAATATTTCATTTATTTTAGCGCCTTTTGCGGCTGGACCGCTTGCCGAAAAGTTTGGTAGAAAATGGGTCCTATTAAGTTCTTCAGTTTTCTTTGCACTATCATTCATTATTCTTGGATTTGGAGGAAGCGTCGGCCTAATTTATGTATCTCGATTACTACAAGGTTTTGGTGTCGGAATTACCATGACCGTACTGCCAATGTATATCGGTGAAATTTCCAGTGATACTTATCGTGGTGCTCTCGGATCATTTATGCAGCTATTTATTGTCAGTAAGTATTTGCTATAAATATAAGCTAAATTTTGTTATTAATTATTATTCATTTGTATTCTACAGCTGGAATTTTATTCGTTTACGCGGTTGGACCGTACGTTGGTTATGTAGCACTACAATTTATCTGTTTAACAATTCCAGTCGCATTTGCAATAACATTTTTCTTTATGCCCGAAACGCCAATTTATTATCTTACCAAAGGAATGAAACATGAAGCGATCGCATCACTACAATTTTTACGTGGCCGAACAGCAAACGGTGTACAAGAGGAACTAGGTGAAATGCAGCTTGCGGTTGATGAGTCGTTAAAAAATAAGGCGTCACCATTGGATTTGGTTAAAAATACGGGAAATGCAAAAGCATTAAAAATTTGTGTCGGCTTAATCGTTTTCCAGCAGATCTCGGGCATAAACGTAATCCTTTTCTATAGTCAATCGATTTTCATTAAAACTGGAAGTAGTTTGGATCCAGCTATGGCAACTATTTTAGTTGGTATTGTGCAAGTAATTGCAAGTGGTTGTACACCACTGATTGTTGGTCGCCTTGGAAGAAAGACAATTTTATTGGGGTCTGCAGGTGGTATGGCGGTGGCCCATGGTACAATGGGACTTTATTTTTATTTTGACTCTATTAACTCACCGACCACAGAATCAATCGGGTTTTTACCAGTGGTTTCACTTATTGCTTTCGTTGCAGTATATTGTGTTGGATTTGGTCCACTGCCGTGGGCTGTTTTAGGTGAAATGTTCCCGTCGAATGTTAAATCTTATGCATCAACAATAGTAGCCTCCACCTGTTGGACACTTGGTTTCTTTATCACAAAATATTTCGCAGCGATGGGGGATGCTTTGGGACAACATTGGGCTTTCTGGATATTTGGAATTTGTTGTTGTGTAGGATTTACTTTTACCTGGTTTATCGTGATGGAAACGCGGGGCCTCTCATTACAACAAATTCAAGATAAACTAAATGGGCGAATTTAAACTATGTAATGTTGTTAATAATTATTTTTATGAATTAATGTGACTTATATGAATGCTGGTCTCATACTACATTTGGATTAGTTAATTTAATGTTTATTAGCTTTAATTTATTGTTTTGTTTATAAATTTAAATAAATTTTTAATCCGTTGTTATTGTTATTCAATTTATTAATTTAAGTAGATAAAATATAAATTTAATGTATAATTAATTTATTTAAGTTTTTTAAATTGATTTGAATTTCTTCCTGAATCTTTTTAAAGTGATGGGGCTTTGAAACGGTGTACAGCACGTTCCACAAGAAAGTATCTCATTTTTTTTCTGTTTAAGCCGGTAAAATTTGTTTCTTCTGAGTTCCGTGTACAAACAGCGTTTTATGTGATGTTCTTAGTTGGGAAATTAGTAAAATAGTGGATTAACCTGTACAGCGACGGTGGAAATGTAGATGACTAATCTGGAACAGGTTTATATAGCGTCAACTAAAAGAAGGACGATAAGGCCATTTTGAAATTGTTCGAAAAAAATTTAGCAGCCACCTAAGGCAAGCTAAATAAAAACAATGTGCGAAAGGTGTTAAAGTGTCAATCAACACAATTCAATGAAAGCTTGCAGAATTCGACATTAAAAATAGGAGCACAGTAGGAGCTACTTTGTGTTTTTTGTACTTCTTGAGCCGGAGAAATTCCCTCGGTTCTCTTACTAAGACAGCTAGCTTTGACGCAGGTCTACGTAGTGCTTCTTATGATATCATTACGTCGGCTTGTCGGATTCTGGCTCCAGAATATGCGAATAAATGCGTTTCCACTCAGCACGCAACTCATGGATTTCACCATTGAAGTTACCAAAAGACTTTGTTCTGCTTGAGGAGCCTAGCAGAAAGTGATTCGGAGTGAGGGCTTTGAGAGCATCTGCCTCTCTTTCGACATAATGCCAGTGATCGCGAATTAATCATAGATTCGATTTCAATCAGAAAGCAATGGAGCAGGTCTACTGATGAAATTCGATTAGGCAGGGCGTAGTTAAGTGCGTTCTTCACGGATCTGATGAGCCTCTCCCAAGCTCCCCCCATTGAGGTGCGGTCGGTGGATAAAATTTCCAATTAATGTTGGCAAACCAGTCTAGTGATTCCTTGTAGATATTCTGCAAGACCTGTGGCAGCTTCTGCACCTTGTAGTCAAACATGTAAAAATTACACGCCATTTCTTTTCGATACGTCTACCATGTTTGACAGTGATTGTGCTTCGCATCACTTATGTGACATCATGCACATTTCGCTCGCTCGCTTTTAAGGCCACTTCTTAATCGGGGTATATATGATATCTCTGCTAAATCTCATTTAAAAATGTAGCGTGATTTTAATGGTACGTTTGGTGGTGGAAACTTGCGAACATCGTTGCTCATACGTGAGATACTCTGCATTCTGCAGCCTGTTCCCCATCCTGATAATAGATTGGGAATCATAAAATGAAGAGAATTTTCTCAATTTGCTTTGCTCTGCAGTTTATGACCTTCTTTCATCGCTTTGTGGAAATCTTGGCGATATGCAAACATCGCACATTCTCCTCTTTACCGTCTGGTCTGATTCGTTATTTCGAGCCTTGGTTCGTATGCAATATCGAAAGGGCAGCTTCTACGTCGACCCATTTCCAGTCGTAGCAGTCTGTCGTCTCCAGGATTTCCTCAATCCGGCGAGTAGCCAATGGTTCAAATAACTGTGACGAACGAATCCAACATAATCCATTGTTACTGACGGACCAATGTGTACTTTTGGTGAAAAAGTTATCGCGTGTTGTTTCTTTACGGAATTGGCGAGTCGGGCTCCAAATACCGCCATCTGCAACTCTATTGAATTGAAATCATTTATTGTGCGCAATGTTCGTTTTCGTCATCTCTTTGTTTAACTATATACATACACGACTGCTGCTGCTGCGTATTCACTCGCGTTCACAAACGTATGTAACAGGTATGTGTAGGTCTCAGGGTTGGACAAATAGAATCTTGCCAAGCGAATCATTTCGATGATTGACAAGGCGTATATCCAGTTATACCATTTCCTCATATGATCTAGCTTATTCTGCTCATCCCAATCTACTCCAGTTCGCGAGATCTCCTGATCTCCATCAGTATTAATTTGCTTTGGAGAAAAAGAACCCGATCAGCCCAAGTGAATATTTCTCATCGTAAATATTTTACGATGAATCGCTGCATATTAGTACGGAACCGAAGTGTGTCATCAGTCGTGTACCAAGACATTTCAAAGACTTTGATGCTGCTGTCGCTGTCGTGCCTAACATCCTTTCGATTTCAGACTGAATTTGGTTTATTAATTCCAAATATAGATCACTTGGTGCATGACTTCCACACATTCTTCTATTGTGGCGATGTTTGATTGCTATACTACTATACGATACTACTCTGGATTCAGATTCCTCACATATTGGGTTATACATGGCGAACAGGATTCTCCAAACGTCGTTACAGTCATCTTGGTACGTAGGGACTTCGTCTTGTGGTCGATCTCTACACAGGCAACGCTGAGCGTCTTGGTCGTCTCGCTTGATCCCAATCTGGTTAAACATTTGCCATAATGTCGCCGCTAATTGTGTTGACGACTGGTGTTGACGAAATTTAAACAGCACAGCTAAGAGGTTTGCCAATCGTTCAGGACCTTACAAAAAATTTGAGTTTAATGAGATATTGTTGACTGTTGCCGCGGCATCACACACGAGTCTCGTCTCGGTAGTTCTTCGCACCGTCTTCGCAAGAATTTTTGTTACCCTGGCGTCTTCGTGGGATTCTAAATCCCGTTAGGGAAGTTTCACTCCTTGGCTTTCCAATGCGAAGAAACTTTTGCCACACTCGTGTAGACCTTGGTCTGTCATTTTGTGTTGATTCAGTGCCACGTAGTTGAATTTCTTTTCTCGTGCTGTGCTCTGTAACGTCCATCCAAAGCGTGTAAGTATCGCTACTGGGTCCATCAATGGTCCACTAACTGTATTTTGCAGAACTAACAGCTGATAATGAACTAAACCTGACTGAACTTTTCTATCACTTATCGTTCCGCTATCCTGACCTGCGCAGAAATCTGCAAACTCACTGTGCTCTACGACCCGAGTAATATCGCTCGTTCATTTAAGTACTAGTTTTTCAGGCACCACTTCGATAAGTAATTCATCTGCTAGATTGCGTTCTAGAAGTGTTTCTGTGGATCCAATGTTTAGAACTGCATATGTAGACGCTGTACGTCGTGTTTTCCGCACAACAACACCGGTCCTATATGGTGGTATGCATTTAATTTTGTAGGAAAGTGCATGAGGATTCGCTGTTAAGTCGTAGTTGAAGTTATGGTTCGCGGTGGTTTCTCTGTGTTTGTAACAACCGCGACTTTACTCATCAAGTCTGCATTGTTACATCGTTCTTGATCCTCGAGGTTTCGGTTCTATTAATAAAGAGTTCAGTGTCTATGGTTTCAAATGTAACAGCATATGGTCTGGTTGGTCGCAACTCTACTCCGCATTTTGGTATAATTCTGCAGTCACGGAGCCAATGGTTTCTCAAACAACTTACGCATAGGTTTCTTTGGCGCACTGTATTTCACGGCGTAACGACTGGTAATGATGCAAACTCTCGGCATTTGCTTGGCAAGTGATCAAGTGATCTGCATATTTGGCAGCTTCTATCTCTCGCTGTTCGGTGATATTCGTATCATTGCCTCTACTTAAATACCTCTATATTGACTACAGTATTTTCGAGTTACGCCAGTCTCCTGTGACGGCCCCATTCCATCTTTAACATCGCCGGCAACTTATCCACCATAATGTAAGCAAAACGCTTTATCGCAATCGTTCAATAGCTTCACGGGCGGGATTTGTTTTATCTGCTCCATTGCAGAAATGAAACCTAACTCAGGGCATCCGTAGAGCATCCTCAATGTACTCATAGCGCTTTTTGACATTCTTGACTTAAGTTTGTTTTGCATGCTTCGAGTTTTCTTGATACCGATCACTTTGCCGTTGGTTTCACCTAGCTGTTTCCTGGTCTTAAATTTCTCATGCTCATACGAGGTCTTCCTTTCACTGAATTCACGATTCGTGGACTCCCGGGAATACTCGATTTAGACAGCGGTTTCTAATAAAACACACTTATTATCGGCCAAATTTTCTAGCTAGTTAAACACGGATTTTCAATTGGAATATTATATGAAACGAAACTTGTACATTAAAAAAAAATTATTAATAAATTAAATTGCATTGAAATAAAATTAAATAAATTATAATCTAAAATCATAAACAAACAAAAACATTTCAATATTTCATTTCAATAAATGTTCCATATCATATTCCATACATAATTATTTTAACCAAATTTCATGTTACAGAAAAAATTTGGATTTTCTCAAAAATTCGGTGAAAATTTATTGACTATTCTCTTGCTGAAAATCTAATTTTATCTAATTTGTCTGTGCACATTTGATAAAATAAATTTTATCGCCACATGAAGGATATTTTGAATGAAAAACCGCTCTCTGATATTTTTGGCATCGCCGTCATAATTTAAAAGCACACTTACGTATAGGTAATCAATCGCCATTAACGTTTCAATCTTCATGAATACATATATCTTAGGCTGCAACATTATGTATATAAATGTAAAGTACTACACTAAATGCAAACTACAATTTGCAAACTCAAAATTTGTGACGCGTCTACATACATATACTAATTATAAATACAATTCATATATTTATTTACTACTTGGGAATTTTATTATATTTAAATTACACCTTAATTGTTAAATAATATGTTTACACTCTTATCGTAATAAAATAATTTTTTTTTTCAATTGATAGAATTTTTATTATATTGGCGTTTAAGAATATAAATAACACTACTTACAAAACTATCTGCTTTTGTGTATATATTGCATAAGTATGTACAAGTACACACGTTATAACGAAAATTAATTTCCGCTTTAATTTCCATGTAAGTAGTGGGGTACCTAATCTGAAATCTATCCTGTGAATATTCATAATATTTACTTGATGGAAACATGGTACGAAAGCCCTTCTCTCCTTAGGGAACTAACTATAGTCGAGTGTAGCTCATGCTAAAAAACTGGCTGGTGGAGCTTTTTCACTTGTACAAAATCCATCCTGACATTATTCTTTTTCTGCAGTAAAGCCTTGTTCAGACTACATTAGTAGTTTAGTCGAGTAGCGAGTATTTTAGTAGCTAACTGTGTCTGAACAGCAAAATTTTAGTCGAGTCGATCCAATTTATTCTATTTTTTTTAATCGAGTAAAGCCCCGACTACTCTTCAAAACAAAACAAAATAAAAAAAAAACAAAATAAACCAAGTGCGAACATGTTAATTTAGTCGAGTTCATTAGTTGCCGTAAAGATGTCGTTTCATTGGAGCGAAGAAACAACGAAATATATAGAACATGGTTGTCTATTTAGTTTGTTGCGTATTCTCTTCATTTCGAAACACTGCGCACTCACTTCTCACTTGTAACTTTTACTCGACTGTAGTGCGAACGTTTTTTGGTCAGTTCATCGATTTTAGTTACTAAAATACTCGCTACTCGACTAAATTACTAACATAGTCTGAACAAGGCTTAAGCGATGAGCCACTGGAGAACGATCCTATAACTGACATTCAATAATTACCAATCAACTCAAATAGGTACACATTAGAATACATGTCTTTCAGGGAAGACTCTTTGAGCTCTCTTTGTTTTTTAAATCCACTCTCAGTTATTATTTTTACAATACCAATTACGGATGCATAATTAGACACAACAAACAAGTTTTACGTACAATATCACACTTGAAGTATTTGGATAATATTAAACTGTACGCATCAAAAAATACATTTTCACTAACTAATACGAATTGTACATACATTTTCTAATGATATTAAAATGCGGTTTGGATTGGACAGCTACGCCACGAAGGGTGGCAGGTGTTTGGGGTATCGAACTTGAAGATGCGGTCAGATAATTGAATCGTTGCAAGAGACTTACATCTTGGATTCCTAAATCTCGCTATATAAATCATAAAAACAAAAATAATACACAAATACAAAAACAGACTTACCCATGTACTCAAAACATCCTTAATCTTAAACTAGAGATCTAGAGCAATAAACATATTCCAACATATACATTTGGTATTTAAGCTGGACACAAACTAATCTACAATCATTAGAAAGATTTACACGTACCACACTCACAAAGCACAGAAAACATCACTCACAATCTACGATTTCTCGGCGACAATGAAGCGTCGAGCAAATGGTCAAGTATTGGAGTTGTCTTTCTTGAGAGTGAAAGATTCACGCTGGCAATCCAGGATCAGGTAAGCAATTCACGGAATTATTTCATAAATTCATTATACACGATACAAATAGACGGAGTAGAAGGTATGTTGACCGCTGTAAGGGTGCATCAGAAAAAATACAACACACAACACTAGTGCTTGCTAGTCTTTTGCGCAGGTGGAGTATTCACACTGACACAATGTCAATAAGGTATCAAACATAATACCCATTTTCGTTCAGCCAGGTGCTAAAATAAATGCAGATTACTACATAAGCAATTGTTTAAAACCATCAAAGATTCAAAACGCTTATATCCAAATGGTAACTAGCTATTACACCAACACTCAGTTCCATCACACATGGCAAAGAAAACACTTGCATTCTCCAATAAAACGACGTATCATTTGATTATACTAATTAATGAACTCCCTCATCACCCGACTTAGCACCATATGAGCATTTCCTGTGGGGCTACTTGAAGTCACAATTGACAAGATCTAAAGTAAACTACTAAAAAAATTGTAAAAGCGAGAGATTAGGAACATTCCTCTCGCCATCATTCAACCGGCATTTAAATCTAGGTCAAGTCGGTGTTTGACTGTTTATAAAAACAAAGGTTTACATATAAAATAAAAGTTTTTCAACTGCAAAAATCAAAGCTCAGCAGAACAATTTGTGACCATCAATGTCAGAAATATCCGAAAGTTAATATCTACATTTGGAGAAGCCATCTCAATATTGTCTTCCACAATTATTTTATAAACCTAAGCATGACTAAATTATAAATTTTATTTTCCCATTAGTTGATTGACTAAACTTATGACGAAACTAGTGAAGCTCAAATGCGAAGTTGGCGTTTAAGTCCTCTGGGTAGGCATCAATAATTCTCGTGACACAGAGTCGCGACATCTATTAGTTAAAAATTGATTTAGTGTCTATTTTTTTATATTTTTTATTAATTTTTTTAATTTTACAATTAGATAACTAAATAAACGTAAATACTCTTTAAATCCTTTTGGTGCCCTCTTTCTCTTGATGCCCTAAGCATTGTGCTCATATTGCTTAATGCTTAATCCAGGCCTACCCATTCGCTGCACAATAGCATTAATATACTCCAATTACCTAAAATATGTATATCAAACGCTTTATTTATGATACATTCCTCATTTTACTAAAATAATGAAAGTAATAAACTTCTGATTCGCAACACAGTTAAAACCAATACAACGATAACATTGCGGCTCGATTGTATGAACGCGAATAGAAGATTAATCGGAGGATTAATCGTCGAATGGATTGTGTGAACGACGATAAATACGAAAATTAATCGAAGATTTTTTTTCTATCCACTGTTTTTATGTTCTCTTTTTATTGTCTAAAACAGTGGATAGAAAATGTTGTTGTTTATTTTTTTTTGACATATTAATTTTGTTTGTTTGGTTCGGCGGTACATTTTGATTGTTGTTGTATTTATTGAAAAAAAAAAAATCGGAATGGAATCAACAAAACGTAAAATTTCAAATGGCCAACTCGAAAGTTTTTTTCTATTGTAGAAAAACATCTAATATAATAAAATGCTAGCGTGAAACAATAAAATAGGACAGCAGGAACTAAAAATGTGTACTGTTTTCCCTCTTTCGCAATTTATAATTTTTTTTCGATTTTATCAAAGCCTGCTATATCTAATCTAATAATACCAGCGTAAAAATAGGACAGCAGGAACTAGAAGTGTGCACGTTTTCCCTCTTTCGCAATTTATAATTTTTTTTTCGATTTTTCGATTTTATCAAAGCCTGCTATATCTAATATCTAGAGCCCGGATGTTCATGCACGAAAAACACGTAAAATATGTATGCAAATATGCAGTAAAATATCATGAAATATGCACTAGAAATATGTAAAAAAAAAAAACTTATGTAATTTTTCGTTATAAAATAAACAGTATTGGTATTAAAGTCCTACTTTCATTCGTTTTGAATTTTGGTTGTACTATTGTATCATCTCTTAAATTTTCAAAAACATGTTTGATTCTTTTGAAAGTGTGCTGAATGATATAGTACGGCTTCAAGTCATGTACCCCATTGTGTTAGCACTGGCTGCGGTGATAGAGAAATGTTTTTAACAATGTCTCTAAAAATTTAAATTCGGAACGGGCTTTCAAAAATACTAGCACTGTCGATCAATTTGTCTATGTTTTGGTTTTGGTTCCTGTTTGCCTCTGCCAGGCTATGTAAGCTAGGAATGTCCGTGGACAAAAACACTTCATTTATAAACTCCGATTTCTTATTGCCAGTCTCTACTGTATGTGGTTACTATTAGTTCTTGTCTACTTTTTGCCTTTTATAATTTATTTTCGTGAAGATTTGTTTTCAGGTGTCCTTTAACCTGGTATTTTCAATTTGACCCCAATATTTTGGTGCACAATATACATAGCAAAACCTTACCATGGCTGTTGAAAACATCACCTCCAATATCTCGTGCAAACCTATTTAAAAGACTAGCAGCATTGTCTTTTGTCATATCAGAAAAATAAGTAAACTTGTCTAAAGACATTTTTTAGAAACACACGACACAATCAACTTGACACTTTTAAAATATGTACGTTAACAAGTGGATCATCTACCTAACAAAAACTCAAGGAGTAAAATTACATTTAATTGTCCGATTTAATTATACCTTTTTCGTATAAAACGAAAGAAATTAACAATCATCATTGAATTCACTCGGAATTACCAATGTTTGGTATAAAATCATTTATAAATCAACAAAATATACACAAAAATGTATTAATACTAGAAATATGTATTTATATGGAATTAGGAGACAAATATGCAATTATATGCAAAATCATAATGATGCCAAAATAATCAGTTTCACATGATTCGAATTTCTATGTTCATAAAATTTAAAAATAATGAACGACTGCAAACATGCATTTGCATGAACATCCGGGCTCTACAGTAATATCTAATATAATAAAATGCCAGCCAATATCTGTACAAAACACTACTTAACACGATTCGCGAAGAATATAACGTTGTGCTTACCGTTGCTTCTATCACTCCCAGTTTAAATTACCTGTGCCAATCGAAGAAACCTCAACGCCCTCCATGCGAATGATATCTATTGACCCAGAATTAAATAGAAAGGAAAAATTAATTCTATGGGATGAAGCTACAATGACACCTGTACGTAAATTTTGTTCGCAAACCGAGACACGAGAGTTGAGAATTTTGCATTCATACACGATGTATAGTATACCTTTTTATGGTTGTGTTGTATTATTTTTGTTTGTTGTGTTTGTGCGTTTTTTAGGACAGTAAGCATCAAAAATAACTAAATCGGGCGAATCGGTTGAATTTTTTGGTACTTATGTTCGTTTCTCTTCTCGTTTTTTATACTTCTCTCTTGCTTTTGAGTTGAGATTTGTCATTCTACAAACAAAATAATTTTTGAGAGACTTGATTTGTTATTGTTTTTGATTATGGAGTAACATATTTGATATGTTTTTTATATTCTGTTTTTTTGAGTTAAACAAATAAATTATTTTTCGTGTATGTTGTTTAAATAAAATATTTTCGATTGTTTAATAATTTTTAACTACAAGCACTTTTGATAGACAGAAGAAAATTAAATGACGTTAATTTCATAAAAAACTAAACAATACTCACGTGGCCACTAATACACACATATCTACCACTACTAAAAATTTGCGGTTATTTTACTCTCAATTCTCGGTTTGTGAACAAAATGTACGTACTGTACAGGGATTTTGGTCGCAAAATGAGGATTGAGAATTTTGTATATGTACACGGTGTATAATATACATTTTGCTATTGTGTGCCGTCAAATATTTGTATTGTATTAGTGTATTTTCTCATGCGTTTTCTCATGCGTTTTCTCATGGGGTAAGTATCAAAAACAAGCCAAGCGGGTGAATCGGTTCAAATTGTTGGTGCTTACGCTCGCCTTGAGTTTTTTCCCCTTTCTTCTTACTAGTGGAATTCATTCGTTAATAAAAAACCAAAACAAAATACATAAACGTAACCATGAGCGTAACCAAAACAATTTCTCGCAAATAAAAAAAAAACAAAAAGCAACATAAATGAAAACAAAAAAAATTAAACATTTTAATTTTTAAATTTTGAACAAAGGAACCAAAACAGAAAGTAAGAAAATAAAATGATTTTGTTTATTTTTTTAGTATTGTGTTGCCTTGCAGCTCGTGAGGGTTGTTCCTTTACGATGTTATGTCGAAGTGTGCGGACATTTTATTCTAAACAAAAAAAAATTGTATTTAAAAAAGGTTACGCAAGTTAAAAAGGAAAGTAATAAAATAAAGCATCTCGCTTTTTTATTTGCTGTGTATATGCTAGAATAAAATTTCTCCAACCTCGGACATAACATCGTATAGGAGCAACCGACCATCATGAGTTGCAAGTTGCAACACAATACTAAACAAAATAAACAAAATCGTTTTGTTTTCTAGCTTTTTTGTTTTTTTTGGTTAATATTTTTTATTTTGAGTTTCTCTCGCTTCGTAATATTTTTAATTTTTTTTTCTTCGGAATTTGTTGTTCTGTTCTGTCTCAGTCTCTCTTAATACATCCTCTCAGTCGTTCTCTTCTGAGCTTATTCCTCTTATTTGTATCATGTTATCCCTATTACTCGCGTCATTTTATCTCTTTTATTTGCATCATATTAAACGAAAAACTGAAAGAAAAAATGCACATCAACACCAATACAATTTACCAATACTATTGCCTTCCGGTAATTCTCAAATCAATCCTCATTTTGCGACCAAAATCGCTGTCCTGGTGTTGCTATGAATGCTGCCGTTAAGCTTCATAAACCATTTGGCGGTAAAATAATGCTACTTGGTGGAGATTTTAGGCAAACTTTAGCTGTAGTTGTACATGGTAGTTAGCTTGCAATTGTTGAAGCTACATAGCTTAAAATTTCATGGTCTTTGGGAAAATTTTAATGTTCTCAGGCTCCAGAATAACTACGATCAACAATCATGGTCTTACCGATAACTTAATTGAAATTCGGAGCAACCTTATTTGCAAAGGCTTTATAATAACCGAAATCTATGGTGAAACGCTGTTGCCAGTATGTATATGCCGAAACATTTTCAAAAATGGTAATTATATGTCCAAAAAAGGCAGATGTGGACTTGATCAACGAACAAGTGTTGACACGTTTTGCGGAGAGCCCCGTCACATATTATAGCATTGACTCGATTGATGATGCAAATGATGAAGATATTCAGAACTACCTAACAGAATTCTTAAATGATTTAACGTCATCATGGATGCCGCTTCATAAATTGAACTTAATTGTTGGAAGTACCATAATTCTATTAAGAAATCTTAATACAAAGCGTGGTCTTTGTAATGGAACTCGATTAATTGTTCGACAGCTGAAACAAAATCTGATAATTGCCGACGTGTTAACGGGAAGTGCAAAAAAGGAAACTGTATTCATTTCCAGAATTGACCTAGCGCCGATCAACTCAGAATTACCAAAAAGTTGTGTATAAAGAAATTTTTTCAAATTAAATGTTATTGTTGAATCTTTGTATAGATATTAAAATTTCTTATGAGATTTTGTTAGTTTTCGGTAAACTGCACAATTGTGAATCGGTACAATAAATCGGTATTATAAATCTAGTACTATTTTGTTATGAAGAAAGTTCAACAGAGACGGCATGTTGAAATAAGAAGAGAGGGAAGATAAAAATTTTCCATTCGTTAGTTTAGTTTTTGTTATATTGCGAAAAGAGTCGCATGTGTTCTTTTTTGGTAAAATAAATTTTATACGTTGTCAGACCTGTTAGGTCCCAAAGAAATAAAAAGAAATAAAAATAATAAAAAAGGCGAGAAGGTGTTTTATTAAAATACCATAAAAGGAAAAAGAATTTACAGTCCATTAATTCACAAACATTTTGGTCCATACGAGACGGATTTTTGATTATATAACAACGCATTTTCGAAGAAAATTTATGCTGTATAGTGCATCATAATACATATTCTAGAACACATTCTAGAACAACGCATTTTCAACGAAAATTTATGCTGTATAGTGCATCATAATACATATTCTAGAACACATTTTAGAACAACGCATTTTCGAAGAAAATTTATGCTGTAAATTGCATATTTTACAACAAAACCACATATTTGTCAACAAAATTTAATTTCCATCTTTAATCGACGCATGTCTAAAGAATATCCACACGGCATTGACGTCATCAGAACATTACATCAATTTGCATTGACAATTATTCGAATTAACAGGTGAAATTGTTTGATAATTATTGTAATACATATTTAATTTAATTAGTTTATTGGTATATTAAATTAATATTTTAGATTTAAGTTTAAATATTGTATCTCATAAGATTTGTAAGTGTGTTCCTTTTAAAACATGTCAGACATTACAAAGTGTAGAAAATCGATAGGCGGGTTAAAGGGCCGTGTCACATATTTTCAAAATTTATTGGATTCTGAAACCCTATTCTTCGAGGGGGAGTACGAATCAATGCTAGACCGTATTAAGACACTATATGTCAAATTTGATGATGCCCAGTCAAATCTGGAAGAACTGGAACCGGCGGAGTTTGACAGTTCGGCCCGGGATGATTTCGAAGCACGTTGCAGATCTGTTGAAACTCGTGTGAGAAATAAATTGCGTGAATTTTCTACAAATAAACCCCATTTACAGAGCGTCAATAATTCAGCAACAGACCTGACAATCGTCAAACCATTTTCAATACCACTTCCAGAGATACCATTGCCAAAGTTTGATGGCTCATTTTTGTCATGGATCGAATTTCGAGAAATATACTTGCAACGAATACACAGGGATTGTAGGTTAGATTCTATTTTAAAATTCACTTTGAATGTTTGAAGGGTGGTTCTGCCTATCATTTTATCGAAGGAATTCCGAGTTCGGAGCGGAATTACGAACAAGTTTGGTCTTCAATTTTCAAACACTATGAAAATGAACCGCGGATCAAGACATTGCATATGCAACTGCTTTATGAGTTGAAACCCGTACGAAAAGAAAATAGTGCGGTTGAATTGAAACATTTTATTGATTCGTTTTGGAAACAATACAATGCTCTAAAGGCATTGAATGCCCCCGTTGAGCATTGGGATTTGTTTCTGGTGTATCATGTGTCACAGTTAATTGATCCAGCATCACGTCACCAAGTTGAAATCAAACGGCCGTTGGACAAAGATCCAACGATAAATGAGATAATGGAAATTTTAGCCAGTAGAGCTCGTATTTTGGAAGCAATGACCTCAATAAAAAGTATAAGTTCTCAGACCAACGTAGGCAAATCACAAAAGTCGACACAGTCCATGGTAACCAACGTGGGAAATTCAAGCAAATGTTTGTATTGTAAAGCTGATCACAATATTTACAAGTGTGAGAAATTTACCTTGCTGCCATGGAAGGGGAAGAGTAATTGGGTACACGAGAAAAAACTTTGTCCAAATTGTTTTGGTACGCACCATATAACTGATTGTAAATCCAAGTTCACGTGTCATAAATGCAAACGGAGACATCACACTCTATTACATATTCCGGGACCTGGACCCAGTTCAGGCCCAGTTCAGGTTTTGGATCAGTTGGTATCCTCTAAGTGTCAGGGCGGTGGTCAGGTTCAAAGTCAAGAGGCGGTTAGTGCCACTCCAAAACATACGCATGAAGTAGATCCTTCTATTATGTCAAGCACATCTAAAGTTATGGGATGTAACTCAAACATTGTTGCTAGTTGTATGGAATCGATTAGTTATTTTCATTCATCCACATATCAGGTACTTCTTTCAACTGTTCTCCTTTGGGTAGAGAGTTCTTCTGGTGTTCGATTGCAGGTTCGCGCATTATTGGGTTCAGGGTCGCAATCGAATTTCGTGACCGAAAATATATGTCAGAAATTACAAGCCAATAAAACGATGATTCATTTACCAGTTACTGGAATCAATCAGAAGGTTACTGAGGTCAAACATAAAGTGGATTTGTCTGTGGAATCCCGTTTTCAAAATTATAAACAACATCTTGATTTTTTGGTTCTATCCAAAATTACTGGTGATTTGCCATTATATCCCGTTAATTTTAATTCTGATCAACTTCCCAGTTCTATAAAATTAGCCGATCCCAAATTCCACAAGCCTGGTAGAATTGATATGTTGCTTGGTGCCGAGATTTGTTGTGATATTTTTACTGGAGAAAAAATTGAAATTTGTCAAGAATTGCCACCGTTCCAAGCGTCAGTCTTTGGATACGTAATTTGTGGGAAGATTAAAGGTACGTCTGTAGTACCATCGGTTTCATTATTTTGCTGTAGTGTTGAGGAGGTGCGGAAGGAGGTGCAAAAGTTTTATGTCATTGAAGGTATAAAGCCACGAAATAACTTTTCTCTTGAAGAGAAAGCCTGCGAAAACCATTATGTTGCAAATGTTAGGCGTGATGTGACTGGCAGGTACAGTGTCGCTCTTCCCATCAAATCTAATATTGCAAACCTTGAAAACAATCAGCAAAATGCATTAAAACAATTTCTTTATTTGGAGAGAAGATTCGCAGCCAATCCCGATTTAAAGCATTTATACTGTCAGTTCATTGATGAATACATCGCGCTGAACCACATGAGGCTGTTACCGCAATCAGTCAATGACCAGTCCTATTTCCTTCCGCATCACGCTGTGATGAAAGAAAATTCAACCACTACCAAACTTCGAGTGGTATTTAATGCGTCTTCAAGGTCTTTATTAGGTTCGTCATTGAACGATTGTTTGATGACGGGACCTACTATTCAGCCTGATTTGTTAACATTAATGCTCCGTTTCAGAAAATATCCAGTTGCCATAACGGCGGACATAACAAAAATGTATCGTCAAATAAACGTACATGAATCTGATCGTAGGTTTCAACAGATTTGGTGGCGTAAAAATTCAACTGATCCTCTTTCTATATACCAGCTTAACACCGTAACGTATGGTACCGCGAGTGCCCCATTTCTGGCAATCAGATCGTTGAAGCAATTGGCAATAGACGAACATAATAGCTTTCCGGAAGCGTCTCAGATTCTTCTTGACGATTTTTATGTCGATGATTTGTTGTCGGGTGCAGATGATGTTGCACAGGAAAAACGTTTAAAATCTGACATGTCTGCTTTACTAGCCAAAGGGGGATTTGAGATAACGAAATGGTCTTCTAATAATAAAGAAGTTGTTCCTGACCAAAAAGAATTCAACATCGGTATTCTGGGAATTCAATGGAATTGTCATGCTGACAGTATTCATATTTCTTTAATCAAGGACCGTACCGAAAGTGTCATTAAAAAACGAACCGTTTTATCAATAATTTCACAAATTTACGATCCATTGGGACTATGTGGCCCAGTTATATTTGTGGCAAAGGTTTTCATGCAAAAATTGTGGACTGTTCCAAATTTACAGTGGGATGATGAAGTAAGTGACCCGTTCAAGTCAGAATGGCTTGAATTTTATAGTCAGTTGGACAAGCTGAATGATATAAAGGTTCCAAGGTGTATCATGAATTCACATCAAATTAAATCAATCGAACTGCATGGATTCGGGGATGCTTCTCAGTTAGGGTACGGATGTTGTATCTATGTTCGCATTTTAGATCAAAATAACCGTTATAAAGTAAATTGTTATGTGCCAAATCGCGGGTTGCCCCGCTGAAAACTCAGACTATACCGCGGTTGGAATTGTGCGCCGCATTACTGCTAAGCCAAGTGTGTGAAAAGGTGCAGGAATCAATGAAAATGAGATTTGACAAAGTCACGTTATGGTCCGACTCCGAAATAAACCCTTTCCGTATACGATCGTCACCTTCCAAGTATGCAACGTTTGTTGCTAATCGCGTGTCTCAAATCCAAGATCTCGCTCCACCTGAAATGTGGGCTTACGTGCCATCAGAACTGAATCCTGCGGATGTGATATCCCGTGGACTTATGCCTTCGGAGTTGGAAGGTTCTGATTTGTGGTGGAATGGGCCTTCATTCCTTTCACAAGATGATGGGAGTTGGATGATTCCGAAGTTGAGGTCGATGAAAGCTGACTTTGAGGATGCGGAATGTTCAAAATCTGAAAGTCTGCTGGTGGGATTGGGAACATCAAACTGTTTCGTGGAACGCTTTTCCGATTACAATAAGTTGATTAGAATAGCCGCACTCTGTTTACGGTTTGCAAAAAATGCCAGACTGACTGTACAAAACCGTCAGTTTGAAGCTCTGTCACCCAAGGAAATTGACGATGGGTTATTGGGTATAATCAAATTTATTCAAAGTCAGAATTATGCTCAAGAAATCAAACAACTGCGATCCACTAGATTAGTTCAGAAACAAAGCTCGATTTGTAAATTAAACCCGTTTATTGATACAATTGGCATCCTTCACGTTGGTGGCCGGTTAGGTAATTCGATTCTATCATATGATCAAAAATATCCTATTTTATTACCATCAAACAACCCATTTACATGTTTATTAGTTCGTAGGGAACACGTAAGGAATTTACACCTTGGACCACAAGCATTACATTGCCGCGGAACGCGTGAAGCCATCTCGAGCATTTGAAAATGTAGGAATCGATTTCTGTGGTCCCTTTGCCATTTCGTATAAAATACGATCAAAGGTTATGTCTAAAGCTTACATCGCTGTTTTCATATGTTTTGCTACTAAGGCAACTCATTTCGAAGTTGTCTCTGATCTGACAACAAATGGGTTTCTGGCGGGCCTCAGACGTTTTGTATCGAGAAGAGGACGTCCGTCCAATATATTTAGCGATAATGCGACCAATTTTGTTGGATCACAATCAGAATTACGAGAACTGCAGAAATTATTTGAAACCGAACTCCATCAACATGAGGTGTTGAAATTTTGTGCTGAAGAAGGCATCCAATGGAACACAATTCCTCCTAGATCTCCACACTTCGGTGGATTATGGGAGGCGGCCGTCAAAAGTGCCAAGTTTCATTTGAAACGGATCATTTCATATCACTGTACTTTTGAAGAGCTAAATACGCTGATTACTCAAGTTGAGGGATGCCTTAATTCAAGACCTCTCACGCCGTTGTCCAATGATCCCACAGATTTGACCGCATTGACGCCGGGGCACTTTTTAATTGGATGTCCTCTCAATTTTTTACCGGAACCTTCGCTTTTGCATTTGCATTTTAATCGCTTGGCTAGATATCAAAGGTTACAGTATTCACTACAGCAGTTTTGGCAACGCTGGTCAAGGGAGTATCTGGGTGAATTACAACAGCGCACCAAATGGGCAGTTCGTACATCGAATGTGCAGATCGGAAATTTAGTTCTTCTAAAAGAAGATAATTTGCCCCCAATGAAATGGGTTATGGGACGTATTGTTCGGGTCAATCCCGGGTCGGATGGGTTTGTTCGTGTCGTGACGGTAAAAACGTCAACGGGTGAATTTAAACGGGCTATTACCTGAATTTGTGTCTTGCCCGTTGAGACGAATTCGGAAAGTGTTGATTTAAGTTCAGAGACATTATTGCCTGCTGAAGGTTGTATGTAAAGCTGGAAATGTTTCAAGTTACATTCGACGCGTTTTAAGTTTTTTTTTGTATCATTATAGTGTGTCATCGAATTTACGCTTTGTATTGTTATTATATTTAGTGAACACCGTTTAAATATTGTTTTCTTTACATTAAATATTTGAAATGTATATCATTAATTGAATTAAAAAAAAAAAAAATCTATTAAAATTAAAATAGTATAATAAGTTAAATTGTAATTGTAAGTTTCATTGTAATCATCATCATTGTCAGAAGATTTAGTGTAATCTGATTTGATGTAACGTTACCTTGCTAATTTATATAAGTTTTTTGAAACTGGATGTTCCAAGGTGGCCGGAATGTTGAATCTTTGTATAGCATATTAAAATTTCTTATGAGATTTTGTTAGTTTTCGGTAAACTGCACAATTGTGAATCGGTACAATAAATCGGTATTATAAATCTAGTACTATTTTGTTATGAAGAAAGTTCAACAGAGACGGCATGTTGAAATAAGAAGAGAGGGAAGATAAAAATTTTCCATTCGTTAGTTTAGTTTTTGTTATATTGCGAAAAGAGTCGCATGTGTTCTTTTTTGGTAAAATAAATTTTATACGTTGTCAGACCTGTTAGGTCCCAAAGAAATAAAAAGAAATAAAAATAATAAAAAAGGCGAGAAGGTGTTTTATTAAAATACCATAAAAGGAAAAAGAATTTACAGTCCATTAATTCACAAACAGTTATGTTGCAATATCATTATTCATTATGTTCTCTTTCTGTTATTGTTTAAGCCCGTATTATGGGCTTTTTCCCTTAGTAAAAAAATAATTTCGCGTAAACACAACTTATTGTATGTAAATAAACAACAAATTAAATTTGGAACGTCAAAAAAAACTGTAATAACATATATATACGTCGGTTGAAGATTAATCTGAATCCATGTTCATACAATCGGGCCTGGATATCAGAAATTTATTTTGTTTTCGATGTTTTAGTAAAACGAAAGAGCTACGATAAATATGTTGTCTCTGGTGAAATTTGAACGCAGCAAATAGCATAAAAATATTAGTTTTAGTACGACAGTGTTTATTGTAGCAAAGACAAACTTAATAAAATACCCCTACTTTTATTGATAAAATCAATTGTTTTAATCAATCTTCCGCTAGAATGAGCTGTTTCTAAATTAAAATCATGAATTTAAATTAAATTGTTTGTGCTGCATTTTTCACAGATGTCACAGTAAACATTTTAGATAAACACGGATTTTTCTTTGCCAAAATACTTCCAATTTTTTATTATTCTACAACGAATCTTCTATTCCGAGCTTTTCAAAAATATTATTACGCCATACTTTATGAACTGATTAAATTAAAATCATTTTACGCTTACAGCATTGCCACATGACAACTACAGACGTTTTTCTAGAAACAGATTTTCCATTTATGATTAAATGGCTCCATATTTTGTGGTTAAAATAATGATAAATAATATAAAATAACTCAGATTAGGGTAAGCGTAGTAGTCATGAGCCCTTCGCCAATTATGAGCCTTAACGATTAAAATTTCTCTATTACTAATTCTCTTTGTTTTAATGAGGAATTTTGTTTTCGTCAATGTATACCGTTATCTTTGCTTTTGAGTTTATCACTCTTCTCATTTGGATTTAATTTCAGTTGCACAAGATATTTCGATGTGAATAAGTCAACCACGCGTGTGTTGTGAAAAAAAAAAATTATTTTATAAATTTGACAAGGAACACATTTTGTACTTTTGCTGGTAAGCTATTTTGGTTTATTTTTAGTGTTCCAATTTAATTACAGTGTAATTGTTAATGACTTGTACAGTGCAATTATTGTTAATTATGACGAAAATATATTATATTTTATGCAAATATTGAGCGGCTCATTACTGAGTAATTAAAATTCAAGTTTTCCAATAATGAGCCTGGGGGGGCTCATCATTGGAGATTCAAATGTTTGGTCATTCCTGTTATGAGCCATGCGGCTTATTATTGGTTTATTATATAAATAATTGTATCCCAGTAATGAGCCATATTAAATTTTTAATTTATAGATCCAAGTAATTCAGCGAAGCCAGTAGTAATTGCTCCGAAAAGAAGGTCTTATAATGTAGGGGATGTGGAAGTGGCACTCGAGAGAATTCGAGGTGGCATGTCTATCCATGCTGCGGCTAAACTATACAACATTCCGCGAGGAACTCTTCAAAACCGGATTCATCGCCGCTCTGTTAAAAGTACTATGGGACCATCACCCGTTTTAACTGAAGCGGAAGAAAATAATATCGTTAAATGGATTTTCGAGAATCATTTTAGAGGATTTCCAAGGAGAAAGCTCGAGGTTCAAGGCGTCGTTAAAGAATTTCTGGATGCTTGTCCCCGGGAAAATTTGTTTAAAAACAATTATCCGGGAAGTAAATGGTACTATGGCTTTCTAAAGAGACACCCAGAAATTTCAATTAGAACTCCGGAAGCGGTTACCTACTCAAGCGCATCTGTATCTGAAAAAGATATAAGGGGTTGGTTTCATAAAATTGAAGAATACTTTAGGGCAAAAGGGTTAATGGACGATATTCTTAAAGACCCCACTCGGATCTTTAATGGAGACGAATCAGGGTTTTTGTTGTGTCCGAAAGGTGGAACGGTTTTAGCTCCTAAAGGTGCCAATAACGTATATGAAACGGATAAAGGCCGAGACAAGGAGAGCGTCACTGTTTTATTCTGTTTTTCTGCTGATGCTTTCGTAGTTCCCCCTATGATTGTATTCCATTACAAAAGAATTCCGAAAGATGTCATAGATTCGATTCCCGAGGGCATCAAGTATACGAAAACCGATTCAGGATGGATGACCTCGGAAGCATTTTTGTTTTATATAAAAGAAGTTTTTTATCCTGCTTTGAGCGCTAAGAATGTGAAGTTTCCAATTGTTCTTTATGTCGACGGCCATAAGACGCACCTAACTTATGCATTGTCCAAATTATGCGAAGAACTGAAAATAATATTAATTTGCTTGTACCCCAATTCTACGAGGATCCTTCAACCCACCGATGTTGCCATTTTTAGACCCTTAAAATTGGGCTGGACGAAAGAAGTTCAGCTTTGGAGAAGCGCCAACTTAGATGAACAATTCACTAAGAAATATTTTGCGCCTGTGTTAAAAAAAGTCGTTGAAAATTATGTAAAACCAGAAACGATTATTAATGGATTTCGCACTTGTGGACTGTACCCATTTAATCCCAATGCAATCGATTATTCCAAGTGCCTTGGAAAAGACTTTACAATTAATGGCAATGAACATAATGAAAATGTCGTAACACACGAGACGAATATCAGATCAATAAACATTTCAGAATTTAGTCAAATCATAGGATGTTCTAAACTTAACCAGTTAAAAGCATTTGAACAGAGTAGCTGCACTTACTCAGAAGATTTTATTCTATTATATAAATTGTACAACACTTTAAAAGGGAATTCCGGGTCAACATTGGTAAGTAACTAATTTATTTTATCACGAAATACCTAACAATTACAATTAAAATAATTTAATTTGTAGGGTAACGATCTTGAAACTGGAAATGGAACTGAAAATATTCCAGAACCAGAACAACAAAATTTTGCACTATGTGATTTGGAAATAGCGCAAGAAATTAGTATTCTTGAAACAGAGGAAGTGCAACAGTTTAATTCAGATGTACGTACCTAAGAAGTAAATATGATAATCAACGTAATGTTTCTAATCAATTTTATTGTCTTCTAATATAGATTACAAAATCGGATATACAAATAATCGATACATCGGACATTCCTATCCTTATTTTAGAAAACAACAAGGATAATTCTGAAATCACTAGTTTTTTGAAAATAATCAAAACACCAGCAAGAAAAGGAATCAAACATACAGAAAGAAGCTCATACATTGTCACATCAACCCCATTCCAGAAAGCTATCGAATCCAAAATTAATGAAAAGGCTGCCTTAGAACAGGGAAAAATAGATAAAAGAAACAAAAAATTAGAAAAAAAGATATTAAAAGAAACAGAAAGGGAAAATACTCGTAAACGGAAAGCTGAGAAAACTTCTAGAACTTTACAAACTAAACGAAAGCGTTCTGCGTCGCGAAATCCGAAATTACTTGGCAATAAAGAAAACCAAAATTTGAATAATATTTCTATTAAAATGCTTCACGATGGTAAGCACATATAATACATTATGTAAATTTTAATGGCCAGTTACAACAGATATTTTTTTTATTAGGTATTTTAGAAGAAACCAGGAAGGAATCTGCTGTATCGCTGAGAAAAGAAGAAACAAATAAGGTGATGGGATCTCATGTGCGCAACCTTTTTAATAACCCAGTAGTAGAATCTGGTGACAATCACAAAAGTGTGGAACAAGAAGAAGCATCCAATTCTCCTTGTATAAATATTGAAGTTGTAGTAGTAGAATCTGGCGACAACCACAAAAGCGTAGAACAAGAAGAAGCATCCAATTCTCCTTGTATGAATATATCCTCAGGACTGTGCTTTTCATGTGCTCGAAACTTGTCCAAAACTGAAGTAGGGGTTTCATGCTCTGCATGTAACAGAGCCTACCATTTAAAATGTGCATTAACGTTCTCTCAAGATTACATGAAAATATTTATTTGTACGAAATGCAAAGTAATCTGAAACTTATTCTCAACTTAATCTAAAGTCTCTTTTCTAAACTTTAGCTCTTAAAATTTTGAAAAATTACAAGAGTTCGTGCAATATTTTAAGTTTAATTTACTAAAATAATTTAATTATGTATTATTTATTATATTTTATTTTATTGTTTAAACATTTTATATATTTTGAGAATACAAGTACGAAATTGAGAAATAAAATTCTGTTCAATCTATATTAATTTTCTTTAATTACAGTAATTTTGATGGAGGCTCGTAACTGGTTTATATGTGGCCAATTACTGGGAAAAAGGGGGCTCGTAGCTGGCAATGAGCTCAGTTTTTAATAATTTTGAAATAACGAAAAATTCTTTTATTTAAAAATGAAACTGATTATTTAATTGTGTTCATAACATTTCAATCTTCATTTTGACTAAAAATTTTTATCTAAATTATTTGAAGCAAAATACTGTGATCGAGTTGAACCTATAATTTCTCTTAAGGGGGCTCAGGACTGGGTAGTTTACCCTATTAATTAATATTATGAGTTTTCAATAATTAAACAATTTTAATTGAAATGATCATTATTCGTTTCTGCCATTCCCCGGAAACGGATTTTGACTTAAATGGTTATTTTTCAATTAAAATTGTAAAGTTATTATAAATTTGTTATTTTAATTAATAATTTGAGTTATTTTATATTATTTATGATTATTTTTAAAGTTTTAAACACAAAATATGGAGCCATTTAATCATAAAAGTGGCAATGCTTTTACGCTAAAACTTAACGATTTATGTGGCATCTTTGTTATATTGGAAATATTTCTTTTTCATAGCCAAGGTAAAAACCTAAATGAGATGCCATCTGTTTAAGGGTTGTTAAACTAATTAATCTAGTCAATACGCACTCCGCTACTGTGGTGAATTCTACCGGGAAACATTGTTTCTATTTAATAGTTTAGACACCTAATCTGATTAATAAAATTTTTCTTATCAGCAGTTTTATTTTACTTTTCGCTTGTTAACGAGTTCAACTATCGGATAGTTGTTATACCGAAATTTTTCAAACAACATAGAATAGACAAAATTTATTTCGAAATATTCTAATTCGGAAATAAAGGTGAAATTGGAATTAGATATATTCTGGATTTAATTTGTTACCAAAGGAACAGCCAGAAGCTATTATTTTAATTTTTAAGTTTTGTTTTAAATGTAGGCAATACCGAAAAATGTAAATCGTATTCGAACCACACTGGCCCAGTATTCCTTTCTTGAAATTCTTAATTTCTTGAAATCTTTAAATTTTTTAGTATCATGCTTTATTCTAAAGTTACTGGCGCGGCGACATTTTTCGATGAATTTCAAGAATACGGGGCTAAGCAGATGATAAATAAATAACAAACGTGGTTGTTTTCGTATAAGAAATTAATATTTGTAGTAATTTGCGTTGAGGTGAATAAAAATCGGAATTGATATCTAACACCAAACAAAAGATATACAATTACGTTTTGGAATTATTTGTACGCGATAATGTTGTAAAATTACCAAATCAAAAAGTAATAGCTGATTTACATTCAATCTATTCGTTCTAATTTTGGCGCAACATAAACTAATTCATGTTTTTTTTGATTTTTTCATTCTTTTTCTTTAAAAAACTCGTTTATTGCTGTAAATAGTAATGAATAACAAACAATTTTTCAGTAGCCCATTTCAGTTTAGTACCTACAAGCAAATCAACCAAAAATTCATTTTTTTATAGTTCACCAATTTTGTTTTGGTTTTGCTTTGGCCCATGCGTTGTGAATTAAATTCATTTGATATGATTTCCCAGCAATTATCCTTCTTCTTGTTGAACACCGTGTTTGTTTTTTCTATTTTCAATAATGAGTAGTTTTATATATGTTATTACTTATTACATTAATTAGTAATTTTCTATTTGCATCATCAATTCTGAACATTTTTTTATAATTTGCGCACTATTTTATGGAATATGTACAAATAACGTTTGCAAAATCAAATCTGTTTTTTATTATTTTATTTCGAAACTAGATTCCATTTGAAATTAAAAAAATAATCACTTGCTAGATTAATAATGGTTATAGTAATGACTATGTATAACAATTTATAGTCGTTGCTACAATTATAACCACTGTTACAGTAACAGTTTTCGTATTTATAAACCTCACTATAAGATTTGTTTGTAATGTAACAATGTCAAAATCCTCACTAAAAATTGCTACACAATATCCAAAACAAGAAAGTAAATTCGAAATTCGTATCAATTTTTTTAGACATGATTTTGAAATGATTTTTGAAAATCGTTGCTATAGTAATAGCAATAGTTACGACTATAAATTTTGGCCAAAGTGAGTTAGTGATATTGCATCGTAGCCGAAAATTTTCACATAAGTATTAACTAATTACCAAATTATAGTAAAATAAAAACACACATTAAAACATTTTTTTTTTGCATGAACAACCAAAATGGTAGTTGCGCCATCTTTAAAAATATTGTTGAACTAATTAATCTATTCGATACACATTTTACTACGGTGGTGAATTCTATCGAGGGGGAAAAATACTTTATAGTGTAGACACGAAATTTGCGCGCATTATTATCAGCAGTTATATTTTTGTATCATCTCAGAATGACGACAGTATCAGGATAGTTGGAAATACTAAAGAACTATAAAGAATACTGCTGAATTTCGAAAAGAAATCTCGGCAAAATTTTTGAGTAACATTTTTGATATAATGTACAATAATTATTTTGTAATTTACGTTAAATACCCTTGACAACACAGACTGCGATTTATTAAATCCGATTAAGCTAAACTCGGTTTAAATTTCGGTTAATACACTTATGCCCGAATTTATAGTCGTTTATGCGGCTTTTAAATGCTTTCATAATTGGCTATAGTTTGATTTATCGAAATTTCGCTATACGGGGACTGATGTCTAATTTGCTAAACATTTTTATTAAATTAGTTTATGGAAATATTATGGCCGTGACTTTCTTATGCCCGATTTCAGAACAAAACAGCAATTCGCCAGTAAAATAATATTTTCTCTCTTCCTTCTTATATGAAATTGCAATTTGTTTCATTATTCAAAAACAATGCCTACCTGATTATATTTCTTTTTTACATGAACATTTTAACAGTAGAATTAAATATTTGACTTTTCAATATCGCTTAAATAAATATTTAATTCTCCCTTTAAAATGCTCATGTAAAAAGAAATATAATCAGGTAGGCATTGATTTTGAATTATGAAACAAATTGCAATTTAATATCTATATATTAATACGTGAAGAGAAAACTTTGTACCCCTTTTACGCCGAAACCAACCAACCGATTTTTATAAAAATTACACCATTCGAAAGTTATTCTTTTGTAGGTGTGTGCAATCTATGTTATACGAAAATCGGTTGGATAGTTCAGGAAAAATCGACTGAGGTAGTTTCCTTTACAATACATACACATAAAAGCCAAAAACGATCAAAGTAGTACAATAATACTTTAATGTTATTCAGTGAATGAATCAAAACCAACACAAATGTCTTATACAAGCCATATTATTGCCATACAAACGCAAAATAAAACCTACTATTTCTAAACAACCAGAACCGACATTACGTGAACCAAGATATTGTTGCTCTTACCTTATATTTTACATGTTAATTTTGAATTTTTAGCCACTGAACGATAATTTAATACCGAAAATCTTACCTTCTATAAACCAAGGTCAAAAAAATGAGTCCACTTTTCTCCATATAAAAACCGTGTTATGTCGCTTCTGGGTATTCTGTGGTATTAGCGTCATAATACAGTATAATCTTTACATACTTTGATTTTAAATTTTAGTTTGTATCATAAACAGTATAAAATATCACTAACACTTACAGAAAATAGTAGGTTTTGGATTTAATAATATGCGTGCGTCAAGGAAATAATATGGCTTGTATAAGACATTTGTGTTGGTTTTGAATGAATGAATGAGAATTATTTTGCTTGTATGAATGTAAATAAAATAGATTTTTTTTTAATTTACACTCATCAGCGAAAGTGTTATACATGCGTAACTCCAACGTAATTTAAAAGTTTTCTTTATACAGAGAAACCCACTACAAAGGACTTCGACGGGACCAAAAATGGTGTCCGTTGTAGTGAGGTTCCTTGAACTGAGGATTTGTGATTTTTTTTTTATTAAGAATTTTATTTGGAGATAGGATTCTAAAATGATTTTAGATAAAGTTCTGGAGCACGACCAATTAGGAAGGAACTTGGCCATTTCTTACCCGATTTTGGTGAAATTCAGCATGCACGATGGAAATGAGATTCTCAAATGATTTTTAGATAAAGTTCTGGAATATGGCCAATTAGGAGAAAACTTGGCCAATTTTAATCCGATTTTGATGAAATCCAACATTAACGAAGGAAATGGAATTCTAAAATGATTTTTAGTAATGTTCTGGAATTTGGCCAATTATTAGGAAGGAATTTGACCATTTCTTATCCGATTTTGAGAAATTCAGGTACTTGGCCATTTCTTATCCTATTTTGATGAAATTCCGCATGTATGGGTGAAATGGGATTCTAATGTGATTTTCAGATAAAGTTCTAGAATATGGCCAATTAGGAATGACCATGGCCATTTCATATATGATTTTGATGAAATTCAGCTTGTACGACAGAAATGGGATTCTAAAACGATTTTAAGATAAAGTTCTGGAATTTACCCAATTAGGAACGCTTTTGGACATTTCTAATCCGATTTTGATTAAATTCAGGAACTTGGTAATTTCTTATCCGTTTATCCGAAATTTACAATATACGATGGAAAAGGGATTCCAAAATGAATTCTACATAAATTTCGGGAATATGGCCAATTAGGAAAGAACTTGGCCATTATTCTTATCCGATTTTGATGAAATTCAGGCACTTGGCCATTTCTATCCGATTTTGATAAAATTTAGAATGTACGATGGAAATGGGATTCTAAAATGATTTTTATAAAATGTTCTGAAATATGGGCAGTAAGAAGGGAAGAGCTTTGCCGTTCTTTACCCGATTTTGATGAAATTCTGCATGGGATTCTACAATGATTTTTACATAAAGCTCTGGAATGTGGCCATAGGAGGAACTTGGCCATTCTTATCCGATTTTGATAAAATTCAGCATGTACGATGGAAATGGGATTCTAACATGATTTTTAGATAAATTTCTGGAATGTGGCCAATTAGGAAGGAACTTAGCCATTTCTTATCCTATTTTTATGAAATTCCGTATGTACGATGGAAATAGGATTCTAAAACGATTTTCAGATAAAGTTCTTGAATAAGGAATTTGGCCATTTCTTATCCGATTTTGATGAAATTCTGCATGTACCATGGAAATGGAATTCTAAAATTATTTTTAGATTAAGTTCTGGAGTTTAACCAACTAGGAAGGCTTTTGGCCATTTCTTATCTGATTTTGATTAAATTCATGTCGAATTTTATCTAATCGTTTAAGGAATTGGCAAGAAATATGGTAAATTGTGCATCGCAGCAGGTACATTTCGATCATTCGATGGTTTGAGATTTTGTATTTCCGAATATAATCGCCAAGAACATTTAGCAAATGATGAAAGAGTTCTTACAAAAAACATCATTTACACAGAAGTTCTGAATCATTAACTTCATTTTCAAAATACAGTGGCGTTCAATAAAATAGGACACTCTAAGATTTGTTTGCAAATTCTTCAATAACTGAAAAATTATTTATCAAATTTCAATATTTTTTTTCTTTACATATGTAGTAGAAATATAAACTTACAATTAAATATAAAAAATCATATTTATAAAAGGAATATTAAATAAAAATTAATTAAACATTTTATTTTATAAATAAGCTGTTCAATGAAATAGGACATCAAATTTCATTTTCAGCCTTATTTGTGTATTATTAAACCTAATTATGCGTTTTTATTGAATAGTATTAGTCTTTTGATCTTATTTTCGAACAATTTCTCGGCGTCGGGCCGCCCATAGAGCCCACCAGCCCCTGGCATTTGTGAAGGGTCATTTATTCCAAATTCGACAAATTTGAATTCCAGAATTTCTGTTATTTTTGTGTTTCTCATGAATGTAAACAACTACCATCATTCCATTTTCCGAGCAATAAATTATAATGTTCCGTGCCAAAAAAAAAATCTCGCTATGTCACAATGGGCTACCACCATGCTTAATCGTCTTTTTCGCATGTTAGGACGAAAGTTAGTATTGGGCTGAGATCGTTCATAATGTCAGCCTTCAGAACTAAACATATTGACTTTTATTTTGTCAATTCATAGAACTTTTCTCCACTTTTTTGGCTTCATAAGTTTGTTTGGATAAAAAAGGAACGGCTCGGGCCTTTCAATCTATTTCGAGCATCTGTTTGCGAATGAGGCCTTCTGAATAATTAAGATTTACCAACTACTTTAATTTGTTAGAGGATATAGAAGAATGTTTCGTTGCAGTTCGGACAATTAAAGTGCCAAGTAGGCTGGTATTTTCAGCAATACAACGGCCAACCATACCTCAATGAGAGCAAACGACGGTATTGATCAAGTAAATTACAACGGCCGGGTCAGTCACCTCATCTGAATCCGATCGAAAATTCTTGGAATCAAGTAAAAGTAGCTATTAATAATAAGAAACACAAAAATAAACAGAAATTTTGGAATTCAAATTTGTCTAATTTGGAATAAGTGACCGTTCACAAATGCCAGGGGCTGGTGGGATCTATGGGCGGGCCGATACCGGAAAATGGTTCGAAAAGAATATCTCAAGACTAATACTATTCATTAAAAATGCATATTAGGTTTAATAATACACAAATAAGGCTGAAAATGAATTTTGAAAATTGATAAATAGTTTCTTAGTTAATGCAGAATTTGCAAAAAAAGCTTAGAGTGTCGTATTTTATTGAACGCCACTGTATTTTAAGTTCAATAGACAATATTTAATTTTTTAACTTCTCAGTTTTTTTTTGATTTAATGACAAATATATGAAAGAATATAAGGCACGTATTTTTTATTTCATTTTTTATTTTGTATTAATTTTTTATTTAAATTTTATATCATTCGAATAAGATGAACAAAACAACTGTGAAGCCTAGGGGAAACCTGGTCAGTACGGCAATAAAAAAACCCAAGGATATTTGCGTTTATTTGATTGAATAATAACATGAAAAACTGACAAAGAATTATATCAAAAAACAAATACGAATACAAACTGTAATTATGATTTTTTTTCAACTGTTAATAATTTTTAATTTTAAATTTCATACATAGGTATTGCAGGGAATTAAGGCAAAGAATACACGCTAATGACGTATTTGTACACGCAAAATTCCAAACAATTATATGCAATGATTATAGAGGTATACTCTTTGACAAAACAACCTCAATAACTCTCAAACTTAAAAATTTTATGAATTACGGTCGAATTTCGACCTACTGGGCGACCACTAGTAATAATTAAACAGAAATGTTTGTTTGCGTGTAACGCTCAAAGTTTACTATGATTTTTTTCGAACTTTTTTTTTGAATATTTTTTTTTGAATATTTGTATGTTTGTAGTATCTCAAAATTTATATCTGAGCAGCAAACTTCGAAAGAAAATGTTTCGGGTTCAATGCTCACCAAAGTAATTAATAGTTTTTTTAATATTATTTTTATTCCATATCGGCATTTCATTGTTCGTATGTATATATCACAGATTGTCTCACTGATTGACTCCGGAACACTCGCTTTCCGGAACATTTGATTACATTTTTTTGAATTGAGGAAAACTTTTTCTTCAAACGATGCGTAACTACAAAAATACGATTGTTGTTTGTGCCAAATAGATTCATGCAATAAACTTCAAGGAGTCAGTTCTAGATTTTACAAGCTGCGCCTAACCGAGATAACGTTAAGATACAACTAACAGATCTGTCTTTTACTTAAAAAAAATTTGAATGTAATTTTGGAGGTACCTAACAGGTAATTATATATAAATTGTACCCGTCCTAGGACGGGCTGTACCTCCTAGTTTCATATAAGAAGGAAGAGAGAAAATATTATTTAACTGCTGAATTGCTGTTTTGTTCTGAAATCGGGCATTAGTAACCCAGAAGGGTAAAACTTGGTCGTGCAGCTAATCACTAGTATAGAATCACCCTGCTTTAGTCTAGCAACTAGCAGTAATATTATTTAACTGGTGAATTGCTGTTTTGTTCTGAAATCGGGCATTAGTAACCCAGAAGGGTAAAACTTGGTCGTGCAGCTAATCACTAGTATAGAATCACCCTGCTTTAGTTTAGCAACTAGTAGTAAAACTTAAGGTGAAAACATCTAAACCCACCGAAATATTATAATAGTGCTTGAGTGAGAATTAATCATCTAATAACTAAAATTATGTCTGATGTTTGTTTTCAAGATAATAAACTCTTCACAAATCCAAACTCGACAAAATATCCACGGCAAAAACACATTTTTTTTTGCTAATTATACAAAGAATGGTATTACAATAAAAATAATCATATTTAATTTTCAAAAATTTGGAATGATGTTACGTTCCTAAGACAACATAACAGATTATGTTTTATTTATATAGTTTTACGAGAAACAAAATAATGATGAGCGCTGGCAAAAGCTGTATTTTTAATTACATATACATATAATCGTACATTAAGAGAAAATCGTTATTTTGTTTAAACTATAAAACGAGATTAAATAAACTTTTCAACAAAACCAGAAACATAATATTGTAAAGTATCTTCTCGGTTAATTAAGCACTAATACTTGTTGTATACCCTCATTACTCTTAGTACAGCTCGTTAGCTTATTTATACAGTACCCGACGAGTATATGTGTTCCTTTATGTAAATTGGAACGCATCACAAGAAAATTAGTGTTTTTTACTTTATTTGGGATATAAAAATTTAAACAGGTTGTTAAAGAACTTTTAAGGTTACACACCAATGGATCCCCAATGGAGGGAATTGTCCCGGATGAAAGAAGGTCATGGTGTACAAAATATCATGAAATTATGGAAAGAATACACAACGCTGGTGCCGCACACAATAATAGAAAAACTATAGGAAAATTTTTGACCGCAGTACATTATTTATTTATTATTACCTACAGTAAATATATATACAATCGGTAAGTAAACATACAGAAACAAAAAAAATTCCTTTCTTTGGGAGAATATATTGATGCACTCGGTCAGTGGGTAATCCACGAAGGGCATATAAAACAAATTGCTTCGGGACCAGATCTGAGAAGCGTATTCTAGAACTGAACGAACAAAGGATATATACAGAGTTTTCAGTGTGAGCGGATCGCAAAAGTCCTTACAATTGTGCTTAATGAAACCTAGCATAATGTAAGCTTTTGTAATAATACAATCAATGTGTGTAGTAAAAGTTAGGTCACAAGAAAAGGTTATGCCTAAGTCGGACATGATCTCAACTCTATCAACAGCAATATTATACAAATAATATTGCTGGAATATTGGTGAACGCATCCGAGTGAATGACAAAATCCTGCATTTACCCACATTCAGCAACAATTTATTATTGAACGACCAACTGCAAAAGTTATTCAAGTCACCTTGTAATTTCACACAATCACCAACCTCATTAATTGGGGCAAATATTTTCATATCATCTGCGTAAAGCAGACAATGTGCAAATTCAAAACACTCAACAACATCATTTATAAATAACGAAAATAAAAGCGGACCAATGTGACTTCCTTGAGGAACTCCTGCGGTAACATGAAATGACCGAGAGCTAAAATCAGTAATCTTAACAAATTGGTAACGATCAGAAAGGTATGAACGCAACCACTTAATAGGGATGAACTGGCAATCTAGTTTATCCAGCTTATCGATAAGAATCGAATGGTCAATTTTATCGAACGCTTTTGAAAAATCGGTGTATACTACATCTACTTGTTGCCTATGTTCCAGTCTACTATATAAATGCCCACAAAAAGAGGCTAGATTAGTCACCGTAGACCTACCTGGATAAAATCCGTGTTGAGCCGAAGAAATAAACCTTTTTACATGAAAAAACAAAAATTTCTGTACCAAGGATTCGAATAGTTTTGGTATAGCAGAAAGGATAGCGATTGCGCGATAGTTGCTGACTTCACTTCTTTTGCCAGATTTGAAAACCGGACGGATGAAAGATAATTTCCAGAGATCGGGAAAAATCCCAGTACGTAGGGTATCATTAAAGATAATAGTCAGTGGAGGGGCTAGACTCATTGCACAATTCTTAATAAGGATTGGTGGAAAGCCATCCTGCCCTGCCCCCTTATCAACTTCAAGTTGAGATAACCCATCATAGACTTCTGCTTCAGTAAATTTTAAAAAGATAAAATCAGAACGACCGCGGTGGGTTAAAAGCTTGTTTTATGATACCACTGGCTCTTCATAGACAGACTCGAAAAAATTGGCAAACAAATTGGATATATCAGATGGCTGACTGCCGAAAGAGTTCTGAAAAGTCATTGGGGTAGGAAACCTAGCAACCTTTTTTTTACCATTTATGAAATTCCAGAATTTCTTAGGATGGGAAGTTAATTCTTCTTCGATTTGCAAAATGTAGTTATTGTAAAGAAACCAGTTTAACGTTTTAACTCCCTACGAGCAGTATTGAAACTAGGATAAAACTTAACACCGTGTAACTTATATAAGGTATGTAACTTATTCCGGCGTTTCTCAATACGAATTAGCTGTTTGTTATACCATGGCTCCCGATACCTAGGTTCGTTTTAGTGGAATTACTTACTCTACAGAACTTATTGAAAGATTATAGATAATATTAGCGGTCAGCAAGGATAATAGGTGGCGAACAGTTCAATGATATGCAACTCTAAAACATTCAGAACCTAATTGACACGACACTCGATGAATTAGCAAAGGATAAATTAATGGAGTTGACTACCCCCGAGATCGAAGCAACAAGTTTAACCGCGTCATTATTGCAGAGGGCCTCATGAAATTCAGAGCAGCTACAAACCATGTTTATGAAATACCTCTATTGTATTTAATGAAATTCAGTTATGGATTCTTTTTATTTAAGGTAAGACAAGTATAAATAATTGTTGCAAATAGATTAAGCAGTCAAACCAGAGGGGCTATTTGTGAATTCGATTCAAACGTATTCGACTGTTTGAAGTATAAGATTCGTATTTGATTTAAAAGGGAAACGAACGAATTATGGTGTAATTCAAATAAGAATCCAATGCTTCGAAGGCTCGATTACGTTCGGATCGAATTCACTAATAGTCCCCAGATTTTATCATGCTTTAGAAAATTCCACCCCATTTTCCAACTGTAGCTACCTATAGCATGATAACCATACCTCTCTAAAATCTTTGAAAGAAACATTTTTCTAGAGTCGGATAACGGTTGGTGTTATTTTGTGATTGGAAGCAAGTTGTTAAAGATACCATTTTCCCTATCTTTATCTTATTAGTACCTAATCTAACTGTGTTTTGGTTCCTACACCTATTCTCCTGGCATAACATTTATTAATAAATGTTATAACTTCCTAGTCTATATCTATATTCCTGTTTCTCAAACTCCTAGAGGATCTGATTCACTTAGAGCTTGCCTCTGGTGGGGGTATTACCCAAGCGAATTTGATATTCCGTTAGAGTTAAGAGAATTAAGGTGTTCTTAGTTGTAAGCTTGGCTTTTAGTTATGCTTGCCGCACTTACAACAGTTGAGGAGAGATAGTTTTTTAGTGTTAATATATAGTACAAGTAAACCAAATATCTTACGCGTAGCCAAGGGAAATTTAAGCGATTAAACCTGTATTTATTCCTTTCTCTATTTTTCCACGTAGAGTTAAGCCCGGTGGTAAGATATTTGCGTTGCCCTGTTGTTAGCAGTTGTTAGTATACTTACCACTTTTCTTCTGCTTCTGGAAACTAGATAGCCCATTCGTTGATGTATATATTTAATAATATAACAATTTGTTACAGGTAACTAATTTTATACTTTAATTTTTCTAAATGCGGTTACAATTCCTTTTTTATGAATAATAGACTTGAAATTTTTGATTTCTTCTGATTATTAATAGACGAGCGTTGATTTAATAACAAGTGTTTGAATGACTACGATTATAAATTGTATATACATATTTATGTAGTTTGGTTGACTGACTGACAATTTTCACAGCTAAACTCTTGAAATTTTATTGAGAAACGATTATAATATTTTGTTCTTATACTGAGAATACAACTTTCACAAAATATGCCATGGGAAATTTTATGAAAAAGCAATTATTACAGCAATAGTATTTAGATTGCCATGCAAAATACGTACCATAACACGTTATTATAGCGGTAGTTTTACGATTTTCACCATAGCAACGCGATAGTTTTACAAATTTTACCATAGCAACAAGAAAATCCTAAACAATTATCTCTAAATTTGTAATTGTATTTCAATTTTTTTTATTATGATTGAATTTTTTATACACACATCAAAGGAAAAGCCATGCAAACAAAAGCTTATCAAATAATTTGCATACAACATGACACAAATGGATGAATTGTGATTCAATCGCTGACGGGAAAGTTGTATTCTCTTACTAAATACAACACGTGCTGCAATTAATGATCTATAATTTTTTACTTGTTAAAACCGACGCAGATAATTCAACTCGTGCTGCGCACTCGTTGAATTTTCAGCGCGGTTTTAACTCGTAAAAAATTATCGATAATAATTGAGCACTACTCACTGCACTAGTTGTATTACGAATGAAATTATATTATGTTCTCATTGACAATTATTAGCATGGTTCTGTTTATGATTTATTTGTCAGCCAATTTGTAATTTTGTTATTTTAACTTTTTACCTATGGATTGCCGATTCAGCTTAATAAATATTTAATTTATAGTTTAAAAATTTCGCCTGAAGTTATGCAAATTATGTTTTAATTTGAGATTATTTATACGAGCTTTCACTAAGTTTTATCTCTGCCTAAATGTTGACAAATGATGCAGCATTACAGTATAACTTTACAGTAGTACATTGATAATTCATAACAACTTGCTTCCATGATCGTGTCACCAAGCAAACCGTTACACATTTCACAGAAAATTCGATTTTTTGGAAATCACCTTACTATAATTCAGGAAATTCTTAGCCAAGAAACCCTAAATTTACAATTGTGTTCGGATTGCCTGTTTGATACTTCTACAGACAGGTTTTGGGATCTGTACTGTTGGGCCAAAGTGCACTTAGAATTATTTCAAAAAATTAATAGAAAACGCGATTTTTTTTAAAAATCACTTTGCAATAAATCAGAAAATTCTGACCCAAAAAATCCAAAGTCTGCAATTGTTTCCGATTGCGGTTTATGATACCTATAAAGAACGGTTTTGGTACCTGTAAGTAATATTGTTCTGTTAATACGCATTTAGTATGCTTGATCATAGCCATCTTACATATCGTCATGCCCAAATAAGACTATTACATTTGCAAATGTCCAATTTTCAGGAGAGGTGTTTAAAGTTTTCAATATTAAATTCACTTTAATTTTTTTTAAATAAAATTCTTTCCACGAGATATAAATGAAAAGTTGTTACAAAATAGGGAAATATTATGATAGTTATGGCTTATGTTAATTTAATATTTTTGTTTTAAATTATTTCAACTTTTAAAAAAATGTAATGATTATCTTTGGAAAATTTGAAACAATAAGTATGTATAACAAAATGCACTTGTAATACTATTGTTCGGGAAAATAAAATAAAATTATTTAATATGATAATAAGAAATAATTTAAATAGGAGCATTTTAGAAAAAACATTTGTTAAAGTTTTTTATAATTATTTTTATTGGACTTCATTTCTCTCACATAATGTTAACTCTATCACATTTCAGTTACATACATAAAATAAAATAAAATAAAATTCATTTTTTCATCACTAGTAGTTTAGAAATCACTCTTCTTCTGAAGAACTATCCATATTATTATTACTCATGGCCGAGTAAGGAATATTTTTGTAAAAGCTCGCATAAGCTGAATTAATAAATTTCTTATCACACAAATACATTAAATCATTGTATTTGGCTTCGGTAATTCGAAGAGGCTCAGTGTAAGCTGGGTTTAATTCAAAATTTAAAGATGCATTGTTTTTGGCTGGTTTCCTTCCTCTGGCCCTGGATTTGCTTTCTCTAATCAGAGTAATTGTTTTAAAGGATTCTTGGTAGTTATATTTGTATTTTAGAATCTTAGGATTGTCACGGTCAATAAATATTTCCCTTAATTTGTTACTGTAAAATTTTTCATTTACATCGTTTTTCTGAAAATTGAAACCAGTTGATGGTGTTTTAAAATCAATGAAATCGATTTGGTTCATTTCCGTTACTATATATTGTGGAGGTTTCACTTTAGCACATTTTATCAACTGATACCATTGTTCAGGAACGAATATCTCTTGGTGTTTAGCCATTCTTTCGACACAAGAGTGAATACTATCTCCTTCGTTTTGCGTGTGTCCCTTTTCGAAGTACTTATGTGATATATTAATATTGTAATGTTTGGACGCCCATGCGTAAAATGAATATAAAATTCTATTTCGGTTTTGTCCTGCACAATTATCTGACCAAAATCTAAATTCTTTACTGTTTGGATAAAATTCTATAAATTTACGTAAACAGCTGGCAACTTCAACTCCACCACGCTTTCCGATACTCTCATGCCATACAAAACAATAACCAGTGATATTATTTAAGCAATAAACTGTGAAGTTATAGACAAAATATTTTCTTTTGTAGTAAAATACTGAAGCACTAGATTGGGGCAAAATCAAAATTTTTTGAAAATCGAAAACCGCAACAGTTATTTCCGGATTTTGCTGGCCCTCAAGCTTGTCAAGTTCTTTTAGTCGTCGAGCTTCGGCTTTGTTGTACAAATGCTGTTCTTGTGTTGGTTTCTGTATATCTTGATCTTCACTAGATAAATTGTCGTACGCAATACAAATATCACATTGATCTTTCTTTGGCATATGGAATCCCAAATTAAAATTCTCATTGAATATATCGCGATATTGTCTCAGTTATGTTATGGGTAGCTGATTTTTCATTCATTTTTTCTAAAAATAATCTATACATTTTAGCGATATTCAGGTCAGCGGGCAAATATTTTCTCATACTGTTGCTTCGGCAATAATGGGAATCAACAATTGGGAATGATTTGATGTGGTCACAAACTTCCTCGAACGAGATTAATTTTGTAGGATTAGCCTGTCGTTGATAAATTCCTCGCTGATCTTTTTCTATAACTCGATTTCCAGCCATTTTTTTTGTTATAAACAGTTGTAATCCATTGATTATTAATGGCCAATGTATTTAAAAACATTAACTTACACACCTATGGAAGAAAAAATATTTTATTTGCGGAATTAAATTAATTATTGAGAACTAACCCTCTGCTTGTTAATTGTTGAATTTCCATTCCAGTGCGATAAAAAAAAATTCCGGTTGGGATTTCGTTGTAGTTTAGCTGATAAGATGGCTCGATATTTTGTAGTTTCTTCAGTGTGTTGAATAATAAAATTCCACTGTCGGTACCTATCAGCAAGACCCCAAAAATGTTTAAAATTTTTTTCTCTTTCAAATTCAGTTATTTTTTCTGAGCATTTCATAGTACATGTCCCACAAGTTGGCCCCATTTCCCTTCCTTTAATAAGTTTGCCCTATGAATTCAAATGTGGAAGTCCTAGGTTGTATGATTTTTTGGCCAATTTTGATTTCCAAAGTTCTTGATGTATTCTACGTTTTTTCACATTTTTCTTTGAAGTTTTTGGGCTATCATTGGATTGATTGTTTATTTCAATGTTAAATTTAGGCGTAATGGGGCTCCATGCAGGATTTTCAGTTTCTGGTGTTTCTGGGGTTGGTAATCTTGCTGAACGGACCGGAGTACTTTCAAGATTTTCCGCTTCCTGTTGTGGCGATTCACTACAATTTATTTTATTTGGTTCTATATCCATGTAATCCGAGTGTATCTCACTGTCCGATAATAATTCATTGCAATTTGGTAAGTACTCACTTCCGCTGTCACTGAAATCTAGTTAAAATAAATCAGACGTGAATCTTTTTCTAAATAACTTTATATATTATTATACTTGATCCCGATGTTTCATGAGATTCATTATTCTGACCATTTGCTTCACGATTTTCTTCGCTTAAATTATTATTATTATGCTGAGTTAAGTGCGCATTTCCTTTGATAAAATTAAAAACAATAATCATATTTCTATATCCAAAATCAATTTGTAATACTCTTACCGGAGTTTTCCTTAATTTTTTCTAAACCCAATTTTAATATTTTATTCGCTCTTGACGACATTTTTTACTACCACCAATTTTTACGATGTTGCTCCTTCGAACCACAGATTAAAACTAAACATTAATACATAAAAATATACTGTCAAAATTTAGCGCCAAAAATTACGATGTACATATTTATTCCAATTAGAAATATTACAAAAAAGTATATTATGCGAATACGATTAATAATTTCCAAAATAAAGTATTACTAGTTATGTTTGAAATAGCAAAAAAACGGGAAAAACCGTTCAAAACAGTTCAAAACACTTTGTAGTAAAAAGTAAAGAAAAAAAAATCCGCACGAAAATATGACAATTTGCTTTGTTACATTATTAAAACAAAAGAATCCAACCAAAACTAGTTCAAATGACTTTGTATTAATAACGTATGAGGAATAAAATATGGACAAACAAAAAAAAGTAAAAAAAAAATTATTTACTAATCAAATGATTTTAATCCATCATTTATTTAAAACTTTAATTCTTAGATAAAATTTACAGAAAAATTTGCGCTCCATATCGATTCGCTTTCCTGATCCTTTCTGGCACTCTTTTCATTGCCGCCTGCGTTCCTGATGTATCAATCTTCTTGAAATCTCTTTTTATCTTTCTAATCAGACATTCAACATTTTTGGCACGATATCCATTGCTGTATACCATTCTCTTCAGATTTGCCCAAAAAGTTTCAATGGGCCTTAGTTGTGGAACATTTGGTGGGTTATAGTCTTTAGGTATAAATTCGATTCTGCGTTGACGTAAATCAGATAACGTTGCGTTGGCATAATGTGAGGATGCCAAATCAGGCCAAAAAATCGTTTTATCATTTTTATGATATTTATTTATAAATTTCTGAAGCACAGGTAAACATTTGTTTGTGTATGTTTGCGCATTAACCGCCAAACCACTTTTGAAAAATACTGGGTCACTGACACCTCGTTCGCTAATAGCCAACCACAACATAACTTTACCTGGAAACTTGGTCTTATGAATAAACTTCTCCTTTTCTGGTGCATTGTGATCGGGAGACTCGTAGTAGTATTTTGGCTGCCATTCATTACCTTCAACAGTGAAATAACTTTCATCATCCATCACACATTTATAAGCTGAAGAAGCAGCGAAATATGTTTGGGAAAGCATTCTTAATCTAGATTTGATTGCAGCTAATTGTTTGTCTGTAGTTGCTGGTGCCGATTTTTTGGGTTTGCGTTGAATATTCATACTTTGTAAATATTTCTTGATAGTTTTTGGGGCAACTTGATATTTTTTACCCAGTTTTCTGTACGATTTTGCAGTTCGACCCACTGTTTCACCTTTCAATTTCATTCGAACTTTGCTACCTTGTAGTTGACATTTTTTACCAGAGTCGGGTTTTCTTTCCACAGGTTCATTATTCTCAAACAGTTTAATTGTTTTGTAGATAAAGAATTTTTTGAATCCAAGATCCTTGAAGTAGTGAAAAATCTCGTTCATTTTTTTGTCTGGATTTTCCTGACAAAATTTACAAATTAATTTACGACGATCTACTTGTAACAACGACATTTTTGTAACTAATCGTAAAATGACGCAGTTGTAATGTATTTTTTATAAAATATACGGGAACCACCTTATTTAAAAACAAGGAAATTTTTATTTTTGGTTGTACAATACAAATACAAATACATTTTACATTTGTCCATATTTCATTCCTCATACGTTATTGTTTGGAAAAATAAGTATTTGGAATAAAAACGAATGTATTACATCTCATTTTTGATCCTCAGGGAGGTATTTAATGAACCTGAAAAATATATGATAGATAAAGTCGATATTGTGGGTTTCAAATCCGTCATTATTTAGAACTAGTACATTTGACTTTGTTATACTCTTATTTGAGTACGACGATATAGAAAGCTTCTATTTCTACCTTACGGCTATGATATGGTTTTAAAATCGTAGAAGAAAATATGTCTACATTTTCAAATACATTAAAAAAAGAAAACCTTTCCATTTTCAACAATTACACACAAACCATTAAATCCTTATATAAAAAAAATGTAAACAGATAGCATCATCCTTGTCTTTCCAATATAAAATTAACAAAGAAAGCGTAAAAGTAAAATAAGAAGAGGAGAAATTGTTAAGAGTTTGCAATTCAGTTTCGATCTGCGAGCATGTGAAAAATAAATCATCTTTCAGTACATCTCATCAGGCTATAGCGACTGAACTGCTAATTTATTACACTGATTTTTCCTATATATAGGAATCAACGTGCACTTGTAAGTATTAGCGAATTTTACATTCCCCTTTTTTTAAACTTTTAACAATTTCATGAGATGTACTGAAAGATGATTTATTTTTCACATGCTCGCAGATCGAAACTGAATTGCAAACTCTTAACAATTTCTCCTCTTCTTATAAATATTTATCAATTTGGAATATACCAAAATAATTTAAAGTTTGAACATAGTAAAAGTAAAAGTTCGTAAATAAAAAAATAAAAACAATATTTAGATTATCTTTGTCTTTTCAATATAAAACCATTCAAAATGACAAAGAACACTTTAAAGTAAAAACGGCCAAACACGAAAATATAAAACAAAAAATGTATAGATATCTTTGTCTGATCTACATATAGAAAACAAAAAGGCGACAACACGATAAAATAAAAATAAAAACACTTGTAAAAATACAATAAATAAGAACAATAGACATCCTTGTCATTCTAATAGATATCCAATATATTGAATATTATATGAGTTGTTTATTTTTCTCGTTTAAAAAGCTTTTGTAGTTTTGCATGTAGTTGTGAATAAAATTAGGGAAGTTTAAATTTTATTTTACAGAATAATTGATAGATTCCAAGTTTGGTTTTCATATATGTCTAAATATGATTATTCACCTACGAATGGGTGAAATAAAATTGCCGAAAATACCGAGTTCTCATTCAAAACATGTAAATTTAAAAAAGTCTGTTTTACACCGGCTTACATGGAACATCACAAAATCTACACCTCTTATAGAAAGCACGTTTTAAAAATGGCGGCATTATTAGGGCTCTTATATATACAGAGGGCTCTGGCTTGATTATTTCTATAAATTTTACTGGAAATTCGTTTTTTTAAATCGCTTTACCATAAATAAGAAAATTGCTGAACAAAAAATATCTAAAATATGCAATTGAATTCTGATTGCGTTCTTTGATATGGTACATCTACCTAAAGGCTATGGATCTCGTAAATTGTTATTCTAACGCGCATTTAGATTGCTTGATTATTTCCATACATTCCGTACAATATTCGGTTGTTTTTTAAATAACCTTAAAATAAATCAACAAATTCTGAGCCAAAAATCTAAAACCCGCCCCGATGGCCATTTTTATTAACTCTAAAAATAGGTTTTGGGACCTACAATTGTTGTACTAACACACATTCAGATTGCCTGACTATTTGCATACATTTCGTAAAAAAATCGATATTTTGAAAACACCTTACAACAAATCAGCAAATTCTGAGCCAAATAATCCAAAATCTGCAATTGTTTCCCATTGCGATTTAGGATACCTATAAAGACAGGTTTTGGTACCTATGTAACTGTTCACTCAATACGCGTTTAGTATGCTTGATTATATTTTAAAATCACCATACAATAAATCAGCAAATGCGCGGCCAAAATTCGAAAATCTGCAATTGTGCCCCGATGACCGTTTTTGATAACTCTAAAAATAGGTTTGGGAATTGTTGGGCCAACTTGCATTTAGGCTGCCCGATTATTTCCTTACATTTTATAGAAAATTAATTTTTTTTTGTAAAATCACCTTAACTATAATTTTGCAAATTCTGAGCTAAAAACTCCAAAATCTGCAATTGTACATTGTCGTTTCTGATACCTCTAAAGATAGGTTTCGACACCTGTAATTGTTTTACTAACACATATTTAGATGCTATTTGCATACATTCCGTAAAAAATTCAAACTATTGAAAATCAGTAACCCCTGAGCCAACAAATCCAAAATCTATAATGGTGCTCCGATTGCCGTTTCTGACACCTCTAAAGATAGATTTCAGAACTTGTAAATGTTGGGCCAATGCGCATTGATATTGCCTAATTAATTCCGTACATTTAATAGAAAATTCAATTTTATTGAAAATCACCTTACTATAAATAAGAAAATTCTGAGCCAATAAATCAAAAATCTGCAATTGTGTTCTGATTGCCTTTAAAGATGGATTTTGGGACCTGTAACTATTGGACCAACGTGCATTTAGATTGCTTGATTATTTGATTATTTCCATACATTCCACAGAAAACTTCACATTGTACTCCGATTGCCAATATCTCTAAAGATAGGTTTCGGGACTTTTAATAGTTTTTTCTAATTTTTTTATTACGACTGAGGCTGCGCTCATCTAGCAATTTTCTTTCAAATACAAATGTTTATATTTCTAGTAAAATTCTCTTTTGTTGGGGTGTAACCCACTGGTTAGTCCCATAATAAATTAATCCTATTTACTAATTTTAATTTGGAAAGCTCACTAAGGTCTTCATTTCTTGTGTACCACGGAGCATTGACGATGATACGAAGAACCTTGTTTTGAAACGTCTGTATCATTTTGGCGTTTGTTTGCTTGGTACATCCCTAAAGTTGTATACTGTAGGTCCATATCGGCTTCAGAATTTGCCGATATAGCAGCAGCTTATTATGAATTGTAAGCTCAGAGCCTCTACCTATGAGCCAATACATTTTTCTGAACTTTATGTTAAGTTCTTCTTTTTTCTTTTTGACATGCTCTCTCCACTTGAGCTTGGCATCGAGGGTCATGCCAAGGTATTTAGCTGTATTTGCATATGGCACGTGTCGCGAGTTAATTTCTATAGGTAGATGGTGAGCCTATTGATATGTAAAGTTAATACGCGTGGATTTTGTCTCATTAATCTTGATTTGCCTACACTCTGTTCAGTTGCAAACCGCATTGATCATCCTCTAGAGTTTGCTCGTTGCATCAGCGACATTACTTCCAATTGCCATAACTGCTTTGTCATCTGCAAAGGTGGCTATGGGTCCTTCATTTGTGGTTGGTATGTCCCTTGTATATAGTAAATAAATGATTGGTCCTAAGATACTCCTAGTAGTATTAATTTTTATTGGGCCGATCTCAGATATGTCCAAAGGGTTTCACTATACACATTAAATAGCTTGATTAATTCGCTATCGATATCATCTGGTCTGATTAACGGCTAGTAAGAAGCACTATGAATTAACAAGGTTTCAATATAAATATAGGACCTCAATCAATTTTTTTGACATTCATTTCTTAGAAGCTTGTTTGTACATCTCTGAGATCAAATTAATACTACACATTGATAGCAAAAAACATTATGAATGAAGCTGTGAATCGTTTTTAATATTGTCAAAAATCATTTGATTTGATAATTTGTGTAAAATTACATATCAAAATAAAATTTTTGTGAATTAAGGCGGAAGATATTCTAACTAGAAATTCGTTCAATTTATTTTTTGTTGAATACACTGTTAAAAATATTTTGTACACTCGCATAAATTTTTATTTTAACAAATTTTGTTAAGAACTTCACACCTATATAAAATACCCATAATAAAACTACAACATTTTAACTACGCTATTGAGTAGTCAACCCACGTGGACATTTTTACAATATCAACATAAGTCATCCAAGTCTGCCAAACTGCACTTTAATCACAAATCAGGTAAAACCTTTCAAAGATTCAATTAAATATTTCGTGTTTTCGTGGAGTGAATCTTGTGAAGTGAAATTTAGTGAATATAAAATGGCCGATTTATTGGCGCTTAAAAGAATACGTGCGGGAATAAAGCGTAGCTTAACCCGAATGGAAAATTGTGTTGTATTAAATTCTACTAAAGATCAAGGAATTTCTAACGATGAACTAAAGGTTCGAGTAGAGACCGTGCATGGTTTGAGAGCGCAGTTTCTTGAGGTAGAGGAAAAACTGTATTTGTTGCATTCTGATATAGAATCGCAGTTGGGAGAGTTTGAATCCAACAGCAGCGGAAAACAAGGTGATTCTATATTGAACGCCACCCAACTATTACATGCACAAATCAAATTAAAGAAATTATCCATACCTCTATTCTCTGGTGAATATACGGAATGGTCGAGCTTTTATGATCTCTATGATACATCTTTAAAATTTAAAGAGTTTATTGACAGGGGAAGCAGCCCAGCTAAACCGGTACTTTGCGGTTAAAGAATCCAATTATTACGAAGCGTTCTCAAAGCTGGTTGAACGGTACGATCGCAAAAAGTACATTGTGAATGCCTTCATCTGAACATTTATGGATCAACCTTTAGTGAGTCATGTGAGCAGCACAAGCATAACAAAGTTACGCAACACGTCGGATGAGGTTGTCCGAGGCTAAGCACTAGATCCTAAGGCAGAGACACGAGACAGTTGGCTGATATACATCTTGATAAAAAAATTGGACCAAGAAACTAAGATGTTGTGAGCACAAGAGTCTACTGCATCCGAATATCCCACTACAAAGGAATTTTTTGCATTTCTCAATAAAAGATGTGATGCATTGGAATCGATATCATCTTATTCGAAGGCCAATGGTTACACAAGAGCTTTAGTGACTGAAACCGTAGAGCCAAGAAAAGCTGCAAGGAGTTGTCCAATATGCAAGGACGATTCTCATTTGCTGTAAGAATGTAGCCAGTTTGCAAAAATGTCAACAGCAAAAAGGAAAGGAGTGTTGGCAACGAATAGCCGATGTTTCAACTGCTTACATAAAGGACACAACGAATACAATTGTCGTGATAAAACTAGATGCAAGGAATGTTAACGAAGACATCATAATTCATAGCTTGATACACGAGGAGTACATAGCTTGATACACGAGGAGTGGAAAGCGAGCTTAAGCGTGTGCACAAAAATTAGGCCTTAAGATAGGGAGCGGTCGTGTTATGCTGAGTGATGTCAGGTGGAACCGGTGCTACAACTCCAAGCGTATGTCGTAAATAAAATCGGAAATATATGAAATTGGACAAATTGCAGTCACTGGACCTTGCCGATCTAAAATTCAGCCAAAATGGCCACATCGATGTCTTGCTGGGTGTTTTTTTGCGGTGAAGTATTTTTTGCGATAATCGAAAGTGGTCAACTAAAGCTATCTCCATCTTTAATTGCGCAAGAAACCAAGTTCGGTTGGGTGATTAGAGGGCATACTACTGAGCAAGAGAGTAAGAATAATGTAGTCAACCTAAACGTAACCATGGATGTAGATGTTACATTGCGTAAGTTTTGGGAAATTGAGAAGATTCCCACAACCAGCGAGCTGACTGATGAGGAGAAGTATTGCGAAGGTTGGTTTCAGCGTACGACGGAAAGAAGTAATGACGGAAAATGTATCGTAAAATTGCCCGCATGTGAGAACTTGACGAATTTGGGGTCCAATTAAAAGGCAATCGAACTGAGCCTTAAAGCCATGTAGAACAAGTTTCATGCTGGAATACGAGCAATTGGGTCATATGAGACAAATCCACGAAAGCATCGACCATAATGATTATTTTCTGCCTCATCACGGTGGGTTAAAAGAGACGAGTACCACTACAAAGCTAAGGGTAGTGTTTGATGCTTCGTCAAAGGATTCAAATGGAACATCTCTGAATAATTTGCTGCTGACAGGACCTTCTATTCAATCATCGTTAATAGACATTTTAATCAGATTTCGCCGGTACCTATTTGTAATATCCGGAGATGTAGCTAAAATGTATTGACAAATTTGGGTCAACCGGGAAGATACTAAAGTACAGAGGATGCTATGGAGAACCAGCCCAAATGAACCAATTAAACAGTATGTATTAAAAACACTAACCTATGGAACTTCTCCCGCATCATTTATAGCCACAAAATGCCTAATGCAATCAGCTAATGACAATCAATCGAACTATCCCAAAGTCGCTAAAGCCATCCAAAGAGACATATACGTTGACGATCTGATGACTGGAGCCAACGATGAGAACAATTTAAGTCAGCTAGATTCATCCGGATTCACATAAAGAAAATGGACGACCAACAGCTCTATGATGCCCAACGAATTGAATACTAATAATAATAACGATGAAAAATTCATATCCGAGGGTGAGAGAATTAAGCTACTAGGCTTGCAATGCAAACAAGAGTTAGATGCTTCTTGTTTTTCAGTGCATCTGACAACTCGAGTAAACCACAGCAAACGAACGTTGCTATCGGAAGCTAGTACTATATTTGACCTGTTAGGATGGCTGTCACCTCTAACCATACGCATAAAAATACTCTTTTAGAATTTGTGGCTTCGAGATCTCAAATGGGACAATACACTACCAAACGATGTATATAGCAGATGGAATACGCTGCGGAACGAGGTAAAGGATGTTGCGAAGTTGATTGTTCCCAGATGGCTGAAGTTTACTGGCATGGTTGAGGTACAGTTGTGCACGCTAAAACTACTAATTACATTAGAGGAATTGCAGGCAAAACGAGAGTAGCACCGATTCAACAATTAAGTCTACTCAGATTAGAGCTGTTGGAATCAGTACTATTGACGGAGCTGATCAAAAACATTGTTCGTGGGAAGGAGTAAAAATAGGGAGAACTATATTATGGTGTGATAGTAAAATAGTGCTGGATTGGTTAGCATTGCACCCGAGAAAATGGAATACGTTTGCGGCCAATCGGATATCTAGTATCGTAGAACATTTTCCACGCGAGTATTGGCGTCATGTCCTGTCAAAACAAAACGCAGCAGATTGTGCCTCACGAAGGATACCGGTAGAAGAGTTCCTGAATCCAGCCTGTATAAGGTGGAATGGACCAGACTGGTTATGCCTAGCAGAGGAATGGTAGGCAGAACAAGGATCATCCTACGAGACCGAAGGGGAGCGAAAATCCAAGTGCCTGGACGTATTGTTAGATGTCACTAATCATTTTATAGAAGATTTCATAACTCGGTATAACTCCGTCGAGAAATTAAAGAGGATATTAGCTTATGCGAGGCGATACATAACCAAACTCAAAGATGCGAGAGAGCAATGATTGATGGTAGCTGGTCGAGACAAACCTATAGAAGCCAAAATGGGGATAACAACTTTCAATCAGGAAGAATTGCTGCAAGCAGAAAAATGTATTATCAAGTTTGTCAAGATATCCCAAAAAGAACCCAATTAAGACATTAAACTCATTCTTGGACAAAGATGGAATTGTCAGAGTAGGAGAGCGAATAAATAATTCCACGGCCACTTATACCGCCAAACATCCGGTGATTTTACCCTGCGGTGCATCAATTTCCAGAGCAATAACACTAGATTTTTAACTGAAATGGTTACAAACGGGGTGTGGAGCCTTGGTGAGTCTAGTTCGGAGCAAATACTAAGATGTAGCCAGATTCGTGATACCTAAGTGCATAAAATGTATCCGATACAAGCCAGCATAACAAAACCAACTGATGGGCGACTTACCACCAGCCAGAGTCACGTGTACACATCCGTTCATAAATGTTGGGATTGATTACTGGGGCCCGTTTAAGGTACAGCAAATCAGACGTCGGTGTCAGGTACCAACAAAAATCTATATGTATATTTGTTTCCTCTTGTACAAAGGCTGTACATATTGAGATGGCCACCGATATGAGTACCAGCTATTTCTTGGGTGCATTGGGACGCTTCATTGCGAGAAGGGGAATGTGCTGTAAAATGTATAGCGATAATGGGTCGAATTTCATCGGCGCAAATAACCGAGCATTGCATAAACCACGTATTAAACAAGCAAGAAATCGAATTGTGTTAAAATCCTGCATAGAGCCCGCACATGGGGGGCCTTTGGGAATCAGCAGTGAAAGCCATGAAGTCGCACACTTGAGAATGACAGTCGGTGGCCATATACTTACCATAGAGGAATTCAACACTTTGTTATGCCAGATCGAAGCAACCATGACCAATATGCGCATTTGGTATAAATGTACCTGATATATTAACTCCTGGTCATTTCTTGATCGGTCGGGGCATGGCCGACATGTTAGAAGCAGATTTAAAACTTGTATTTTAAGGCATTTATTTTGTAAGTCTTCCATTATTTCTTGGCTTGAGCAAGTGTTATAGGTCGATCAAGCAACTTTTATAGGTCGATCTTGTTTGTCCTCATAGGTAAACCACTGATACTTTCCAGCATTTAGCTTCATAGATAATGTTCTATACGATTTTGAGTCCAGAGTATTAATTTTTCAAGCGTCATTGTTTAGCGCTCTTACCTTATACTCTTGGCAGTAACCGATTTCATCAGTGACTGAATTTTTGGGTAACTGGTTACGCCCACAATATTTATTGGTGGGAGTGGTTTTTCTTTCGGTTGCACCAGTTTTGAGGCAAAATGGACATACCGGTAATTGTTGGTTCAAAGTGCATTTACATTGCTTCATTATTTCTATTAGTCAGCAAATTCTGAGTCAAAAAGCAATGGTGGCAGAAGAAATTCTGCCGAGTTATCCGTTGAAAATAGATTTAGTAACTTGAAGAATCACCTATCTCAATACTCAATGACAGTCAAATACAATTTACATACACATACTCGACGGCCAATTAAATGACGGTTTGATTTTCATTATTTAGAAATTTATATAAATCATGTTTAAGACAAAATATAAGAATTTTACTATTTATCGACTTTTGTATTAAATTTCAATATTAATAATAAAATATTAACAATATTTTAAATACATTAATATTTTCTTAAACTTACGATTTATTTGGTTGTTTTTTTTTCTTCTACCAAATGAATTAAATATGTTTCTATTCCCAAGCAACAAATTAGGTAATTTATTACATCGTTTGGTGCAATTTGTTCTAATTAAGTCAAAATTACGTAATTTTTTAGTTATTTTGCTACTATGAAGGAGTTATTCCATATTGGTAAAATATTAGGGAAAAATTTCGAAAATTCTGCCTCTATTTTGTATATTGAACTGGTGTTTACTTTATGGTGGAATAATAAGGAAACTTAACGTAATTCACACCAGCGAAGTGTGTTGAAAGTTGAAAATTGTTTATGGTTGAAAATAGGGTTTAAAATAAGGAAAAATTCCTCAGATCTATTTTCCACTTTAAAGTAAATATAGCTTTTAAATCGAAATGTCACAAATAGAAGGAACTTTGCTCATATACAATTTTCCCAATTTTCGACTTTGAGAAGGATTTTTTCTTTAGATACGATAAATAAGGAATTTTTTCTTTATTTTTGCCAATTTTTCTACCGTATTGTAAGAATTTCTTTAAAACAGAAAATAAGTAGAAATCTATTTTGTACGCTCGACTATAAAGACGAAAATCGCCTGAAAATGTTACTTCCAACACGATTTTTCGAATAGGTTCGAAAACATTTTTCTTTAAAGTCGAAAATATTGAAAAATTACCAAATTAAGACATTTGGATATTATTACAATACTGGTGCTTGTATAATTTTTTTGTCAAGCAGTTCAGTTCGCCTCGCGTAGTTTCAACATAGAAATCATACCAAAACGCATTTTTTATCGTACATCTTTCATCTTTTAGAAAAGAACGAAAAGAATGAATGTAAATCAGCTATAACGGAAACCGAATTGCAACTACACAAAATTAACTCGACTCAAAAATTTAGATATATTTTTCGACTTATTTAGTAAATTTTCACCTAAATAGGTATAAAATGGAATTTGACAACGTAATTTACAATAGAGCTAAAAGTAGAAATTCCTTAAATAAGAGATTTCTTCTTAAAATAGGTAGTTTCGTTTAGAGCTGAGGGACAATTCGTTTTAAATGTCGAATAATTTAGTAATTATGGAGAATGAAGACGATTTTCAAAAATCCACCATTTATTTTTGTTTTAATAATGAATATATACCAAAATTCTGTTCCCGAAAGACAAAACAACATTTTTTTTTTAATTTTTCGAAAAATTAATTTTACAATATCAATTATTTTTTTAGGGCATTGTAATTTTTCGAGGTAGAATTTGCGTTTTTATCGAAAAAAATACAGGGGCATTAACTTTGTTACAGCAAAAACGATTTTTTGCATAATTATAAAAATGTTTATTAATATTTTTCATATTATATATTATTAATTACGATCGTATAACTATTTTGTGTTTAACCTTTTAATTATATTAAAGTAATAAATTTTACCAAAAAGGAGAATTATAACAAAATTTGTCGATAAATTGATAATAAGTTGAAAATTAGGGAAATCCCACTTATGTTTTACGTCAAATCGACGTATTATTACCCCAAAATAGGTAGAAGTGGAAAGTGAAATATTACCTAATTAGCACTTCTTAGGTATAATTTTACGTCGAATCGACGTCGAAGAATTCTCCAATTATGTCGATTCGACGTCGATTCAACGTAATTTTATACCTGTAAGGTGCTTTTCGTTTTCAAAGACGTGTTTTAAGTAAAAATCTACCTGTATTCGACCTACTCTGTTACTTGGGTTACCACTTGATTGATTGATTGATTGAAGTTGTAATGAATCATATTGGATTCAATTACAATTTGGCATTTTTGTTGTGCACTGTATGAAAACAAAATTTGTTTATAATCATAATGAAAATAAAAGGGGAAAAATGAAAAAAAATGAAACACCGTATTGATAAGAGGAATTGATTTTTTTTTTTTGGAAATGAGAGCAGTTAATTGTGTACCGTGATTAATATCACAAGATACTTATTTAAATAAAAATTTTATACATATTTTGTGCATTGTGGTTATGTTGTATAAAGTATACAAAATTTATATTATTATAAATAGTTTTAAAATTTAATTATTTAATAAATCAATAAATATATAAAAAAAATGGAATCAATAGTTTTTGTTGGTAAATAAATTGATACCAAAATATAAATTATAAATATATGATGGCCAACAACAATATGGCTAAATGCAGTGATTCATACAAGCATTGGTAAAACAAACGGCATAACAGTTTTACGAATATTCTGATATTCTAAAAATTCCTAGTGAAAAAAAAAACACAAAAATAATAATAATTTGTTCAAAATCAAAACTGGTTTATCACAATTATGTAATTAACGTGTTAAAAGCCAATTTGTCTGTGTTTAAAATACCAAAAGTCTGTTTGTACAATCAATTTGTTTTATTCTGGTGGAAATTACATTTTCTTTAAAAGAAATTACAATTGTTCTGATATTCACGAGCGGGTGTTGAATGTCAGAGGAGCACCTTCGAATTCCCGCACATCGGTAGAAGTACAAGGCTCGTTAACGGTGTGGCGAGCCACGGTTAACACCACACCCGTGCACCGGTGGAGGGCAAAACGTAAGTCGGAGTCTAACTACTAATTATTAATTTTTCTTTAAATTTTTGGTGTTAAACTAAATTTTATCTAATGTATTAAGTTAGTTAAATTTGGGTGATGGCTGGAGTTGTGGAGTGGGATGGTTTTAATTTTTTTTTCAATTTAAACCTAGTTTATAAATACAGCTTCCTCAGGAACAAACGAGATGCTGGAGATTAAACCCATCCCATCGCCGTAAGCCTGTAGCCAGGCATGTGCTGTGTCCAGCATACTTGTTTGTTTGAAATATTATTTTTTTTGTACACAGATTCATAATTATCTGTTACAAATGATTCAAACCTATTGGTAAACGTGATGATGAATGTGCTAAACATAATTAAATCATATGTTAATGTACATAGTGACTATTACTGGTTCATATCTGATTATATCTGACAAGGCAATCGAAATACCATGATGGATGAATAGCCTTGCGATCAAGTATGCCTAGAGTTGTACCGTGATTTGACCCTGAAACGTTATTAACCGTAGGTATCGTCGAAAAAAAAACACGGCCACATGTCGAACCATATCCGAGGTCACCTAACATAATTATTCAAACTCGCTTAAAGCGAGGATTGTTATGCGAGACATGGGATACGGTTTAAAAGCACATTTACTTAAAAATCACAAAATAACCAATAGTCTTACTGCAACAGATCAACGGATCTTCTTAATCAAAATCTCGCTAGCGAGAGATGGGATGCGCATGCTGCAGAAAAAAACTACTGAGAATTTATAATATATCCATACCTGAATATTCTAACATATAGCTAATCAAAACACTATGGTCGGTTTAGCAATGCGTTCAGATATGCGTATAATATTGGAGAAAAGACAACAGTTATAAATGATAAAAGACTACGTTATGAACAATTATAAAATACAATAAAATTAGAAAAAAACAAATAACTGTTGCTTGAAAAGACATAGTAACAGAAGGCCACTACGCTTGCATTGTAATTTGAAAAAAAACCGAATTTGGGCGCCATTTGTAACAGATAATTATGAATCTGTGTACAAAAAAAATAATAATTCAAACAAACAAGTATGCTGGACACAGCACATGTCTGGCTACAGACTCACCGCGATGGGGTGGGTTATATATCCAGCTCTTGTTAGTTCTTAAAAAAAACTGTGCATTATTTTCATTATGATTATAAACAAATTTTGTTTTCATACAGTGCACAAAAAAAATGCCAAATTGTAATTGAATCCAATATGATTCATTACAAAGTGTTCGACCAAGCTTTAAGCAAGATCTCCCGGATTTACTAATGGGCCTCACCGAACACCTTGTTACATAAAACATAAAGAGGATGGATAGGTTTAGTTAGTATGAAAGAAATTGATCCGGTTACAGACACACTATGGCCAATAGTTAGTAACATAGTAACACAATGACGACACATTTCTAAACTACTTCTATGTTTATTAAAATTAAAATTAAAACTGTACTCTGAAATACATTTATTAGTTTGCTGGATCAGATTCCTGGGCCCATCTGAAAATCGAGATCATAATAAATTTAAAATTGGCTTAAAGCTAATAAATATCATCGAAATTAGCTGTTTATTTACATGATATCTTTCATACTGGTTCCTGCCGCTACTTATAACTACAATTTAGTTCAAACTATAATAGATGTAGAGATTCAGCTAAATCTGCCTCTAAAATTCTAGGAGTTTGATCTGTAATGGGCGCTATCCTGTAATGAAATATTGTTAATGTTACCAGTAATCAAGATTAAAATTATTAGACGCTAATTAGTTCCTAAGGTATGAAGTCCGCGTTGAAGTGCTGTAAATTAAAAAAGACCAAAATCTAGACAACACAATATCAACTAAATACATATTCGTTGGATACTTGAAATTTCTGGAAGCTGAGTCAAATTTCGCGTAAAATTCTGAAACAAAATCAACATTAACCCATTCTCCTTAAATAGTTGGTACTCCATTAATAGGATTTAAAGTTATTTCTTAAAAAGTAATCATCATTTATTTAAATTCAAAATTCCATTCAAAACTAATAGTACAGTAGTTCAGAGACGACCTAATTTAAGGGGACGTACCACCTTCAAATTTTCAAAAAATCGAAATTTTTTTTATGATAGAATATGTTAGAATGAACGTTTAAGAACATGATTTTAACATGAAAATCTCAAAAAAAAATTTATTTATATTTTTTTTTTATTTATTGCGAAGGGCGCCAAAGTTCGCTGTATATCGCTACACCGACTTTCTCTTAGTAACACCTGCTTATATATACATGCATATACATAATAATATAATACGTTATTCTCTCACATAACAGCTGTAAAAGTAGAGGAGAAATTTTTGAGAGGAAGGTATATTGTACGGTGCAGGCATCGCAGATTAAATTTTGGTAAGGTTTATTACAAAAAAAAAAATTTTTGACTAACGCGATTATCTCGAAATGACGTTTTTCAAGTTGGCGTGCAAGATTGAGAAAAAACTACTTATTCAATCGTTCTAAAATTTTAACACGTTGATCTACATATATTTCTGCTCAGAATGAACTACGGAGGGAATAATCGGCTTTCAATTTTTTGAGTTACAACTAATTGGGGGGGACAAAAAAGCTGAATTTTCGAAAAAATGCCGCCATTTTTTTATTTTTCAACCAATTTTTCTTTTTGATGTGAAAACATCTTTAGCGGGGGTAAGTCAAAAATTTCATGTAAAAAAAGGAACGGAAAATCCGGTACGACCGAAATTGCAAATTGAATATGAGAAAAACGAGCATAAAATGCACCGAACTTGCATACGATGTAATTCGAATTACAATTTCCGTCAGATTAAAATAAAAAGTCACAAAAAGTATGCATGTGTAGTGCAAGTGATTCAAAAAATCTGAAATGGAAGTACGTTAAACAAAGACAAATGCACACATACTTTAAATATTAAATATCATACATCTTAGCGAGCTGTAAAAATGACACTTATACAATCATACGTTGATACATAATAAATTAATAATTTTGAAATTGTTTAATCGGTATACTATGTTTAGTATTGCTCATGCTCTTGCTGAGTTTGGTTATGCGGGGCATATAGGAAACCAAAAGTATAAGAGTGGTTACCAGATTCGAACGCCATTTTCTAACGATACACGCAAGGAAGTATGTGCAGGGAGACATGCTACCGTTTTCTAAGCTGCTATGATTTTACAGTCAAAATTGCGATTTATTCAAAATAGTGCTTTGTAGCGCAATCCGCCATATTTCATTTAGTTCAAATGAATCAAATCAGCGATGCCACTTTGCTTTGTTCACCAGCGCCTGTATCATGTTCTATCCGACCCGCTTCAACTTTCTTATTATGAATTCCGCTATCGAAAAGGCTGCAAACGCATTCATTAATGACGTTTGTCAGTGTACGCGGCACTATTTTGAGACTAGTTTTGATTTTAGTTTAGATTAGATGCAAACACTTGTCACGATCCTCAACAATAAATCAATCGGAAAATTGTCCGCCTTATTTTTGTTGGTGGAATTTTTCTCGCTAATGAATAGATGGCCAAAAAGTGTCGTGTTTTGTGATCCCAAATTCACGATATCGTAAAAAAAAAATTTCGCAGCGGAAATCATGACGGGGCCACTGATTTGCCGTGACCATTCACAAAAGTTTAAATATGGAATCTTCAATAATTGTCTTCAATGAGTAATAGTGAATTTTAAAGAGTTCAGGGTAGGTTTATAGATGATTAACTTAACAGAACTGTACTTTGCTCAAGCTCACCAAGACATCGCTATACTGAAATATAGTCGGTTATAAATTTCAATTTTCAATTAAACAATTAGTATCGGTAAGGTTCGTCCTCCAAATCCAAAATAGAATAACTTATTGACTTTTTATCCCAAAATTGTATCGTAATTTAAATACTGAGCGAACAGTTCTCAGGCCCATCGAAGAGATTTGAAATGATTCAATAGTTGCAGGTTTTCACATAATTCTTTTGCGAGTTGAGCGTGAACTCGCCCGTTGTTTTTTTAGTTCATTCCAAGGGCAATTTAATGCTGAATAAAACCCCATTTTTTTTTTTTGGACGTTTCTGAGAGCAGTTATGATGCACGCCGCGAATTTTCAGTGTTTTTGGAAAACCGTTATAGCAGACGACAGTGGGCTAAAAAAAATCTAAAAAAAAAAATTTTTTTATACAAAAAATAAAATAAAATGTCAATGGAAAGTTTCATTAAGATATCTCTTTTTATTCCATTAAAAAGAAATCTTTGAAAAACTTTTTGTTTTTCAATTTTGAAGGTGGTATAGTGAAAATAATATTTCAGCGAAACTCATTTTTACATCGTTGTGCGCAGCCAACAGTGAAGTAGTTAAAATAAATTAAAAATTCAAAGAAGGGTCGGCTGAGTAATAGTTTTAAAAACAAAAAAAATTATAAATAAAGATATGTGAAATTTGATTCCATTAAATAATGTAATTTATATTAGAAAATATTACAAATTCTCATTATTTTATAGGTAAATTATAAAATAACATGCGAAATTAAAAAAATATAAAAAATATTAACAACACCACTGGATATGTAACGTTATACCCATTTAAGGTACGAACTAGGCATATTTACAAAGAAATGTCATTTTTCGTGTTAAAGCAAAACAACAAAAAAACTCGATTTTAAATTTCAATTTGTTCAAGGCAAGCTAATGACATTAAAATTATCTTAAATGTTATCAAAAGTTCTAGTTCTAGTGTGTTATCTAAATTAAAATTACATTAATTATTGTGAATAAATTTGAGGAAAAACATAATTTAAAATAGACAAATTATAACCTCAAAATGTAAACAAATTAGCCTAAATACATCGCTGTGTTTACGCCATTTGTTTTGATGCGCGAGAGCTGTCAGAATTTCGCTGAGATATAATTTTCACTATACGTCCCCGTAATAAATTCAATTAGTATCGGTCACGTATTTTAATGATCTCCTAGGACTACATAACTCCACCTCGTGATGGAAGTGTAATAGAATGTGATAAAACAAATAAAATAAAATCAACAATAATTAAATAAAAATTAAGATAAAAATAACGCACATTATATGTTTACTGCAGTCATTCTATGATCGACTTAAGCTATTTCATGCCAACCACAGTCTTAAACTGTGAAACTATCAAACCAAAATCAATCTACATATAAGCCGTTTTACTTTTGTAATTTAAAATAGTAAATTGCCTAAACATAAAATATTTGAATCCAGAATGATTTTACTACAACTATTTCCATGCTTATTTTGGAAACTGGAATAACAATTGTTATAAGAATAAAAATGTACTTTATGCTCAAGATAAGACCGAAAATAATTTCATCTTACTTTTATCAGTTTTTTATCATTGTTGTAAAATCCCAAAGTAAGACTACAGTATAGATTAACAAATATCAGAATTTCAGCTAACTCCTTCATCACAACAAATCATTCCAATAATTTCCCATTTGTACCCATATACACATGCTTTAAAAATTCAGACGGTAAACAAAACCAACACAAATGTCTTATACAAGCCATATTATTTCTGTGACGCACGCATATTATTAAATCCAAAACCTACTATTTTCTGTAAGTGTTAGTGATATTTTATACTGTTTTTGATACAAACTACAATTTGAAATCAAAGTATGTAAAGATTATACTGTATTATGACGCTAATACTTACAGAAATAGTAGGTTTTATTTTGTGTTTGTATGGCAATAATATGGCTTGTATAAGACATTTGTGTTGGTTTTGCGGTAAAACATGCAAAACTTAGAAAGGTGCTAATTAACAGTTAAACTTACTAGGGTATAAATAATTAATTAAATGCATCATCATGTTCATTAATATCACTGAAAATTCAAATCAATTAATCAGTTTAAATATGTTCCTATTACCACGTTTAAAAAATATTTTTATATTGTGCATCCTCGCTTATCGAATAATTATGTCTAACTGATTTTATTTCAAAATTACAAACCGCAACAGCACACAATTACCGTAAAAAAATATTTCACTTAGAAGGCTATGATTATTTTCTTGTATGTATTTTGAAAAGGAAAAAATTTTCTGCATATATATTCATTTCCTTATAAGTATGTAGGTTTATTAAATAAAATTGTTTGAATGGAATACAATTTTATTGCAATACAAACATAAAAAATGCCAATTCCTACATTTTTCAAATTTCTACCTAAACAGTACCTAAACAGAGTTGGCAGTTTTGTGTTTTGTTACATTTTTTGGGTCGGCGTTTTTGGTCGTTCGCTTTTTCTTTAGAAACCCCAGTATAAACGTTTTCAACGTTAAAAATCCTAAATCTGCAATTGTGATCCGATTGGTATTTTTTCTTCGGTTACTATTATTTATGCCTCCCGAATTAATTTTTGGAAAGTGTTTCCCGAATTGTATACGACTTAAAATTAAATTTCAATTTTGCAGATAGCACTTGATACATTAAGGCTGCGGGCCAAATCTAAGGTAAGCCATTTAGTACAGTAAATTGTAATTTTAATACAAATTTACCTTTGAAATCGTGCCAATTCTCTGGTAATAGATACAAAACGAAACGTCCAACAATTTGGGGAAGCATTTGTTGTCATAAAATAACTCATTAAAGATATAAAATGTAAAAATGGGGCAATTTAGACATCCAGAGACCAGGAGGGTTTGAAATAAAAAATAAGATGACATTGATAATATATAATATGTGGTTAAGCTTATAAAATAGTACCTTTTTGTTTGGGTTATTGTCAGAATGTTCATAATTAACATTTTCTTTTTATTTATTAGACGAAAATTAGAAATTGCATGAATTATAAACCACCAATAGTAGATTGTTCTACAAGTAAAGAAAAGTGATAGTTTTCCAGCGAGTGTAATTGTTTAATTCACGAGCGAGCGCTAGCGAGCGAGTGGATTAACAATTTTACGAGCATGGAAAACCACTTTTCTTACGTGTATGACATGCTATTTTTTCGTGTATTTGATGACCAATCAGGTAAAAATAAAAAAAAACAAGTCAAAAATTCAAAAATCATTTGGAAAAAAAGCGTTCCTATGAAGAAAAGTGTTTATAGTGAAGAAATGTGTTGCTAAGGAGAAAAGTAGCTGTTTTATTTACTGTTTTCAGCCAAGAAATGACACTGTTTGCCATTAAGTACACGAAAAAACATATTAAATGGAGATTATGATAAAGCGAAGGCCAACATTCGAATAATTCTACAATCTTTCAGGAAAATAATGAAATTAATTCCGGATAAAATTCTTTTTAATTTTCTCTATATTTCGAGATAACAACAATTATAAAAACAATTATGAAAACGTCAAGAAAACAAGCAAGAACAATCATTCAACCTTGTTCCTATGTTTTACCCTACTTTTTAGTACAGTATTTCAATTTACCTAATGCACTGTTAAAAATTAAATAAAAAAAACTTTTTAATATAACACGTTTTTAAAATGGACTAAAAAGAAGAAAATAATTTTTCCTTGCCTCACAGATCACAGTACATAAAATTCTGAGAATTTACAATTGTAAGTTTTCAGCAACTATGAGAATATTTGAAAAATTTAAAACGAAAAACGTGGAGCGCATTTAACGAAGTTTTGATACATGGTTCATTAACAATTTAATTATGCTCCCTGACAAGTGATGTTAACTATAATTCTTTTAATACCATAGTTAGCTTTCTTTAGTATGTATTATGTAGCCATCAGAACTGTATTATACCATTATATGCGCTCCACGTTTTTCGTTTTAAATTTTCTTTGCTGAAGTTGCTGAAAACTTACAATCGTAAATTACCAGAATTTTCTGTACTGTGAGGCAAGCAAAAATTATTTTCTTCTTTTTAGTCCAATTTAAAAACGTGATGTATTAAAAAGTTTTTTTTCTGCTTTTTCAGTGTTGCCAACAAGGGTGCTGATGTATTTTCTAGTACTCGGTTATTTTGTATTCATGTATTCGGATACTTGAATATTTTATGATTATGTATTCGGTTTCTTGGAGGATAATACTCTTAGAACAACTTTTGTTCGGCAACCTATCGAACCTGTCGCCAAATAATTAATATAACTTGGACGCGCCAAGTTATTGATCGAATTGTTTTCTTCTGAATTATTATCAGGTCTTCAGTTAAATACACTTTAAATTTTACAAAAATTTTAAATAATTCAAAAAATCAGCATACTATATGACGTCGATTTATTGTAACGATCTCGAAAAACGTAATTTACAGTACCACCTGGGGTCGAAATACATATATTGCAAACTATTGAATATTGCATTGTCATCCAGTTCTGAGCTATGTTTAAAGTTTCAAGTCTCTAGCTCATCGGAAAGTTGATTTTAAATTGATTGCAAAATTTGTACCGAACAGATAAACAGACAGACAAGAAAGCGAGTTAATAAAAACGTTATAAAAAAGAAAGTAAAAGCGGCATTTACCTCAGATTTGGCCCGCAGCCCTAGGTATCTTTTCTTGAAATTTAAAACATTTGAGTCAATTAAGATTTATTTCCAGCAGATTTATTTGTGCTTATTTCTTGGTTATGAGAAGCTTTTATTTCATGCACCGTTTTGTCTCGCCCCCATATTTATTTTAAATTTCTCTAAACCCTAGCTAGAAAATAATAATCGTTGTTCAAGGAATTATTTCATTAAAATAACACAATAAATTGGTTGTTTGGAAGATTAATTACTTACCCCATCAAAAAATATATTTTTCGAGTTTATTTAGTATATTTTACTCTAAAAATAAACACGCGGCGTTTTTTTCTCAAGTAGTCTGATAAATAAAAATACTCAGAATAATTTTCAATTTATTGACAGTGTCGTACCTATTGATATTTATTGTCTGTGATGAAATCTAGTTATTATAATTCTTATAACTAGTGCAGCTAACTATTGGTGAATTGTTAAAATTGTGCTAAATTTAATAGCTTACCTAGTTTCTTCATATTGTGTTACGTATAACCAAAACTAGAAACATATAAAGGTGTTAAACCTGTTGTTAAAAACTGTGAAATAATCAACTTAGTTTGTACAGTAACCGTTACAATAATTTAGCAGTGTTAATCACTTGTGCATGGCATTGACTATTGTTTATATGTACCTGTAAATTGATAACAGTAGTGAAATTTATATATTTTTATGATTTAATAACATTTGTAATGCAATGAAATTACATCGTCATAATTTAAATCTGTTGTGAGGTTACTAGTGCTATAATATTTTTATTTCTCATTATCTGGGCTGTTTCTCGTTTAAAAACTTCAATTATAATGGTAACCTGTAAAAAATGTTTAAAACCAATTTTAACACCGAAAGTTTATCAGTGTGATGTGTGCACTCTTTATTATCACCCAAATTGTGATAAAATACTTAAACTAAAGAAAAGTGACATTGACAACGGTAAATCAACATTTCTTTGTTGTCACTGCCAAGAACTAAATGCTACGCAGATGTCAGTAGCCCCTGATGATAAAGTTACCTTTGTTGATGCTTTGAGCGACATTAAAACGGAGATTTCGGATCTATGTGCCAAACAAGCGGAGATGCTGAAATTTTTAAATGTTCAGCTTGAAAATCAAAATAAAGTTTTGGATAATATAACTTTAAAATGTGACAAGCTCGCTGACCTTGAGGCCTCAATTCTAAGTAATGCCAATGCCATCGGCAACTTAAAGGAGGATAATACCGCTATTCGAAAGAAGTTATTATCTGTTTCCAATAAATGCAGTTTTCTGGAACGATGTTTAAACTCAAATAAACCTTTAATATACCGTGTACCATCTAGCAAAAATGAAAATTTATATGACATTTTACGAATTATCTGTCAATCATTAAAGTTTGATCTTACTGAAACCAACATAAATACTATTTATCGTGAAAAATCAAGATCTGCTATCAAGGCTATTGTTGTTGATTGGAATAATCAAGTTCAAAAGCGGCAATTTAGAACGTTAGCAACTCAGAATAAAAATTTATTAAAATTGTTTAAAATCAATGATCATAACTACAACATTATAATAACTGATTATCTGCCTAAATATAAACGAGCGTTACTACATGAGACCAAACATTTATTAAAATCCGCATAATTTAATTTTAGGTTTATTTGGGCTTCGAATGGCATAATTTTTGCAAAGAAGGATGAAAATAATGAGACTATTGAAATGACCTCATCAGCTGATTTAGACATGTAAAAAAATTCCTTGTAATTAATATATAATTCGTTTTGTTGTTTATTTATATTTTTGTTTATTTTTTTTTTCTTATATTTTTAGTTATTATACTGTTGTGATGGATATCTACCATCAGAATTGCCGTGGTCTAAAGTCTAAACTTCTGGACTTTAAGCTTAATGCTTTGGATTGTGACTTCGATTTGATATTCTTAACAGAGACTTGGTTCAACGATTCCATCAAAAATAATGAATTTATTGACCAGCGGTACTACGTCATCCGGAGAGATAGAAATTTTGATATTACCGACAAGGTTGATGGTGGTGGTGTGGCTATTCTCATTAAAAAGTCTATTGTGGTTTCTGAGTTGAGCTGTATTGAAGATATTTTTGAAAATATTTGGATCCGTTTGAAAACGGAAGATGGTAAATGTTTAATTATATGTTTGGTATATTTTCCCTCGAATTCTACTAGATTTGACCATTATGAAAAATTTTGTAATCGGATTTCTGACATGATGTTTGTATCTCCTCATGATCATCGATTTGTTATATTGGGTGACTTCAACCTCCCTAGTATCCCTTGGAAGGTAAATTCTAATAATGTTTCACCAAAACTTTCTTTTGGACAAAGTGCGAATCTCTTGTTGGAGACAGCAACACTCACAGGACTTAGTCAGCACAATTTTATCAGAAATGCTAGTGATAGAATTCTTGAGCTAGTGCTTTCTAATCTCGGTCGTAAAGCTATTAAAATAAACCTAGGTAAACCATTGTCTAAAATAGATAGTTACCACCCGCCGTTAGTTGAATATAAATTATTAAGCTACTTACCGTATCAAAAATTAACTATGCCCAATCTAAAAAAAAACAACGAGCGAGTTCACCCTCAACTCGCAAAAAATTTATGTGAAAACTTTTTGTATAAATATCTATTGAATCATTTCAAGCCATTTCGTTAAGGCTCAAAAATCCCTCCATAAAGACGGATGTTGGTCGCTCAGTATTTAAGCTACGTTACATTTTTGGTTCAAAAAGTCAGTAAGTTATAATTCTATTTTGAATTTGGAGGACGAACCTTACTGACAATAATTAAGCATGAGCAAAGTACAGTTCTGCTAAATTAATCACCTAAACCTCCATAGTAGGAAATGGCCACGGCAAACTCACTGAACAAAGCAAAATCAGGTTACAAAAATGATCGTTACAATACTCGTTCAAAATTCTCAAATAAGCATCGAACTCGTACTGTAACAACTCATTTACCGCCCTTGTGGCGCAAATAACTATTACACTTCACAAGCATAATTTGTGGTCCTTTCGCTCGTATGTAATTTTCATTTTCAAAAACACTTGCTGCTGCGGCCATATGTAGCAGATATTTTAACAAAAAAATAAATTAAAGTAGGCGGTTTTTTTTAGATTTTTTTTTGTATTCGGCTCACGATGTTTTTGAAATGCCGGATGATGTTGTATATTGCATGTGTATGCGTAGATTTTGCATTGATTTTACATTTTATTTATTTTTTGTTCTTATCGATATTCACACATACATGCAATATTTTTTGTTCGGCATTTTTGTTTTCGTAACCCGATTTCTATACAATTTTTTACTTACTCCTGCACCCTGATTCTCTAAAAAATAAGATAATTTGTAAACGTGTAAACTTGCAAAAAACAAAGCCTACTTTAATAAATTCGCAATTTGTCTATTTGATTACTATTTCAAATAAAATCGAAAAATTGCGAATTCATTAAAGTAGGCTTTGCTTTTTGCAAGTTTACACGTTTACAAATTATCTTATTTTTTAGAGAATCAGGGTGCTGCCGCTAAAGATGTTTTCATATCAAAAACTTGACTATACATTAATCAGAAGGGAGCTCGAAACACTTGATTGGAATAACGTTTTTTTAAATTGCGGGGTTGATAACATTGTTGATAAATTTTATGAAATTCTCTATAGTTTCACAATACCTACCAATCGTACTAAAGCTAATTTTAAATTTCCTTTGTGGTATTCTAGTAAACTGACCAAATTAATTTATTTAAAGGGTAAATATCACAGTCGTTATCATAAATATAAATTGGCTAATGACTATGTTATTTTTTCCAATCTTAGAAAGTGTGTTAAGATTGAAATTCGTAAAAGTTTTTTAAGTTATGTTAAGTACATTGAGAGCAATATAAAGAAATATCCGAACTTACTTTGGGCATACTCACAATCACTTACAACTAAGTCGCTCTATCCCTCGTGTATGAAACTGGGGGATGTTGAAGGAACTGAGTCGTATCAAATAAGCAATTTGTTTGCTGATCACTTTGAATCAGTGTATGTCGATGAATCAAATCATAACACATTTGAAGCTAATCGCTCCAATTCCGTTCAAAATCATTCTGTAGATTTAATCTGTGAATATGATGTTTTTAGTGTTCTGTCGTCAATTGATATTAAAAAAATAGCCGGCCCTGATAACTTAACGAACTATTTCATTTTTCGTTTAAAGACACAATTAATCAGACAGTTAACCCTCATATTTAACTTATCGTTGAACGATGGTGTATTTCCTTCGATTTGGAAGAAAGCTTACTTAGTCCCAGTTTTCAAAAAACATGATGCGAGTGACGTAAGGAATTATCGGCCTATTTCTATTTTAAATGGTTAGAGCAAAATTTTTGAAAAATTGGTCAACAAAATCATTTTCAATGAGGTTTTTAAGCTCAATTAACCCTTCACAGCATGGGTTTTTTCCGAAACGTTCTACCACGACAAACTTGATGGATTTTTTAAGTTTTGTTTTTAATCATGTTGATAGAGGTGATCAAGTTGATTGTGTATACAGTGACTTTGAAAAAGCTTTTGATACGGTTTCGCACAGTATTCTATTAAAAAAATGTTGTAATATAGGTCTTTCTGTACAAATTCTCAATTGGTTAGAATCATATCTTTTCGCGCGATTACAACAGGTGAAATTTAATGGATTTTTATCTAAAACTATCGTGGCCAAATCTGGTGTACCTAAGGGTTCTACTCTGGGTCCACTTTTATTTCTTATATTTATTAATGACCTTCCAAATATCTTATCTTGCCATTATTTATTGTATGTTGATGATTTGAAAATATATACAAATATTCAAAATTCTAATGATTGTATTCGGCTTCAAGAAGATTTGGATAAACTTTTAATTTGGTCCTCAGTAAATAAACTTAAACTTAATATAAATAAGTGTGTTGTGTTATCTTATACTAGGAAAATAAATCAAATTAGGTTTTCATATAAGCTTGAGGAGCAGATTTTGGATAGAGTTAGTAAGATTAGAGATTTGGGCATAGTATTTGATCCTAAACTAAAATTCGATAATCATATTAATGCTGCTTGTTCTAAAGCGCTTAAAATGCTCGGGTTTATTTTTCGTCGGGGAAGGAGTTTCGTGACCCTGCTGTATTTACTATTTTATTTAAGAGTTTATGCCGCAACTACCTGGAATATGGCCGTCAGATATAGAATCCGTATTATGAGGTTTATAAGGCGCAAATTGAGCGAGTGCAACATAAATTTACCATCTTCTTAATGTACAAATTTGTTCCATTTAGTAATCGCATTAATTATGTAGATAGAATTAGAATTTTTGATTTACAGTCACTCGAAACCAGAAGACTTTTGCTTGACGAGTTATTCCTCTATAAGTTGGTGAATAATTTGTGTGAAGCGTCATCACTGTCATACCTAAATTTCTATGCACCTTCTTATAGAATTCGAGGTGAAAGATTATTTTTCCCCTTTTTTTCTAGAACTAATCTTGGTTTTGCCAATCCCTTATTGGGGCTGCAAATAAATCACAATGAACATTTTGGTAATTATGACCTTTTTGAAGTTTCTTTTAAGTGTTTTAGATCGGCTGTCTTCCAGGCATTTGGCTGAGATTAGGCACTGAAATCTACATATTATCTTGTGATTTAATAGTAGATTTTCTTTACAATAGTATATTTCATTTTCTTAACTAAGTATTTACTTCATGTTTTTGTAGTTTATTTTATATTTTTTTTTCTTATAGTTTATTATTGTTATATTTTTGGTTTTCTTTTTTTCTTATTATTAATATGTATTTCTTTATGTATTGTGAAAAATGTACTAATTCTTTATATTGAGGCGACACGTAACTGGACTTGTTCTGTGTGTTGCCGTGTCATGGAATGAATAAAAATAAAAAAAATAAAAATAGTTTGTAAATTAACTGAATTTGATGGTTTCGTTTATCCGAGTCAGCACTTTCAGTTATTGATTTACGGGATCCACTTCGACATTGAGTAGGGCAGAACCACGTTACTGAGAACCATTCAAAATATCACCGAACAAAACATCCGATATATGGGCACATTTATTGTGGTATACTTTTTCACAATTCGAGCATTTCACTCCCGCAGACCTTCCTTTAGTAACATATTTTTTACATTCCGTACAAACAACCAACATGATAAGATTACTAAAAATGGTGGAAAACTTGCAAAACAAAACCAGGTTTAATTTAATTGTTTTATTTGTTTAGAGACACAGTGCTTATTAATTAAATTATATTTATTTTATAATTTATTGGAGTAGTCTTCACATTGATAGACAGCAAGAGAATGAAAACTCTTGAATTACCTCCTTCGTATCATAGCAAGAAGATAAAAAATGTGGAAGATGCCTATTTGCGCTCATTAACTTCAATTTCATAAATTCAACTCTCGAAATCAGATAATTTTAAGGAATGCGAGGCTGGATAGAATAGAAAGTAAAAAACGACGTAAAGCAAATTTTTATGTTAAAAATAGGGACAACAAACTTTTATGTACATATCCTGAAAAAAAATGTCGATCCACTGTATTAAGGTACGTCTCAAAAACTGTAACTACTGTACACATTTAGTGTTTTTGAAATTTGTATTTATCCATGTTTTTTGAAAATGTTTCCCGAATTGTATACGACTTAAAATTAGGTATATCTTTTCTTGAAACTTAAAACGTTTGATTCAATTAGGATTTATTTCCAGCAGATTTATTTGTGTTTATTTCTTGGTTATGAGAAGCTTTTATTTCATGCACGGTTTTGTCTCGCCTTCATATTTATTTTAAATTTCTTTAAACCCCAGCTAGAAAATAATAATCGTTGTTCATGGTATTATTTCATTAAAATAATACAATAAATTGGTTGTTTGGAAGATTAATTACTTACCCCATCAAAAAATATATTTTTCGAGTTTATTTAACTCTAAAAATAAAGCACGCGGCGCTTTTTTCTCAAGTAGTCTGATAAATAAAAATACTCAGAATAATTTTCAATTTATTGTACATAGCTATTTGTTTGTGTTTTTTATTATTAATTACTTATTTTACAAGGACTTTTATATAATACATACTTAAAGTACTATAAAAATGTTTTTAATCTTAAAATTCATTTTTATTTTTAATTATACAATTTTAATTAAATTTTTTTTAGATTTTATTATGTTGTTTGATATAATTCGGCGTCGAAAATTTAAATGAAAAATAAAATCAATGAAAAATTATTTGTTTTAGGGCGTGATTCCTCCTTAAATGTTATTTAAATTTAAAAAAAAAAAAGATTTTTTATTTTATTTGTCTACTAACTTTTCATACAAATGTACATTTATGTAAGATTTATTGTTAAAGATAACCGAACATGAGTACATAGAGATGTGTAATTTAAATATTGAAATTTAAGTTTTACAGAATGACAAAAATTTAGTTTTGTTAGGTACATACAACAATATAAATTTTTACTTTTTTTTCAGTTTTATGTAAATATGGATTTGTACAAGTTCATAGGTGGATAAAAGTTATACCTATAGAATGGTTTGGTTGTTTTTCACAACAAAATAATTTGAAATGCTTAAAATGTATTAAATGTTCATAATTAGATATTTTCACAATAACAAAAAAAAATTTATTGATTAAGCTGATTCCAAAATTTATATTTTAATAACCTAACGAAGCACTTTATGACGAGTTTTTAATATGTTTTTGGTGCTTTTGTTATGGCCTCCCAGTCTAATTTTATCGTAATTTTCTATCTAAATATTATATAGTATAACAGATTACACAGATTGTGTTTCTCTACGCGTTATGTAGAGAAATATATACAAACTACTTTATATAAATAAATAACAACTGGATCGATGAAATATTTTATTTTATTTAAGTTGTCTTCTTATGAACATACTCATATCTAAATGTAGTCGCTATAAAATCCAAATCAGATATTGTCCGGTATTCTGGAACGACTAAAAATGTACGTTATATTATTTTATTTTGAATCGTGTCCTACATATATTTGAATTAGCCTCGAGAAAAGCCTAAAATAAAATAATTTTAAATTCCAGAATATGGCTGAATATTATTTTATTAGAAATAAAAGGCAGAAAACCGAATGAAGGCCCAATTTTTCCAATGACAAATACGGTTCGCTTGGTTACTGTTCGAATTACATACCAAATAATAACCTAAACAAAACAATTTTACTCGGCGACATAACCAACGGTTACATTTTGGAGGTCGAATAATTTTAATTCGACTAATAGATTCAAAGATGGTTGATAAGTATATAAATAGAGTAAAGGCGCAAAACACAGTTATCACGTCTTGCAAGCTCACCACCTACATATCTCGTAAACTTTTACTTATTATTTTAATGTACCAGAACTACTAGAACTTCTCACGCGTATCACGTTACACACATAACCAAACCCCATATATGACAGCACATTTTTTTTTTCTATACATTTTCCTATTTGTGATACGTGATCAGTGTTTTGTGCTTCTGGTTAATATTAAACAACTCGGTTGTACGTGTTACACTCAAAATATTATTTTGGGGCACTGAAATTCGTTAAACTAAAAAAAGAAAATTGTCTTTTTAGTTTGATCTGTAGAAATTATTAATTTTGACTTGCCATTGTCATCATAGTAAAAAACCTACATTTGATCTGAAAGCACTAAGAATATTACAATCGAAAAATATCCGGACATTTGAACTTAAATCTATTGAAACTATATTTGAAATCCAATCCATTTTAGAGAGGGCCCCATTTAAAAATTGTAAATCTGCTATCCAAATTAAAAAAAAAAAAATTTAACCCCTAGACAGACAGCGGTTTAATAAATCCGATTTAGCTAACTAAACTCTTTCAAGTGCATACTCTAGAGCAAAAAAACGCATTTAGCTAAAATTGAAGTTGACATACTAGGAATGTACTAAAAAAATCAAGAAATCCATTTTATTAAATCGCAGTATGAATAGACTTCCTTGTGAATTTTATCAGTGGAGTGTTAAATTGCGATACCGATGTCGTTTGTAATTTTTCAAAATATTTTTTGAAAACAAAATTTATTTTTGCTTTTCCCACTATAACGAAGTTATATTGGGTAAGTATTGTAATCGCGAAAAAATTGTGTTCCAGATTTTCACATTTCAGTTACACATTTTTATTATTTTTGTTTTGCCTCCCTCTCACAATAATATGGATAGTTTTGGTCGAAATTTTGTACAAAAATAGATTTTAATAATAAGCAGTTTGTGTTAACTTTGAGGGCCATTGCAGTGTTTCTCAAACGTTGTCCTACTGCGGCCCCCTGAAATCGGAAAAGTAAAATCCAGGGCTCCCAAAAATTTTATGCAATAATAATGAATTTACAGCTAAGCATTTTGGGTATTTTAGTTCAAGGATCTCAGATGTCCGGCGCAGCTTATCAATTGTAATCCATATCCATATTCCGCAATTAAAAAAAAAATGTACTACCAACCAACCCAAAATATTCCTTCAGCGTCATCCGATTTGAAGGATTAAAAAATAATTTTACGCAAAAATTGTAGAATTCTAAAAAACTACTAAACATTTTGAAAACTTGAAAAGTTTCGGCATAAGGAACTATGTATTAAAAATTGGATGCTTTTGTAAAAACGCTGGTACTAAATATTTTAACTGGACATATGAGTAGAGCAGAACAGTTAAAGAAATAACTAACTAAGGTTAAAGCTAAACATTTTTGAGCTGACTATTCTGGATATACGCTTCATTTTTAATTTTAGCGTCAAATGGGTTTTACTTAGGTATTTAAACCAAATTTGGATTTAATTCTTCTGAATTATTCAAATATGAAAATTCTGGAAATACTTGAAACATTAAAAAAAAACTGAGTTTTCTGTACAAAATTCAGAGTAAGCAATTTTTATGTCTAAAATTTGCAATTTTATTTATGACGAGTTTCTTCTCAGTAGATGATAGTAGTTCAGTTTTTTTTAATTAGATCAGTTTTTTTGGTCCCAAAGAACTAGGCGAAAATTACTGAACTTTTGAATTACCGGTTTTCGGTAATTTTTTAATTGCAATATCCGTAATTTACCGAAAAATTCACTTTTCTAGAAAAAAAAATATTCCTCCTTCCTTAATAAATTCTAGTTTATTTGCCAGAATTTTTCCATTATATATTTGTATTAGTAATTTGATGCATAAACTTTGGTTCTTAATTTTTACAAAATTGACCGACCTCTCGCTAAAAATAAAAATAAACATTTAATTTGAATTTTTCATTTGTTCGTTTTAAATCTCAAATCTCTTAAAAAAATCGTTGGTCTATAGTTAAAGCCATTTTTGATAATTATAAAAAACAGACCAAATGTTTATAATATACTAATTAAATAGTATAGGCATAAAGCACACAGTAATAGAAAAAAAGAGAGCAACAAAGTCATCCGTTCCAAGAGAACATATAGTGGGCGCGAAGAATATTTTTCTAAATAAATTTTTAACATTAGAAGTAAAAATTTGTAATTAGTCGTTACAAAAGCTGAAAAAGAAGGTAAGTGATTTTGTTGTTTTGCTTAGACATATTAAATGATGAAATCTATAAACGATTTGATAAAACAGTGAATGTAATATATGTATTATACATAAGAATAAAAAACAAATTTTAAATAACAAAATTTCAAAATTAAAAGTGAAAAGAACAATGTAATTAACCTGACTAATTTTGACATACCAGAAGAGTGTTTTATGATCTGGAGTTTTGATTCTAAATTTAGTTTTCCATTAGAAAACAAGAAAATTCCTGTTATGGACGTATTAGCGGAAGTAGAAAAGATGCTATCAATGGACAATACGAATCAAACTAATGAAAAAAGAACCAAAATTACAGACCATATAACACAATATTTTCCAAAAAAAATCAAAAAATTTCAAAAAATGATTTAGTGACACTTAAAGCCAAAAAAATTACCAATACGTTTTTGAAAGACCATGACCAAATTATTGTTACAAAATCAGACAAAGGTAATAAAACAGTTTTGATTGACAAAAACATTTACGAACAAAAAATGACTGACTTACTTAATGATACAATATATGAAATTATACAAAAAGACCCGACACACAAAATTAATGTGAAATGTAACAAAATAATTAACGAATTAAAAAATAAAAATTTAATTAGTAATCAGATTAAATTATCTTTAATAATTTATAATCCGATTACAACATGAATTTATGGTTTACCAAAAATTCACAAAATTGATGTTCCTTTTCGTTCAATTGTATCAACCATTAATTCATCGGCTTATTTGTTTTTTGTTGTAAAATTCTGAAATATTTGGCTCGTGTAAGCAAATTTACCATAAATTTTCTTTTTGTATTTAAAGATTTAATTGAAAATATTACAGTTAGTGAAAATAAAATGCTAGTATCATTAGATGTAGTTTCATTGTTTACTAGTGTGCCATTAGAAATTTCAAAAAATGCTATTTCTGAAAGATGGGATGAAATTTCTACGGATTGCAAATTAACAAAAATTGAATTTTTTAACGTGTTAGACGTATGCATATTTGAAAACAATTACTTTAGATACCAAGGTGTTCTTTATAAACAAAAATTCGGGTTAGCAATGGGTAATCCTCTTTCACCGATTTTGCAGATATAGTGGTAGAAAAATTATTTAAACAAAAAATGCCTCTATTTGGATTTATAGCCATCATTTATATTTAAGTATGTGGTTGACATAATTTTATCGACCGACGGTTGAATTCGATTTAACGAAAAACTAAAATTCACAGTAGAAAAAGAAAACATTAATTCGTTAACATTTTTAGATTTAAAACTATATAGAATTGAGAACAAAATTAAAACAGAATGGTACAAAAAGGACATAGCTTAAGATACAATTTTTATAATTGCAAACAAAATTAAATAATAAATCTTCAGACACATATTCGAAAACAAAAGACCAAATTCCATAAGAAATGAAAGATGGTTAAAGTAAAACAAAAACCCAAAGACTAGATCAACATAAAAGGGATGTCACTAATCTAACAAGACAACACGCTTCACAACAGGCTCAGTTTTGGTCGGGCTTTGTGAAACATGTGAAAGAAAAGAGTCACGAATTTGATTTTGATAACGTTATAACTTTAGATTCAAAATAAAAAATTTTCGGTGTCTTCACACATCGATTCACACACTCATCAAATACTATACAATAAATAGCTCTGGTGAATTGGGTTATTTTCCCCTTACATGGTCTGCTGAAGCAATCACAGCATGACAATTGACCAACACGAATAACATAACACAAAATAAAAATCACTCAACTCGTGCAGTGAGAAGAAAATAAATAAACATAATTGTTTCAACTGTTGAAGAGGACAGTCGATAAAATTGCATAATTCAAATTGTATATTCCGTGGGATCCGCTTGAAACGCGATATTTTAAAACGCGATATTTCAAAACGCGATATGACGAAACGCGATTAGGTACAAAACGCGATATTTCAAAATGCGATATTTCAAAACGCGATATGGTACAAAACGCGATATTTAAAATTAAAATTCTAATATAATAATAAAAATTAAAATATTAATAATATTACTTTAAAATAATAATAATTATTAATCTTCCTTCATTTAACAAAAGTTTCCTTCACCAAAATGATGAAATTGAACATATTATACGATTATAACTAGGAAAACGCGTTTTGAAATATCGCGTTTTGTACTATATCGCGTTTTGTACCATATCGAGTTTTGAAATATCGCGTTTTGTACCATATCGCGTTTTGAAATATCGCGTTTTGAAATATCGCGTTCTAAAATATCGCGTTTTGTCAAATCGGGTTTTAAAATATCGCGTTTCAAATGGGACCCATATTCCGTATATCTCGTTGCTGTTTTAACTGAAAGTACTTACATATAACAACAATTCATTTCAAAGTAAATCGATTATTTTGAAGGTAAAATGTGCTCGTATAGCGAAATGTATTAAAGTGCAGGTATTTATGGTGTTTTAGCTAATAACAAAAGTTTTTTGTGAAAACAAAAAAATAAATAAATTTTATGGCGTGCAAAAATTATTCAAATAAAATAAATCGGTCAGGTTTAAGAGTTACTTGTAGTGATTGTAATTCAATTATGCATGCAAAATGTGTGAATGTGATGGCAAACCAAATTGAAGCCATAAAAAATGAGAGAAAATCGTGGACGTGCTTAGATTGTGTAAATAATATAAAACCAACTTGTTCCACAATTGTTATAGTAGAAGAGGTTGTAATGATTAATGATAGTGAAAATTTTGATAATCTGGATTTCAGTAATACCGCTGAATCATTAAAACTCATTTGTAAGTTGATAAGTGACAAATTCGCTCAATTCAATAAAAGGTTTGATACTATTGATAATTATTTAAAGATTATTGATAATCTAAAAAATGAATTGCAAGAAAAAAAACTGGATCAGCTGTATAGAAATGATTCGATTGAAATAACTGGGTTAAAGACAACTGATAATGAGGTCATGAGAACAACGGTGTCATTTTTTACTGATGTTCTGAAAGTCAACGTGCATTTCTGCGGCTCATTGTGTTAAAAACAAGTTCGATTCTGCTAAAACAGCTAAAATTATCGTAAAATTCCAAAATAGAGATCGACGCTTTCAGATTCTTGCGTCCAGAAGGAAATTAGAAAATATTTCATCTGATTTTCTGGAAATGTCTAAAAATTCATCAGTGCACATAAATGAAAGTCTTACCGCATTTAAGAAGCAGCTGTGTTGGAAGGCCCGCCAAGTTAAAAGGGGTTATAATTATAAATATTTATGGACGCGTAACGGAACAATCATGTTAAGGAAAGTTGACGGTGGTGAAATCAAAATCATTAATACTTTTTCTTTGTTTGATCTTAGTTTTAATCATTAATGTTCAATTTTGATGATCTAGACCAGGATAGTTCGATGACGATGATTTCAACATTTTCATAGATGAGTATAATAATCAATTAAAAGTTAAATTTTTTTCTTTATTACATGTTAATATTAGAAGTTTGCGATCGAATCTTAACTTGCTTCTAGTGAATTTGGCAACCTTGAATGTAGTACCTGAGATAGTTTTGGTGTCTGAAATTTGGATCAATTCTAATGAAACTAACCTATGTATATCAAATAAATAGATACAAATTTTTTGTTTTATGCAACGATCAAGAAAGAGCAGGAGGGGTTGCCAGTTATGTTAAAGAATCAATTTCGGCAGAAGCTACTTATCATCGTCTGGCTACAGCGGATTGCTTAGGTATAAAATTCACATATGAAGGGAGTGAGTACCAATGTCTTGGTGAATATAGATACCATAAATTTAGTATAGACCAGTTTGTACACGAATTTGAGGTATTACTTCAGTCATATAATAAGGCTAAATATTTTATAATTCTAGGAGATTTCAACATCAATACTCTAAGTAGTAATTCTCAAATAGACAATTATGTTTGTACGATAACCTCTTTTGGTTTAAATTCTTTACTTGCTTTACCAAGACGAACATTAAATGGAAGTTCAACTTGCATTGATCATGTATTCTCGCGCTAAATTGATAGTATATATTAAATGCCAAGTTTGTAACCTGTCGATTATTGACCATAATCCTCTTTTGGTAATTGTGTCTCAAATTGGTAGTTCAAATTCCAAACCCATTAAAAATACATATTCTCAGAAGAATTTCATAAATTACGACAAATTAATAACCAATCTGGATGCCCAATCGTGGTTAAATGTTCTCTCAATCAATTGTGCAAACATTGGATTAAAAAATTTTCTACAAATATTTCATAAGTGCATAAAAGATTCGGAATATTGTGTCAAAAGTATAAATAAACACACAAAATTGAAACTTTGGATTTCAAATTCTTTGTGTGCCTTAATTAAATGTAAAAATCGGCTTAGTAGGAAAGCTAAGAAGCATCCTAATAACTACAAACTATGCGTAAGGTACTAGTAGTAGTAAAATGCCTATTTCAATAATTTGTTAAATGCTACAGCCGGTAATTTAAAAAAACAATGGAATGTAATAAATTATTTTCTGGGTAATTTTAAAAAACAGTCGTTTGTGAATAAAATCACAAGCTCAGATGGTTCAATAGTCATGAATTTATTTGATATTTGTAACGTTTTCAACAACCATTTTACGACTATTGCTAGTAGCACTAGTACATCTAATTTACTTTCACTTCAAAGATATTTCTGAAGATGAATTGTTGCAAAGTAAATGCTCTGTTAAAAACAAAAAACTGTGGAAACCGATGGGTTGAATAGTGAAATAATTAAAAAAACGCGGGTAACGTTGTACATGTAATTGCGCATATTTTTAACATCAGTATGAAATCGGGAGTTTTCCCAGACGTGTTAAAAACTGTTTACGCAATGCCGTTATTTAAAAGTGGATCTCATACACTCGCTACCAATTTTCGTCCCATTAGCTTCCTATCGGTACTGTCGAAGATTAGTAAGTAAGAAAAAATACAGTACACGGCTCTAGGGTTAATCTCCCTTTGCGTAAAGAAACTTGCTCATAAAAAAACACAAAGAGAAAAGGGCAGAATAGTGATCGATTTATTTTCTTTTATAAAGAGTAGTAACTAAAATTCATTACTACACAACTAAATACATTAGGGAGCGAAAAATAAAATAAAAATCCAAATTTTAAATTTGTTCACTGACGTCCAGTTGACTTGAACGGTACAACTTTTAATTGTACACTTATAGCTATTAATTGATTCATTTTCCATTAAAATTCATCATCTGCTGATCATTTCGTACCATTTAGTAATTTAACTTTGAAATTTCAGCTGAAAGTCATTCAAAAATGCTTTAATAAGTACATATCTGAATGTCATATTTTACGCTCTTTGAGAATCCGGAATGAAAAATCAGGGTTCCTGTAAAAAAAAATGAGATATAATATAAATAACCTTGAAAACAAATTTCAAGGTCAAACTTAAAGTCTCAAGTCGATTGCCCCCTTAAATCATAAAACTTTGAAATAGGTATTTTTTTTTATTGGCAGCTCTCGAGACGAAATATTTCAGTGGGCCTTTCAAAATGGGACACCCTGTGTATGTGCAACGCTTAAAGTCTAAATAATCAAATAAAATAAAATTATGCAGCATTTTATGCAGCATGATATAATTAATTATGATTAAATTAACTGTCTCAAGCATCAAATATTGAATAAGTATGTACAGGGTGGTCATTTTGTAGCATACTATAGCTATCAAAAAGCTCTTGTTAGGTTTGTGTTGAGGGAGAGATGGGATTGGTTCGAAAAACCAGCATAAAACAGAAAAGGTAATACATTTCATTAGGAAATTTATAACATTAGAACTTCGCTGCTGTAGTCATAAAATTGGCAGGATGCAGGATTTGCCCTGTGAGCTGAATAGCAATAAAACGCTTAGGATGTTTACTGCAGTAGGTTGGAATAAAACATACAAAAACGCATTCAATTCGCCCGCTATTTTAGGTATAGCTTATTCTTTGCTGTTTATATGATATAGATTTCAGTCATTTACAAGCTGTCCTTAACTAGGTATCAAATTTTAAGAGATGGATGTTTCAAAGAAAAATGAAAAAGTGTCAATGTTATGAAAATGATTAATTCGGCTTGGGGAGATAATTCTGTTGGTGCGTGAACTGTTAGAAAGTGATTTACGAAGTTTCGTGGTTCGAGTTTTAACTTTGAAGAGAACCACAGACAGGTCCTGAAAAACAGTTTGAAGATGAAGAAGTTCAAGCTTTACTTGATGAAAACCCATGCCAAACTCAACAAGAACTTGGAAAATAGTTAAATGTTACTCAAGTAGCAATTTCATATCGATTGCATGCAATGGAAAAGATCCACAAGCTACGAAAATGGGTTCCTCATGAGCTAACCGAACAGAACAGAAATCGCAGAGTCGACATTTGTTTGAATTTGTTTTCTCGTAACAAAAAAAAAAAAAAAATGTTTTGCACAAAATCGTTACTGGAGGTGACAAGTGGATTCTATGCGATAGTCCTAAACGAAGAAAATCATGAGTTGATCCAGGTCTGTCATCTCCATCCGTTGCAAAGCCCAACATTCATGCCAAGAAAAAAATTGGCTAATGCATTAGAGAAATAAGACCATTCACGGGCCAAGGAACGCGATCTGTTTGTTGCTTCATGACAACGCCCGATTGCACACATTAAAAGCAACCCAGGAAGTTATCTTTAGCTTGGACTGGGAAGTTCTCCAGCATGTGGCATAATCTCCTGACTTGGCCCTTCCGACTACTGCTTGGTTACATCGATGCAGTCTAATTTGTTCGACCAGCGGTTCTCAAAAGTGAAGATGTCCGAAAATGACTCCATGAATATTTTGCCTACAAACAGCTAAGTTTTTATTGCGAGGACATCCATCAGCTACTCGATTGATAACTTGCGCCGCAAGATGGCGAACTCGCCTAAATGGGAATCTGGTCATTAATAACCCGTTGCTGAAACTGGATGGTAGTAGGTTTCAAGATGGTTTCTTGGTGGGTTCCACTACCCTTACTGAACTATGCGAAATTCCTTGGGCATTCTTTCCACATGGACTAATGGCTGTGAGCTGAATGTAAACCCCAAATGAAGTAACTGTGATTAAGGAAAGTGTATACTGGTTGAGGTACAAAGCAATATCAGCCAGTGATATTAGCTCCTCACGTTCAAATAGTTCACAACTTTCTCCTATCTCTTAATAAGATGACAGTTCAACATCCATCTAATATGAGTGCCAGGGCATTTCAATAGTACAGGGAAAATAAAAGCCGATGAACTTAGTTTCCTCTCACATGGCTACTGTCACAGTTGTGAAGACGAGGAGGAGGAAGATACAGTAATCTATCTACTTTGCACCTTTCCTCGACTGGCTCAATATAAACTAAAATTTCTAAATTTTCTAATCAAGAGCCTCCAGCGATTTGCCAACAGCTCAAAATGGTTTCAATAAATAGGTAAATAATAATAATTTGTGTTATGGCTAAAAGCGAGTTTGGGTCTATTGTGTCTAACCTAACCTATGCCGTTTACGTTTTAAATGAAAAAAGTATGTAGTTCTACATCACATATCTGTAATCGTTTTAGAGATAATCAAGATTCAACTGTAATGTTAGTCACTTTGAATTTCATTTATAACTTAAAATCTATATTACTCACAAATTACTCAAATAAACGTTTTCTTATCGCAAATTAATTAGTTTATCAAACACATGAATCAAATGAAATGTTGGAAATGAGCACCCCCATCCATAATGCAACATTCAACTCTACTTCTAAATGAATTACGTAGGTATACTCTCCTAAATATACCTGGAGTATTACGTATAGTATCGCAAGCATTTCTAAGGTTCTCCAGATTTTGTATAGGTTCTACATAAAATATTGATTTTAGGTGCCCCCACAAGAAAAAGTATAAAGGATTTAAATCCGGAGATCTTGTAGGCCATTCTTCGTTTGGTCTTTGAGTTTAAACACCTCGACCTATCTATCGATCGACAGACATTATAGGTATTCAAAAATTCGCGAGCCATTGTGCTGAAGTGAGTTGGGCCGCCATCATCCATAAAGCATGAACCACATTCTATTTCTGACCGTAACTGGTACGTTATCTAGCAATTAGGTAGATCATCTTCGAGAAAACTTCTATATGCAGAAAGAAACACAGGATCAATTAAATAATTGTCCATAATTCACATCCACATATTTAACGAAAATTTATGTTGGAAGTTATTTTGCTTTATTGCATGTGGGGTTTCCTTACACCAAATATGACTATTGTGGAAATTCATGATGGTGCCTTTTGAGAAATTTGCCTCATCAGCAAAAAGCAGCTTACATATAAATAGCGGATTTCTTAAAAATGTTCTGTGAATCTATTGACAAGGTTTCAGGAAATCACGTGACAATAAATAATTCCAACAAAACGTTGAATCTGATGGGGGTGTAATTGTTCTTCCCTTAAAATTGTCCAGAATAGCTTTGGACTCACGAGCTATTTTTATATGCCCGTCTTGGGTTGTTCTGCCATTTTATTGAGAACAGCTTCCTCTAGTTGTTATCGGCCTTCCTGGCACACTTCTTTATTTTAAGGAACTATTTTCCCTAAGTCTCTGATGGATTTTCATAAAGGTCAGAATATTGGGTTCTCGGCGATTGAAGTACCTCTCGCTATGAATGTGCCTGACATGTATACAGTTCATCGGCAAGTCCGTTAACAAAATGCAAATCTGCCATTTCGAAATTTGTGTAATTGAACGTTATTAAAAATAATTAAATAATGCGATACCGAATTGTTGTTAAATAATGAACTGGTTCATGGTAACATTAAAACGAAATGCTCAGCACAACAAGGCTCAGTTCAATACAGATGATTTTATTGTTGTTCTAACTTAATTTTAGTTTATTGGAATAATAAAGATTTTTTTCTTACATTTTACATAAAAAACTATTGAAGCTTGATGTTATAATTGCATTTATGCAAATTAAAGATTTATAATTTTTCTTTTTTAGTCTAATTTCAATTAATTATTTAATTCGTGTAATAATTAATTCAAATTAGAGTAAAAAAGAAAAATTATTAATTCAAACATTACGTTATATTCTGGTATAATCCAGATATAAATATTTTACGAAGAGAAGAAATTGCTAAAAGTCTGAAATTCAATTTCATTTCATCAGGCTATAGCGACTGAACTTATTACCCTGATTTTTTAAGTTCAGTATCCTGATGAGATGATTGAAAAGTGATATATTTTGAATTGCAGAGTTTTAACAATTTCTCCGCTTCATAAAAATTATTTAATTTGCCTACACAGGAATGGAGATTTCACACAGTGACGAAAATTTGTAAGGGAATTTGGTTGTGTTAGTATAATTCGCTAACTAAATTAGAGATGTTCACATCTTTTTTAGTATGAAGTGTATTTATTATCCATTTAACCATATTATTGGCCCGGTGTTTAATAAACTAATTAGTTTGCGAATTAAAAAACGTTTATTTGAGTGTGAGGTAATAGTTTTTAAGTTACAAGTGACGTGCAAAGTGACTAATTTTACAGTGGAATCTTGATTATCTCTATATCAGTTACAGATAACCGAAAACCTCCCGAATTTATTGTACTAACTTAAGAGTCACCTTACTTAGTTTTATTTCCAATTACATAATATATTGTTATAGTTTCGAAGACACAACAATAAATACAGTAATTATATTTTTGCCAGTAAGCGACATTTTTGTATAAATGAGCTGACAATCATTAAATAAAAGCATTAATAAATTTGATTAAAAACAAATCGTTTTCGACAGATTAGTCAGATAAATCGCTGATAACAACAAGTGATTATAACATCAGTAATTTTATAGATTAGTCAAGGAAACGCCAGAAAAACTTGGTTCGCACATGTGTTGCAGTTCTTCATTTGCATGGCTTCCAATCCCTTTTTGACCTTCTCTCAAAAATTAAGTCAATTTTATTTTATTTTTTTTAATTTGTGATACACTTTCACAATTAGCATCGGATAATTTAATTAACAAATCATTTTTCTCATTTCGATATTAATCATTTCATTTAGGAAGGATTCCGTAAACAATGAAAATATTGATACAATTCCAATAAAATGTATCAATTTGTAATGCACCATTTAGAGGACAATTTTACAGTAAACAAGGTACCTAAAAAAATACCAAATAAGTATAAAGATATTTACTAGAAATTGTTCTAGAGGAATCATTTACATATTTTTGTACGTTGCCATTGCCGCTTGGTTCAAGAGAAATTTTGCATCAATTAATAAATTTAAATATTATTGCTGTATGATTTCTGCGAAGCATCCTTTTCCCGTTATCTGTTTTAATTTAAACAAAAATTCTTGATCAAAAGCAGCTCCCCCGTTCTTACAAAAAATAACTTATTTTTAAGTTTATTGACATCTTGCGACTTTATACGATATTTTTTCAAAAAATTTTAAATTAATTTTAATTAAATCAAAAATTTTGTTCACGTTTAACATTTTTTTTAATAGTGAATTAATTTATTTTATGTATATACAATATAAAAACTTCTACTTGTATAAAATAAATTAATTCACAATTAAAGAAAGTTTTAAACTCGAACAAAGTTAATTAATATTAATTTAATCTTAATAATTGTATTTGTATTATTTGGAAAACATGGTAATTTACCTAATAAATTTGTATTTATGATGTGATTTGTGATCGGTTTTATTTAGAGCTACTATTTTGGTTGTTTTTTAAAAAAGATGCTCAACAAATTGTTGGACAGTTTTTAAGTTACTTATGAATATAACTAGAAATTCGAAATACAAGAAAAAGTTAATCAAAATAATGCCCCGTATTCACGAAACGTCAATTAACAAGAACAAAATATTAATTTCAATTTAAACTCAAAGTAACATTTTTGAATATGAGCATACAAGTACAATTATGTATTGGGAAAAACGTTTAAGAGTCTGTCAAAATCGTATGAATTTTTGAATTCTTGCTTTTTTAAATGATTATTACGGTTGTTTGTAGTTGCTGGATTACAAAAAATTGATATGTCATGAATTCGAGTATGAAGATTTTGAATTTGAAATAATACTTAAAAGGGTATAATTCGAGTTATTCCCTTATGTCATATTGCCACAGATTTATTCTACATTAACATTACCTATGAAAAGCTAAAATACATTAAGATAAACCGCACAGATGCCCTTAAAATATGGTGAAGATTCTTACGTATTTATGTTATTATATTGAAAGCGGTGATAGAATATATAATTCGTTACCGTTTTGCCAGTATGCATATCTTATAAGATGGCAAAGATATAAAACCCTAATTCAAATTTATAGTTTTACCATAATCTGATAAAAATAAAAATGAGATCCATACGTTTCTGGCACTATTTTTGATTGGGAAATGTCTTTTCTTTAAATACGAATAATAAAATTTAGTTTATTGATACTTATCCCAAAAAACGATACAAAGTCTCTGAAGTGCTGATTTTGCAACTATTCTTATTGGCCCAATGTTTTAATCGAATTAAACAGAAAATTAAACAAAAAAAAAAAATTTTTTTAGGTATTGGTGAAATACTAATATTTTTTACTCAGAATATCACCTTAAACGTAATACCGTCAGTGCCATACCGGCTATTAAATTTATTACTACTAAATTTCGAGGGAAAACAAAATATCGAAAAGGTTTTTCCGATTCCGTTTTTATTTTTGGTTTTGATTTCTTTATGGCGAAGGATAAAAGAATAAAAATTATAATGGTCATGGAAGTAGTGTTACATATTCGTAAAATATTTAATTATTTCGGTATAGCATTACAATATTTTGGAACAATTGAAACAAAACCAAAAAAAAAATTGGGTCTATCCGACTCTCGGACGACACTTTTCCCAGAAAGCATCCGTTAAAAATAAACAAACGAACCATTTATATTTTACAAACAAATTTCGATATTTTGTTCTAGGCACAATATGTCACGGCTTTTCTTAAATTTGGAAACTTTTTCCCCAATATCACAATTCGTCACGACAATATAATTCTTCTACTCTCATACCGCCAAATCACGGACTCATAACTAATGTTAGATTATTTAGAACTGACACGTGTTGAGCAGCAATCAAAGTCGCATTCGCCATTTTTCATCATCGACCTTCAACAATTAGATACAGTTATACATCTCTAGTATACCGTTGAAAGTCCTTAAGAATGTAATTTACTCCATTCAGATAGCATCCAAAATGTTCAAAAATTTATTTTCTGAAACTTTGTGCAGTTTGTTCAGATCACAATATTATGTGAGCAACGTGAGGATTTGCCGATCTAATTCTTTACTCAGTACTTCAGTCTGAATAGCTGTGGAATATTGGAAAATACAAAATCAGAATTAACGTTACGTTAATTATCATTTGTTACCAAATCCCACGTCCTTGTCATATACACTATGCGAAATAGCTATATGGGACAAAGTAATTTGTACTGTTTTCTTCAAAAGCATTTCGCTGATTTTATTTTACGATGTATGGAACAATTTGTCAATGCTTACTCAACAATCTGAAGTTAAAATTTTCGTTCGTCCCTTTCTCGTAATACCGTTATGTTGATTTAATGTTTTTAACAACCGCCAGTTGAAGGAAATAGCTATATGGGACAAGTGCGGTTTTTGATAATAAAACCGTTTTGTTGTTAATTTTAATATTGCTCTTATTGTTATTATTTTATCTCTAATTAAAAAAAGAAAAAGGAATTATTGTCTGCATTAAAAAAATAATTTTTTATGAATCAATAGCAATTTTTAAAGAATTATGCCACGAGAAACGCAACTTTTGACCGATGAATGGGCAAGGATCTTTTGCTATAGCAAATCTGGCGTTCCCTTTCGTCAGATAGCCACAAAACTACATAGAAATTAAAATACCATCAACAACTTTTAAAAAAATCCCCAAACATACGGCACAGTAAAAAGACCAGGACCAGAGTCTAAAGTTGTCGTAAGAGGTAAAAGGGAAATAAAGCATCTTGCAGTCAGGAAAAATATCAGTCCATCCCAAATAAAGCGTGACTTGTGTCTAGACGTCTTTAAACGAAGGATACAACAGATTTTAAAAGAGAATATTAATCTGAAATATCAGAAGCGAGTGCGTAAACCTAAACTTCTGTTACGCCATAAATTGGTGAGAATGGAGTTTGCTAAAAAATTTAAATTTTGGGATGAAGAGTGGCAATCAATAAATTTTCGGATGAAAAAACATTTAATTTTGATGAACCAAATGAATGCCAGAATTATCTGCGAGATTTTCGTGAGTCACCTCAAACGCGTCATTCCCGCAAATTTCAAAGAGGGTTACTTATGACATGGGGTGGTTTCTGCTATCAGAGCAAGACCCCAATTTGTTTTGTTTCCCATAAAATCAATGCGGGGAAGTATGTGCAGTTAATAGACGACGCTTTAATAAATTTGGGGGGGGGGGGGGGGGGGAATGTACGGTGAAAGTTGGACATTTCAGCAGGATAATGCACATATTCATGCTGTGAAGTGCAACATGAATTTTTTTCAATCACTAAATATACCAGTATTGCAGTGGCCTGTTACTAGTCCGGAGTTAAATCCAATGAAAAATCTCTGGAGCATTCTTAGCTAGGGAGTCTACAAAAATGGACGTCAATTTAATACTTTAGCGAAGCTTAAGACGGTTATTCAAGAGGAATGGGCATACATTGACGTTTCTGTTTTCCAAACGTTAATAAACTCATGCCACGTTGATTGATGGATGTTATTAATAATAATGGAAGTCATAGAAACTACTAAAATGCACTTATTGTTACTATTTTTTTATTAATGAATAAAATAAATGGATTTTAAATTTTGTCCCATATAAATATTTCCTTCGACCATTGAGAATAAATTGCTATAAATAGCGATGTAGGCACCATGAAAACTAACCGAACTAAAATCTGTACGCCCTCTGCATTGGCAAATATTCTGATGCAAATGAAAATAAAATAAGAGGTTGCTTATTAAAAAAAAAACAAAAAAAACTTGTCCCATATAGCTATATCGCCCAGTGTAGCATTTCATTTTATATATCTCCCAGCACTCCTAAACCTGTGCCATCCTAATGGCGTGGTATTATTTTAAAGTCTCCCATACTAATTTGCTATTAGGGGCATTTGCATTTAAATCTCACATAAAAAAATGTAAGATATAATTTTTGAATCATATTTCTGTTTCTTTTAAATCTGGGCGTGAGCAGATTTGTGTTTTGCATTTTTTTAAATAATCTTTTGAGCTATTTTTAATTTTTCTGTCATAAACGTTACCTTAAAATACGTTATTCGTTATTTTTAAAATTATTAATTTGAAAATACAAAAGATTAATATACCATTTGGAAGTAGACATATCACCAATGTGAATAAACGTCGATAAATTAAATTTATATTTTTGAATTTCACAATTTATCTAAAATAAGTAAAGTAACGTTTATGACAAAAAAATTCGTTTTTTTCAAATAAAAGCCCAAAATAATTTAAAAAAATACATTTTCATAAATGTCTGTATTGTGATCAAATACTTAACTTATACCCGTTAAAAATTATCTGTTAAATGCTAAGGGGACAAAAATAATGCTTGGGGACAAAAACATGTGAGATTTAAATGCAAATGCCCCATTAAGATTTATATACCACTTTGAATATCAAAAAAATGTATTACTCAGAAATAATACCTTTAAAGGCGATTTTATTAAAGCAATTCACAAATAATGTATCGATCAACAGATCGTTGAAATTTCAATCATTAAAATGCCATAAAACGTCACAGAATTGTTAATGCCCAAAATGTCAATGTCATAGAAACGGGAATATCTTGCTATATTTGAAAGCTCACTAGACATAATTATTTTTAATTGTTGATAATATTATTTGCCACCAGCAAAGTATTTTAGGTAAATTTAGAAATTTAAATTCCATATTACACGGTAATCTATTCATTTTATCTTGAAGACACCTAGGGAACAATTGCTGGAATTTGCAAGGTGTATTAACTGTAGAGAAATATTTCTTCGGAAAGTTCGATATTACCTCGGTAAACAGATAAACAAATGTATATTACTCCTTTTTGTTAAAATGACTCCCACGCAATGCTTCAATCGACTTCAAATTTTGTGAACAAGTAGATGATGAATTGTCAAATTTATCATCAACACAACAAAAAAATCGTCGGTCCCGTTTTTGAGAAAATCTGTTTGGCATTTTTCTCTTCCACTGCAACCCCCTCTATTCTATCCCCGAATGGACCTAAAAGTTAACACAAACTGCTTATTACTGAAATCTATCTTTGTACAAAATTTCGATCAAAACTATCAATATTTGTGAGAATGGGTGGCAACACGAAAATAATAAAAATGTGCGACTGGAAGGACGGACGGAAGGACGGACACGACATTTCTCTAATCGGTGTTTCGGGGTCCTGGTAACCTAATTCGTCGAGAAATGTGAAAATCTGGAACAAACATTTTTTCGCGATTACAATACTTACCCAATATAACTTCGTTATAGTGGGAAAAGTAATAACTAATAAAAATATGTTATCTGCAGACATAAAATACCTCATATATGTTAATTATCTTGAACAGGTTTACGTATATATTACGTACGTCAATTATTTCATTTTCACAAAATGTACAGCACTCGATAGGGGAATCCTGCAGACAAGAGACATCGTACAAAATTAGTCAGTGACTAATTTACTCAAAACTTTTATCTCGCTAAAATTTTCGAATCGAAAAAAGGCTTTGTCGCATTGCATAAAGTCAGACATCCATATTTATGTCTTGTTTGCGAAGGGTAAAGAAAACAAAAAATTTAAATTTGTATAATTTTGTGTGGTATACGTAAATTTTTTTAGATTGTGTTATCCCAGCCGAAAATAAAAAATAAAGTCGTACAATCAGTTGATAGTGTTTAGCCGGAAATTACTATGGATTCATGGATAGCATTAAAGACTTTTCTCAATATTCTTAAGTGGCAAAACCAGCCCCTGTCCCACGTGGAAAACTGCGGAAAAATTGCGAAACAATACTTAAAAATATACTTAAAATTAATGTTATGTCAATACCTATTGTAGAAATAAAATTCAGTATAAAGTTGCTGTAGGAAATTTTACTATAAAAATAAAATCATTAGAAACTTTGTATAAAATTAACCGATGCATTGGTGGTGTGCCTTGTCAATATCTAATGCATGAAAAAATTTCAGTACAAGTTTCCGTGTGAAATCTGGGAAAAGTCGGTTTTCCAAAAATCAATATAAACTTTCTATAAAATGTGCTTCTAGAGTGTTATATCTGAAAATGGATTGCTTTGATGTAGTTTGTCAATAGATATCGCAGGAAAAAATCAAATTAAGTCTGGGAAAATGTAATAAAGTTTCCAGCCGAAACTAAAAAAATGATAATGCAGATTATCTTATCTCAGCAGATAGAAAATGAATGTATAAAATCAGCCTATACCGTGTAATGTCTAAAGGAAAAATGCATTGATGTGACGTGTCAATAGTTTTTGCAAGAAAAAATTTTTGTCCAAGTTTCCTGTGGGAAAATTTGATTTTCTAAAAATCATTAGAACATTTGTATAAAATCAGCCTCAGTCTAGGGTAGTGATGCAAAATATTCATCGATCCCTTTTTCAATTATGTAAGTTGGTTTCATTTCATTGATAATGTTTAATTTTCTAAAAATAAATTCAATTTGTTGAAAAATAATTTAATTAAAGTGATAATTTGAAAAAAAAAAAAAAATCAAAATATATTTGAATGAAGTTATCTGTATAAAGTCAAGGCAAGGCATGTCACACACGACTGCATCATTTTTAATAGTATAAGGCGTAGTATTTTGTCAATATAACCTATAAATCACATTTTTGGAAGAATCTAGCTCAAATGTACGTTAGAAATTCAGAATATCTCAGTTATTGCTATAATTCACGTATAAAATGAACTAAAAAAAACATCCGAATGTTCAAAGTTGCGTCACCGATATGAAAGGGTCTCAGGCTCAGCTTCACATTTGTGATAAATAAAAAATTTCAGGCAAGGCGTCAGGTATGAAAAAGTACTTTGTAATTGCAATTTTATTTTAACATTTATGGCGTCACTTATATTTCCACTAAACCCAAGCGAAGCCTAAGCCCAGCGAAGGTAGCTACGACGTCACTCAGGTAAAACAGGTATAAAAATCAGACCAAGTTCGGAAGTATTTTAACAAAGCTGCCGTTTGGGCATATTCAAGAATATAATTATTGCGACCAAAAAAAACAATGGCAGACGATTTGGCTGGTTTTAACCTTGTGGCAGACGTTTTCCAAAATTTGAAAAAAACAAATTTTTCAAATGTAATTCACCAAATTTGATTCTTAAATATGTTATTGGTAATAGTATTATCAACTTATTTTTGAAATGGCAGACGTTTTCTCCGGGTGTAATATTCCGGCAGACGACAAAATATTACTTACAGCGCGAATAAATGTACCTACTGTAATTACTTTTACTTCTATAATTTCTGCATGCAAACAGATATATTATGAAAAATATAAGAAAAATGGTACTTACTACTTTATAATAATGGATGGGGAACAGCCCGTCTGTTTATAAAATAATAATTAAAATAAAATAATAAATATTATAAAAACATTTTATTAATTGATAATAATGAAAATATCATTTCATTTTTTTTTAAAATTTTTTTTTTGTTCAGAATCATTTTTAGTTTCGTAGGACTCATCATCTTCCTCATCATCTTGGTTCTCATCAGCTGAACTATCTGTACAAATGAGGTATACATTTTTTAACTGAACCAACTAACTTTTAAATAGAATATATTATAATACAATTACCTGGTACATCCTGGATAAAGTCACTAACGAAACATGGGAGCTGATCTCCTTCAAACCACTTAAACACGTATGATGTGTTTTGTGCTTCCCAACCACATTCCAGTGGGTTTAACACAGTAGGATTTTTTTGGGATGCATTTTTCCAGATACTAGAAATGTAATGAGCCCTTAAAAATTGTTGGTAAAGTTCAGTTTTGCATGGAGGTATCGAGCTAGCGTCAAAGCTTCTCACTTTTTTATTAAAGTTTTCATTTGTGTCAGATGCTTTGTAGCTACTGACAAAGACTTGGAGCCGACTATCATCCACGTCCTTAGTTTCTTTGTATTGTACATGTGACAAGTAAATTGCTGAAGAACGTTAAACAGATCGTGTAACATATCCGGTGTTAAATCAGCGTTTCCCAAATTTGCAAATGCTTTTTGGAATTCAATGTTTTTTTTTAATAAGGTTAAGGGTCTTTTTTTTCCTTTATTAAAAAATGCAGGGTTGAAATCACATCCCGTGAAGGCGTGAAAACCAATCAAGCTTTTTGCCAATAATTCACATAAATAATTCGCCAATAATTCATATCAATAAACTTTTCATGATTTCCAGTCCCAGTAAGCATCCAAACATGAGACGACGGATTTTTTAAGTGAACCATGTTACCAAGCATTATTATCAAGATATCTGTATCAGAGCCTCTAATGACAATATTTGACGAGTCTGGAATACTACATACATAAGAAATTATTTTAGTATCGGCTTCTTCGTGCAAAGCACAGCAAAGATCACCAACAATACTCGATTCAATTAATCCATTATTTACTTGGTAAGAATAACAGTTTCGAAAGCTTAAATGTATCAATTTATTGCCAAGGAATGGAATTACTTCGCTACTAGTCCAATGCACAGTAAAAAAATCTATTAAAGCCTCTTTAAATCTGATGTTTTTCAATTCCTTCGGGAAATCTGTTGGTCTGACTTGTTCAGGTCCTGAAATTATGTACTGCATTTGAACAGTCTCATGTCGTAAACATCTTTCGTTATCTTTAATTGATGGACACCAATATTGATCAAAAATAACGTCAATTCTTTGTCCGGGATATTTTGTAACCATTTGCAAAATTTTTTTGGAAATATTATCAAATGTTTTCGGCACTTCTTTCATGGAGTGTAAAACAAAAAAAACATCAATTAAATAAACGTCAGGAAAACGTGGTGGCTCGTGCTCAATATTTATTTCTAGAGCCTTTGCAAGTGCCGATTTATCAGTTTTATATATTGCACCATCTAAATGGCACAAAGACAGTGGAACAGGTGTTATGGGATAAGATAAAATTTTAAGGATATCAACTTTATGATCCATTGATATTCCTAACATTCGACCGAATAGGTCTCGCTGTATTTTTATTTCCTGACTTTTCCAACCACTTTCACCGATTTGCATTTTTCAATTTGGCTGGCAAAATTATGCATCGGTGTTTTCTTGATTGTTTTATCAAATCGATTAACATCTGATGAACATTCAAATAGAAATAATTCTCGTTTTTCATTACCAATTTGTTCAACATTTAAAAGAAACTCTTGGACTTGATTCGTTGCAGACTTACCAGACGCAATGTTGAATAATTGATCTGTCGGCAAGTCAGGACTAAATGGATTCATGTATTGATCAAAGGTCTTCACAAATTTCTCAAGCTGTTGTGAGCTTCTTTTAATATTGTGTGTGTAATTCAGCAGTAATATCTTGCTCTTTGGTCAACCCAATCTCTCCCAAAACGTGAGAAATAATAGTAGAGTGGATATCGTGACTTCTAGCCCAACGTTGACGTGCTGAAATTGAATCCATAAGATGGATGATTCCTGTAAGTTTCTTAGCTGCATCAGCGTTGATGGTTTGCTCAAGCTCCCTTGAAAACGGCTTTTCTGTTCGTTTTATTCCAAAAAGCCGTTTTTAAAATCATCCTCCAACCCTGGATGCGTTTCAGCCACCCTTGACAAATTGTAATGATACTACACCGTCCATCTCGCGTAATTTTGGTGGTTGCAAACGAAGAACAAGTTGGTTATTTTCGGTAGTATGAACTTGAATAGTTCGAAGTCTCCAACGCGAATACTTCGATTCAGACTTAAATAATAATGTACGAGCTTTATATACACCATGTAAAATTGAGCTGTTTTACCGAATTCAGGGTTAGTTGTTTTTTCTTCAAACTTCTCATACTTATCGTATAGATCTTTAAGGTGTTTGTTATGAATAAAAAAGAAAGGTACTTGACAAGTTCTTAATCTTTCAAGTTCTTCAGATATTTCACCGGTTATTTCAATATTTTCGCATTGTAAAAACACAATGGATGTATAGTCTTTTGCATCTATTAAAATGTTTACCTTCCATAAAGCTCGATACTGATCCACTTGCAAGAAGTTCGCTCTCCACCATAATTGATGATAATCCACAATCATCGATAATTTTTGCTTTGAAATAAGAGAGCATGATATGGAAAGCGCCCAAATCTATAAATAATTTAGAAAATTTTAATTTCCCTTCGTGTTTTTCATTAGCTTGTAGCTTTAGTGCAATTTTTGCAATTGCTAAATCATATGTCAGTTGCATATATGTATGGTTGATTTAATTCTTCCAGAATTGTCATACTTTGTTCCATCGTGGCTAAAACTACTGGAATTGCGGTTGGTGATGAATTAGTTGGAGTTAAATAGGAAATACATTGCTGTGGACTGTCGTCTTTTATTATCATACGATTAAACCCTACCCACATAGGGATATTTGGCAAACCTTGAGCATGACTTAACATCAAACAGCATCAATTCGCTTATAAAGATTCATATTCACAATTATATTGTTTTCTTCATTTTCTTCTTCATGAATTTCTGGTTGAAAGCCACTAGTCATCCTAGCTTTTTTTGCGTAAAAAGGCAATTCTAAATCGATAGCTTCAAACGACCTTCTTTGACGTCTATTTGTTAAAGTTTGTGGTGACTCTTCATCATCTTCCAGGTTATTAGGTTTGATATTTTGATAGATTATGCCCACCGTGTCTTTACCACTTTTTGTATCAACAAACCTGTCAAAGTTATCATACGCAATACCTACGGACAGGTTTTCGGTTTTGTTGATAACTTCAGGACATAATGCAGTTCGAGAAGAATACGTGGCTTCTGTTTCTAATTCCTCAACTGAATTGTAGCTGATACAATGGCCGTACCGATTTACAATGTCTACAACTTTACGACTGATTGTCAGACTTTTTAGTGTCATTCCTAAGCAAATATGTTTTGAAGTTATAATATTACCATTATGAACCGTATATATCAAATCTTCAGACAAAGAATTAACGTGCCGCTTAAAACTATCACAATTTCGACGCTTACGAGCATAACCTCCTATAACAGAAGCTACAAAATTTGATACAGTTGGCGGTACTGTACGTTTACTATTAAAGTTGTCAGGTAATTTTGATTTATTTATAGCCATTATTTCATTACGCAAAATAGATGCTGCAGCTTGTAAAATATCTTGATCTTTTAAAGTGAGTAAATAGTGAATCATCAATAGTAGTAATTGCTTTAGGTGCAACTACTTTTTTATGATTTGATTGCAAAATATTAATTTTATCAGCAAATTTATCACGGATTTTTTCTTCCAAATAATGTCCTGTCAACGCAACCTTGGCCGTTTCCTCATTACTCAACTCCCCGAATGAATCAATATATTGTTTATGTAAATAGGAAACAAAGTAACAACGCCCTCGTTTAATAACGTTCTCTTCTATTAGATTACATATTTCCTCAAAAATTATTTGATGGTTTTCTCGAGAAGCGTGCCACGATGAGCGCACTGTTTTTTTTATGCATGAGGATTTTTTGTTTCGAAAATCATTTCGACAAGCATTATGATAAAAAACTTTGTCAGTATTAATATTTTTCAGCTTTTCTAATGTTTCATTGTACAAATACTTGTTGTGAATTTTTCTTTATTAGAAGTGTGCAAATACACTATTTTTGAACGGAATTTTTTATTTTTAAAAAAGCATACCTTACCCAAGTTTACTGAGTCAACATCTTCAGAAGGTTGAATATCAGAACTTGTTGGTTCTGAAAGTACATCAACCTCTTCTTCCAACGGTGCATTTAGTTTAGGATTTTCATCTTCTAAATTTTCACTTACATTACATATGTTTTCTACAGTCGAATCTTGCACTGAAGTATCAGTAATTATTGAGCTGTTTGCAGATGTTGATGGCTGCTCATTTGATGAATATTCTGATAAAACGCTAGATTGAGGTGCTGATGAAGATAAATGTTTACTTGTTTGCACAAGCACACTTCAATTTCGACGACATACTTGTGATTCACGAAAAAAATAATTAAAGTCATAAAAATCAAATTAAACTTTATTATATATTTCATTACGCTCACTGAATTAGATGCTTCTTTGCTAACGTTCTAAAATAAACTAAAAACATTTGACAAAATAACCGTTACGCCGTAGAAAAAAATATAACATGAGAGTGAATGCGATAGTAGTAGTACATCATGGGGAATAGAGAGAGAATGGGAAACACTATACTCTTGCATTATATGCCTCAATGCCTCATATACACACTGATGCTCGAGTGTGTTCGTACCCTGTAAGTAATATTTTATCGTCTGCCGGAATATTACAACCGGAGAAAACGTCTGCCATTTCAAAAATAAGTTGATAATACTATTACCAATAACATATTTAAGAATCAAATTTGGTGAATTACATTTGAAAAATTTTTTTTTTCAAATTTTCGAAAACGTCTGCCACAAGGTTAAAACCAGCCAAATCGTCTGCCATTGTTTTTTTTTGGTCGCAATAATTATATTCTTGAATATGTCCAAACGGCAGCTTTGTTAAAATACTTCCGAACTTGGTCTGATTTTTATACCTGAGTTTCTTACCTGAGTCACGTCGTAGCTACCTTCGCTGGGCTTAGTGACTCCCCATCTCATGTATGGTAGGTATAGGAGAGTCTTTGAGCAAAATATCATCTTTGGTAAAATACTTATAGTCTGCCTGCCACTGGCTCTTAGACTATTACATAACTATTATTTTTAAGCTCTTTTTTGGATAAGTAATAAAGTTGCCGATTTATATGCAACCGAGTCTATTAATAAACATCCAAATATCATTTTTTGTGAATAAAATAATGTTTTCTGCAATCAATTTAGAATAAATATACATAATGTGACATTAATCTGTTTTAAATACAGTAAAACGTCGGGATAACGAAGCCAAATGAACCTGATAAATTTGTAAGCTTTAGTTGAATTAGTGACTTTCCCAAATATATTTGCAACGCTTGCTGACTGGCGGCTAAAATATTTCATATGTAGTTTTATATGGTCAAAATGTGTCTTGAATGTTTCATTAAATTATTAATTTCGACTAAATTAATTTTAAAATTTGTTATTTATTATTAATCACAACATATTGAATTTGATTAATCATAAAAAAAGTAGGGAGACATCAATTACTTTAGACAAGAAACTTGTATTTGTAAACATGATTTTACTTGTTTTTGCATGTAAAAAAAAAAAGTAGTCAGCGCTGCCCAAGCGAGGGGACAAATGAACTATAATCGATATTGGGCAAATGGCTAATTTCGTTGTAATGAATGGAAAAATTGTAAATTTTTCAAATTTTTCCATATTAAGGCTACTTAGTACACGGCAGAGAACGGAACAAGCGAAATCGAGTCTAATCGAAAAACCATAATAAGTTTTTTGTTTTTGTTTGATTTTGTTCGTTTTTGAATTTACTCGTTTTATTTTGTTTTTCGTACTGCTTGCTTGTAAATATTTTTCGAAAAATTTGCTTGCAAAATATCAAACAAACTCGATCTTACTTGTAAATATTGGCACATAAAATTAAATTTTTGATGTTTACTTTAAGGTTTTAAGGTAACATTTAGTGATTTTCTGCATCATATTAGCAATTGAATAATGTAAACAAAAACCAAACGGCACATTGGTTAAAGCTATAGCGTTAGTCAAAGCAACCTTGATTATACAAGCCATAATCTAAAAAACGAAGCTTTTATAAGGGAATTAGAAACGAGGAAAAAATCAAAATTTTCATAGTAAAACACATAAAACATATGGGAAATCACTTTTTTTCCGAAGACAAATTTGTAAATGAAAACGTTGCAAATTCTTAATTAGGATTTCTGAAATATTTTCATAAATGTTTGAATTTCAACATATGTATATAAATCTCGTTTATGTAAATCGATTTCATTTTCTTGTAATAATTGGTTTATTTAAACCAAAATATAAAAAAAAGTTCATAACAACAGCATTCTGGTCAAATTAAAAAGAAAAGCTTACTACAAATCGTGTGCATTAAGCCAATATACATAGATGGCAGTGGGCAGTAAACATTTTGAAAAATCGTACCAAAAATTGCCACTTCGGGAAATTTAAGTTCAAAAATTGTGGGAAAAGCAAAACAAATTCTAAAAATATTAAGAACGTGTCATAATTTTGTGATTAAACGATTTTTTTCGAATTTTTCTGTATAAACCTGAGACATCTAACGTACACTAGTAAAACTAAAGATAAATGTAGCAAGTATTATTTTAATTCGTCAGAGCCAACTTTGATGTATTTTTCAAAATGAAAGTTCGAAAAATATATTTTAGAAATAATTTAATTTTAATATTTCTGCAATTAATATTTACTTAATACCAATAAACCCTTCCTGTATATTGTTGCTAAAGATATGTAGAACACTTTTGTATAAAAATTTTGGAACATTTTTGCTTTTTTCAATGAAAAACTTGAAGCTAAAAACACCATTTTTACTATGGATTCCTTTGGAAATTAGTGAAAAGTTATACCACTAAAAAAGCTTCTAAAAAATACGTCATAATGATTATGGCTCTATACTCTAGAAGGCTCTGGTTTAGTTCGTGAAGTGCCGTGCTTAAATTTCGAAATTGATGAAAAAGGAATATTTTATGTAGTAAAGCAAAAAAAAAAAAAAAAAATAAGACTTTTGACCAATCTGGGAAGTAACTATCTTTTTATAAAATTATATAATATTGATATTTTTAAGGAAATTTATCACAAAAAGTATTTGTTCTTCTCGCTGCATGTCATATGTTTAAGCTCACAAGCAACCGGTTATACTCTGAAAAACAGCTTAAAACTGAATAAAGCATCGTACGACTGCAATATTTTGAAGCTCTACATACACTTCACGTAAAAGAAGTGTTTAAGCTTGGGCACAAACTTTCAAAAGCACATGTGTAAAATTTCAGACCAAAGAAATGAAAGCTTCCCTCGCAGCTCAAACAATGAGCCAATCAGTGCCCACTGCAATAGAATATTGCAACAACGAATTACGTTTGTCAGAATTTGAAGGTAATGATAATGAGCCAACCGTAAAGTTTCCAAGTTTAATAAATACAGCTTTAGACTTACTTAATTACCACAATCTTTCGGAAAGGGTCTCAAAGCACCCCTAAATAGACGCAACGTGGGTCGATGGATGCCAGAATTCCGATATTTCAATTTACGACACTAATAAATCTACCGGGTTTTTGGGTCTTTACCATGATCAAAGAATTTTACAATGATTACGTAGAATCAGATTATTTGAACTATATACTTACACATAAATTGAGTCAAGAACGTCTAGAGTTGTTTTTTTGTAATACGCGAACAAGAAATGGAAACAACAATAACTCTATGCCAAGACAGTTCATCTCTGAATATTAACAATTATACTTGTGCACAGTCAAGTAGGAAGTTTAAGTGGCAATATCTTCCTGTATATGAAACAGATCGTAAAAACCATTAAAATTTTATTTTATTTTGGAAATTAACTTTGTTTTTACTTAAAGATGATGTTCAATATCCTATTGACATATTTGATATGGATGAAGGTGACATTAACAGTTCCAAAAGAGAAACGAAAGCTCTCATCTCGGGATGTTTAGAGCAAAACCCTACATCATTAGTGCGAATGACACAAAAGATCATAAAATGTGATAAATGCATTAACTCACTCTACTTTGAGTATGGCGGTGCCCATCCTACAGCACTGAAACTTTTATTTAAGAAAACCAGAGGCGGTCTGATTATCACATCTAAAGATGACACAGATTTATTTCTAGTCACGAAACGTAAAACGTAAACATCAAGATGAACAATTAGAACTAAGCAAATTAAATGATTTAAACGTATCTATGGATTATTTCCAGCACTGCACGATCATCAGTTCCATACGGAAATTGATACCAATTATATTTATAAATTAGCTAAAACAATAATTAAATGTTTTATTAAGATAAAATTTTCCCAAATTTTCAAAGAAATCAATGAATCAAATACCACACATATCCGGCAGCAACTAAGCAGGTTAATTATTTTCTGACACACTTGAAATTAATTGATATAGCTATTATGTACAGAATAAATATTTGTATTAAACACTTTTAAATAAACAAAAAATTCAACTTTGTTTATTTACGTTGCAGCACAGTGTTTTATTTATAAAATTATGATTTAGAAAATTAAAGATTTTGAATATTTTTCTGTGTATCTTAGTTTATTAGAGAAACAATATTTTTGAATAATTTTCGGAAATAAACTTGTTTCAGTGCGGCTCTTACTTCTTTTTAAAGAATTTTAGAGTGAGAGGTATATACAATACAAATTGTTGATAGTTGAATTAATATTGTTATGTTGGCAACAATTTTTATATTATTATGTATAATAAAGCAACTAGAAAGTTGCTGTAAGAGCTTCTTATAAACTAATGTTTGTTTCTCTAACGCTCCGTTTAAATAATCAGTCTATTAAAAATTTTCATTCGATTTAAATTCGATTTAAGGAAACGACTTTATAGTAGCAACTGTCATAAAATCATATACAATGCGATAGGGAATTGCCTAAACTTCGTTTGCATTTTCTTTCAGGTCGATAGGAGGAATACAATGTATAATTTGAGGAAATGTCTTTATTTGGTAATGATGTACGTTGGTTTTTATACCGTAAAATATTTTATAATAATCTTCTTTCTTTCAATAATTCTACGCAAATTTTTCACAAAATATAGTACCTTGGGGATGCAAAGACTAACTTTATTATTTGCGCTCTACTGAAGATACACTTTTACCAATTTATCAAATTACACATTATAGAAAATATTTTACAATTTAGTCATTTCCAATTGATTTAGTTTCGGTTTTATATTTTTAAGGCAAATAAAAAGACAATTTTTTGCAATACCAAAAGGGAAGATTGTTTATTGACCGTGAAGTTGTTTGTTTTTTTGAGTTTGAGGAAATATTAATTTTTTTATGTTTGGTGTATGGGAAGATGGACAGCTTCATCTGAGGGTGGTTTGTTTACAACTTTTTTATTCCTACTAAAAAATATCTTTCCTGTAAATCTAAATCATTGATAAGCAATTCAATAAAATTGTATATCTTTTGGGAGTTGTATATGCAACATATTTCAAGTAATATATGTATATAAAAAAAACGCTAATCGTTAAGAGATTTTTGTTAGATGGTCACATTTTTTATAAATATACGTTCTACTGGTCATTGTCTCGAATTTTTATATTATTTCGTTTGTGTGTGTGTGTGGGTGTGAAAATTTGATTATTCTCTCATGTTTTCGACGTCAAAGTAGTATTAGCGCTAATCAGGTTTGTTCGAAACAGAAATAATACCAGATTAACAAATTTATTATAAATTTTATGAAATTTCTTCAAGCTGGTTTTGGAGAGGTCAAAACTATTAGAAATTCGGTAAAATCGAAAAAAATTATAAATCTATTTAGATTTCACAATTGAAGTTTCTTACTCAAACCCGATTAATTTTTTTTGTTACATTTCTGTATTGGTGAAATTTCGACATAATTTTGATGAAGTTGGAACCAGAATTAGATTAAATTTTCGAAAGCTAATTGCAAATTATTACTTTCTTTCTTAAGAAAAACGACGAGGTAACGGCCATTACGGCGATACGAAAATTACTAAGGCCACTCCAACGTTTTTAATTGCGTTACGATAAATTATTTATTGTTCGATACGGGAATTAATTAAATCAATAAGATTTTTTTCGGCTTTTTATAGACACAATATATTAATAATAATGGCATTCACAACATTTGTCAACTTGTTAATCAGAAAAACTGAAGAGGCCAATCATTTAGAATACATCTACCAAAAATGTAGAAATATCATAATCCCCCCCGTACTTTAATCCGAGAGTCAATACAAAATGTATTTACTCTAAAAAATGAAAACTTTTCCTTGAGCTTTTTTTCTGTGTGGTAGTTTGATTTCGCACTGATAATCTCAAAACAAAAATCGATCTACTTACGACCAAACTACAAAAGTACAATTCCAACTTCATACATTAAGTATGAGGGAAGAACATAGTGATTTAGCGAATTATAAATTCACTAAATCAAAAAAACTCAAGGAAAACTTTTCATTTCTGTAGGTTTCATGCCCACACGAATAATAGAAAGAGAAGTTTGTTGTATGTATTTAATCAATAAGATTCCTCGAGTTTTTTGATTTACTGAATTTATAATTCGCTAAGTCACTATGTTCTTGCCTCTTACTTAATGTAAGAAGTTGGAATTGTAGTTTGGTCGTAGCTACCTGATGAGTAGATCGAACTTTTTGTTTTGAGATTATCTGTACGAAACCAAACTACCACACAGAAAGCAACGACTGGCCTCTTCATTTTTTCTGATTAACAAGTCGAAAAATATTGTGAATGCCATTATTATTAATATATTGTGCCTATAAAAAGCCGAAAGAATCTTATTGATTTAATACAGATAACAAACTTCTCTTTCTGGGAATCAATTAGTGGGTGTGAAGTGAAATGTGTCGAAAAAAAAATTGGTTCGCAATGGGTGTGAAGTTTTTCCCATTTTGCTCCCCAGGGGCACTACTCTCGAATTCCACATCCATTTTCCACATGTGGACATCTGTCGAAACTCCCTTAATACTTCCCTTGGTATTTTTCCCTATGTATATTCCACATGCATCCAAATACCCTATTCTTGAATCATTCGGAATTTTTTATTCACCACTAAGCAATTTTGTAATTTTATCAAAGCAGCAATTGTCAATAAAGTCAACTAAATACGTTTAATGTTTACAATGTTTTTTTGGCTATATGTCAGTCCATTTTTGAAGAATTCTTTTTATGTTATCATGAATTTTGATATAAAAAAAAATTCGAAATGATTTTTTATTCACAGTAAAAATTTTACGAACTTTTTATTCACAAAAAGAAAATCTAAAATCTACGTAATTATTGACTTTTTCGTACATGGGGAATTTTTTTCACATACTTATACCCATTCGGAAATACTCCCTTAGTACCGAAAAAATTCCATTAGTAGGGAATTCAAGAATACATACATGAAATAAAATTTCCGAACGTTTTTGTGAATTTTGACAGATTTCCACATGCGGAAAATGGATGTGGAATTCGTATACAAATCCTATTGGAATAAACAAAATTCTATTGGATTCTCATTAAATTTCGCATGTGTTGGTGCTTATTGTACACTGTTAAGAATTCAAAATGTTTCTATACTTGTATTATTATTAAATTAAATTTCGATTAAAATCAATGTACTAAACGGACATAATTTTAATTCAAACTTATATAAGAAAATTTGTAAAATGAGAATCCACAAAGCTCATTTATTTTGAAATGATTCAGTTCATAAATGAATAAGGCCAGTTTACACCTCTCGTGAACATGAACGTGAACAAAACATTTTTTGTTGATAAATCTGAAATTACTTGATTTTTTTCATTAAAACTGGTTGGAATAAACTTGAAATAAAATTACGTATCGAATAATTATGAAAAGAATGAATAAAATGTCATTATAACAATATTTTTTTCAATTCCCCGATGATTTCATTTTGTTCACCAACATTTCATCGGGGAATTGAAAAAAATATTGTTATAATCACATTTTATTCATTATTTTCATAATTATTCGATACGTAATTTTATTTCAAGTTTATTTTAATCAGTTTTAATGAAAAAAATCAAGTAATTTCAGATTTATCAACAAAAAATGTTTTGTTCACGTTCATGTTCACGAGAGGTGTAAACTGAGCTTTACATAACGTAACATAATGTTAATTTGTGCTGTAACCGTGTATTATTTTACTGAATTACTCAAACCTCACGGCAGAATAAAGCAAGCACATTCAGCGTTTTTTTTAAAACAAAACAATTTTTAGTATAGCTTAGTCCGAACATTAAATTAGTTTAATTAAATTTATTAAATTAATTTTGCTTTGTTAGTACCTATCGAGCTAGTTCGATCAAATATAAGTGTACTACATTTAAAACCAAAGTTCCGAACCATTAAATAAACGGCAAACTGGTTTAGTACAAATTATAAATTTGTTCCAATAAGAATTCTATTTCCAATACAATTACATATTACAATAGAAAAAATAAATTACACCAAAAAAAAATGTTACCAACCAATTAGTTTATAAAATACTTTTCCGTGAATAAACATGAAAAGGTTGCGAATTTGTTCAGGCATTCGTGTAATATCAGACACTAAGTTCAAATTTGTCGCCAAAATGCCGTTATTGGCCCTTAAGCAAATTCGGCAATTTGAAGTTTAAAATTAAAAGAACATTATTATTTCTCTTGTTAGAGAATACCTTCATAGCTCTATGGATGGGGAATTTAATCAGCTATTTCGTGAACTATCACAACTTGAGTTCAAATCTCTGGCAATGGCCGTTAATGGCCCTATATCAAATTTCTGCATAACCGCAATTTGAAGTTTATAATTCGTAGCACATTTATTTCTCTGGTTAGGGAATAACCTCTTAGCTCAATAGATGGGGAAGTTATTCCCTAACCAGAGAAATAAATGTGCTACGAATATTAAACTTCAAATTGAGGTTTTGCAGGAATTTGATTAAGGGCCATTAACGGCCATTGCCAGAGATTTGAACTCAAGTTGTGTTACTTCACGAAATAGCTGATTAAATTCCCCATCCATAGAGCTAAGAAGGTATTGCCTAACCAGAGAAATAAATGTGCTACGAATTTTAAACTTCAAATTGCGGTTATGCAGAAATTTGATTTAGGGCCATTAACGGCCATTGCCAGAGATTTGGACTCAAGTTGTGATAGTTCACGAAATAGCTGATTAAATTCCCCATCCATAGAGCTAAGAAGGTATTGCCTAACCAGAGAAATAAATGTGCTACGAATTTTAAACTTCAAATTGCGGTTATGCAAAAATTTGGCCATTGCCAGAAATTTGGACTCAAGTTGTGATAGTTCACGTAATAGCTGATTAAATTCCTCATCTATAGAGCTAAGAAGTTATTCCCTAACCAGAGAAATAAGTGTGCTACGAATTTTAAAATTCAAATTGCGGTTTCACTATCCCCCGTAATAAATTTCTTTCAAATTTTAATCTTCTAATCACAATTTTGCCATTAATACTAAAGGATCATTTATTTAGTTAATAAATTAGCTGATTAAATTTTTTGCACGCCGACCCTAAATAATATTCCCTTCCAGAAATAATTTTTATTCGAATGACCTTTTCGATTTTGTAATAAAATTATATTTTTAGTACTAAATTTTTCAATAGGAATCCAGATTTTTTTCAATTTGAATTCAATTTAACAGTGTGTTAAGTGAATTATTTTTAATTGAATTAAATTAATTTTTTACTTAAACTTATCCAAATTTAATATTTATGAAAAGAACAGACTGTATGGAATAGGTACGAAAGGCAAAATGTGTCGAAAGGCCGAATGTGTCGAAAGGCCGAATGTGTCAAAAGGCCGAAGGGGTCGGAAGGCCGAATGTCGAAAGGCCGAATGTCGAAAAGCCGAATGGGTCGAAAGGCCAAATGTGTCGAAAGGCCGAATGTATCAAAAGGCCGAATGCATCATGGTTAAATACAAATTATTAAAAACAACAAATTATTAAACCGCCACGATATCGTCCCAATTTTTGGTCTATTGCTGGCTCTTTTGAGAATAACTTTTCACGAACTCAAAACAATTTAGAGGCTTGGCATAGGGGCCTGCAAGTTGTTGTTGGAAAATTACATGTTGGACTTTATAAGCTAATAGATGAATTGGATAAAGAACAAATATTTATTAAAAACCGAATCGGCAAAATGAGATCTGGTGAGCAATTATTTCCAAATAATAAACATCTAGAAAAGCTTAAATATATCGATAAATCGACGGCCTAAAGAGGAAACGTTTTTCCTTAAAGGCATTGCAAATAATATAGCTCTTTATTGATTTATAGCACTAATCCATTAAATTTAGTTTAATTTTTATTATATTTTTTCAAACATATGATACATAATTGTCTTAGAACCACGAGAAAACTGTATTTAGTTGGTCTGAAACTGTGGATTTCAACTCCAGAAAAGTGTCTTCTATTTTTTCAGAGGGCAAAAACGCCAACGTGAGTAGTTTACGACACTCCATGTTGATTTTTATATCCGTACCATATCTCGCTGCTAGGCCAACTGACTGGATTCTACGGTATATAGATTGGCTTAGATGAAAGAAGCATGATAGTAGTTGGAGATGCACGTTTGAATGCATTTACGGCGCCAATTTCAAAATCCGTAAGAATAAACTTTGGATTTAATAATATATTATTTTGGGCAGCAACTTCTATAATCTCCTCCAACATACGATCATAACATTCTGTTGATTTGCTTGTTATAAGCACAAATATCATTGGAAATATTATAGAATTGCAGCCACCAATCAGAACATGTATCGAATACAGCTGCATAAAAAGGGTAGGAACTGTCTTAAATGTTCCATCTGCAATCCAAAAATTGGCTTCGCCACATGTTTTTAAATTGGATACTGTCTCGAAAACTAATATTTTGTCATTATTCATCGTGCAATCCTTCAATAAAAAATTACATCCCATTATAGTTTACCGTACATTTTCCGGAAAATAGCAGTTAAATATATTGGCTGGTTCTGGAGGTAGTTCAGCTTGACGTACTCTTTTTATAATTTGTTTTATGGCATTTTTATTTGGAAATTCTGGTTGGAGTAACACGCTGCTTAATCCCAAGTTGGCATTGTTTCTTGTATTATCTGTACTGGTTTCAAATAAGGGATTTTGGTTGCTGTTTTAACACGCTGACGGCGTCAGCGAATGGTTATGTGTAGCATTTTTTTTTTTCAAGCAATGGCATTCGAGCATTACAAACACATTGGCTGTGGTATCGCCTTTCACATTCCCAATAATAAGTTAAATTCACATTTTTGTTCAAAGTAAATAAATGTGATTACCAACGGATAACAGTTCTTCCTTTATTCGATATATACTCAAAACTATCCATTAGAGCGGATTAAATTGTATGGAGAAAAAACTTTTAGTCTGGAGACTCCACTTTTCTGTAAATTCATTGTATTTGAAGCAAAAATGTCCACTACACCATATGGCTACGATGAATTTCGAGCCTGCATAATTTCATTTGAAGATTTTTTTTATACAGAGTGAGTTTTTTAAAATGCCAGGCTTTTATCTCGAGGACGGTGCTGGATAGGAGAAAATTATCATACTTTTAATGTAATTTGTTAAGGGTCGAGGGGACATCAGATGGTGACCGAATTCGACCTTAACTACGACCGTCAATGTCATTTGATTGTCAAATTGATTGTTTTAAATGAAAAGCCCTATTTGTCGACCTCTGATTCGGAAATGGCACAAAATTTTACGTTCAGATAGGAAGTTTATTCTCTTCTTTTGAATGACTTTCAGATGTTAGTTCAAGGACAAAATTCTAAATAATATGAAATAATCAGCAAATAATGAATTTTAATGGGGAATGACTTAATTTAAATTTGTTGGCACCATGACCAAAGGTACCAAGTTAATATTGTGTTAATATATTCCCCATTTCATTATTTGCAGATAATTTCTAATTATTTAGTAATTTGTTCTTGAACTAACACCTGAAAGTCATCCAAAATAAGAACCTAAAATGCCTATCTGAACGAACAATTTTGCGTTTTTATGAATCTGGGGTCAAAAATAGGGATTTATATTTAATAAATTCAATTTAACCTTCAAATAACCATGAAGGTCGTAGTCAAGGTTAAATTGAAGGTCACCATCCGATGTCCCCTCGACCCTTAACAAATTTCATTAAAAGTAATTTTCTCCTATCCAGAACCGTTCTCGAGATAAAAGCCTGGCATTTTAAAAAACTCACTCTATATAAAAAAAAATTTTCAAATGAAATTATGCAGGCTCGAAATTCATCGTAGCCATATGGTGTAGTGGACATTTTAGCTTAAAACTAAATGAATTTTCAGAAAAATGGAGTCTCCAGAATACTTAAAAATTTATTCCGCCCTACTATCCATGCTAAACTAAAGATAAACTTACATCAATATTTGAAATTAGTTAAAGATGATAAAAATGTTTAAAACAAAACTCTTCTTAGTTTATAGTTACCTGAGTATTTTGAAAAACAGTAAACTTTCAAACGAAACTTAATAATAGAAAAATATTTGATAACTTGGAAGAAACACAAAAACGTTTGTCAAAATTTAAAGAAAACTTTGTATGGAGAATTTCCAAATTTGAAATACACAAAGTCTAATTCACTTGCATTTTAATACTTTAAAAATTATTTAACTTAAAAAACAAATTAGTTGTTGTCACTTGAGAGTCGCCCTAAAGAATAAAAATGTATTTACAAATTCCTCAAGACCTGTGCAAGGATTTTGTTCAAAAAATGAGACTTGAGAGTTGCGATTTCCGTGTACGTACTAGATATACAACAGTAAATATTATTGTTGTTTGGTTTAATTTTAATATTATCGTACATCTAGTAAGCCGCTAAAAATTGCAACTCCCAAGTCTCATTTTTTGAACAAAATCCTTGCACTGATATTAAAACTGGATTTTTCCGTTCGGTATTATAATCAATGGAAACTATTGGTTTCTGTTAAACGTATGTAGTTTTGAGAATAATTGTATACGGTGTGTGTCCGAACCAAATGCAATAAATACATTTTTAATAAGTGATTGTCTATTTTACTCATTTTGGAATAACGGATCTTAAGTTACGAGTGAAATTCAAAACAATAATTTGTAGCAAAAGCTCTATTAGTTCAACCCCTGATAGGCATGGGAAAAGCCACAAAGGCATTTTCGATTATTTATTTGCATTTTAGTGTTGAGTCAGGAGTGAGCTGGCGAATCCTCGTTCGGGGATACCTTGTTTTTAAAATAGAAAAAGAATGCTGTAATTTAAACTATAAAATACTATCTTCTAGTAAACATACTTAATAAAGGATAAAAGAAATATCGGAAACACAAAAGAAAAACTATTGTGAGAATATAATATGTACACTGAAACCTCACTACAGTGAACATTGATGCAACCAAACAATTTATATTTTTATAAGTGAACGAAAATATCATGAAAATTCGGCCTTTCGAAATTCGGCCTTTCGACACATTCGGCCTTTCGACCGATTCGGCCTTTCGACACATTCGGCCTTTCGACATTCGGCCTTCCGACCCGTTCGGCCTTCCTACATTCGGCCTTTCGACACAGAACGGACTGTATCACCCAAAATATATTTTAACTTGGCAGCTAAATTAAAAAAATGTTGACATTTAAATCCAAAAAAATTTGTATTTCTATGTGATAAATTAATGAGTTTTACGCTAATAAGTAACATAAAGGGTTAGATACTCGATACTAAGATAAGCAGATAAGCAGTCATTTTTTGCGAATTTGCTAGAAATGTTATACACGATAATTTAGCAACCCAATTTGTTGCTGAATATCATAAAATGGTATATACGATATTTTTTCTCGGTTAGCAAGCTAGAAAATCGTAGAAATTTTGCGAGCGCTTGTGGAAATATTTATTGATCATATTAATGTCGCAAATCCGCCATATTTACTGATTTGCGAATTGCCAGAGTATCGAGTATCTGGCCCAATATGTAGTAATAATTTTTTTCTTGGAAAATCAAATTGCTATCTGTCTAGCAAATAAAAAAATGTAAATTTTTGGGAGTTGTTAATGATTTCTATTTCATTTTGTATCACATAGAATATCGAAATCCCGGGGTTTAATGATGTTCATTAGGTTACTTTGGTAAGAGATCCAGGTATGGCAAACAACACCAGAACCCTAAATATCTTCCTGGAAATTCCATGCATCTCTCAAATCTGATTTAAACCAAAATATGCCTACTTCAAGACTGTCGACAGTAATTTTTGTCAATAATTTTGCAACAGAGGAAGTCTGCAGAAATCATTTTTCCTCATCTATTTTAAAAAATTACTAAAAAATTTTTCGTCGTTAAGTTCTTACTTTTAGTTAATTTTAAGTTAATATTTCCGAAAATTTTATGAGAATTTAATCCAGTTTCGAACTGATGGGCTTATGATTATGGAAACATGAATCTTCTCATCAAGCAACAAATTTTTTCTTCGTTACATTCACACCTCTATTCCTGTACATATAAGCAAATTTTAACAATTAACAATTTTTTACTGTAATTTGTATTAATTAATTAATTCATGTAACCTCTAATATACAACCCCTACGATTGATTTTTACACAATTATAAGCCCATCAGTTCGAAACTGGATTAAATATTCTTGCAATTTTCGGAAATATTGCAATCAAATAAATTAAAAATATTGAAAAACTGTCTATCTATGGCGTGTTGAATATTTATTCGTGTCAATACTAATATAATTTTACGTGTTATCTATAAAACACATTTTATATGATAGTAAAAAATTGTTAATTGTTAAAAAGAACTGTCGACAGTTTTGAAGTAGACGCCTTAAAGCTATGAAATTTTTAAACACGGGAGTCGGGAATTTGAAAACATGTATTTGATTAAAATATAGTCTTAACCTATTGCATTTAGTTAATTAATTAATTTGATAGGATTTCCAAAATTTTTTTATTGTATACTGTTAACATTTGATATTGGCCTGATAGAAACATGTTAATCCATAAGACAGGTCAAAACACTTCATAAATTGTAGAGTCTGAAATAAAACAAATTAATTTTGTTAATGTATAATGTAATGTAGTTTATGGTCGAATTTGTCAATGGATGAACACTTCAATATACACAACCAAACACATAATATATTCCATAATCAAGCAAAAATGAGCGATGTAATAAAATAATGCGTTAAACTAACCTTCCCAATTTAGTTAGTTTGTTAGAAAAGCAAAAATTAAAACTTTTACCAATTATAAATTATCCCAACTTTTCTAAATTTAACTATAGTAAAAAAATTATATCAAATTCAAATTGTTAAGATTTTATTAAATTTTAAATAGTTTAGAAAAGTTAGTGCCATCAAACATCAGCCAGGACTATACGGTAACTAAAATGTTATATTAAAACTCGGTTAAGCCATTGAATAAAATTATTGACAACACGTACAAACTGAATTTGACAAATAATGTGGATGATCAACAATAAATCTTTATTAATTATTCCGTTCAGTTGAATGATGTTAAAGATAAGTTCCGGAAGGTAAACCCATTCGGTACATAATGGTAATGTTTAGATTTAGGTACCTAAGTGGAGGTATCAGAAAATTTCGCTATGCACAAAATTCATCGAATCTGTAGCATGCTACAATACATGATGGATAAACGTAAAATGAAAAACTTGTTGGCTGGCACATAATGAATAATATCGAATAATCTGCAAAACCTAAAAGGCGGATTTTTAATTAACTACGAGTACTTTACACATGAATCAACATTTAGGCTACCACCATCACAAAGCAAATTTTATCTTATCATTTTTCATAACAGGGGCTGGTGTTCGAAGTTCTGAAAAATAGATTCCTTAATAATTGCAATTGAAACCTTTTCCTGCACTGCATTTGAATTTGATAACTTTGCAAAATTATGGAACCTAAACTACCTTTTCTACAAAATTGATAAAATCTGAAATAATTTTTTACTGACATAATGCTAGATAGTAAATTCCTAAAATTAGTAATTTACAAGAAAATAGTCTTTCTCAAAAAAAAACATAAACGAATATAATCATAACCTCATTTGAACTTTCAAATGAACTTTCAATCTCTACTGTAAAATTATGATTTTTAGATTATGTCGTTCTTCTCGCAAGTGAGCGAATATTATATAAATAAATTTTTGTTTTTTTAAATACATATTTGAACCATTCTGTTTTTGTTTATGCCTTTCAAAAACAAGCACATAAAGGTGGAGGCACATAGGCAAGCACCGCATGATTTAAATATACTATTCAAAACAATTTTCTTTATTTACATCGAAAGTATGAAAGAAAAGGGAGGGGGGGGGGGGGGGGGGGGGGGGGGACGAAAATAAAAACTAAATTTATTAAAAAAAAATCTCAACAAAATACGGTTATTGTCACAATATTAAGTTTAGAGACGAAATGACAGACAGAGTTGATGAAATTTCATAAAAAATGAAGCATTAACCTCAAAATATTAATTTTGGCGATGGCTTGTGGTTTTGTGCGCCATTTTAATAGATATAAAAAAATTAATGAAACTTAAAAATAAAATAAATGGGATACGACGTGACAGAAACGTGACAGAATAATCGACGATGTAAAAGGAAATTATCATTAACTGGATTAAACTACTGTCGTACAAAAAAAAAAAAAATCGAAAGGATAGCTATATGCGTAGGTATTAAGAGAACATTATTGAAAACGAAACGAATCGGAATAAAATAAATCCTTTATTCAATAAACGTTGTTTGATTTTACTTTTGCTCCATTTCTTAGTGTTTCAAATTATGTATATGTCACTGTTCGAATTTGTATTTTATTTGTAAAAATAATCTTTGTCTCAGCAGATCCACCATCAATTTTGTTTTGTCCCCCGAAAATATTAATTAGGAACTATTCGCTTTCAATACGACTAATTTTGGGCATCCCGAATGCTTTGGTTCTTGAAATATCCTCATTGTGTTATCAGTTTTGTTTTCGAACGTGTTTTACTCAAAGGTTTTCCGATTGCACAAAAGTTTCCATAATATATTTGTGCAAACTAAATTTTGAATGCAACGCCACACAAACTACTTTAAATAATAAATTATTCAAAATTAATATTTTTTATTAAATTTAGATTTAATATTCTGCTTAATTGGAGTCAATCATATCATCAAATCGAACACGAACCCAAATCATCAATTCGAACACGAACTAATTAATTGAGAAAACGAATTTCAGTTAAACGGAAATCTAACATCCAGATTAGAGAACAGTATTGAAAGCGAGGACGAAAACAATTCTTGTTTGGACTATGACAATGAGTATAATCATCGATTTAATTTAACAAATGAAAATGATAGCAACTCTGTTCTATCAGAAAAAATGGGCAAATAATATTAAAATGAGTGCATTAAGAGCGTTCTATACTAAAATAGGGTATCTTTGTGCGCTTCGATAAGCATCTGTGTGAATATTTTCTTCTAGAGTTTTTTTATTATCAATAGATAATGTGGAAAGCTAACTCAATTTTTTTTCTTTTTTCGAAATTTTCTTTTAATATTTTGTTATAAGCTCTCAAACTTTCGCAATTTTGTGCGGTTCGATTCGAATACACAACAAAGGTGGACAAACAACTTATTCACAACAATAAAGTTTAATCAATAATCTGACTCGTAGTTTTTTACTTTTATAATTATTTTAATTTTTTAATTGATAAATAAATAAAATAAAAATACCCAAAAAAAACAAAATTTTTCGTAAAATAAGTGTAGCAAAATTCCGACAGAGGGTCATTTCACTCACACATATAATTTCTATATACAAAAATTTTTTTTCGCTTTACGACTAATGCCTCAATTCCATTGTAAAAAATTGACTGAGCTGACTTCAGTTGGAAAAAGACAAAAAAAATAATCCAGCAGAGTGACAAAGACAAAGTATGTTGTTATTGTTTTTTTTATAGCAAAATTTGATTGACACATTTTGACAGCAAACAAAAACATAACCAAAAATTATTAAATAAAATTAGGTATTAGTGTAAATTCTATTATTTTCACGTTTCAAAATAATCTAAAAAAATAATTATCATTATAATTAAGATTATCCGTCATAAAATACAAAATTAAAAAAATCTTTCCCGTAACAATGCCACACTTTTGTTTATTAGTATTTTGACAGCAAACAAACACATAACCTAGAATTAATTAAAAAATTAAATAGTATGTGTAATTTCAACTATTTCTAGTCTCAAAATTATCTAAAAAATTAATTATTATTATTACTCATATCAGAATTATTTTTTTTCGAATATTTTCGTCTTAAAACACAAAATTAACAAAAATCTTTCCCATAAAAGTGTCATACTATTAAATTAATAATGTGTGCGAGAAATATTTTACATCGGTACACAATATTTATGTCCTTGTATTAGTTGGACTGCCATAAAATATTCTCGATTTGAACTTTTTTTAAATTTTGATATCAGTCCACTAACCCAGACACACCTTTTTTGTAAGAAAAATTTTGACTGACTCCGTTGGGCGTCTCGTTCATACAACCACCGATTTTATATTTTTATCTCAAGTTATTTTGACTGACAAACTTTGTTTCACAATGGAATTGAGCAAAACCAACACTAATGTACAACAAGCCTGATTCCGTGATGAAGTACACAGATTCCCTCTTACATTTAATCGCTTATACTTGAAAGTGTTGGTGCAAAAATTCCTTTGTTTTCTTGTATCGACAATTTGTATGTTTAGTTTTACTAATTTATATAGTGTATCCGATCACCAATCCTTTCATGTATAAGCGAAAAATAAATTTATAATATTGGTGGTAGTCAGGCTTGTAATTGTTGTTGGTTTTGAATTGAGGCTTAAACCAAACAGATGTTATTTAATTTCGTTTCGTTGTTATTGTTGTAAACCGAGTATGTAAAATGTTATTTACAGAAATAAAACAAAAACATTTTGTTGTTGTAAAAATATTGTAATTGGCATAATAAGTTTTATTCTTTTTTTTTATTCTGTATTCTTTCATCTCGTATATTTTAATTATTGTACTCGATCGTATGGTATAGGCTGAAACCAAAGATCATACATATTAAGTATAATAAAGATACTTCGTCCCCACGGTGAAAGCGCCCGCAATATTAAACTCGAGTGCCCGTCTTTTATTTTTTTATTTTGCACTGGAAGAATCATCTTTAATATAGAAAGATCTTTGCTGAAACAGTCATTTCTCCGATTACGATGAAATTCGATATGTGAGATGGATATAGGATTTTCAATTGAATTTTATAAAAAGTTTTGGAATATGGCCATTTGGGTGAAGCTTCGCTATTTCTTATCCAGCTATAATAAAATTGGAAAAATGGAAAATTTGCATGAAGTTCCGGCTTATGCCCAATCAGCATCCGGCTTATGTCCGCTAGTATGTGTATAATATATGTGCAGATGTATGTGTATATATAGTATTATGCATGATAGAAGGCCCATGTGGTCGGGGGGAGGGAAGCGATACTCACATAAAACGAAATTGCGGCCAATAATAGTGAGGGAGTGTGACGTACTTTGCGATCGCTCAAGACTTTCCAGCGCCCTGATTCTCTAAAAAATAAGATAATGATTGATAATAATTGAAGGAGTTTGCCAGTGACTTGGCTCCAATATTATCTAAAATTTTCCTACTTTCATATAAGCAAGGTCACTACCCGAACGCCTGGAAGAATGCAATGGTGCAACCCGTGCTGAAACGGGGTTGTGACAAAACTGACCCTTCAAGCTACCGGCCAATATCAATTGTGTCAGCCGTCGCTAAGGCATATAGGTTTACGGTGAAGCTCCCGAAACCTCGAACTGAAGAAATCAAGCGCGAATTTATATACCGAACATCAAAAAAGTGGAATTCGCTAATACATTTCAAATTTCCGAAGGAATATAAAATGAATAAATTTAAGGTAGCTATTAATCTTTACTTGCAGGATCGCGCATTGGGTGCAGAAGCTCTGACAGTTACAAGGAGCTAGGACCGTTAATAAGTCCGCTCTGCACCCAATTAAAAAAATTGATAAAAAAAAAAAAAAAAAAAAAAATGAAATGGGTAAACGTGTAAACTGGCGAAAAGCGCAGCTTACTTTAAGGGATTGTTCACACCAAGCGCGAGTAGCGAATTGCGAGTAACCATTTTTCAGAAAATTTTGACATAAAATTCATATAAACACAATGGATTTTTCGATTTATAATATAATTACGATTACTTTGTTCAAAATAAACTAAATTGAGCCCTAAAAATTCTTTAAAATAAGAAAAATTACTAAATTCGTACAAAGATGAAATATTCGCGCATTCGCTAAAAAATAAAATTACGTTCCACTCGCGTTCTACATAGTTTTTATTCGTACGAGTATTGACATTCGTACGAGTATTTTTTATAACTCATTTCAAATACGATCAAAATGATTTTTAAAGATTAAAATAATATTATTTATATCGAATACGCTTTATTAATTTATGTAACTAAAATGGTGACACTAGCAATGTGAATGTGGATTAAATGTCAAAATAAAACTTTTTTCTAAGAAATAGGCGTGTAACATTTTATGGCCAAATTAATTAATGGTTTTATTATAATTTTATTTATCAAAAGTTTAATTCACAAGCTTTTTCGGCGTATAATTTTTAATAATTTGAGAGCTTAATCCACATTCACAGCGGTAGTGACATCTACTTTTGCTTATCGCCATAAAGCGTATTATGTATTATAAACTTTGTTAAAACGAAATAATGTAAAAAACAGGGTTTGAAAAAATTACAAATATTTGATCATACGGATGGCATTGATTTTGACATATAAATTCGCTCGCGTTTAGTGTGAATCGAATTTGCGAATTCGTGTTTAGAATTTATTCGCAACTCGCAGTTCGCGTTTGGTGTGAGTAGTCTCTAAGCCATTTTCACATGAATCGCGATTTTTCTCGTACGAGTAAAAATGATTCACCGATTTCTCTTCAATTACATGGTAAAATATTTACTAGTCACTTGAAAAATAGTAAGTAAACGATTTCGAATGTAATAGCATTGACAATTTTTTTAGCCAACGCACATAGCCTAATAATAATTGCAAAAGAGTGTTTTCTCGCGCGAACTTTCCAATATGGCGGCGATTTAAACATTTTTTGCAGCTTTCATTAGGAAATGTGCGTTTGCTAAAAAAATTGTCAATCATATTACATTCGGAATTGTTTACTTACTATTTTTCAAGTGACTAGTAAATATTTTACCATGTAATTGAAGAGAAATCGGTGAATCATTTTTACTCGTACGAGAATAATCGCGATTCATGTGTATAGACCATTAATGAGTTCGCAATTCTTCGATTTAACTGCTACTGCAAATAAAATGAAACAATTTCAAAACAATAAAAGGCAGCTTTGCTTTTTACAAGTTTACACGATTATCCATTATCTTATTTTTTAGAGAATCAGGGTGCTGCCATACTGACCGCGTGACAATATTAAAGGACGGGCTCGGATTGTTCAAGATGTTACCGAGCTCTGGTAGGCAGTGATCATCATTATTACGCTTATAGATAGATACTGTTGAAATTGAAAGCGTTAGGCAACGAACTAATATTTCGAAAGTTTAAATGTTGTAATAAATAAAATAAAACTGAAACCACTTGATGCACGGAAAAAAATAAACTGGTCCTCAGCTAAGAAAACGGACTTTTAATTCAAGAAAATGTACTTTTTTCGTGTACTTAAAGGCAAAGAGTGTCATTTCTTGGCTGAAAACAGTAAAGAAAACTGCTACTTTTCTCCTTAGCAACACATTTCTTCACTATAAACACTTTTCTTCATAGAAACGCTTTTTTTCCAAATGATTTTTGGATTTTTGACTTTTATTTATTTGCTTACTGCGATTGTTATGTACACGCTATGCAGACATACTTTGATCCAAACTGGATCTACCTTTTCTATTTTTACCTGGTTTGTCGTCAAATACACGAAAAAATAGCATGTCCGGCACGTAAGAAAAGTGGTTTTTCATGCTCGTTAAATTATTAATCCACTCGCTCACTAGCGCTCGCTCGTGAATTAAACAATTACACTCGTTGGAAAACAATCACTTTTCTTTACTTGTAGAACAATCTACTATTTCTTGATTTAAAAGCTAATTTTCTTATTTCTTTCGGGTTTTTCTTCATGGAAGAATTGTGTTTCTTGAAATGAAGAAAAACTCGAAAGAAATAAGAAAATTAGCTTTTAAATCAAGAAAAAGTACATTTTCTTGAATTAAAAGTCCGTTTTCTTAGCTGAGGACCAGTTTGTTTTTTTCCGTGTGGTCAGTATATTATTTATTATTTGGAACGTTGAAAATTTAATGAATTTTCGCCCATTACAATTTACTAATTTTCAGGTCTTCTTCGTAAGACTTCTCCTGTCAAATTTTTCACAAAAACCGAAACTAAACAAAAAGGTAAAACCGTACGCTTAATTTCAGCTACTACGGTTTCCAACTAAATTATTGGGTGTCTACTCTACTTGGCGTTTTTTGTACTTCTTGGGCCGGAAAGTTTTGGATTTGGAAAAGTGTAGCTGTCAACAATACTCCCTCCAGTTGGGTGTCATACTAGAGGATCACTCAATTCCCTCGGTTCTCTTAATAGGGCGGCTAGCTTTGACGCAGGTCTCAGTATTACTTTTGATTCTAGCCTTACGTCGGCTGTATGACTTCTGGTCTATGAAGAAAGGCATGCCCCTTGTACCATCTCTCTGGTATGCAATATCGGCTGGTCAGCTTCCACGTGGTAGCCTCGTCCGCAATATTGATGTCTCTTGGATTTACCCGGTCCGGTTGCCCACGAAAGGTTTAAATGACCGTGGTGAACGAATCCAACATAATACGTTGCGGTGTTGGAGAAATAGCATCTTGGCAAGCGAATGTCTTTCTTTTCGAACATCTTTTCGATGATAACAAGGCGTTTAACCAGTTATACCACTTTCTCACGATATGCAGGACCACCCATTTTGTCGGTATCTTTACTGCTCGCAAATATTTTATCCCTATTCGCTGCATATGAATACGGAACCGAAGTGTGTGTGCTGCTGTCGGTGTCGCCTAACATCCTCTCGGTTTCAGTCTGAACGGGGTTTATTAATTCCAATACTCTCGGCGAATTGGAGATACAGCTTCGCAGATCGAAACCCCCTTCTCGATGAATATCACTTAACGCGTGACTTCCACCCATTTCTCAATTGTTTTGAAACTATCGAGATAGTCATCGACATAGTGGTGATGTTTGATTACTAGTGCTTCATACGCTCGTGGTTTCTGTTCCCGATACCTCTCTGCATTCAGATTCTTCACATACTGGGCTATAGATGGCACACAGGATGCTCCAAACGTCATTACATTAATCTGGTATATAAAGACTTCCTCTTGTGGGCGATCTCTCCACATGCATTGCTGAGTGCCTGGTCGTCCCGCCTAATCCTAATCTAGTGAAACATTTTCCGTATGTCTCCACTGATGACATACCTGTGCTCACGAAATTTAAACCGCACGGCTACGAGGCTTGCCAATAGATCAGGATCCGTCAGCAGATTCGAGTTTAATGAGATTCCATTGCCCCATACGAGTCTCGTCTTGCCAGGCTTGTTAGGGTTTGTTACCGCAAAAATGGGTAAATACCATATATTCTTTTCCTTGCGTTTGTGCTTCATCAATGGATTACATCTTCAGCCAACCCATCTCCCTATACCCGATCACCTGCGCATTGACATTTTCGGCCGCTTCTAAATCCTTCGACAACTTTCGTTCGAATCTCAAGAATCGATGCATAGCCATCTGTCTTGAAAGTGGACACTTTATGTCATCGTTTCTCCATTTAAGTCCATTTAAGTACATACTAGTTTTTCCGGCACTCCTTCCAGACCTAATTCGTCTGCTAGGTCGCGTTCTACAAGTGTTGCTGTGCATCCACCGTTTAGAAATGCATATGTAGACACTGTACGTCCTGCTTTCCCGTACAACGCCACCGGCACTATCTGGTAATATTCAAATAATTTAGTGCGCGTGGATTCGCTGGTGAGTAGTAGTCGCAATTTTGGTTTGCGTTGGCTTCCCAGTTCTTGTAACAACCGCGGCTTTACTCGTCGATTGTGCTTTGTTACATCGTTCTGGAGAACTTGATACCCGAGGCATCGGTTCTATTAATATACAGTTCAGCGTCTTTGGTTGCGAATATAACAGCACATGGTGTGGTTGATCGCAACCATCTACTCCGTATTTTGATTTAATTCAGCAGTCGTGAAGCTAATTGTTTTCCAAATAACCTACGCATAGTTAGTCAAACTGAAACTCCGTACCATGAATGCAGTACCGGCCACAGTGCTGTCTAAGAGTTGTTGTTCCTTAGTGTTTGCTCTATGGTTGTGGCTAGTGGCTGACGTATCTCTGGTGCTTTTACTGGCTCAAAATGTACCTGATTAGTGTGTTTGTATACCCAGTTCTTGGTGCTAATTCGTTTCTCTCCTAAGGACACCGAAGATAGTGCTTCTATGGCTTCCATTACTCAATAAGGCATACCGCTGTTGCATTATCTCCTTTTGTATCGTATAAAATTCTTTTTCTGCTTCGAACTCTCGCTCAGCCATCTTGCTCTAAGTCTCGCTGTCCGCAACAGATACAGTCAGTATTTTAGCCATATAGTAAACATCTTTATGCTTAACTGTTCCTTAGGGGTTATCTCCGTAACTACTGTACCTAGACACTTCAAATTTAGTATGATTTAGTAGTGTAATTTTTCACAGCAGTGATTTGTAAATGGCTTCCTTCATAGTTGTCCCCAGGAGATTATGTGCAGAGCAGGTTTCCCTATTGGATTGAAATTTGATATATTTTTTTATTCGGAATTCCATTAATTTTTGATGTGAAAACATCTTTAGCGGGGGTAAGTAAAAAATTTCATGTAAAAAGAGGAACGGGAAATTTACTTGGCCACATGTACTTTGCTTCAATGCCCTTCGTGCTTTGTTTAATGATAACGATGACTTCGGACCGCTCCCCGATTTTCGTTGAACTGCATTTTTATTCTTAAATCATTTAATTAAATTATAAATTGTGGATCTTTTAGAATTTAATTTTAAAAAGTATTTTACAACATACGAAATTGGCTACGTCTGGATTTTTTTCTAAGAAATTACGCACGACTTTTCGCCGCTCAAATTCGTTTTGAGACATACACCAATTAAAGAACGGAACAAACCGGCCATTTTATCGGGAATTTAGGAACTTTGAAAATAACACTATGTAAATTTCTGTGCAGCCACTCCTTGTCCAGTTATTGAAGTTTTAGAAAAAACGTATCAAAAAGCGTAGAAGTAAATTTTTTTTTTGTAAACTTAGCACTCTACGATAAAATTTTAAGTCACTTTAACCCTAAAACTTTAACACACTTAAACTTCAATAACTCGACATGGAGTGGCCGCACAGAAATCTCCATAGTACCATCAAGGTTTCTAAATGGGTTCTCTAGAAAATGGCCAGTTTGGATTTTTGATTGAAACATCAAGCAAGCTGCTCGGCAGGTTAATACAATTGTCCCAGGAGAATATATCCACAAATCCATCTCCATTCCGTGTTAAAGGCAACATAATAATTTCGTTGGATTATTTCTTTGAAGAATTAAAAAACTTAAGCATGCACTCAAATTTATTTAATTGTAATTTCTCAAATATCGTTATTGAGAAAGAACATAGACGAGGTCTAGTTTCAAAATTATTATGATAACGCGCCATTCCACGTGTTTGGTCAGCATCCCATTGTGATGCTTACTTTTGTAATGGAGGCAAATCGAGTGAAACAAATCAATTGCGTGTGATGCATAACTGTGCTTTTTCTGAAAAAGTTAGCTCACTTATTCGTAGATTGCGAATTAATGCTAAAAGCCTTCTATATGACGTCGATTCTAATCGAGTTGAGCATTTGCACTCGATAATTGCTAAAACTGTTGAATGAAAGCGAATAATTTTTTCGAAGATGCAATCATATACCAGTAGGGCTCAATTTGCCGTGTTACAGCACAACACGCTTCGTGCTCATTGTCGGTTGCAGAAGTATATAATGAAGGGTACTCCAAAATCGCGTATAATTAGTGTTGACAAAAAATTTCAAAAACAAAAAAAAATTACGAAGGAAAACGATATTCCGATAGTGATACCATATCGATACCTTAGAGCACACAAGTGATATGTTCATTTTTACAATTTGTGGTAAAAACAAATTTAAACTTTCAGAAAGGCAATCTTATCATTTATGGTTCTATTATTTGGTACTATAATCATTTATAGCACTATTTCCAAGGAATTGATTGATTGATTTTGAATGTACGACCAAGCATTTAGCAAGATCTCCCGGTTGACGCCGGGCCCACCGTACACCCTTTTTTACATTTATTTGGAAGGATAGGATAGGATTGTTAGTATAGGATTGAGATCGACCCGGTTACAAACACCTTGACGGTCAATTGTTAGTATTTACATTTTTCTAATAATTACTTTACTACATTTTTTCTACAAACTGCTTTCCATCCTTGGCATCCTAAAGTCAATATTAATTAGTTATCACTTGTTTCTTATACACCTTCCACACTCCACTGCCTCCGGCCGCTTTCCATTGATTGATACTCTCAACCAACCATGACAACACATCTCCAATCTACTCCCGTGCTTTAATTAAATTAAGATTAAACTGCCTACTAATTTCTAAAATTCAAAACGCATTAATTTACTTAACTAATCTCATCCTCTAAATTAATTAATTTTGAATTTAAGTTTAATATAATTTCCATAAATTGAATCCAATTTCTCGTGATCTCTGAAACAAAATCAATATTAGTCTATTATTAGTAAATGCCTGCTTCTCCTTCTTGGCGTCCTGAAATCAATATTAATTGGTTATCCATCCCCATTATATATTTCCCACCACCCCGCTTCCTCCGGCCCCTTTTAATTGATTGCTTGCTACTTAAATCTCCCGTCGCCCTCTTAACCAACTAAGCTTAAACCCAAGTTACATGAAATAAATTTCGATAAACCTGTTATTAAAGAATCATTAGAAAACAATTCCCCTCCTCATCCATTCAACATTTGCAATACCACCTCATCCAAACTCTTTCCTTTCAAACACAACATGAACATGGCATACACACAGTCAATCGACATCCCCAAAACGTTAAATACACTCGTCACACTACATTCTTCCATTTAAAGTTTATAAGCAACTGAAACTTACTACACGATGCGGCATCCATGCTCTTTTCTCTAGAAGAATCCGACTCAAGTAATTTACTTGAAAGCGATGCGGAAGAAAATTGGACATCTACAAGGCGCTGATAAGACCAGTTATCACCTTTGGTTGTGAGTCTTGGACACTGACAGCACAAAACATCCAGAAAATCGCTGTAACTGAGCGTAAGATCATAAGAAGAATTCTCGGTCCCATTAAAGAAGGAGCCACGTACAGAATGCGAATGAATCACGAGATCAGAAATGATCTCGATAAAGTTGACATCATTGGATTCATAAAATCGTCAAGGCTAAGATGGCTCGGGCACGTACTTCGTTCACAAAATCGGACCACCAAACAGGCCTTGGAGTCGGCACCAACGAAAGTAGGACCTCGTGGGAGACCACCTACCCGATGGATGGACGACGTTGAAAGGGACCTAAACACACTCGGAGCATCGTTGAGGCGGCCAAATCCCTTCATGGGATGTAGCGCCAGCGGAAGAAGAAGAAGATGCGGAAGAAGAGTTGGATTGCAATTATAATTTAATTAAATTTTTATTTTTTATTTTTTTTTCAACCTGCAAATACATTCACGTATAGAATTAAAACACAAACAATAACAATTTTCAATTTATTCAATTTCTATATATATTCTCCGTTTACACTACACTTGCCTGTACCTATAATTTAAAACTTTATTATTCAGGTTAAATTTAATTTATACCCCCACCCTTTTCTTAGATTATAATAATATCATATGCAATTGATAAACTATCATAACACAAAATATAAATAAAAATTTCATTTATGCCAGAAAAATGCTTATGTTAATAAAATAAATATTTTTTTTTTTTAGGAATCAATTTAATAGATAAAACTTTATCTGGAATGAAGCTTATATTAATAAGAAATTCAGTAATAATAAACACTTTTTGAGGTTAAGAAATTAAAAGGACGACCAATGATTTACACATTGTCATACTACTTCACAGTTCTTTTTACTGTCCCCTTCTAATTAACTATGGAAGGATCAACCTCCTATTTATGATTCCGTGTTCAGCTTTCATGTTTTACAGCTAAAAATTATATCCCTTGCTTCATGGTGAGAATATGTTTCCTAACTTGGAGAAACATTATCAGAGAACTAAATTAACTGCTCAAACTGCAAATGAAATGGAAAACCAAATCATTTTCAATATGGAGTTCACTTCTGTGTTTTTTTTTTGGAGACTCGTGTATAGTTACATAAAATAACAAGCACTTTTTCACTTTTGTATCGTTCGCGAGTACCAAACTTACCGTTTTATCATGATCCGTTGCATATAAAGCTAGTTCGAACATTCCTTGTTCATGGTCCAACAATTTATTTGCACTCGATTTACACAAATTTATTGTTAAGTAATCTTCCACAATTGATAATTTAGCCACGGACATCGTCGACTTCACACACACCTAATTTTAACCACTACCACTTTACGTGAAAACTGCACAGCTCAAGCCACTTGCTTTGCATGATAAACTATGTTTTGATAAATTTGCAAACCATTATCAGAGGCCTAACATAAAAATAAAGTTATTTTCGTCATCTTCCGACTCCTTGTGACAATGACCATAGTAAATCATATACCAAGCCGGATACCACTGCTGAAACCAGTCGGTGTAAAATCAGCTAAATTCATTATGCACCAGCAACTTATTGTAAATATGAATATATGTTAGACAATACAACGTATACTCACCTGCCTTTGGCTTTCATTTTTCGGAGCCCGACCATAGTTTATTCATTGCATCTTCTGGCTGACATCTTTATGTTTAGAATGTAGTTTCTTAGCGGCGGGATATTTCCTATAAATTTGTCGCACTGCTGCCGTACTTCTCGCACAGATATTATCATGGAAAAAATCCTTGATCCTCCCAAACACCGTACGCGAGATAAACGATGCACAATCACTCACTCAGACCGACATTTACAGCTCACTCACAATATCAAATTTAATTTTAACTCCAGATTCACAGTAAATTAATTATTATTTTTTTTTTTTAAATTATTAAATTCTTAAGGAAAAAAAAGGAAAAAAAAACAAGGCCGTTTGACTCGAAAGTCATGGCCCTTCCCATAGCACTATTTCCAAGGAATTGAATAAAAATTCCAAATATTTTCGAATTTAGAGACATTCTTGTGGACATTCAAAATATGGGCATACCACTTGTGTGCCCCAATGTATCGATATGTATAATAGTGTCAATATGTGAGTTATGATACATACAGGATAGTGACTATATATAAAATGTGACGACATATTGATTAGGCCTACTGGGGAAACCATAATAAAATAAAGCGCGGCGCACCCTTCCCCACTCGAGACGCTTGGAAATGGATGCATTTTATTTTACAGATATTTAGATTGTTTTACGAAGCCATCCTGAACAATAGTTTTAGTAAATCTCTTCAGTACATCTTTTCTTGTGCAAAAATAGCAATTTTTTGATGTATGATTAATTACTACCTAGCCATAATTTATTGCAACGCAACCTATATTTTATTTTGTTTTATCATTTTCATTCACAAAAGCAACTATAAGTAGACGTTTATACAAACAGATATAATACGAGTGTTTGATTTAAGTTGTGATCACATAACCTGTTGTGCTGATTGTTTTAAAATTGAATTCGTTTCAAAGTTTAAGTACCTGCGGGACTGTTTGTGGATACTTCCATGCGCTGGTTACCACATATCGAAACTCTACGGAATTTCTTGTGTGCTCTGATACGAAAATTTTATATTTTGAGTTCAATGTGTCCGATAACAGTCTTAAGAAATATTTATTATGCGCTGGTTGAATCGAGGCTATCGTATGGAATAGTATGCTGGGGAGGGACTTATAATTCTAGAACTCATACACTTGCTGTTGCTCAGAAACACATTATACGAATTATGCTTAACACGCAGAGGCTATCGGCTTCGTGGCCTTTGTTTAAGTTCTTGAAGATTTCCCTATTAGTAATTTGTTTGTGTACAAGGTAATGAAAGCATTTTTTTCTGGTAAGGCTACTCAGTCTAATGTTATTGTCAATTACAACTTGAGAAATAAGCAGTATATACGGCTTGAAAAGTTTACAACAACGAACTACCAAAATTCATTTCCAATATTGGCGCCAAAAAATTTGCAATAACCTACCGGAAAATTTAAAAAATATTTGTAAATTCAATGTATTTAAAACAAGTCTTAAATCATTTTTATTCGAAGCGTCTACTGTGAATGATTTGTTGTATTTTCAAGTGTAGTAGATATGTAAATATGTACATATCTTGTAATTATTTTATTTTTTTGATTGTATTATTATTAAGTTTTCTAATTGTTAATTTGTATATTTCTTGTAAATAATTGTAAATATTGTTGATTATCAATCGACACTGGATTTATGATCCACAGATTGTATTATAATAATAATAAATAAATAATAAATAAATAAATAATAAATAATATTCGCAGAAGAAGAACTAATGAAAATGAGTTGATTTTGTTTTGTGTCTATTCGCAGTTAACGCAAAGTGGCTGACATCTGGTGGACGATATTGAAACTAGAGTTAAAGGTGAACAGCAATCAAAAAAATATATATTTGGACAATTTTGTTGTTGATTTCGGTTCAAAACAATGGTTTATTGCACATGAAAGATATATTTCTTTATTCAGCGGCAAAATAATTCAAAAATAACACACATAAAAACTATCGCTGAATTGCTGTTCACCTTTAACTAGTGGCGATCGTGGCACCTCTTGCGGTGCTTTAAAGTCGAATACATTGTGTTTCGTGTAGAATAATAAAACAAATTTAAAAATATAATTCTCGAGTAAATACAATAAAATATGAATTTTTTGTTGTTACTTTACCAGAGAATGAAAGAATACGCATTTTCAGCGAGATATTGTTTTAACTGTAGTTATGTATATACATTTTTTGCCCTTAACACATTGTTTCATGGTTTAAGTAAGAAAAAAAAATTTAATTGTTTTTTTAGGTTAGAATCAAATCGAAATTTTATTTTAGTAAAGAACGCTCTTAATTAAAATATTGATGTTTTTTAAATCACACGGATCTCCTCGAATACCAATGTATGTATAGTCGAATGGTACTATGCACTCCTAACAATAAATCTTTCGACATTAGACCAGGAAAACATGTGAACATTGGAATTCGTGCAGGATTGGACAGGATTTTAGCAAACGTAAAACAATTACCAATGGAAATTTCACTTGATTTTAATGTTGACGTCTTTTGGCTTATTTTAGGTATGTAAATCGTCGATTAGCTAACCAATTGTTGTAATTGGGATTTATTATGTGTTTAACCAACCCACGAATTTTAATGATTTTCTGCGACCATTTGAGGACGAGTTAAAAGATATACGTATCAGCTTTAGTTATAAAAATCATCAAATTAATATCAAAATTGAAAATTTTATTTGCGACACACCAGCACGTTGTACTATCCTGCGAATAATGTCCCATACAGCATATTTTGGATGCAATAGATGCCCTCAAGAGGGAGAACATATTAAACATCGAATGGTTTTTTCTGACCTGGTAGCAACACGAAGAACGGATGTATCTTTAAGAAACAAATTTGACGTGCATCATCATAATGTAAGTTCCATTTTAGAAGAGCTTGATATAAATATGGTCTAACAATTTCCTTACGATTATCTGCATGCGGTTCGTCTAGTAGTAATGGACAGATTTTTACATTTTAAGTAAGTACATCTGCGAATCTTTGTTATCCTCTCGAGAAATAGAAAAGATTTCAAGTCATTCAGAAAAAATAACACTCCATCAACCTAGTGAATTTCAGCGTAAGTTAAGACCTCTCTCACAATTGTCATATTTTATAGGAACGGAATATAGATGCTTTCTACTAAATGCTGTCCCATTTGTATTAAAAGGTACATTATCAGATGATAAATATAATCACTTTTTGCTGTTACATATTACCAGCCGATTGCTCTCGACCACTAATTTACCAGCGATTGATAAGCCTCAGCCAGCCAATTTTAAATAAGTTTATTATTGGAGTAAAGTTGTAACGTTTGTTTGTTAAGTCCTAAATAAAATGTGTTTCATAACTAAAAGAATATATTTTGTTAATTAATATGTAAATGGGGCATTTGCATTTAAATCTCACATGATTTTGTCCCCAAGAATTTTCTTTGTCCCCTTAGCATTTTCCAGATAATTTTTAACGGGTATAAGTTAAGTATTTGCTTTTTACACTTTCTGCCGTAAGCACTTGGCGAAACACACTTAATACACACATTTTTAAATTTTTTTTAAAAACACTTGTTAAATATTTCGCAAAATTACAAAAGGTTTAAAAAATCACTCGATCGATTTCGGCTTATTAGGCCATCATCAGGAGTATCTACTAAACTGTAAAAATAAAAATGTAGTTATATGTATATATATATATATATAATATATATATATAGTTGGAAAAAGCAAAAAGTGAAACCAAAATATACCAACAAAAAAATGTGGGAGTGGTAAACAATAAAAATTAAAAATTAAAAAAGAGGGTGAGTTAACCACAGGTATATGATTATTGATTAGTCAACGGTCGAATAACAAAATTCCAGATGTTGATTTTTTTTTTTTTTTTTTTTTATAACCCGACGAATTAGTAATTTTATGGTATGGAATGAGTATGTGAATAAAACAATGCGGGGTCGGTAATTGGTGAGAAACGGATTTCTTTCTGTTCGTTGAGGATATTTTGGTTAAGAAATATAGCTTTTCGTATTTCGTAAGATTCTAAGTTGTTTCTAAAAACGTCTGCTTTTTGGTTGTACATGCAATATTTCTAAATTGTTTAAACTGGATGTGTGATTTTCTAACGTTAAATGATTATAAAGGGATGATTCATGGCTACCAGTCTGTCCGATATAAGAGGAACTACAATCATTGCAATTGATCTTATAAACGCCAGACTTGGAAAGGCGATCAATTCTTGGTTTGTTGTTAAAAATCATTTTCTTAATTGTATTATTGTTATAAAAAGCAAAGCTAATATCTGTATATTGTGTCACGATGTTACTAATCCGTTGACTAGTTCTTCCTATATATTCTAAGCGCGGCCAATTTTTCGGCATTGGGCTATCAGGTGGATAAATGTTAGCTAAAGCTTTATGTTTCAGTTTTCTGTTTAATTATTACGATTATTACAATAAAATTTCTGATTTCATTACAGAAAGCAACGCATTAGAGCTCAATAGAGATCCTACTAGGTCATTTAAGACTTTGGTCAGTAAGTGTATCAACAACTGCCCAAAGGAATTTGATGGCACTGGTTGGAGGTACACGGTTATGAATCCATCTGCCCCAAATCTTTATGGTTTACTTAAAATCCATAAAGAAGGCATTCCAATTAGACCAATAGTAGCGTATTGCAATTCACCTGCCTACAAGCTATGTAAGGGTTTCATAAACTTTTTCAACAGTCATACCACTTTCTTTTCGGCTTTCTCGGTTAAGAACTCGGTAGAATTGATTAGCAAAATTCAAGATGTTGATATTCCACTACACTCAAAATTAGTTTCGTTTGACGTTGCTAGTCTTTTCACTTCTATTCCAATTAACATTTTGTCTCAAATAGTTTATACTTACTTAGATAGGGATGTTGCGGATGGAAGCCTTCGGAATGAACTGAAGCTGATATTTGAAACTTGTATTAAACAAAATTATTTTTGCTTTGATAATAAGTATTTCAGATTCACTGATGGTCTACCGATGGGCTCCCCTCTGTCACCTTTGTTAGTAGTAATTTTCATGAATTTCTTCGAACAAACGATTGTATCAAGCAATAATCCTTATTTCCGTCATATGATCTTTTGGTACAGATATGTTGATGACATACTATGTCTATGGAATGGAACTGATAGGCTATTAACCTCTTTTCTCACTTGGTTAAATTCTCAATATCCCACCATTAATTTTACGGTAGAAAAAGAAGAAAACAAATCTATTAACTTTCTAGATATAACAATAACCAGAATTAATTCTTCATTAGAGTTCAAAATTTATAGAAAACCCACGTATACAGACGCCATTATACCTAACTCGTCAAACCATCCCCATAATATTAAAATGCCAGCTTTCCACTCATTCTTAGATAGATTAATAAACATTCATTTGACCATATCCAATTATAACAAAGAGCTTAATATAATTTTAGAAATAGCAGCGAAGAACGGTTATGCAGCTAAGACTATATTAAAGCTATTAAACAGAAAACTGAAACATAAAGCTTTAGCTAACATTTATCCACCTGATAGCCCAATGCCGAAAAATTGGCGCCGCTTAGAGTATATAGGAAAAACTAGTCAACGGATTAGTAACATCGTGACACAATATACAGATATTAGCTTTGCTTTTTATAACAATAATACAATTAAGAAAATGATTTTTAACAACAAACCAAGAATTGATCGCCTTTCCAAGTCTGGCGTTTATAAGATCAATTGCAATGATTGTAGTTCCTCTTATATCGGACAGACTGGGCGCAATTTTGAAGTTAAAGTTAAAGAACATTTATCTGGTAGCCATGAATCATCCCTTTATAATCATTTAACGTTAGAAAATCACACATCCAGTTTAAACAATTTAGAAATATTGCATGTACAACCAAAAAGCAGACGTTTAGACAACTTAGAATCTTACGAAATACGAAAAGCTATATTTCTTAACCAAAATATCCTCAACGAACAGAAAGAAATCCGTTTCTCACCAATTACCGACCCCGCATTGTTTTATTCACATACTCATTCCATACCATAAAATTACTAATTCGTAGGGTTATAAAAAAAAAAAAAAAAAAAAATCAACATCTGGAATTTTGTTATTCGACCGTTGACTAATCAATAATCATATACCTGTGGTTAACTCACCCTCTTTTAATTTTTATTTTTTAATGTTTATTGCTCTCACCAATTTTACCTGTGTTTAACTCACCCCCTTTTTTAATTTTTAATTTTTATTGTTTACCACTCCCACATTTTTTTATTGGTATATTTTGGTTTCACTTTTTGCTTTTTCCAACTATATATATAACTACATTTTTATTTTTACAGTTTAGTAGATACTCCTGATGATGGCCTAATAAGCCGAAATCGATCGAGTGATTTTTTAAACCTTTTGTAATTTTGCGAAATATTTAACAAGTGTTTTTAAAAAAATTTTAAAAATGTGTGTGTATGTTTTTAAAAAATGTGTGTGTTAAGTATTTGATCACAATGTTGGACTTTTATTTTTAAAAAAACGGGTTTTTTTTGTCATAAACGTTACTTTATTTATTTTAGATAAATTGTGAAATTGAAAAACATAAATTTAATTTATTGATGTATCATATATTCTCATTTATGACATGTCTACTTGCAAATGGTATATTCATCTTTTGTATTTTGAAATTAATAATTTTAAAAATAACGTAAAACGTATTTTTAGGTAACGTTCATGACAGAAAAATTAAAAATAGCACAAAAAATTATTAAAAAAGATGCAAAACATAAATCTGCTCACGCCCAGATTTAAAAGAAACAGAAATATGATATAAAAATTATATTTTATTTTTTTTTTTAATTCAAAAATTAATTAAATTATGATTCAAAAATTATATTTTAAATTTTTTTATGTGAGATTTAAATGCAAATGCCCCAAATACCTTTGAACTACTTGGAAAAAGATTAGAAGCGAAATTTCGTTGTAGCATAGCAGCGTAGCTTTCTCTCATTAATTTCCGTTTAGCCCAATTCGACCTTTATTTAAATTTCTTTTTAAAATTTTAGTTGACCGCCAAGAATCAATGAAACATTCTAAACATTACAAAATATTTTAAATATGTACCTCAAAGTATAATTTATTGTATAATCGAAACCGAATTGATAAAAATGGCGAGAAGGAGGTGTCAGTTGTTTCCAATAACTGGATTATCGAAAATACAGTCCAATGGCCCGACAAAAAAATATATTCGAAAACTAGTAGAAGAGTATGCTTCTCTAGCAGATTCCTGGCTTAGCTATCCATTTAAATTGCTACAAACTAATAAACCTAAGTTTCTTTCAACTCGATTTCCAACAAAACCCAATTAAAAGATTTGATAGAAATAAGGAATCAAAATATTTCGAATATATGAATGACCAAGTTGTAGTTGGTTTAGATTATGAGAACTCAAATGCGGAAGAAGCAGCCCCGATTATTACCTGGTATGACCAATCAAATGGACAGTCACGGAAAAAAAATTTTAGGTGGCATTTCTATAATTTATAGGAGCCCACAGGATTGTGGCCTAATATAGGAAAGAATTTTACTATAACACATAGTTAATTTAAAGAGATGCGAATAAAAATTGTTACCATTAAAATAGTAAAATGTACCATAAAAATAGTAAAATGTACTATTTTAGTAATAAGCGCTTTCTATTTAGTAAAGAAAAATATGCATTTCAAGTTAGTATTTATTGCCATAAAATTGGTATATTCCCCAGCATATTTTTGTAGTGATTACAATGTTTAATGGTGTTGGTGCAGCATGCAGATCGTCATAGGAAATCTATTAGTAGTAATGACAGTCACAGTATTTTCGATTTGGCAAATCATAAAAATGCCAATCACTTCATCATAATCAGTGTTGTCGAAGACTATCGGAGTACTTTACAACTTTCATTTCACTCGTACTACTGCATTTTTCATTTTTTTTAAATGCAAAATATTGAAAACTAATGTTTTTATTTTGTACCTAGATACTTCCTTCTGCCTCGAAATATTCCTATCAAAAATTAAAAAGTATTTTTCTAAAATTTTCAAAACGACATCACTGATCATAATATATCTACTGGAAAAAGTAGAAATATCATTTATCACATCCTATCTTTAACGTTTGTCATGCAGGATAATATTGCCGATCCAGGTTTCGCAGTTAAGGGCAATTCAGGTAATTTGATAAAAAATTGCAAAGTTATGTATATTGAAATAAAATCAATATTTCTTTAGCACAAATCGTGTTTAGATGTAATGCTACAGTAGGAGATAATCACAGACAGATGACTGGCAAAATAAAACTAACTTCAAAAATAAAATTAAAATAATGCATTATATTTCGACCTTTTGGTCATAATCATATAGGTTTTTTATAAAATATGCTAATATTGTAAATGCATACAAAAGTTTTTAATTTTCACCAACAACTCTGTTAAATTTTATTTTCAAAGAAAATAGTTTAAATTTTTTTTTTCTTTTAAAAAACATTCTTAAAAACTTTGTTTAAAAAGTTATTGTTGTTCAAACAAATTCTTGTTAGTTTGACGATATCAGTTTTTTTGATAACACAAGAATTTGTTTAAACAACAATACCTTTTTAAACAAAGTTTTTAAGAATGTTTTTTAAAAGAAAAAAAAAATTTAAACTATGATATTTTCTTTGAAAATAAAATTTAACAGAGTTGTTGGTGAAAATTAAAAACTTTTGTATGCATTTACAATATTAGCATATTTTATAAAAAACCTATATGATTATGATCAAATGGCAGGCATTCCGGATGGTCATAAATCATTATTTATTAGACAAACTTTATATAAATTTTATCAATTGATAAGGTTTAGAGGCTCTAAAAAAAATTTAGAAAATCTTTACAAAAATCTTTCTGTTTTATTTGTATAAAAAGATGTTAGCTTTTTATTAAGAAAATGTGTAAATTATTTTTATTCTTATTTCTATAAAGAATATTAAAGTACATATTTCCAAAATAATTAAAAACATACTACTGGAAATAGAATATAGAACCTCTTGGTGACCAAGTTAATTAACTTAATACTTTATTTGTTCACTAAATTAAGTAGAATAACAAGATTAATAATTATTTAAGGTGAGGTGGGAAAAAATGATATCGAGTTATTTAAACGAATAGAAAATACCAGAAATATTGGTTCTCTTCAAGCTAGGTGTCATGTCAATTGTTTTGGAAAATTATAACTCCCAACTAGTACAAAACAATCTGGAAGAATTGAAAGGGATGATGTTACGAGAGTAATAATTAATTGTCTAAGTAATTTCCTAGATTCGCACAAAGAAGAGTGCCAATTTTTTTTAGATGACATTTTAGCTGATTTTACAGAGAACAGGCCAACTCAAAAATGGATTTTACATATAATTACGACGTTAAAAAACCATTCTCCAGTTATATCTTTTAGAGATACTGGGCACGAAATCTTATACAATGCGTGGTATGGAAAAAGAGAAAAAAAACGGAAAATGAGCGCATAAGATTAGTTCAGTCTGCAGGTGAAATTATCGTAGGAGACTGGATTTCTGTTACTAGACCTCGATCCCTCATATCGTCAATTCTAACTGACCTGAGTTGTTTTCTATCAAAAAAATTTGGCTCCAGTAGCCTTTTAGATATGTTATTTGCTTTAGGCTTTGCACCTTCTTATAAATAAGCTAGATTGTTTGAAATTTCCAGCGTTTTGTATCCATATTTACAAAATTCTCAACCAGGTTTTATTCAATTTGTTTTTGATAACGTCGATCACCAAACGTGCACCTTAACTGGAAGTAATACTCTTCATGCAATGGCAGGAATTCAATGCCTTACACTAGCGAGGGAAAACTTATTTACGAATTCTATTCCTAGGCTCAAAGAAATACCAAAAATTATTAAACTTGTAAAGTATGGGCGTGTTGATGTAATACCTTTTATTAAATTCAAGCCTGGCTTAGCTTCTTTCCATTATTCACGAATCTATTCCATTATTCACCAGCTTCGTTTAATTTAATTACAGTTTTATTGTATTTTAAAAATAAATTGATTAATATTTAAATATTATTTTCAGGATGGAATAGTTATTATGAGTCGCTTACTAAAAATAAGGCATTTGATGTTTCACAAATCATTTATGTACCAGTAATTGATGATATTCCAATTTCCAAGCAACTATGACACGATTTACACATCTTTTAAAATGGCAACTGACACATCGAAAGCGGCGGACCACGATTTTTGTATTGTCACTTTTGACTTGCCATTATACATCAAAGCAACGGATATTGTTGCTTCATGCAGTGAAAGCTGCAGATGTAAAAAACGTTATTATCAAACTTTGGGGTTTTCACCTATAGCTATGTCATTTCTTGGTTGCATTGGATATGTAATGGCTGGTAGTGGTCCCAGGGTCGGTTGAAAAAATGTTATCTGGAAAAGCTTATACTCGAGCAATACGCTGTCACTCATTAATATACATTGCTTTAGCTATACTTATTATGAAAGATTTAGGATGATTTGATGAAGAACAGCAAATATTGAATGACTTATATGTCTACTTGAAAATGTTACTGAAAGTGACCTTACAGATGGTGAACTGCATTTTTTTCAACTGAAATTCAATCAAAAAGTGGAAGATTTAAAAGGGAATGGTCCAACAGCAAAATTATATATTCAGTATTTCGAAATGGCTTACATGCTGAAAAATGTGGTGAGTGGCAACTATTTAGGGTCTATTCAAAAAATGATGCCATTTTTTATGACATCCGGACGCTTCAACTATGCTAAATTTTCTTATCTGTATCTTCAAGATATGCATAAAATAAGTGCCCATAATAAATGTAATAACCATAATAATCATCTATATACTAATAAAGGATATTTTTCCATACGAAGGTCCAATAAGTTCTATTCAGGTATTTGGTCTGATATGACAAACGAACAAACATACAATCATTTTAGAGAAGGCTTAACCTATGGACGAGGTGTAACTCCTGCTACTACTGCACGATGGATAACAAGTATCCCCTTGCAAATAATTATCGCTGAACAACTGGAAGATATTTGTTGCTTCAAGACGGATGGAACAAAGATGCTGGAGTTTTACTGGAATGGCTAGAAAATCTATTCGTATAGTTAAGTACTAGAGTAATATCTAGTTCAGAAATTAATTGCTATCAAGCACAAGCAAGTGGGATATTCTTATTCCAGGAGTAATGAAAGAAATATTTGATCAAATTAAATTTAAACAAAATATGAAAGTATTACCTTTGAATAGTGCATTTTCAAAAATTAACATCGGCGAGGACAAAGTCGTAATGTTTGATTCGGATACACTTTTTCGAAGAATGCTTTTGTTCAAGTCCAGTAATGCAGAATTTGAAGATTATTTTAATTATGAGTTATCTACGTCAACATTAAAAAACTTTAAGGTGTGTTTTTGAATAACTTTTTTTTATTACAATATTTTGATTAGCACCTATGGCGACGGTCCATAAGTATAATATACATACTATAAGTTTGTCTGAACTAGCCCAACATTGCCTACTATTTTAGTTGTATTAATTTAACATGCCAACGTTTTTCAAACGGTTGGAAAGCAAGGTTTCACCAAAATGGAATGAAACTATGATACCCATCGATAAAACCAAATATCGACATAATTGTAAGCTTTAAAATTCCTTCAAGAAATACATACTTTGAGTGTTTGAAAAACGTACTCATAATCGAGCGACTCCTCGCACATAATGAATAACCTAAGCTAAACTAAAAGTGTTGTCACGATTTGGCACTATTTGCGCTGATGCTCGAAAGGTTAAAAAATTGTTTTCTTTTTTTGCGGGTTAGTACCTAGTTAGGATCGTGGTAGTTAGGATACCCATTTTGATGTGAAAATGTCCTTACAATATTACCATTATCATATGGAGATATATTAAGGTGGACCTAGATAAAATATATAAACTTGTTGCTAAGTACTTCATAAAGTAAAATTCTCTTCAGATTGTAAACCAAATTCCAGATTTTACATAATCATAGTACTCGTATATATAAGTACAATATGTATGTAAATATATTTTTCATGTCTAAAGAATTTTGTCAAAGGAATATCGTTTGTTGTTACGGTCGTTAGCTGTTTGCTTGTTCAACCCAATCTTGTTTGCCGAAATGTTTTATTCAATAATTTGGTAAAAAAAAAACTGTTGAGTTTATATTTAAAGAACAAATTATTGGTACCCTTAATTCTAGGAACTCATAGGTTTAGGTACATACAAAATGTAAACGACAACAACATTTAATCACAAATTTAATCAAACGTTTATTAAAGAAAAGGTAAATTCTGAAAACGATCATGTTGAGATTTTCGTTTAACTAGAAAATGTCAATTAATGATTTGAAATATTTTAGATAGCATACACAGCAAGAAAAATAATCACATTCTTTATCAATACCAGAAATCTATAAATATTTTTTATGTTCCCTAATTTAAATTGTTTTTAGCAGTATCCTTTTATATATCTAACCTAAAAATCTTAATTTTAAAGTTCCAGTTACCAAACAGTTACATAATTAAGTTTATCATTAATTCTTAACATCCGCAAAACACGAATCCATCACTCTTATCACATTTTATAATAATTATCAAAATTTGGCACCCATCATAATAAAATCAAAACGGCACGGCGCCACTACCTAGCTAATTTTTGTGCAGACACAAATTATACTCCATTTCTCACCTTTTCTCGCGCATCTTAATTTCTTCCATATACAAATTTAATTCATCAGCCAAATCAATACAATTAATATCTTTCATACTACTATTACTAATATCTAGCCCATCATCATATTCATCCTCCGACGAATTTGGTGAAATCATTTTGCCAACATCGATCACAAAATTTTGATCGCGTTCAACGAATTTAAAATGATCGACAATTTTCGTCTCGTTTTTACTTGTGCCGCAGTCTTGTAAATTAATTTCGCCAATAAAGTCATCGATAAAATTAACATTTGTGTCGCAATTTCGTTTATTCTTGGCTTGCTGGAGCGTTGTGGACGCGGCTTTTTTTATGCAGAACACATTTTTTATACGTTTCGCGAACCGATCGATATTTTGATTTTTTATATTGGCCGTGTGATCCATAATAATCTCAAGTTCACCGTTCTTATTGTAAATAACTTTAAGGTTTGAGTTGGAACGTGGTTCAAATGGTTTTTCAAGCTTAGTGTTATTATTTTTGGATTTGTGAGTAGATTTTGTTTTCGTCCGTTTCTTATTTAAGGATGATGATGAGGTGGACGAGACAGGTGAACATTTATTATGATTTGACAATACAGTTACGCCATTATTATTTGTGTTGTTTTGCTGATGGTGGTGGTGGTGGTTATTATGATTGTGCTGGAAGTGATGATGTTGATGAATTTGGTTATTGTAATGATTTTGATAGAGATTAAGTATCATTTGGCGATTATTAAGCTCTTTACATGGTGTACAATTATTAAGATGTTTTGATGACTGATTGATACCTGAGTTAAATGGAAATATTGGCTTATCAGAATTAAATTTTGTTTTTGATGTGGTATTAAGGCATTCTTCAATATCAAATACATGACTGTAATTTAGTTTATTACCTCTCGTTTTATTGAGTGGATACTGTTGATTTACTAGCGAATATGAATCTATGGATTGTTTTTGGGTAGAAGATGATTGGATACTTTCGTCTCGGACTGAGTTTCCTGCAAATTATAAAACGGATATAATAAAATTTTATAATTACAATATGTTTGGTAAATATGAATACATACCCGAACAGTCTGTTGATTCCTGGCGTCCGTAGCATCTTCGCTGGCTGCGCGATAGTACTCTGTAAGTCCGCTCCTGATCGTGCCCTCTTTTCGATAAGTGACAGCATTTAACCAGCGTCGCCTAAACAAAACAGACTAAAAATGTATTACTATAGCACACATTAAATAAATTTATGTTAAGTGTTGAGACATCAATGTGCAATAAAATTAAAAAAGAAGGATTCAAAATAAGAAAAAAATCAGAAAAGAATGCAAAGTAACATTTTTAGAAAATCAAATTATATGCAAAAGTCCAAATGAAAACAAAATTCAATGAACGATCCAGACGGCAGCTCAAACCCTAAAACCGAGCAAAGAGTGAACCGCAGCAGCAATTATAAACGATATTGAAGAAAGAGCAACAAAACCTTAGACGTCTTTAGAAGGTGAAAATCGTTTAAAAAACTGCAAAATAAAGTTAACAGAGAAGCGAAAAAAAGAAAGGTCGAAAATAGTTACAAAGATAACTAAATCAGATAACTAAACGGACAATACATTGTATTTGCAAGATATTTGGGGTTTAACAGTCGATATAGAAGATATAAAGCATGGCTGCTAGCGGTAAATATTTGATGTCATCCCTACGCAACGAGAAATAAGCTCAGAAAAGAACGATCGAGAGAATGTATTAAAATAGGGACTGCACTTTATTATGTTCTTAGTTATAATTTTTCTTTGTTTCCCCAATAGAAAACAAACAAAGGAGCCAAAGAAAAATAACTGCAGTGCAATTTGCAAATAAAAAAGTGCTCACTATTACCAAAGCAACCTTGATTATACAAGCCATAATCTAAAAAACGAAGCTTTTTTAAGGGAATTAGAAACGACGAAAAAACCAAAATTTCCATAGTAAAACACATAAAACATATGGGAAATCACTTTTTTTCCTAAGACAAATTTGTAAATGAAAACGTTGCAAATTCTTAATTATGATTTCTAGAATATTTTCATAAATGTTTGAATTTCAATATATATAAATCTCGTTTAAGTAAATCGTTTTCATTTTCTTGTAATAATTGATTTATTTAAACCAAAATATAAAAAAAAGTTCATAACAACAGCATTCTGGTGAAATTAAAAAGAAAAGCTTACTACAAATCGTGTGCATCAAGCCAATATACATAGATGGCAGTGGGCAGTAAACATTTTGAAAAACCGTACCAAAAATCGCCACCTGGGGAAATTTAAGTTCAAAAATTGTAAGAAAAGCAAAACAAATTCACAAAATATTTAAGAACGTGTCATAATTTTGTGATTACACAATCTTTTTCGTATTTTTCTGTATAAATCTGAGACATCTAACGTACACTAGTAAAACTAAAGATAAAGTTAGCAAGTATTATTTTAATTCGTCAAAGCCAACTTTGATGTATTTTTCAAAATGAAACTTTGAAAAATATATTTTCGAAATAATTTAATTTTAAAATTTCTGCAATTAATATTTACTTAATACCAATATACGCTTCTTGTATATTGCTGTATGTACACTTTTGTATAAAAAATTTGTAACATTTTTGCTTTTTTCTATGGATTCCTATGGAAATTAATGAAAAGTTATACCACTAAAAAAGCTTCGAAAAAATACGTCATAATGATTATGGCTCTACACTCTAGAAGGCTCTGCTATTACCAGAGCCTTCTAGAGTATAGAGCCATAATGATTATGACGTATTTTTTAGAAGCTTTTTTAGTGGTATAACTTTTCATTAATTTCCATAGGAATCCATAGTAAAAATGGTGTTTTTTAGATTCAAGTTTTTCATTGAAAAAACCAAAAATGTTACAAAATGTTTATACAAAAGTGTTCTACATATCTTTAGCAACAATATACAGGAAGGGTTTATTGGTATTAAGTAAATATTAATTGCAGAAATATTAAAATTAAATAATTTCTAAAATATATTTTTCGAACTTTCATTTTGAAAAATACATCAAAGTTGGCTCAGACGAATTAAAATAATACTTGCTATATTTAACTTTAGTTTTACTAGTGTACGTTAGATGTCTCAGATTTATACAGAAAAATATGAAAAAAACTGTTTAATCACAAAATTATGACACGTTCTTAATATTTTGAGAATTTCTTTTGCTTTTCCTACAATTTTTGAACTTAAATTTCTCCAAGTGGCGATTTTTGGTACGGTTTTTCAAAATGTTTACTGCTCACTGCCATCTATGTATATTGACTTAATGCACACGATTTGTAGTAAGCTTTTCTTTTTAATTTGACCAGAAAGCTGTTGTTATGAACTTTTTTTTATATTTTAGTTTAAATAAATCAATTATTACAAGAAAATGAAAACGATTTACTTAAACGAGATTTATATATATTGAAATTCAAACATTTATGAAAATATTTCAGAAATCATAAATAAGAATTTGCAACGTTTTCATTTACAAATTTGTCTTCGGAAAAAAAGTGATTTCCCATATGTTTTATGTGTTTTACTATGGAAATTTTGGTTTTTTCCTCGTTTCTAATTCCCTTATAAAAGCTTCGATTTTTAGATTATGGCTTGTATAATCAAGGTTGCTTTGCTATTACACGTTAAAATCGTATTAGCTGTAATTTTCAAGTTTCAATTTTTTTTAATTAGAACCTATTCAAATGTTAAATGCTTTTTAGAAAATTATTTTTTATTATTAATGTTGAAAATGTTTATACTGGAGTTTCTAAAGAAAAAGTGAACGACCAAAAAACCGACCCAAAAAATGTAACAAAACACAAAACTGCCAACTCTGTTTAGGTATTACAGAGAAATTTAAAAAACCTAGGAATTTGCATTTTTTATGTTCTATGTATTGTAATAAAATTGTATTAAATTCAAACAATTTTATTTTTCTCAAATCGGATAAAATACGTCAGTTTTCTGGTTTGTTATCTGTCAGCAAAATGAAGTATTCCACGACACTACATCGTTGCTAGGCAACTTACTAAAAACAGTACTGGAAAGTATTCCTTGCCTAGGCAGAGAATACTTTCTAGTACTGATTATCATCTGTTTTTAAGAAATACATGATATAATGTATAATCGCACGCGATTGTTATAATTCTAAGGTAACTTTGATAGTGAAATCTATTGAAAATATAAATTGGAAAATTTTGCGTATTTTAAAGAATATAATGAATAAAATGGATAATCTGATATACTGCCGATTAGAGAAAAAATCGTATGTGCAACTCGTGGAAAAACTATAATTCCCGGACTCTTATGGTTGCTGGAACTCGGCTGACGCCTCGTCCCAGCAACTTCCATACTCGTCCGGGAATATATCGTTTTTCCTACACGTTACACAATATACTATTAATACACCTATATACTTGTAAGGAAATGAATATAACGAAGAAAATTTTTTCTTTTTCAAAATACATACAAACAAAAAATCATAGCATTCTAAGCGAAATATTTTTTTACGGTAATTGTGTGTTGTTGCGGTTTGCAATTTTGAAACAAAATCAGTTAGACCAAAGATCATATTATATTGAGAAGAACCATACACAAGCAACAAAATGTTTTATGTAGAAATAATGATAGCGATTGGAAAAATAAAAAAAAACATTTTTTTGGTTTACTGTATAACAAGAATAACGTCATTTGTTTTCGAATGCATATTTCTCTATTAAAAACATATTGGTATTAGATACTTTTGCTTTATACAAAACAAACATTAATGTATTACAAGCCTGACTATCCTAACTGATTTTTCGCTTATACATGAAAGTATTGGTGATCGGATACACTATATAAATTGTAGACAAAACAAAACATACGAAGTTTCCCACCAATACTTCCAAGTATAAGCGATTTAATGTAAGAAGATATCTGTGTACCTCATTACGGAATCAGGCTTGTAGTACATTTGTGTTGGTTTTGCTTTATATAAAAATACCACACAATTACACAACACAAAACAAGATATGAAATTTGTATACATTTCAGATTTTCGGTTTAGCTTTGAATCTACTTTTACGTGGATAGGTATTTCTTTATTAAGGGGAGGTTCTCATCAAGCGACCAAAAAATAAGGTTATTTTCTCGATTTTTTTTTTTTTTTCATAGAAGGAAGTAAATAAACAACTTAATGATTTTCGAGACTTATTTATTGAGTTTTAAAGTATAAAAAAAATTAAAAAATTAAGAATAGTAACGTCATAGGAATTGCGTATACGTATTGTCACGTGACCGTCTCAAAAAAAGGTGACTTATCGGTCTCCATTGTACCACTTGTAAAAACTATCGGAAATCAAAAAACCAAAAATGTTTATAAAATATATAATATTTGCTGGAGGTTGTACCAACAATATCAATAAAAAGTCGAAAATTAAAAAAATGGCGGACGTGTAATTTTTCTGTACCGTTTTTTCACGTCTTTTTCGCTCTTTAAAGTGCTATAAAAGATAAAAAAAATGTCAAATATTATCTGTATTTAAGTTTATCCTCCAATAAATTAAATGAACTTCAAAATAAAAAAAAAAATTGTGATCCATTGAGTAGTTTTTGAGTTATCGTGGAGACAGATATAAAAAACCTCGTTTTTCAGGAAATGCATTTAAAGATTTTGTTAACGATTTTGTTTAGTTGAATAGTAGAAAAGTAGGTCGAATTATTATGCCATAACTTTCGTATACGATCGTAGCGAATAACGGCTAAATCAGCTGAACGTTTCCTGTTTCCTGTTTCCGATGTACTTTGGCAGTTCGCCATAATGCTTACAGCATTTTTGGAAATTCTTGGGCAATTTCTGGGAATTTTTAAAAATTCTTGGGCATTTTCTGGGAATTTTTGGAAATTCTTGAGCATTTTCTGGGAATTTTTGGAAATTCTTGAGCATTTTCTGGAAATTTTAGGAAATTCTTGGGCATTTTCTTGGAATTTTTGGAAATTCTTGGGCATTTTCTGGGAATTTTTGGAATTTCTTGGGAATTTTTTGTGAATTTTTGGAATTTTTTGGGAATTTTGTGGTGTTGCTCTTTTAAATTTTAAAAATTCCCAGAAAATGGCCCTGAACTTCCAAAAATTCCCAGAAAATGGGCCTGAACTTCCAAAAATACCCAGGAAATGGCCTTGAATTTCCAAAAATTCCAGGAAAATGGCCTTTAATTTCCAAAAATTCCCAGAAAATGGCCTTGAACTTCCAAAAATTCCCAGAAAATGGCCCTGAACTTCCAAAAATACCCAGAAAATGGCCTTGAACTTCCAAAAATACCCAGAAAATGGCCCTGAATTTCCAAAAATTCCCAGAAAATGGCTTTGAACTTCCAAAAATTCCCATTATATGGCAAAGAATTTCCAAAAATTTCCAGAAAATGGCCCTGAATTTCCAAAAATTCGGAGAAAATGGCCTTGAACTTCCAAAAATTCCCAGAAAATGGCCTTGAACTTCCAAAAATTCCCAGAAAATGGCCCTGAATTTCCAAAAATTCCCAGGAAATGTGCTTGAACTTCCAAAAATTCCCAGAAAATAGCCCTGAACTTCCAAAAATTCCCAGAAAATGGCCAATAATTTCCAAAAACTTCGAGAAAATAGCCCTGAATTTCCAAAAATTCCCAGAAAATCGCCTTGAACTTCCAAAAATTCCAAGAAAATGGCCTTGAACTTCCAAAAATTCCCAGAAAATGGCCTTGAACTTCCAAAAATTCTCAGAAAATGGCCTTGAACTTCCAAAAATTCCCAGAAAATGGCCTGAACTTCCAAAAATTCCCAGAAAATGCCTTGAATTTCCAAAAATTTCCAGAGAATGGCCCTGAACTTCCAAAAATTCCCAGAAAATGGCCCTGAACTTCCAAAAATTCCCAGAAAATGGGCCTGAACTTCCAAAAATACCCAGGAAATGGCCTTGAATTTCCAAAAATTCCAGGAAAATGGCCTTTAATTTCCAAAAATTCCCAGAAAATGGCCTTGAACTTCCAAAAATTCCCAGAAAATGGCCCTGAACTTCCAAAAATACCCAGAAAATGGCCTTGAACTTCCAAAAATACCCAGAAAATGGCCTTGAATTTCCAAAAATTCCCAGAAAATGGCCTTGAACTTCCAAAAATTCCCATTATATGGCAAAGAATTTCCAAAAATTCCCAGAAAATCGCCTTGAACTTCCAAAAATTCCAAGAAAATGGCCTTGAACTTCCAAAAATTCCAAGAAAATGGCCTTGAACTTCCAAAAATTCCCAGAAAATGGCCTTGAACTTCCAAAAATTCTCAGAAAATGGCCTGAACTTCCTAAAATTCCCAGAAAATGCCTTGAATTTCCAAAAATTTCCAGAGAATGGCCCTGAACTTCCAAAAATTCCCAGAAAATGGCCCTGAACTTACAAAAATTCCCAGAAAATGGCCTTGAATTTCCAAAAATTCCCACAAAATGGCCCTGAACTTCCAAAAATTCCCAGAAAATGGCCTTGAACTTCCAAAAATTCCCAGAAAATAGCCCTGAATTTCCAAAAATTCCCAGAAAATGGCCTTGAACTTCCAAAAATTCCCAGAAAATGGCCCTGAATTTCCAAAAATTCCCGGAAATGTGCTTGAACTTCCAAAAATTCCCAGAAAATGGCCCTGAACTTCCAAAAATTCCCAGAGAAAGGCCTTGCATTTCCAAAAATTCCCAGGAAATGTGCTTGAATTTCCAAAAATTTCCAGAAAATGGCCTTGAATTTCCAAAAATTCCCAGAAAATGGCCTTGAATTTCCAAAAATTCCCAGAGAATGGCCCTGAACTTCCAAAAATTCCCAGAAAATGGCCAAGAATTTCTAAAAATTCCCAGAAAATGGCTAAGAATTTCCTAAAATTCCCATTATATGGCCAAGAATTTCCAAAAACTTCCAGAAAATAGCCCTGAATTTCCAAAAATTCCCAGAAACTGGCCTTGAACTTCAAAAATTCCCAGAAAATGGCCCTGAAATTCCAAAAATTCCCAGAAAATGGCCTTGATCTACCAAAAATTCCCAGAAAATGGGCCTGAACTTCCAAAAATTCCCAGAAACTGGCCTTGAATTTCCAAAAATTCCCAGAAAATGGCCCTGAACTTCCAAAATTTTCCCAGAAAATTACCCTGAACTTCTAAAAATTCCCAAGAAATACCCCTGAATTTCCAAAAATTCCCAGAAAATGGCCTTGAATTTCTAAAAATTCCCAGAGAATGGCCCTGAACTTCCAAAACTTCCCAGAAGATGGCCAAGGATTTCTAAAAATTCCCAGAAAATAGCCCTGAATTTCCAAAAATTCCCAGAAAATGTGCTTGAACTTCCAAAAATTCTCAGAAAATAGCCCTGAATTTCCAAAAATTCCCAGAAAATGGCCTTGAACTTCCAGAAATTCCCAGAAAATGGCCTTGGACTTCCAAACATTCAAAGAAAATGAACTTGAACTTCCAAAAATTCCGAGAAAATGGCCCTGAACTTCCAAAAATTCCCAGAAAAAGGCCTTGAATTTCCAAAAATTCCCAGAAAATGTTCTTGAACTTCGAAAAATTCCCAGAAAATAGCCCTGAACTTCCAAAAATTCCCATAAAATGGCCCTGAACTTCCAAAAATTCCCAGAAAATGGCTCTGAACGTCCAAAAATTCCCAGAAAATGGCCCTGAACTTCCAAAAATTCCCAGAAAATGGCCTTGAACTTCCAAAAATTCCCAGAAAATGTCCTTGAACCTCCAAAAATTCCCAGAAAATAGCCCTGAATTTCCAAAAATTCCCAGAAAATGGCTTTGAACTTCAAAAAATTCCCAGAAAATGGCCCTGAATTTCCAAAAATTCTCAGAAAATGTGCTTGAACTTCCAAAAATTCCCAGAAAATGGCCTTGGACTTCCAAACATTCCCAGAAAATGAACTTGAACTTCCAAAAATTCCCAGAAAATGGCCCTGAACTTCCAAAAATTCCCAGAAAATGGCCTTGAATTTCCAAAAATTCAAAGAAAACGGCCTTGAACTTACAAAATATCCGATTATATGACCAAGAATTTCCAAAAATTTCCAGAAAATGGCCCTGAATTTCCAAAAATTCCCAGAAAATGGCCTTGAACTTCCAAAAATTTCCAGAATATGGCCCTGAATTTCCAAACATTGCCAGAAAATGACCTTGAACTTCCAAGAATTCCCAGAAAATGGCCTTGAACTACCAAAAATTCCCAGAAAATGGCCAAGAATTTCCAAAAATTCCCAGAAAATGGCCAAGAATTTCAAAAAATTCCCAGAAAATGACTTTGAACTTCCAAAAATTCCCAGAAAATGGCCCTGAACTTCCAAAAATTCCCAGAAAATGGCCCTGAGCTTCCAAAAATTCCTAGAAAATGGCCTTGAACTTCCAAAAATTCCCAGAAAATGGCCCTGAACTTCCAAAAATACCCAGAAAATGGCCTTGCATTTCCAAAAATTCTGAATTTCCAAAAATTCCCAGAAAATGTTGAAGGCCATCAATTTCTAAAAATTTCCAGAAAATAGCCCTGAATTTCCAAAAATTCCCAGAAAATGGCCTTGAACTTCCAAAAATTCCCAGAAAATGGCCTTGAATTTCCAAAAATTCCCAGAAAATAACCTTGAACTTCCAAAAATTCCCAGAAAATAACCTTGAACTTCCAAAAATTCCCAGAGAATGGCCCTGAACTTTTAAAAATTCCCAGAAAATGGCCTTGAACTTCCAAAAATTCACAGAAAATGGGCCTAAACTTCCAAAAATACTCAGAAAATGGCCTTGAATTTCCAAAAATCCCAGAAAATGGCTTTGAACTTCTAAAAATTCCCATAAAATGGCCTTGAATTTCCAAAAATTCCCAGGAAATGTGCTTGAACTTCCAAAAATTCCAAGAAAATGGTCCTGAACTTCCAAAAATTCCCATAAAATGGCCTTGAATTTCTAAAAATTCCCATAAAATGGCCAAGAATTTCCAAAAATTCCCATAAAATGGACAAGATTTTCAAAAAAAAATTCCAGAAAATAGCCCTGAATTTCCAAAAATTCCCAGAAAATGGCCTTGAACTTCCAAAAATTCCCAGAAAATGGCCTTTAATTTCCAAAAATTCCCAGAAAATGACTTTGAACTTCCAAGAATTCCGAGAAAATGGCCCTGAACTTCCAAAAATACCCAGAAAATGGAGAAATTCAAGTCCATTTTCTGGGAATTTTTGGAAATTCAAGGCCATTTTCTGGGAATTTTTGGAAGTTCAGGGCCATTTTCTGGGAATTTTTGGAAGTTCAAGGCCATTTTCTGGGAATTTTTGGAAGTTCAGAGCCATTTTATGGGAATTTTTGGAAGTTCAAGGTCATTTTCTGGGAATTTTTAAAAATTCTTGGGCATTTTCTGGGAATTTTTTGAAATTCTTGGGTATTTTCTGGGAATTTTTGGAATTTTTTGTGCATTTTCTGGGAATTTTGGGAATTTTTTGGGCTTTTGTTTGGAATTTTTGGAATTTCTTTGGACACCCCTAGATTTTTACGTCTGGGGACGTGCAAAGGAATTGGTTTATGCAACAGAGGTGCCCTCACGAGAAATTTTAATGGAGCGAATTATAGCTGCATTGAAATAATGAAAAGAGAAATGCGACTTCGCACAATAACATTTGAAATAAAAAAAATGTGTCGTGCATGCATACGGAGTAGAGGAGAACAATTCGAACAAATATTATAACTCATATTTAATAAAAACATAATAAAGATAAAAAGAATTTTCTTGACCCAACAACTTCTATCTCTTATTTTGACCATACTATAAATAATTTCTCCAACATTTAGCATACCGTTGGAAAGGGTATAAACTAGACAACTTTTTAAAACAAACCTATGTTCAAAATAATGTTCGTTTGTTTTTATATTGAATTTAGAAGTAGAAATTTTTCATAAATTTACACATTTTCAAGACTTTCGAAGCTCATATAATTTATTTTCTTGAAGCCATTTGTACCAAATAGTGATTTATTTAGACTAAAAATACATTGCAGAATACAATAAAAATTATTTCGTGCTATTACAATCACAAACAAAAAAATATGACGATTTAAAGGCGAAATTTCAGGTAATTTAAATAAAAAACGAAAAAAATTCATATCTCAGTTACCGTGTCACTTAGGACGTAGGGTCGTATGGGTGAAAACTAGCTAATGACCTAACCAATTCCCCAAAAAATTGTGTCGGTCCATGTGCCGAACACCCTTTATATACTATAGGACGCCATTAAATAATATCAGGAGGTTGAGAAAAGAGGTAGTAGGCGGTATAGAAAATATAATACTTTGTGACAAGAAGGTGAAGTGTCGCAGGAGAAATATCTGAGACAGGAGTAATATCTTCAATTTCAGGCCATCTTTCCAATATTGCTACTGCGGCAACATCTGTTGGTATGTTTGTGAATAATGAGATCACATCAAATGATACCAAGACTTCGTTGTCAGTCAGAGTTACACTATTAAGGATCTGTTTTAGGTGGAACGAGTTCTTAATATTATAAGTGCTATTCTCAACAAGTGGCTTCAGATAACTTATCAACAGTTTAGATAAATAATATACTGGTGATGTGACAGTTGATACAATCGGACGCAATGGTATACCAGGTTTGTGAACTTTTGGTAAGCCGTACATACGGGGGGCCACCCCCTACTCCTGTCTCAAAAGAAACTTTTATTAAAATGTTTGAGGTCTGCGTTAAGGATAACAACTACTTCCAATTCAACAATAATATGTATAAACAACTATTCGGATTAGCAATGGGTAACCCTTTGTCCCCCATACTAGCAGATATCGTGCTAGAAAAACTACTTAAGGAAAAGTTACCCTTACTAACAAAAGGACCATCTCTTATCAAGAAATATGTAGACGATTTTTTATTAATTTTACATATGGACGATGTTGATGAAACACTAAATGTTTTTAACGCATTTCATGAAAAAGTTAAATTTACGGTTGAACGTGAATCTAGTAACAGCATTCCATTTCTCGATTTAATGTTAACAAGATGTAACAATAAAATAATTACGAATTGGTATAGTAAAGACATTTCCTCGAATAGAATGCTTAACTTCCTGTCATCCCACCCCTATACCATGAAAGTGAATGTAGCTCGAGCATTTATTAAGAGGGTTTTCCTGTTAAGTGACAGTTCCCACAGGAATAATAATAAAACAAAAATTCACAATATTATGTTAAAAAATAACTACCCAAAAAAATTAGTGGATACTCTTATCACGAAATGCCTATATACATATAGTAGACCACGAACACCATCGGCTACCCAAACAAAACAAATACTAGGCTCAGGTAACATATATCCCGAACCTTACTGAGAAAATTAGGAAATGTCTCTACAATCCTAACTATATTAATAAAGTGGGCACACGGGTGGATAATACTTTGGGCAAAACATTTGGAAAATTAAGGATAAAATACCGAAAGAAAAACGAGCGGGAGTTATATACAAAATCCCGTGCAATTGTGGTAAATCATACATAGGGGAAACGTCGAAGACTATGGCCATGAGGATTAACCAACACAAATGTGACGTGAAATTCACCGTAAAAAATAAAAACAATATAACGCTTCATCGATCAGCACTATGCAAACATACAATAGATTGTGCTGAAGAATTCGCTTTTGAAAACGCCTCAATACTTGACTACGAAACAAAGAAGAAAAAGAGGGTATTTAAAGAAATGTGCCACATAACAAAAAATATCAACACAACGGTAAACTATAAAACAGATTGCAGGGGCCTGCAAGATAATTATCTCAGCATAATTAATAATACACCAACATAATATCTTCACAGTACTTGTTTCAGTCTGTACTATCCCTAATTGAGCAAGAAATTAACAGTTTATACGTACACAAAACACTACCCGTCTTGTATGCTTTTACAAGACAACTTACTACTTTAATCTGTGCTTCGTTGATACTGTCTGTCTCATTTTATCATGTTGTTGACTGTTCGTATGATTGATACATGTTTAATTTATTTATACATGTTAATTTTTTTCTATGTATATTTTTGTATAACACTTACATGGATCATCATCATCGTTGTTGGGCCTACTCATGCACATTTTCCATCGAATGGGTAATGAGATCGAGGTACAAGTATTCTGTCATATATATATTTTAATGTAATTTATTCTATCATGAGCAATCGCACACCCCCTTGTTGGTTATCTTAGATTGTATTCATTGCTAAAATGCTAACCTTATGTTCCGATGTATACAATACCTTCCCCACATACATAGACGATAGTGTGACCATTTATGTTATAATCGCATCATACTCCTTTTTCGGGGTTGTCTGTCTATGTGGAGAATATGTTTATATATTGTTCATCTCACAAAAAACTTTTTAGACATATCGTTGTCGATAAAAAAACTCAATATGGTCATGATTGCGTTGTTTTAGTTTTCATTCGCATTCAATTTTATTTGTAATTAAAGGAAAATATTTTTCCAAGTCGTTAACCATCTTTTTTTTTTTGTAAGAATATTTGTTCTAATTTACGGAGATTTGTTTTAATTTTTATCTGCAATAGGTATGTTTTTTGTGGGGTATTTTATTGAAGTTGTGTATCGTTATATATTTTTATATTTTTCTTATTATTAGACATTGAAAATGACTAAAATGTCGAAACGTATGTCATAAAAATAAAAAATAAATTATAATTAATACTGTCTATAAGAAGCTGTGTTTTCAATTTTTAAAAAATTAGAAGAACAGACAGTAACACAAGAACCATAAACAAACTACAAATATAACAAACTCGTATATCCCAAATATTTCTTAATAATGCATTTTATGAGTAAATTATAATGATCATGTATATAAAACCGAATTTCTTTTCCGTAATGTTACAAATTAGCATTTAGCAGGTTGGGGGGCCTTGACGTAAAAAAATATTTTTCTATTCACAGGGGGGGGGGGGGGGGGGCCTTGACGTAACAAAATAATTTTTTTATTGACAAGAGGGTAGCCTTGACGTAAAAAAATTATTTTTCTATTGACAAGAGGGGGGGGGGGGCCTTGACGTAAAAAAATAATTTTTCTATTGACAAGGGGGGCCTTGACGTAAAAAAATAATTTTTCTATTGACAAGAGGGGGCCCTGACGTGAAAAAATAATTTTTCTATTGACAAGGGGAGGGCCAGGTAAAAAAATATTTTTTTATCGACAAGGGGGGGGGGGCCTTGACGTAAAAAAATATTTTTTTTATTTACAAGGGGGGGCCTTGACGTTAAAAAAATAATTTTTCTATTGACAAGGGGGGGAGGGGCCTTGACGTAACAAAATAATTTTTTTATTGACAAGGGGGAGCCTTGACGTGAAAACATAATTTTTCTATTGACATTGAGGCCTTGGCGTACAAAAATAATTTTTCTATTGACAAGGAAGGGGGGGGGGCCTTGACGTAACAAAATAATTTTTCTATTGACAAGGGGGGGCCTTGACGTAAAAAATAATTGTTCTATTGACAAGGGAGGACCTTGACGTAACAAAATAATTTTTTTATTGACAAGGGGGGCCTTGACGTAAATTTTTTTTTCTATAGACAAGGAGGGGGGAGCTTGACGTAAAAAAATAAATTTTTCTATTGACAAGGGGGGGCCTTGACGTACAAGAATAATGTTTCTATTGACAATGGGGGGGCCTTGACATAACAAAATAATTTTTTTATTGACAACGGAGGGGCCCTAAAAAAATAATTTTTCTATTGATAAGGGGGGGGGGGCCTTGACGTAAAAAAAAAAATTCTATTGACAAAGAGGGGGGGGCCTTGACGTAAAAACATATTTTTGTATTGACAAGGGGGGGCCTTGACGTAAAAAAATAATTTTTCTATTGACAAGGGGGGGCCTTGGCGTGAAAACATAATTTTTCTATTGACATTGAGGCCTTGGCGTACAAAAATAATTTTTCTATTGACAAGGAAGGGGGGGGGGCCTTGACGTAACAAAATAATTTTTCTATTGACAAGGGGGGGCCTTGACGTAAAAAATAATTGTTCTATTGACAAGGGAGGACCTTGACGTAACAAAATAATTTTTTTATTGACAAGGGGGGCCTTGACGTAAATTTTTTTTTCTATAGACAAGGAGGGGGGAGCTTGACGTAAAAAAATAAATTTTTCTATTGACAAGGGGGGGGCCTTGACGTACAAGAATAATGTTTCTATTGACAATGGGGGGGCCTTGACATAACAAAATAATTTTTTTATTGACAACGGAGGGGCCCTAAAAAAATAATTTTTCTATTGATAAGGGGGGGGGGGGCCTTGACGTAAAAAAAAAAATTCTATTGACAAAGAGGGGGGGGCCTTGACGTAAAAACATATTTTTGTATTGACAAGGGGGGGCCTTGACGTAAAAAAATAATTTTTCTATTGACAAGGGGGGGCCTTGGCGTACAAAAATAATTTGTCTATTGACAAGGGGAGGGCCTTGACGTAACAAAATAATTTTTCTATTAACAAGGGGGGGCCTTGACGTAAAAAAAATTTTTTTATCGACAAGGGGGGGCCTTGACGTAAAAAAATAATTTTTCTATTGCAAAAGGGGAGGCCTTGACGTACAAAAATAATTTTTCTATTGACAAGGGGGAGGCCTTGACGTAAAAAAATAATTTTTCTATTGACAAAGGGGGGGGGGCCTTGACGTAACAAAATAATTTTTTTATTGACAAGGGGGGCCTTGACGTAAATTTTTTTTTCTATTGACAAGGGAGGGGGCTTGACTTAAACAAATAAATTTTTCTATTGACAAGGAGGCTTGACGTACAAAAATAATTTTTCTATTGACAAGGGGGGGGCCTTAACGTAACAAAATCATTTTTTTATTGAGAAGGGTGGGAGCCTTGACGTAAAAAAATAATTTTTCTATTGACAAAGGGGGGGCCTTGACGTGAAAAAATAATTTTTCTATTGACAAGGGGGGCCTTGACGTAAAAAAATATTTTTTTATCGACAAGGGGGTGGGCCTTGACGTAAAACTAATAATAATATTAAATTAAACTATTCGATAGCTTACCACATGCTATAGTAGAATAACCCAGCCACACACACAAATTTAACTACTTTTTACCAATTGAAGGAGACCAACTGCACTCTTTAATACGAATTGCTTTAACTGCAAACCAATATAACCTCGCTCATGTCATCGATAAATCTGGTTCCAGTACCAATCAAAGTCCAGCACATATTTTGGAAATATCAGACTACAAGAAGACTACAACAATGGCAAAACCACCAAGAATTAGGAACCATTCATTTTATTTTCAAAATGTAAATAAAATGTCTTCGAAGGCAGCTCAATTTCGCAATTTTGTGTTAAAAACGCTCTTCCCGGTTTATATCATCTGTGAAACTTGTTTCACAAAGGAATCCTGAGTTCTGAATTCTTTCCTAGCCAATATGTGGTTTATAGATGCGACCGATCACCGCTAACTAGTGATAAAAAATCTGGCGGAGGAGTACTCATTGCGGTTGATGCATCATTATCGAATGAGTTAGTTGAAATATCTAACCTGTCCATCGAGCAATTGTGTGTTAAGATCGCAATCAATAAAAAGTCAATTTTTATCTACGTTGCATATGTTCCGCCTGGCTCACCGATATCATCTTACACCGCCTGCTGCGACACAATAATGGAAATAAACAATGCTGCTAATTCAACTGATACAATCTTGATCACGGGGGATTTTAATTTTCCAACAATTAGCTGGTCATATGACGAAGAAATGGATGAAATTTTACCATTGAACGTGGTTTCTGAAATTGAGTGTCTGTTGTATTACAACTTTAGAAAGCTGACAGAATAAACCTTCATCTTTATTTTGAGCAGATTAACTGGAAAAATGAACTAATCAGTAGCAACATAGATGTTAACGTGGAGAAATTCTACAAAATTATATCTAAGGGCATTGCACTATTTGTTCCTACTACTGCTGCGGCCAAATCGAACAAATATCCACCATGGTACGACGATAAACTAATCAATCTTAAGAACAAGAAAAACAAAGCTTACAAAGCAAATCTCAAAATCATTTCAGACGAAAGCAAACATAAATTCACTGCGTGTAATCAAAATTTCGAGAGATACTTTGAGATAAAGTATAATAGTTACATAAGCCGTATTAAGGAAAAAATAAGAAACGATCCAAAACATTTTTGGAGATTTTTTAAAGAAAAACGTGAAACTAATGGTTACCCAGTGTGTATGACATTCAAAGAACGTAAATCCTGTGACCCGCAGGTTATATCAAACATGTTTGCGGAGTTTTTTCAATCAGTTTATAAACCGGAAGACATTGATAAGTATGAACATCCAAACAATGGTGAAAACAACGTAACCATACTAACACCAAGGATTGAAACCGAGGATATTCATCCAGCTTTAGAAGTATTCGGAGATGGATGTGGTCCTGATGGCATTCCAGCTTCATTATTGAAAGATTTCACATCGGTGGTAACTCCTCTGTGTCTTCTATTTAATCAATCATTACAACTAGCCGTATTTCCAAAGAAATGGAAAGTAACAAGAGTAACACCAATTTTCAAAACAGGAGCAAGAAATGATATCTCTTGTTACAGAGGAATTACATCAATATCTTCAATACCCAAATTATTTGAACTGGTTGTATGCAACTCATTCAGATCTTTGGTTCCTCGATTCATCTCACAGTGTCAGCATGGTATTATACCCATGAGATCAACATCAACAAATCTTATTGAATTTACCAGCATCACCATTAAAGAAATTGAAATGCATAAGCAAATTGATGTGGTGTATACTGACTTTGCCAAAGCCTTTTACTCCATCAGTCATTGTAAAACGTTGGAACAGTTATACAGATTCGGTTTTTCTAAACAGTTTGTTGCGTGGTTTTATTGAGCTTAGTAATAGAAGATCAGAATCAATTCAAGCTACTTCAGGAGTACCACAAGGCTCTCATGTTGGTCCTTGGATCTTCATAATTTTCATCAATGACGTTACTGAAGTAATACAACATTCTAAGGTATTAATGTTTGCAGATGATCTCAAAATCTTTAAAACAGTAGAAAACATCGGCGATACCCATAAGCTACAAGAAGACATCGACAATCTAGTGAAATGGTGTGAGTCTAACCTCCTCAGTCTCAACATCAACAAGTGTAAGAGTTTATCGTTCCATCGGAAAGTTAACCCTGTTACACAACAATATCAAATAAATGGCGTACTTTTACAAAGAGTATTCGAGATTAAAGACCTAGGGGTTACTTTCGTTGAAAACATGTGCTTTACTAAGCATATTGAACAATGCGTTGCTAGAGCCAATTCCATGCTTGGTTTTATTAAGCGTTGGACTGGGGATATTCATGACCTCGAGACAATCAAGATCATGTATTATGCTTACGTGAGATCTCAACTTGAATACGCTGTCAACATCTGGTGTTCTTGTTACGACGAACCTATCAGAAGAATCGAGAGTGTCCAAAAAAAGTTTATACGGTATATAACGTGTAAAGACGGATGGGATTATGACCATGACTTACCGCACCACGTTAACCTGAAGCAATTACCATCATATGCTACTGGATGCAAAACCTATCAAATGACAACATTGGCAAATAGACGAGAGCTTTTAAAGTGTTCATTTATTGGAAATATTTTACTTGATCAAATCGATGCACCATCCATACTGGAATCAATTAAAATAAAGGCACCGAGTAGGAATTTAAGAGATCATGAGTTCCTTCATCTGAATAAACACAGAACAAACTATGGTGACAATGAACCGGTAAACATGATGTCGAAGAGTTTTAATAAAATCGACCATCTGTTCGACTTTTACTTAAGTAAGAACAGCTTTAAACGTAGGTTGAAGCAACATTATGCTCCAACCTAAAAATATTTTTATGTCAATTTTAATTCTTTATATTTAATTTAATTTTTATTTACCCTGTTCAATATGTTATAAATTCAAGTCAAATTTGTAGACTTTTCTCAGGATAAATAAATAAATAATTAAATAAATAAATAAATAAACAAAAAAATAATTTTTCTATTCACAAGGGGGGGGGGGCCTTGACGTAAAAAAATAATTTTTCTATTGACAAGGGGGAGGCCTTGACGTACAAAAATAATTTTTCTATTGACAAGGGGGGGGGGGGGGCCTTGACGTAACAAAATCATTTTTCTATTGACAAGGGGGAGGCCTTGAGGTACAAAAATAATTTTTCTATTGACAAGGGGGGGGGCCTTGACGTAACAAAATCATTTTTCTATTGACAAGGGGGGGGGGGGGAAGCCTTGACGTAAAAAAATAATTTTTCTATTGACAAGGGGGGGGGCCAAGACGTAAAAAAATAACTTTTCTATTGACAAGGGGGGGCCTTGACGTAGCAAAATAATTTTTTTATGGACAAGGGGGGCCTTGACGTAAAATTTTTTTTTTCTATTGACAAGGGGGGTGGGGGGCGTGACGTAAAAAAATAATTTTCTATTGACAAGGGGGGGGGCCTTGACGTACAAAAATAATTTTTCTATTGACAAGGGGGGGGGGGGGGCCTTGACATAACAAAATAATTTTTTTATTGACAACGGGGGGCCTAAAAAAAATAATTTTTCTATTGACAAGGGGGGGGCCTTGATGTAAAAAAATATTTTTTCTATTGACAAAGAGGGGGGCCTTGACGTAAACAAATATTTTTTTATTGACAAGGGGGGCCTTGACGTAAAAAAATAATTTTTCTATTGACAAGGGGGGGGGCCTTGACGTAAAAAAATAATTTTTCTATTGACAAGGGGGGGGGGGGGGCCTTGACGTAACAAAATAATTTTTCTATTGACAAGGGGGGGGGGCCTTAACGTAAAAAAATATTTTTTGACGTAAAGAAATATTTTTTTATCGACAAGGGGGGGGGGGGCCTTGACGTAAAAAAATAATTTTTCTATTCACAAGGGGGGCCTTGACGTAAGAAAATAATTTTTATATTGACAAGGGGGGGGGGGGCCTTGACATAACAAAATAATTTTTTTATTGACAACGGGGTGGGCCTTAAAAAATAATTTTTCTATTGACAAGGGGGGGGGGGGGGCCTTAACGTAAAAAAATATTTTTTTATTGACAAGGGGGGCCTTGACGTAAAAATATAATTTTTCTATTGACAAGGGGGGCCTTGACGTAAAAAAATAATTTTTCTATTGACAAGGGGGGAGGGGGCCTGGACGTACAAAAATAATTTTTCTATTGACAAGGAGGGAGGCCTTGACATAAACGCCTTGACGTAAAAAAATATTTTTTTATTGACAAGGGGGGCCTTGACGTAAAAATATAATTTTTCTATTGACAAGGGGGGCGTTGACGTAAAAAAATAATTTTTCTATTGACAAGGGGGGGGGGCCTGGACGTACAAAAATAATTTTTCTATTGACAAGGAGGGAGGCCTTGACATAAACATATATTTTTTATTGACTAGGGGGAGGGGCCTTGACATACAAATATTTCTTCTATTGACAAATATTTTTTCTATAACACTCCTGATTTAATTAAAATTTATTATAATAGTGAATAGTGAAATTTTTAAAAAAAAATATGAATATATTGAAACAAAAAGAGAAGAATTGCGATAGAACCAATGAGGAAAAATTGCGCAAAATCCTTGAAGACTGATATGATTTTTAATTTTGTTCAAATGCTGAATATAAATTCAAAGACATCGAACTTCACGAATAAAAAAACCAAATAGCGAAGATTGCGTAGAATTTAAGTTGTATTTGTCAATATTTTCGAATTTTGGTCTTTATTTTGTAATAAAATATTTTTTATCAATAATTTTCACTTTAAATTTCGTTTTGGATACAAAAAAATTAGTATAGACTGTCATATTTAAACGTATTTTGCAAGAAAAGGAAACAAGATGTTGCGCTGATTTTGTAGTACATATATCTAATGGAACTACATGACAAAAAAACATAAAAATAAAAAAATAGACACATCAGAGAAAAGTCGAACAGAACAATTCGGCGGCCATTTTAAAAATAACGAAATAAAAAATGGTAGCATTTTTATAAGTAAATTTTACGATCCCTATTCATTTAGATTTAAAATGAGCCTAACTTTATAATTTTCGAATAATTAGTCTTTTTTCTATAGCAATAAATACAAAAGCACATGCATGAAATTTTTAAATTTGTGACACCCTGTATCTTAAAAAACAATAACAAGAATATATATTCAAAACATAAAATTAAAACGAAGTCAATCCAGTCAATCTCATCAGGCCATATCGACTGAATTGTTAATTAAAACTAATTAAATTTTTCGTATTTCTCATTCAGATCGAAACTGAACTTGTAATTCTTAATAATTTCGCTTTTCGTAAAAAATAATTATCTGGTTCCAGAAGAACTTTAATTTCATAAAATTAAAACATGACTTGCTCCATATACAAATTTTTTACGAATTTTTCGCCGTATGTGTATTGGTATGGTAACATTTTAGAAGACACAAAAATGGGCCAATGATCACGGCGACTCTTAAATAACATTACACTAACTGTATATTTTTGCAAACTGTATAACGGCTTCAATGTATAGTATTAATATAAACTTCATTCCATCCACAGCAAAGTCTAAATTCAACAGACGCGTGATACAAAATTAATAAAATAATTTTTCCAATTTAAATTAGTATCTAGATGCAAACCTATGTACTTAAAATTATAAATAGTTTCTTTTTGAATGCAATGGAGCTTCTACAATTTACTAAATAACAATTACGTTCTTGGCAAAAAACTAAAAGGGACAATCTAAAATTATATTATATCCTCTCTTTTATTTTACAGACAGTGTTATTTCTCCGTGGTGCTATGACTTAGCAAAGTAGGTACATCGTCATCTCAAATTCGTCTTTTTCTGCCCACGAATGTCACCAGTGACAACAAAACAATTTTTCATATGAAAATTGGGCGATTTTACTAAAAAATAATTTATATTTACATTAATTAAAAAAAAAATTAAGAACTAGGCCAATGTTTTGTGAATAATTCAAAAATTAATTTTGTAATTTGTGAATAACGGAAATATTTTTTTATTTTTTATTTTTGTAAATCAGAATTTTTTTAAGGCGAATATTCGAGTCAAGAATATTTGTGTCCTGTAATATAGGTAGGAGCCTGATAATGCGTACACTTTGTTATCTCAGTTGTTAGTATTTTCTACAATATAAAAATTCCAAAGTGGTCGGGCCGCGGAATCAAGAGGTTCTCATACTTACAATATTATTCTGGTAATATTCCAGATTGATAAATATTTTACGAAGATTAGAAATTGATAAGAGTTTTTCAATTCAGTTTCGATTTGCGAGTATTGTGAAAAATAAATCACCTTTCAGTCATCTCATCAGGCTATAGCGACTGAACTGATAAACTTATTACTCTAATTTATTCCTATATTTAGAATAAACCATGTACTTGTAGTTTTATCGAATTTTTCATTTCCCCTCAAAAACTTTTAGCAACTTTAATTTTAGTGTATTTAACGCATACATGTTGGTTCTATATTTAAGGGGAAATGAAAAATTCGCTAATACTACAAGTACATGGTTGATTCTATATATATTAATAAATCAGAATAATAAGTTTATCAGTTCAGTCGCTATAGCCTGATGAGATGAACGATGATTTATTTTTCACAATGCTCACAGATCGAAACTGAATTGGAAAACTCTTAACAATTTTTCCTCTTCGTAAAATAAAATAAATCGATTTTGTTGCAATTCAGCATGAATTTTAACTCTATTTTTAAATAACGTTCTTTAATATGAATTCAGCTTGTACGATGGAAAATTTCTGAAGAAGAATTTCTGAAATGAACGAATTTCTCGGAAGGAATTCGTTTATTTCTTGGAAATCCGATTGTAAAATTATTTTTGGAAGAAGTTCTGGAATATGGCCAATCAGGAAGAAACTCGAATATTTCTTAACCGATTTCCTTTCGGACTTGTCGGATTTCATCATAATTGGTTAAGAAATCACCGATTTTCTTTCGAATCATCCATTTTCATCCATCGTGCATTTAGATGAATCGAATAAATTATAAAGTGAAAGTGAGTAATTTTTGATTTAATTGGAGTTAGTTCATAACATTATAGTTAGTGGTAAGCGGAATACGTATAAAACCGTGACAATAAGCGGTGACTAAACGATATCACTAAAAGTTCACCGCCACTAATAATAATAAATGGAAATAAATGAAAGAAAATCAAAAAATAAGCAGCATTATTCTGACAAAAAATACTAAGCTGAAGGAAAATTAAGTTTGACGACAAAAAATTCTTTGTTACTCCGTAGCGTTTTATAATGAAGCATGAAATGTTCAAAGTTTGTCGTTTTGTTTGTTATCCTTAATTACTATTTTTCTTGTTAATTTAGTATAAAATGACAAAATGTGATTTAAACCTTTTTTGTTAAATATCATAAAGTTTGTGAAATACAAACTTTTAAATATGGAAATTTCAACAAAAAAGTTTTCTTTGTACTATATGTGCTCATACATGTGAAGGTAATCATGTTACATACTTTACTCTTCAAAAAAATATTCTGACAAAAAAGAGTTGTTCCTCAAACAACACAATCTTCGTTTACTAAATCTTAAAGTTTGTAGTACATACATAAATAAATTCTTTTATTTATCTTCTCCTTTTGTTGATAATGAAGTACAATTTTTATTGCTTTAATCTGGAATATTTATACAAAACGCTTAGTTAGGGGTGATGTTATAAAAAATTTCAAAATATACACTTTTCTAAACAAACAAAAATTAAATAAATAAAAGATTTTGCAAAACAATAATGTTGTTTGTTTATAGTAGGAAAATTTGTTCCGGAAAAAACTTTTATTTTTTGAATGAATAAATGAAACCTATTCAGTAAAAACTTAAACGTGCTAGAAAGTATATATACAGGTATAACAATATATAAGAATGAAGTGCGAATCCTAAATTAATATTAGATTTTATAACAACTTTTTGGATATTTCTATTAAAATAACGATTATTCGAAAACGTGAAAAATCGGATCTTATGCATGTCTAAGAAAATCGATACCTCAAATCCCATTTTTCAAGTTTTCGAATAATCGTTATTTTAATAGGTAAACTCAATATGAAATTTTGGCGCTTGATGATAATTAAAGTACACACATAGGCCTAATCATACTCAACTAACCAAACCCGTTCATAAGCATACACAAATTTAAGAACTTAGTATTATTTTGCTCTCAATAAGAAAACACAACGACTTTACGGTGACTAAAGAGTGATTTGTAAAACTAAATAAGAAATTATGGCTTCCAGAAGGTTATATTTGGTTTCATGTTTTTTGATTTAAAAATTTGTAAGTTTGGTTGCATCACAACCGTAATATACGCATAAAATATTTATCACCAATAATCAAGCTTTTACATGTTGCGACAATTATTTATTTTTTATTTTTTTATTGCACGATTAGCAGTGGACTGTATGTCGCTTCGCTCCCCCCCCCCCCGCTTAGCCCTCCGAGGGGCTTTAGATTTGAACTGCGGGGGCATAGGTGCCGGGATCAGCAAACATGTCGCACTGCGTGCCGCACGTAGGAGCACTTATTTTGGAAAATGTAAATGCTCATTTCATTTTGTGAATGTCCAATGATTTTATGAATATCCAGTGAGATATATTCAGACTATATGCAATCTATCAGAGATTATTCAATGCTGATAGTCTATCGGTAATGTATCTACAAAAGAATTTATTTAGAATCAATAAGTTTAAATAGGTTTCTGGGTTATATGGATCGTAGATGTATCTATAATTTAGCTTATATCTTGAACCAATTAGTTTAAAGGGATTTCTGACTGATTGTAGATCGATAATATATGTATATGCAATTGAACATAAATACCTTGGATCGTTCAAAGAGGTCCTTGACTGATTGAAGTGTTTTTATATAAATTTTTGGTTTTTCTGACGGGTTCTTCATTTTTTTTTTGTTTTTTGGTTTTTTTATTTTTAACGATAGCGAGTAAACGACAAAAAAGTTGAATCCTTAGCTTTTTTTTATTAGTGTCCCTCTAGGTTTGGGCACAAAGTGGGCAGTAAAATGGCATAGATAACTCTATGTTATATATATCGACTTTCACTTCATAATCGTGCATATATCACTGACATTTCGAGCATCTGATGGAATTTCCTGTTAAATTAACATGTTCGCCACAAATTAAGCAAAAATCTTGCATAAATTCTCTGTTTTCTAATTTTTTTGCGCTCTTGCAAAATATTAAAGGTTTTAGCCCTGATATCCTTATTAATCATAAATTTATTTGCATGTAGCAATGTGAAAATTCCACAATCATTATTTCCTATTTGTTTGTAACATGTGGTTGGGAAAAAATTTGGTTTCAATTTCAAAGGAAAACTTTGACTTTGACCGATTTCATTGTAAATTTGGATAAATTTGATAAATTTCTCAAAACATTTTTGATTCGTGCATTTTCTTTAATGTCTCGATTAATTTTGGATGAATCATAAACAAAATATTCCGCATTTAGGCAATCTATAATAACTAAATGAAAATGTCTCTTTCTTTCACTGGCATTATTAAATAGTTCGTTTTAATTGAAATGATTTTGCCAAATTTTCTAAATCCTCGTCAGAACTATTAAAAAAAAAAAATACTGAAGCAAAAGCGAATGGTTCAATTTGGCAATCTGCGTAACTCCTTGACTTTAACCATAACCAAATGTCACAGACTTCATTTTCAACCCAGTTAACGCCCGTCAATGAGTTGAAACTATCAAAGTGAATGTTTTTGCCATTTATTTTTGCAACTACATAATCCACATAATCTGCACCAATTGTATATGATTTATAATAGTAATCAGCTTTTTTAAATAAATTATTTGAGAATTTCTCATTTTGTTTCTCATCCCCGATTATGATTTCTTCAGATTCCTGGCTAGATTGGTACTTTCTTTCTCTTGCAACAATATTCGAGTAATGCTTCATAGAAGCATTTTTTTGCTCGTCCCCAATTTTCTATAGGGTCAATTTCATTCTTTTTTCGTTTTTCTCTTTTGCTGTTCGTGGAACCGGTTTTTGTAAAATCGTTTATAAATTCATAAATTTTTTGATTTATAGAATGTCTTGTAAATTCTAAGAATCTCCCTGCTTTAATAGGACGCTTGCCAAGTTTAACAGCATTTTTATCCAAATTATGCTTAAGCTCTCCAAAATAACTCTCGACTGCCGCGTTTGTGAAATGTTTGCGACTCAATGAATTTGATTTATCGAACTTCGTTAAAATTGGAGTCCAAAGTGGCAAAAAAGGGATAAAATCTTTTAAAATTTGAGATATAAACTTAGGGCGATATAAAGTCGCTGTTATATTTATATCGGTCTCGTTGATCGATGTACATATTTAAAGTTTTTTTCAAATCTAAGTAAAATTTACTAGTTTTATAATACGACTGGTTTTTACTAACTTGATCATCGTTTTCACACTCTACTTCGAAATTAGCTTCATCATCAATAATAATATCATAGAATGGTTCATGAAAGTTTTTTTCTGAAATTAATACAGATGAATCTATTATCTGGTTTTCGGCTACACGTTCATCTTTTTCTAAACAAATTTTAGACAACATTTTCCAAATAACTTTTATTTTCTCATATTCCTCCTCATGCATAATAGCATCCAAGCAACCGAGGATTTTATTTTTTATCGCTAATGTATCATTAGGTTGATTAAAATGTCTGTCGATTACTCTTTTAAAATTTTTTTTTAAGTGTGCATAACACAATAGTACATTGTGTCATTAGGATTAAAAGTGATACTTTGTTTGACGAGCAATTATATTTGCATGCGAGGCGAAGCGCAGCGTAGCCGAGCAAAAGCAAAGATTGCGAGTCAAACAAAGTTACTTTTAACCCGAATAACACATACTATTTTTTCTCCAACGAAGAGATCATATCGTGTCGGTTGTATATTACTAATTATACGAGTAAGTACAAATTATGTAATTAAAACTTCAAAATTGAAACTAATCTTGTTGAAATATTTTGTGAAACTAAGGAGGTCATGATTTTTGTTTGGTTGGAATATTGCATTGTATTTGACGCGTAAAATAGTCAAACCAAACAAAAGTCATGATCTCCTTAGTGGCTTAGTTTCACAAAATATTTCAACAAAATTAGTTTCAATTTTTAAGTTTTAATTATATAATTTGTACTTACTCGTATAATTAGTAATATACAACCGACACGACATGATCTCTTCGTTGGAGAAAAAATAGTATGTGTTATTCGGATCCAAAGTGACTTTGTTTGACTCGCAATTTTTGCTTTTGCTCGGCTACGCATACTATTTTTCTCCTAACATTAAAAGTACATACTTTTACACCTAGGATTAAAAGTGTAGCTTAGCAACACACACATTTTTAAAATAGTGAGAAAAAGGCCAACTTTAATTCCCAAAAACAGTATTAAAACAAGAGGCTTTTAAGACGTTGGGAGAAAAATGTATTTTTACATACGCTTCGTAATCATCGAATTTAGAACCCGAAATTCATTCATGGCATATATTTATGTAACGCAATATTTCAATATTATTCCAGCCCAATGATACAGCATTAATAATCGCACGGCTGAAATCCCTTACGATATGTGTAAATATAGGCCATTTTAAGTTAGAATTTTTATAGCATTCATTTTTAAAAAATTCGAGAAACCTTCTAATGTTAAATGAGGATTGTAAACTTGATAGCATTTCCATACATGGAAAATTAGTGCCAGTTTTACCGTCTCTATTTTAATAATAATAATGACGCCTACATAATAAAGAATTTGACTCGAAATTCCGTCAGGTTTGCGAACCACTGAACCAGTACCAGTAGCATCAATATGCATAATCAAATCAATTTTGGTTTCTTTCAATCTAGAAACTTAAAGTAATTGATCTTTGGATATTGAATAAATAGTAAAGTGATTTATCATTAGAAAATGTAAATTTGAATGAACTTCATTCATTTTTATCCTCAGATCTGAAATATCTTCTTTCGCATCATCCATAAGAGATAGTGCCTAAAATCGAGCAACGTTAAATACTCCTAACCCCTTAAAATTATCCAAATTCTTAAGTCGCATTCTGTGCGTAATTCCGCTTGCAAATCGGTGCCATAACAAGCTGAAAGTTTATTTTTTAAATTCTCCCTATTTCGTCCCCTTAGTTGTGTCGTTAATTCTTGCGTATGACATACATATGTTCACCGGCGCTAAAATATACTGAAAATGTGATACTCGTATTGTTCAGCAATAAATTCCGTTTATGGATAAATTGGAATATGGATATTCAAAAATTCATATAATGGAATTTTTTTCAATTTGATATACATACTTGTGTATTTAAAACGTGTTTAGGTTTATCCGACACTATTGGTTTCATTATTACACAAATAAATAAAATCAATCGAAACAACTAAACTTGGTTCAAATGTGTGATTAGCACCCAACTAAACCAATATAAAATAAATATGAAAAAAGTTAAAATTAATTCGTTACAATATAAACAATATCCAATTATTAAAGCGAGGTTGTGGTGGTTTACGCATTTTAACGTTACGCCTGAATTTATGCGTTCGCCACCACAAGCCTATTCCAATTTCCAACGCGAACCGTAATAACCAAAAACAAAGATGATCTAATAACAAGATTGGAAAACACGAACAATATAGTTGGTACACCCACTTTTTGATTATAAATCCAAATTTGGAAAAGACACCTAGCGGACGATATATAATTGCTCTAAACCTCAGAAACAAACCATTATAAATACATTGATACGGTGTCGAATTATCGAACTAATTTTCTTATGTATAGTAACACAAAATACCAAAGTATAAGAACAATCAAACCAAAATAAAATTATAAGCCAGCGCGAAGCTAGCGACACTCTTTGAATATTATTTTCTGGTACTAACATTAGATGTCTAGTAAGGGAAACAAATTCATTTAAATATGATATGAAATTTTGTATTGAAAATGGAATATATATTCCCTTCACTGTAAAGCATATTCTCAATTTCTCATTTCATTCGTTTTCACTTTGTTTCGTTTTTCTGTATTTTTGGTTTTTATGTAAATATGTAGCCACGCAGCGTTGCCATATTGTCAGTTTTAACTGAAAATCACAGTTTTTTCATTATAGTAAAAGTTTTTCAGTTTTTCTTTCAAAAATAAGTTTTTTCTCAAAAATTTCAAAAATTATAAGTTTTTAACATTTATTTGGTTATTTTACTATAAATTTGTGTTAATAGCTTAAAATAATTGTAATAATGTAAGAAGAACAATTAATGCGCTTATCAAATACATACGTAAAAATATGTGAATGGGTTTTATAAATTGTGATAATTTAAATAAAAAATTTTTATTTTATTTTATGCAGACTATGTACTTATATAGTATTTTACTTTGGACAGTTTTTTTTTCCAAAATTTAGTGTATTCAGTTTTTTAGCCAAAATTCAGTTTTTTATTCAGTTTTTCCTACAAAAAATATGGCAACACTGAGCCACATCCCCATTTGGTATCAAGATGTACCGTAGATATAGTTTTGTTTATGTATTATGATTTTTTATATTCATATAGCTAATACAATTAAATCGAAAGGTTTTTTCTGTATCGAACTACATAATTATTTATGAATGAAAACGTAGAAAATATTTCATTCATGTTTCTACCAAATTTTGTTTATTTTTTTCCTTGCATTCAAAATAGTTTGTGCAGGCTAAATTTGTATTACACACAATCTTCTGTGCACATGAACCAAATTGTTTTTGTTAGAATTTTTTGTATTTTAAATAGCTAAATCAAATAAAATAAGCTTTTTATACCTACAATACAGAGCCTAGTCAATCTGTGAAAAAGGTTAAAGAGGAATTTTTTATTCTTTTAGATGTCGGTCCGTAGATTTAACAAGCACTGCCAGGTTAAACATAAAAAACACTAATTTTTAGCTATTTTACTTATTTTATTTCTTTAAAATTTTTAATTCAATTATTTCTTTTGGACATTTAACAAATGTACAATAACTTTCAAACAATTAATTAACGATTTTCAGCTCATTTTAACATTTAAAATTATGAAAATTAATTGTAGACCAATTTGAGGAATAACAAATACATATTATAAAATTAAATACTTAATTAAACAATTGAAATTATTATATAACATTTATTAGTAATTTAATTAATACAAAAAGATAAACTCAATTAATTCATTGAGAAAAATAGTACAGAAAAATTAATTCACAAATTCAAATGGTGTCACAACCATTTAAAATAATACTGTACATTGTTCTCATAGTTTACTATTTGGTAGACTATTATTATTGCTTTGTTTTTATTATTAACTTTTATGTCTATTGGCAATGATTAAAGCAGCTTTCGCGTATAACCCAGGCTGATTTTCTGCCACCCTTCCGCCAACGTTTTCTGGGCTCATTTTTTATGGGAAATATGGTAATTTCGAACTCCGAGTTCTAACTTATGCGGCAAGCATACAGTTCCATCATATTTAAGCCCAGTGAATTGTGGTGATTTGTTAATTTTAGGATGGTTTTACAAAAGCCATTCTGGGACGATATAAAATATTTAATTCCAAGCTTAACTTGAAATTAAGTTTTCCTTGAGAAAGCGGTCCATATTGACTTACAGCGGTCGATCTGACTTACAGCTCCACGCGATTACATCACATGCACTTTCATGTTTCACTGTTCTGCAGTGCTAAGCATATTTTACAGTACTACAATTTTCGGCCAAGTTAAGTTATTGATGCCAATCGATACCTACACTGAGAAAATTATAATACTATTCAATGTTAAAGATTGGGTACTTTTAAAATAAAGAACTGTGTTTTTCTTAAAAATGAATGTAAAATCCATTAAATTCATTGATTTATTCTTAAATTTAAAGTACAATGAAACTTTAAAATAAAGGTTTAAAAATCTTTATTTTTAATGACTAATAACAGTATACAAACTAAAATTGTCCATTTCTTTTTATTTGATATTTTTTGTATTTCATGGGGAGCTAGTAGACAAGAGAGAAGAGACCCAACAACTTCAACACGATGACAAGCAACATTTGCTACGGTTTGTACAAATTTAGGTGACCGCTTGGGAACATGATATTGATGATAGAACGAAATCTCGCCGCTCGGTTATTGGAAAAATAGTGGAGACACAAATAATTAATTAAATTAAAGCTTTTCAGATCATGAAGTAGTTACAACTGGAGAGGGAGGGGGTGGGGGAAGTAAAGGGGAAAACTAATGCGAATATTTATTTACTTTAAATTTAAAGTTTTAGTTTCTTAAGTTTAAATTTATTTTCTTTGAAATTGAATAATTTTCAAAACTTAAAACCAAAGATTTTAAGTCCTTAAAAATAAAACCTAAATTCCTTTGCGCAAAAAATATAGGGAAAATATCTTAGTTTTAATTGGTAAATTCTTAAATTTAAAGGACTATTTTTCTGGGTGTAATAATAAACTTTATCATCAAAACTAACAAAAATAATTAAAACTAGATTGAGTAACATGTAAGAAGAATAGTTTTCATTTTTGCTGCAAAAAAAAATAATTTCAAAACTTTAACATTGATTTTCCTAAAATGCATTTTGTGTAGTTAAGTAAATGATTAATTACGTTAAGCGCGGCAGCGTTGAATAATAGTATGTTATTTAACGCAGGGCCGGCTTGGTAGCAGTGCGAACCGTGCAACTGTACAGAGCTTCGTGCTACAGAAGGCCTCGCACAAATATTCCCAATAATATTTTAATAAATTTATTATTATTTTAACTAAACAAAATAATTTATAAAATAAACTTTAAAAAAAATGTTATAAAAAATATTTTTGTTTAACATTCATACTCGTATTATGTACTCGTGCGTGTATTAGAAAATTTAAAGTTTCCATTAAATTCAAAATATTCTGTTTAGACTCTGGGTGCTCCTCTACATAAGTTTAATTAGGTAAAGCTATCAATTTCTTTGGTATTCTTCAGAAAGTGTGTATCATTATAGTGAATTATTTTTTGAGAATTGTCGATTCTGCTATTGTGTCATTTATGGAGCGATTCGAATATGGAATGCACAACAATGTATTTGGATTTTTATATAATGTAGAGAAATTAAAAAGTATATCAAAGAATTAGACACTTCTATTAGTTAGAGACTTTCATCCCAATGATTTAATTCAGGAATTGTTGTTCTTTAGAAATATTGTCGCAGAAAAATCTACTTGTTTAGAAGTTCTACGGTACATCCTTTCTAACAATCAAAAAACCATCCTTTCTAAATATCTTCAAAACCTAATCACTGTACTGAAAATAATATTTTTCTACGATAGTGTAGTAACCTATACTTTCGATGATGATTTTTGAATTAAAATTATATAAGAAAAGGAGCCTTTGCGTCGTATACTAAAATCGTGTGGAAATATTCTCATTACACAACGATTTCTTAATATTGCTACACGATTTGTGAAAACCAAAATTTTTTAATGGTTTAATAAATTTGTGTTGATCGGTACAAGTTTGTAATTTTTTATGATTCTACATATTTATAAATATTACAGGGCTATTGTGTCGTAGAAAAATTAGCGTGTATAACTCGTGTGAAAATGAGTCATTGCAATACTCAAGTGAGTGAATTTCACTTTCGTATTGCAATGACTCGTTTTCTTCACTTGTTATACAATATACTATTATTTCATACTATACCGAAAATCAATGTTTACGTGATTGGTTTCAGTCCGGGAAATGAATCATTACGTCAGAGAACAAAAGTGTCCGGAAAACGAGCTATTACAGTAGAGTGGACTGTAAAACCAAACAAAACAAAAAAATAACTAGGGTAGGTAACTTGATAATTTGAAAATCATTTGGATTGATTTTATCTAAATTTCAAACGCATGTTTTTACTTTAAAATTTAATTTTAAATGAAAAGATCGAATTAATGTCCGATGTAGTATGAAATAAAATGTTGTACGTTACACGTACTTTAAATGATCGTTACAGTACTCGTTCAAAATTCGTCATAAACGTCGAACTCATACTGTAATAACTCATTTACCGCCCTTGTGACGTAAATAACTATAACAACACTGGTTACAGTTGTATCAGCCGAAAGATTTTTTCAAAATTGAAAATTATTAAAAATTATCAGCAGTAATATCCCAAGGGCATTGATAATTTCCCGAAATAATTTTATTATATTTTTTGAAAGCACGTTGCTTGGTAACAGCCCGAAGCCGTAGGCTGAGAGCTGTTACCTAAAAGCAACGTGCTTGAGGAAAATATAATAAAATTATGAGGTACTTATCAATGCTCGAGGAGTATTCGACGAGAAAATTTTTTGCAATTTTATTTTATTCTAGTAGTAAGGCTGCTAGATTGTAAATTGTTCTATGAAAGTGTCATTTTGAAACAGTATTTATTGTAAAACAAAACTATAAATTCTTTTCATCTAGTAGCCAGAGTATGTTTTTGTAAAATAGCAAGCCTATTAAATGGGTCAATTTCGAGTCACGTGTACAAAATAAACCAATCAAAATAACATTACACTGATAACATCCCTAGGGAAGTAATGTTATTTTGATTGGTTTATTTCGTACACGTGACTCAAAATAGACTGATTTAACAGGTTTGCTATTTTAGCAAAAAAAATTCAATCAAGATTTACACATCATTAAGTGTATTGCTTTGGTAAATTTACAAGAAAATACAACAACAATTACATTAAATAAATCCAAAAAGGATTCAGCTAAATCCAATTATTTTTTGAATTTACTTAAATCAAATCCGATTTTTAGTTTCAATACCTACCACTAGAATTTGCTTCATATGAAACACATCAAACAAAAATTAAATTCAAAAATAAATCTTTGCGGGTTGCTTTCTGAAATTTTAAATCCAAACCTAAATCTAATCCTTTTTTACCAAAGCAATACACTTATTATCAATCTTGTCAATAGAAAATCAAACAGTAAAAAATATCAACTTCACCGATGTCATTTCTGAGATTGCTTCAAAAAGAGCAGGAGGACTTTTATAAAATGATTTTTTAATGAACTTTTTATTATGAATTAAATTAAGCATAATTTGTTTTATGATAATTGCCTCTCGCTTAGGAAATAGCGTATTTTTTATTTACTGCGTTCAGCTATTAATTTTTGAATTTGAAATACCCAGAATGAACCAAGGAATTACCTCTTAACGGATTATCACCCCAATCCCGGACACCCTGTATACTTATACTTTATCGGTTGCATATTTGGTGATTACACGAATTCAATAATTAATTTAAGTTAAAGTAGAAAAGAAAATTAATAATCAAACATTTTGAAGAACATTGAAATAAAATGTTACAATTTTTTCTTCGTCATATTAACACAGTACTGTTCCTGTGTAAGCAAATTTAATAATTTTACTTCTAAATTACTTTTATAATTATAAGAAAATTCATTGTTGTTAATGGAATAAAACGTTACTAGAAGTATCAGATGGTGGAATTATAATTCCTAAAGTAATGAAATTCCAATCGAATTCTGTGACAGACATGATCATAAGTATAGCTCAGTCTAATAATTTTGTAATAAATCAGAGGTACAATAAGTAAGATTCAATGTTATATCTGTGGCAATAAATTTAAGTAGCTTATCTCACTTTAAGTAATTTTTCAGCAGAGGAAAAACAAGTTTGTGTTGGAAATTTTTCAATGATCCACTTCAAATTAAGCCTTGCTTCAAATTAATCCACAACATTTTGATAAAATGAAAGTGAAACTGGCGTCTCAGGTATTCAGAAGAAGCGTAGTAGCTGGTATAAAGACTGCTTACGAGCTAGATAATTTTTCCAAAGTTGTCAAAAATAAAGCACCTGCAACCTGGAAGCTTTTCGATAAATTTGATAAATTATTTGATATCCTTAATTCAAAAACCTTGTTTGATGCCAATCAGTATAAATACGCTTTAAAAAACGATTAACTTAATCAAAGTGTCGTATATCTTAATGAAATGATAATATATTTAAAAAATATTAAGATGAGTAACCGCAAAAAAGTTTATTCTTTCGATGGAATGGTACAGACAATTCGTGGGGTTCTCTTCATTTTAAAGAGTTTAACACAGAATAACCTGGGTTTTGAATATTTATTATCATCGAGATTAAACCAAGACGCGTTAGAAAATACATTTTCTTTAATAAGATGAGCAAACGGAAATAATTTTAATCCATCGGTTCAAGAATTTAGTTTTACTGTTTCAAAACTTTTATCCATTAAGTATCTAACATCCTTCTCGGGCTTATCAAACTGTGAAGATGATGCAGATTCAACATTATTAAATGTTATACGAGAAGAACAACAAAATGATGAATGGATAATAAGGTATGAAAACAACACTAACAAAAAGTCTTGTGAAAATGATGCCTCAAGTCTCGTTGAAATTGGTGATGAAACTTTTTCGTTGGTTGAAGTGGACGAAGACTCGGATGATGACGAAATGTATTCATTAGTTGAAGTGGAAAACGATGTGAATGATTCTTTAATTGAAGAATCTAGTATTAATTCACAGGTGTCTTCCAGATATTTCGTTGGATATTTAGTTAATCGAATTGTAAAGAAAGTAAATTGTGCGGCATGCTGCTCCACACTACTAAAAGAAACGGATTATGTAGAGTAGTTCTGAACTGCTGATAAAAAATAAAAATTATTTAACAGATTGTTTCGGTAAGCTACGTGCCCCATCGCAATCTTTTTTTGAAATTTGTTGTCGACAAATATCAATTTTTGATTCGTTTTTCAAATCACATTCCCACATTGTTGGGCTCAAACATGACCTCTTAAACATTTTATTAAGCAGCAGTATTGACAAAGAATTTTATGATATTGATAATCCCTGTTACGACCATCGCGTTCAAATTTTGAAACTAATGCTTCTTATATTAATTAGAAAAACTTGTAATTGGCAAATGGAAAAGATTAAGAAAAATAGTACATATAAATGAAATAGATTCCATTCATCATTTTTCAATAAAAATTAAAAAGTAAAGGGTTTCTTTAATAACAACCATAAATTTGAATTAATTTTTAGAAGCAAATTTTATTTAATTTGTGTTAGATCTTAGATGTTAAAATAAATTAAAAACCGCATATATTTTAATTGAGGAAACAGTCATATTAATTCATCCTTTTTTATTTTGCCACGCAAAATTATCGCATGACGGTTCATCATGTTTCTTTTTCTAAACTAATCGAACCAATTTGTTTATAAATACGAGTATGTACATACATATACCAAAAAACCAAAATAATGTACACAAACGTATGTAAATAAAGAAACACAAAAAAAAATGTTCGTAAAAGCACGAGAGAGAATTTTTTTTATTTAAAGAGCAGATTCAGTGAAGGAAATAAATATTCCATTTTAAATAAAGAATTTCATTACGTTTATAAATAATTTGTTTCCCTCGGTGTACATCTAATGTTAGTTTTATTTTCGGCCGTAGTGGGCTGATTGAATTTCATTGTTCTATGCGCTTAATGCTTCTTATTATTCTTTATTTTATGATAGTAATAAAATAATATTTCGGTGAAAATTCTATTTCTTTCATTCGAGTAAATACAACAACAAATTAAGTTTTTATTGTTGTTTTACTCGAGAAAGAAAGAATACACAGTTTCAGCGAGATATAATTTTAACCATACAATATATGGTATGTATTGATATACATACATACAATAAAACTAAAAAATTTATTTACGAACGATGCAATGGTGTGACGATGAAAGAAAATGAAACAATTTTGTTTTCTATGGATTTGTTATGAAATGTATGTACATACATAAATTAAAAATTGAAAATACATTTCTTAAGGATAAATACATTTATTGAAATAAGAAGTTCATTTAAACGGGTACAATTATGTCTATGTACATATTGTAAAAATTACGAATGATAATACCATCTTTTGTTTTTTTTTTTTTTTGTTTTCAAATCATCTACATATAATAATAATTTTAAGGCCAACAAAATTTAAAAGGACAAAATAGATGTTGGTTGTGTAGATAAATACGAGTATAAAAAATAATTTTGATGGTTTATTTTTTACTATGAAGAGAAAACACCATAAATCATCCATAACAAAATTTTGTGAATTTTTTTAGCATGTAGATGAAAATGCAGAAAATGCAAAAAACAAAACCCATGAAATAATTACATGATCGTAGGAAAATAAATAAAAACAGGAACAAAATTAGTTTAATTTTTCAACAATATATTTCAAATTTACGTATGTATGTACTCGAATATGGAAGAGGAAAAGCCACATGGAAGCATATTTAGGAATTAAAAAATTCATACTTCCATTAGGCGTAAAAACCTCTTCCAAAACGATGACGTATGTTTAAAGGTACCAATAGTGAAATAATTATTTAGTTATAATATGTAATACAAATTGTAATGATTAATGATATTTATACATTCTAAAAGCGAAAAATGTATTTTTCACAAAATTTAATTTTTTTTAGCTTTACTGTTATTTCAGATACATGAAAAATAAAATAATAAATTCAGTAAATTTTTAAAAATTTTAAAACTGTAAGTATCCGAAACGTCAGGTTGTGAAGTATTTACAAAATAAATTGATAGGCTTCTACACCAAAGATCGTTTTTAATTATTGTATATACATAATTATAAAATTAAACTATATAGACACAGTAATTACTCTTTCAAAATTCTCAGTCTTCGGTTGTGTTTGTCAAGAGGGACATTTTGATTTGTATTTGAATATATTTTTTTACTGTTGTTGGTGCGCGCTTCTTCGTTTTAATTTTCTCTAACAGCCATATGCAGTTTTTTCGAATTAATACGAGAATTAAAAATTTAAGTGCATTTTGCTTGTGCTCCTTACAGGTTCCTGTGAACCATGTGGAATATTTTCCGTCTGCGGTGGTTGCATCTACACATTTATCATAAATGGTTGGTAAAATATCTTTATTATGAACGTGTCGTGCAAAATATTTTGCAAAAATTGTTACGTGAATTACAGAGATTTCCAAAAAAAGTCTGTTGGATTTCTTAAATAATTATTTCTTAATAAAAAAAGGTTTATTTTTTTACTCCTAGCAATTTGTACACGCTTCTATTGTTGGTGCCTTGATCACAAACAACTCCTCTAACTATTATACCTAGTTTGTGTAATACTTCAATATTGTTTAAAATTAGTTCTTTTAGCTTGGTTCAATGTCCACCAAATGATACAATGTCCACCAAATTTCAAATTTTGAGGCATTTTAAATTAAAAAGATTCTGACACAAAAACCCAAACTTGCAAAATTCGAAATATACTATAAATCAACGGCGTTTGGCGCAAAGCATAGAGTATCGGTCTCACACTCTCACTCGACTTACCAATATTTCAGAAATACATACATAATAGAACAAATTGGAATAAAAGTTAAGAGTATGTCTAATAGATTAAAACACCATGTCCTATTATTCGATGAAATTAAAATTCAGGCTGATCTCAAATACAATAGAGTGAGTAATCAAACTGTCGGTTTAGTTAATTTTGGTAATGATGAAAAAGAACCAAACATTGCAAAATATATTTGTTTATTTATGTCAAGAGGCTTATTTAGCACGGATAAATTTGTCATAACTATAAGCTATGTCGCAACTGAAGGTCCTATATTTGAAACTAAGCTAAAAGAATTTTAAAAAATATTGAAGTATTACACAAACTAGGTACATATGTATGTATAATAGTTAGAGGAGTTGCTTGTGTTTAAGGCACCGCCCGCTTTTCAAAATCCCGAAATCAAAATCCCAATTTTGAAAACCCGCGCTTTTTAAAATTCCGCTTTTCAAACTCCCGCTTTTCAAAATCTTGCTTTCGAAATTTGAAAGACGTATTTTTTTTAATTCGAGCCGCGCTTTCTGGTGAAGAAAAATTTTATAAAGTAAAAGGGTTGGCTACCTTATCTAGAAAAAAATAATATAGATACTGAAAATCCCGAAAAAAAAATTCAGAAAAATAAAAATCCAGAAACATAATTATCAAATTATAATTAAAATTTATAAAATGTCTATCAAATTTGAGGTTTTACGTAGAGTTCTTAATATTTATGATAATGGAAATTGCATCGTCAAACTTTCAGACACAGATCAAAGGAATCGTATCGTTCATATCGCTTCTCCTGATAGTTCTACCACAAATGTTTCAAGTTATTTTGTGGTTAGCTTCATTCGTTGGGTTAGTATATATAGTTAGTAGAATGGCCCATCCGATCGGAGATCAGATGGTGCCAATTTTTGCGTAAAAATCCAGTGGTGGTTAATTTATTTTAAATTAAATTAATTAATCATCCCATAAATTTTAATTAAAAATTCAAACTAGAAAATAGCGATTGTAGTTTAGCCCTTGGTTGTGGGCAATTACTCATCGACTATAAGCACTACCTTTAATTTAAAGATATGATTGCTTAGATTGGTCCTTTGGCTTTATGTGTCACGCATAATATTATCGCAATGACGTCATTGGGCGGCACAGCCGCGCCGCGAACCTCTGATTTCGGCCGTTTTAAATGCTTCAACCAGTGTAGCAAGAGAACGGCTCATCCGATCGGAGATCCGATGGTGTCAATTTTTGCGTAAAAAACCAGTGGTAGCTAATTAATTTTAAATTAAATTAATTAATCTCCACATAAATTTTAATTAAAAATTCAAACTACAAAATAGGGATTTATAGAGATTGAGGGCACTATAGCAAGAGAATGCCTCATCAGATCGGAGCAATTCGGTTATTAATTTGTGCTTAATAATACTGTGGTAGATAATTTATTTTAAATTAAAATAATTAATCTCCACATTAATTTTAATTAAGCTTACAAAGTACAAAACAGCGATTTACAACCAACCATGAGAATCACTTATCTGACCGGAGTAATTTTGGTGTCAATTTGTGCGTAAAGAAACTGTGGCAGATAACTTATTGTTAATTAAAATAATTAATTTCCACATAAATTTTAATTAAAATTACAAACTACAAAATAGCGATTTACAATGCTTGAGATCACCGTAGCGAGAGAACCTCTCATGCCTTATCTGATCGGAGCAATTCTAGTGCTAATTTGTGAGAAAAGAAACTGTGGCAGATAATTTATTGTAAATTAAAATAATTAATTTTCACATAAATTTTAATTAAAATTTAGATCTACAAAGTGGCGATTTACAATGCTAGAGAACACTATAAAGGGGGAATGCCTGATCTGATAGGTCATATATCAGTGTGGACTCTGATATATATTTGACCTAGACTGCGTGTCCACCACACTAGCCTCGGCGACTTTGGGAAGCACTTGTCTGGAACTCACATTCATCAGGCACATCTCCGCTGAGACCCTGCGCTTCATATCGTACTTCTCATACTATCGCCCAGTACTTTATCGTTTGCAAACAATCACTGTACTCTCATTTCATGATGCTAATAATAAAAAAAATTATTTTAACAAACCCATACATCGTGCCATTTCTCGCACCTCTTATAAACGTTATCACGGAAAACACCTACGGCCGTGTAGAAGACACAGCCTACCCCGAATTTTTTTTATCATACGATATAATTACGCCAGAAGAATTGGCTACATGGAGTGTAATAAAGGAGTTATATCAGATTGACTGTCAATCCATGACCAGAGTTTGCTCCAAATTAACATCAAGACATAATACCCCGATACATTTGAGAGAATGAGGGTAAATTTGGCGACTCAAGTTCTGAGCCGTAGCTGCACAAATGGTATAAAAAGATTGAATCATTTAAACAAGTTTAAAACAGAAAAAGGCAAACAACATGCTTCTGTCACAGCTATAATTTTAGAAAATTTCAACAAATTGTTCGATACTTTAAATAGCAAAGGCTAATTCTGCTCGAACAAAGCAAATGCAGGACTGTCTTTCGTTTGTGGCAATGCACCTTATACCATTTTAAGAGACATGTGCAACTATTTGAGAAATTTAAAGGTTCAAAGTAAAAATAAGGTTTTTTGCATAGATGGTCTTATTCAAACAATTATAGCTGTTTTACAATTGGCCAGTGCAGTATTTGAACAAGACCCCGACATAACTTACATATTAACATCGAAATTACAAACGGATGCAGAAGAAAACTTATTTTCGCAAATTCGGTCGAAAGGTGGATATAATTTTAATCCTTCAGTTTATGATTTTAATTTTATTGTCGCTAAAATAATATCCAGTAAACTTTATTAATCAATCATTTGAAGTATATTTACCATCTTTGCGGTATTTTTTGGGATATGTAATCTATAAAATAACGAAAAAATCGAATTGCGAAAGTTGTTTGGAATGTATGGTCAAGCAAGACGAAAATTTATCATTACCATCCGAATATCTATTAAAATTCAGAAATTATTTAAATTCTTCGGGAGAAATATATTTAAGAAATCCAACAGACTTTTTTTGGAAATCTCTGTAATTCACGTAACAATTTTTGCAAAATATTTTGCACGACACGTTCATAATAAAGATATTTTACCAACCATTTATGATAAATGTGTAGATGCAACCACCGCAGACGGAAAATATTCCACATGGTTCACAGGAACCTGTAAGGAGCACAAGCAAAATGCACTTAAATTTTTAATTCTCGTATTAATTCGAAAAAACTGCATATGGCTGTTAGAGAAAATTAAAACGAAGAAGCGCGCACCAACAACAGTAAAAAAATATATTCAAATACAAATCAAAATGTCCCTCTTGACAAACACAACCGAAGACTGAGAATTTTGAAAGAGTAATTACTGTGTCTATATAGTTTAATTTTATAATTATGTATATACAATAATTAAAAACGATCTTTGGTGTAGAAGCCTATCAATTTATTTTGTAAATACTTCACAACCTGACGTTTCGGATACTTACAGTTTTAAAATTTTTAAAAATTTACTGAATTTATTATTTTATTTTTCATGTATCTGAAATAACAGTAAAGCTAAAAAAAATTAAATTTTGTGAAAAATACATTTTTCGCTTTTAGAATGTATAAATATCATTAATCATTACAATTTGTATTACATATTATAACTAAATAATTATTTCACTATTGGTACCTTTAAACATACGTCATCGTTTTGGAAGAGGTTTTTACGCCTAATGGAAGTATGAATTTTTTAATTCCTAAATATGCTTCCATGTGGCTTTTCCTCTTCCATATTCGAGTACATACATACGTAAATTTGAAATATATTGTTGAAAAATTAAACTAATTTTGTTCCTGTTTTTATTTATTTTCCTACGATCATGTAATTATTTCATGGGTTTTGTTTTTTGCATTTTCTGCATTTTCATCTACATGCTAAAAAAATTCACAAAATTTTGTTATGGATGATTTATGGTGTTTTCTCTTCATAGTAAAAAATAAACCATCAAAATTATTTTTTATACTCGTATTTATCTACACAACCAACATCTATTTTGTCCTTTTAAATTTTGTTGGCCTTAAAATTATTATTATATGTAGATGATTTGAAAACAAAAAAAAAAACAAAAGGTAGGTATTATCATTCGTAATTGTTACAATATGTACATAGACATAATTGTACCCGTTTAAATGAACTTCTTATTTCAATAAATGTATTTATCCTTAAAGCTTGAGGCACATAGGTTTCGTTTCGTTTCGTTTCGTTTCGTTTCATTTCGTTTCGTTTTCCATCCGGCACCCTGGCACATAAGTTTCGTTTCGTTTCGTTTTTTTTTATTATTATTTGACACTTTAATTATATTAAAAATACTTTAATTAATTATATTATTTATTATATATATATTTAATAAGAATTTAATTTGTTGTTAATTTTTTTTTATTTGGTTCACTCACAGTCACAACAAATTTCGTTTACTACAAACGTTAAAATTAATACATTGAGGTTATGGTTTAAGTTTTTATTGAAATTTCATCAACCTTTTCGTTTCGTTTCGTTTTTGAACTTAACATTGTGACAATGTTTTCGGTTTTCCATACGTTTTGACACATTCTACTTAAAAGGCGGAACGAAACGAAACGAAACCTATGTGCCTCAAGCTTAAGAAATGTATTTTCAATTTTTAATTTATGTATGTACATACATTTCATAACAAATCCATAGAAAACAAAATTGTTTCATTTTCTTTCATCGTCACACCATTGCATCGTTCGTAAATAAATTTTTTAGTTTTATTGTATGTATATCAATACATATCATATGTATGGTTAAAATTATATCTCGCTGAAACTGTGTATTCTTTCTTTCTCGAGTAAAACAACAATAAAAACTTAATTTGTTGTTGTATTTACTCGAGAATGAAAGAAATAGAATTTTCACCGAAATATTATTTTATTACTATACATAAGAAAATTAGTTCGATAATTCGACACCGTATCAATGTATTTATAATGGTTTGTTTCTGAGGTTTAGAGCAATTATATATCGTCCGCTAGGTGTCTTTTCCAAATTTGGATTTATAATCAAAAAGTGGGTGTACCAACTATATTGTTCGTGTTTTCCAATCTTGTTATTAGATCATCTTTGCCAAAACAATACACCATTACTGATGATACGAACTGAGCGACAAGAAAAACAAAACAAATAATTTAAATAAAAGATAAATAGACTAATAGACTATCTCGGATTTGGTGCGGAGCGCACGCGCGCTCATTGCAATATCAAAAGTCAAACACATAAAATGGTGGTGATGGTAACAATAAATAAATTAAAATGATTGTACAAAAATAATAAATTAATGCATAATAAATAAATTAAATTAAACCTTAAAACTTAATAAATAATTTGAACAAAATAAATTAAATAAATAAATTAATATAAACCTAAAAGTGAAGCGTACGTTTTATTTTATTGTAATGAGTAACATTACAAGGTTCAGTGTAAAAAGCTAGTAGCTATTGTATTAATTAAATACAACAATTTCTAAAATATGTTCCACAAAAAAGAATATTCAAAGAAAATGCAGTCAAAATATAATAAAACCAATCCAAAAATAAAAACTTTAAAGAATATTGTAAATTAAATCTCGTGTATGTAATTGTAAATCAGTAGTAAAGATTATCCGGAATCAGGCAACAGGTTAAAAATTTTTAAAAAAAATTATTTATTTAACACAACGAAATGCCACTAAAATATTAGAAATCGCAAAAAATCACAATATTTTTATTTTATTTTCTAAAAACTGCCTCACTTAAGTAAGTTTAGTAGCAGGAAGAGAAAATATTTAAAATAATAAACAAAATAGTATGAGTTAAATTACATCAGCTATTATTAGTTTGGCTAAAACTAAAAATAAAACACAACTGTGTCCGTATGAACAACGGTACGGTAATTGTAAGAATAACGGCATGGCAACGGACAAATATGAATTCGTATTGTTCAATTACCTGTACGGAATTGGAATATCGATGTAAAATTATCATTCTTCAAGATTTGACCAAAGGTGATGGTTATTATGTTGGTGACGAACCTATTGCGAATAACGGTTCGTTAACGGACAAAAATTACTTTTTGTTGCCCAATCAATCATATGGAATCAGAATGTCGACATAAAATTATATTCTACGTATACTGAGGCGATTCGTCGAATCCATTGTACAATCATATTCTGAGAATGCCACGGCAACGGACAAATATAAATTCGTATTGTTCAATTACCTGTGAGGAATTGGAATAGGCATAGTGAGATCAATGATCAACCCCCAAAATCTGGAACGGCAGATCTTTGAATTGATTATCATACATGGCAAAAACTGAAATTTTTGTCTGGAACCTTTGAATTCATTATTAAACGTAGCAAATCTGATATTTTTGGCAGGTCTTTGAATTGATTATCAAACATTGTCTTTTTCTACTTGAAATTAACGGCTGATAAATTTCAGCTAATGGTTAAATTTTTTTTTGGCTGGTATTTTAATTGTGTAATCTGCCATCTGCATTAGCGATTTTTTTTGTCGGCTGAAAAATGTCGGCTAACTTTAATAAGGTCTTCAAATCTCCATGAACGGTATTTGCAGTCACAGCACGTACAAAATTATTTTTCCCAGGATGAGTGTGTATAATTCAACCCATGATCCACTTTAGAGGTGACACATTATCTTCATTAAGATGGATCAGGGTACCGACACGAATATTTGAAGTGGACTGTGGCCATTTTTGACGAGGTTGTAGTTCCGCAAGATACTCGGTTGATCATCGTTCCCAGAACTTTTGAAAATTGTATTGTAACCGTTGGTATCTTGCCAAACGATTAAAATCCAAATTGAGGGGTCTTCCAATAAGGAAGTGGCCTGGAGTCAGTGCAGATAAATCTTATGAATCGTTCGACATGGGTGTAAGGAGCCTTGATTTAAAGCAAGCCTCTATTTGAGTTACTAATGTGTTTAATTCTTCATAAATGCAGTTTTGATTAAGTAGCATAAATTTCAGTAAATTTTTGGCGCTTTTTGCAGCGGCTTCCCACAAACCACCGAAATGAGGGGATCGAGGAGGAATTGTACGCCAACGGACACCTTCTTCAGTGCAATACTTTAATACCTCATGTTTATGAAGTTGTGAATCAAAAAGTTGTTGCAATTCTCGTATAGATTTCCTTGAGCACCCACAAAATTTGTAGCATTATCACTAAAAATGTTAGAACATCGTCCTCTTCGAGAAACAAATCGCCTGAGAGCTTGCAAAAAAGAATTAATCGTCAGATCTAAGTGAGTTGCTTTTGTAGAGAAGCAAACAAAAACAGCAATACATGCTTTTGTAACAACGTTAGAACGAATTTTGGGAACAATGTTAAACGGACCGCAATAGTCGATACCAACATGTCAAAAGCACAAGGTGGTTGGACGGGAGGTAATTCACCCATCAATTGATAAATTGAAGTCGGTTTTGTTCGGAAACATAGAATGCAATCGTGGAATAATTTCCTACATAATTGTCTACCGCCAAATATCCAAAACCGTTGTCGTCAAAGGTACCTGGATCGTTTGCATATTGTTTAACTGTTTGGAAAGATCGATCCATTTTGATTGAGTAAGTCTCGGAAGGTCATCATCCCATTTTAAGTTCGGAATTGACCACAAATATTGCATGAATTTTTTGCAATAAAAATGACTGGGGCACAAAGGCCTAGTGTGGGTCAAATTGTTGAGAAATTTGTGACAATACAGTTCGTTTATTAAGAGACGATTGAGTTTGTATTTTTCCTAATGACAATGGAATTGTATCATTTTCAATATTCCAACTCATTCCCAAAACGCTAACGATTTTTTGATTGTTAAGTTCGAAATCAGGAATAACTTCAGTATTATTGCAAACCCATTTTGTTGACTCAAAACCTCCCTTTGCTAATAATGAAGCTAATTTAACTTTGATAGATTTGGCCTCGTTTACGGTATTTGCGCCCGTGCACAGGTCATCTACCACAGGAAATTTCACACAGGATGTAACGGTAAGTCCCCGGTTATGTTGGAAACAACTGAAAAATCCAAATTTCTTTTATAAGAATTCAAACGGGATTGTATGGAAAGACTAACTTCACGACTTATCTCAGTCATATTTTGATTTAAACGTGATACAGAACAAAAAATAGATTTTCTTTTAGGATTTAATTTTTGGCACATGCATTCTGTAACGAAGTTCGAGTGAGAAGCGCTGTCCAGCACTGCACGACACGAATACCGCATGCCACTAGCATTTTCTATCCATACCACGGCAGTCCCTAATAATATTTGAGATTTTCTTGAAATTAAACATGTATTTTGAGCGGTAAGAGAATTTCTGCCAGGATTATCACCATTAGCAATTAAAGCTAAAGAAGTCGTTGAACCTGAATTTGCTATGTTTGACTTTGAATTCGAAGCTTCTGAGCTTTGAATATTTGCTGCGGCTTCTCCATTGCTAAAGAACTAAGAAAATAGGCGTTAACTTATCATATAACAAATAAAGCATTGAATGATTCACTAAGGATACTAATTACATTTGGGTTTTCATAATTACCTCGGAATGGTCGAAGTTTATCGAAAACACCTCGATGCAATAAAGTCAAGCCAATGGGTAGCGGTAAATTTTGGTACAATGGCTTGGGGAATTGCCTGCAAAATATATTTGCCAACATTAAAGAACCTAGAAGTATTTCATTGACATTCAAATTGATGGATTACCGATATACAACAGCTCCTGGTACCAATTTTAGCCATAATGGAATGAAAGAAGATGCGTCCTATGGTTATTGCTGTTTATTGCGGAGAAGAGAAACCTCCACTGCAGTTATATTGTACTTAAAACAATTTGTCAAAGAAATGAAACACGTTTTGACTAATGGGATTCAGAATAATGGTTTACCAAAATACACATATTCATCCGCTGTCTCTCGCAAGAGCATTCATTAAAGCTAAAATATTTGTTTCTTATTAAATGTGGTAACTATTTAGCGATACTTTAAAAGATCAATTTCTAATTGATGTTTTTTTCGTGTGCCAAATAATTTTAAAATAATAATATAATTAATTATATATTCCGTCGAATTGCTGTATGTCGTGTTGTACTCCTGGTGGTAGTGATAATTTTTTAATGTGCAGTGGGTTGTGTAAATGTGTTGCCCACTACAAATGTGCTGGTTTCAGGAAAAATGCATTTGACTTGATTTGCAATTCTGATAACATTTTCTGGTTTTGTGACAAGTGCAAAGACATCTACAAGGTGCAAGTAAATAGTTTAAGTGAACTGGTTGGTACAATCAGAAATATAGACAATTACGTTAAAAAAATGGAAGAGCAAGCCCAAGCGCTTACTTCTGATCCAGTAGAACCAGTTACTCTACCAGTCACTACATTTTGCATTGTGGTTGCTCCAGATCACATCATCGCTGATGATTTTCCAGACTCAAGCGCATCTGTTTTGCCTGGTGCCGCTAAGTCCGAAATCTTTGGTACCAATATAATTGGTGGAAATTCATGTGCTGAATCTTTCAAGCCTGTGTCTAATAACTCGTATGTGTCTGGTGGCACATTTGCTGATGTGGTATCTTCGGCAGTTATTTCGAGTGTTGCGAGTACGTCTGCAAAAGCGAACAGTATTGATATATCGTGCGGTCCAAATGTTAATAAAAAATCGTTGCCATCATCACGAACTATCCGGAGCTAATACCTCACCTGATACTTATATTAAAACTATTGCACCGAAATGTTGGCTTCATTTGTCAAGATTCGATACTCTTACAACTGAGGATGATATTGTGGCTCTGGCTAGCAAATGCTTAGGTCCGAGTGTTTACAAGGCAGTTAAACTAATTCCTAAGGATAAAGATATCCATGAGTTAGAATATGTGTGCGTTAAATTGGGGATCAACGTTGACCTTCATGATAAGGCTCTAAATTCGGATGCATGGCCTACCGGTGTATTTATTAGGCCCTTCCATAAGCAAAATTTTCGGACAGGAGCCTCAAATGTGAAATTCCGGATACCAGCTGCTGTAGTCAACTCTGCCGAAATTTAAATAACGCAGGGTCAAAGGGGATGCGTCGGCCCAAAAGTTTTGGACAAATTACTTTCACTTCGATGTACTATCACAACGCCTCTAGTATTCGGGGGAAAGCTAAGTTATTCTTGCTTGGCGTTCTTGATAACGATTACGATGTGATTATCATATCGGAAACATGGCTTACTAAAGTGTTTAATTCAGAGGAATATTTCCCACCCAACTACGTTGTCCACAGAAAAGATCGACATGATTTTTGTACCAGCCTTAAAGGTGGGGGGGGGGGGGGGTGTTGATTGCTGTTAAGAGTTCGATCCCAAACGAGCTCATTGCATGTCATCCAATTTATGATGTAATAGCTGTTCGGATTAATGTATCCGAGTCATCTATCCTCGTGGTGGCTGTATATGTTCCCTCTGGATCTACTCTGGAATATTATATGGGAATTGTTAATTTCATCAGTTCTGCGGTCATGCCATTGGTTCGTATTAAGGAACAACTAATGGTTATAGGAGACTTCAATCTTCCAGATATTGCTTGGTTTGATGTTGATGGAGTTTTCACATCCTCTTCTTCTGGCCACAGGGAGTTGGCAGTTACTGATTATTTTGCTAGCTTAGCAATGATGCAGTTGAACCGGATAAGCAATAGTCGAGGAATATTTCTCGATTTGGTTTATTCAACTGATCTTATGTTTTCGGAGATATCACCTTGCGAAGATTTTACTGGATGTTCGAGCGTTTACCACACTCCAATTACCATATATATATTTTTAGAGAATTGCAACACTACGTGTACTTCTAGTAATTCTCTGCTTTTCGATTTTAGGCTTGCGGACTACGATTCGTTAAACGAATTTCTTGTCGGTTCTAATTGGGACTTTCTCGAGCGGGATCAAAATTTGAACCATTCTATTTTGTTGTTCAACGGTCTGCTCAAGACTGGTATTGAAAGGTATGTTCCATCAAATAAAAACGGACCTAGGTTTCATGAGCCGTGGTATAACAAAGAACTACTACGTCTTGAAAAAAAACGGAATAAGTTCCATTCTTTGTATAAGTTACAGGGCGCAGAGTTTTATTCCAGATTCAACTTAGCTCGTAAAGAGTTCAAAACTTTAAATTGGTTCCTTTACAACAACTACATTTTGCAAATAGAAGAGGATCTGACTTCCAACCCAAAAAAGTTCTGGAATTTCATAAGTGGTAAAAAGAAGGTTGTTGGGTTTCCTACTCCAATGACCTTTCAGAACTCTTCCGCAAGTCAACCCTCTGATATCGCTAATCTATTTGCAAAATTTTTTGAGTCCGTCTATGAAGTATCTGGGGATTCTGGTACCAAGCTTATAAATAATCGCGATTGCTCTGATTTTAATTTTTTACAGTTTACTGAAGCAGAAGTTTATGATAGCTTATCTCAACTTGATAGTAATAAGGGGGCAGGTCATGATGGTTTTCCACCTATCCTTATTAAGAATTGTGCTGAGAGTTTAGCCCATCCACTGACTCTAATCTTTAATAAGAGCCTACGTACTGAGATTTTTCCGGATCCCTGGAAACTGTCTTTCATTCGTCCGATTTTTAAATCCGGCAGAAGAAGCGATATCAGCAATTATCGCGGAATCGCTATTCTTTCTGCCATACCAAAACTTTTCGAATCAATGGTACAGAAATTCTTATTTTTTCATACAAAAATTTATATTTCTCCTGCTCAACACGGTTTTTAGACGGGTAGGTCTACGGTTACTAACCTAGTCAGTTTTTGTCAACATTTATATAGTAGATTGGAACGTAGGCAACAAATGGATGCAGTTTACACCGATTTTTCGAAGGCTTTCGATAAAATTGATCATTCGATCCTTATCGATAAGCTGGATAAACTAAATTGTCAGTTTATCCCCATCAGGTGGTTGCATTCGTACCTGTCTGATCGCTACCAATTTGTTAAGATAAATGATTTTAGTTCTCGCTTATTTCGAGTTACCTCTGGAGTTCCTCAAGGTAGCCACATTGGTCCTCTTTTATTCTCATTATTTGTCAATGATGTTGTTGATTGTTTTAAATTCGCAAAATGTTTGCTTTACGCAGATGATATGAAGATATTTGCTCCTATTATTGGAGTTTCTGATTGTGTTAAATTACAAGATGACTTAAGTAACTTTTGCAGTTGGTCATTTAAAAACAAATTGTTGTTGAATGTGGGTAAATGTAGGATTTTATCATTCTCTCGTACACACTTACCTGTTCTTCAGCAATATATTCTATACAATACCGCTATTGACAGAGTTGAGGTCATAACCGACTTAGGTGTAACCTTTTCCTATGATCTTACTTTTACCAAACACATTGATTCTATTATTTCAAAAGCTTATATTATGCTGGGTTTCATTAAGCGCAATTGTAACGACTTTTGCGACCCACTCACACTGAAAATTCTTTATGTGTCCTTTGTTCGTTCCATTCTGGAATATGCTTCTCAGATTTGGTCACCATTTTATCATTGCCATTCATACAGAATTGAGAGCGTTCAGAAGCAGTTTCTTTTGTACGCGCTTCGCGGCTTACCTACGGAGCGAGTGAACCAATATGTACTTCCTCCTTATAATGATCGTTGTAAATTATTAAAATTACAACGATTAGACCACCGACGAGACGTTGCATCTGCTATCTTCGTTCAAGATGTTCTGACTTCCCGAATAGACTGTGTCGATTTGCTGGTTCGTTTCAACTTTTACGCTCCTACACGTTGTTTGCGCCGTCGTTGTTTGTTACATATTGATCCGGTCTCTACAAACTTTGCACTCTCGGAACCAGTTTTGAGAATGTCGCGACTCTTTAATTCGGTTTATGATGTATTCGATTTTAACTTAACAAGAAATTCGTTTAGAAATGAGTTGTTTAAATTTATGTCTATTATTAAATAATGGTTAAATGTTTTTTTGTGCTAAAATATTGTATAACTACTGTTAATATTTTTATATGATAGTTGGCATTGATCTTTTTTTTGTTTTTGCATACCGATTGTATATTTACTGTAGGTTAAATAAATAATTTGCTGATATGTAGGAACAGTGAATCTGAGCACTGTTATAGCCCATGGATGTCAAAAAAGCGATATCATCGGTGAATACGATTATTACAGAGGGCGACATATGAGTTTTCTGAGAATTAATTACGCTTTAAGGACAGATGACAAGTTTCGCAACCAAACCGATTAAATTCACCATAAGGAAAAGACGCCCTTAATCGATCATCAATCAGTGAATTTAGTCAACAATTTTAAACTAGCGGAGTCATTGCATTTTTAGGAGCTTGGGCTAATGAAAAGATGCCTTATTGGTTGGGTATACAGTGACTTCAATTTCAGAGCAAAATTTTCAGTCAGTGATGTCATAGCGATGTCTAAATCATTCACTTTTAAGTATCTAAACGATAAGCCGTTTTAACATGTTTTTTATTGGTAAATGTTTTTGTACTGAAAAAAAGAACATCCGAATAAATACACACTTAAGAGTGAATTTCCGTTACAGTCACGAATTATAAAATTCATTTTAATTTCTGGAAATTGTCACCTTACGCATACGTTTCGGTATTATTTTGTGTCATTTAGACTAATTTGTTACTGAAATGTATGCAAAAAGTCAATATTGATAATTTTATCTTATGCATTTTGCCTTAGTGTCTTATGCATTTTGCCTTATTTATAAAAGGTTTATAACTAAATGTACGCAAACATCTCAAAATTCTGAAAATAATTCGTTAACTCAAAACTGTCACCATATAGGTTACTCAGTATGCATTCAGCTTTGCACACAATCATTTTCCAAATCAGGTACATTTCGCCTTATTCTTGTGAAATGGACGGGTGCATTTGTTTTCATAAAGTAACAGTGCGTGCGCTCATAATGTATACGTTTGTCGTTTATGGTTTGTTGGGTAGTGACACATTTGCCGATAGAAGAAAGTTTTGAGATATCGATTTTTATAGACATGCATAAGATCCAATTTTCAAGTTTTCGAATAATCGTTATTTCAATAGGTAAACCCAACATGCAATTTTAGTGGTTGATTATAATCAAAGCACATACATAGGCCTATCAGAAAATCATAGTGACATGTTTGCCAATAGAAAAAAGTTTTGAAATATCGATTTTCTTCGACATGGATAATATTAAATTTTCAAATTGTCAAACAATGTCGATTAATATGTTGTTAACGCTATAATCCGTTATTAAGTTTAAGGGGATTGGTTTTGTGAAAGCCCAAATAGTTTAAATCTGGATAAATTTTGTCTATTTGGATTTTTTTTAATTTAGCATTAAATTAAAATATTTGATTTGAATGTATTTTTGCCTTGTACCAAAACCAACATTAATGTATTACAAGCCTGACTATCATAACTGATTTTTCGCTTATAAATGAAAGTATTGGTGATCGGATACACTATATAAATTGTAGACAAAACAAAACATACGAAGTTTCCCACCAATACTTCCAAGTATAAGCGATTTAATGTAAGAAGGTATCTGTGTACCTCATTACGGAATCAGGCTTGTTGTACATTAGTGTTGGTTTTGCTTGTACATATTTTTTTTTTTTTTTTTTTTTTTTTTTTTTTTTTTTGTTAAAATAAATTTTATTTATTTATTTAATGTTATTACAATCTAGTCTCCTGGACTAATGAGCAATTTGTTTCTGACTTAATTTACTAACTTAATATTAATCTATGGCTTCTTCCCATTGGCGTTCCATAGAGTCTGGTAAATTGAATTAAACCACATCTTTGTAGTGGGCTTTACACAGCACAATGCTGTTTAAGCTAACAATTACACCAACTCAAAAGGTTTGGTTCTTTTAAGTCTACGTATTAAATTCGTGTTGCTTAGAAGCTGAGTTGCCTCAATGTTCACATGATGCCGGAGCCTCTCTTCATGTCTCCGCGCTTTCTCCTGAATTTCATTTACGATGAGGTTCACTTTAAGGTCCCTATGGAGATCATTGTTCCTGACATACCAAGGTGCATCAACGATGTTCCTTAATACCATATTCTGAAATCTTTGGATGATATTTACGTTGCTCTGTTTGGTACAACCCCAAAGTTGAATACCATACGTCCAAACGGGTTTCAATATTTGCTTATAAAGTAGCAGCTTGTTGTATGTTGATAAAGAAGAGTTCCTTCCCATCAGCCAATACATCTTTCTGTATTTAATTCTTAGTTCTTCACTTTTCTTTTTGACATGTGCTTTCCATCGCAGTTTAGCATCCAGGGTCATGCCGAGATACTTAGCTGTGTTCGCATACGGTACTATTTCTTGATTTATGGTAATCGGGATATGTTCGAATCGCCTGTTTGTAAAGTTGATGTGAACTGATTTAGTTTTATTCGCCAACTTTTTGTCCATTTATAAATTTTAGTTATTGCTGTTTGTAACTTTTGTGTTGACTCTTCGTTGCTTGTGCCAACAGCTAAGATCGCCGTGTCATCTGCAAAAGTCGCCACTGTATTGTTTTCTAATACAGGAAGATCATAAGTGTATATTAGGTACAAAACCGGCCCTAATACACTGCCCTGTGGAACTCCTGCGTTGATTTCTTTCAATTCAGAGAAAGTGTCATCTAACTTAATCCTGAAGAATCTATCTTTTAAGTAAGATTCCAGTATATTAGCAAATTGGATTGGTAGAAGATTTCTTAATTTGTGGTTAAGTCCTTCATGCCACACTCTATCAAATGCTTGGGCAACGTCTAGAAATATTGCTGAACAGATTTTTTTCTCCTCTAGTGCTTTCTCAATTATACTGGTTATTCGGTGAACTTGATCAATTGTTGAGTGTTGGTTACGAAAACCGAACTGATGATTTGGGATTAAGTTTTTACTCTCGATTATCGGATTTAACCTTTTTACCAGAAGCTTCTCAAAGAGTTTGGACATGACTGGCAATAGCGAAATTGGCCTATAAGATGAGGTTATGTGTGGTGGTTTCCCAGGTTTTGGGATCATGATTACTTCTGCAATTTTCCACAAGCTTGGTACATATTTGATTCTAAATGCTGCATTTATAAGATTGGTGAGCTTTACCAGAGCTTTCCTTGGCAGTTCTTTTAAGATTTCTGCTGTAATAAGATCGTAGCCAGGAGCTTTTTTCATATTCATATTAGTTTTTATCTCACACGCGACTTCTTTTGGTGTTGTCGGTAGGATTTCTTTACTTTCTTGCACAGCTTGTTCAGATATTATCTCGGCTTCTAATGTTTCATCTTGATGTGGCTGGAATATTTTTTCAAGATGTTCAGCAAATTCTCGAGCTTTGTCTTCATTATTCCTAGCCCATTTATCACCTGCTACTCTTATTGGAGGGTTCTGTATTATTGGTCTTTTAATTCTTTTGGTTGCTTTCCAAAGAGACTAATCAGTACTGCTATCATTAGTTAATTTTCTTAAATAGTTGCTGACTGATTCATTTTTCAATTCTTTGATTTCTCTTCTTAATTGTTGAGTGAGATTGTTCAAATTAGTTTTATCTTGAGGGGCCCTTGTTTGTTGCCATACTCTTCTCGCTCTTCTTTTTTCTGCTAGGAGTTCCCTAATTTCCAAAGGGTAGTTGTTTCCCTTGATTTTCTTTTTAACCTCAGGGGTATTTTCCCAAGCTGATTGCTGTATATCGTCTACAAATTTGTGAACTTCTTTGTCTAATTGCTCCTCGGTCTTTAATGGAACCATTAAGTTAATTTTTTCTTCTAGCGATAGTCTAAAGCATTCCCAATTAGTGTGATTATTTACTAGAAAAGGGTTCCTTTCTTTCTGAATAATTTTTTCACTTAACGTTAAAAGTATCGGTGAATGATCAGAGTTTAGGTTGTGGCTTTCATCTACTTGTATATAATTTACAGATATCTTCTTTATTATAAAGAAATCAATCAGGTCTGGTACTTTATTTGGATCAGTAGGCCAGTAAGTTGGTTTTCCAGTTGAGAGAGCTTCACAACTGCATTTCCTAATGGCTTTTAGGAGTTCTTTACCCTTAGTTGTTGTTAATCTGGAGCCCCAGTGGACATTTTTGGCATTAAAGTCTCCTCCAAGTATAAACCGTTTTCCTAATTTACTGAGGAACTCGAGATAATCCTTTTCTTTCAACGAGTGCTTCGGTGGGCAGTACACACCAGCAATACAAATAGAACCATTTTTGGTTTTGACGTTAACAGCAGTTGCTTGTATTTCTTCTGTTTCATATTTTAACTCTTCATAGTGGTGGATACTATTTCTGATTATAACCGCACTACCTCCTTTAGCAGTGTTTTCCGGATGAATGGTATGATATATATGATAATTTTTAAATTTAATGATTGTTTGTCTAGTGAAATGTGTTTCCGTGATGAGACATACATCGATTTTTTCTGTGTCCAGGACCACTTGCAATTCTTGTTGATGTTGCATAAGTCCATTGGCATTCCAACATAAGATTCTAAGATCACCTGCCATTTTTCTGTTTAGGGATGGCTCCCTTAGTGCTGTATTCTAATTTCTGTAATCGCTCATCAAATGTATTGAGCCTGCTTAAAATTAATTTAAGTGTTTGACTTATTTCGTCATTTTGACCAGTTTTCCCTGGATTTCCGTTACTCATCGTTACTTGAGCATAAGTCATTTTACCCAATTGTCCATGAGTAGTTCCCAACTCTCTACGATTTACTTCGGGTTGGGTCATCTTAACTGCCTGCTGCCTGAATAATCTTGGATTTTTAGCAATCACATTCCTATTTTTGATGTTTTGCAGTTCAATGGCAACGCTGCATCCTCTATAGTTAGCCGGATGGTTTTCTCCACAGTGAACACATTTAGGCTGAACATTTCTATCTTTTACACAATCTTTGGTATGATGTTTACCTAAACATTTGACACACCTGGGTTCCCTGCTGCAATATTTTTGTGTATGTCCATAGGCTTGACATTGTTTACATTGTGGTATAAGTTTAGACCGTCTTAGAGGCTGAATAACTACTTTGCACCCTAAGATGTACTTAATTTGATAAATTTTTTCGATATCTTCATCATTATCGAAGGTCAACATAAACATGTTGAGAGGTACTTTGCCTCTCCGTTTTAGCTTAATTGATGCTTCAGTAGCCTTAAATCCTTTTGCTTTCAGATCATCAATTATTTTTTCTGGTTTACACGTAGAGTGTAGATTTTTAGCCATAATTGTTTATCTTCAAACGTGTGCCAAGCACGGTTTTCTTCATTTAACATACTTGTCATTTTTCTGTAAGTTTCACCATCTTCCAAGTTTATTTTGATGGTGTTTCCATTCATCACCATCCATTGTACATATAATAAATTCGCCCGAATGTATGCTTTCTTAAATACATACAAACGCATTTTTTTGTTGTTGTAAAACCTAATAATAATTTAGGATTTACTTCATTCGGATTAACAAAATAAGAATATGAAAGTAGTCCCTATTAAAGGAATTCATAAAAATTTGAGTTTGGTACACAGAAAGGTATTACATAATAATATTTTAAAGGCTTCCGTTACCAGATTTTTTAGAATTTTCTTAAGGCTTTGAGTTTGAATCATCAATTTATTTATTTAATTGGTCTAGACAGTTTGGTTTAAACAAATTGTGTACGACTTCTTGATGCGCGCTTGAAATTTGCATGCACCTAGATAGGAATTGCGCACATAATCGTAAAATTAGGTCAAATAAGAATCTCTTATCACAATAAACTCTAGGTATAATTGGTGTCATCTTTAATTCAGGGTGAAATGTTTTTTTTTTGTTTCTGGGAACAGTTATCATTTTTTGTTTACTTTAATAATTTATTATCATAAGTACGTGAAATTTCATTTTTCTTTTGTGACCTTTTTATTGTCGTTGATCTTCTACGTATTTAGTCTCTATTTAGGCATTAACCCCTAAACAAAAAATATTTGGAGCAAATTATATTAAATCACAAATATTTAGACATATAACCCACTAGTATAGTAAAATATGACCTAGGACTCGTACAAAAAAAGGTTATCATTTATTTATTAACGCAAACAAGGGTAAATCATGCTCAAGTCTCATATTCTAGGCAATTTATATGTTGCCTAAATAAATATTGTCGCAAGTTATTTACAATGAGGAAAAAAGCTGTTTAAGTATGATACAAGTGTTAAAAGTGACCTGTTATTTTATGTTGAAGGAAGTTTCGGACAGGATGCAGAGCTAGTGAATACATTTCATCGAACAAGATAATACCACTTTTAAGATTTAATACGTATACAATATTTTTCTTCAAGTACATAAACAAAAATTAAAGCTTCAAAAAGTAATACAATTGTTGAATTAGTAGTAATTAAAGGCAGGAATGGTTGACCGCATTTTTAAATTAAAATTTAAAACGTATGACTATATTAGAAAAATTGTTAAAATTATCAAAATAGGTATACACGGTTTTCACCGGTCTGCCAACAATCTGACCCATTAGCGCAGATTAATCGCCGCATTAATTGATCCTGGTCAGCACGCAACTCGATGTCCTTTAATTTTATGCACAAGATCAGAAATCCCATTAAATCTCTGATTTGGCGATTATACAAAACTTGGTATGTGCCATCATCGTTGCGTTTGGTTGTTTTACATGCATCTGTTACTCTCGATTCGAAACAAGCTAGTCTAATCATTTATTTCCCAAAAGTATCAGAAATACTTCGGGCTATTGAAAACATAAACAAATAAGTTCTAGCAAATTATTAGTAACAAATAACGGGCCGCCTCCTGCTATACATTTTTTATCTATCTTCTAACACTGTTTCTGAAAGAGTTTAAATAGTTGTACATCTGTCTCTTAGCTTGATCTAAAACCTTGTTTAAAAACATTAAAAAAGCTTGGGCTCAAAACCGTGGTGACGGCAAGCAATTAATATGAGCTTTTTACCTAGCGCCTTAAGCTATGATGTCACACTATAGAGTGCGAATGTAATCCTTTAGCAACCAATCATCAATATTTTGCAAGCATGCATTGGCTTGTTGTTCGCTCGAACCTGTTTTGATCTTAGGAACTATTATCCGGTCTAATATAACCTTTTGTACTCTACTAGGAATCTCTTTTCTCGACGACGTATTGTGCTGCGTGATATGAGATATCTGCCAATACCGAGTACCACACCTAATGTATATATTTTTTAGGTATTCCATCATAATTAAAATCAAACTATACACTCTCCCGATTAATATTTATTAAACAATTTTCCCTTTTTTTCCAGAGTGTGTCTACAAGGTATTTCGGCATAGATTTAAAGCAGTTTTTTAGCCAACACAAGTGAATGATAAATTGTGCATCGCTTCCCGTTCTGCATCTGTTTCATACGCACGGCCTTCTCAAATAGTTAAAAATGTCTTTATTAATTTGTAATGAAGAAAGTCAAATACAGATATCAAGCGAGTTCGACACAAAGATGTTTTAAAAGAACCAAAATTACAAGATAAAATAAATATTCCGCAGAATGTCTGGTAGCCAGGCTATTGTGTATGCAGGGGAATAAAAACAAAACTCGCTTCATGTGCCGTAACTTCAGCAAGTGCTCACACTGCCTCTTTGTGGCACTAGAAACTACTTTGTTAAAAGCGTGTAGGCTAAAGTGTGAGGGCTGAGGTCTTTTGATAGGGAGTTAGCGTTAGGTTAACAGCTCAAGCTCAACCTGTAAAACATTTTTGTTACGAAACCGCAATATGAGCCTCGGGTATTTTTTGATTCACAACAACACCTCGGAAACTATATAAGGAAACTGCCCCGAGAGTCTCCATCAACTCTTCGAACAAGCATCTACGTATAAATTCGACCTTATAGCAGGAAACAGGACTAATCGGCAATGACGTCATCGATTATAGTTGCTACGGACTAACTCTCTGCCACAGCAATAACATGGATAAACATGGATTTGGCGTCTGTCTCTTGATTAGCACCCGAAGTCGTCAATTTGAGACTGACATCATGCCTGTCAGTAATCGGATTTTTATGCTGAAGTTTCATGGCCGTCACTTTAACATCACATTTGTGAACGTTCATGCGATATCAAATCAAAGACGCTTTCTACGACCAGCTCGAAATTGTTGTAAGCAAAATTCCGCAACATGACATTAAAATTATTTTGGGCGACTTGAATGATCAAATTGGCAGTGCTGACAGTATAGATATTGTAACACCATCGGCCCAAACTCGTTGCATCCCACATCAAACAACAACGGGATACGCAAAATCGAGCTAGCTTTACTATAACTTGGTGGTTGCCAGTACATTCTTCCCACATAAGCGTATTTACAAAGCCACATGAAAATCAAGCGACGGGACAACGGTCAACCTAACCGATCAGATCCTCTTGTCCCAGAGGCATTTTTCTAGCCTTAAAGATATCAGAATTAGACATTGAACTAACATCGATTCAGACCGTTTCCTGGCAGTTGCTGAATTATAATTTCGTCTATCCACCACATATAATCATCGTTTCATGCGCGTCACCCGCTTCATATTACCCGGACCACCTTCGGGATTACTGTATCAGAAATCTTGGAAAATACCTTATTTCCTCACTCCGTTCAAGATCAGTGGGACATTATCGAAATGGCGGTAACCGATGCCTCCAAGTCCACCATAGGCTAAAATCCATCTAGACCTACATATCTCTATTCGGGTACTATTCGGGAGAAAGTACACGCACAGCAACGAAATCTATCGCAAAGAAAAAGACATCCCCATAACGCCTGCATGACTGCAAGGAGAATCTCCAATTGGCTTTGCAGATGGAAGAAATGGGAATAGATATATTTGCATAAGAGAAGAGACTTTCATCCACGCAGCAGCACTATTCGCAACGAATCCGGTCAATTAAAAATGGATACTAACACATGGTGTGGCGGTATTTCTCCTCACAATTTTGAATAGACAGGCACCGCCTTCTGAGCAACAACCTCTGTTGCTTCAACGCGAGATTAACGTCGAGATGACACCACCACCTCATCCATCATATTATTAAGTGCGGAACGTGATATCGCAGACGAAAAATTACAAGACACCCGTTGAGGGTGATATCTGCAACGAAACGCTCTAATATGGCGGCGATTATCTATCCTACCGCATGTTTAACCTAAATTAAATTATTTGATCTAGGGAAGAAAAACCAGTAGAATGGAAGACGGCTCTTATTTGTTCACTTCATTAAAAGGGAGATCGATTAAACTGCAATGCATGTCGCGGTATAGCTTTACTGAATACCAGCTACAAGGTTTTGGCCAACGAAGTCGCGGTAAAGTTATCAACTTGTAGCAAGAGGATCTTGGGGTGATTACCATTATGGTTTTCGTCCAAATAGATCAACGACCTATCGAACTTTTACGCTGAGGATTCTGTTGGAAAAATGCTATGAAAAGGACATCCCGGTACACAGAATATTCATAGATTTTCAACAGGAGTACGACAGTATTAAGAGGAATACGTTATGGGACGTATTGTCCTACCTGGGCATACCGTCAAAATTGGTTTCGATGTGCCAGCAAGGTCAATCAATAGGTAAGGCGCAAATAGAAGACAAAATTTCGGATGCCTTCGAGATAACATTTGCATTCTGGGTCGCAACATCATCTTTATGAAAGAAGTGCTCGTCCCATTGCAATTAACAGCCAAAGGAAGCGAAGACTAAATACATGGTCATCGCGAGAAGGCAGACTCGTGGAGACTTCATTTCAGGAGATACACAATATAAAAAAGTGAATGAATTCAAATACCTATGATCACTGATCACTGAGCAAAACTCCATTTTTGTGAACATTTTATCGAGGATCGAAGCAGGCTACCGCGCATTTTACGCCAATATTAAAATATTCAAGTCTCCTCATATATCGCGCAAAATTAAACTGGACATTTTTCAAGGCCATTTTATAAGACCAGTTATCATATTTGTCTTGAACACTGACAGTATAAAATATCCAGAAAATCGCTGTAACTGAGCTTAAGATCACAACAAGAACTCTCGGTCCCATTAAAGAGGAAGCCACGTACAAAATGCGAATTTATTTATTTATTTTATCTAATGGGAAGCAAACAGGTAAAACAATAACATCCGCCGAGAATTGAACCATCGACATCATGGGATTCATAAAATCGTCAAGGCTAAGATGGCCTGGGCACGTACTTCGTTCACAAAATTGGACCTCCAAACAGGTCTTAGAGTCGGCACCAACAAAAGTAGGACCTCGCGGGAGACCACCTACCAGATAGATGGCCGATGTTAAAAGGGACCTAAACACACTCGGTCACCGTGTCTGGCGTTCTCTTGCGGCAGATCCAATTATTTTGAGGAGCATCTTTGAGGCGGCCAAATGCCTTCATGGGATGTAGCACCAGCGGAAGAAGAAGAGCGAGAATGAGTGTATTAATACAGGCAATAGGAAAGTGATCCGGAGGGAAGTCGAAGGCACCTTGTTCTTTCGTAGTCTCTCGGCAGATCACTCGTCCAAAGAAACATTGAAGCAAGCTAGATACAGGGTAAACTACAAGTTTGGTATGGTCCAGTTTCACCCGCAGGGTAGCCAGAAAAATGTCCACCCGGCTGTCAACCTAAGTTCCTATGGAAAACTGGCCCATGGTCCAGCTCTTGTCTAAGATGCACCAGAGGCGGGTGAAAGAAAGGGTGAGGAGGGCATCGGTGGGTGCATAATTGACTGCACCAGGGAGAAATTCCTCCCAACAAAAGAGTCAAAGAGGCCTTGCAAAAATCGAGCCTCTGATTAGAAGGGCGATAAAATAGGAGGCAAATGTCAGCCATCTGCCAATTAGGAAGGGGAAGAGGAGGTGAAGAAGGCAAATCCACGCCGTCACATTAATCCGTGACAGTAAAAATAATTCCAAAAAAAATTATAATGTTACAGATTAATCTGCATCATGCTAAGGCCGTGAAGAAGTTAGACTACCTAATACATACGGCGTGGGGTAGCAGTAATATTAACAATAGGAGTGAGTACTTTTTGATTTTTTCAGGGCTAAAAATGTGGACGTTATAAAAAAAGGAAAAAAATTAGGCAAGGTTTGACGCTGGCCAGTTCGCAATCGAGTTCTTTAATAAATAATTGGCATGTTTCTGATGAGGCCTTTTTATCCGATCACATGCATATTAGAATCGATATAGTGCCCGGTACCATGCAGAGCCACAAGATTAGAGTTCCAAAACTGATCGTTTGGGCTTATATAAGGCACCTTTTGGATCAGAAATGCCCTCAATTATGGGGAATATAGAGATCCCAGAGGTCTTAGAGCACAGCTCGGATTAGATGCGTACACCCAGCGATTTATAACAGCTGTCATGTGAAGCGAAGAGAAATTATTTATCAAGGCTAACCACACCAATGAGTGAGGCGTGTACAAGGTGGTCTTGACTAAATATAATCTTGAACAAAGGAGATCCTAAAGGGCAACTTGAACAAGTTTTCGTGAAAGAATCAATGAGCTGTAGAGAGTAGACATGAGTTTCATTGAGAACCGGAAAGAAACAATTGAGACCCATTTTCCAGGGTCTAAAGTGACGAGATCACAGGGAAGGCTCCTACGATGATAAAATTGTGGTCAGAGTCTTTCTGAAAGGATGTTCTTTACAAGCAAAGTGAGATGGGCCATTGGCTCTTTTAAACCGTTCAAGTCTGCTGGAGGGGATGCTATTTACCCAGCCTTACTGCAAAAAGATATGAAGGAAATAGTCCGCAGCCTGGTTCAGGTTTTTCGGGCAAACTATGCCTTTAAATAAATCCCAAAACTTTGGAGGAGAGTAAATGTGGTCTTTACGCCAAAGAATGGAATGGTTTTGGATCACCAAATCGGAAGTGTGAACTTTATAGGACGCTCCAGATCCTCCAGGATGTTCTATTTTCCAGATTGTTCGGGAATGTTCTAGAATGTCAAAAAAAAGGGAGTCTAAAAGGAAGCGTTGCAATATACATCGTAATTTTTTTTTCCTGCATTTTAATTTCTGAATATAAAAATAATTTAATTTTTGATTTTTAGCAACAAACCAAGAATTGATCGCCTTCCAAGTCTGGCGTTTATAAGATCAATTACAATGATTGTAGTTCCTCTTATATCGGACAGACTGGGCGCAATTTTGAAGTTAGAGTTAAAGAACATTTATCTGGTAGCCATGAATCATCTCTTTATAATCATTTAACATTATAAAATCACACATCCAGTTTAAACAATTTAGAAATATTAAATGTACAACCAAAAAGCAGACATTTAGACAACTTAGAATCTTACGAAATCCGAAAAGCTATATTTCTTAACCAAAATATCCTCAACGAACAGAGAGAAATCCGTTTCTCCCCAATTACCGACCCCGCACTGTTTTATTCCAATACTCATACCATCTCATAAAATGACTAATACGTCGGGTTATAATAAAATAAATAAAAAAATAAAACAAAACAACAACAACATCTGGAATTTTGTTATTCGGCCGTTGACTAACAATAATCATATACCTGTGTTTAACTCACCCTCTTTTAATTTTGAAAGTTTATTGCTCTCACTATTTTTATTGTTTACCACTCCCATATTTTTTATTTGTATATTTTTGTTTCATTTTTTGCTTTTTCCAACTACTATATATATATATGAATAACTATCATACATTTTTATTTTTACAGTTTAGTAGATACTCTTGATGGCCTGACAAGCCGAAATCGGTCGAGTGAAATTTTAAACGTTTTGTAATTTTGCGAAATATTTAACAAGTGTTTTTAAAAAAAAAATTTAAAAATGTGTCAATTTAATTTAATTTAGTTTATTGTGTTTTTTTTTCGTATTATTGTTGTGTTTTTGGTCATTTAGTGTTGTTTTCTTTGTATGCCCTTCATGTGTGCCCTTCACAGTGCCGTTCATGAAAATGTGTTGCGATGTAGTGGCCAATGCGATACCTTCGCGGATCGCACATTATATATGTGCAGGTCTAAAAAAATCAATTTTTGACGGATTATCAAGTTCCAAAAATATCTATTGGTTCTGTGATGCGTGTAATCACATTTTTAAAATGCATAATGATAAGCTTGCAGAGCTAACCACTTTATGCCATAAAATGGAACTTTCTGTGAACAATATAAATAAGTATGCAATTGTAAATAAAAGTATGTTAGATGGTGATTTATGTGCTAACTTGGCATCGAGTACTGACAGTACCGCGGCAGTTGGGCTAAATAGTGTTGTGAACTATAACGTAACTGTGCCGAGTCCTACAAATTCAGCGAATAACAATATTGTTGCAACCAATGATGCAGTAGAAACTGTTCCGGGCTTTTTATAACACCGCATCTGAGATTGGAGACAAATACAAATTCAAGCATAATTGCAATAACTCTCCCTAATACAACTAGCAATGAACCCATATTAGAAATTGTGCCAAATCTTGCGGTCGCGGTGTCACACCCGGTGCATTTGTAACTAATATCAAATTAGATTTGAAAAATAAATCATCTTCGATTTGTCAGCCTGCATCGCTTATTCCGAGCCCTAGTTCTTCGTCGACTAATCAATCCCCGATAAATTCAAGTTATGGAAAAAAAATTAGTAATTCTCATAAAAGTTTCAGTGTCGCTAAAAGTGTGAGCGCTAATGCTCAGCAATCTCCTTCAAATAATTTGAAATCAAAAGTGGTAAATATTATGAACAACGTTATTATTGGCACCGGGAGTGATAGAGGCGGCCTATTACGTGCTGTTAAACCACGGAAGCAGATTTTTGTCTCAAGGCTTCATCCGGATGTCAATGAATTAAATATTAGACAATATCTGGAGACTAATTTTAAGTTAGATAATACTGTGATTCATCGGTTTACGCAAAAGGTACGAGACAATTTTACACAGAACTACTCGTCTTTCAAAATAAGGGTCTCGGATGCCGATTTTGAAAAGCTGATAGCTTCAACTTCATGGCCGGGGTTCTTGTGAAGGAGTTCCAGAATATAACCCGAAGTCATCCTTTTTTAGGGGTACGAGAACCAAACCAACAAAAGCCAATGTAGATGTAATATCTTCAAATAACAACAACTTGAAGAATAAATCAAACCATTTTATAGTTCATCAAAATATTAGAAGCCTTAGACAAAATTTCAATTTATTTGTAGCTAACATTGCTGCACTTGACATATACGTCGGATTTATGCTTAGTAAAAAAATGGTGCCATGCTCATTCTATGGTTTTGAGCAATAAAACTAAAGGTATGTTTTTCAAATTAAATGACAATACTGTCATTGATCCGGATATTGTTTATCATAATGCTCATTGTGACTAAGTTGCTTGTATTGATACTTGTTTTAAAATTGAATTCGTTAAATCTTTTAAATATCTCGGCCTATCCATTGATAACACGATGCTATGGAAGGACAATATTGAATCTAGTATGATGTATCTGGCTATCTAGTATGATGTATCTGGCTTTAGTGATGAGTACACCTTACGGCTGGTATGCCCTGTAGCAGTTTTAAAAAATATTTATTTTGATATTGTAGATTCGAAATTATCATATGGATTAGTATGCTGGGGTGAGACCTACTATGCTAGAATTTATCCCCTTATCATAGCGCAAAAACATATTATAAGACTTATGCATAATGTTCCTCGTTTATCTTCATCAGAACCTTTATTTCAGGAGTCGCAGATATTTCTATTAAGACATTTATATGTGTTCCAAACTATGAAGATTTTTTTCATTAAAAAGGTTAATCAGTTAAATGTCAGTACTGGTTACAATTTTAGAAATTATCAATGTATTCGGCTACAAAAGTTTACAACAACCAATTTTCAAAATTCATTTTTAATTTTGGCCCCTACAATTTTCATTAACCTATCAATTGAGTTGAAAATTTGTAGGAAACTCAAACCATTCGCATCTGGATTAAAAACTTTTTTGTTTAGCAACTCAAATGTGGATGATTTGATGCATTTTCAAGTGTAGCAAAGTTTTGAGTTGTTAATTTTTATCAAGTACTTTTATACTATTTTCTTAGTTTCTGTTGTAATTATTACTAATCAATACTGGATTTTAACTATCCACGGATTGTACTTTTTTAAATAAATAAATAAATAAAATGTCCCAGAAGGTTCTGGGCCTTCGAAGGGATTTCCAGTTCCGGATTGTTTAAGAATGTTCTAGAATATTCCAAACGATTCTGGACCATTGAAGTGACTTCCCATCCCGGAATGTTCGAGAATGTTTCAGAAACTAGAAACGGAAGTCCAGAATCTTCTGAAACTTTCTCGAATGTTCCATTATCCTGTTGTGCTGGGAATGAACAAGGAAAAGTGGAAGTGATAGAAACTTAAATAAATTTCAATGAAATTTTTTAAACGTAATAACTGGAAGTGAATTGCTCAAGGTAGTAACCAGTGTATTAAGTGGAATTTTAGTGTGTTAAGTAATATAAACATTTAACAGAATGTTAAAATGTAAAAGAGCAGCAGATCTTGCCAGTGGTGAATCGAAAAAAAGGAAATAGACAGAACAGCGAAGAAATGAAACATACAAGGAGCGAGAAGCACGTTTGGCTTCACAACGAAGACAATGAATAGATTGAGAGAAAACTTAACATATGAACAGCGAGAAGAGGATCGAGTGAGACACTCAACAAGCAGATATATAGAGAAACTGCTGAAGAATTAAGATTACGAAATAGATAGATAGAAAGCGAAATAATCAAAGTAAAATATTTGGTCTGATACATAAATAATTAGCAAAACAAAAAAATTGGAAGGAAAATATCCAAAAGGTTTGAGCAGAATGGAACACTAAACCACATCCACTACATGAGCACTTCGCCACAAACGACATAATCTCGCACATTTAATTTGCATTGTTAAATTGTTCTATAATTTCAAAACACAACGATTCCACTTTTTGTTAACAGTCGATTTTGCTTCCGATCTAATTTGTGGCTATATATGAATATCGATTCTAAAGAGGTAAGCTCCAATAAACTCCAAAAAAACTTTACAAAAGAGCGAGAATGAGAGAGCGAGCAATGTTAAACACGTAAACCATTTTTTGTAATTTATTATTTCTTCTATGAGTTAATTTTTGAAGTAGCCCCAATTAATCGATTCAATGGTTAATGCAAATGAAAGTGTTAATTTTCCCACCGAATTTTTGAATTAGATATAAGTGCCAGGAATACCTTTACATTGCCTAAGATTACAAATAGACGACTTAGCGCTCCATGAGCGTTCATTGATCATTACTTTATACCTTATTTCGTAAAAAAGAACAAAAATTATGCAAACATTGAAATTTGTACCATTTAACATGTCATCTGAAACAAAATATTTTGATTGTGCACGCATAATACAACTGGGACGAATATAACAAAACGAATACAAGTACTCTGAAATACAAAATAAGTAAATCTTATTTTCCCTCAAAACGTGGAATATTTAATTATGTACCTATGTACATACAAGCAACATGGATTCTCAAACCCTATACTAATAGCCAATGCATAAATTTAGGTATAATCCCAATGAAAAGTACAACAATATTCTCAACAAAAAAAAATGTGACCGAATAATCAGACAGAATAAAACCATTATATAAACCATTCCCAGATAACCTAAATATGATGAACAAATTCTACCGGCATAATCATTATGAAAAAATAATTCACCAATCTAACGACAAAAACATCGAACCACCCTAATGTATTCAATACAAGTTAAGGAAACCAATAAATTGTGGATACGCAGAAAAAAAAATATAATTTTAATATAAAAAGATAATCATATTATAATAAAATAAACAAAGAAGGTGTCTTAATTATATACTAGGCATATAATTTTATAAAGATAATATTACAAGGAGTGATATTATATACATACCTTAAACGCTTCTCTAAATTTATTGCTCATTATATTGTACAAAAGTGGATTTATGCACGTTGACAAATAGTACAGGATTCCCGATATATACGTCATGATATCATAAACTTTCATCACAAATTCATTCGGTTCGAAATGTTCACCGCCCATCGTATAAATTGCCACCAGTCGCTGGGCATGAAATGGTGCCCAACATATGAAAAATGCTACAACAACAGCCACTGAAAATATACAATAAAAATAAACATAAACAACATTAAAACAATTTATTTAAATGATTATTTTAAAAGTATCGAATAAATAAAAAATTGTAATAAAACCACAAAGCTTTGAATTTTACATCAAAACCGTCACACGAGATAAAACGAGATAAAATTTATCTTTCATAAACGATTTATTGTTTCCGCAACCACTTGAGCCAAGATGTTAAGACAACATAATGGTAGCGTAAAACCAGAGCCCTCTAGAGTATAGAGCCATAATCATCATGACGTAATTTTTAGAAGATTTTTTAGTAGTATAACTTTTCACTGATTTCCATAGGAATCCATAGTAATTTGATGTATTTCAACTTCAAGTTTTTTAATGAGAAAAGCAAAAGAATTGTAAACTGTATATATGAATGTTTTCTACATATCTTTAACACAATGGGCTATATTGGTATTAAGTAAATATTAATTTCAAAAACATTAAAATTAAATTATTTGTAAAATATATTTTTCGGAATTTCATTTTGATAAATACATCAAAGTTAGCTCTGACGAATTAAAATAATACTTGCTAAATTTATCTTTAGTTTTACTAGTGTACGCCAGATGTCTAAAAAGTTTACAGAAAAATACGAAAAAAAATATGTAATCACAAAATTATGACACGTTCTTAATATTTTGTGAGTTTGTTTTACTTTTCCTACAATTATTATACTTTAAATTTCCCTAGGTTGCAATTTTTGGTACAATTTTACCAAATTTTTACTCCCATCACTGCCCTCTATGTAATGTATATTGACTTAATAACCACACGAATTGTAGTAAGCTTTTATTTCAATTTGACCAGAATGCTAGTGTTATGAAATTGTTTTTACATTCTGGTTTAAATTTCAAGAAATAAAAACGATTTACAGTATGTCATAAATTATGTTGGGTGAGAATCTCGACTAAATGTCAAAAAATTATTTATATTACTTTTTGAAAGATGTCACTGTGGACATAGAAATAAATTAAATAAAAAAAGAAAAGATTACAAAAGGAGAGAAATGAAAAGATATGTAAGAAACTGTGAAACGAAGCGGACGTGGTTTGTTTTAAAGAAAATTAATAAAGTCTTTTAAATAAAAGTTTGAGTTGTATTTATTGGTCAGGAGTGTGACAAGTAGTGTAAAGTGGACTGGGCCAGCCGAAATCGATTCCAGTCGAAAAATTTTGTACATGTAAATTACAACAACATAAACGATTACGTATGTTTTTGCTATGAGCATACTACAGTGCAGCCACGGTAACTAAATCTCTATATAAAATGAAAACCTAAATATATAATTTTATTAAAAATCCGTTGTTCAACTATACATTATATTTCTTTAAAACTTTTCGTTAGATGGCAGCACATTCATAAACTGTAAGCTTTCAACTTTTTTCCTGTTACTTAACTTTTCGTTAGATGGCAGCACACGATTACAGTTTTATTATCAGTCACGATAACTAAAACTCTATATATATTTATTCAAAATCAGGTATTCAACTGTAAATTATTATTATTTTTCCAACTTTATCTGTTCCACCTTTTAAAGTTTATTATGTAGGTACATGGTTTGTAACTTGAACGAATAATTTTTATCACTTAATTGAAATTGGATAGTGCAAAGTGTTTGATTTATTTTTTAATAAATTTTTTCTCTTTTTCAGTTTGTCACGAGCAATTTTCAACTGTTTACAACGGCTTCTCAAGCAGCCATTTATTGAATTTTTAGCTCCTGTACCAGACATTTGTTTAATTTTTTCTGCTACTGTATCTCGTAATTTATCAACCACTTGTATTGATCTATCACGAAGTATTTCATTAATTGGCTTTTGTGTCTGAAGAATGTCTGAACCAACTTGAAGTGCTTCACTTTTTAAACCTTGAAGGGCTGATGTTAATATTGGTTTTAAGTATCGGAATATTCCGCCGAAAAATCCTCCTAATCCTCGCCCCTCTATATACTCTTTGAGATCGTAATAATGGACCAAAATTTTCATTGCTATACCCACCACCGCCTGATTGTTTAGCGTAGTATTTTGTGTAATAGTTATCCATTTGTAATTAATGTAATCCGTAAGATACCTCTTTTTTGCGAAAGTGAAGTACTAGGTAGGTCATAAAAAGTCCATCTTTAAAATTCATTTTGATCTCTGATATATTATACTTTTCAATAGGGCAATATTGAACATTATCTATTTGATATGATCGAGATATGCTTCTATCAGCGTCTGTTCCTAGGGGATGCATATACAAACATGGTACAGATGCATACCCGATAGTTCTCGGTTTGATTATATTACAATAAAAACACATGTAAAATGGAAATGGATTGATCTTTGTCTTCACATCAATAACTATCTTTAATAATTTTTATTTTAGCTTCATTCTGTTTTGTTGCTTTGAAACTTTTAATTTCCATTTGAAAAGATTCTATAAACTCTTGCCATTTTGTTATTTTAATCTGAGAAAATATTACATCAAAAAATTCTACAAGTGTGTACTCTTGATTAAATTTTATTTAAGGGAAAACGTTCATCCTTGTTATAATTGATTTTAACTAATTCAGCTGATGAGTTATGCCGATCAAAGAAATTAGCTTCTTCGATTGGTTGATAAAATTTAGGGGTAGTTGCATATAAAAATATTATTAATTCAACGTGGAAGTATGGAAGTATGAGCAACGTTATAGTTAGAAAAACACACCATTTCTCATTAGAATCCAAATTCATAGTGTTAGGAAGTTTAACTGTGAACCTCGATAATGAATTGTTTGGGTAATATTTTAAAGAACTGTTACTTAAAAGAGTTACGTGTGTGAAATTATCCATCACTGTTCTCATTAATAACTAATAGTTATGATAACACACAAATAGATAGCACACATACGTGCACATATGTTAGAATAGAATTTTTTCGGTAGAGCATTTTTATTTATATATAAGAGTAGAGACAAAGAGTTACAACCAGTTTATATCGTAGGATGTACATAACAATCGCAGTAAAGAAATAAATAAAATAAGAAAGCAAAAATCTTAAAGTATTTGTATGAAGAAAAGTGGTTTTATGAAAAAAATTGTTCCTCAGCAGAAAAATAGCAAACCAAGAATTTAGTTCGTAAAACAAGTTTCGAGAGTGGCAATTTTTATCTAAGTACCAGATGTACGATATTATTAAAAGTGAAACAAACAACAATAATATTTACTGTTATATGACGTATATCTTCCAGCCAGTCGCAAATAAATAATTTGCGCTAGAAAATATAACTAACTACTTGACTGATTTTAAAATGAGTTTTTCAATTGAAAAATATTTTTTTTAGAATTTTATTAGCTCTTGCGACTGAGTGGTAAAAACATTACGAGGAAGTAACTACCGACTTTTTGAAGATCACAAATAAAATCCAGTAGGTCAAGAAAATTAATAATAAAGATTAAATGTGAGTAGTTGCAAATCATTTATTTTTTCTTATTAAAACTGTTGATTTGCGACCGGATGGAGAACATACTCCTTTATCTAGTATGTACATACATATGTATATAAAAATCGCAACTCTCAGAGTGGAATCATGAAGTCGGATTTTTATACCCGAGACTGACTACGGTTTAATAAATCCGATTTAGCTCAACTCGTTCAAATACTTTTGATTGTTTATGGCTTGGAAATAAATACCTTCTACAAAAAACCGACCTCGTGGGTCAACCAAGGGTGATTTGATCGATTGGGAATCTCGGAAAAAAAATACCGCAAGGGTAAAAAATCGTCCTCGTGAACCCACCATCAAGTCTTGTTTTTTCTTTAGAGAAATGCCGATTTTTCCATTAAGTACACGAAAAAATCATTTAATTAATTTTTACTTTGATTTTTTGTTGAAACAAAAAAAAAAAATCAGCAAAATTTCTTCCACAAATTGATGACATGAAAATTTCGTTTTATTATTGTTTTTATCCTTTGATGTTTCAATTTGTGTTTGTGTTTGTAAAAAATCGTTTTTTTAAAAATTGTTATAATTTTATATTTTTTCCTCCCTTTAAAAATGTTTTTTTCGGTTTTTTTTGGAATAAAAATAAAAAACCCATTACAGGATGTAATTGCATTACATACCGGCTTCTCAACAATGCTGTCTATACTATAATCTAATATCTATATTATACCATTAGGCGCCAATCCTACAATAAAGAAGGATAAACAAAACTTTTATTTACGTAATAATTGGACTTGCATGTACATATACTACTTTATATACATTCAAACAAAATCGTTTTCATTCATTGAAAGGAAGAAAAAATGTTGGGCATAGTATTCAATTAAGGAAATTTTTACGCGTCTATAACTTTGGAATCCGACCAACCAAAGATCTTATCCATATCACGTTTTTCTTATCTGATCTTGGTCTAAAAGTCTGTCTTTGCTTCATGAAAATCGGATAAGTACTTTTTGAATTAATATTTGTTAACAGATATCAATAGCGAGGATATAAGGCATCTCTCTCGTTCTAGCGCTTTGCTTGAGTTACGATGCCTAAAAGTAGAATTGCTTAAATTCCATTTTTATATAAAGAAATAAAGATGTAATATTAATAAATGACTATGTACATACTGAGGACTGTGATTCAGGCAAAATCGTAAAGTAAGATAATGAATAGAATAACGGTCATTATTTGTTTTCGCAAAATAGACAAAGAAACTAGAAGCATAACTCCGCAAGTTTGGGTTAAAATTAGAAATTTTGTTTTCTGCCTGTGCTCCATATAACTTGTAACCGATACGTGAACACAGCTCGATACAAACGGGATCCCTCCGTTATTCATCTTTACAAAATACATTTTGTTAAAATTGTTGGACCTTACAACGCGTTGTGCATGTAATCGAGTTTAAAATCCTCATTCACCAGAATTTACAGCCCCACTTGTTTTGAGAGTTTCTCAGAAAAGATGATTTAGTGTGAAGCTGCCTGGGGGAATCAAGTTAATACTAGTTATCGGCTCCGTATCTTGCAGGTTCCACAGGTGTTCATGTTACCTCCTCGCGATGACCACCAGACAACTAGCTCATCAATGTCTTGACTGGATGGGTTATGCTAAAACACGGCACTAAGAAACTGGGCTGGGTTAAGGCGTCAATCCTAACGTGCTGAGAACCAAGCTGGCTGGAGCCCAGTCTAAAAACTACCTCAGTCTCTAACGGTGTATCCGGATACTTGGTGCCCTCCGGATTATGTAGTCTTATCTGAGCATCGCCAATCTCTGTACAGTTGTACATTTTTTCTCGTGGGATCCTTATGAAAGATCTACATACAAATATAAAGTACGGAGCTCTTAAAATCCCGGAAACTACGGATGGAGGGACATCGGCTTCTAAGCCCGCCCTGAAAGCCAAGATATGAATCGGGACATAAGCAAAAATATTGCTGGTCCCTCTATTACAACAACTGCTGGTGGAGTGTTGACCGATAGGTCTAGTACACAAACAGCAGTAATTAAGGAAGACATTAGCTCGCATAAAGCTAGTCCCCCTAACACTTTCGAACAGGCCAAAAGTTCTAGCAAAACTTGCCCCGAAGAACCAAATACCAAGGTTTTCAGATCACTTGGTGTCAGGCTAGTCTTTGGGCGGGGAATCCGACACGACAATTTACAGCACTGCAAGGCAACCACGGCAGTGCATGGAAGCAGGAGCCATCGGTTGATGTGGCTTAATCCAGGCCTCAGGGCACCAACATATTAAGTGATGTTTGCCAAGACGGAAGGTAAGATTCGTTCGTGTATTCTCGTTAAAACTAATCTATGCAATGTTGTTACTGTTTAATAACATAAACTCAGATGTAGTGGTGGCTGGCATTGAGATTGGTAGTTTAAATTTCTGGCTTATTTCAGCCTGTCTACCATATAAAGGTGATGACATACCACCTGGATTTCTTAGAGATGTTTTAATGGATGCTCAAAAGCAAAAAGTTGGAGTCATCCTGAGCAGTGCTGTGAACTCACACTACACAATATGGGGAAGTATGGGTACAAACTAGAGAGGTGAGTTACTCCTTGATTTTATTCTTAGTACTAACCTTCAATTATGTAATTTTAAGTGTAAGCCCACATTTAAAACCAGAAATCGAAAAGAGGTGCTAGATATCACGCTTGTCTCAGATTTTATTAAAAATAGTTTGGTGAATTGGAAAGTGTCTGATGACCATACCATACCACACTGCTATCTTCAGTATGAACTGGTTACAGAAGCCAAAAATAGGGCTATGTTTAGAAACAGGAGGAAAACCGACTGGGATATATTCAGAACCATTCTAGGTAATTCATTGCCAGTACCGATTCCAAAACCCTTGCATGTACACGGAGCTGGATGACTTATTAGCTAAGATATCAGAAGCTTTTTATGTAGCAATGTTGGGAGTTTTTCCTCTAAGTACAGCTTTGGGTAAACAAGGACCACCTTGGAGGTCGAAACAGTTCCAAAGCTATCGTCAAAATTGCAAAAGGCTTTTTAGAAAAGCCAACTGTAAAGCTACGCAACATGGTGGTTTTAAGTCCTATGGCCGGATGGCTCTTAGACTTCAACTTGTGCAGAATCTTTAGAGTTACTACTGATAACCCACTTTCCAGAGTGATCCGAACTGGCACCTGAAATGCCGAACGTATGGGTTCAGGCTTTTAAACTCGAATAATAAGCAGGAGGAAGCTAGTGTGGGCAATTAACAGTTGTATGCCATGTATGTAAGTCAGCTGGACCTGCTAGCATTATTCATGCGGATGTTCAGCGAGCCATTGACTTAACTCTACCCTGGCTGGAAGTTATCTTCAGAGGCAGCCTGGAACTTTGCCACATTCCTAGGAAATGGACTAAGGTAAACGTAATATTTATACCTAAGTCGGGGAAAAAGCTCACATTGCCATCCCAAAGACCTTAGATCTATAAGCTTATGTTTTTTTCTATTAAAGATACTAGAAAGACAAATATTTAGAAGCTCACCAAGAATGTACCCTTTTGCCTACATTTGTTGCTTAGTTTTATTTCCAGACAAGGTATACTGAAGATGATTTAGTAAATTCTCAAATATTAAACATTAGCCGTTGAATTTAAACTTGTGGTCGTCTTATCCATTCCCAATTGAGTTGTATTTTATCAATGTGAATTTGAATGGTTTTTATAAAATAAGCCTCGTGAAGTATTTACTATTTATTTCTGCTTTTTAGGTTTAGAAAAAAATTCTCACGCATTCCGGAATTGTTTGGCCACTTGGTATATTATTTATTCAAGGCTACTTAAACTGAATTTAAAATAAATTATAATTTTTAATTAAAAAAAAAATTGTTTTACCTATGTATAACCACTAGTCTACCAATTTTTGATAACTAACGCATAAATTTTATATTTTGTTTCGTAAAAGTAAATAATACGGTTCGTATCGGAGTAGAGGTAAAAAGCTATAAAATTTGTTTCTATTCAACCCACATTTAAATATTTAATTACATGTAATTAACTAAATCAAACCTAGTCAAAACTATTGTTTCTAAAAAGATGAACACCTATTCCGTATTACTGTAGTCAAATATATAAAATATTTATGTTATCTTCTAGCTATATTAAAATCGATTTGTGGCGGTGTGTACTAAACTATTACATTTGGAAAAAATATTGGTATATATTTCATTATGAAAAGGGGGTGGTATTAATACACAAAAGAACAATAAAATATTTTGTCAAACAAAGAGATGAAAGGATTTTATAGTAACATCATTATCTATTATAATAGATTCATATTACGTAAATCATTTCCCTTGAGATTTTTATGTCTTAATCTCTTTGAATAATAATTACACAACACAATTAGTTTTTACTTGGTTATACTTTTATTTATATATTTATATGACTGACAATCTTCTTTTACCGTGTCCTGTTCCTATGTCTCTTTGTCATTCTCTGACCGGAAAACAAGTTGCAATCTTTTTTTATATAATTACTCATCAATATAATAATTAACCTTCGCTTGAACGAAAAATTTGTTTTACTTAAATGAACAGTATCTACCCGGGTAGATATTTTTATATATCGTCTGAATGCTTCCATACTAAATGTTTCTTGGTGGTTTCATTGGGGTTTATTGTATTGCCTGTCGCAGCGGCGTAGGGAAGGCGGGAAGGGGAGGTTGACCCCCCCCCCCTCTGAGTTTCACACATTATAACATTGTTACATGGTGATGTGTTGGTCCACACAAAATAATTTATAATTCGAATTAGGCAAATAATCATTACCTGGATAGGGATTCCGACTGCATTTTGGGTTAGTTTCTTAAGCATTATTTTTAGCCTAAATGTAGGCAGTAAAAATATATATAAAATATTATTAATTGGGTGCCTATCGCTGAAAATGTAATAAAAAAAATTCGCTTGTTATAATTTTAACAAATTATTTTATGACCGTTGTTTGAATATACATGATATGTACATATATGTACAGTTGACCTCCAATTTACAAAACAAATTGGTCAAAAGATGCCATCGTTTAGTGAAAATGTCTTAAGCTGAAACCAATATTTCGTGACTATTGTATAATTCGTTTAATTGTTCGTAAATCAATATGGAAAATTTTGGTTCATAACGTAAACTCCCTTAATCTTTAATAAGATTTAATTCCCTTAGTAGCATTTTGTTCATTTATTCGTTTTTGGGGGTGTTCTTCATATAAAAATATTACTTACAATTTGTGAAATCATTCATAATAAAGTTATGGGATATGACCAATTAAGAAGAAACTTGGCCATTTCTTATCCGATTTTGATAAAATTCAGCGTGTACGATAAAAATTAGATTCTCAAATGATTTTTTGACAAAGTTGTGGGATATGGCGAATTAGGGAGGAACTTGGCCATTTCTTGTCCAATTTTGATGAAATTCAGCGTGTACAATGGAAATGGGATTCTTAAATGATTTTTGGACAAAGTTGTGGGATATGGCTAATTAGGGAGGAACGTGGCCATTTCTTGTCCAATTTTGATGAAATTCAACATTTACGATGGAAATGGGATTCTGAGAAGATTTTTGAACAAAGTTCTGTAATACGACCAATTAAGAAGAAACTTGGCCATTTCTTGTCCAATTTTGATAAAATTCAGCATTTACGATGGAAATAGGATTCTTAAATGATTTTTGGACGAAGTTGTGGGATATGGCGAATTAGGGAGGAACTTGGCCATTTCTTGTCCAATTTTGATGAAATTCAGCGTGTACAATGGAAATGGGATTCTTAAATGATTTTTGGACAAAGTTGTGGGGTATGGCCAATTAGGGAGGAACGTGGCCATTTCTTGTCCAATTTTGATAAAATTCAGCGTGTACGATGGAAATGGGATTCTTAAATGATTTTTGGGCGAAGTTGTGGGGTATGGCCAATTAGGGAGGAACGTGGCCATTTCTTGTCTAATTTTGATGAAATTCAGCATTTACGATGGAAATGGGATACTCAAAATATTTTTGAACAAAGTTCTGTAATATGGCCAATTAGGAAGGAACTTGGCCATTTTTTATCCGATTTTGATGAAATTCAGCGTGTACGATGGAAATGGGATTCTCATATGATTTTTTGACAAAGTTGTGGGATATGGCGAATTAGGGAGGAACTTGGCCATTTCTTGTCCAATTTTGATAAAATTCAGCGTGTACGATGGAAATAGGATTCTTAAATGATTTTTGGACGAAGTTGTGGGATACGGCCAATTAGGGAGGAACTTGGCCATTTCTTGTCCAATTTTGATAAAATTCAGCGTGTACGATGGAAATTAGATTCTCAAATGATTTTTTGACAAAGTTGTGGGATATGGCGAATTAGGGAGGAACTTGGCCATTTCTTGTCCAATTTTGATGAAATTCAGCGTGTACAATGGAAATGGGATTCTTAAATGATTTTTGGACGAAGTTGTGGGATATGGCTAATTAGGGAGGAACGTGGTCATTTCTTGTCCAATTTTGATGAAATTCAGCATTTACGATGGAAATGGGATTCTGAAAAGATTTTTGAACAAAGTTCTGTAATATGGCCAATTAGGAAGGAACGTGGCCATTTTTAATCCGATTTTGATGAAATTCAGCGTGTACGATGGAAATTAGATTCATAAATGGTTTTCGGACGAAGTTCTCTAGTTTGGCCTATTAGGAAGGAGCTTGGCTATTTCTTATCCGATTTTGATGAAATTCAGCGTTTACAATGCAAATGGGATTCTAAAATGATTTTTGGATAAAGATCTGGAATATGGTCAAGTAGGATGGAACTTGCCCATTTCTCAACCGATTTTGATGAAATTCAGCATTTACGATGGAAATGAGACTCATTCCATTCAAACGTTCATGTTTACTCTTGCTTCTTAGCAAAATTCGATTATAAATATTTGCAAAGACAAATGTTTTTTTTACCGGAAATTTTTCATTTACATCTTTTTACATTAGACGTATGTTTGACTACATTTGATTCTGCTACTAAATACTTGTAAATTTGTATATTCTGTATACCGATAAATATTTTTTTTTCTATGTGTACTATCCATGTGAAAGAAAATCAAATAGATTGCAAATATTTGCAATCTTCTTTTGGTGAGGACCCATAGTTACACTTAGTATAATATACTAAAATTATTTGTAACTATGAGAATAAATATACTTTTATACTAATAAATTTTACTATTTAAACCATGGCTTTATATAATCAAGGTTGTTTTACCTATAGCCTACAAACTAGCCCAGCTAATCAATTGTTTTATCGTATTTTGTATATACTAAGTTATATGGCAAACGAAATTAAATCAATTAAATCAAATTCGCTAATTTGTGTCGAATAAATAAATATTTGAAATTGGAGGACAATGGTAAGTGGTTTGTAACGTTGAATTTTCTACCATGAATTGCATTATCCTTGAAATGTTTTTAGTCAAGGGAAGGCGCAGGGAACAAAAAAAGCAGACGCATTGGTTTGGCCCAAAAATCCGCACTAATTGATTTAGTTGAGCAAAATTTTCAGTTTGCTCTAGGTAATTTCAAATATGTATATCATATATTACTATATTTTACACTTGTTTAATTGTATATACATAATGAAAATTTTATATTTTCAAGGAAAACATGCTTCAGCAACGGGTAAGGCTGATAAAAAAAAGTGTTGGCGAAAAATTGCGGAATCGCTAAATGAAATGAGCCTATTTCTAAAACTGTCGATGAATGGCGAACTGTAAGTGACATAACTATATTAAGGGCTAGCAATAAACCGGCACAGAAAAAATTAATATTTAGGATACAAAAAATTAATAAAACGGCACAAATAAATGAGCAACAAACAAAAATTTCTTGGCATCATAAAATTAATTTTTTGGAACAAAATATAATAATTTGGCAACATTTATAATTTTTTGACACTATTTGAAGGGAAAATAAAAAATGCTTTTTGGGCATCGTAATAAGTTTGAGCGACAAAAATAATAAATTTCTAACAAATTTGTAAATAAATAAATTAAAAAATTTAAATTAGTTTTAAAATATTCTGGAAAATGGAGATTTAATTTTTAAATTGCTTCGTCAACCTTGCAGAAAGAGATCAAATGAGCCGTTTATTTTGAAACTGGGGCAAGTCCACAGTTTGTTGAAACGAGAAAATGAAGGAATAGAGAAATAATAAATGCAAAAATATACGGGATTTTGAATTTTCTTATTTTTTCAACAAACATTAGGGATTGTTTTTTGGACTTATCAGCAATATCTTTTAAAAATAAATTAATTTTATTTAGTTTTTAGCTTAATACTTTATTTTTTTATTAATTATTTAATAAAAATCCGACGTTTGGATAGTACACATAGAAAAAAAATATTTATCGGTGTACACAATATAAAATTTACAATTATTTGGTAGCAGAATCAAATGTAGTCAAACATACATCTAATGTAAAAAGATGTAAATGAAAAATTTCCTGTAAAAAAAACATTTGTCTTTGTAAATATTTGCAATCGAGTTTTTCTAAGAAGCAAGAGTAAACATGAACGTTTGAATGGAATGAGTCTCATTTCCATCGTAAATGCTGAATTTCATCAAAATCGGTTGAGAAATGGGCAAGTTCCATCCTACTTGACCATATTCCAGAACTTCGTCCAAAAATCATTTTAGAATCCCATTTGCATTGTAAAAACTGATATTCATCAAAATCGGATAAGAAATGGCCAAGTTCCTTCCTAATTGGCCATATCCCACAACTTCGTCCAAAAATCATTTTAGAATCCCATTTGCATTGTAAACGCTGAATTTCATCAAAATCGGATAAGAAATGGGCAAGTTCCTTCCTATTAGGCCAAACTAGAGAACTTTGTCCGAAAACCATTTATGAATCCAATTTCTATCGTACACGCTGAATTTCATCAAAATCGGATAAGAAATGGCCAAGTTCCTTCCTAATTGGCCATATTACAGAACTTTGTTCAAAAATCTTCTCAGAATCCCATTTCCATCGTAAATGTTGAATTTCATCAAAATTGGACAAGAAATGGCCACGTTCCTCCCTAATTGACCATATCCCATAACTTCGTCCAGAAATCATTTAAGAATCCTATTTCCATCGTACACGCTGAATTTCATCAAAATTGGACAAGAAATAGCCAAGTTCCTCCCTAATTCGCCATATCCCACAACTTCGTCCAAAAATCATTTGAGAATCTAATTTCCATCGTACACGCTGAATTTCATCAAAATCGGATAAAAAATGGCCAAGTTCCTTCATAATTGGCCATATTACAGAACTTTGTTCAAAAATATTTTGAGTATCCCATTTCCATCGTAAATGCTGAATTTCATCAAAATTGGACAAGAAATGGCCAAGTTCCTCCCTAATTGGCCATACCCCACAACTTTGTCCAAAAATCATATGAGAATCCCATTTCCATCGTACACGCTGAATTTCATCAAAATCGGATAAAAAATGGCCAAGTTCCTTCCTAATTGGCCATATTACAGAACTTTGTTCAAAAATATTTTGAGTATCCCATTTCCATCGTAAATGCTGAATTTCATCAAAATTGGACAAGAAATGGCCAAGTTCCTCCCTAATTCGCCATATCCCACAACTTTGTCAAAAAATCATTTAAGAATCCCATTTTCATCGTACACGATGAATTTTATCAAAATTGGACAAGAAATGGCCACGTTCCTCCCTAATTGACCATACCCCACAACTTCGTCCAAAAATCATTTAAGAATCCCATTTTCATCGTACACGCTGAATTTTATCAAAATTGGACAAGAAATGGCTAAATTCCTCCCTAATTCGCCATATCCCACAACTTTAGCCGTGTATTTTAGCCGTACTTTTAGCCGTGTATTTTATAAATCTGTGTAGATATTTTTTCCAGATTAAGTCGAAATTAGATTACCTAACCGAAGTTAATTAAAACGTTTAAAAGATGGTCAGGTATCTACCGGTTAACGCTTACTAGTACTCTTAACCTGGATATTCTCTCCAATTGGAGAGTTCCAAGACGTTCAGGCGCCTTAAGAATTATCTATGAAATACGATCGGTGGGAAGCGGCTAAATGGGTTGGAATCACTAAAACTTCACAGAGATGTGGTTATATAAATAAACTGTGTCCTCGATGAATTGGCCTTGATGTCACGACACGACGAATCAATATAAAACTATAAAAAACTAATAAAAAATTGAATTCAAATAAATTCGAATGCATTATTTCCGTATAGAATTTTTTTTTGTTTAAGAACCCTCCCCCCCCCCTCCCACCCTCGAGAATTTCTGGCTATGCCACTGCCTGTCGGATGAATTTCATTGCACCCACAGACCTCTATAAGTATTAGGAGAACAAGTGTGCATACCTTTAGTAAGACCCAAATCATAAAATCGAATAGGAAAATTGACCATAAGAAGTGAATTTGAGTTTGTTTTGGGCGAACCCTCTGGGAGTATGACTGATGAGGCATCTCGTGCCGATAAGCAAGATGATCAAAACGTCAGATGGCGCAAATTCAGAAGGGTGCTTGCTATATGTGCTATCAACAACATAAAAAACGCGGGCAACCCGTCATGCCTGTGTCAAATGCAGAAAACCTATATGTATAATGCATATAGACTCTAAAGTTTTACACAAACAAATTGCGAACAATTTTATAAGAATTAATTTATTTGTATAGTTTTTTTTTGTATGTTAATAATAATTTATTTTGGTATTACACGAATATTAGTTTACGAAATATGCTTGAATTTTTTTTATACCAAAATTAAATATTTATATATTTATTTTAATTTTTGAGTATGCTTAAAATAAATTATATCTATAAATACTAAAGCTTTCCTTTTATTCACATTTTTATATTTATGACCAGCGAAAATTCCCATATAAAACACATGAAACAAAAATTATCTACCCGGGTAGATATTGATCTCTTAGGGGAAAAAGAAAAAAAAATCAAAAGTAACTGTCAAAAGAAACTGTAAAATTTTTTTTGGAAAATTTTCTGAAATTAATTGAAAAATTAGTCACATAGCTGAAGCCGGATAACGATTGGATGAAAACTCACTGAGTTATTTAAAAAAGAAAATTATGATATCTACCCCGGTAGATACTGTTCATGCGAAGGTTAATACAATAATTTGAAACTGCAATTCACAATTCACATACAAAATATTTATAATTTAGGGGTTTCCAAAATATACAACAGAGATATTTTCCGCACTCAGCCCAAGTCCCACAAAATTTTTTTTTATTAGTTTGTCAGCACATTTTATTAAAATAACTCAAAAAGTCACTTATCTTGTAGTAATATGATACAGAGACCTTATTTAGTAAAACCATACGATAATAACTTGTAGATTTGGAGGCAAAAAAAACGAACGTTAAACTACTTGATGTATGTATTAGAAAATAAATGAACTGTGAATAATGAATTATTTAATATTCTAGAAAAATTCATATTTCAAAGTGTATAGAAGGATGGACAAATGATACATAATCTTAATAAAATAAGTAATGGATAAATTTATTGAATATAAAAAAATCTATTCGCAAAATATAGAGAAAGTTCTTTACAGAAACCTTATTGGTGTAATTATGATAATATTAAATGAAAAATGAAAAGTGTCGTGTCGATTGTTGATCGACTCGTCAATCATAATAGGGGTGTTGTTTTTTTTTACTTTACTTATGTTGAGGGTTTAATCAGTTTGTAAAATTTGAAAACAAAGATGAGGTATAGCTGATTTCAGTTTATTTTTACTTTACTGATTATAAATTCTTTATTTTGAAATTATGCTTTCCAAACTAATTATATATCAATAAGAATATTTTGTGTGTAAGGTGATTGTTGGATATCTACGTGGGAGATTTCTTGTAATTTTTAAACAACGGTTCTGTACAATTTGTAATCGCTTTTTATGCGTATATGCTGCGTGGCTTCAAATTTGGCTACCATACTGTTGTGAATTATTCACAACATGCTTAACCTATACTTTTATTTGTAAACCATGCGACATAATTTTGTTTGTAAACCATGACATATGTATATTATACGCAAACATTTAAGTGTAAAATTAAAACGAAGCGTAAGCAATATATCGTCGGATTAGTTCTTTAGTGTTCTATCACACATTTTGACGATTTTTAGTTTTCAACGGTTTCTCAGGTTTTGAAACGAGCTCTTTCGAATGTGCTAATCGATTTCGAATGTAACTTTTAGCTGCGTGCTTTAATGTTCTATGGCGACGAGGGTTTTTTTGTTCTATCTCCATTTACTGTTTCAGAAAATATTGAAATCTAAATGTTACTTCTTTTTTGTTCAACCTCGTATAATCTGCTATATGGAAATTTCTGTTTTGTTCTATAACATAATATCTGCTCTTATTTCTTTATTGTTCTATCTCAACATAGAACAAAAAAGAACGAACATTTCTCCAATTTCTTTTTTGGTCAATTTCATACAAGATTATTCTTTGCACAAAAAAGAAAGCAAAATGTATTACATTCTTTTTCCGGCAACCTCATGTGCTGAATTATAGCCACTGAATTTTCAAATTAGTTTTAATTATTTAACAGGATTTAGACTAATTATCCCCAATTTTAAAATTTCATAGTGATGCAGTACAGCGGTAGACATCAACAAAAGTAGTTAGCAATGAAAATTATAAGGATAAAAAATGTAGTATAATTAAATTTGATTTCTGCAATTTTTTATCCATATAATTTTCATTACTATCTACTAGACTTTGTGTCTAAATATTAATAAGTTTCATTTCACACCACCTGTTTAATATACACATAAACTATTGACCAAAAAAGAAATTACAGAAATATTCATTCTTTATTGTTATTGGCGAAATATTGACCGAAAAAGAAATTAGAAAAATGTTCATTCTTTCTTTGGATGAAACACTAAATATTGAAAAAATCCAATATAAAAAGTTATAATATTTATGCTGTTGCAAGAAATATAATTTACTGTGCCCTATAATAAATACTGAGGCACGAGTTCGATAACACCTAAGATTAAGGTTCAAATTTTAATATTAACACTTTAAATCATCTCTTAAGATAACAAAAAGTCTCAATAATTCCTAAAACAAATTCGTAATTGTTTTTATTTTTCCAAAATTCACCAAAAATCGCCTTAAAAATTAAGGTATAATTGTTCTATATCACACAGTTACGGTATTTCAGTTTTGCTCTATATCCATAAGATTCCATGTAAAATTCAGTTTGCACAAAAAAGAAAATAGCAACAGTTTATATAGATAATGGTATAGACCAAAAAATAATCGTGCCAAAATTTTGAATTTTCCATTTTCTGAAAAATCTAAATATTCTAGAAAACTATAAAAAATTGAAAATAAATCGGAATACTTCAAAGTTCTAATATCAATCAAAAAAATTTTGTTAAAAATAGAATAAAACCAAAAATACACTAATCTAAGTTTAAAATGAGATTATCTCGAAACTTACATTTGTGTAGTTAGAACACTAAAGAACTAATCTGACGATATATGTACATATAACAAAAAAAACATATTCACGGAAGTAAACATTGAAATTGCGACATTGTCACTCTCCAGATCATTAGTAATTCAGAATTCAAAGGAGACACTTTTACTCTCCAAATTGTTACGTAAAATCAAATTTTTAATAAATAAAATTATGGCGAATTAACGTATCTTTCACTCTACCAACATCATGGAAGAAACATCATGAGAAACAGATCATTCACAGATACAAGCAGAATTACCAGTCGTAAGTATAAACTAACCAAAATAAACTAATATTTGGGCACCGAGGTCCTTTGTAAACACAAGTTTACTTCTGTGGAAGGGCTATTGAATCGGAGCAGTACTATCCCAAGTAACAGAGTAGGTCGAATGAAGGTAGATTTTTACTTAAAACACATCTTTACACTGAAAAAAAATTAAGTAAAAATTACTTCCTAAACCAAAGCCAAAAGATTATACTGTATTAAGGTGGATTTATATTATCCGTTCCTTTCCGTTCCTACACGAACCGACACAGACAAATACTGTTCAAAAAATGGATGTCTGACGGATAGTAAATATAAATTGATTATGTCTCACACGATACGTGTAGGAACTGAAAGGAACGGATAATATAAATCCACCTTTATGACGCTAATACTTACAGAAATAGTAGGTTTTATTTTGTGTTTGTGTGGCAATAATATGGCTTTTATAAGACATTTGTGTTGGTTTTGAATAAATACATTCTTAAAGCAAATCACACGTGCATTTCGTTTGTTTCAGTTTTAATATGAATCGGGGTTTTTCATGAAAATGGTTAGAGCTATGGAAGAACAAAAGATTGAAAAAACTAGATTTTTAGGCATCTCAACTCAAGCGAAGCGCTAGAGCGAGAAAGATGCCTTATATCCCGGCTATTGATGTCTGTTAACAAGTATTAAGTCGAAAAGTACTTATCCGATTTTCATGAAACAAAGACAGACTTATAGACCTTGATCAGATAAGGAAAAAAATGATATGGCTAAGATTTGTAGGTGGTTGGACTCCAAAGTTATAGACGCGTAAAGATTTCCTTTGTAATACATTCACGTAAAAAACAAAAACAATAAAAGTACATAATAGAATACATACTAGATATGGGGGTCGGTCGTTGACGCTCGAAGAAGAAGGACGTGTTTTGGTCGTCTTCTCCGAGAATATAATTTAAATTTAATTTAATTCATTTTATTTATTTGTTTAATATAGTGTAAAGTTTTAAATATATAATTTATTTTATTTTATTTTAATTTAATTTAATTAAGTGAAAAATTTGTGTGTAAAAATAGTGAAATGTAAATATAAATATGGATAAAATGCAATCCATCGGGATGTTTTTAATTTGTAGCGAATTAAATCAACCTTTTGATTTTTTGCTTAATAATGCATGTCAAATTTGTGTAGTCAGTGCATAAAATTCAAATACATTATCTATCTCATATTTAGATGTAATTAAAATTGGTCAAATAGATAATACGCATTAATTTTCTGTTTCTGTACACGAAAATTCAAGTTTTTGGTTTCTCTCTTTACTCTTATGAGATTATGTATTTGTATTTGTATTTTTATTTTATGTAAATGGCACTATTTTATTAGATAATCTGTGTTTATTTATTTTCATATGCATTGATATTTTTGGGTAATATCGGGACGGGCACTAGTGTACTACAAGCCTGATTTCGTGATGAGGTACACAGATACCTCCTTAGATTAAATCGCTTTTGCTTGGAAGTATTGGTGCGAAAATTCGTTTGTTTTGTTTGGCTACAATTTATATAGTGTATCCGATCACGAATACTTTCATGTATAAGCGAAAAATCAGTTATGATAGTCGGGCTTGTAATACATTAATGTTGGTTTTGCATGAGTATATGAAAATATTTATTTTCTGTATATGTGTGACGGGTTTAATATTGCATTGGGATTCTAATACTTTTCCTGGTGTCGTTTTCATTCGTTGTGTTCATTTAAAGTGCTCTTTATATACTCGTACCAAGAGCGACACACACGCAACACAAATATTATGTTTAAGTTATAAAATCAATGACATCTTAAAAAATTTGTGCTGAATAAATTTCGAGGAAAAAGAAAATCTAGTGTGTTTTAATGTATAAATCTTAGAAATATTGAATTAAAAAATGAGTTCAGCTGATTTACTAGCTATATTTCAGCGAATCACCATAAAAATATTTTATTTCTCTGCAAGAAACTAATCCCTAGTCTGTCAACGCATATGGATTTGTGGTGGATTAGCTAATCTCGTTTCACTAATATCGCTTAGCTAATCCCTAGTCTGTCAGTGGTGTGTTTTGCCACTTTTCTTCCATTTTTATTGTAACTATTTCACTAGTATTATGCACCAAACCTTTATATTACTTTTTCTCTGGGCTATGTGAGGCTTATATGTATAAATAAATGTCCTCGTAAGTAGGTAATACGTTATTTAATAATCCAGGCCCCGACCCAAATATAGGGAATTTAATAATATTACTACGCAGTCCCAAAGTCATTATTGTTTCTAATTTTAAAAAATTGATAACTAAGAATATTTAACATCTATATTTTATTTTTAGTGCCTTTTTTGTAATATCGTAAAAATTAATTATAAAACACGAATTGTAATTATTAAAAGAAGCCATATAAAATTTTGATTTTTGGGAATTTTTATTGGCCCTGGGGCAGTACTAAACCGCTATATTTTTTCGAAATATTTTAACTCGGCTTCAAGAAAGTGCTAGAGCATTTACTCCATAGCCCGCGAAAACGGTATTAAAAAAATTAAAAAACCCCATACAATAGCGCTCCACCCTAATATATATATATATTGTATATGGTTGTCTTATTATTAAGTTTTAGTTTAAATAGGGTTCCAGAGAATTACGGCATCCTCGTTGCCCTATGAAATGATTGGTGGGAATTAAATATTAAAAATACATTTTTTGTTAACCGTCAAATTGCTTCTGATTTGAAATTTTAATAATTATATTCAATTTAAATTTAATACTTGTATTTCGAGATATTAGTGATCGTGATTATGAATTTTTGAGTTGTTAATTGCTTATTCTACAGCTATTTTGATGGTGGAGCGGTGCTGTCCTGAGCTTTGCATATTTGGCCGTGTACATTCCCTTTAAGGGAGGAGTGTAGGAGTACAAATGGAAGGTGAATGGAATGGTTTGTTGTTGTGCGAGAAAGTATCAATTAGTCGATATTCTGTTACTTGATAATATACTGCAGTCTTACCTTGTTAATTTTTGCAACAACAACGCCGTATATTTTTCATTCCGTTTGGAATAGTTTCAAACCAAGTCTAGATTGTAGAGAACTATTCTGCCAATAATGTTGGAAAGTTTATTGGCTTATTTAATGTTTCTTTTTGAACAAATTACTAGTTGCTTATCAAGGTAAGACAGCAGGTATATTGGTTATGGTTTATAGTTTCACAGTTTAAATTGTGATGGGCATGGAAATACATATGTATCTGCAGGCAAATCATGGAACGACTACAGCAATAATATAAGTTGTGTTATATTTATCCTTATTTAATTGTGTTTATTTTATTTTATTACATTTTATCCCACCTTCAGCAGGGGCGGACTTAAGTTGGTGGATATATTTTTAAATTCTGAAGATGACTAGTATGACGGTTTTTTTTTTAACGGGAAGATACTAATTGGATTTATTACACTACCTAGGTCGGATTTTGAGATGCTGCTCTTAAATTAATGATTATGAATGCCTTAGAAATAACGAATATCTAATTAAGTTGTTTTGAATTTTTGGAGGGATTAATGACCTTAATGATGTGTTTATTAATTACTTTTACTATAGCCATTTTATCAACTAAACCATAAGGATTTTATAGTTAATTAATTTTTTAGTTTTTAAAAAACAGTAATTGGTGACAATTAACTAATTTAGATCTTGTTTTTCAGAAATATTCAGAGAAGCACAATGTAGATTTCTAGAAAGTTTGTGCCGAATTAATTTGAAATTTAAATCATTAATTGAGGCTGGGTAAAAATTTGTTTCTGCTATTATGAGATGAGATGACTTGATTTTGCAGCTTGCGGATGATGAAAATTGCAAAATGTGCAGATGAAGAGATTCGGTAGTCCAATTATTTTAGTATTTCTGGAACTCCTTGCATCATGTCGTCATCTATTATTATTATCTTTTATAATAATTATCAAATTACATAAATTCTTTATATAATTATACTTAGGTTCACTACATGGATTAATATTTGATTTGAATTTTCAGAAAGATTGGTGACCATGGCGATGAATTTAATTAGTTACTTGTACTATAGTAGATTTACCAATTAAATAGTGGGGTTTTAAGCTCTGATTTAATAATGTTAATTTAAATTCTAAAAGTAGTATTTAATGATAATTAGCTATTTTCGATCTTGATTTTCAGAAATATTCGTGGAAATTCAACGCAGATTCCCAAAAATTTAAAGCATCTAGCGGACAGGTAGTTGTAGAAATTCTGTTGTTTTGATTTATATCCTCCTAATTTACAGAACTTTAGTTCTGAATTCATACTTTAGATACTAATTTGTGTCTTATAATTTTAATTTTAAGTGCTGGTGATATTAATTGTAATCCATTACAGAATAGTTATCACAGATCAAGCTGCTATACTTAAGTGGAAGGTTCACGAAAATGCCTCATTTATAACAGTAGTTTTGAATTAAATTGTAGTTTTCGGATCGAATTGGATACATTGGGATTCCAGGATGAAGAAACCAGTTGCGGCACCCTATTTATTTTGTTCATCATTATTATTTATTAATTAATATATTATTATAGGGATTAAAATTAATCCTTAGTTTCAGAATTAAATTTTAGATTGGACCAATCCTCCAGAATCAACATGTAGTAAATAAGTTGTAGTTTAGAGATTGTGTTGTCCTGTGCTAACTATTTTACTATATAATTATTAACAATTTTACTAACTTATCGATCGCTTGGGTGTCTGTAGCCGGGTCGATTCTGTACCAACTAATATTCCTATCCTATCCTTCGGTTTTGTTATATGTAAACGGGTGTACAGTGGGCCCGGCGTAATCCGGGAGTTCCTGCTATAATGCTTGGCTGTACATTCTAATCAATCAATCAATCAATAATAGAATACATACTAGCTAATAGCTATGTTCAAAATGTTTTTTTGCGTATGAATGAATGAAAATGATTTTTTTTGAATGTATATAAATTAGTATGCATGCAAGTCCAATTATTATTGATGACTTTATTGTAGGATTGGTGCCTAATGGTATATGTAGATATTATTATAGACGGCATTGTTGAGATGCCGATAATGCGATTACATCCTGTAATGAGTTTCCTACTTTTTTGCTAGATGTAAACACTGTATATTATAATTATAATTAGTAAAGATTTATATCATGTTAGCAAAGACAATGGGTAACATGGCAAACTTATTTTTTTACTCACACAATGGGCTAGATACTCGATACTCAGATAAGCAGATAAGCAGTTATTTTTTGCGAATTTGCTAGACATGTTATACACGATAATTTAGCAATCCAATTTGTTTCTGAATTTCAGAAAGTGAGCTGCTTTAATGCACTTTAAAGTTTGTGCTGAATACAAAAATATATTTTACTTTGCTAAAATAATCGAGTAGTTTACGCAAACAAATTTTCGATTAGCAAATCCGCCATATTTGCAGAGTTGCGAATTGCTAAAGTATCGAGTATCTGGCCCAATGTCTCTTAGACATAAAGCATCTGTATATATTAATTTGTGCTTCGGGCTTTCAAAGAAATTGACCAAGAAGTGATCTTTACAACACCAAAAAAACTAAGAAAACTGCATCCCAAGCAGTTACCAAAGTATCAAATTTGTTTGGACAGCAAATTAACATAAAATTCTATCAATTCTAGGGGCACGTACCCATACGACTCATATTCCCATTTATGTTTATTTACAAATTTATTTCTATACATCAAAAGTGTGGGCTCAAGTTTCAGTAAATAAACGTAAATACATTTGTCTTTTTTTGTTGTTGCACACACGATTATGTTAAGCGTGTGCATAATTTTTTTTTTGTTTTTTCTTTGTTTCTATTCAACTGCCGCCGGTATAACCAAGCTAAATTACACAAGCATCCGGTGAATGAACGCAAAAACAATTTGTTTTGCAATTTGGGCAGTGCATGTGTTTACACATGCAACAGAAAACGTGTCTCACCATGCAATTTTTTCGGTTGGTTGACGGAGAAAATGTTTTTTTTATTTTAATCAATCAGCAGAAAAATTGTATTAAAAACTTTACCAATATTTGATTGGGGGTTAATTTTTTGTTTGCGGTTTACGTCGAAGTAGATAATTTGTTTCTCTTACGTGGGAATAATCAATTGTTGATTAAACCAATTAAATATTTTTTTTGTTATTCAATTTAATTTGAAGTTTTTGTTTTTCTTTTTGAGAATACATGGGAGCTTCGGTAAATATCAACCACGAAATTTTTTAATGATTACTAACTAACCGGCACCGATTGTTGTGTGTCTGTGTACTATCCCGTATGGGACGAGAGATGAGAAGTACTTTGCACTATTCTCCCTTTAGTCCACAACATTCAACAACCTTTTTCTTACTAACAACTTGTCAGGGGGGCGGCCTATCGCCAAGTTTTGGAGATTTACGGATGAATCCGTAAATCATCGTAATTTATTCTCCCAGAATGATTTACAAACGGTAGGCCACATTCTAACCATGTGGTTGGTCCGTTTTTTTTATTTTCCGTTTGGTTTTTTTTAACCACATTTTTCTCCATCACGATTTTATCTAGATCTTAAGGGGAGCTACTAAATCACACGACCGACTTCCTCTACCCGACTTGAGCACCGCGGTTAAGTCGTGGCAGCGTTAGCTACTTCAGATAAATTTTATATTGGCTTGGTTCAGTTGTAACCTAAATCTCTAGTCAACAGTTGTTGAAAAATTTTACAAAAATTGTAACTCCAGATTTTAAAAAATTAACCCTTTTTTAATACTTCATTAACACACTGTTTTTCTTGCCTTGACAACTTATTCTTCTTCAATAAAATTGAATTAAAATTCGTTTCTAATGTTTAAAAATTGTCATAGCCTGTATTGCTGTGTTAAATTAGTTTTTAAGTTAATAATAGAGCAATAATGTACTAAAAGTTGTTGCATGTAACCGCAAGCAAACAATACAAATCTATTACGTTCTTTTGATTGGAATAAAGTAATAAAGGACACTTTCACAATGAAAAAACCTTCTATTTTTTACTTACAGGTTTGTATGAATTTCCAACATAATGAAACAAACATTTTTGTACGTTATGTTAGAAATTCATACAAGTCTGAAAGTTTTTGCAAAAACCAAAAGTTTTTTCATTGTCAATGATGTTATTTTCATTTTATTATTATTATTTAATGTAAATATATCTTACCCATTTAATTTATTGATTTATTTAGAATTTTTTAATTATTAAGAGAATTATTACATTTTAAACTTAAACTTAATATCACCAAGTTTTTTTTTAACACTATATACTAAACCATTAACTTAAAAACTATCTATGTAACTATATCACACTTACCTGTAAGAATTTCCATTATATATCTGGAAAAACTTACAAGCTAAGCGGAAACATATCATCGCGGAGCATAACATTTTTAACGCGGAAATACAATTTTAAAGAATCGCGGAAATTATGGAAAAATGTTATGTTGATGAATATGCTTGTTTTTCGATTTTACAACTTTAAATGGCCTTGACAAATATTTACAATTATGCGCTTATTGTTTGTAATTCAATATTATGCAAACGCGACTTACTAATTATAAATTAACCTTCAAAGTTGTATGACCGCGGAAATTAGCTTATTATAAATTAAATTTAATGAATAGGGAGTTTCACAACATACCTTCCCTTCATATGAAAATTTTTCTGAAGGAAAAATCTTATGGGACATATGTATATTTAAATAGGGTTAGGACTAAGTATACTAATGGTTATAAATTATTTGTTGTTCTTACTTTCTAATTTGTTGAGGCTTACATTGTGGCTTCGTTGTCTGCGGTGAATCTTTTCATCCTATTTCTGGTTCTCTTGGAGTTATATTTGTAAATGTTGGTTTCAAATCATTTTGGAATTTTAATAAGTTGGCTTCAATCTCACAATATTTTGGAAGCTTTGGATTCAATAACACATCAGCTTTGGACTTTTGGATTGAATTTCACAGCATCTTGGAAGTTTTGGTTATGGCCTGACGTTTCATGATTTTGTTAATCGGCTGCTTGTCTTCGAAATAATAATGTCGATTTTGTTAGCTGTTGCTCTAATGCGGTCGGTGTGGATTTATATGTTTTCTCTGAACCATCGGATGATGTTTGAGATTTAACGGAAACTGTGATGTGCTGACACCTGTATTTTAACGGGAAAATGGGAGTCATCATATGTTAAACTGTTGCAACAATACTGTTTAGTTATGATACGCCAGCGAGTACAACAAGTTTGAAGTTGATCAGGTTGTTGTAATTGCTCTTTCGGTTAAATAGACTTAAATTGTTGAATCAGCTGTTACGATGAGTATTATTTGGCATTCCGATTCTACGAAATTAATGCCTTTACTTTTGCGTACTGAACTCCAAATTCATATGTTGTCATTCATTGGGATTTTGCTTAATCAGTGATTGGATCGGTGTCTAAGTTGTCTTTGCTGTTCATATGCTGCCTTGTATGCCGCCCATGTGACCAATTGTTTATTCGAGAAATATTTATGTGTTCTATCCATTGATTTGAGCTTGGTGAATTAAAATCATGGTTGTAAGGTTGAAGTGCATCTGCAAATTTGTTTGGATAATGGTGATGCTTTGTCGTTTTTGTATCAAGTAGTGTTGAGAAAGATTATTGGACCATATGATGTAGTTAGATGATACACGTTCATTGTATACTGGTATAATGTTTTGTTGTGAATCATAGTTTTTTTTTGTATTGTGTGATAAACCTTGAAAACCCGATTTGAAACTTTTCCACTTGGTATGTCGATCGTTGTAGTTTCTGCCTCTTTTGGATTTACTTAATTTTCTAATTACAATATTTTAGTTTAACTATTTTTTAAATTTACAATTCTTAACCCTTACCGTGTAACGTCTTTTTCGGCACCTTAAGCGTGTAACGTCGGGTATCTCGTGTCCGATGCTTAAAAAAGTACATTAAAGTGTTCTAAAAAATCTGAAAAAATTCATGTTACCTTATTTACTATCCTACTTTGAAGATCAATCGATATATTGCCGATTTTTTTATTCTTTTAAACAATATATTTTTATAAACAAATAAAAACGTGAAAAACATTTTTTTTTTTCAAAAAATTGTAACTTTGGCAAAAATTAATACATTTTAAAAAATCAAACGGGAAATTAAAGCCTAAGAATAGTACTCTGAAGAAAATTATAGTAGAAGTATGTACAGATTAATGGGATGCTTAAGTTTTGAGCACCAAAATCACGTTTTTTGAAAGTACGTAAATAGGCACAAATTACAATAAAATACACATTTTATTCATATAAAAAAATACAAAAATATGAAAAAATTATCATATTAAAATTATTATCGAGGCTAAATTATTGCGCACAGTCAAAACATAACTCGTATCTGTGTTCTTCACACACAGGCATTCGGCATTTGGCACAGCAAAGCAACGTTTTTTTATCCTTCTTGGAATCGCAGATAGCACAGCGCTTTCTTTTATCCATTTTAGTCGGCTGGAGAGTATTATTCACAACGTCGTTTTCTCCCAAGATAATCCGAATGTTTGATTTCGTTGCTTTAAGCAGTTGAGTTAGCTGCATCCGATCATTCAAATGAGGCTTTGTCAAAGCAAGACTTAATTTAGCCAAAAAAGCGCTGCGATTCAAAACATCGTGATTAGCTAGTAAATTCCATAAAATGCAGGCATTGACTCCAGCTTGATCGATAATACCAAAGAATAAACGCAACGGCCATCGTGGAGTTTTTCGTGCACACGAATAATTACCGCACATCTGGTCGAAAACATCTGTCCCACCTTTATTTTTGTTGTAATATAAAATAGTCTCTGGTTTTGATTTATCACTGTCCATCTTGACTGATTTGTGCACCGACGATAACAAGAGCACGACTTTGTTTTTTTTTCGGACAATAGGACGTCAAGGAGAGTTGAGCAGCATAACCTACTCTCATGGTACCAGCCGAAGCAGTGTGCTTGAATGTATCAGGCACCTGTCGTTTATTTTTTCTCAAAGTACCGATCATCTTCAAATTATAAGTGTCACATATCTTTTGAAAGCATTCTACAGAAGAGAACCAATTGTCACAAGTGATAACTGTTCCAGTATTATGTATCGGCTCAGATAGACGTCGTACAAAGTATGTTGGTACCGATTCGGCTCGCTCTGGAATAACTCGACCAGTGTAGGGAATCGCATTCAACATGTAAAAAGTCCTCGAGTCATTTAACGATAAAACCTTTATACCATAGCGGGCAGGCTTTGACTTTATGTAAACGCGAGCTGAAAGCTTTCCACGGAATCCCAGTAACTGTTCATCTATGGTAACATTGTCGCATGGGGTGTAATTACTTATACAATTTCCTATAAAAAGATCCCACAGTTCGCGTATGGGAGCCAGCAAATCGCTTGCGCGTCGTTCACGTCGTGTGGCTTTATCATCGAATCGAAGCCGAGCTCCGATAAATTTGAAACGCCTCACCGACATCACTATTTTATATAAGTTTGTGCCAAATTCATTGGACCACAAATTCTCAAGAAGCACGTGATTATTTTTATTTAGCCCTTGATAATACAACAAACCTAGGTACGCTTTTAATTCGTTTAACGACAAATTAGAAAACGTTGCTGAATCAGCGGCTTCACTCACGTGAGTAGTTTTATATTTTTCAATTTCCGCGTTTGTCCATTTCAAAATTAGATCCAACATGTTGTCCGAAAATAGCGCATTCCAAGATTCGTATGGGTTTGTTGCATTTAAGCTGTTACCTTTAGCTGCAGGCAAATGCATTGTTAAAGATGATCTCGAATGTCGACCACGTGCCTCCGGAGCATCAAGACTCCACTTGAATTTGAGGTACTTGCTCTTCTTCCTCATCTACATCATCATCATCAGAGTCGGCCTCGTTACAAGAAACTTCAGTGCCGCCAGACTCCTCATCCTCGACATAATCCTCATCTTCCTCGGAATCAGTAGCATCACCACCGTAATCAACTTCGTGATCTCGTTCACGTAAAACGCGACTAATTTCAGCGTCTGTTCTTTGCGACATTGAAAAATGAATGAAAATCAAAATTCTTATAACAATCACACAAAGTTTAACACAATAATAATTCAATTTACAATAATACAAACTAATTTTTTGTTTATTTTTTACTTTTCTTCTTTGTTTAGTTGTTTATAAATAAATTTTTGTTGCCTCTTTAGAAAAAATATAAATCGATCGCTATTTCATTCCCTTCCTTTTGTTTTTCATACGAGGAGAGATATTTTATTTTTTTGAATTTCGACCCCTGGGAAAGAAATAAAAAAAATTTTTTTTTTGTTTTTTTTCCACAGAGAGAGAGAGAGAGAGATTAAAGAAGGGAACGAAAAATGAATTTAAACACTGCACATCAAAATTTGAAAACAGAACACGTGTTTACTTAAAAGTTAGATTAGAAAACTATAATAGATTGATATTTATAGATAATTAAGATTAATTTATCAATTCCTAACGAAAAAACATAAATTTTTAGTAAAAAAAACATCCAAATCAAAATAAACATTTTACTCACCTGAAATTTTAAATCAACGAAACATGTAACGTCGGGTCACTTGTGCACTTTTAAAATTTCGGTTGGCTCTCACGACTGCTGTTTACACACTAGATCGTCGGCGCTTGGGGAGCTAGTAGCTTAGTAGTGTACAATTTTTGTTCAGTTAGTTTGGTCCCGCCCCTCCCACCTCCCTTCGAGCTAAAGGGGACAGTCACTTTTGCCAAGGCACGAGTGACCCGACATTACACGGTAAGGGTTAACTTATTATGACAGAATGCTTTGATATGATTTAAGAAAACCACTTTACTTTTTATTTTAAATTTATGCTACATGTAAGCAATTTTGTTTTGGGATCAGAATGGATGATTGAATAAGTTATTTGTTTAAAACTAGTAAATTACTTTATATTGGAATGATCCTCTTTTGTGAAGAAAAAAAAAAAAATTTCGATAATGACTTTGTTTGTTATTTATACTTAAATAAATGACTGTTCATTAGGAATTTATTTTTAAAAAAATGTATCTTTAAATTTCTTATTCTAAATGGTTAGTAAATTGGTTGATTATGTAAGCTGTTCCTTTCTTGGAGTTAGGTGGACCAAACGAAGAAAAACTTACTTATTTTTACCGTTGCACTCTATGTTGATAATTTATTCGACTAGATTACAATTTTATAAACAATTTTTTTTTGTGGTTTGTTAAATTTTGATTGTAATTTAATAAAATTATTTATTTTATATAGGAACTGGAAAAATCCAGAAATTGCGGAAAAATTGCTTCTCTTAGAGAAATTTGAGTATTTGCTAAATGGGTTATTATTGGGATATTGTCTGCTATACCACTTTATCGGGGTGGAATTTGAAGGACTCTTACTTATTTCTAAATTCTTCGAGATTGAACTCGTTGGATTAATTGCTTTTGAATTATTTGAGACAATGCTCGATTCGTTTAAATAATTAATGCTCGAGAAGGAACTCGGCGGAATGATTGAGACGGGACTCGTTATATTGGATTGTTGCTTAATACTATTCGAGATGATACTCGTTTTTGGATTGATGATCGAGGCGGAACTCGGTGACTTATAACTAAAATTATTGTTTTCCGAGCCAAAACTCGGGAATGGATTAATGATCGTGGCGGAACTTAGGATTGGGTTAACTATCGAGGCAGAACTCGTTATCTTATAACTAAAATTATTGTTTTCCGATGCAGAATTCGGAGAACTCGTTTTCAGATTTTGTGGATTTTTTGTATTTCGTAGGATTGCTTCGTTGGTTGGTGTGATAATATGAGTGGATGTTTCTGTTTCACGGTGAGGGATAGTACCTCGGATTGGAGTTGAAATGACTGTTTGACTTTTAGTAGGGATGAAATCTTCTCGAATATTTTCTGTTTGAATGTTAATAAAAGGAGTAGAATTTCGGTTTGATTGGATTGTAGTGTTTTGTGGAAATGGTTGTCTATAATTTAATAGCGTCTTTATATTAGGTTTTAATTCTTTATGAACGATATTACCTCGGTTTAGGCTGGGAGGGATATTACCTCGATTTATATGAAGAAGCATGTGGGACTCACATGTTTGATGAGGGATATTACCTCGGATATATTTTGATTCGTTTTCGGATAATTTATTATTGGTTGGAGGTATAATACCAATATTAGAATTAAGAATATATGTTTTACAAAGACGATTAACATTATTTTGTGGATAATGAAAGTTTCTTTTATGACATTGTTTAGCGGTGTGACCATTTTGTTTGCACAATTGACATTGGATTACTTGAGAGTTCATATTTGGAGAAAGAAGTAAGTTTTTTGAAAAATTAGATTCACTTAATATGGATTCCAGTTTGTCGGCAAATTGAATTAATTGCAATGTAGTTTTATCCGAGATCATTATTAAATGACACTGAATGGTAGGATTATTTAAACCTTGAATAAATAAATCTTGTTCAATTTTGGACAAAAGCGGTTTTGGTAAGATACATTCGTCGCCATAATTATCACGGATACTACTGTTATATTCATTTGAAAATCTTTGGACTCTACAGCCAAAATCAAAACAGGTTTCTGTTTTGCCTTGCTTAGCATTATATAACCGGTCTCTGAGATATTCCGTTGAATATACAGGAAGAAAATTTCTTTTGATAATTTTAATAAATGCGTTGAAATTTTCGATTAGTTGATTCCGACATATCTCATATGCTCGTCCTCGAAGTTGAAAAATTAGCGATTCGAGTAGATATTTATTTTGCTGTTCATTTCCTTTTACTTGATTATGAACGCGTTGACAGGCATCCAAAAAATAGTGAACATCACCTATTTCTATATTGGCTTGCCCGTAAAATATCGGTACTCGTCTCTCAGTCTCAACCAAATTATCTATATCGGATTCGCTGAGACCCATGACGATGTTTTTAGAAAGTTGCTTCTATATTTTAAGGTTAAATTAGCAATATTTAAGATTTTTATTTGAAATTTGGTTATTTTTGAATAAATATTGGAATTAACTATCTAGCAAAAACTATTAAATTAACTATCATAAAATTACCATCGGCTACTACAAGAGATGATTTCGATATTTTTTTTTATGATTTTTTAATACTACCGACTTTTTTTTAAAATAAAAATAGACAGCCATCTAGTGTGAATCTGATAACTAAAGTTACGTTTGATAGATTTAAATAAATTCAAAATTTTTTCGAGATTAATTAATTCATCGGCGGAATTATTTCGTGCAATGTTGCTGTAAATTTCTCATTGAAATACGATTATTATTTAAAAATCTAAGATAAGTTTATGTAGATGTAGGATTTTTATCGATGAGAAAAAAAAAATAAACAAAAAATTTGAAAAGTTAATATTGCTGACATCTGTGTCAGAGCAGAATCTTTGCGGCAGCGCCATTACCCATTTAATCTTACCCATTTATCTTACCCATTTAATTTATTGATTTATTTAGAATTTTTTAATTATTAAGAGAATTATTACATTTTAAACTTAAACCTTATATCACCAAGTTTTTTTTTAACACTATTATACTAAACCATTAACTTAAAAACTATCTATGTAACTATATCACTTACCTGTAAGAATTTCCATTATATATGTATCTGGAAAAACTTACAAGCTAAGCGGAAACATATCATCGCGGAGCATAACATTTTTAACGCGGAAATACAATTTTAAAGAATCGCGGAAATTATGGAAAAATGTTATGTTGATGAATATGCTTGTTTTTCGATTTTACAACTTTAAATGGCCTTGACAAATATTTACAATTATGCGCTTATTGTTTGTAATTCAATATTATGCAAACGCGACTTACTAATTATAAATTAACCTTCAAAGTTGTATGACCGCGGAAATTAGCTTATTATAAATTAAATTTAATGAATAGGGAGTTTCACAACAATGTGTATGACATTTGACAAGGTTGTTACTGATTTGGAGTGTGCCCAACAAAAAAAAAAAAGAAAACAAGTTAAGAAAACATTAATTAAAACTTTTTAAAATTTCAGGTGATTAATTGATAAACGTTATATGGTTAGTTTAGTTTAAATAATAATTATGAATTCATTGATCTTGTGTTCTTTATATTTTTAGTTTGCAAGGTGTAAATTGGGTTACAATAATTGGTGATGACAAACACAGCTCCATTGGTATTTAAATCGATAATTCGCTAAACATCAAATACAACAAAAATATAAATATTTGTAATATTAGTATTGAAAAAATTCCGTATCATTTGCTCAAATTAAGCAAAACAATGCAGAAAGAATACAATGATGACGAATAAAATAATAATTCTCTATACAGCATACAACTACATATGGTATACGTTTGCGAAAATAAAATTTAACAAAATACAACCTGACTTGCATTTTTCACTCCAGCTTCCAATTCAACTAACGTGTTCGTTTATAGAAGAAAATTGTATTATTTATTATTATTCATCTGGCAATTAATTAATTATTTTCACTAATGTTCAAAAAATGTTCGTATTACCCTAAAAAAAAAAACAATTAAATCCATAAAACTAAACACACCAGGTTTATTGTTCGCTTGACATTTTCAATTTCTCTTACATTTTGATCGATTTTTAAATTATGTGTACGAATACTTTTCGAACTTACTGTAATACGTATCTCTTTAATCGTACTATAAAAAAATGAAAAATTTGAATTGTAAATGAGCTCGAATGTAATTTATATAGTAGTTCTTGGGGAATATAACAAATTGGTCATAATCCGGTAATCGTTGTGAGTTAGCACATTTTTTACAAACAAAAAGAAATTAAATTTAATTAAATCAGTAATTACGATAATTTATGTAACAAAAAATATTGTTTGCATTGGAATCTTGTTTGTAGAAGAATTTTCCACAATTAATATTATTTTGTATGTTATAATAGTAAAATACCCGTAAACCTAAAAACCATCAGAATGAAATGGAAATTTTGAAGTAATAGGGCAAACATCTATTTTTAGTTTTATTATAAAAATTTTTAAGGGTAGGACTCTCAATAAAGTTTTGTTTTTATGACTTGAGATAAAGTTTGGCGCACGACTGGATATAAGCTAGTAAGAAATTTAATAAGGTTGTCCTTGCCACCATAAATATTGTATTCCTATTTATCGTACGTATCGTGCTTTAATCAACGTACTCTACATATTTTTATGATGATAGTTTATTAGGTACATCATTTTTTATTTATGATATTAATTTGAACTAAACGACAGGAAATGACGAGATTTTTCTTTTCTTACTAATGATTATTGCGTATTGTATATTTCACACGGCATTTTACGTATACAATGTTAGTGTAAATTCCAAACACATGTGGAAATTTAATTATTGTTACGTGAGTCTAATAAACTGGTTGGTATTAATTATAAAATGTATCGGACACTATACTTCCTACTTCCTACATAATATATTACGAGTGAAAGACTAAAACGTATTTTTGGTTTTGAAAGGAGTTAATTAAAATGAATTGAGTTAATGGAACGTTACATTTGATTTCTGTCAGTAGGTAAACACATAATTGTTCAAAAGATAAATTAAATAAGTATGTATTAGGTTCGGGGATCTAACAAGTAATGGTAATTTATCAAATTAACAAGAACATCCACGCAAGTCTTGCACATTAATTGGCTCATTAAGAAAGCTGGATTTACAGAAATATGCTAAAATTGTGAAAGTTGTACCTACATTTGAAACGGTAAGAGTAATATGAGGAACAATAAAATAACGAGCATGATATTGGATGCGAAAAGGCGAAAATCTAAAAATCAGAAATAATAACCTCTAAATCACCCGCATATGCGTATTTATAAAAACAAAGTCTCGTGTTACAAAATCAGTAAATACTATAAAATAACATTTTCAAGTTCATGTCGCCAATATAAGAATAATAAATGATGTTATCAATGAGGAAAAACATGTTTTACAAAATGTATATTTTTCTTTTATATTATAGCAACAAAATTTACCTACTTGGTTGTTATTATTGTATAAACGCATATATGATTATTTTGTCACCTTGGCATTAGCTACCATTGATGTTGAACTAAGAGTTCAAAGTTTTAGGCCAATATATTTTTGTATGGAAATGAAGTTAGCAATTTTGCAAGTCCAAGTTTAATTAACCTTTACAATGATAGTAAGTTTTCATAACATAAACTTATAGAAGAGTCTCTGAGACTCTTTATATAGAATTATACTAGAATTGTTGTAAAATAAATAATTAAAAAATATTTTATATTTTTAAATTCATAATTTATTAAAAATATGGAAAAATTTGATTTTTTTAAGAACAGCATAATGTATGAATGCTCCGAACAAACATGCCAATTGCAAACATCAGAGGCCTGTTTTGAGATACGACTAATTTTACTAGGACAGATGTAGAACCGTTCTTTTCGTTTTACTACTGTTGAACTTGATGGTCTGTTATTGTTATTTTCTTTATTATTTTGCATAACTTCAGTTATTACAGATAAGTGAGATACTGTAATGGCTTTCTTGCTGCGACAAATTATATGTGGCGTAACTAAATCTGTTGCAAAACCCCGAATAAATATGTTTCGCTTAGTTTCTGGTTTGTTAGAATTCCACCGAGGATACAGATTTCTCCAAATAACTAGCGCAGCTATTCCACTGATATCAAGAATATTTTGGAAAAAATCCATTGGCTATAGCGATTAGTTTTGCGTCTTATTGTATATGTATGGCATAATTTGTCTGTTTTATCCACGCCACCCTTAGTGGCATTATAAAACAAATTTACCGAGGACTTATTTTTGTTCTCAATGTCGGTTTTTGTTGTATGGTGTTTGGTTGATAAGAATAAAACACATCGATTTTTTTTGGCACATACGAGGTTAGCGATATTGTATTACGGAATCCAAACTTATTAGTTTCTATGTTTCTTGATGAATATGCCAGAAAAGATGGAGGTATGCATTTTTATTCTTTCGTAGTGTACCCACACTAGTTAATTCTAGAGATAATAAAGAGAGGGCCAGTTCACAGCTAGTGAACAAATTATCAAAGGTAATATTTCGATTAGAATTCCTAAACGGCCTACACAATTCTTTCACGACGTTTTGAGCTAAGTTATTAGCTCTTCCATTGTCTTCTTTGCTCAAATACGGAATTTCGCTCAATGGATAAGTAGTCTCATTCTCTACAATCCACCAAATTTTCATACCGTATTTGTCCGGCTTACTCGAATATATTGTTTAAAAGGAACTCGCCCACGAAATGGTACCAACTGCTCATCTACAGTTAAATTTTTCCAGGAATATAATATTTTAGCAGATTTTTATTTACGATGTCCCAAACATCTCTTATTGGTGTTAATTTATCTTTTGTCCTACGAAATGTTCGTGTGTTTTTGTCATCAAATCTTAAAAATTTTAAAAGTGACGTGAATGTATTGATACCCCCATAGTTGTGCGAAAAATGGGATTTCGAAAAAGTGGATGCCAAAACTCATTATAATTTACGTTCCCTTGTTTGTTAATACCAGCAGTCAGCAAGAGAACATCTCTCATAATTTTTGTACAAAAAACATTATAAACGTACATATTTACATGCATAATCACAATATATACATATAAATATATGAAAATTTTATTTATTATAATACATACTTTTTAACATATCATGAAGAGTCTTTTAGACTCTTCTATACTTTTGTGTTTCTATTTATAAATTTTATCATTATTCCTTACTTCAGAAATAGTTAGAAACAATTAAAGAAGCCTTTTAAACTTATTATCTATAGCTTCACCGAATGTTAAAAAATCAACTTCATAATTATATTTTTAGCAACTGAAATCATTATAAAATAAAAAAAATGAGTCTCAAAGACTCTTCTAGCAGGATGAAGGTTAATGATATGTTTTATGACTGAAAACTAAAGTGTGAGACAACAGTACAATTTACGAATTAATGAATGATAATTATAATTTATGTGAACTACCTAGGTGGAAATTTATTTAGTATCACTTCTAATTAATATCATTATAACAAATGCTGCTGCATTTTATAAATAATCCTAACAATAAGGTAATTTTCACACAGTACTTGTAAATTGAAGAACTACATTTTATTTTAATATTTTTGATATGCACGTGTTAAGTGCTATACTTATGTACTATATATACAGACACCTATTTTAAGAAATAAATTTAAAATTCATCTTATAGATAAAACCAAAAGTATATTTTTCTGAACAATTACAAAACAAAACAGATTTTTTTTTTTTATTATGTTTTCCGTCTAAGCGCAATAACAGGTAGGTTAGGTTGGGGTGGCGGTCTACTAGGACAAGGCATAGACACAAAAACGTCCGTAGCCATACAATAACAGGTAACGACAACTTAAAATAGATCAAACTAATTTTTACTGTTCATTTATTCATTTTATTTTTTATTAACTCATCAACCAATAAATTAATTTGAACTTTAACTTTTTAATGTTCTTTTAACTTTTGTTTCTAATTTACTTTAGGTTGATTGAGTTATTATTGTAAAGAAAATATTAGAAGAATTATTTGTTTGCCGCTCAATTAGTCGTAGATAGATAATATAAATTAGCAACACTTAGCATACAACAAAATAGAAATAAAGATGTTCTGATGTACAAGAGCATATCTCCATGTAACAACAAGTTATCAATGAATTTTGATGCCAAAATAAATCCTATACACTAAAGACGTTAATTAAACTCACCAGCACCCGAATTTCGGTTCAATGACAAATGAAAATGAGGAATGACTTGATTTTTTATTTCGCCTACTCCAAATAAAAATGCAACCGACTAGTTGAAATAAAAAATCAAGTCATTTCTCATTATCATTTGTCATCGAACCGGAATTCGGGCCCAGGAAACGAATTTAAATTCGATAATAAATGTATCATATGGATTTTATCAGAGCTTTCTAGAGTATAGAGCTATAAACATTATGACGTATTTTTTAGAAGTTTTTTTAGTGGTACCTATAACTTTTCACTGATTTTCATAGGAATCCATAAAACTGTTTCCAATGAAAACAGCAAAAATATTATAAAACGTTTATATAAACGGATGTGAAGTTTTCCACAAAATAACAAAATTAACAAAATAAAACTTGTTAAATTAACAAAAAGTAAAACAGTCGGTAAAAGCAATTAAAGGGAATTGTATAAATGGAAACTACCTAAAAACAAAAATTATAAAAAAAAATGTGATAAAAATCAATAATAATGTCGTACTAATTAAATTTTTGACCCTATATTCTATTACAAATTTTTGAGTGTTGTAGGTACACATAGCATTAATGTGACGAGAGGTTTGTTATTGAATGCGATATATTCATGATTTGATTTGATAAATTTCTGAATTTAGTGTTTCACTGTAACGAGGATTGCCCAGCTCACAGAGATGTCTCTGGGATGTAAGTTTGCCAAAATGAGCGTATTTAGTGTACCTATAAATAGCATTAATTTGATCAAAATATGACGAGAATTACTATTTGGAATTTATCCAAAAATCTATATTCATAATTTTTTAATAAGAAAGGAAAAAAATAAATAAATTTTATTAAGCGATTTAAAGGGCTATTTTCTGTAAAAAAAAAAATCAAATTTGATATAAGGTCTCACAAATTTTATTTTATAGTTTTCTGTTTTATAGGTTGTGAGGTTTAAAGTGTTTTTTATTGTGATTTAAATAATTTCGTATTGTTTCATATCTGATTGGATTTTAATAATTTTTTCGACTTTGCTGTTCACTTTGACATTCTTTTTGCGGATTCTATTTTTGAAATTATTGTTGATTTGGCTTTAGACAATTTTCTCCGACCTTTGCTATCTACCGGACACTCTCTTTTTTCGACTAAAATTTTTGATAACTTTTTAGTGAATATTTTGATTTTTATTATTTTTTTGGTTTTATTACAATACAAAATTTAGTTTTGTATATTTTATATTTTTGTTCTCAACTGTTATTTAATAAGTTAACGGAATATCCTTAATAATACAGTTTTAACAAATTAAAAAAATATATTTTTTTTCTGTTAAAATACATTTTTTGTGTTTATGGTGAATATGTTAAAGAAATATTGTATAATCTTGGGCTTTTCCAAGATTCCGACCAATTTTAGAAGATGAATAAAATAAAAACTCTTCCAAGCACCTTATTTCACCGTGGTGATTAATTTAATTTTTATTTATTTTATTTTATTATAAAACGTACTGATTTAGATATTAACAATTTATTTGATCTTTTTTCTTCAATATTCGCTATGCAAGTGATTTTATTTTAAGTTGACAAAAACAGAAAAAATGGACCGAATAGTTACGTCATGGATATAATGCAAAAAAAACCAAAAAATCAGACGATCCATTGGTATGAACGGTATATAAACAAGAATATAAAATTATGTATGTACAAATGTTAATGAGGGTGACCAATAAGTTTTAAATGCAAGATGCAATAATAAAAATAAAAATAAATGATTTTGAAATTAACAATAATGAAATATAATACAAGTTGAGTTACGAAGATTATTCATCATCCCCGCCTTGAATGCTTCCGGCGTTCAACATCGATTCCGTACCCATCGACGGAAAAGGACAAACCTTGGTGATTGGCCTTTTTATATTGCCCCCTTGAGTTTTTAGAGTTACCACCCTAACCAATTTATCACTACCCGGATGAACTTCTAACACACGTCCCATTTTCCACCTCAGATGCGGCAAATTGTCTTCCTTGATAAGGACGAGTTCCCCGACAGCAATGTTCCTCGATGATGATGACCATTTTCTGCGATGCTGCATTCCTAGGAGGTACTCGTTAGTCCAACGCGACCAGAAATGCTGATGTAATTGTTGAACATGGCGCCACCTTTTTAAATACGGCACCTTTTCGTTTTCAATATTTGGCTCTAAGATTGCCGTTAGAGGGCGTCCGACCAGGAAATGCCCGGGAGTAATTGCCTCAAGATCGTTCGGGTCCGAAGATAGTGGGGTTAACGGTCGTGAATTTAATACAGCTTCCACTTGCTTAAATGCTGTATTCATCTCTTCATACGTTAATGATGAGTCCCCCATTATACGACGTAAATGGTGTTTCGCGGATTTTACGGCAGCTTCGTAGATCCCACCGAAATGTGGGGCCGATGGTGGAGCAAAACGCCAATTTATCATTCCGTCTTGGCATATGTGCAAAATCCTGTCGTTCAAATGTTGAGTTTTAAATAATTGGTACAGCTCGTGTAATGAAGAATTTGCACCTACAAAGTTCGTACCATTATCACAAAATATGTTTTTGCACATACCTCTAGTTGAAATGAATCTCTTCAGAGCTCCAATAAACGCTTCAGAAGAGAGGTCTGAGACAAGTTCCAAATGAACTGCTTTTATTGCCAGACATACGAATATGGCCAAATATCCTTTTGTAGGCCCCTTGCCTCGAATTTTGTGGTGTATAAAAAAAGGACCTGCGAAGTCGACTCCAACATTGTAAAACGGTGGCGCATAATAACCCGTTCGGTTGGAAAATCCCCCATCTTCTGCTGACTGGTTTTTGCTCGAAACCGGAAACAGCGGATGCAATTGTGGCACACCTTTTTGGCTAACCTTCGTCCGTTAATTGGCCAGTATTCTTGCTGCACAGCTGCCAATAATGCCTGTGGACCTGCGTGAAAAAGTTTTTTATCAAAATAAGACAGGATTGACAAGGTAATTGGATGTGTGGATGGCAATAAAATCGGATATTTCGTAGAATAGGAGAGGGACGAATGTTTCAGTCGACCACCAACCCGAAGGATTTCGCTATTATCTAGGAAAGGAGACAAAGGAATTAATGGGTCTTTGGGACTGAGTGGTCGTTTGGCCCTTAATGATACCATCTGGTCTTTGAAACCAGTGGACTGGATTGTCTTTATTATTAAATTTAATCCATTTTGAATATCATATGGCTTGATGTCGCCATATACCTTATCACTTTCTTGCTTTGACCGATAATTGTGAATAAAGCGATGAACATAAGCCATAATTCTTTGTAAAGAGAGAAAATCTCGTGGCGGCCTTAGTTACCCGACGTTCCGGAACCTCATCTAACACTGGTATATGTGATGTAGGCCATTGGTCAGGTGAGGTTTGCAAAAATGTTGGCCCCGTAAACCAAGATGAATTCCGTATCAGTTCTAATGGTGAACATCCTCTCGACAATAGATCCGCTGAGTTAAATTTAGTGCTGATATGTCGCCAATTAGATATTGTTGTTAATCTTTGAATTTTTGCCACTCGATTTCCGACAAATGTTGTTAATGTGGTTGATTCCGAATTTAGCCATGATAATGCGACGGCTGAATCCGACCAGTAATAGGTTTCATGAATGTTGATATTTAAGACTGGAATAACCTTTCTTACCAGTTCGGCTAACAATAGAGCCGCACAAAGTTCAAGACGTAGTATGGTAGTTTTGCTTAGAGGTGCCACTCGAGACTTTGCACAAATTAATTGAACGTTAACTGAGCACCCGCCTTGACTCCTTAAGTATATAGCTGCTCCAAATGCCTTTTTGCTGGCGTCAGCAAACCCGTGAAGCTCGTATACAACCCCAATTGATGTTAATGTGATCCGCCGATTAACTTGAAGATCGTTCAATAATATGAGTTGATTTCGAAAATCTTGCCAAGCAGTAAATAGGTCTTGTGGAAGCGACTGATCCCAATCATGCTTAAGCATCCATATTTTCTGTACATAAATTTTGGCTCGTGTAATGACTGGCGAAGTGAGCCCGAGCGGATCGAATATGCGAGCTATGTCCGACAAAACTGTTCTTCTCGTAACTCGTCCTCCATTGTCTTTGACCTGGACATTAAAACAAAAAAACGTCCGATGATGGCTGCCAATACATCCCAAGCGTCTTGATGAAATCGCCATTTTCGAGCTGGAGTAGTTTTTCGCGATGTTCTTGAGGTATGCCCTCCAAAATATCTTGTGAGTTGGCGCACCATTTCCGGAGTTCCATTCCCGCCGTGCTTAGAATTTTCGTGATTTGGGTTTTTATGGTCTTAGCCTCCTCCAAATTGTTTGTGCCAGTCAGTATATCATCGATGTATACGTCACGCTTTATGACTTGTGATGCTAACGGATAATGTTCCCGATGAATGTCAGCTAACTTTTGAACACATTTGGTTGCTAGATACGAAGCACTGGCTGTTCCGAAGGTTAAGGTGAGCAGTCTAGACATTTCTAGAGGTTCGGATGATGTTTTTCTCTAGAATATATGCTGTAGTTGAGCATCATCGTCAGTAACTAGTATCTGGCGATACATTTTACAGATGTCCGCACTGAACACGTACTCATAGGTCCTGAACCTCGTCAAAATAGAGAACAAGTCTTGTTGCAATACAGGCCCCACCATAAGGATGTCGTTTAAAGCCTTTCCGGAATCAGTCTTTGCCGAGGCGTCAAAAACTATCCTCATTTTGGTCGTGGAGCCGTCCGGTTTTAACACGCAGTGATGTGGTAAGAAGAAATTTGTTGCGGAGACCTCTTCTGCTGTGACTTTCTTCATATGGCCCAACTCCAAATATTCTTCAATGGTTTCTCTATAAACCCTTTCTAGATTTTCATTTTTGGCAAGCCGATGTTCCAGGCCATTAAACCTTCGACGAGCCATATCTTGCGAGTTACCTAAAATCGAGGCTGGTTGAGATATTGGAAGCTTCACAATAAATTTATCTGTCGCAGTACGTCCATGATGTTTCTCAAAATGATCCTCCACGTACTGTTCTTGCTTGGACATCGCTGGACATTCGGCGTTGAGATGTTCAATTTTATGCGTGTTGCATACATGATAGTTTTGTGGTGATGAACAATAATTTGCAGTTTTGCCCACTACGACCCAACCCAGCAACGTATTTTGTAAGATAGGCATATCCGGACCCAGCTGAATTTGTCCAACCGCTTGTAGAGAATAGTAAAGATCTGCCCCAATCAAAAGATCTATGTGTTGCGGTGTTGAAAACTCTGGATCGGCCAGCCTTATGTTTTGCGGCATCGTCCATTGACTTGTATTTACGCCAATTGTAGGTTGTAATCCCGAAATCTTTGGCAATAGATGAACGTCAATTTGGGCCGTATATGTATTAATTCGTGATTGAATCGTTATGGTTAACATGGACTGGCATGATAGTGTAGAAGCTCCGATTCCAGTTATAGCAGTATTGATGTTTCTGCGCCTTAGACCAAGCCGAGCTGCAAATTTTTCAGTCATAAGACTGAGTTGCGAGCCACTATCGAGAAGTGCTCTGGCGATAATTGGTGTCCCGGTATGATCCAAAACGATTACAAGAGCGGTAGCTAAAAATACATAACCATTAGAAGAACGTATATGTAAGATATTTTGATGTTCTTTAATGGTTGAATAAAATACTGCATTTTTACTCAGCTCATTTTGCTTGGTGCTATCAGATGTGCCCACAGAGTGATTATTGATCTCTGTGTCGGTTGGCTTATTTAATTGATTTGGCTTGGATTGGGGCTGAGCGATATCCAGGTGCAGTAGTGAGTGATGACGAATTGAACAATTGGGCTTATTGCAATGAAATGGCGATGTACAGTTGTTTATTTGATGATCATTTCGCAAACAATTGATACAAATTCGAAGTTTATTAATTTCCTGACATCGGTTTGGAATCGATAAACGAAGAAACCTTCTGCACTGATTGATTCGATGCCCCGGTATTTGGCAAAAACCGCAAGCAAATAATGGTTTTACGAATGAGGCCACGGTAGCTGAATGTGAAGAACGTGACGGCTTAGGATGAGATCCAGTACTTTGAGAACCTGATGTTGCTGTGATGTTGTGTAGTGTTCTTCCTTCTAATGAATGAAGACGTTTACTAAGGAAAGCCAGGAATTCTGCAAGAGTAGGCAGTGTATTTACCGGTTCTTCATCCTCCCATTTCGTTACAGTATCTGGATCAAGCTTAGGTAGTATAATTTCTACCAATAAATCATCCCAATGCTGTGTAGGGCGGCCCAATGATTTTAGGGAACGCAAATTTGAATTTAATTGATTTATTAACTCCGAAAATTTCTCAGCAGATGGCTTGATTATACGCTGGATACCAAAAATTTTCCGCATATGATCACGACATATTATTTTCGAATTATTATATCCCTCTTTCAAAAGATTAAGAGCCTCTTGATAATTATTTTCGGTTAACACTAAAGAGCTAATTAACTCCGCTGCTGCACCAGCGAGTGAATTACGCAAGTGCTGGAATTTGGATAATACATTCAATTGTGAATTTTTATTAACCAAATTATCAAACGTATTGTAGAAATCAAGCCATTTTGTAAAATCTCCACTGAACACTTTGATTTCTATTCGAGGTAATTTAGCTATAACGTTACCCTGGCTAACGGTCGGCTGAGTTTCCATTTTTACAATCGGCGTGATCGCTGTTATATGATCGAGTATAGCTGGTTTTAAGTCATAATACGTCTCTTCAAATTTAGCTCGTGTTTCTGCATGCGTCGTTTCTTCCACCAACTCTTCCAAAGCTGATTGTGCTACATTGAATTGCTGAAACGTCGCTTCTAAAGCTTCTAATCGCACCTTTGCGTATGTTAACGTTGAATCCGCTAATTTGTTATCAACGAATGCCTTAATTCGTTCTAACTTATCAATCCAAACCTTTCGTGTTGCTTCATATCTTAAAATCTTAGCCTTATCAGCCATAATGAGGTGTCAAGCACAACAAAAAGAAGCCGATATAAACGCCAAACCGACCTTGAGCACTGTTACCACTATGCAATGTATTTCACACACAAAAAAAACCGTTTTACTTTAGTTTCGTCACTCACAATATAGCCAAAAAAAAGTTTATAATTGTAAATTGCAATGGAAAACAAATATATATAACAATCCAATTATACTTCCCAATAATATGTCCACCGAAGAAAATAATTTAAAAACTTATGCACGAAATTCTAAGCACGGTGATGCTCGATGACCTTCCAATATCAGCCGATGAAAATACCCTCAAAATGATTCGAGAATGTTGAATCCCACTTCTGGCACCATGTATAATCTTGGGCTTTTCCGACCAATTTTAGAAGATGAATAAAAGAAAAACTTTTCCAAGCACCTTATTTCACCGTGGTGATTAATTTAATTTTTATTTATTTTATTTTATTATAAAACGCACTGATTTAGATATTAACAATTTATTTGATCTTTTTTCTTCAATATTCGCTATGCAAGTGATTTTATTTTAAGTTACCAAAAATAGAAAAAATGGACCGAATAGTTACGTCATGGATATAATGCAAAAAAAAAACAAAAAATCAGACGATCCATCGGTATGAACGGTATATAAACAAGAATATAAAATTATGTATGTACAAATGTTAATGAGGGTGACCAATAAGTTTTAAATGCAAGATGCAATAATAAAAATAAAAATAAATGATTTTGAAATTAACAATAATGAAATATAATACAAGTTGAGTTACGAAGATTATTCAAATATAATAACAAGAAAAGCAAGAGCACCATTAGTGCTCAAGCAATTTTCACGAGTTTGATTAATTTAAACGAAAACCCAACGAACTTTATGTAAGTTTTCTCGATTTAGAACACCAGAAATGGACAAATTATGTAAAGCAATGTGTATAAATAATAACCGTAACAACTTCTTCAAACTATATTACATTTGGCAAAAAAACAAGTCATATTTTAAAAATCAGGCTTTTACCCAAAATTTAGAAAATTGTTATACTGTTGAGAGTTCAGCTGGTGAGGATAGTGAGGTTTTAAAATTTACTGAAATCGCAGCAATTAATTTTGATTTAATTATTGATCAAAATGATGCCGAAACTCCTGACGGAATTTTATTGGAGTTCGTTGACCAAACAAAACACCGTTTTTGAAAAATAATCAAAATTCAAACAATAATGTTGAACTTATTCCAGGAATAGAAGCTGAAATTAAAGACGTGGCACAGCTATTTAAAAATACTGATAATGAAAAACGTATGCAATTAGAATGGACCCTTAAAATATCCGTTAAATTTTCCGAAGATCTTGATTTACTTAGTAATGACGAAATTCGAGAATTAATCTGTCGTCTGTTAATACTAAACAACAATCCATGCGCACTCTCGTTCCACACAATTCATAAGATTTCTAAGAAACATCAACAAATTGTTGTGTACGGCTTATGCAAGGAGAGTTTGCATAAGCAAAAATACAAATTTGAATTAGTGAACAAATTAAAAGAAATGCGGGTATACATCCAAGGGCCTGATTGTAAAATTATTCATTCTTCCCAAAAAGTGTTCCGCCAGTATCGTGGCATTCGGCGAGAAAAAATTAAACTCGCTTCTAATAATAAAAGTGCTCATAACACATATTTAGATTTGGTGAGTGCAACTGAATTGGAATTATATCAAAAAGGTAATACACAGGATATGACGATGTTTTACGAAAATTAAAATCAGAGTTTTATAAAAAAGACGATCTGGTTCGGGGTTGTGATCTAGTAGATTTATATTTTCAATGCTGTATGCAGCCTCCAGATAATAGATATATCTATTCGGTCACTGAACCGTTACAGGTGGTGCTAATAAGAAATCATCAAATTGCACTTTTGCAACACGATGAAATTAGGGCGATTCATTTCGACGCAACTGGTGGTATCGTGAAAATTCCTACGTGTCACAAACTCACAACACAACCAACATAAATATAACCGTATTTTATATTACGCTTGCGTTGTGAAAATTAATTATAATATTATTCCCATAGCATAGTTTATTACTTGTCAATACGGCGCATGGTCGATTGGAAAATTTTTAATGGATTTGAAAAAGGAAATGGATAATACAAAGAGATCAATGAAAGGACGGTATTTTGTCGTAGATTGGTCATGGGCCCTAATAAATGCCATTACGAATTCATTTAATTCTCTTAGTATTACCATAGACATTCATACTAGATTTCTCATTTAATAGTAACTAAAGGAAAAAAACAAAAACTTCTGATAATTCCAATGTATCGTTGTGTTGTGTATTTTATAAGGCAATGATTTTAGAATGCGTTGCAAATATAATACGTATAGGTATGCAATACACCGATAATATTTGAATGGAAAATTTTTGTTTTTATTTTCTGTTTTTAGTCAAATGAGAGATCTATTATGATTGTCTATGGTATTACTGAGTATATTAAGATACATTTTAAATTTTTAGAAAAAGGTACACCTTTGAAGAAACTAGTTGACCCAATTTTTATCTGTTGTTCGCATTTTGTTAATATAATAACAATTCAAATAAAAAAGAAACTCCCAAATATAGATGCAGAACATAGAAATCTAATTTTAGATTTCTTTTGTGTAATTCTATGTGCTAAATCTGTAGATTGCGTGGACGGGCTATTCCGACAACTATGCCTTATAATGTGTTCGCCTTATGTTACAAGAAATACAAAATACGCGTACGAAACATTTTCAACAACACTGGGAAAAATTTACAGCAATAATTATGCTGACTATGAGATAACAGTAAGCCTTTAGAAACTACAAACTCCAATATTAACGTGTGGCTAGAAGACACTGCAAATTCCTTCTTTTTAAAATATAGGCGTATTTATCGAGAAGTTGTAAATAAAATAGAAAAAGATCGTGGATCAAAGCCAAACAAATTTTATTGTGACGATTTCATCCAATTTGTTATAAAAAAATATTTCTCTTACATAATTTTGTGGGCAAATTTTTATTCTGATAAGTTTGGTGTAAAAGGCAATATTTCAAATGCGATAATTGAAAACTGGTTCCACGTGACGCATGAAAATTGGACGCGTAGTAAACATTCTAAAATTTAAATGTGAACAAAAACTTAAATCTATACAAATGCCAGAACCTTTGATATCTACTACAAGAACTACAAAACGAAAATACCACCCAGAAAATATGTTTAATGAAGAGCAATGGAATAAAAAAGTAAGACCATCTAACCAATCTACAAAACATTTTGGAAATAAAGTGCTGGCTCGATATTTAAATAGGGAAGTATTTGAAATTAATTCCAAAAAAAAAAATTAAAGGCTTTGAAGTTCTGCAGCTACCTATTTTAAAAAACGATATTCTAATATATGAGCCGTTTATTTTGAAAGTGGCCTAAGTCCATTTTTCAAAAAAATCAAGTTAATGATAACAATAGATAAATAACAGTATAATCTTTCTAACGGTATATAATTTATTGTCAAAACAAAAAAAAATTAATCTCTAACACCTGTGCAAAAAATAAAAAAATTCAAAATCCCATATGTTTTTTCATTTATTGTTTTTCTATTCTTTCATTATCTCGTTTCAACAAAATATGGACTTAAGCCACTTTCAAAATAAACGGCTCATATATGGGGAGGAAATAATATCAGTGACGAACACATGTGGATTCGATTCTCTTACAGAGGTATTAGTTTGTATGGGTATCGACATCGAATTTTTAAAAATAAAATTTAATGAAATAGACAGTGATTATTTTAAATTTGTGTCTTCATTAATAGACAATACCAATATAACTTCCGATGCGTACGACTTTCGAACAAATATTATATTTGATGTTTATGATGGTACATATAAACTGCGTTAAAAAATACGAAAACACAACTGAGTTAAATTCAGAATGTCAAATTACCTATTTGATCAATAAAATGATACCACAACCTACTATACATAGTTTACCAACAATGAATTGAGGAAAATATAATTCGTGTTAGAAACACTCACAGGTCACAGCTGTTATTTGCCTTTTGACATTTTTCGCTATCTTTCGGGTCCTTATCAAGTTCGAGTTGTGGGGCAAATTTAAAAATTGACAAAATTGTTAGTAAATATGGCATAGCCATTGCAGACGTCCAGTCCTACAATAATGAGACATATAATATTAGAATTGGTGAAATCGAAGAAAATATTAAATTAGACGAAGAGGTTGTAGCGGTACATTCTGTCATTTATATAAATTAATAATTGATTTATATAAATTGATAATCATGTTCCACTACAAATTAGGTTCGCGCATTAGATATCGATGTGCGCAATACATTTTGATTTGCCACCTAGCGAAAAGCTAGCATGGACACAAAATATAATGAAAATTAAATTATATTTTGTTATATTCGCTCCATCTCGTATAAATGATTTCTCAATTCGAACTCGAATTGATATTCTCTGAATCCATCTCGGGTGCAATAGCACAACGAAGCTTGACAGATGATACGTCTCATTGGTCAACACTAAAAATGGGAAATATTGTTACTAATATATTTACACCGAAAATAAAATATTCTTCGTATTTCGTTTTTCTTGATATATAAAATACTCGGATGTTCTTCTACAGATAGTCGGTAATTCTTGATGGCGATAGTACGCGCACGCGCAACTTAAAATAATTAATTTTTCATTGTACGCAATTTACGCGTCCATTTTGAGTTTTACTTTTTAATCAAGTGCACAGTGGTGAATTATAATAGTTAAAAATTAGTTTGTTAAAGTTTTTCTTATAAAAAAATTGAATTGTACATTGACAATAAATATAAATAAATTATATTCTGTACACACAAAAATTAATTTGTGATTAATCAATCAAGTGCGTGTTTTCATTTGATGTGTGATAATTTCACTTGGGATTACAACTCCGTCGTTTTACGTATCCTATAAATTGATAATCCAACCGGATTATCGCATATTAGGAACATCACGATTACTATAAGGTTTCTTTTTATTAAAAGCGTTAATAAATTATAATAGTTCTTTAAAACATTACACCGTAATAATAAAACGGCCCAATAATAATTGGGAACTATATGACGATTTTAAAAAAATTTCCTCGATAAAAACTGATCAGCTTTTCGTTAATCCCGCAATTTTATTTTATTGCAAGAAATAAATATTAATAGTCCACAATATAAATAATTATCGTAAAAACTAATATTTTGAATATCGTTTTCAATGTACTATAACGTGAAACACTAAATTCAGAAATTTATCAAAGTATCATGAAAATGTCCCATTTAATAACAAATAGTAATTCTCGTCATATTTTAATAAAATTAATGCTTTTTGTAGGTACACTAAGTACGCCCATTTTGGCAAACTGATATCCCAGAGACATCTCTGTGAGCTGGGCAATCCTCATTACAGTGAAACACTAAATTCAGAAATGTATCAAATCAAATCATGAATATATCGCATTCAATAACAAATTTTAAAAACTCGAATTAACATTTCTTAAAATCTCCAAATTAATGCGTGCATTAATTCATGTCTGAGAATTTTCATTTGTCGTATTACCTAATAACAAGTTTTTGACCTACTACATATCAGCGCACTAGTACATATAAATATTTTGTTATTTGTCGAAAACTTCACATTCGTTTATATAAAAGTTTTCTGCATATCTTTAGCAAAAGGCTGCAGAAATATTGAAATTAAAATATTTCTAAAATCTATTTTTCGAACTTTCATTGTGAAAAATACATCAATGTTGGCTCTGACGAATTAAAATAATACTTGCTAAATGTATCTTTAGTTTTACTAGAGTACGTCAGATGTCTAATATAATACAGAAAAATACGAAAAAAAAAAAATATTTAATCACAAAATTATCACACGTCTTCATATTTTGTGAATTTGTTTTGCTTTTCCTAAAATTGTTAAACCTGAAATTTCCCCAGGTATTAATTTTTGGTACGATTTTACCAAATTTTGGTGCCATCAATGTCATCTATCTATGTAATGTATATTGACTTAATGCCAGTAGCGGTCCGTGGGTCTTAATTCAGGGTGGGCAAAATTTTAAAACTGGTGGTTAAAATCGGAAAATTAAATATATTAGTTAGTGTCATAACCGTTCATTGCAAAATACTACAAAATTTATAAGAATTAATTATTATATTGTAATTTCAATAAAAATAAAAATTTTTTAAACTAAGAGAAACTAATGGCGCGTTAAAACCGTAGATAAATGCTTCATATCAGGATATCCTTGCCGAGTCCACACATTATCACCAACAAATAGTACACATGGAAAGCAATACAAACTTTTAAATTGTAAACTGGGAGTTAACCATTTTTTATCTTACGAAACCCACTCTTTGCTCAATTTTCTGTTTGACGCTTTGGAGTTGTTATTGATAATATCACGTTCAGACGATCTGGGCCCATTTTTTTTATTTTATCTTCAAAGTTAAGTTTGTCAAACAAAATCAACAGAATTCAAATTTTCGACAGACATTGTAATATAAAGCTTATATACGAACTTTTTAAAAATGAACTTGTAGCATATAACAATAACGTCCGAAACTTTTTAATTAATTATTTAATTTTTTTATAACACACAAATTAGTTTCAAAATACATATGACAAAGGCATGGCTGTAATTCACAATACTTCATAATGAAAACAAAATGATTAACACTACACTTCCTTGTGTAATTTTGATACCGTAAATTTTATTTAAAAACATAAATATGTAGATCGTCGTCTGATTGCGTCCTAGATGAATTTTCTGAATATTTATATACATATACAAATCAAAAACTACTCTAATTTAACTAGGTAGCATCGCGTAAGTGGAGGAAGTCCAGTAGTCAAAACGAAAATTAAAAACAAAAACAAAATCAATCGACAACAAAAAAATTTTACTTGTGGCGCGGGTGATTTTCTTGAATTGCCCACAATGCTTGTTTGTGTGTGTGAATATTTAGCTTTATAAAGGAATAAAAATAGAAAAATTGAGGTAGAGAGCGAAAATGCGCGCGCATCTCAATGTTATGTAGATTTGCACCATCATGCGGCACTACACGATTTGCCCAATGAGAATTTATGTACGAAGAAGAGAATGTAATAATGAAATATACAGTTACACGGCTGAATGTGTGTTAATTTAGATTTTAGAATATAATTGTAGACGTACGTTAAAGAGAAATAGATATAGAGATTATTAGCTTCACATTTAAAAACAATTTTTTGTGTTAAAGCTTCGCTCTCGTTTTATGGACTAATTTGTATAAAGGATTTGTTGTTGTATTTCATATTTGAATCTTATACACAAATTATGAATGTGGAATATTTACAGTGCAACTTATACTGCCATTGTTTTGTATTATGTCGGTGGACATTTGTTTTTATAAAAAAAAATCTGTGTAATTGAGTCAAATTTAAAAGTGGGCACTGCCCACGTTGCCCAATATGACCGACCGCGCCTGCTTAATGCGCATACGAATTGTAGTAAGCTTTTATTTTAATTTGACCACAATGCTGTTGTTATGATTTTTTTGTATATTTTGATTTAAATAAATCAATTATTACAAGGTAATGAAAACGATTTACTTAAATGCAGTGTTTAAATTCATTTTTTCGTTCCCTTCTTTTATCATTTTTTCTCTCTTTGGGAGAGAAAGCATATTTATATTTTTTTTGTTTCTTTCTCCGAGAACGAAACCAAAAAAATTAAATATCTCTTTTCAGCAGTGTTTAAATTCATTTTTCGTTTTCTACTTTAATCTCTCTTTGTGGAAGGTAGAATAGCTATTTATATTTTTTTTGTTTCTTTCCCCAGGAACGAAATACAAAAAAATAAAATATCTCTCTTCGGTAAATTTTTTTTTTAGTTTTTCGCCTACCCATTGCCAATATAGACTTGATTGTTTCTCGTTTACATTGGAATACAGAGATATGTCCCCGTATACAAACGCGATACAAATAAAATATTTCATATATAAAACTTACTAACAACACTGACACAAGCCAATGTACATTTGTTTTATGATATCTGTCATATGAAAAAAAGCAAGGCCTGTATAAGTATGTTTATATATGTGTTGGTTTTGTAAGCTAACATATTAAATTTTACATCACACAACCAAAATTTACAACCGTCAGTCTTTACTAAGTCATAAAACGACTGAAAATTAGTTTGAAAGAATTGTTATATTTGAACGAAAATATTTTAACATTTAAAAAGCGATAATAACGATACAAATACCCAAAATTAAAATTAAATGGTTTTAACTTTTCGGGTTTTCTTATTTGTTAACAAAACAAAAATACATAAAAAAATAATGTGATAAAGTAGGTAGTTGTAATTTTATGAAATCTTGCATTTTTTATTTCGTTTTATTTTGTCATGATGTATGTGTAGTTAAAATCTTATAATTTGACGTCACCGAAATTACCTTCTCAATTACTCATTTGAACATTATAAGGTTATTTGTACACGTTATGTAGAATTGAACTGTCTGTACTACTCTAACAAATAATTTAAAATTTTTAAATCATTCTAAATGCCGATCAGAAAAGTAACATAGTCCAGGAGATTTTATTAACATAATCCTATTTGAATTTTGCTAAAAATTTAATAAGTTATTCTGTGAACAGTATAGAACACCGTTTCACTATAAGATCAATGCGATGATCTTAGCGAAAGCAAAATACAAATAACAATTTTGAGGAAACAAATAAAACGAGAAACAATCAAGTCCATATTGGCAATGGGTACGCGAAAAACTAAAAAAAAAAAAAAATTCCGAAGAGAAATTTAATTTTTTTGTATTTCGTTATTGGGGAAAGAGACAAAAAAAATATAAATATTCTACCTTCCACAAAGAGAGATTAAAGTAGGAAACGAAAATTGAATTTAAACACTGCCGAGAAGAGATATTTCAATTTTTTTGATTTCGTTCCCGGAGAAAGAAACAAAAAAAAAATATAAATATGTTTCCTCTCGCAAAAAGAGATAAAACAAGGGAACGAAATTTAAATTTAAACACTGCTTAAATGTCATTCATGGTTCTCCGAAAATTGGTCGAAACACAATTTTTCTAAAAACAATAACTTATCGTAAAACAATTCGTAGAAAATCAATTCACAAAAAAAAACAATTCGTAGTACAGCAATTTTACGAAAAAACAATTCTACGCACTAACAATTCGTCGCAAACACAATTCGTCGCAAAAATTCATAATAAAGAGTTGTTTGGACGTGATAACGTTTTACACCGCATGTTCAGAAAACTGACCCAAAATTTAGCCCTTGGTCGTAAGCAATTACTCATCAACTATAAGCATTACCTTTAATTTAAAGGCATGATTGCTTAGATTGGTCGTTCGGCTTCATGCCTCACGCATAATATTATCGCAGTGACGTCATCAAGCGGCAAAGGAACCCGCGCGGCGAGGCTGTAATTTCGACCAATTTAAATGCTTAAACCAGTGTAGCGAGAGAATAGCTCATCCGATCGGAGATCCGATGGTGTCAATTTTTGCGTAAAAACAGGTAGTGGTTAATTTATGTTAAATTAAATTAATTAATCTCCACATAAATTTTAATTAAAAATTCAAACTACAAAATAGCGATTTACAGAGATTGAGGGCACTATAGCGAGAGAATGGCTCATCAGATCGAATCAAATCGAGTATTAATTTGTGCTTAATAATATAGTGGCAGATAATTTATTTTAAATTAAAATAATTAATCGCCACATGAATTTTAATTAAAATTACAAAGTACAAAACAGCGATGTACGCATTGTATGCTTGAGAGCACTGTAGCGAGAGAACCCCTCATCTGATCGGAGCAATTCTTGTGTTAATTTGTGCATACAGAAACTGTGGTTAAAATAATTAAGCTCCACATAAACTTTAATTAAAATTAAAAACTACAAAATAGCGATTAAAAATGCTTGAAAGCACTGTAGCGAGAAAACCCCTCCTCTGATCGGAGCAATTCTGGTGTCAATTTGTGCGTAACGAATCTGTGGTAGATAATTTATTGTAAATTAAAATAATTAATTTTCACATAAATTCTAATTAAAATTTAGATCTACAAAGTGACGATTTAGAATGCGAGAGATCACTGTAAAGGGAGAATGGCCTCATCTGATAGGAGCAGATGAGGCATTCTCCCGGAGCCAGTACGTACCGCCATATATCAGTCTGGACTCCGATATACCTTTTGCGCTCTGCGGCGATTTCAACATCGATGTCATCGCTAAAGCCGAATTCATGCGCTTCATCATGGACACCTTCGACCTAGACTGCACCTGCAACACACTAGCCTCGACGACTTTGGGAGGCATTTGTCTGGATCACACATTCGTCAGGCACATTACCGCCGAGACCCTGCTCATATCGTACTTCTCGTACCATCGCCCAGTACTCAATCGTTTGCAAACAATCTCTGTACTCTCATTTCAGGTTGCTAATATGTAATAAATAAATTTAATTTAACAAACCCATACATCGTGCCATTTCTCGCACCACTTATAAACGTTATCAGTATCACGGAAAACACCTACGGCCGTGTAGAAGACACAGCCTACCCCGAATTTTTTTACCTTGGGATTTGGTTTTGTTTTCCTCCTTATATTTTATGTGAGAAAAAGAGAAGTTACCATAAAGATTACAGATACACAATAATAAAACGATTTCTCTGTCTGACCTTTATGCTAGCATATTAGCTTATAAATACAAAGCCAAACAAGAAAAAGCCGAATATACAATTTTTTAATTTGTATTGATTTATAAATACATACACAAAACACAATATTGATTTATTTATAAACAAAAAAAAAATGTTAATAACAATTGTGTATGGTTAGGTACAAAACTAATTCTTTGAGTAATTATTAAACTTTGTGTTACAATACAATTTTTTTTGTGCAATGAAAATATTGTCCAAAAATTCTAAAATCCATTTAAAATTGTTATAAACAAAACAATTTATTATTAACAAATTATTGTTTTATAAGTAATTATTTTTTTTATTAATAAATAGGTACAGTTGAATTTCTAACGAGTAATATGATTTGTTTTAAATATTTGATTAGAAATTTTATTTAATTTTTATAAATAAATCTTCATATTGTTATAAACAATTTAATTTTTATAACAACAATTTCAAAAAATAAAAGATATTTCACTATATTTCACTGCTTTGTACTGATTTCGCATATAAATTTTGCGACGAACAGTGTTTGCGTTGAATTATTAAGTCTTCAAAAAATTGCTGTGTGGCGCGAAAATTCATAAAACAACAATTCATTGTACTGGATCTTTTGACGGCCAACACGCTCTTTTTTTCGTGTATGCTCAAGTCGACATGGGAGGTTCTTTGCCGCCAAACGCTCTGTTAGATCATTACAAATATTCACGTGTTGGGATTTTAATACAAACTGTAGCCAGAGAATCCGAACTTAGTGGGGTTCCCATTTCTCAACATCATCATCATAAAGAAAAATTTAGGTGTCCATATTAAAAAAAAAGAATTAACCTTATTTTAACAAAATTCGGATAAAGCGATTAAATTATAAGCAACGAAAATTTCGAGGAAAAATGTGTGCATAATAAAAAAATTAAAGATTGCACAAAATTGTGCTGGGAACACATATAGCACAAACCAAAACAAAAAAGTCACTGAAATGAATAGCGATTGTTGTATTAAGTTTGTCACAATGCTCACATAAACTGATGATTCCTCAAATTAAATAATGATGCCCCGTAGCAACCGCTATAACAGAAACTCAGTAAATATCATGAAAACTGGGTAAACATAGTAAACTTTCCCGCCCAAGCAGCGGCCGAAGCTTCTAATAATATCCATATAGCGAAAACTTTTTGATAACCTTCCTCTATATTTCCACCATATATTGGCGATCAATACCTAAGTAAATCAAGATAACTCACATAAGAAAATGCTTGGTAAATAAGTGTAGGTATAATATTACGGGCTTACCGATAATAAATAGATTTAAAGAAATTTTTAAATTTCGCTACACCTATTTCAAATTTTGTACTGTAATTTGAGTGAGATATTCTATCACTCGTTTAAACACCTTTTTTATTTATTTATTAATTTATGATACACTAGCTGATTGTGTATAGCTTCTACAATCACGGTAGCCTCAATAATGATTTGGGAGTATTTTTTTATATAAAAAAATTATGGAACTGTTCCTTCTAGATTTTTCCATGATATTATATATTTATTATATACATATATGTATATACTAAACCTAAGTTATAACCTTGTAAATAGGTATCTATATGTAATGATAGATACCTGAATTATTACTCACCGAAGATTGATATACACAATACATACTTAATATACTTTTTGATTTTATAAAACACAGATATATTTTTGTAGTGGTACTATTTATTAATATGGACCATATAATTACTTCTTCTTAACTTCGTATAACTAAAACTATTGTACAAATAGAATGATGAGACACTATATCACAACTATATAAGACTATATCATAACTTATATAAGACTATCACAAACTATATAAGACTATATTTTGTAACTACTTCTCTTACTTGTAAGAATTTCCATTATATATCTGGAAAAACTTACAAGCTAAGCGGAAACATATCATCGCGGAGCATAACATTTTTAACGCGGAAATACAATTTTAAAGAATCGCGGAAATTATGGAAAAATGTTATGTTGATGAATATGCTTGTTTTACGATTTTACAACTTTAAATGGCCTTGACAAATATTTACAATTATGCGCTTATTGTTTGTAATTTAATATTATGCAAACGCGACTTACTAATTATAAATTCACCTTCAAAGTTGTATGATCGTGAAAATTAGCTTATTATAAATTAAATTTAATGAATGAGTGTTTCACAACAATGAACGTTATGCTGCATACAAATATATGCCTTGGACAATCTCGGTCTTTTTTTATTTTGTTATATGCGTTTACGCTTATGTACTTAACTTAAACAACTTTAGTATGATCAATCTGAGATATCGTTCAGCGGTTCACAAAATTCAACACCATCACATCATGATCCATAGGAAGAAAAACTAAATCCATTACCGTTTTGCAATTATTTTGAATATCTATTAACTGACGTATTTTGGAGTCTGGTTTCATGCCAATTTATTATCTTTATTTAAATGTTAAGCAGACTCCATTTCATTTCGTTACAATTTGTCGGCTTTTATGTAATGCATCTTGTTTTCAATTTTTCGAGTTAACCCTAATCAGCATAGGTTGAGTCTCGCAGACTCATTTTAAGTTTATTAGCATACCGAATGTAAACCTAACCGGCCCATTTTCAAAAAACAATAAAAGCATGCGTTGAGTCTCTCACTCAGGCTCAATAGGTAATTTCAACCAGCGCTGTCGCAATAAAAAAAAATTGCGTACCTCAAAAAATTAATTTGGGTGCCTCCGGGTGCCTCACAAAAAAAAATCGAAAACTATAGTTTTACAAATTTTATTTTAATTAAATAAAAAGTTAACTAATACGTATAACTATAACAGTGTATAGATATACCCTCGCAGTGCAAGTTTACGTAAATATTCTGCTGAAAAATTTTCAGCAAGCAATTTAAAAATATTTTATTCGGTAGGAGAAAATTGTTTACGAAATAAACTACGTCGATTGGTTGCCTGGTGAAAATTTGTCAGCAGAATATTTACGTAAACTCGCACTAAAGTGCCGCTTTATAATGCTGCAGCACTACTATGAGGAAGGCTTGAAGACCAGTAATAAATATTTTTAAATTTGGGAATCTAAATTCATTGACTCCATTTCGTAGTTCAAAAATTTTACCCCAGAAATTCTCCAAATTAGAAGATACCACAATAGATCTCTGAAAAAAACTTCTCGATATTCTTCTTCTATCTCCTTTATTTTACCGTCACTTTTTGCGGAAATAAATTCTGTGGCAATAAGTTGAAGTAGCTTAGGTCGACTTAAGAGAAAAAAGGATTTTTTTAGATATAAACAAAAAAGTACAAATTTCTATTTTGCTCAAACTCAGACCTCTCTATAGCGCGTATAAGCCGAAAATTTTCGCCAATCTACAAATAAGCTATTCTACAAAATATGCTTTATACAAATCAAATATTTAGAGTAGCTTACGTACCTTTAATGACAGGAGAAATACTGATTTATAATTTTTTATAGTAGCTTATGTAGGCATAGGCCTATTTACCTTACAGCTTCATATATAAAGTAGCTTAAGTGTACATAAGTGTTTATATAATCCAGGAACCATTTTGTGAAAGTAGTTTAAAAACTTTTTTATTCAGATTAGCTTTAATGTTTCCTTTTAATGTTTTTAAAATATACATATTCAGATGCAGGATACAACATTTACCATCTCTGAAAAAATTCACGGCTTAATTTGAAGTGGATCATAGAAAAATTTTCAAAACAGACTGGTTTCTCCTCTCCTGAAAAATTACTAAAAGTGACATAAGCTACTTCAACTTATTGCCACAGAATTTATCAAAGGTATGAGAGTTTGTCCTAGGTTTTGTGGATCGATGCTTTCAATTTTTATTTAATGTTTCATCATTAAAATCAAATCGATTAACAATCTGTTGGCATAGTTTTTACATCGTTTCTTGATAGTTATTAGAATACATTCAAGATTTAAGTTAGATTGTGTAATTTTCAACTCAGCTTTAGCACCTAAACGCTTTAGCATATACACTCTATCGATTTCTACAAAACAAACGGTTTCTTTAAAATCCATTTCATTTAAATTAGTTTCATCGATATATTATAATATGTACTTTAATGAAATTATGTATCACAATTATTAACAAACTTTCAACTGCTGGAAGTAATTTATAAATTTTAGGATTTTCGCTTTGAAACTCTTTATTTAAATTGTTAGTTAATTTGAGGATATAGGCCATATAGTCAAAATAAATCTTGTTGTATAAATTTTGCGAAATAACACAAGCTAAATCTTTTATAGGATTTCTTGACTCAAATTTTTCTAGTACAAAATAGTGTTGAAGAGGTTGCCATTATTCTAATATTCTAAATACTACGCCATCTAATGCTATCGTTCTTGTAGTAAAAGTTTTCAAAATCGTATAAATCATAACATTAAAAGTTATGCTATGAGAAAAAAATAATAAATATTCCTTGCTAAGTGCCTCTAATTTTTTCGGTGCCTCACTTTCTCTATAAGTGCCCGGGAGGCACCAAAGTGCCTCTTTGGACAGCGCTGATTTCAACATCTTAATTGATCAATTTAAACTTCATAAGAGAATAGTTCAGAATTTTAAAGAACAGTGCTATGGAGAATTTTAGTCCTTTTATTGATTATTAGTATGTTATGAATTTTGATTATACACTCCAATATTGCAAATGAAAATTGTGATAAATGAATTTATAAAATATTTGGTTTATAACAACAATATCAAAATCAAATGATGTAAATATTTACGATTTCACGATTCAGAAGAATGATCAATAGGAAATAGTTAAGAAATTTACATACTGTTGGTGTGCGAATGTAGCAATTTCGAGAAAGATTTCTTTTCAGCACTAAATTCCACATAAATTTGATAAATATGAAATAAAAATTTAGTAGATTTGCGATAGTTCAACCAATCCGAGGAATAATTTTGGAAATGAGCGTTCTCATAGAAACAGAGAAGAAGAGCGTTGTACTCCATACTACAATAGTCCTTGCAACGTCACATTCGAGAGGCTTTAGTAGTTTCGAGTTGGCACAGACAGTAGTGCTGAATATAGGATTTCACTTATTTTATTCGATTCTAACAAATCATAGGGTCTAGAGGAGTTACTTTCTAAGCCTAAAACCATAATGAATGAAATATTTTTGGTTTTCAGAAGTTGAACTTTGCTCAATATCACTTATATCGTCAATGACCCCAATATAGATTTTGAAAACCACAATAATTAAAAACTATTTTTGGCTATAATACGGGAAGATAAAATGTTGGTTGAGACTGCATTATACGTGTCACGGTAATTTCTTCAGAGAAATCTAACCCATTATCCCTGGCGTTAACCTGACTTTATAAAGTAGTGTAGTCGCAATACAATTGAATCGTTTATTCTTGAAAGGACTCATGTCCACTTTTTGGCAAAATTTTGTATTATGACGGTTTTGTATTACAGACACGTACCATATGGTTACTGGAACGCCTTACATTGCGAAAAAAATCGTTTATTCTAGAAAGGGCTCATGTCCAGTATATGTGCGTTTTAAATACTAAACTAATATTTAAAAAGTAAAATATTGTTGTGTTATACTGCTGTGTCCAAAAAGTAAAGCCAGTTTTCAATTTAAATCGCGCGGGTAAACCGCACATCATAAATATTTTTTTTTCTAAGTTGGCAGCATTGTGATATACATCTGTGACAAATTTTATTTCAAAACATTCATCAGTTTTTGTTTTACGCTTGGTTTTGTATGACGCTAAAAGTGCATTCGGCGATTTGTACAATTTCTAATTATATTGAGCAAAGAAAAGTTGCATTACATTTTGTTTGCGAAATGAAATTTCGGGTGCAAAAATATTAAGGATGTTGCAGAACGCCTTCGGGAACCATGCTTTGTCGGAAAAGAATCTTTACAAATGGTAAAACAGTTCAAAGAATGTCGTGAAGGTGTTGAAGGTCATGTTGACAGTTTTCATCGATTATCGTGGTGTTGTCCATTCAGAATTCCTTCCACCCGGCCAAACGGTCAACAAAGAGTATTATTTGAGTGTTATGCGTCGTTTGCGTTAAGCTATTTGCAAGAAGAGGCCAGTATTGTGGGCAGACAATTCTTGGTATTTGCACCACGATAATGCACCTTCTCACACTGCACTCGTTCTTGTGACTTTTTCGCCAAAAATTCGATCCATATCGTTCCACAACCACCGTATTCGTCTGATTTAGCACCGTTTAACTTCTGGCTGTTCCCGAAACTCAAAAGACCACTGCGGGGAATCATTTTGAGATGATAGAAGAGATAAAACGTGAATTGCTTCGCGCTCTGAAGACTATCCCGGAAGGCGACTTTAATTCTTGTTTCGAAAATTCGAAAATACGTTGGCATAAGTGTATTCTGTACTTCTGGGAGGAGATTACTTTGAAGGCGACGAAATAGATTTGGAAGAATTAATAAATATTTTTTGAAATAAATCAAAACTGGCTTTACTTTTTGGACACAGTAGTATATAGCGACAAATCACTAATTTAATCTACCGCAATATATCCTATGTGTAGAAACAGCACGGCTTGTATAAACATTTGTGTTGGTTTTGATTAACCCCAGCTTCGCTAATTATTCTATTTAGTGCCATAATGCATATCGTTTTTTTTTTTAAGAGTAATGCCTTGGTCAAAATCATAATAATTACGATTTGTAATGGCTTTTGGTATTGAAAAAAAACCTGACCAAAATCTATCAGTATTTCCCCGTTCGAGACCATAGTTTTCTACCTTGAGATCGTGTGTTTGGAGTAATCAAGAGAAATTTAAAGAAAATTGACAGAAGTTATTTGCCAGAAGAATATACTACAAAAATCAATACAAATATTTTATCAGATAATGATCAAATATTAAACTTTAAGGATTGGTGGCCTAATTTTTTCAAAAAGCAGGTAATTGCTGTTCAATCAAAAAGCAGAAAAGCAAAAAAAAATCAAATTTAAAGTTTCGGAATTTTCAAATTTTGTAATGACAAGGGACGGAAATTTATTGATAGTTTGGAAAGTTTTACGTTTAAACTACTACATACGGTTTAATACTACCGAGGTAAGATTACCTTCTCAAAGAGCGTTTGATGCTGTAAACGTAATAAATATTTAAAAAATATGTGACCTGCAAAAAGTCATAAAGTTTATACCTGCTCAGTGTCTGTACTTTTACGACGAAATTATGGAATGGAATATAATAGTGAAGACAGTGACTTCTGAAGTCTTTAAAATATATACTTTTACTTTTTTAAGGTTTTGTTATTTGTTTTAATCCTAGTGAAATTTAATAAATGAGCATATCAGCTGAAATAATTGGCAAATAACCCCAAATTTCAACTTACAATTTCATAGCGACTCACATTTTCATCAACAAACTAAAATTCCCTCCTAAACTTTTTTTTACTGACAATATAAAGTATTTTTTATTTCCTGAATAATTTGAAAAAGGGCTCATCCTTTCAAGAATAAACGATTCAATTGTAATGTTACAACAAGCCAATTAGCAAAACTATAAATGACGATAAACTACGAACTACAGTTTCTTATAAATTTAAAATAGAAATTGGTTGTACCAAATAGAAATAGATAAAGGAATTAGTGCAACTTACAGAAGGCATTTACTGGGCCCTTGTAAATATATTTTGGCCGAACATACAGTAATAAACAAATTTTTATTTGGTTTAGGGCTCTTTTTTATTTCTTTTTATCCAAATTTTCCAAAATTTCTCCAAATTTTCTGTTAATCTCTTTAGTCGTTACCTCTTTGTGTATCAAAGTCGATAGCCAAATTGTCAAAAATATTATTAGTCAAAATTGGAGAAATATAAAGAAAAATGCTAAATCAAAATTAACTAAAATACAATTGTTTACGGCTTTAGATATAGTTTTGAACAATTCTGATTTTTCATTTGATACAAAATTTATAAACAAATTTTTGGCTCACCAATAAGTCCTATCATAGCAAATTTGGTAATGGAAAATTTGTAAAATTCGGTTCTAAATTCTTTAGATTTTCAACCATTGTTTTACTTCAGATACGACTACCGATAATTACGGACCGATAATTACGGCAATACCAATAAATAAAATTGATTCATTTTTGGAAAAATTTAATTCGGAAAACGACAGAATAAAATTTACCTTAGAAGTAGATAATAAAATTTCATTTTTGGACATTCTGCTGATCCATGAACCAAATGGCAAAATTTCGTGTGATTGGTACCATAAAAATACTTGGTCTGGCAGATATTTAAATTTTCATTCTTGGCTTCCCAACAATTATAAAATTAACACCATTAAAATTCTGACCCAAAAAAAAAACTCTGAAACTTTTCGATACTAAATTTGACAATAAAAATTTAAAATTCTTTTCAAAAATTATAACCTTAAAATTATAGAACGTGTAGCCAAAAGCTTAAACAACAACTTGTTTTTTTTAAATTAAAGATAACACACCTTTAAAGAAACAATCAAACGTTGTTTATCAGGTGCAATGTAGTTGCAACGCTACCTACACAGGACAGACGATACAATTTCTAGAAAAAAGATTTTACCAACACAAAAGTGACATAAATAAAGATCAAAATTTAAGCATTAGTGCACTTACGCGACATCTGAAAAATACAAACCATCAAATCAGTTTAGATAACATAAAAATTCTCGAGAAACAAAAAAATTTTAGAAAAAGATCGATTTTGGAAATGCTACAAATTAAATCAATGTCGTTGAAGATTATGCTTATATTGGCAACTCATAAAATCTGTTCATCTAAATTGTTTTTTGCCTCATGCAACTTTATTTTTATTCAAATGTACAACTTTTTTACATGAAAGCGCCTTACCAAGGTTTTTTTTTCGAAAATTACATAGCTGTGCGTTTCCATGAAAAGTCAGTTTTAATAAAAATTTGTGATTGATTTATTTTTTGATTTATGTATAAAAGAAAGAATTTTTTGTTATAATTTTCATTACGCTTTTGAAAATGAATTCGAATAGGGTTCGAAAGCTAAAGCTTTAATTAGTTTAAAAGAAATAAAAAAGAGCCCTAAACCAAATATTGGCTCATAAAAATAAAAAACTAATTTATATACCGTAATAAGTTTATAGAAATACATATTATGTGACGTATATTTGGTCTCGAAGATATTAAAAGCTTAAGTGGCGCATTTCTCCTTCAGCTCTTGTGCAGGTTCATCAACTATGAAACTGTCAAATTGAATATTTATTTTTGTTATTGTAATCTGTAAATACATTTTTTTTAATGCAGTAAAGATTCATTTTTCTAAGTAAAATGACCCGTGCTGATTAGGGTTAACCACATTTCATAAACATAGGTTCTTTTGTTGTCACAACACAATTATTTCCGTTCTACTATTTTAGACATTAATTCATACATATAGGTATTACATTCTCACGTCAGTTTGTATTGTTTTAAATATCCAAGATCAATGTCGTACAATGACATGAAAGCAGAATGAAATATTTTACCACAAACAATAACAGCTTTTGTTTATATGTATATACCTAACACTTTTAGAAAACAGAAGAAACGATGACAAGGATTGAGGTAGCTCAATTACAATTTTTCCTTTTTAGATTTATTTACACGTATCACGTGTTATTAAAATGTACAGACATTATGCAAATATACATATTTCCGCATAACTGTTCAATGCAACACAAAGTATACTTTAAAATTGATATAAATAAAACAAGTTTCAAAATTAAATATTTTAATTAAATTAAATTAATTATTCTGCTTTATATTCCAATGAAAACATTTCTTACATTGTTATTATAAGAAAAGTTGCAACTGATTTAATTATATTCAAAATAATTTATGCACCAAGTTTTTGGTTTATAATTATTTTTGCAACGTGGAAAAATTAAAAAAAATGAATGATTGATAGCCTTCATTGACACACTGCGATTTAATAGATCAGATTTAGTGAACTTTTCGAGTTTAGCCTTAGTGTGTCAACCCTAATAAATGCTAATCGCGTTTTGTTTCGTAGAGTACTTGAACCATTTTAGCTAAATCGGATTTATTAAACCGCAGTCTGGCAACGCTTCTAGGCTTAAACGTCGACGAACGAATGTTTTATGTGTTTCCCTGAAAAATAAATAAATATAAATTATGAAAGTAAGAAAACTAAACTCGACGCTTCCGGAGCGGTTTATTAAAAGAATCTGTACAATATAATGAAAAAGAAGCGAAAGAGAATTGAGAGAGTCAGAAGATGAGATGGACATAAACGACAATATCGTCATCTCAAATGAAGACGGAGGGTTATGTAGTCAAATAAAAGTTGACGAGACAGAGGACAAAGGAAAAAAAGAAGAGTTGAGATGGAGGAAGCTCTGAAAATACCAGCACATATATGCGGAAAATTTAATAAATCGCCCACTGACGTCGTGCCAGACACTACAATTCAACAAAAGAGAAAAACTGAAAAAGTACCTCCAATAATCCTCAAAAAATTGGCGGTAAATAAAATTCCAATTTTCAGAGCAACCATTGACAAACATGAAGAAAAAGCCATGCTCAGATTCACCACAAACAACGGGAAACAGATAAATGTTACTATTTACAAATTGGAAAAAGAAAATCTGGAATTTTAGACGTATATACAAGAAAAAACCAGAAATCAAAATTAATGAGCCTTCGCGGAATCTACCAAGGCATCGTAGCAGAAGAAATAAAAGAGGATCTACTTACAAAACGTTTAGATATATTAAGCATCTACACAATGAGCAGAACAACAACTGAGGCAAACGGTGAAGAAATTAAACTACAGAGTTTTACAGTGAATTTCGAACCAACAACATAGACGGCATACATTAAAATGGTTCAGGGATGCTGCAATCATAAAATAAACTGGGAGGTAAAAAAGAAATAAACTGGTTCACAGCGTAGGAAATGCCAGGCGTTTGGCCATGCAGCATGCAGATGCAACATGAGGTACACTTGCATGGAATGCTCATCAAACAGACACGAACCAGGCAACTGCCCCAGGAATATAGATATAGAAATTTCGGTATAATGTAGGAATTGTGGAGGCAACCATCAGGCACCATGTGGTAGAGTGTTGAACTCAAACCATATCAGAACGGTTGTTTCTTTTGCTGCCTCTCTGCGCCAAAGTCTGCTGAGCCTTAGCTCAGCAGCTGTTAGTCGGGCAACGTAATCGTGGCGGGGCGCTAAATTTCAAAAATGCTGACTGACTAGGGTATAGGCATTATATGCACTCTATGCTAGAGGCGGTCACAGGCGAAATTGAAGCAAGGGTATCTCTACTAACTCAAAGGATGAGAACTGGCATAACAAGAAATGTACCTCGGTTTGGACCTAGGCGCTGGGCGAAAGCGATTTCAAAGGATATTGTGAAATGATCAAAGCAAGAAATCGTAAGATACCCTTGCTTTATATCTCAACACTGATAAAAAGAATGACCAGGGACACACAGGATCAGATACGATTGCACTATTAGGCTCTGTTCAGGAAAGTTAGGTAATATCGAGCCAGACAGAGCAAATTTATTTAAATGTATCAACATCCTGAAATCAGCTAGGAAGACAAACCTAGTATTGGAGGGTGAAGGGGACCCAATTATTGAGCCACAGACGATTTCAGATAGGTTGGCAGACCATTACGAAAAAATTTTCACCATAAAAATCAGCCGTTACAGCATAGCTGCGAGGATGAATTGAGGGACTTTGCGTTAATGAAAGTATCCCGTAAAACGAAATTGCCACTGACGTAGACGAGGTTGGGACATTGATCTCCCGGCTCAAAACCAAAAAAGTGCCTGGGGTTGAGGGGGTTTCAAATTGAGCCATAAACAATCTACCACTCTCAGGCATCAGGCAACTAGTGCTAATAATAAATGCCATGATTGAGTACGCTCACTTTCCAATCACTATGAAATAATCAAAAACGATAGTCTTGTAAAAATCTGGAAAGGCCGGAAAATCCAGACCTATTAGTTTACTATGTGATATGAGCATGCTAGCAGAATGAGGAACACCAAACGAGATAATTTTTAACCAAAATAACCTCACGAATCCCGAAGAAATCCAAACTCAAGCAAATAACATTTTCAGCACAGCAACTAACAATCTAGAATTGGCTAAAAAGAAAATAGAGAAACAACATAAAAGTAAAGAGGAACCCCCAAAATTAGTAGATAATCAAATAGTTTTTGTAAAACCAAACATAAGAAATAAAATTCAGCCTAGAGGTGTTAAAACACAAATAAAAGACGTCAATTTTAAAACATTTAAAACTAACAGAAATATAAAGAGGAATAAAAATAAGATAAAAAGAATGAAGGAAATATAAAATCTAATAATCTTTTCATATCTCGTTTCAGAATAATATTTTTCTACGATAGTGCAGTAACCTATACTTTCGATGATGATTTTTGAATTTAAATTATATAAGAAAAGGAGCCTTTGCGTCGTATACTAAAATCGTGTGGAAATATTCTCATTACACAACGATTTCTAATTATTGCTACACGATTTGTGAAAACCCAAATGTTTTAATGGTTTAATAAATTTGTGTTGATCCGTACAAGTTTGTAATTTTTTATGTTTCTACTTATTTATAAATGTTACAGGGCTATTGAATCGTAGAAAAAATAACGTGTATAACTCGTGTGAAAATGAGTCATTGCAATACTCAAGTGATTGCAGCCCTCGCTATCGCTCAGGCTGCAAATTTCACTTTCGTATTGCAATGACTCGTTTTCTTCACTTGTTATACAATATACTATTATAACACTAAGATTTTTAATTTTAATCACCTCAATTCAATATTGTAAAAATCAAAAATGAGGAACAAATATTTTTAACAATAGCAAATAAATGTAAAATAAAAAAAATTCATCCTATAAATCTAACAAATTTAGAGTATACAGTAGAGTCAATTGATAAATTTATTGTTAGCAAAGTAGATGACAAATTAGAACTATATAATATTATTAAGCAAAAATGTAAAGAATTGCATAACAATATCTTTCAAATAAAACCAACGAAACGGTTCAGGAGAAAAAGGTGGGATACATTGGGTACTGCATTGAAATGGCTAATGCTCACAGAGATTGAAGTAATGGCGATAATTATCAATATCGACACCTTAAAAAACGTTTTAGAAGACATACAAGACCCGATTGTTAGAACAAAAATTGAGTTGCCTGGTCATAAAATTTTGTCTCTAAAAAAAATAATCTCGGTAAAAGAACTATTGGTCAATCAAGGGGCCCACATTACCTTACCAGATGAAGCATTACAATACGTAATTCCCAAAATAGCAGTAAATGATGAAATACTTTTATACATAATAGAGGTACCAATATTCGAAGACACAAATTCAACAGCCGTTATGGTGGTCCCTCAACACTAGATGATATAATATTAGGTTGTTCAGAAATTAATGCAGGTTTTCAATCATTTTGTCTAAAACGACATATCTCAGTTTAGAATAAATTTTATCAATCGAAATAAGAACCATTAGAATCTACACATTGTTGCCAACAAGATACAATTTTATTAATTCCAGTTGCATACAATTCTGAAGTTCTGGAAGCGGCGAATCCTTCGAAGGCATTTTTGGCGGCTGTTTGATCATTGAAGATTTTTCCTTGCAAGAAGTATTCAAGATGCTTGACAAAGTGATAGTCGGTTGGCGAGAGGTCTGCTGAGTATGGTGGATGAGGCAGATCTTCGTAGCCCAGTTGGTTCAACTTCTGCAGCGTCGGCTGTGCAACGTGTGGTCAGTGCAGAAGAATTGGGCCCTATCTATTAACTAATGCTGGACGCAGACGTTTCAGTTCTTTACGCATCCTATCAATTTGTTGACAATATTTTTCTACTGTGATAGTTTCGTCAGGATTTAAGAAGCTCTAGTGGATAATTCCGACTAACGACCACCAAACAGTCACCATAGTCTTTTTTGATGCAGCTCAGGTTTGGATAAATGTTTAAGGCTTCGCTTCGGTCCAACCACTGCGCTAAAGGTCATCAGTTGTCGTATAAAACCCACTTTTCATCGCACGCCATAATGCGATCGACAAATAGTTCGTTTTTTGTTGTGCAAAAGAAATGAAGAGCAGACTTCATAGGCGTTTTTTTTGGTTTTCGTTCAATTCGTGTGGCCCCCATTGGTCGAGCTTCTTCGACTTTCCAATTCGGCTCAAATGTTCCGAAATTAATCCAATACTTACGCCTAGCTCCCCTGTAAGTTCTCGAATAGACATGCATGGATTTGCTTCCACCAAAGCATTCAATTCAGCATCGTCAATAGCAGAAGAAAGTTCGCGACCTTTCCCATCTTCAAGGCTGAATTCAGCACGACGAAATTTTTGAAACCAACATTATATTGTGCATTCGTTAACACTTCCTTGGCGTTCAAACTTCATTGATGTTTCGACCCGTTTGTGCTGCACTGGGGCCAAGTTTAAATTCATACAAGTAAATTTGGTGAAATTCTAGTTTTGACATCTTTACTTCAAAGGTCCAAAAATAGACAAAAATACAATTAAGATTAAAAATAGATTATATGGTAAGAAAGAGCATAAACTAAGCTTTAAAATGACGTATAATGTTACACCCTTTGCGTAATTTTTTATTGTTAAAAAACTGTTCAAACAAATAAAATCATAAAACCTGCATTAATTTCTGAACAACCTAATAATAACGGACTATCCAAAACATTTAATCAAGTCAAGTCGGAAACTATTCGAATCATTGAATTATAAAAGTTTTGTGCAAAAACATTCTGATATAAAGACATTTGAAGATAACTGCATCCAACCACTGATAATGGGAACCAAGAGCCATTGCGACGTCATGCCGAAGCCAGAGACAACTATGCATCTCAACGCAGTAGATAAACTCTTGATAGATAAGGCTAAGAACGAAGTATTATCATCGAACTGTAGACCCAGCAACCGTACACTAACGGGTAATTTCATCATAACATTCTGGAATTGTACGGTAACATTCAACAATAGACAATTCAAAATCAGGAGCGAGATGCAAGAAATCCAGGGAGCTCTTCACAATCTTCAAGCAACCCGCAATCTAATCACATCTCTAAACATTAGCTTAATTAATAAAGAAAACATCAAAAACAGAGAACAAATAACACACATGTCGCTCAAACAAGAAGATCAGCAAAATTGGATTTGGACCCTATCGAGAGAGGGAATTCATCTTCTTTCATCTTTCAGTATCCTATTATTATGCATCTACACCAGGCTACACTAAAATAACACAAAGGTGAAAATAACCGGGACAAACAGTTCATGTTCAAAATCAATTAAAGAGGACCACATTAAGTAATGCTCAAATCTCCTTGAGAAACTTGGTATTAAATCAAAGGACGTGGACGCCCGTTATAACATCGTAAAGTTAATAATTGTACGCGTGCGGCTTACACGAGCAACTTAATAAAATCAACATATTCCGACAAATAACGATTATTGAACCCGGTTGGTAATTTGAGCTTATATAAAAACAAATATGCAATTTTTAATTTAGTAAGAAATTAAGAAATGATTTATTAGCATTTTCGAAAATTATAAAAAGAAAAGGTAGTTAATTAGTTTTAGTTTTTCAGTTGGAAATGTGATGTAAAACGTAAAATATTAAAGTGAAGAATAAATAAAATTTAAAATTAATTTTTTTTTATATTCATTATATCGCACAACTCATAATTATATGAGCCGTTTAGTTTGAAAGTGGAATAAGTCAATGTTTTGTTGAAACAAGATAATGAAAAAATAGAAAAACAATAAATGAAAAAACATATGGGATTCTGAATTTTCTTGTTTTTTGCACATGTGTTAGGGATTCATTTTTTTTGTTTTGTCAATAAATTATTTACCGTTAGAAAGATTATACTGTCATTTATCTATTGTTAGCATTAACTTAATTTTTTGAAAAAGTGACTTATTCCACTTTCAAAATAAACGGCTCATATATTAACAATTAAAAATATAAAAAACTTTATATTTTGTAATTATTATTTTGAAATTGTATTACTATTCCTTGCTGTGATAATATTTTATTTTTAGTTATTATAAAAATTAATTTGGGAGATAACTCCTTCTTTAGTTTATAAATAATACTATACATCGTAGAATAGTATTATATATAAACTGAAGGAGTTATCTACGAAATACATTTTTTTATAATAACTAAAAATAAAATATTATCACAATAAGGAATAGCAATAAAATTTCAAAATAATAATTACAAAATATAAAGTTTTTTATATTTTTAATTGTTAATATATACCTGTGATAAAAGACACAAAAACATGTGATATAATGGATATCCAAAACCCAAATATATGTTATATGTATATCAATTCATTTCACAAAACCGGAATCTACATACTGGTTAGAAAAATATCAACAATAAACTTATGTCAAATTGAATTATCAAAATCAAAACCAGCTAAGTACTTGTTGAAACATCCCTTGAAGGGGTTATAGAAAAGTGCTGAATTCAGGATGCGAGATGGATCTCTAGAGTCTCTTAATCGAGACTAAAAAAACTGTGTTCAAATACTCCTTACTCGCAATTCCTATTCGTTGCTACTTTCATTGTTTATTTGCTTCCGTAGTTGTGAAAGGCGTACTTCACGATCAGGTTCCTTTTCAGATTCTATGATCAGTCTATTTCCTTGCCTGTACTCAAACGCATGTCTCTCACGTTCTAGCCGGAAAAGCCTATTTTAGCGCCAACGAATCTCATGCTTCGTAGTGTTCGCCGTTAGCCATATTTTAGTGCGCTCAGAATCTCTTATTCGAGCGATTTCGATTTCTTTCTTAGCCGCCCCTAACGTTGTTCAGATGTTTCAGAATATCTCAAAGCCAAGGGCTCTTCGAACTTCTGCAGAGTTATGGGATAAAGTAGATCTTTCATTTTGGCAGAGAGGTAATATAAAAGTAAATATATCGGTATCAATATCAAGGTACTTGCTAAAAGGTAGAATAAAATAATCAGCAATATAATACAACAATAATAGCTACAGATCTGGAATTCAGTGGATAAAACTTAAAACTGTGTAAAGATATACACCCTGCGCCATTGAAATGTTCGGTTTGAATTTTTTAAGTAAATTTTGGAAATCCACCGTTTGCTTCAAAAGTAGATGGCAAAAATGATAGATTCTGATTATCAAAACAATTTTTACACTATTCCGTTTCCGAATATATTCAAATAAAAAGAACGGTAATCCGACATTTTAGACCTACATAACGTCGGATAAGGAATGTTACCGCTCTACCTCGTAACAATTTGGTAGGTCTTTACAGTGTTTTTAACAAAGTTTTTTAAATTGAAAAATAGTTTTTTGTTCACAATGGTAATTTTTATTCAAAAAAAGAATTAACAGACATAAAATAATTCATCTCAACCAAAATATTTTGAGAGAAATTGAACTTTTTAAAATCAATGATTAATAACCCAGCCCTTGGCTTTTATGATGGCCTTAAACCCGATCAGCATTGAATTCTAAAGTTTTGTTAAATAATATATTGTTATTTCTTCAAACCAGACTTTTTCTATAAGTTTTTTCCGCTTTTTGGCACTTTTCAGCTTGTAATTTGTAATCTTCTTTCCCATGAAGGACCAAATATTTTCAACAATATTGAGGTTAGGACTATTTCCTGTCCAGGGTAACAACTCAATCACCAAGCTATTTTTAAATTCGGCTACCTAAACAAAATAGACATTAAAATTAAGCATTCTTACTTCACAAATAACATGAATAACTCGCGAAGAGTAATCGTACTGGAAGAGTGGAATACCGATGTATTGAGTCGGGTCCTCAATAGTCATGATTCAGGTTTCGATAATTTTTTTATATTTTCCTCCGCTTTCTGAACTATCCAGAAGGCTTAGTGATCAAACTCCAAAGGCTGTTATGGCTCTCCAGGCCATAACATATGGTGAATTTTTCACTGTCGGCGAAATACATTCTGTTAAATACCGTTTGCCTTTTCGTCGCCGAACCCTTGTCCTTACATCGGGTCCAAAGATATTGAATTTGGATTTATCCGAGAATATGAACCAACGTCAGTCCCTGGGCATTCAGTTTTTTCATTCTATTGCCAATTTGAGGCTTGCAGCTGCCATTTTTGCTGTCAGTAATGATTTTCTCGCAGGTCGACAAGCATATAAACCAAGTTCCTTTTAATAGTATGAACTGAAATAGTGTCGGTTGTTGCTATTAGAAGCTAACTTCTCAGCTCCAAAGCCGTAGCAAACCTTTGCTTAAGATCTAAATATCTGGAATTCGATTTGTTGAAACAGAAGTTCTCCTCTTTGCATCAGAGCCAAATTATCGTTTGATTTTCGGAATAGTGCCTTAAAAACTTTCTAAGTGCTGTTTGCTTACACTAAATTACTCTTGCAATTTGTGAATGTGTGTATTTTTTGCCTTTGCTTGCAAAATTTTGGCTTTTTCGTTAGCATTTAATTTAGAGCGACACTTTGTAAAATTAACTCGTTGACTACTTAATTGAAACCGAATGAATATTTCACCCTTAGTTTGGTTTTAAATACCTAATAAGGCGTGAAATATGCTGAAAAATAAAAAAACAAAAAAAAAAAATAGCGAATGAGGTAAAAACTAGGAGAGAATTGCAGGAAATAGTAAATAATCGAAATCGAACATTTCAATGGCGCAGGGTGTATGTAAATAGTTTAAGCGAAAGAAAATACACTGCTCGTCAAAAAATTCCGGACACTACATTTTATTAGTACATTTTTGTGTTTACGGTAACTATTCGCATTATTCGAGTTATGGTTGTTCGAAATAATATAATATGCGCCAAAAGCTACTAACGGAATAAGTTTTTGTTTAATAAAAGTGACCACAGGATCAAAACAAATGAAATAACAAAATTACCAAAAAGGGGATATTGATATATCTTCATCTTTATTTAAATAAAAACCAAAAATCAATCTAAGCGGTCGGTACTCTAATATCGAGTATTTCCTCCACGAGCTCTGATCACATCTAGCATCCTTCTTGACATACTGTACACTAGGTTTGCAACGTACTCCTGAGGTATTATTTCCCATTCTTCCTGCAGAGGTGACTGAAGGTGATCCAAGGTTTCTGGAACGACTTCTCTTTGCCTTAAACAATGCCCTAGCATGTCCCATACGTGCTCAATGGGATTAAGGTCAGGGCTGCGAGCGGGTCAAACAATTCGATCAATTCCCACCTCATCCAAATAATTGCTGACAACGTTTGCAACGTGGGGTCTGGCGTTGTCATGCATTAATTTAAAATGCCGTCCAATAAATGGGGCGTATGGAACCACAAAATCTTGTAGATAGTCCACGATATACCGTTCGGCAGTTATGGTGCCGTCGCGTAGAAACACAAGGTCCGTCGTACGGGCATCTATAGAAATGCCTGCCCACACCATTAGTGAGCGGCCATGAAATGGGACTCTTGGGGATATGGCACATTGCGCATATCGCTCTCCAGATCTCCGCCTTACTCTATCACGTCCATCCGGTGATCGCAGACTGAACCTTGATTCATCAGTGAACAACACGGAATCCATTCGTCCGTAGTCCAACTAATGTGGTTACGGGCAAAAGTCAAACGGTTTTTTCGATGGGCTGCGAGAAGCTCTGGCCCTGTAGCAGCCCTCCTAGACTGCAACCCATTTTCGTTTAATCTTCGCGATGCTGTACTGATTGAAATATTGACACCACGTACCTGTGCTAATCGACCAGCGATGATTCTAGCTGTTTGGAAACGATCTCGCAGTACCATTGATACCATAAATCGATCATCCCGCTCGTTTGTTGCTCGTTTACGACCTGATCCAACCATTCGCTGATACTGACCAGTTTCACGATACCGTTTAATAGCGTCTTGAACGGTTCTTCGTGGGAAATTTAGGTGTGCAGCAATATAACGCACGCTACGGCCATCCTTCCTCAAAGCGATTACTTTTGCGACATTTTCTGGTCTCATAATTAGGAATAATAATTACTAAGCACTGTTTACATAAACTGTAATAATAATACTAACAATAAATGCTACTTTTAACGTTTGAAAACAATTGATTGATGCTCATTTATTTAGAAACGTAACAATCCAAATTTTAAATATTTTTCATTTATTTTTCGTTGTTGCTAGGATTGAATTTAAAATAAAAAAAATATGGTTTCTGTTACACATATTTTTCGGTTATGTACTGTTTAATATGACAGTGCTTTTAAACAATGCGCATATGCTCTATAGAAATTGAAGATTTATGAAGAAATTTAAGTGTCCGGAATTTTTTGACGAGCAGTGTATAAAGAATAAACTTATACGTTAACGCATTTTATGTAAAAAATATTTAAGCTGTGGATATAGCAAGTGTATCGAGCGAAATTAGTTTTGCAAATGATTTCTAGTTTTGTTCGCGCGCTCGTTTCATACTTTTTTTATTTTCCACAGAAATTTTTGTTTTGTTACTAGACTGTTTGTTTTTTTCACAGCAATCTTGTTTCGTCATTTGTTTGATTTATTTGTCTTTTTCATAGCCTCGTTGATCAATAATGAAACTAATCTGATTTTTCAACTAAAACTTGCTGTATCTCAAAACTATTCAAGTTAGAAAAATTCTATTTAACAATTTTTGTGGAACATAATAAGCGCTTTAATATCTTAATACATACATATACGATATACATTTCTCCTAAAATCTACTGTGATTTTTCACTACCCCAAGTTTCAACCGCCGTGCTTTTTCTATTTCCTGACATCTAAAAATAACGTCAGAAAACAATTTCGCGTTATTCTATCTGACGCCCCAAAGGTTGTGATTGTCGTCAATTTTATAAAAATTTGCTTTTTTTTTCCCAAAAAGTATTAACCCTTTAATGCATGATTTTTTCTTTTTAATTGTAATAGTTTTTTTCTTATAAAGATGCATTTGGCTGAAACGAATTTCAAAGTAAAAATGGTTGGAAGCAGCTAGTTTTCCCGGAAAATTGATTTTATGACATGATGCCTATTTGTATCATTATGCAGTTGTAGTATAAAATTTAAATATTTTTCCATTTATAAGAAGTTGTATTGGATTTATTAACACATTTAATAAATTCATGTGGTTAATTATAAGCAAATCGATAAATAAATAATGAATTTAGAATTTTTCAAAAATACAAGAAATTTCAGTGATAATTTTTGATACACTAATATTTTAATTCAGTTGTCTACTTAATTTCCAGTAATCATTCGTACACAAGAAAAAGTTGAATATAAAAACAGTATTACGCATTTCTCATGTCTTAATAGCATAATCAGGAAGGTACTAAAATAAACCATCGCTTTTTTATTTTCTCTCTTTAAACTGAAATAAAATTTCCCCACCTCGGGACACAACATTGTACAGGCAGAACCGATCATCGTGCGTTGCTGCACTATACTAAAGAAAATCAACCAAAATATTTTGTTTTCTTACATTTTGTTTTGGTTATTATTTTTTATTTTAATTTTAGTCTCTCTCGCGAAAAATTTAAAAAAACTGTGAAATGGTGTTGAATGAAAATATGCAAAATATTAACTAATATTAATTTTTTTTTCGCCCAATATTATAATTACATATTAGAGTTTACTGTCAACGGAATCGAAAATCATTTTTGGCCGTATTTAAAAAGTTATTCAATACGAAACGCAAAATGGGCAAAAAAAAAATTTTTTTTTCATACAACTTTTAACGATTTGTATGGAAATATTTTTGTTTGTTATCCTATAACACATACATAGGTAGCGTTTTACTAAAACGGCCTTTAATACATAGGCATTGTAAAAATAAAAAAAAGGAATAAAAAGAAGAAAATTAGGTCGAACCTCCCTAAATAAACTACGACTAAATAATTGGTATTCGGTTACAAGAATTTTTTTTTTGAATTGTTTATTGTAATTTCGATTTTGTGTAAGTCGTGATTGTGGGGCAACCTAGGTGATATTGTTAAAAAGGCAAACCTAAAGCGAGAGAAAATAAGAAAGGGGGGCATTTTTTTCATTTTTTAAATTGAAATTTCACGTGTTGGTTTTTGTCTGTGGTATTATCCTGGGAAGACATTCCTAAACCTTTTGGTAATTGGGAAGAAATACAAAAAAAGGGACTGAATTGGTGTCGCCTTCCGAGTGATAAACAACCAAAAAGGAAAAAAAAAACTGGTTAGACAAAATAAGCAAACAACTGAATTCATGGGTAGGGGACTGAAGCGGGGTTACCCACCTCTCAAACTGAAGGCGGCAACCGTAAGTAATTCACGGACTGAAGTGGTGTTCGGTCATCAATAACAGATAAGTACCCTTAAATTATAAAATACAAAAAAATAAAAAAAAACCAAAACCAAAATTTTATAAATATTTATCAAGAACATTAGGGGGGGGGGGGATCCAAAAATTAATATCAATTATTAATTTACCCAGTTTTGTAAAAACAATTAAAAATTTCTTTTTATATTTTTTTTTCTAAGCTGCCAGAAGTTTAAGAGACAAAAACATATGTAGCTGGAGAGGTTTGGCTAACATTTTTTTTTTGTGATTAATATTAATTCTAGTATACTATGATTTGTTAAACGTAAAGAGCGGGTGGCAGTTGTGAGAACGGGCAAACTCGAATCTTCAATTATTGTTACCAGCAAGAGCGTTACGTCACAACCACCACCATTTCGATGGTTTCCTTCCCGAACCGAGCTGCCGTTAATAAAGGCTCTAAGTGGTAGACAAGCAGGTAACAAATTGTTGGAAGCAGAGTGCTTTGAAACGAACATTTTTGATCACTGCTCTGTTCCATCATGCGGTAGGGTTAGGATACACTTAGCCTATGTTCGTAGTGAAAGTTTCGTATAATAGTCGTAGTGAAAGTTTCATCAAAATCGATTCAGTGATTCTGAAATTTATCGCGGGCGTACATAAATGTATCACAACCAGTGTTTAAATTCATTTTTTCGTTCCCTTCTTTTATCTTTTTTTACTCTCTTTGGGAAAGAAAACAAAAAATAATTTTGTTTGTTTCTTTCCCCGTAAACGAAATCGAAAAAAGTAAAATATCTCTCCTCATATAAAACACAAAAGATAGGAGAGGAGAGATATTTTATTTTGTTGGATTTCGTTTCGGAGGAAAGAAACAAAACAAAATATTTTTTCTCTTCTTTGGCAAAAAGAGAATAAATAAAGGAACGAAATTTGAATTTAAACACTGATCACAACATACGCTAGTGTTTTATAGTATACGCTAGGGGGTATAAGCCCGTCCTTGGGGAATACCTCAAGATTAAAGGATTTTAAGCCTCAAGATTAACAGATTTTAAGGATTGTTTTACCTTAAATAGACCTTAAACCAAAGAGTAAGGGCTTATAAGGATGATTTTACATCACACAAAAAGCCTTACATATCGGCAAACAGCGGAAGCTGTAGTTTTCTTAAAAAAAAAAAAAAAATCAGGGTTGGGCTGTGTCTTCTATACGGCCGTAGGTATTTTGCGTGATAACGTTTATAAAATATTGAGAATTATTATTTTAAAAAGGCGCCGCTGATGACGTCTTTGCGATAATATTATGCGTGAGGCATGAAACCTAAGGAACAACTTAAAAAATCGTACATTTAAATTAAAGGTAATGCTTACAGTTGATGAGTAATTAATTACCCACGACCAAAGGAAAAATTTTGTGTCAACTTTCTGAACATGCGGTGTAAGACGTTGTAGAGGTTCATCCAATGCACCACTACAATTATTCCGGTTCAACCACAAGCTCGCCACACACATTGGGTGCCACCTGTTCAACACATTGGGCATGATGTCACATGACATCTAAACAACCAACTGCAGACCGGCTTGTCCGATCTGATTCTATAAATCCCAGGTTAGCTCGATTTTTCAAAACACGTGTTTGTGACGTCATGCAATTCTTTTTTACTTTTCGTTTTTTTATTTGTTGTTGTAATTTATATACGTATTGAGAATTGAGTGACGTCAAAAAAAAAAGATGGCCATTTGTTTACATATTTCGAGCTAACCTTTTGTTTTATTGAATCATGGGCTTGTCCAAAAACGAACGAAACACAAACGAACAACAAAACTACAATACACGACGATGAACATATCACAAAATAAAAATTAATTTTTCCATTTTAAAATTTTTAGTCTGCTCTCGATTTTCAACACGGCGAGATGCCGCTCACATCGCGCCGTGGCATAATAATAATAATAAATTAATAAAATGGCGTGAATATAAAAATACAGTTTGTAAAATAAAAAAGTTAAAATAAAATCATTAATTAAATATAATAGTTATATATTGAAATAAATAAAATTTATTTATTTGTGTACATTAACGTTATTACGTCAAAAAATTATAAATTGGAAAACAAAACTAAAACGCGTTGAAAGCACAATCGAACCGCAGACCTTAGCCGCTCTAGGCCAATACGTTACTACTAACCCAAGGTATATAGGAATAACGGTATGATATTGCGCATGTAGCATGTTATCTCGTTCTTATATTTTTACGTCACGTGCATGGTAATTTTTTGTAGTTTTATTTTATTCGTATTGTATTGTTTGAAAAAAAGCGGTAATAGAAAAAGGTTTTATAAAAAATAAGTTGTTTTTTAGTCAAATTAATTTACAAATGGTTGTTTGTGCGGTATTTAATTGCAATAGTAACCAGGGTTGTGGAGTCGGAGTCGGAGTCGGGAGTCGGAGTCGGGAGTTTGTCAAGTTTTAATCGATTTTTGCAGGAGTTGGAGTCGGAGTCGGATCGGACAAAATTGAGCCGACTCCGACTCCAAAAAACAAAAATAAACACTAATTCGTTTTATAACTTCATGCATGCGGAGGAATTATTTTGTTGTATATGAATGTATATAAAAACTATAACAGAAATGAGAAAACGTTACAATAAAATAGAAAGAAATAGAAAACTATTGCGCAGGGAATTAACATTTTTATATATAATAGATGATGTTCTACTGAAATATGTATTAACGTTAATACATAGTTTGCAATCCTCTGACACTTTGTTCCTTTCTCTCTATATTGTTTTAAATTTTATTTTGCGATAGAGCGAAATGAGAAAGAACACTTCAGATGTAATTATATTTCTGTTGAATTTGAATGGTGATGAAATTTTTAATCTAACCTGAGCAAGAAACAACAAATTTTCGCTATTAATTGCAGCTATTCTAACAAATTTTCGTTACTTCTGTAGGAGTCGGAGTCGGAGTCGGAGTCGGAGTCGACTTGTAAATATTTACCGGAGTCGGAGTCGGAGTCGGAGTCGGGTATTTTTTCCCCGACTCCACAACCCTGATAGTAACAATGACAAGAGATTAAAACGAAACGATAAGTCGCGTGATAATGAAAATATTCGATTCGTTCGATTTCCGAAAAACGTTTATTATTCTAAAATATGGATTCAAAAATGTTGTAGACGAGATAAATTGAACATTAAAACATCTTACATTTGTTCGAAACATTTTACTAATGATCAATATAAAAGAAATCTGCAACACGCATTGTTGAATTACTCCCCAAAAAATAGTAAAAAATTCGATGACATTTCTCGAGCCATCGCAATTTATGCTAGCGGGCCAAAAGCTTAACTTTTATTATTAAAAAATGGAGGTGTGGCCAACACACGACTTTCTTTTACGAACAGCGAATTTTGAAAAACTTTTATAATTCAAATTTCCCGCAAACTTAATTAAGATTGTTTTTATTATTTCATGTTTTCTGTAAATTGTATATTTTTGAAATATTTGCAAAATAAATTTTCTGTTTTACGGAATCTGGGAGCTGGGAACTGGGACCCCAAAATTTATGTAAAAAGTTTAAACATGAAGTTGCAGTTTGATTGCTTAAACCATTTGGACTACAAATTGACAGTCATATGTATATACCAACAGACACCACTTCAAAACTCAATTTTTTGAACTCATTAGTACACACGTAAAAGAAATAAAAGGTGATATTTATGAATTTAAATTTTTTCTTTTAATTTTTTGGAATTTGTATTAGTGATTTTTTGTAAATCTTATACTTTTTAAAATATGTGCAAAACACATTTTCGGGCCGAGAGTGGCCACTTCCGGTTGACCGATTTGGCAATTTAACATACATGTAGGCTAAATATTTTTATAACATACAGTACGTCACTGAAGTGTGCAAATTAATTATAATTAGCATAATTGGGCTAATACACACAATAATTAAAATGACAAATGCAAGAACTGCTGTAACTCCCTGTAAAAAAGTGTGGGGGGGGGGGCAGGAGTTGCGAAATATTTTTGCAATTATAAAACGATATATATACTTAAGTATTACAAGCCCTAATAAGTCGTTAAAAAAGTTAAGAAACATGAAAAAATGATCCACATTCAATTATGTAATATTTGCATTAAAAACCGGAAGTATGTCACTGTAGTGTGCAAATTAATTATAATTAGCATAATTAGGCTATATATACACATATATTTATGTGTTGGCAAAACAATATTTAATTTTTTTTTATAAAATTTTTAAATTTTTTTTAAATTTTTTTTTTAAATTTTTAATTTTAATTTTTTTTAATTTTTAATTTGTTTATTTTGATTTTTTTTTTGATTTTTGGAAACATTTTGTATTAGTAATTTTTTGTAAACCTTATACTTTTTAAGATATTTGCAAAACCAATTTTCTGGCCCAAGGGAGTGGCCACTTCCGGTGGACCGATTTGAAGTAAAATTCACTGGGACCTCCCAATTTATCCAAAAAGCTTAAATCTGAAGTTTCAGTTCGATTGGTTAAGCCATCTGGGCTGTAGAGTGGACACAGACTGACAGACAGACAGACGGACAGACAGACGGACTGACAGACAGACATCATTTCGAAACCCACTTTTTCGGACTCAGGGGACCTCAAAACAGATAAATCTTCAATAATCTCAAGGTCGAAAATTTTCATGATTACTATACTTTATTTTACTTACGTAAAAGAAAGTAAAAGGAAATATCCTTTTCCTGCTGTCTCAACCTTAAAACATTGGGCCTCAAAAATTGATATAAACCCTGGGTATCTGAACGTTGTATTCAAGTTAATGGAAAATGTTAATCTTTCTACTCATCAAAAGGTCTGTGTCTTGATGGCGGATGAAATGAAAATTGCAAAATCTTATGAATATGACCAGAAATCAGATACATTACTTGCTCCGACTAATTATGTCCAAGTTACAATGGTACGAGGCCTGTTTCAAAAATTGAAAACAGCCGGTGTTTTACAATTGTGTTGTGATATAAACCGTACTGGAAACAATAATTTTGAAATTATATAAAATTAAGTATGATGGTGTGGCCGTTGTAGCCGTTGTAGCCGATTTAGGAGGGGGTAACCAAGGGCTTTGGAATCAGTATGGGATAGGCGAGAACAAGCCTTATTTTGTTAATCCTTGTAATGCTAGTAATAGTAAGAAAATATGTATTTTGTGACACCCCTCACATGATAAAGCTTTTGAAGAATCACTTGGATTCGGCAATTTGGCTCAAGAACAATTTATTGCCAAAAGAACCACTTCATGAGCTGTTCGAAAACCAATCTAAAAGCGATTTGAAAATCGCAAGCCGATTAACATTAACTCATTTGACAGCCAAGGGTGTACAAAGACAAAAAGTAAAATTTGCAACCCAACTATTTTCGCACACTAATTCTTGTACTGTAATCCGACTGGGTAGGTAGTTTGGCTATTATAAAATCTAAACACTGGTATGAACTGGCTTTTGCCATTTCAAAAGGCATAATCAGAAGCATCAATGCAATAAAAATGCTATTCTTAGATCTAAAAGAAACATATAAAATTACTTACGTTCTGACATACCGATTAAACCAGGATGCCCCGGAAATGTGGTTTGGTATTATGCGGGCTAAAGGAGGTCTCTACGACAATCTAACCCACCGCGACTCCAAATCAAAATGCCGCTTATAATGGCCAGTCTTACTGAAATTGGGACAAGTCATAACTTCACATGGGCGGGTCAAGTGAGTGAAGGAAGTCTAAGAAAACCGAATATCCAATTCATCTAAACGCTCAAAAGGTTAGAGGACATATTTAATGAATTCAACTCTACATCTCTGAAAACTGGTAAAAATTACATAAAAACACTATTATCAATCCCCGAGAAAATTGAATTAAATTTAGAAATAAAGAAATTCGATTTTCGATGTAAAATGTTTTTTAGAAGAAGAATTTTAAATGCAAAGTTATTACAAAATATAAATATAAATTCAAAAAATAGAAAATTAAATAAAAACAATTAATTAAAATTTGAGAAAGACATTTTATTTCAATATTTTAAACGCATAATTGATTAATTGAATATAATATTTTTTATATTTTGAAACCAGCGATACCAAGAGCGATACACTTACATATAAACATAATAGTCATTTATAAATTTTACCATGCACGTGACGTACATATATGCGCAATGCGCACGAAAATAAAGCAAAGGAAAATCATACCATTATTTCTATATACCTTGCTACTAACGTAAGGAAATTTATTTAATTTTCATTGTTATATTGTTTCAAACATAGCATGCTACGAGCATGAAGTTTATGACAGGAAAACAATTTTTTACCCAAAAATTCTCATGGCTTACTACAATTCATAATAGTAGTAGTGTTCGCATACATTTAGGCGCATCAAAAACGCAAACCACGTATTTTATTGTGTAATTATAATTACTGTAGTAAATATAAAACGGAATATTTAATTTATAGTAAAATATTTGGTCATTAAGACGACGAAGACCTTTGCTGCTGTAGTCCAGCGCGTTACCACTACGCCACAATCAATCGCGCATTTAATTTGCATTGGTTAATTGTTCTATTATTTCAAAGCATTTTACAGTCTCCCTAGCTAAATATATACAGCACGGAAAAAAATAAATTGGTCCTCAGCTAAGAAAACGGACTTTTAATTCAAGAAAATATACTGTTTCTGATGAATGAATTTTTCTTCATTTCAAGAAACACAATTCTTACATGAAGAAAAACTCGAATGAAATAAGAAAATTTGCCTTTAAATCAAGAAAAAGTACATTTTCTTGAATTAAGAGTCCATTTTCTTAGCTGAGGACCAGTTTATTTTTTTCCGTGAGGGTGAGTTTTTAAAAAATGGCAGGCTTTTATCTCGAGAACGGACGAGAAGATTACTAATAATAAAATTTGTAAACGGTCGAGGGGGCATCGGATGGTGGATTTTAATGGGGAATAACTTAGTTTGGCACCACAACCTAAGATACCAAGATAGTATTATGTTAGTATATTCTCTATTAAAATTCATTATTTGCTGATTATTTCATATTATTTAGTAATTTATCCTTGAAGTAACATCCAAAAGCCATTCAAAAGGAGAGCCTGAAGTTCCTATCTGAATGTACAATTTTGCTCTCTTTCCGAATACGGGGTCAAAAACAAGAATTTCTATTTAAAAAATTCAATTTGACCTTCAAATGACCTTGAAGGTTGTAGTCAATGTCAAATTGAAAATCACCATCCGATGTCCCCCTCGACCCTTAACAATATTATTATTAGCAATTTTCTCCTATCTAGCAACGTTCTCGAGATAAAAGCCTGGCATTTTTTAAAAAAACTCATCCTGTATATTAATTAATAATTAATAATAGATAAAAGATTAAAAATAAATTTGCGATCCAAAAATTTGTGTGTTACAGTTATTACTACAGCAAAGTGTATCATGAGCGTCCGAATTTCTACAACTACATAGTATTTAACTAGTGAATGAGTGATTAACCAATATAATAAGTGAAATAAAGTGCTTCTGGTAACAGCGCAAAGTGTTGGGTATGTGCTGAATGTAATTTTATTTGCAAAATCCAGTAATAGAATCGAATTTATCCCACAAATAGCAATATTTCAGCATCAAGGAAAGTTATAGAAGTTGTATTTATAAAGGATACCGAATGATAATGAAATATCTTAACATTTAAGTTTTAATTAAATTAAACATCAATTTATAAATTGAATTTGCTTAATTGACAAAACAATTATCCAAAGCGTATTATACATATATCGTACAGCGTTGGCATAGCGTTTCCACAACGTTGTCTATAAATAAACGATTTTAATCCTTTCTTATAAATCTGATTGATTTATTCTGAAAATGTCGAATGTTATTTTGCTGTATTATTTTATTTTCTTCGAACTAATCAGTTTTGTACTATATTATACCGTATTCTATTATTATTCATTTCGAGATAAATTTATTATTATCTAACTCGTAGCTTATTTCAATTGAAATTACTTCTTTCATAAATTTTCTACAATTTTTTCTTAATAAGATTATGTGATGTACACATACTATACATATATAAAAAAAATCTAAAATGCATTAGCATGGTATTAGCCGGTAATTTTTTGGGTTGGCTGTCAAAGCAACAGCAAAAATTAACCAAATTTTGGTCTACTTTTTTTCGTGTATTTTCTTGTCAATTCGACTCTTGTGACAGGTATTAAAACTAAATATTTGGTTAAGATTTTTTTAACCACTAATTTTTTTTTTTTTTGGGTTAGCTAAACTATTTTTTGTTCTATCTAGTACGATTGTACTGTTTATTTTTGGTAAAAGCAACAACTAAAAGAAGCTTAAAGTTGTTTAGTTTTCCTCATCAAACACCAAGGCATTTCAAATTTAAATAAGCATGCGGCATCCTTCAAACATAAAAATAATGAAAAGCAAGCTATCACGAGCCAAACAATTTCCTCCTTTTATACTAAGCCAAACAGTGATCAAGAATTTGCAGTCTTGGCAACAGAGATTGGCTTTATCCACCATGGGGTTATGCATCATCACAGTTTCTTTTCACAAGAATGCGGAATTAAGTTAGCATGTACATAAGTCATTTTCTGTTTCAAGCTTAAGTCCGAAACTTCATTACGGCAGATCAAAAATAACGGCAATAATGACAAAAATAACGGCAATTGGATCTTTGGACGGTGATGCAAAAGAAACCTCGATGTCGATTACTAGTCGTATTGAGAATATTTAACGTCCAATTATTTGAAGATTGCGAATATGGTATCATATAGTGCGGACAATACCTCTGTTAATTATGGATGCCATAATTCAATTTACCAAAAGATTTACGATAAAAACAAGAACATCATTAAAGCAAATTGTAATTGCCATATTTAACATAACGTCGCAAAGTATGGACGTATAATTTAAATTATGATGTTGAAACTCTTGGGAAAAATTTAGAAGAGCTTAAATATATTTTTGAATTTTTGGAACAAGATTATTCAGCCTTACTTCATGATATCCCAATTATATGGTTAGGTTTGCTGCCTGTGTTGGACCGTTTAATTGTTAATTGGATGGCTATTAAATCTTACTTTCTCTCTTAACGAAAGCGTGATGTAGATCCGGTTGCATATTATACAGACATCAGTAAAATTTTTGGAAGGTAAGGATACATCTGTAACACAAATTTATGACATTATGCTAAAAGTAAGCACAGAATTGGAACAAGGAAAATATGACAACTTTTTTGGTTGTGTTGTGAAACAGGCCTTTAAAAAATTGAATAGCAGCCAACAGTTAAAATTTAAATAAAAACGCGATAGAAGTTTACGATCGAAGTTGGAACGGTTTGAATTTAGCGAAGACAATCCAGTTAAATTTTTATTTATTTATTTATTTAGTATATCTTATACCAATTAACATTACATATTTATGTATATTAAACAAACAAAAAATTATTATACAATTTAAATTATTCAAATTAACTATCAAAAATTGTTTATACAATATTCATTAACTTCTTTTTTAAATCGATTTAAATTATTAATACTTTTTATTGCCTCAGGAAGAGAGTTAAATAATTTTAATCCATTATAAAAGATCATATTTTTGGTTTTTTCATTTTTAAAAGAACCTAATCTAAAATCAGAAGTATTCCTTAGATCGTACTTATGAATATTTCTTCTAACTTTTCGGTTAAATATTTTGGGAATATGTTAGATTGCATTTTAAATACCATGATTAACACATTAGCTTTTATTTTTTGATCAACGCTCATCCACTTCAATTTTCCTAACATTAAAGTCTTGGATGTAAATCTGTTTACTTTTAGAATGTATTGCATTGATTTATTTTGTAATTTCTGCAATCTACTCATCATTTCTAAGTTACACAAAAAAATGATGGATGAACAATATTCAAAATTTGGTTTAATTATAGCATTATAAATATTAACTGCAATTCTTTTTGAAATCTTATTCCTAATTTTTTTTAAATAATAATTTTTTTTTTGCAATTTTTTTACAAACATAATCTAAATTATTTTTAAAGTCTAAATTATTATCTATAACTACCCCCAAATATTTAATAGAATCGGTTTGTTCTACTTTTTCATTATCAATAGTAATGTCTTCATCAAGCTTTGCATTTATGCAAATACATTTTGTCTTTTCTATATTTAATTTTAATTTATTCATTTTAAATTCATTTATTCAGTTTAAATACATTTATTCATTTCTTTTAATTCATTATTAATTAAGAATAGTTTTGTCAATGGTTTCAAAAGCTCTACGAAGATCCAGGAAAACAGTCACAATCACCTTTTTATCATGGACCGCCAATTTTCAATTACAAACAACCAAATTGAGAAGTGTTTCACAACTATGCGATTTTCTGAATCCTGATTGGTATTCATACAATATTTTATGTTCTTCAAGAAATGCTTCAAGCTGTGCAAAAACCACTTTCTCCAATACTTTGCCTTCAGTGGAAATCATGTTTATAGGGCGAAAATCACTGCATTTAATGGCATTAGAAATTTTTTGAATTGGCACCACAACTGTGTCCTTCCAAAAGTTGGGAAAAACACCGCTTTCTAACGATTTATTGATAATTGTGCGAAGATTGTTTCCGATTAAATCAAGATTATCTTTTATAATTGTAGCACTAAGCATATTAATATCTTTTTTAGAGTTCATTTGTTTTATTATAAATTCTAATTCATTTAAGTAAATTTGTTTAAATTTAAACTTATATTTATTTACGGTAACGTTATTCACATATGGAACTATTGAAATATTAATATTAATTTCCTTTATACTGTCAATAAAATGATTATTAAAGTTATTCACTAGTTCCACTTGAACTACTACTATTGAATATCACTTGTTTAATTTCACTTTTTGGTTTTTTTAATACATATGTCTTAATATTTGTCCACATATTTTTTGCATCAAAAGAATTGTCTATTTTATTTGAAATATAACTAAATTTGGCATTGTTTAATTTATTTTTATAAATATTACTGGCATTTTTATAATTAGACCAAGCACCTGCAGAATTATCTATTACATTATTGAAATAATGTTTATTAAACTGAGAACTATTAAAATGCTTTAAAACAGTAAATTCGTTTATAATTTTATGTAAATTATCACTAAACCTTCATCACAGTCTGTAAAATACGTAGTCATTAAATCACTTCTAATGTCTTTACAGCTAAACGTTTCTTTATTGTAGTTAAAATATTTCACTAGTTTATTGTCTTTATGATTTTTACAGATCTTGTTTATTTCAATTTTCAATGTTTCATGATCACTTATTTTCAAATCTTTTTGTGTATTTGCTTTTACGTTAAAATTAGCATTCACTATTACATAATCTATTAATGATTTTGTTAAATTTGTTATTCTAGTGTAGTCCGTAATAATTTGTTTGAAACCACAATCTGTAAAAATGTCTTCGACACGTTTTTTATCAATACCATCCGACTTCCAGTTTATGTTAATATCACCAACTATACATATGATCTTATTAAATTCACTTAACTGATTTAGTAAATCGCCGAAATAATTAATAAAATCTGAGTTAATACTGATATACTTAGGTGATCTATAAAATACCACTAAATGGAATATGTTTTTTTCATAACTGACTTTTAAATGTAACCACCAATAGTCTAGAGAAATAGTTACCTTATGTATTATTTCAAAATTTCAATATTTTTTTATATAAACACAAACCCCACCTGTGTGTCTAGACTCAGAGTCCACTCTATTAAATTATAATTGCTCATTAGAACTAAACTATCATCATCTTGATCTGATAAATGTGTTTCACTAATGCAAATCATTTCAAAATTATTTTCTGAAATAACTATTTCTAGCTCACTAAAATTGTTGATTAGTCCTTGAATATTTAAATAGATGGCTTCAACTACTTTTAATTGCTAATAGATTATTTTTTTCTCCTCTGTTTTCATTTTTCTTTGAAAGATTGGACAATCAGAACTCCTTGTATCGTGTTTGACATCCAAATCAGACAAACCCAACTTTTCTTTCGCTCTTTGCCAATTCAAACACTTGGTTTCTGCACAAGTACAGTTCACAGCTATATGATCTTTCTCGGCACACTTATAGCAACATGAACCAGTGGTACAGTTTCTGGCCGTGTGACTAAACCCCCAACATTTAAAGCTCTCACAATTTTCAAGTGTTCATAAATAACGCATCTGTCCCAACCAATGTTGAATTTTCCAACGTCAATGATATTTTTGAACGCTTCACCATCAACTTCTACTATTGCATTGTAAGTGTTCTTTATTTTTTTTGACTCATAGACTTTAAGGCATATAATTTCCTTAAAACAAATACTATTTTGATTTTTTATTGAGTTAACAACACATTCTTTACTCAAACAATCATTCATGCCCGCCAGCAACAATTGTGGGTTCCTAAATTTTGGTATTTGAATATGATAATTTTCTCCCATTTGTTCTTGCAATTTATTTTGTAAAACATCGGCTGACTTCTTATTATTGCAATTTATAATTACACCATTTGTTCGTTTGTAATTGCACTAATCTGATCTTTTATTTTCTCCTTCGGAGTAACATACACTGGTAATTTTAATATGTCTGCAAAAGTGGGTTTGTTTATGTCTTTTGTTATTTGTTTATCAATATAGGAGTTTGATTAACCTTTCTTTATTACAGCTTTTAATTCCTTTACACAGCTATCAATTTTTTTGCTATTCAACTTTTTTTGAAAGTTTTTAATCTGCAGCAAGAAGAAAACTTGATTGAAAGTTTTTTAGCAATTTTAAAAAGGTTTGATTGGAGTTTTAATGGCGATGAGCTTTATAATGCAATCAATATTTTAAAAACTGCCATCCCATTAACAATAGTAATGAAAGAGATGACTTGAAGTGGGTCGAATTTTCCAACTTATTAATATTAGCGGAATGTGTGTTTAGCATACCGATAAGCAACGCTTATGTCGAAAGAATTTTCTCTATCAGGAAAAATTTGTAGATGGATGAAAGAAACAGAATGCGACCGGAGGATGAAGGCTGAGTTTTGTATTCGAGCAAATATTTGAATGAAATGTACGGAATTCGTTGATTTTATAAAAAATGAACGGAGTTTACTTGAAGCTGCAAAAAGTAATAAAAAATACAAATTTATGAATTTATTATAATTAGATATTTTTATAGTTTTCTATGAAAATATTGAATTTATGTTTATTTTTTATTGCCTTGAATTATTTCTAGTCAAATTTTATTAAATATATTTTATGTATCATTTTTTTTTTTATTTGTTTTTGATTAGAAATGAATTATTTCTATTTATTTATTGTAATTTATTGTTCTTGATCAAAATTTAAGTTTTTTACAGATTTTTTGTGTCCATATTTCACGCTTTGGAAAGGTGGCAATTCTAAACTAACGAGATCATGACTTTCAAAATTGAAACTAATTTTGTTGAAATATTTTGTGAAACTAAGGAGATCATGACTTTTGTTTGGTTTGACTATTGGACGCGTCAAACTGCAAAGCTATAATTACAATATTTTCTTTCTTGCGAACAAAATGTTTGAATCAGAAGATTTATCAAATTTACCACCGGATGTTGTATTTTTTAATCGATTGCCACCTCATGTTAGGATGATGATTTATGATAAGAAATTTTTGCGTGTGGTCAAAGATTGGTTATTTGAAACTAAAGATGTGAGGTTTATGTTTGCTAAATAAGATTTGTTTTATATAATTTAATTTTTCTTTTTAATGCTACTGTGTAAGTTACTTTGGGTTTTATCATTATTATAATATATTTGGTATAATCTTAATGCTATTTCTTTTAATTTAAGTTTTTCTTTTATATTAAATTTAATTTTTAACATTTGGTTAATCGAAACTGTTTTTGTGACAAAGATTATCCAATCTTCTTAGCCAAAGGGAAAACAAAATGTAATTTTATTTAAAAACGTTGAAATGATGGAGTCGCGCGCGAGTTTTGGCTCACGACTGTAAGTGTGTGGTCAACAATAAAAATTCGTTTTCTTTATGTTTTGTTTACGTGATATTTCGTCATATTTTGAGGTCAATTTATAATTTTTATCTTACGTACAGTGGTGTTAAAGTGAAAAGTGGGTGGAAAGGACATCAGCGACAAAGTAAAATCTGCCGCAACCGCTGTCATTGAAACTGAGCAACAATCTTATAATACTCTAGCCAGAAAACTGCACATATTTTTTTTAATTTTAAACAGTGTAATCGATTTTTAAAACAAATATTTATGTGGTTTCAATAGGCGCGCAAGTTTTTTGGCCAACGAGTGTATGTTATATATGTGGGTTTACTAATTAGCTCGCGCTGTTTCCGATTTTATACTTCAAATTACGTTATTTTTTTCGTTTCCAAAACGGTTGATTAAAATATGTTCTAATGCCCAGTTGCACAAATAAAAAGGCAACAGCCAGTTAAGAAATACTTCATCTTTTTCTTCATATATGAAAATACGATTTGTTTCATAATACAAAATCAATGCAAGCTGATTATTTTTCTTTTTTACTTGAACATTGTAACTGGAGAATTAAATATATGACTACCAGATTTCGTTTTACTAAATATTTAACTGAATGATAAATATTTCTACGTAAAAATAAAACAAAATTAACTGGCGTTGAATTCATATTATGAAACAAGTCACATTTTCATAACAGAAGAAAAAGAGAAAATATTAGTTAACTGGGTGTTGGCTTTTTTTTTGTGCAACTGGGCATTAGTGTACTATTTGTTAGGTTATAAATATTTTTATTGAGTAAATAAAATTGTATCTGCCAGTTACAATTTTGTGATTGCAATAGAAAAATATATAAAATGTAGATACAGTTTTGTAATCTTAAAATTTGCAAATACCACTTTGTTTGTCTATTTCCTTCATTTACAAAAGCAGATAGAATTTTGTAAACCGAAGTAAACCGGGAAGTCGATTGTTTTTTTAGTTTTTTATTAATTTTATTTAAATTAGTACTTATAAACTATTGTAACAAAATGACTGAACCTAAAATTTTAGTATATTTCGTCGAAAATCAGAATAATAATATCAGTGATATCAATTTATTGGAAAATGAGTTCAGTTTATCAGAGAATGTTGTGATAGAGGACATAACCATTCAAGGAAATTCAACTATTTCTTGTTCAGTACAACCAATGTCTCCTGGACCTAAACTCAAGTGAAAAATGAACATGAATTGCAACAAAGTGTGATAGATATGGAACAGCTTCATAAAAAGGATTGCCTAAGAAATTGTAAATATGCATGCATACAAAAAGTATCGGATCTTCAAAGAGAGGAACAATTTAAAGAGTTTTTCAAACTGGATTTGCAACGCAAACGAGATTTTATTCTAAAAACCACAGCTCGTAATTTGACGGAGAGAAAAGCTACAAATAAAGTTCACTCCCGCCGAACTTACACCTTTTGCATTGATGTAGTCGGTATTCGTCATGTCGTGTGCAAACAATTTTACAACAGTTCCAAATAAACGGCCAAAAAAGCAGGAAGTAAAATCCTAAAGGTTTACCTTAATTAAAAGAGTTATTATTTTGTGATATTTTTAACAGTTAAACGTTAAATACTGAATTATTTTACATATTTTATTATTAATTATTTTTAATTTAGAACTGAATTGATATTTTTGTACACTGAATTTGAATTTTTAATAACTAATAATTTTAAAATTAAATTAGTTAAAAAAAGTATTTTTTTATTTAATTTTCGTATGTAAATAGTTGTATCTGTAGATCATTTGAATAATTCTCATTACAGTCTAACACAGTTGTACATATGTGTCAGTTAGATAGAATTTTGTTATTCGATTGATAATACGGTTATGGTTGAGTAACAAAAGTGTATCTGCAATTTGTCTATCAAATATTTACAAATTGATACTATACTAATTAATTCTTTATAGGAAATTAGATCAATAGTTCTATTTTATATCGACAATTAATTTTTTTTTTTAAATTGGTTGTAACGAAAAAAAGTTATGGTATTTTGCGTTTTTAAAGTTGAATTTCTCCGAACTGTACTGTCATCAGATAACACTATATGGTTCTAAGGTCGCGATTGCGTACTTATTGGACCGTAAACGACTTCATAAACCACTACTTTTATGATCTTCCGTAAACTGCAGATTTAATTTATTGTTTTCCGTAGATGACGTATTAATTTGTTTATTTAACCGTAAACTGCTCCGTAGACCGCTACTAATGTTAGCTTTCGTAAATTACAGGTTCAATAACTGTAAACTGCGTCACAAATCGCTTTCTTACTTTAATACATTTCCTTCACTCAGACTGCTCACAATATAATTGTATCGCCGATTTCCGATTCAATGATGTAATCACAAAAACGTATTCAAATAAAACTTTACCACAAAGGTCCATCAAGTAAAGCGGTAACACAAACGGTTTCTATACGAAAAAAAAAACACACCATACACAGGGATTATATAATGGCCCCTTTTCTCCGGGCTAATCTTTATTTTCGGATTTGTGTTTTTAGCTTTAATTCTCTGGTTTTCTCCATTTCTTTTTTTATTTATTTATATTTTTTGACTCGATAATTCTTGATCTGTCTTTTTTTTTGTAAAAAAAAAATGATTGGTTAGTTTTGTTTTCTTGTAACGTACCACCAGAGACGTAGCGTAAAAAAAATTAAACCCCAAAAAATATATCTAAATGGTTTTGGCATCCATTTGTTCTTTTGCACATTAACAAACAATTTTTTCTTTTTTATCAACCACGTCTCGACTTAACCATTCAACACTCAAGACCGAACTGCCTTTTCTTTTATTTTTCTTTATCTATATTATTTTTATCTCCTCTGTTCTTTATTAACAAAAAAAAACACCGACGCTACGACTCCGATTATCCGATCACGTTTTCCTCTCTTGTCGTTGTTTAGGGTTACCTGCTTACCACTTGGATACAATTGTATCCATTTGGATACATTATTTTAAAAATTTAAGAAATCCAGTATATACTCAAAAAACAAAAAACAGCTAAAATGGATACAATTCCTCCTCCCTACAATAAAGCTCCTCGTCTTCTTCCAACACAATGTCCTCCTCGATGTAAGTTAATACAGCTTGAATACTTAGAAAATAAGAGGGATTGCAGTTTTTTATTTATTTATAGATCGACGGCAACTAAATCAAAAAATATAACAGAATTATCTGAATCAAGTACGGATAGTGACAAAAAAGTGGTTGCTAAGAAGGCAAAACGATTTAGAGCCTTTCGGTCACAGTGGACTGAGGATTTCCCGTGGATCGAGTGCCGTAACGAATATTAATTTTGTAAGGTATGCAACACCAGACTCACAAATATAAAATTGCATTTTCTCCGACATGATGCAAATGCCACTCATAAAACCAATTTTTCTATAAGTAAAATTGCACCAATAAATGAAATGTTCGCAAATCCCGGAAAAGTTGCATTTGAATGGCAAATAAAAGAATCCGAGTTAATATGAGTGATGTTTTGCTTGATGCATCATTTTCCCTTCACTTTAATGGATTTTCTACCAGACTTACTAAGAAAATGTTGTCCAGATTCTAGGATAGCTCAAAATATAAATTGCGGCAGACCGAAGGCGAATAACTTAGTTAAAGATGTTTTCGGTGAAAAAGGACGGCAAAACGTTGCCAATGAACTTAAAACCCAAAAATTTAGCTTAATCATCGCTGAAACCACGGCATGTGAGTGCGGCAAAATCACTGGTTTCATTTTAACATTTAAATTTATTGGAAATTCCGGTACAGAATGTAATAGGCCTAGGATCGGATAATGCCGCAGTTATGTCTGGCCAATTGAACGGGGTTCAAGCAAGATTTAAATAATTCCCGATCTTTTTTATAAATTGCGTATGCTATTCGCTACACTATGTGCCAGTTACGCTTGCCAAAGGTTACCGTTTTCAGTGGAGCAACTAGCCCGAAATATTTTTTATTTTTTTGCCCATAGTTCTAAACGTTGCCATGAATTAAAAGAACTTCAGGATGCACTGAAACCGCACAAAATGTTGGGTCTCCCAAACAAGATGGCTTTCGTTAGAACTGGTAGTAAATCGTATAATTGAACAATGGGATGCATTGCAATTAAACTTTATCTCTTACACTTTAGAAGACAATGGAGCGCAAAAAACGGCTAGAAACTTGGTGGACCAGTTGGGTAATCCATTAAACAAAATATATTTTTTATTTTTGGCGTATGTTTTAAAAATTATTAACAGAATGAACTTAGAGTTTCAATCCGAAACAATTCTTATTCATGCTATGTATGAAACAATGGAAACGGATTTTAAAGTTATCCTAAACAATTTTATAAACCCCAATTGAATCCAAAATAACAACGGTAATGGGCATGGGTTATACCGTTCAATCCTTTTTAGCAGTTAAAGAGTTGGATGAAGAGGAATTCTTGGAGGTGGCAAGAAATGTGAAAACATTTTATATTGAATCAAATAAAACGCCGATTTGATTTTAACAACCCGGCATTTAAATTATTGTCTTTAATTAATCCTGATTGCTTAATGTCATCAATGTTTCCTCCATAATTGTATTAGTCAATATTTTCCAAATTTGTTAGCAAATGAAACCGACAAAAATAACATATTGGACGAACTGAAAGTGCTGAAATTATCTTCGCACTTAATAAATTTAGATAAAACAAATATCGGGGAATTTTGGGTAAAAATTGGATCAGTGGAAAATTCAATAGGATAGCTGCTTTTTGGTACACTGGCTAACTTTATAATGAGTTTAATGAGTTTGTCACATAGCTCGGTGGCAACAGAGAGATTTTTTTTTATTTGAATAATACTATAACGAATGGAGGCAATTGTGGCCGTATTGCCAGACGGGAGGGAATATTCTTTATCGAAAAAATGGCCGTAGGGAAAAAGGACAGATTTTTTAAAACTGGCGTAAATGTAGGGATTTTTACACTAAATCCATTTCTATGCCATTTTTATGTAAAATAGTATGTGTACAGTGTACTTTACATACAAATTAAACAAATATTGCGCAAAGTTGTAAAATTAGCTAAAGTAATTAAATCAATTTTCATTCAAAGTGCTTATTGGTATTTCAATATCAATATTTCTGTTTTTGTATGCCTATGGTTTTGATATGTCAAATTTTTTCAACCGCGTTTTTGCTTTGTAAAAAAAGCAAAGTTGTTTACATTTTAAATAGACGTGACGTCATCACATTTACTTAGTATAAAAACAAGTCTGTAGAGAAAAGTAGGGAATTTTTTTAAAAATGTGTAGGGAAATATAAAATTTTCACCTGGCATCACTGGGCCGCAAAAGAAGTGTTATCGGAAGAGGAAAAAAATCGGTCAGTTCCAACAAAACTAGTCAGGTTTGGGTACCGCGCCCGGAAGTAATTTTAATTTAGTTATCCCTATAAATTTTATAATATAATGTTTCTATTAGATTTATTTTTTTATTTTAATGTGATTTATAAATAAATTTAAATAAACAATGTATATTTCAGTTCTATAAACAAATAATTTCTATAAAAAAAAAAAAAAATGGATACATTTGGATACATCTTTCCAAATAGTTATCCGTCCAGCCAATATTCAGGCTCTTAATGAACCTGATAATACTGCCGGCCGATATAAGATACATACTATCTGGACTCATTGCTCTACCTCCTAGATGTTTATTGTAGGAAGCACTTCTACTGGAAGGACGGTAGCATTGGTTCCCAAGGACTTCGAGAGGGTAGTCCCACTCTCGTATATTCCTAGCCCTGCCCCGACTTCCGTTTTGATTTTACTTATACGAGTTGCTGGGAATGGAAAATCAGTCGCCAACCTGCCCCTAAGACTACAGATGTCCCCCTCCTCCCTCCGTGGTGAAGGTGTGATCGTGTGATAAAATGCGACAATAAATTATGGTTTTGCTGCAGTCACTTCATGATTTGACTGCAGCTTTTTCCATGCCCATCACAATTTTAAAGTGTGAAACTGTAGAACCAAAACCAATCTATATGCCGTTTTACTTCGGCAACTAAAATAATAATTGGTATACAAATAAATCAATTTTTGCTCTAAATTAAACCCAATAAATACAGATAAAATTATATAAATAAAATCAATTTTATAGTACAAGTCTTTCGCCATTCAACTAAAAATTTTTTTTTTTTTTTTTTTTTTTTTTTTTATTTTTTTATTTTTTTTTTTTTTTTTTTTGTTAAAATAAATTTTATTTATTTATTTAATGTTATTACAATCTAGTCTCCTGGACTAATGAGCAATTTGTTTCTGAAATTCAACTAAAAATAAAAATTAAAATTTTTTACCAAAACAACTGATACACAACTATCTTCCCTCAAAAAATAAATAAATTTATATTGTTGTAAATCAATTTCGATTGATACAAGAATAGAACCAAAAACAGACGGTGTATTAATTAAATTATTTGTTATTGTTTTTTCAATTGATTGTATAATTTTTTAATTGATATTTTATCCCATTCGTGCATGTTATTTTGTGGGTATGTTTAAATATTGTTAATATTTTAGAGACAGAAATTATTTTGTATATGAAGACAGAAAATAATCTGGTGGATAAAAATTCTGTGATTTACTTCTTTTAAAAGTATTGTATCCTATGATTTTCTAAACAACGTGTCCAGACTTGTTTTGTCGCGCGGGTACGTATGGTTGTTTGAGAATCTAATAATTTTTAAAATCGTTTTTCGATCGATATAAGAATATAATCAAAAACAGACGGTGTAGTATTAAAATTATTTGCCATTGTTTCTTCAATCGACCGTATTCAATTTTTGAATTTTTAATTGAAGACAATTGATATTTTATCCCATTCGTATTTTATCATATTTTGAATGCATATACCAGACAGAAAATAATCTGGTGGATAAAAAAAATCTGTGATTTACTTATTTTAAAAATATTGTATGCTATGATTTTCTAAATAACGTGTCCAGATATGTTTAGTCCAGATATGTTTTGTATGTTTGTTTGAATATTTAATAATTGCCAAAATTGTTGATATATCTTGAATGATATTTTCTCCTGTTATTTTTTTGCATCTATGAAAGCACCTTTCGATATGATTGATTGATGTTGGGGAATCAAATACGGAAGTTTCATGCCAAAAATGTGGTATCAGAAAAAATTCTATTCTGTATATCAAAAATTCTATTATACAAGTTTTATACTTAAAATTCGGTATGAGAAACAAAAAAACCGGAACACAAAAATCCTTAAAGTTATAAAAAATATAGGTACGTACTATTATCGTTGTTGTCGGTTCCGTATTAAAATTATTTGTTATTGTTTTTTCAATTGATTGCATACAATTTTTGAATTGTTAATTGAAGACAAATGATTTTATAACCCATTCACGCAACTTTTGTTCTTAATTCTTTTTAAGAAGAAAAAAAAACCTCTGTTATTACACATCTATTCTATTCAGAGATAGATTTTTATTTTTTAACTTTACTGATCTCTTTAGAGTCAGTTTTAATTTTATTAATTTGGAATAGTTTAGGTGTGATCTCTTTAGACTCTTAGAGCCAACACAACAATTAACAATTTATTAATTATACTTTTTCATGATTTCATTTTTTATTAATCAGCATTATTTTTAATATATTTACTTTTACTTAAAAAATCATGTTTATGACATATTTCAAAATTTTATATTGTTTTCCGTTCTATATTTATATTTTTTAGTACTTTGCATTTTCTATGTGAACATTTTTAGAATATGATATGTATTTAATTAGAATATAATTTGGGTATGTTAAAAATATATAATGTTAATATTGAAAGAGTTATGGCATAAACTAAATAAAATTTCACAAAGACTTCTCATGTCGAACAAAAAAAAATTCAAATTATTTGGGTATAGAAATTATATTCCGAAAGTGAGCTCCTACACAGTATACTTAAAACCCCAAAAACATAATTCTCTCTTTGAGTAAATTTACTCTTCAACTAATGCAAGTTTGTTTTGAGCAGCAGACATTTAAATCAAAATATTTATTCAGAAAACTTTTCGTGTGTAAAATATAAGTAGTATGCGTATGCGGTGGAACATCGGCGGACATGGTTCAAATAAAGTTAGTTCGATCTTTTGAGTCACGTGTTCGTAACGTCATAGACAATTCCGCCACGTGTCTATAAATAAAGAGAGAAAAAGTAATGAAACATTTCTGTTTTAAGTTTTTGTTTTTTTATTTTTCATTTGTTTACTTGTTGTAGAAAAAAAAATAAAAGTACCAGAATAGTCAGTGTGTGAAATCGTGTTTTTCATTCGCTCCTTAATTTTTATTAATTTTCAATTTTCTCCTGTTTTTACTTTAATTTAACCCTTAAATGACACACTTAAGAAAATCAGATAAATGCCACACTGGGGTCTTTTAGACCCCAGCATGAAAATTGCCTACTATTCCTTGAATTTTTCTATATCTAAATTTGACTAAATTTGAAATTATCTTTGACAATTTTTCCAATATAGTTTAAAGCTTACTAAAGGAGATCAAATTATTACATTAATGAAATTTTAATTTTATGATACCAAAAAAAAAAGGTTTGTGAAAAAAATTAGAAAATGGCTTGTTTTACATAAAATAACTGTATTTTTTTAATTTTCAATATTTTTAGCTAAAAATTTAGCAGTGTACCCTTGAGATAGTATCTGTTTAGATAAAAGTAAGTCCGATACTGAATTTTTAAAAAAAGGTATTTATTTTGCAATATCAACATTGATTTTTTTCTTATCGTCGAAGATGGCCGACCACGGCTCTGGCCAGCCGCTTGACGCTCTCCTACATAGAAAAGTCATTGATCCAAGGTACTCTCTTCCATATCTTTCTGGTCTACCTCCATGGTACTCTCTGGAGCACTGCACATCGAAAAGTCTGAATCATTTTTGTAAGGATTTTAGAATAAAACATTTTATACTGTACTGTATTTGAAATTTAAAAAAAAAAACAAACGAACTTTTCTAACGAAAAGAGGAATAATGTATAATGAAAAAAAACGAGCATTGTTTTTGACACTGTCGAATTGAAGAGACGTGAAATATACATATTGTAAGGTTTTATTGTGTTTTAATAATATATTAATTCTTATTTGCAAAAGTGTAATATTTAATTAATTTCGTATTTGTTGATTGAATTATTAAAATAAAAAAAAATAAGATTATTTATGTGTTTTTGTTTACAAAGAAACCCTTATAGCAAAATTCAGATGTGGGGTACACCAAACCGGTAAATTTTAATAATACGTAAAATATTGAAAACAGTAATCAAGAGAGAGAGAGAGAAAAGTGTTGTAAGGTTCGTTAAATTTGTGAAAGAGACGACAACTATAATAGAGTAATAAAAGAGTGTACGTACTGTGTATATAAAAAAAAGGAGGGATGTATGAGTGAAAAATAAGCAGTTAACCTTTTTGAAGTATTGTATGCGGTTATCAAACACGAAAAAAAAAATCCATTGTTATTTGTATTAAGTTTATAATTATGGGGAAAAAATAATAGTAATATCTTTAAATATATCTAAAATTCTGCAGTTTACGGTGGATCAATTACAAGCTAGCCTTAAATCTTTTAATATTGAAATTGAAGGCAATAAATGGCAGTTGCAACAACGTCTCATTGATTTGATAAATGAACAAAGAGAAAATGAAAACCAAAAACTGAAAGATATTATTTTGGACTTACAACAAAAAGTTAATGGAGACAAAAATATTTCAACGGAGAAATTGAATGAGCAAAAATCATCGGTAAAAATGGAGAAGTGTAAGTTTGATACATCTAAATTGTTATCCGTGTTTAAGGGGCCAGGAGATAATTACCAAATATTTGTTGGAAAAATTAAATTAATTATGCAGACATACGATTTGGATGAAGATGTATTTAAGATCGACGTTATTAATAAATTGGAAGGAAAGGCAGCAGAATGGTTTCATTCCAGACCGGAACATATTACGTTAAATTTAAAGCAGCTTCTAGACGAAATGGGCAAATTGTATGATACCAGACCTAACAAATTAGAACAACGTAGAAAGTTTGAGCAGCGTAGTTGGAAGCCTACAGAAGATTTTTACACATACTATCAAGAAAAGGTTATATTTGGAAATTACATTGATATTGACGATGAGGAGATGGTAGATTACCTTATCGAAGATATGAATAATATACGATTGCAAAGTCAAGCGCGTATGCAGCGTTTTAGTTCAAAGGAAATATTGTTATCAGCGTTTATAAATATTTCGGACAAAGAACGAGGATTGAATTTGGATGGGCATGGCAAGTCTAAATTTAATAAAAATTATAATAATATTAAACAACCAGTTATAGTAAAACCTGTTATTACAAATCAAAAGCCAAGATGTTATAATTGTGGTGAATTCGGGCATCTATCAACAAATTGTTTGAAGCCAAAACGAATTTTTGGTTCGTGCATAAAATGTGGAAAAGAAGGCCATAAAGTCGGTGATTGTCCAGACAAAAACAAAGAAAATACTGTAAATTTATGTACAGAATCTCAACAGTTTAACAGTAAAGGTATATATTTAGATTTAAAATTGTTTGTTAAAGATGGTAGTAATAAGAGTTTAAATTTAACTGCATTGGTTGATACCGGAAGTCCAATTAGTATCATAAAGGAAAATTGTCTTCCAAATAATTGCTTTAAAATTGTAAGCGATGCTAATTGTGAATATTCGGGTATAAATCAAAGTAAGCTCAACATAATTGGCTTTGTTGATTTAAATATTCTTTATTGTGATAGTTTGTATTGTACGACAATGCATGTTGTTCCCGAACGTACCATGTCGCATAATGTAATTGTTGGTCGAGATTTCTTAGCTTTGTGCGACACAGAAATAAAAATTGGAAAATTAGAAATAGAATTAAAAAATGATTTGATAGAGAATATAGATAATCAAATTTTAAATATTTCCTTGGAAAATGAAAATATAGAAGAAATCGATAATGTAAAATTTGACAAATATTTAGATTACGCAGATAAATTAAAAGTCATTGATATTTTTAAAGAAAACTACTCGAATTATGATAAGCCCAAAACTCCTAAAACCAAATTTGAGATGCGTATATCGTTGACCAAAAATGATTATTTTAGTACTGTACCGCGAAGATTGTCATATGTAGAGCGTGATATTGTTAGAAATATTATTTCAGAATTATTGAAAAAAAATATAGTTAGACAAGGCGAGTCACCATATTGTTCACCCATTGTACTAATAAATAAAAACAGACGACTGAGAAACGATTGTGTGTCGATTATCGGCACCTGAACAAGTTGACATTGAGGGATAATTATCCATTACCAGTAATTGAAGATTTATTAGATTACTTACATGGCAAGGTTTATTTTTCGGCTCTAGATTTAAAGAGTGGATTTCACCATGTAACTATGGCCGAAGATAGTATTCAATTTACAAGTTTTGTTACTCCTATAGGACAGTTGGAATATTTAAAAATGCCATTTGGCTTAAAAAATGGACCAGCGGTATTTCAGAAATTCATTAATTAATTTGCAGAATTAATAAGTGCAAATAAAGTTATCATTTACATAGACGATATTTTAATTGCTACAGAAACCATAGATGAACACTTAGAAATTCTGAAGAACGTTTTTTAATTGTTTTCAGAAAATTTACTAGAATTGAGGTTGGACAAGTGCAAATTTTTGGTTAAGCGAATTGAATACTTGGGATATACGATAACAGATCAGGGTATTAGTCCAAATCGGAAAAATGTTGAAGCAATATCTAGCTACCCTTATCCAAAGAATTTAAGAGAAATTCAAAGGTTTTTAGGTATGTGTTCTTATTTTAGAAAATTCATACACAATTTCTGTCATATTGCAAAACCTCTGCAAGATCTGATTAAAAAAAATTCTAAATTTGAATTTGGGCAGGATCAAAGAGAAGCGTTTAATTATTTAAAATCTAAATTAGTCGAAGAACCGATTTTAGCAATTTTTTCACCGAAAGACGAAACGGAATTACATTGCGATGCTAGCGCACATGGATTCGGAGCAATATTATTGCAAAAGAAAAATGATTTAAAGTTTCATCCAATTAGTTATTTTTCCAAAAGAACCACCACTTGTGAATCGAAATATCATTCTTATGAGTTGGAATGTTTATCCATAATTTACGCGTTAAGAAGATTTCGAATTTATTTATATGGGCGAACCTTTAAAATAATTACAAATTGTAACGCAATTACTTTGACACTTAATAAAAAATTAGTTAATCCCCGAACATAGGATAGGAAAGCGCATGCAGCATGTGGATGCATTAAGCCGTGCCGAATCTATATTGGTAATTGAGGAAAACCCTTTTGAACAGACGTTAGCAATTCTACAATATCAGGACCCTGGGTTAGAAAATTTACGAAAAGAATTAGAACATAGGGAAAGTGCTTTATTTGAATTACGTGATGGTTTACTTTATCGTAAGATTTCGAAAAATCAGATTCGTTTTTATATTCCTGAATTAATGGAACAATAAATTATACGTAACTCGCATGATTGTTTGGGTCATATAGGTATTGAAAAAACTATAGACTTTATCGGGCGAAATTATTGGTTTCCTAATATGAAAGAAAAAGTTAAACTTTATATTAAGAATTGTTTAAAATGTATAAATTACAATATTCCTAGTGGTAAGGCCGAAGGATTTTTACACTCAATTCCAAAGGGTGATAAACCATTTCAGACAGTTCATACGGATTTTTATGGGCCTCTAGAAATGACTAAGTCAAAAAAAAAGTTTATCTTATCTGTTATTGATGGTTTTACTAAATTTGTACGCTTATTTGCAACAAAGACAACCAGTGCAAAAGAAACAATTGATTGTTTAAAGGTATATTTTAGACTTTATAGTCGGCCTAACCGTATAGTTACTGACAGAGGAAGTAATTTCACTTCGATAGATTTTAAAAACTTTCTTAAAGAAAATTGTATTCAACATATATTAGTTGCTACCGGTGCATCTAGGGCTAATGGGCAAATAGAAAGAGTTCATCGTACGTTAACTCCAATGTTATCCAAGTTAGTCGATTTCGAGCGTAATATACATTGGGATGATGTGTTAGAACAAATTGAATATTCTTATAACAACATTAGTAGCAAAACCACAAAAATTACTCCGAGTAAATTGTTATATGGGGTAAATCAAAAAGGTGAAACACACGATAAAATTATCGAATTTCTTAACCAAAGTGTTGAATTAGGTCCACCAGAAATGTCTTTAGAGGAAATGCGTGAACAGGCATCTACTAATATAGAAAAAAGTCAGACTTATAATGAAAATTATTATAATAAAAAAAGAAAACCTCCTACGAAGTACCAATTGAATGAATTGGTGGTTGTAAAAAATGTGGATACAACACCTGGTGTTAATAAAAAGTTAATACCAAAATACCGAGGACCTCATAAAATCGTACAAGTTCTAGACAATGATAGGTACTGCGTTGAGGACGTAGACGGTTTTCAAATAACGAGTAAACCTTTTCAGGGCGTATTTGATGTTACGAGAATAAAAAAATATAGCTATTGAATTTTAATAAAGGAAATGTTTAGATGATCGCTTGCATTGTATGCAACTACATATAAGTACATATATTTAAATTCAATTATTAATTTTAAGATAAACATTTGAATTACAATTATGATTAAAAAAAAAATATGAATTAATGGATTGTGGTTGATCATATTTCAGATTGGCCGAAACTGTAAGGATTTTAGAATAAAATATTTTATACTGTACTGTATTTGAAATTTAAAAAAAAAAACAAACGAACTTTTCTAACGAAAAGAGGAGTATAATGAAAAAAAAACGGGCATTGTTTTTGACACTGTCGAATTGAAGAGACGTGAAATATACATATTGTAAGGTTTAGCCATTTTATTGTGTTTTAATAATACATATATTAATTCTTATTTGCAAAAGTGTAATATTTAATTAATTTCGTATTTGTTGATTGAATTATTAAAATAAAAAAAAAAAGATTATTTATGTGTTTTTGTTTACAAAGAAACCCTTATATTGTCTTTACTGTCCTCAAACACGTTATATTCTTCTCCTGAAGATGCTTCGTCGATGGGTTCTAGCACTTCTCGGACGGTTCGACACTGCAAATTATACGCCATCTAATAATACGTCAAAACCAAAAGAAATATGATAAACTTAACAAATTTCAACAACGAGCGCAGCCTTACTAACGACCAAAAACAATAAAACAACACAAAAAACGGCAAAAACAATTTTGAAAAATTATTTCATTCAATTTTTATCAAATCCGATCACCTAGGGATCTTAGTCATATCACATTTTTCTTGTCTGGTCAAGGTCTACTAATCACTCTCTGTTTCTTAAAAATCGGATAAGTACCTTTCGAATTACTTTGTTTACAGACAGATATCAGCAGCGGGGATATAAGGCATCCCTCTCGCTCTAGGTTTGCTAGAATTGAGCTGCCTAAAAATTATTCCGATTTTCACACAAATATACGTATATGACACACTGGGGTTCATTGGACCCCAACGTGATTTTGGAAATTTCTACACAGCTGCTAGCAGCCAACCGGCTTGCGCTGAGTACGTAAACAGGTAGTGCAATATCTCAACTGTACAAGGAGGGGACACGAGTTGTATTTCTGGACGCTACATTTAAATATGTACGATTGAAAAAGGTCTGGAGTTCACTGGACCCCATGTGTCATTTAAGGGTTAATTTTAAAAAGTTGACAGTTTGTTGTAATGTTATGTTTTGTACACGTTGCAATAAAAACTTCAACATGAAGTTAATTGTTTCGATTTTTTTTGCAATTTTAATTTTTTGATTATTTTCTAACCTAAAAAAATTACACGAGAGAATTGAAAGTAAAGGAAAAATGATAGTTTTTTGTGTTTTTATTTTTGAGTTGACTGATCGAAAATGTAGTTGTCTAAAGTGTTATGGCCGAAATTATAAAAAGTACACAAACTTCTATGGAAACAACTCAGTCTCAGTGTGTGAAGACAGTGTTTTAAATTAAAATTAAAAAAAATTAAATAATTAAATATGGAAAAATGTAATCCGCCGAGATGCATTTATCAGGCAATATCTTTCTTAAATATCTTAAATTTGTAGTGAGGGAAGCCAAATTTCTTGATTTCTCACAAATAATGCATGATTTTAGGTTTGTGTGCTTGTGCATAAGATTTTAAAATACAAAATATCCCATATTTAATTTAAATTGATATTGAATTGAGTCATTTTGACATAAGCAGTTTTTTTCTGTTCACGCATGGTTTTAATTTTTGTTTTTTTACCCATACTCGAATGTTTCGTATTTTAGTTTTGTGTATAATCAAAACCAACAAAAATGTTTATACAAGCCGTGACGTTCGCTCTTTACACAGATCCTATAAAAGAAATGTGATCTATGAGTTGGTATTAGTACGTATCAAAACCAACAAAAATGTAAACAATATTTTAGGCATTTGGGTTAGTTTTGTGTATATATATTTTCTGGTTTATTTTATACATATTAATACCAAGCCATAGAGTACAATTTCTATAGCTTAAGTGTTTATTACGCACGGCTTGTATAAATATTTTTGTTGGTTTTGGTATAATCGACGCAAGTGGCTTTATGTAGTTTGGTGTGTGATTTTAATATACATATATGTATGTATCATAGAGCTAAAAGCTATATATAAAGGAGAAATAAAGAAACGGCAAGTGTAGGAACTTCGGTACGAGGGAGAGAGACAATAAAATAGGTGCCGTATTTAAAATTTTGTTTAATGCATTGAAATGGAGTGTGTTGCTCAAAATAAAACAATTAAAGTTTGGAAATGTGTTTGTTTTGGTTGCAAAAGGCACGGAAGCTTATTATTTGGTTCAATATTTTGGTAAAAATGATTTTGTTATTAAGGATAACTTTTAGGAAGGACGCGTCATTGTTTTGCACTTTTGGTGCGGACCTGGTAAAAATAGTGCCGTGACATTTTTCCATTCTGTTTGGAACGGTTTCAACCAAGCTTTGTTGGTGTAGACATTTTTGGAAATTTTTGGAGAGTTTTTGATGTTTTGATTAACTTTTGACGGATAATTGTTCTCGGTTTTATTTTTGAACAGAATTGGCATTTGTGTTGTACAAGTTGCTGTTTTGATTGCCAAAGAGCAACGATCTATATATTTTTTGTTTTTTTGTTTTTCAGTTATTGATAAGTTGAGTTCAAATCGTTTTGGTTTTTTCTTTTGTTTTTTGCTTCTATATTTTCTCCTTTACGAATATTTATATTTATAAAATCTCTCCAGTTGAACGGAACATTGAAAAAAAGACCGGATATCTGGATTTATCTGGTGATTTCTTTTCCTGAATAAAATTTTACTGAATAAAATGGACGGTTTGTTTTTGGAGGTGGTGTGGGTCCATAATTTAATGAAACGAGGAAATAAAGGAATTGAGGATCAATAAATGAGATATATAGGACTTTGAATTTTCTTGTTATTGCATACATTAAAATTAAAATTAGGGATAAGTTGTTTGCCGGTATATCTCTATTGATATCATTGTCAAAGATTTTTCTTTTTCGGATGGTTGACTTGCAGTCTTGCACCACTTTTCGAGGTGAACGGTCTATATAGAGATAGGTTGCATGTTGTTTGAATGTTATTTTTTTCAAAAGTAATAACAGATAAACTTAACCCTTAAGAGACACACTGGGTTAAATTAACCCAGGTCTTTTTTTTTAACGCGCGCTATTTTGGAACGCGTGGTCCTTGGATCATCACGCCAAGTGGATTAGGGAAGTTTGGAACGTCCACTAATATCCCCCCTTAGGCCAGATATAGTGCGTTTATAGAAGCTGAGCAATGAACGTCGTAAAAACAGGTATGGGTAAAAATCACCCAGTGTTCTCTTACGTTAGAAAAACGTCTCATTTAAAAAATGATTTTTGTTTATTGTGTGTTTGTGTTAAACTTATATAATTTTTGTCTATTTGAACTAAAATATGTATATACAGAGAAACCTCACCACAATAGACATTGACCGGACCAAAAAAGTTGTCCATTGAAGTGAGGTGTCCCTTGGACTGAGGATTTGTGGTTGGAATTCTATTTCTTATCCGATTTTAATGAAAATCAGCATTCCCAATGGGAATGGAATTCTTTTGCATAAAGTTCCGGAATATGGCCAGATAGGACGAAACTTGGCCATTTCTTATCCGATTTTGATGAAATTCAGCATGTACGATGGAAATGGGATTCTCAAATGATTTTTAGATGAAGTTCTAGAATATGGCCAATTAAGATGGAACTTGGCCATTTCTTATCCGATCTTCATGAAATTAAGCATGCACGACGGAAATGGGATTCTCAAAAGATTTTCAGGTGAAGTTCTGGAGTATGGCCTATTAGGAAGGATCTTGGCCATTTCATATCCGATCTTTATGAAATTTAGCATGTTCGATGGAAATGGGGTTCTAAAATGATTTTTAGGTAAAGTTCTGGAATATGGCCAGTTAGAAAGGAACTTGGCTATTTCTTATCCGATTTTGATGAAACTCAGCATGTTCGATTGAAAACGGGATTCTGAAACGATTTTTAGGTAAAGTTCTGGAATATGGCCAATTAGGAAGGAACGTGGCAATTTGTTATCCGATCTTAATGAAATTCAGTATATACGATGAAAATGAAATTCTCAAACGAGTTTTAGACGAAGTGCTGGAATATGATCAATTTGGAAGGCACTTGGCGTTTTCTAACCCGATTTTGATGTAATTCAGCATGTACGATGGAAATGGGATTCTCAAATGATTTTTAGACGAAGTTCTGGAATTTGGCCAATTCGGAAGGAACTTCCCCATTTCTTACTCAATTTTGATGAAATTCAGCATGTACTATGGAAATGGGGTGCTAAAATTATTTATAGAACAGGTCATCAAATACATAAAATCATACTAAGTTCCTTCTCAGTCGGCCATACCCAAGAAATTCATTTAAAAATAATTTTACAGTACTATTTCCATCCTACTTCCTGAATTTCATCCAAATCGGCTAAGAAAATCTTTTTCGAATCCCATTTCCATCGTACATGCGGAATTTCATCACGATCAGATAAGAAATGGCCAAGTTCCATCCTATTTGGCATTATTCCAGAATTTTATCTAAAAATTAAAAGAAATAGAATCCCAATAAAATGCTTGTAAAAAAAAATCACAAATCCTCAGTTCAAGCACCTCACTTCAATTGGGAACTTTTTTGGTCCCGTCGATGTCCGTTATAGTGAGGTTTCTCTGTATATACATACATATTTTAGTTCAAACATACAAAAATTATACTCCTATATGTTTAATACAAACACACGATATTTAACAAAACAGGATTTTTGAAATGAACATGTTTTTCTGACGTTAGAGACACGACACACTGGGAAATTTTTAGCCGTACCTGTTTTTACGACGCTCACTGCTCGGCTTCAACAAGCGGACTTTATCTGGCCTAAGGAGGGATATCGATTATTAATTTGAAAAACGTTTTTTTTTTTCACGCAAAATAGCCAACTTTTAGATTTTACCTCAATTTTGCTGTTTTCAAAAAAACTCCTATTTTCGATTTGCAAAACCCATAGTACCATGTTAAGGTTCAGCTCTTTAGCTTTTTATCAGTCACCTACAGAGTGTCAAAATATTAATTTTTGATAAAAATATAAACATTCAAAAAAGACGATTTTTAAAAAAGTTCCGTTACTTTCTTGTAAATATTTTTGCACCTATTTATTTTATCGCAACAAAATTAAGATTTTATGTTCTTGAGAAAATTTTCTATTTGAATTTGATCAATTTGATCACAAGATATAGACTTTCAAAGTATCGCTCATTTTGTGTCAGATCCTCAATGGTCGGCACGATGCAGGTTTCAACATTTTTTTGTATTTTACTCCATTTACAGAACCTTCTAGAAGGTGAATGGATCCCATTCCAAAAGATGTTATGGATCCCCAGATCATAACGTATAGGGAATGTTTTAATGTCGGAAAAACGCATTGTGTCGAATACCTTTCTTCTTTTCGTCGTCGAACTGTCATCCTTCCGTCGGGCCCAAATGAATTAAATATGGATTCGTCCGAAAATCCTTCTTTCCGTCAGTCCTCGTAAGTCCAATTTTTCTGTTCATTTGTAAATTTTAATCTTTTAGCTCTCTGTAATAACAGGCTTAAACCACTTCCCTTTCATTAACCATTGCCCCCCCCCCTTCGAAATTACCGTTAGGTATTACTTCGGGAGGGGGGTTAGCGAGATAAGACCTTTAATTTATTTTATTTATCTATTCAATTTTTCATCCAATTATAATGTTATAAACCTCTATTGGTTTTCCTCTCGCGGTCAATTCACCGTAGCTTAACCAAAGTTTTTGCTGCTAAGCTACAAGCAGCAGACCAGTAATCACTATTTGACAGTTTTTGTCCAGCTTCCTCTAATCAACGACAGCAGAAATCACATGTTCTGCATTCTCGCCCTTACGACCCGGACACTCGGGCATATCGTCGTACTATACTGAAGTCAATTTTACCAGTTGTTGCTATTCAGACTGAGATTCGCTCTATCCGTTGTTTGGGATCCGTTAAGGAGTTGCTTGTGTCGCTCCTTTGCTAATAGATCATTTGCTGGCACTCCTGCCACTACATATGCCGCATCATCTGATATCGAGCGAAATACACCGATCACTCTTAGCGCACACAGTCGGTATACTGCATCCAAATTTCTCCTATTTGAGAATTACCCTACATTGCTATCCAAATGGTTTTTCGCCTTTTCTAGCTTGAGATTCCGCCTAATGGTCGGCTAACAGAAGTCCCATCTAAGATAACCACTGCTGCATATTGGCAAAACTTTCATTACAGATATTTTTTGTTTCACTCTTAAATTTGGCTATCAAAATAACGGCAACTCCCCCCACTTTTGCTTCCTCAGGTATGCGAAGTTTAAGCACACCATTGTACATAATATTACATAACAATGAACCCCGCACCGAAGAGTAATTATTTCCATTATCTGAGTAGACAATTGATGGATAAGTTAATGATAAAAATTATGTTTAAAAAACAAGATTTCTTTAAAACAGAATTACATACCGATCCCAATGTAAATTCTTCAGACCATAGAACGGTTCTCCATTTCTTGATATCGCAAAACAAATGGCAAGAAGCAAAAGCAATTCTAGCGATTCTATTTTTTTTGCAGGTCTTCATGAAAATACCTAATCAGAGTCCAGTCTTAGTCCTGTAAATACCGAAATATCCAAATTTAAGTTTCGCATGATCTTATATTAGCACATAAAAATGGATCTTTTTTGCAGCCGTGGTGATTATTCTGGTGATCAGTTTGTACACTTCTTTTTTTTGGACGTTCCCTGTAATTTCGTACAACTTTCTTTCGAAAATCCTCACAATACTTATTTCTAGCCATTACGTAAATCCTTAATTGTTAAGTAAATTGAATTAAATTAAATAAATGGAAAGTGACCTATGTTTAATTTCTTTGACTTCCTTGTTTATTAATTTAACAAAATACGACATTTTTCGACGAAATTTCTTTTTGTTCTGATATTTTATATTGATCTCTTACACATATTGTAATTTCGTTCCCTTTCTTTTGCTTTTAAAAGTTGTGTTATTGGAACAGGAGGAACTCGCTGATACTAAACGTTTTTATAAAAAAATATTCAAATACGTAATTTTAGAAGGAATTTTTGTGAAATACATGTTTATTAAATTGGTTCCCTTTGTTTTGGCTGACAGTGTATGAATAACTAATGCCTCCACCCAAAGTATATATTCCTTATAAATGTGTTTTCATTCAAACTAAAGTAGAATCACTATAAAGCAGAAAATGTACTGCCAATCAATCAATCAATTCGATTAACATTTACCGGATTTTTATTCTTTTATTTGAAACGGATCAATATTAAGAATATTGGAGGTTTCTGAGCGTAGAAATTGATTCGGAAGATTTCATTTGGCACTTTATGGAGTAGAGAAAGAAAAGACATTTAAACACTTATCATTCGTGTTTAAACGTCTCTTCTTCTTCACCCCATAAAGTACCAAAGAAAATTATTTTTGATTTCAACAAATGTTAAACTCCATAATGGATTTTAATGGTTATACGAGTAGCAAAGAAAAAAATTGATTTGAAAATTGTTGAATAATTCATAAATTTCAGTACCAGTAATGATGTACAATTACTATAAAAATAGATAATAGATGTGTGACCGAAACATGTGTATTAAATTATATAATTCATTAAATTGTATTTTTTGTAACAAGAAACCAGTTTTTACACGGTTCCGTATAATATCGTGTTACAAAAACCGTGTAGGTATAAAGAGCCAAAAATCATTTAAAATTTTATAGAATATGAATGTTCCTTTGACATTAAAATCTGTATAAATTGAGAAACTTACTAAAAGAAACACGCAGTTGTGCGTAATAAACTGTAGAACTAAATAATAAAAAGGTATTTCGTAATAAAACACTAAAAATTGTCAAAACATGACAAAACAAGATAATTTCATTTGTGTTGACAGGAGTGTGTTCATAAACTCTAGATTATAACTATGTATATTGTTACAACTGTCCTTATACGAATCACGTAGATCTTAACAACAAATCGCAACAGTCAAATCGCATCAAGTTCTCCAGATATATAAAACCTTCATCCGACCATGTATAGAGTATTGCTGTCAAGTTTGGGGAGGTGCGTCTGGTACCACCCTCCACTTATTGGACAGGGTTCAACGCCGCGCTATCAGAATAATACGGAATCCCAGACTTACTCAAGAACTAGACAGCTTACAGCATCGCAGAGATGTTGCAGAACTCTGCGTCTTCTACAGATGCTTACATGGTAAATGTTCTGCAGAACTATCGGAGAAAATACCACCATTCGTTACAACAACAAGAGTAACAAGAGGAACAACCAATGCACATAGGTTTACGGTGAAGCTCCCGAAACCTCGAACTGAAGAAATCAAGCGCGAATTTATATACCGAACATCAAAAAAGTGGAATTCGCTAACACACTTCAAATTTCCGAAGGAATATAAAATGAATAAATTTAAGGTAGCTATTAATCTTTACTTGCAGGATCGCGCATTGGGTGCAGAAGCTCTGACAGTTACAAGGAGCTAGGACCGTTAATAAGTCCGCTCTGCACCCAATTAAAAAAAATTGATAAAAAAAAAATTAAAAAAAAAACAAAATATTACAAATGTCAAACAATATTTAAAGGAATATTACAATATTGTTACATATAGTTTGAATTGCATGGTTATAAAATCCCTCACGTTAAGCGGTGGTCTTTATCAAAACTAAATATAAAAAACTGGGGTTTTAACAGAACATTTCAAATTCCTTCAGCTAATTATATGTATGGCCAATTAGGGATGGAAATTATCATCTATTTCTTAACAGAGTTTTGTGAAATTTGACATCTGCGATGGAAATGGGATAAACCGATTATGATGAAATCGACATGTGCGTTGGAAATGGGATTCTAAAATGATTTTTGAATAAATTTCTAGAATGTGGCAAAGTATGATGGAACTTGGATATTCCTAAACCAATTATGTTGCAATTCGATAGGTACACTGAAAGTGGGATTCTAAAATGATTTTAAAATGAAATTCTGGAATATCGTTAATTGGGATAGAACTTATCTATTTATCAATGGATTTTAGTGAAATTTGACAGTGCGATAAAAATTTGATTCTAAAATTAATGTTAGTTTTAATTTTAAAATTTGGCCGATAAGGATGAAATTTGACATTGTAATTAGTTGGAGCAAGATTCAGTTTAGACCTCACAATTACACAAATCATCCTAAGAGGTATGATGCTACCAACACTTTAACCTAGCGATCAGTCTGGTAGAGATAAATTTAGTCGTGGGGTTTTGTAGCTCCCCTTAGAACCTTGATATATTCGTTCTAATGGTAAAAATTTGGTTGAGAACAACCGATAGATAGGGTAAGATAGGAGAAAAATTAGGATTAAACGGACCAAAAACATAATCAGGATGAGGCCTGCCGTATGGAAATCAGTTGCGGAGAAATCAGAAAAAAAATTAAAGACTCATTTGCGGCTCCGGAAATTTCAGTTAAAAACATTTCAGTCAAAAACAGAAAGGAATTTCAGTCAAAAATTAAAAGGCAACTCAGTCAAAATAGTTTGAGACTGAAATGCCTTTCCAGAAGGAAGTTCAATCAAAAAACTAAAAAGGCATTCAAGTCAAAACTTTTTTGACTGAAATACCTTTTGAAAAGGTAATTCAATCAAATAATTAAAAAGGAATTCCAGGCAAAATTGTTCTTGGCGAATTCAGGCAAAAACAATTCAGTCAAAAAACAAAAGGCATTTTAGTCATAAAATTTCCCATACAAATATTATGACTAAAACTCTTTTTAAAAGGGAACTTCAGTCCACAAAAAAGGTATTTCGGTCAGAAAATAGTTTGACTGAAATACCCTTTGTGTTTTTGGACTGAACGACCTTCTTGAAAAGTATTTTAGTCATAAATTTTTGGACTGGAATACCTTTTTTTTGGTTAGTTTTTTTGACTGAAATGCCTTTATAGACCTATACCGGGTGTTTCTTTTAAACTGAGACGATCAAATATCTCGAAAAATAGCCACTCTACGGAAAAAATGTCCATAATCAAAATTTAATCATACCACGGGGGAAATACATTAGTGCAAAAAAATAGTTGTAGGTGGGGCGGGGGTAACTTTTAAACTAAGATAGGAAGCCATATTTTTTATTGCAGATACGGATTCTACGACTAAAAGTACGTATGATTTGAATGAAACATTTTGTTCGGTTCATGATAGATGGCGTTGTAATCGACGAAATTCAATTTTTTCAATTTCTTCTTCTTAGAACACACGCATTCGATTCTGCAATACGTTTGAAATAAAAAACATCACGTTTTCATTGGAAATACTCGAAATTCGTCATCAAAACAATTTATTCAGTTTTGTAAATCACATTTAACGTTTGTGTTATTTCTTATCTTCATGTTTTTCGTAATTGCAAAATAAACGATAAAATACTTTAGAATGGACCGTTTAAGTGTGCCAGAGAAAATTAAAATGGTTCTGGTTTATGGAGAAGCTGGCAGAAATCTTGAAAATGCTGTTGCTATTTACGCTCAACGTTTTCCGGATAGGATTCGTTCACGTGCTTCATTTGGCCGTACTATCAAACAATTTATTGCTGATGGAAATGTTCAACCGAAAAAGAGGACCCGTAGAGCAACAGTCACTGGAGAAAATAATGAAATTGCTGTATTGGCTGCAGCGACTCATAATCCTCATGTTAGTATACGAGAAATAGTTCGCGATTCCGGATTGTCCCTCACCAGTGTTTGAAGAATTTTAAAACGGCACAAGTATCATCCATATCATGTGTCTTTACACCAAGATCTTCATGGCGCTGATTTCCAAAATCGGGTAACTTTTTGTCAATGGGCACGTGAACAAATACAACAAAACCCCAATTTTTTTCATTGCGTAATGTTCTCTGACGAATCGTCTTTTACAAACCATGGAACGGTTAATCGACACAACATGCATTATTGGAGTGTTGAAAATCCACACTGGCTTCGCCAAGTTGAACATCAGCGCCCTTGAACTGTCAACGTGTGGTGTGGAATAATTGGCAACCAACTCATCGGCCCCCACATTATTGAAGGCAACTTGAATGGTCAAATGTACCGAAACTTTTTGGAAAATGAACTGCCAATATTACTTGAAAATTTGAACTTAGAATTGAGACGGAACATGTGGTTTCAACATGATGGTTGTCTTGCACACTATTCGTTGGTAGCACGTGAGGTACTTGATCGTGATTTCAATGGTCGCTGGATCGGTAGAGCTGGTCCGATAAATTGGCCCGCCAGATCACCAGATCTTACTTCGCCATATTTCTTTTTGTGGGGCTATCTCAAAGACAAAGTTTACAAACAAGAACAAACAACACGTGAGAACATGATTGAGCGAATCAGAAATGCGTGTGCTGAAATTCAACCAAACACACTTCTCAGTTGTGTACAATCATTGGAAATGCGTATTAATAAGTGCATTGAAGTCGCAGGCCATCATTTTGAACACTTATTTTAAGCTAAAATTATTTTATTCACCTGCCATTTACATTAATAAATTGTTTTGATGACGAATTTCGAGTATTTCCAATGAAAACGTGATGTTTTTTATTTCAAACGTATTGCAGAATCGAATGCGTGTGTTCTAAGAAGAAGAAATTGAAAAAATTGAATTTCGTCGATTACAACGCCATCTATCATGAACGGAACAAAATGTTTCATTCAAATCATACGTACTTTTAGTCGTAGAATCCGTATCTGCAATAAAAAATATGGCTTCCTATCTTAGTTTAAAAGTTACCTACGCCCCACCTACAAAGCGGGGGGTGGGGGACTATTTTTTTTGCACTAATGTATTTCCCCCGCGGTATGATTAAATTTTGATTATGGACATTTTTTCCGTAGAGTGGCTATTTTTCGAGATATTTGATCGTCTCAGTTTAAAAGAAACACCCGGTATAGGTCTATAAAGGCATTTCACATTTCATTTTCATTTATGACTAAAATACTTTTCAAGAAGGTCGTTCAGTCCAAAAACACAAAGGGTATTTCAGTCAAACTATTTTCTGACCGAAATACCTTTTTTGTGGACTGAAGTTCCCTTTTAAAAAGAGTTTTAGTCATAATATTTGTATGGGAAATTTTATGACTAAAATGCCTTTTGTTTTTTGACTGAATTGTTTTTGACTGAATTCCCCAAGAACAATTTTGCCTGAAATTCCTTTTTAATTGTTTGACTGAATTACCTTTTCAAAAGGTATTTCAGTCACAAATGCAAAAGAAATTTCAGTCAAAAAAGTTTGACTTGAATGCCTTTTTAGTTTTTTGATTGAACTTCCTTCTGAAAAGGCATTTCAGTCTCAAATTATTTTGACTGAGCTGCCTTTTAATTTTTGACTGAAACTCCTTTCCGTTTTTGACTGAAATGCTTTTTACTGGAGCGCCGGAGCTAACATATAGGGCTACGAAGGAATTTCAGTTAAAAAAACTAACCAAACAAAAGGTATTTCAGTCCAAAAAATTGTGACTAAAATTCTTTTCAAAAAGGTCGTTCAGTCCAAAAACACAAAGGGCATTTCAGTCAAACTGTTTTCTGACCAAAATACCTTTTTTTTTTGGACTGAAGTTCCTTTTTAAAAGGAGTTCTAGTCATAATATTTGTATGGGAAATTTTATGACTGAAATGCCTTTTGTTTTTTGACTGAAATGTTTTTGACTAGAATTCCCGGAGCCCTCATTTGCATTTTTGGGCAAAATAAGTCAAATCAGTTAGGAGAATAAGAAAAAAAAGTACAATATAACCCACAAATGTGAGTATAAGTTTGTTAGTTAATAAGAAAGAAGGCCATTAGACGTTGTTGACTAAAAGGAGAACAGTGCAAAGTACTTGTCGCCTCCCGTCTCTTATGGGACAGTCAACAGACTCCTAACGTCCTCTACCCATTTTATTACTAAGATGCATTTTGTTAATCGTATACTCATCTGATTGGTTTAATTTATTTTTTTTCCGTTGTTGAAACAAAAACAAAGAAAAACGCCTGTTTTATTGTAAATATTTACTATCAGCTTAACTGTTGTCACGTATGCTGGTGGTGTTGACTCCAGTGATCTTTCCAAAAAAAAAAAAAACAGAACCTCGCAATAAAATAAAAAAACGAAAAAAAACTTGCTGATCTCCTGACTGACAAAATGTTCTGATCCCCAATTCTAAGTTGTCGGCGGTTTTTCTACAATTTTTGGTTGATTACCTCAACCAAAAATTATATTACTAGTATCCAATCTTTTCGTTGTTTTTTAATCAAAAATGCATCACTATAAAGTAGGACAAATTTACACAAAAAAAAAAAAATATTTTTACGCTTACTCACTGAATTCCAGTTTTCACCCAGTTAAAAATGTTCCCATTTGAATAATTGCAAAACACGAAAAAAATGTGTTCTTATACTCATGTTATTCACCTTCGTATAGTTTGGGAAGTGGTCAAGAAAACGCAAAAATGAAAATAGCTGATTAGAGGAAAACATGTTTTTAGTTTTTGGAACTGGGAAAAATAAGTAAAGAGCGAAAATTATACTCGTTAAACAGTTTTGCTTCAGATTTATACATGCAAAGATATTCATACATGCATTTACATGATGTGATCCTCAGGCTTCTTTGGGAAAAGCAAAGCACAATTTGCTAAAAATATTTACAAGATGCTGTTGATATTTTTCTAGCATCGAATCAATACTCTGTTGCTATATTGTAACAGGACCGTAAAGTCATGGTTATGATGAGTAAACCCTTATCCAGTTTTAGAATTAACTGTTAGCAGAAATTGTATGTCGTTCAGGCTTCAGGCAGTTTGAGGTGGAGTTTCAGGGGAGCCTGAAAAGATCTTGTTTAAAATAAAATTAAAAAAAGCAAAGGAAACAAAAACAAAAGAAATAAGAACACCAGCTAGTCACCATTTATCACCTACCTTGATGCCATCCCGCTTCTGGATTCCGGTATTAATTTATCGTATTTTCACTATTTCACCATAGAAAAACTACTATAGAAGCGTATTTTGTATGGGTCAAAGATACCCAAATAAAATAATGACAAATATTTTAAATTCTGTTTTTGAAATTTTATGAGACGGAGATAATAATTTCTATTTGCCTATTTATATCATTCATATTTTAAATATATAGAACGAAATGTTTTGAAAATAAATGAAATATCTACGATTCTACGAATACAAATACTAGAAGCCACACCCCTTATAATTTTTGTAATTTTCTATCATTTAGATTTTGCCTTTGTATAAGCAAAATCAAAATAAAAAACAAAATTATGAGTCGATTCAGCGTCATGATAAACCAATTAAAGTAGGTATGATCAAGCGCATGTATTGCTATCTCTTTCACTAAAAAAATTCTGTCATTCGGTGCTTTTTTCTTGCTATACTTTTTTTTATAATCACTAGTTCATAGCAAACAAAAATAAATCGAATTGTTTTGCGGTGATAGTTTTTGTGAAAACAACGAAGCCTTATGATTTTATCGCACCGAATGACGAGATGCGCAAGAAAAGACGAATTTGAAACAGCTGTCAATCATACCTATTAAATTAGTTTATCATGATTCAGCGTGTATGATAACGAAAAGGCTACTCCGTTGACAATATCATATTATGAATGAAGTGTTTTTTATAATAAATTAAAATGACTTTTTAATTATGATATCATATTTATGGGCATATGTATTTTGGAAAAAAAACGTTCCGCAAATGAAAGTTTGGTGAAATTACTTTTAGCAAAATAAACGTTTGGCAAACATTTCTTTGGCAAAGAAGTAGGAACGGCAAATACACTTATAACCAATTATTGTCCGGCAAATATTCTTTAGCAAAAAGCGATGAATGTTAAATATATGTTTGACAAATTAATTGTTGGCAAATTATTCTTCAGGAAATATGAGGCATTTTAATCGTGCGATCAAAATGCCTCATAATTCCTGAAGAATAATTTGCCAAAAAGTAATTACTTTAAAAATTAAACGAAAATTTAAATTCTGGAAAATGAAGATTTAATAATCTTCCTTTTCCAGAATTTTGTGTTGAAATATTCTGGAAAATGGAGACTTCCATTCTAATTTTAATATTAAATGTTCATTTTCCAGATAATTTTAAATTTTCATTTTGAAGCGAAAATATTTGTATTAATTCCGGAGCGCAGCTCTTAATTAGCCATATTCCAATAAACTATCTTTTGAGATTTAAGAATCACATTTCCATCGTATTTGTCGAATTTCATCATAATCGGATTGCCAAGTTACAGGCTAATTTTTCATAGCTCGCCAGCTAGTCCTTACATAATAACAATTTTCACACATTTTGTTTTATGTTTGGTAAAACATTTAGGGTACTAGTTTTGGGTTCATGTTACACGCTGCGTTACAATGTTACGTGTCATGCAAAATGTTATATTAAATAAAAATATTTCGTCTCTTTTTATTTATCACATTAAAATAGAAACAAAAAAGGCAAAAAACATAGCCAGAGTACTTTCAGTGCTCACATTACATGCTGTGTCATATAGCAAAAATATTGTTACGAACTGGGCTACTGAGTTTGTTCGGATTTTGAAATTAAAAACACTGTGTAATTTTTATTTCACTCTACTTTTATACACTTTGATATTTGCTTTGACTTTACTATTTAAATCTGTCCACTTGCAACTGATGGGGGCTATGACAACAGATTTATTTCTTTATTTAACGATTTAAAATAAACCAAAAACTGTTCTCTGCTTGCCATCAGTCGTGTTTATAACACTTAACCATCTAAGCTATTGCTGTTCATAACGTGAGCTTATTGTATGATGACCAAAATCGTCACAATATTTACCTCTATTTTTGATTTTATGTTTTACCAAACATTTGCGGTTCAGGTGGAGCTTGAACCCCATTCGTTTTTTTTTATATAATTCAATTTAATAATTGTAATTGTTAACGTATTCGTAATCTTAATTATCTTTAAACCATAAAATTGGATTTTAATTCGAATTACATAACCGACATATTTTTTTCTATTTACGGTATTGATTATTATATGTACATTATACATTACCAATTAATTTATTATAAATACCGCTATTTTTTTTTCTTTTTAATCCGAATTCTTAATTCTATGTAGTACCTAGACAAAACATTGGCTACGAATTATTTTTTTATATGTTAATCAAGATACTCCGTCTCATATTATGAGTCTAAATACTCTACATCATCATATTCTGTTAGTTCGTCTTCCAAACATTCCTTGCCTAATTCGTTTTCCGTTAATTTATTTTGCTGGTCACTGATCCCGGAGTATAATCACATATTCCTCGAATCAAATATACCTTCAAACAGTCATCCTGAAATTTGATACGATTCGATATCTTTAATCATATATCGGTCCCTGTCTAAAACTTTACAAACCCTATAATGTCCTTTAAATCTTGTGTTCTTAGTTTGTAGTTTACTCCTACTCTTGGATTTTCCCGCAGCATCTCTAAACTCTCTTCCTGATATTTCACTGATTTGCGAACCTTCCCGTCATAATAGTTTTTGTTAAATGCTTGCTGTCGATCCATAGAATTCCTTGCACTGTCCCTAACTATTGTAATATGCCGAATTTCATCCACTAAACACCTACCATCTATTTCCTTCATACCCGAATTTCGTTGTACTATACCAAACAACACCCTAGATTTTTCACCCTCATTGATTGATTATTTCAAGGTATTATTCAAGATGTATTCCGCTTGTCCTAAAAATTGATCCCACTGGCCCTCACCCTCATAAGTCAACTTTGCTAATAACGGAGCTAACACTATATTGTAACGTTCGAATTAGGTGATGCCGTAGCAATCTTCACATGATCTATTCCTTTTTTGTCACAAACTTCTCAAATTCCCTCGAAGGAAATTCCGTTCCTTTATCAGATACTATACACTTTGGTATGCTGTAATAATCAAAGCAAGTCAACAAATGTTTACATACTTCCGCGGTATTCGTTGTTCTGGGGTCCTATTCTCGAATTCCACATCCATTTTCCACATGTGGTCATCTATCAAAATTCACAAAAACGTTCGGAAATTTTATTTCATGTATTCTTGAATTCCCTACTAATGGAATATATTAGCCTATATTTCCCTTTTTATCTAAATTCATAATAAATTAAAAATAATTCTTAAAAAATGGACCGACATATAGCAAATAAACATTGCATACGAGATACATATATTTATTTAGTTGACCTTATTGACAATTGCTGCTTTGGTAAATTTATAAAATTGCGTTGTATAAAATAAAATAAAATACAGTCAAACCTGTTTTTGTGCGGTCGTTTTTTATGCGATTTTTTGTTTATGCGTTATTTTTTGTGTGATTTTTTTAAGCGGTATATGAATTATGCCGCATAAAAGAAATCGCACAAAAAAAATCGCATAGAAAATAATCGGGTAAAAAAAAATCGCATAAAAACAGACCGAACAAAAACAGGTTTGACTGTAATGTTTTAGCTGGAATAAAACAAATTTTAGATTTGCGTAAAACAAAACCAATACATAGAACAAATAAATAAATTTGTTGTTCTGGCTTCGGATAATTCTAAAACAACTAAATCAACTGAAACCAAAAACTTTACCAAAGCAATACAACAAAGTTTGATTGATCAAAATAAACAAAATTTTGTAAATTTTATGTCTCGTTTACAAACCAAACGCCAAAAATACATTGAATGGTACACAACTTCATGGTGATTTTTTGTGTTAAGGAAAACAAATTGAACGTTCATATGAAATGGCAAAGATACAATTTTATTTCTATTATTACAGACATACATATATTAAATATTTTTTAATAAAAAATTAATTGAAATGGATTCATTTTATGTCATTTTAAATTATCTGGTGATTTTTTTTGTAAAAATCGAGTAAAAAATTAAAACATAAAAAGATGGCAAATACGAATTCATTAGGTTTAATCTTGTACCGTTTGAGTTTTTTTTGTGGTTATTTTTATTAAAATTAAGTTATTTTCAAACATTTTAAGTTAGTTTCATATAAACTTCTGTTTGTTTTCGTTAACACTTAAAAAAATCTGACACATTTTAGCTGTCAAATTATCGATCTGTTATCAAAAATAAATTCAACGAACTAAGAAATTTTACACAATTTCAGAGTGGTGAATAAAAAATTCCGAATGATTCAAGAATAGGGTATTTGGTTGCATGTGGAATATACATAGGGAAAAATACCAAGGGAATTATTAAGAGAATTTTGACAGATGTCCACATGTGGAAAATGGATGTGGAATTCGAGAATAGGGCCCCCGGAATGTATGTAACGCTACCTTAGTTACAGGTTTTGGATTGTAGGATACACACTGTCGTTAATATGTCGCGTTAATCGTTCCTTCAGGCATCTGTTCAGGCATATACTCAACACGGGCCTACCTACCAACAACTCCTTCAACCGGCTAAATGCCTTCATGTGCTTTTCTAAAAAACTAAACTCAACATCGGGTTTTAACAACTCATATAAAGAAGCAGCAATTCTATAAAGCCCTTTATAAATTTTCAAAAATAAGTAACCAGACCATGAACCTTTGCAATGCTCTTTCATAAGTAGGAACGGGATATTTTTTTATACTTTCTATGTGATTGTCGCTCAAAGTAATTCCCAGCGAATTCTCATTGTATCCGAAGTACTCTACCTTCTAACAAACATTTACCGCCAAGATGCTAAGTAACTGTTTCAATACGATTACGTGCTCCTTTAGATTTTTTGCCGCGACGAGAACATCATCTATAAAAACCATTATCCTATATCATTTATTAAAGGTTTTAGAACAAGCTGTAAATATTTTACAAAATGGGCCGGTGAGTTGGTATAGCCAAATGGTAATTTATTGACTTCAAACTGTCTCTGATCCGTAACAAAGGCGGTGTATTTTTTAGAGTCTTCTTTTAAATCTATGTACATGGTAAAATCCATTCCGCAAATTAACGTAGAGAAATATCTCTTTCCACTAAGTTTTTGAATAACATCTTCTATTACCGCCGTACGATAATAAATTCTTTCCACAATCATATTTAACGGTCTATAATTGATGCACAGACGATAGCTATTATCTTTGTTCCTAACCAGAACTACTCGCCCGCGTACTGTGATTCACTGGGCCTGAAAATCTCAGACTCTAGTAACTCAACTGTAAGTCTCTTTAACTCTACACTTTCATAATAACTAATATGTTTTATGCTTGTATTTACTATTTTATTCTCTCGTAGTCTTATTTCCGCCTGACATTTAACCTTATCAAAGACACCTACACTCTTCTCTAAATAACATTCTTCCCCGGTGATCCCCTCGTTATATCCAACTCATTCATCACTAGCAGTTCCTTATTTGTGTTAGACACCTCGTTCATTATGTCCACGTCAAAACTACCTTTCTTATGTTCGTCTTTAATTTTTACCACATTAATTCCGTTCAATTTTAGAAAATCCCTTCCTAGAATTATACTCATATCCATTGTTTTATCGGGCACTGCTCGACAGTTAACCAAATAATTTTTATTTTCTATTAAAATACTACTTTCCCAACTACCTAACACTATTAATTCACTCCCATTAATTCTGACAACATTTTCGTACTTCATTTCGCCTAGTTTTGAATGTTTCACCAATTTTTCCTTTACAATACTGACGTTACTGCCGGAATCTAATAACACTCGCTTGTCTCCAATAATCGCCATAGCTTTCAGCTGTATTTTGCCATCCACTATCAACTCTTTTCTGCGTCTCTTTCTACGTCTTCTGCTGGACACTCATGCACAAGATTTCTTTTTCCAATTTTACTTTACAAGTGCTTCTTCACTTGTCCAATTATCTTGCATATTTCACACGTCGGTTACCTTTCTGGTAATGTACAGATGTGGCTATGTGCCGTTGTTCAAAATAATTATAACACTCGTTTTCTGACTTAATCCAGCTTGTTCTCGTACATCCTTGGGTTACTTTCGCAGACTTTTTGTTTTTCTTGTTGATAACTCTCCCTCCCTAATTTGTATTTGTTCATGCCCATGATTATGTGGTAAATTATAGTTTCCTCTTCTATTTGTACCTTGGCTATTTAACACATCTCGAAATAGTCTTCGTGAATTTCTGCTTGTGAGCACTTGTCTCGCAAATTTTCCTCTTATTCCATCATAAATCTAGCCCAAGACGTCATCCTGTTTATGACCGACTCATACCAATTCAGCGTGTACTTTTGCATTTTATTTCGAGCGGCTAACATCACCAACCTGTCATCCAGCTGATGAACCTTGATCATAACCCCATCACTCTTAATCCACGTAACATCTGATGGATCAAAATCTGGCAGCATATCGGCAATGTCCCGAAAATGAATCGTGTCCTTTCCCTTCTAGAATATGTGTTCTTCTCATACTCCGACTCTAAATGCGGGTATTCGCCATTGCTATTCTCCAGCACATGTTGCGAATTCTTTATCCTTATTTCACCATTTATATCACCTTCGATCCTTTCTCCTTCCATTTCACTAATGCCCTCCTTTAAAGTGTCCATCAGTAATCGCTGAACTAACATTTCTTCATTTTCCGTCGTTTTTAAACCAAGTGCACTCAACTTTTTCTTTAATTGATCCACATTAACTCTTTTCATGATCTGGAACCCATGGAAATATTACACGCGGATATACTAATAAAAGATAACGCCTATTTTTTTAACAATATTGGACAAGTTTACTTAATTCCGAACGGCATATCATTTAGAAAATAAATCCAGCAAACAATAGAACAAATAAATCAAGAAATTTGTTCAGTGTACACGGATTACCTAAGATAATTATAGCAGACTAGGAATTCAAGTAGAACAAAGACATCCAAGATCTAGGCGCTAAATATAACATAATTTTGTATGAGACAACCCCATACAATTCCACAGGAAACTCACCAGTGGGGAGATTCTATTCAACATTGGAAGAATTATACATAGTCATCAGATTGCAAGAACCCGATAAAGTAATATCAGCTATTATGTAATCACCAACTTTTGCTACTGAAATCGAATTTTCAACAAAACATCAACATATGCAAAACATAGAAAAGAAGGAAAATAATTGCCGAAATATTCACGAAAAGCAAAAAAGAAGACAAGGAAAAAATATTAAACCGACTAAACAAAAACAGAACAAATCCAGTAGATATACCTGAAAATGTACCCATTTTCGTTAAATAAATCAACGAAAACAGGACACACCTAAATATAGAAAATAAACAACTAGAGCCAAAATACCATCAAAACCTACAATACAAACAAATATGGGAAAGTAGATCATACGCTCCACGTAACAAATAGACCTCAATTAATAGTGTTATTAAGAAACAAAGGAGCACTCCATACCATGGACTAGGAAATGTCATCAAAGACATAACAGGAAATTTAGACCACCTAGATGTACTTAATACTCAAGCCGCCATTACATAAATAAATAAATACCAAGATGCCATAATACAACAAGTAAACGAACAGATAAGTTTTAACCATCAAGTTAATTGGGGAGGCACCCGGCAAAACATTTGTTTGTGTTTCAAAATTTTGTGAAATTATGACGCCAGCTGTTAAAAATAAAATAAAAAATATCGGAGTGCAATCATTATTTGCTGGGACACGGATGATGAAAACAAAAGGATGTTTTTCCATTCAAAGTCAGATATCACAGCAAAAAATTGACGTAGATATACTAAAAATAAATTAAATTAAAGCTTCATTACCAAACTAACTAATCTATGCATTGGTTTAATTTAAAAAAAATTTCCCAAGCCGGTGAATTCTTAAAAAAAAAAAAAAAAATTGGTAAATTTTTCTCGCGCTATTTCTTATAATTGCGTGATAAAACGTTACCTCACAAAAATTGTCTGCTGAAAAATCTCAAAACTAGAGATTTAAAGCTTTAAAATGCTTTTCTTTTCATCTCTTTACGAACGTTTTACACAAAGATACAGCGCTTCAAAAAACACTAAAAAATTTCTGTTCCTTTAATTTTTTGGAGTAGCACAATAACATGTGCATTATTATATTAAAACTTGTAGACACAACATCTAAACCAAATTGTTAGTAATTATTTTAAATAAAGGTGCTGTAATACAAGAATATAAATTTATTAAGTATTTTATTTCTTCTAAGATACAATATGTAATTGAGGTTAAATTTAAATTGCAATATGAGTCAATACGTGATTAGGACTACTCCTAAACCATCATAAAAGCCAAATAATATATAATTTAAAATATTTATTTAATTAGATATTTATTTATTTGGACGTCAATAAGTAGCTCCTTATTGTGAAATAGAATATATTTTGCTTCAATATCGATTTCGATGCTGTATCACCATCATCAGTTGATTAAATAAGCAAATCAACTGATGTTGCTATAGCATCGAAATCGATATTGTAGCAAAAAATATTCTATTTCACAATAAGGAGCTACTTATTGACGTCCAAATAAATAAATATCTAATTAAATAAATATTTTAAATTATATATTATTTGGCTTTTATTGATTTAAAGTGAAATATCCACAAACCTGGAATCATAGATTTCGTTAACGACTCCTAAACCCTAACTATCCATTGTATGTATATTGATGATGCTTTTGAAAACATGCTAAAACTGCATAAATTTCGTGGTATGTTGTTTTTCATTTATTGTTAGAATCCGAATACACTGTATAATAAAACACTAGTATTTACATTGTAAATATTGTATGTATACAAATGGTACTCGTACAAATAGTTAGATTGTTGAATTTTTAATTAAATTTTATTAACCCAATTCTTAGTTAGTTATAAAACGGAAACTTAACCAATATTTATTTAGGAAATGTTGCATAAATTAACAGTGTTTTAGTGTTTTAGTGTTTTTTTGGCATAACATAAGAAATACAAGTAGCGTGTTTAAAGGAACGTAAAATGTTTTCTTAGTATGTTTTAAAATTCTTATTAATTCCGTGCTTATACCTATTACGTTTATAATTACATATATTTATAATTGATTGGTTAAACAAAAGTTTGTTGCAGGGCCTTGAGCTTTACGTTTAAAGTAAGAGAAATTTTGGCTGGAAAATTTTTCTTAATTTTTTTTTAAAAATGTGACGTTTCAATTTTTCTTATAAAGTAAATCAACAAAACTTATTTTATTCAACTACATACAAAGTCTTGAACTTGACATAAAATACAAGAACTAAACAGCAACCAACAAAATTAATTCGTGTGAACTATTCAATTTATTAAGGGAAACTTTGTGAATTCTAAATATGAGTGTGGTGTATACTAAACCGATTTTTCCATTTTTATCTGCCGATCATGACTCTAGAATTTTAGATCCTCAAGGAAGCGCACCTTTAATCCATGTAGTACTTTGAAAGGCGTCAATGTTAATTTTACGATTGTAAGTATTATTTACGAAAACACAATTATTTTGGTTTTGCCACTTTTTTATTGTGACAAAGAAGAGGTAACTAACCAAATCGAAAAGATGTTGGAACAAGGAATTATACGACCCAGTTATAGCCCTTGGAGGTCCTCCATCTGGATAGTCCCTAAAAAGGCCGACGCCAGTGGAAAAAAGAAATGGCGGTTAGTCGTAGACTATCGCAAACTCAATGAACGGACAATCGAGGATAGTAATCCGTTACCAAATATAACGGAGATACTAGACAAATTGGGCAAGTGCGTGTATTTCACTACCCTAGATCTAGCCTCAGGTTTCCATCAGATTGAAGTTCACCCAAAAGACATAGAAAAAACAGCCTTATACTGTAGATCATGGCCAATTAGAATATGTTCGAATGCCATTTGGGCTTAAGAACGCTCCGTCCACTTTCCATAGAGTGATGGACGACGTTCTCAAGGATATTCGCCGATGATTCAATGCCTTAGGAAAAATAAAAAGATTATCCTAGATCAAGAATATATAACATGCTTTGAGACATGTAAGCAGTTACTCTGCAATGATCCAATTCTCCAATATCCGGAACTAGTAAAGATATTATTTTAACCACCGATGCAAGCAATGCTGCCCTTGGAGCAGTATTATCCCAAGGAAAAATAGGATCAGATAAACCTATTTGTTATGCATCAAGAACCTTAACGGTCACCGAACAGAATTACTCACCCATTGAGAAAGAACTTTTAACAATCATATGGTCAGTAAAATATTTCAGACCATATCTCTTTGGAAGGAAATTCAAAATCGTGACAGATCATAAGCCTCTAACCTGGTTGTTTAGTCTAAAAGAACCAAACTCCAAACTCGTGAGATGGAGATTGAAGTTAGAAGAATACGATTATGAGATCCAATATAAGATAGGTATAAAAAATACAAATGCGGATGCATTATCTCGCATTATACCTGAAATAACGGAGGTCAATCATATTGATGATAATCAACTATCCACATCTTCCGCATCGTCAAGTTCATAAGAAATTGAGAGAGATCAGTGATCTTGACTCAGAATTAAAAATACTATTCTGCTCAAAGAAAAGATATATTATCAAAATTGCAAGATTAAATCAGGACAAAATTATTAAAATTCTAAACGAATACGTACAACCTGATCAAATTACTGCAATTGCTTGTGATTCTTACTGCAATCGCTTGAAAATCTCAATTCTACAATTAAAACCCACTTCTCAGGAACAAATTTAAAACTTTTATGGTGCAAATACATCTTAACAGATATCGAGGATATAGCAGAACAAATAATTATTATCAATGAAATTCACCAAAAAGGAAACCATCGGGGCATCCAAGAGAATCGCCAACAATTGAAAATAAACTTTTACTTTCCAAAAATGAAAAACATTATCCACAAAATAATCAATAAATATGCAACGTGTCAGACACAAAAGAATAATAGGAATAACAGGGCGATAAAACTAGAAATTTCGAAAACACAAGGAAAACCCCTCGAGACTGTTCATATCGATATCTTTTCTATTCATAATTCACAGTATTTAACCATCCTGGATAAATTCTTCAAATTTGGATCAGCCATGCCACTGAACGTGCAAGATACTCTGGAAATAGTAAAATCCATTAAACAATTTATCTCTATTCACGGAAAACCGAAGAAAATTGCTACCGATAGAGGACCACAGTTTACTTCTATCCTCTCTTTAAACATTTCTGTAAATCCCATAATATTGAATTATATTTCACAACGCCCAAAGCTTCTATACCGGTAATGCACCTGTAGAACGATTCCATTCTACGTTAATAGAAATGCATAGAGTTCTTTACTCAAGAGATCAAAGTAAAGATAGCCAAGACTTAATGCTAGATACTCTTATAACATAAAACAACTCTATTCATTCCACAATTAAAATGACACCTATGGAACTGAAAAATGGACACTATGACAAACGACAAATATACGAACGTCAAATTACATGATTACGTTGCAAATCAAAAGAAATAATTACGATAAGTTATGTAGATTAATATAACAACGAAATGCTAGGGACAAAACGAACTTAATGAGTAAATTAAATAAAAATATAATATCATAGATACACTCGTTTTCCAAACGAATGATTTATCATCTACGAAAAAATAATAGAAGAAATAAAATGCATCCAAAATTTACTAAACACCAAGTTGTAAAAAATAATAAGATAACAGTAACTACTAGCAAAAAAAAAATCCATAAAAATAAAATTAAGAAACCATTGCTGGTCAGATAATGTTAACACTGAATCTATGGACATTACCAACTATAACATTAATAAAGGAGTCATTCCCATAAGTATAGGAAAAGCCAAATTAATTACTGGAAGCAGTAGACTTCTACACCTCAATGACCTTAATAGTTACGACCAAGCCATAATAGATATACATAGATAGTAACATTTACAAATTACAACAGATAGCTAAAGTCAATGACGAATTACGGATGTTATACAGTAACAGGTTAACTGTGTTAACATTAAGACTTAATAAATTAGAAGAGAGATCAAAGGAATAACAGGTAATATGGACCATGAGGACTACGAACAAATTAGTAAAGCCATTGACGAGATCAATAAACATAAAGATCAAACACAACAAACAGTTAATGATCAAATAAAGATGTAAAAATGATAAACAGATTTACAGAGATAAATGAATTTATTAATAATCATTCCAAGTTATAACGCAGGAATTAGAATTACATAGTGATTTTCCCAAATATAATTCCAACGCTTGCTGACTGGCGGCTAAAATATTTCATATGTAGTTTTATATGGTCAAAATGTGTCTAGAATGTTTCATTAAATTATTAATTTCGACTAAATTAATTTTAAAATTTGTTATTTATTATTAGTCGCAACATACTCATCTTTATTAATCATAAAAAAAAGTAGGGGGACATCCACTAATTTAGACAAGAAACTTGTATTTGAAAACATGATTTTACTTGTTTTTGCATGTAAAAAAAAATAAAAAGTAGTCAGCGCTGCCCAAGCGTGGGGACAAATGAACTAAAATCGATATTGGGAAAGTCCCTCATTGGCTCACAATCATAGTATTAATATTTTAACCAAGATGTCATTGGATCAACATTTACATCGAATACTATATAACATTGAAATATTACAACAACATTTTAATGATATTACCGAGACACTCATATTACCTAAACTTCAATAGCTAACTAAAGTTCAATTACCAAATTTTCATGCCGATGAATTATAACATCATCTTCTACAACCGACTAATATTACCCTCACTTATACAATTCCTATTCCATACACCTCAATTATTTCCAATGATCACATTATTATATCAATATGTCACTACGCCTTGTAACCAAGTCGAGGACACGTTATATTGCCAACAAGAACATCTTGGGAATAGTAATCAACACTGCATAACACAAATTATAAACAATCAACTAGCCAATGTACCCTGAATCCTGATCAACAATACATATCCAGATACCATTCTACAAATATTACCGCACAGCGAACCATCCAAGAGATTTTATTAATTAAATTTTACAATTGTACTATAAATATCAAATGGGAAAAGGTATTCCAACCAGGTATTACAACACTTAGATGACATCATGTTGTTACAACCATCCAATGATATTATTATTGACACGGTACAACACCCAATTAATATAACCACATTAAACGATTGGACCCTACAAAACACGGCGCAAATACAACAATTTCACCACATGACTTTAAAAAATGAGATACATCATTATGTATCTTGGGGCATCATAATAACCATATTACTAATAATCATCATCATCTATATAATAGTGCGGAAAGTACGACAACATCATCGTAAAAAGGATACCACTACAACAGATGCCCAGAAATCTTTCAGATTCTGGCCATCATTTAGAGGGGAGGAGTTACGTACTCCCGACTCCACGATAACAATGTCGTCTACTAATAAAGGTATTCGACCACCCGTACCATAAATTCTTTCTTATATATTAATAACATAAATTCTTATATTAAATTTCGCTAAACAGAAAATAAATAAACAAATAAATAATTTTTCAATAAATAAAAACAAATAAACAATTTTCTAATTTATTATACCAAATTTCGCTTAACAAATAATTATGTAAATACAAAGAACAGCGATCATTTATCGTTGCCTTTGCAATTTCATTTTATCTTTAAACTCAATGTTTAGTCTTTCTTTAATCTCATCTTTAATCTCATCATTATATTCGTCGTTGCATGGACGAAGAGGAGGAGGAGACTTTGGAACACTTCCTATGCTCATGTCCGGCGCTATCATACAGAAGGCATAAGTACACACATTTTTAAAATTTTTTAAAAACACTTGTTAAATATTTCGCAAAATTACAAAAGGTTTAAAAAATCACTCGATCGATTTCGGCTTATTAGGCCATCATCAGGAGTATCTACTAAACTGTAAAAAATAAAAATGTAGTTAGATATATATATATAGTTGGAAAAAGCAAAAAGTGAAACCAAAATATACCAAAAAAAAAATGTGGGAGTGGTAAACAATAAAATTGGTGACAGCAATAAAAATTAAAAAAGGGTGAGTTAAACACAGGTAAAATTGGTGAGAGCAATAAACATTAAAAATTAAAAATTAAAAGGGGGTGAGTTAAACACAGGTATATGATTATTGATTAGTCAACGGTCGAATAACAAAATTCCAGATGTTGATTTTTTTTATTTTTTTTTTTATTTTTTTATTTTTTTTATAACCCGACGAATTAGTAATTTTATGGTATGGAATGAGTATGTGAATAAAACAATGCGGGGTCGGTAATTGGTGAGAAACGGATTTCTCTTTGTTCGCATAAGTATTTGGGTGTGTACGGTATGGGCAGCCTTTCGGAACTCGCGAACTGTGGAGTGCGAGATTTGTTACGCTATATAAATAGCTCTGGTTGGTTTCAACGGGAGTAATGGGGAGATGGGATCCTGTGGTATCACAACGGGCCACTGCTGGCCTAAGTGTGCGATAGCAGCCACTTAACCTAACCTAACCTAACCTTAATCTCATCATTTTATTTTATAAGAATAAAAATCAGAATTGTAATAACTAGCAATTGAGTAACACTCATTTAAATAAATTGAATAAAAATAAATTTTCAACTTTGCTTTACAAATTTACAAACAGTTCTTCAGAAAGCAGTGTATTAATCTCGTTTAGCTTTTTGAATGCTGAAATAAACAGTATATTCAGCTGTTATTAGTGTCGCCTTTCTTTGCTCAGTTCTTGTAGCGCTAGCATAAGCGCGTCAAGAATGAAGTTTCCTTTAATAACGTATGAGGAATAAAATATGGACAAACAAAAAAAAGTAAAAAAAAAATTATTTACTAATCAAACGATTTTAATCCATAATTTATTTAAAACTTTAATTCTTAGATAAAATTTACAGAAAAATTTGCGCTCCATATCGATTCGCTTTCCTGATCCTTTCTGGCACTCTTTTCATAGCCGCCTGCGTTCCTGATGTATCGATCTTCTTTAAATCTCTTTTTATCTTTCTAATAAGACATTCAACATTTTTCGCACGATATCCATTGCTGTATACCATTCTCTTCAGATTTGCCCAAAAAGTTTCAATGGGCCTTAGTTGTGGAACATTTGGTGGGTTATAGTCTTTAGGGATAAATTCGATTCTGCGTTGACGTAAATCAGATAACGTTGCGTTGGCATAATGTGAGGATGCCAAATCAGGCCAAAAAATCGTTTTATCATTTTTATGATATTTATTTATAAATTTCTGAAGCACAGGTAAACATTTGTTTGTGTATGTTTGCGCATTAACCGCCAAACCACTTTTGAAAAATACTGGGTCACTGACACCTCGTTCGCTAATAGCCAACCACAACATAACTTTACCTGGAAACTTGGTCTTATGAATAAACTTCTCCTTTTCTGGTGCTTTGTGATCGGGAGACTCGTAGTAGTATTTTGGCTGCCATTCATTACCTTCAACAGTGAAATAACTTTCATCATCCATCACACATTTATAAGCTGAAGAAGCGGCGAAATATGTTTGGGAAAGCACTCTTAATCTAGATTTGATTGTAGCTAATTGTTTGTCTGTAGTTGCTGGTGCCGATTTTTTGGGTTTGCGTTGAATATTCATACTTTGTAAATATTTCTTGATAGTTTTTGGGACAACTTGATATTTTTTACCCAGTTGTCTGTACGATTTTGCAGTTCGACCCACTGTTTCACCTTTCAATTTCATTCGAACTTTGCTATCTTGTAGTTGACATTTTTTACCAGAGCCGGGTTTTCTTTCCACAGGTTCATTATTCTCTAACAGTTTAATTGTTTTGTAGATAAAGGATTTTTTGAATCCAAGATCCTTGAAGTAGTGAAAAATCTCGTTCTTTTTTTTGTCTGGATTTTCCTGACAAAATTTATAAATTAATTTACGACGATCTACTTCTAACAACGACATTTTTGTAACTAATCGTAAAATGACGCAGTTTTAATGTATTTTTTATAAAATATAGGGGAATCACCTTATTTAAAAACAAGGAAATTTTTATTTTTGGTTGTACAATACAAATACAAATACATTTTACATTTGTCCATATTTCATTCCTCATACGTTATTTCTAGATATTTGGCGATAACTTTTTCAGCGCTTAATTCACCGAGTGCGTAAGTGTGTTCCACTTCCACCGTGTCTGGCAAACTAGAATAAGTTGTACATTTTTGCGCGTTTGTATGTGCTTTGAAAAAATACTTTTTCTACTGGCTGAAATTTCTAATCAAATCTACAACAAAATAGTTTGAACTAGTTTGGCACGGAAAATTTTCATTTTATATTATTACATATATAGCATATTGTCACACATGTTATCGGCTAATTTTTCGTTGTTCAATATAACAAAGAAACATGTTCGGTTTTTTTTCGTTTTCGTTGTATCTTAAACGTAACTTGTAGACTATTGCTGATTAAATCAATTGTATTCGTGTATTAAAGTACATATTATGTAATATTAATAATTGGAAAAATAATAGATAACATTTTGGCGCTAAAGTTTGACAGATGATTTTTGTTGGTTGATTAATTAGTTTTCATTTGTCGTTCGTGCGTGTAATATCTTAATAAGTGGGTATATGCAAAATAACTTCAAGAGCGCGAAAAGTTTAAAAATTATATTCCGGTAAGACTATGACAAATGATTTTTAAATCAATAAGATTCTTTCGGCTTTTTATAGACACAATATATTAATAATAATGGCATTCACAACATTTTCGACTTGTCAATCAGAAAAATGAAGAGGCCAGTCATTTATAATATATCTACCAAAAAAGTAGAAATATCAAAATCCCCCCCGTACTTTAACCCGAGAGTTAATACAAAATGTATTTTGACTCTTAAAACGAAAACCTTTCCTTGCGTTTTCTGTGGGTAGTTTGGTTTCGTACTGATAATCTCAAAACAAAAAAGTTCGATCTACTCATCAGGTAGCTACGACCAAACTACAAAAATACAATTCCAACTATATACATTAAGTATGAGGCAAAAGTGTAGTTGACTTAGCGAATTATAAATAAATTCACCAAATCAAAAACACAAGGAAAATTTTTCATTTCTGTGTGTTTTATGCCAACACGAATAATAGAAAGAGAAGTTTAGTTGTCTGTATTAAATCAATAAGATTCTTTCGGCTTTTTATAGACACAATAAGTGTAAGATTTCCTTGTGTTTTTGATTTGGCGAATTTATTTATAATTCGCTAAGTCAACTACACTCTTGCCTCATACTTAATGTATGGAGTTGGAATTGTATTTTTGTAGTTTGGTCGTAGCTACCTGATGAGTAGATCGAACTTTTTTGTTTTGAGATTATCAGTACGAAACCAAACTACCCACAAAGGAAAGGTTTTCATTTTAACCCTTTAATGCATGATTTTTTCTTTTTAATTGAAATGCTTTTTTTCTTATAAAGATGTGTTTGGTTGAAAAGGATTTCAAAGTAAAAATGGTTGGAAGCAGCTAGTTTTCCCGGAAAATTGATTTTATGACATTATGCCTATTTGCATCATTATGGATTTGTGGTAAAAAATTTAAATATTTTTTCATTTATAACGCTTCTTAATAATAAGGCAATTCATTCAAAATTAAAATAAATATTCAAAAACAATATTCTTATTTAAAAAAAATTACATATGTAAATGTATGTTTACTACTAACTATATGAAAAACATCGACTAACTAATTCTAAATGGCGATTTTATTTTCAAAACGCAGAAAAAAACAAAAAATTGTGTGAAACGAGATAGAAAAACAAATGAACAACAGATATTCGAAACAAAACACAAAAAATATGCTCAAATGTAGATGCAGTTCAAATTAAAATAACATGATGCAGATATGCTACACTATGCATTAAAGGGTTAAGAGTCAAAATACATTTTGTATTAACTCTCGGGTTAAATACGGGGGGGATTTTGATATTTCTACTTTTTTGGTAGATATATTATAAATGACTGGCCTCTTCATTTTTCTGATTGACAAGTCGAAAATGTTGTGAATGCCATTATTATTAATATATTGTGTCTATAAAAAGCCGAAAGAATCTTATTGATTTAATACAGACAACTAAACTTCTCTTTTTAAATGATTTTTAGTAATAGAATAATCAAAAGTGTTTTTGATATTTTTAAGCAACTGAGCCTTTATTTCAATGTGATAATAAAGTGGAAGATGGACATAGCGAGACATTTGGACACATTAATAAATCTGATATTATATCGGGATCAGGTATGAAATAAAGACAATTCAAAACTTTAATTGCGGTTTCACAATTTATTTTATATTGGTTAGATTTCAGTGACAGCTGCAGTGACTATTTGCTGGCAGATAATGAATTATCAGATTCAGATAGTGAAGTTTACATTTGCTCTGGTAAGTACTTATGTTATACAAAAAATTTATTTAACAGAATTGTTTGTAGAATGCTTTTCTATAATTTGTCACAACACAACCCAACCCTCACACCTTGATTTAACACCGATTCGACCGTCACGTGGATCATCACAAACTCCACGAACCACCCTAATGCCTATAAAAGGAAGAAAGCGCAAAAAACACCAGAAACTTTGGCAAACAGTTATATCCAAAAACTCGTACAACAAGGGACTTTCTTCTATTAATTCAAAGGGTAAACAAATTAAGGGGCGAAAAATGGGACCAGCTTGTGTAAATTGCACTATGAAATGCTCAGATAAAATAACGCAAAATGATAGGGAAAACAATTTCAAACAATTTTGGAATCTCGCTGATAGATATCGACAATGGAATTTTATTGTTCACAATATGGAAGAAACGAGAAAAACTAAAGCCATATTATCTCCAAAGATAAATCGTCAACCAAAACTATGTAACCAAAGTAAGCAATGTTACAATTTTTTTTAGGTTTTAATAATTTTTATTTTGTTTATACATAGATTTGTAAGCTAATGTTTCTAAATAATTTGGCCATTAACAGTCAATGGATTATAACTGCGTATAAAAAGAAATTGTCTGGCAATCGAATTTTAGAATATGACGAGTGAGAAACCCATCAAAGGCAGGCTACTCCTGTTAAATTGCCTATGTTTGATGCAGTATGCGAACATATTAAATCGTTTCCTACCATTGATTCGCATTATTGTCGCAGCAATAGCTCTAAAAAATATCTGCCCAGTGATTTGAATATTGCCAAAATGTATCGATTGTTCAAAGGAAAAATGAATTAAGCATCTATTTCGCACGATGTAACTGAACGCCAATACCGTGACATATTGAATGAAAATTATAATTTAGCATTCCATGTTCCAAAAAAGGACCATTGTGATGTTTGTGTTACATTCGACAATTTAACAAAGGAATATCAAAATAAACAGGTATCGACACAACAACAACCTTTAATAAAACCTTTATAATAAAACTGAAGCTCGGCGGCTAAAAGAGCTTGATAACAGTCTACTGCATCAATTTTTTACTACAAAAGAAAATATTTTGTGTATAATTTTACGGTTTACTGTTTGAATGATAATATTGGTTATTGTTGTGTGTGGCACGAAACATTTGCTAAACGCGGAGGAGTTGAGGTTGAAAGTTGTCTACGAAAATTCTTGGAATTTTATGCTAATTGCAAAGAATTTCGATTTTGGTCCGATAATTGCGGTGGTCAAAAGAAAAATAAAGTTCTGTATTCATTTTACGCATGGGCCTCCAAAAACTATAATATAAATATTTCACACAGATATTTCGAAAAAGGCCACACCCAAAATGAGGGTGACAGTATTCACTCCTGTATAGAAAGAATGGCTAGACGCCAAGAGATATTTACACTAGATCAATGGTATCAATTGATTAAATGCGCAAAGGTAAAACCGCCGCGTTACATTATTACCGAAATGAACCAAAACGATTTTTTTGATTACAAAACTCCATCAATAAATTTTAATTTCCAGAAAAACGATTCAAATGAAATATTTTATATAAATAAAACAAAAGAAATATTTATCGATCATGGCAGTTCGAACATTTTGAAGTATAAATACAATTTCCAGGAAAATTTTAAAACGATTACTGTTATGAGAGAAACAGAACGATAGTCAAGAGGTCGGAAACCAATCAAACACAACATTACTTTAAATTTTGAATTAATTCCAGTTTATAAAGAACCCTGAAAATCAGCGAAGCCAAATACGAAGACTTAATGCATTTGCGCAATAAGAATTGTATAAATTCAACATACCACGACTTCTATAAAAATATTCTCTGCGCAGCCACGGGCTCAAATAATTAAGAAAGTCCTTCAGAAGAAGAATAAGTTCGATAACAACAAAAATTAAATTATTATTTAATTTTATATTAGAAAAATTGAATTTTATTTTATTTTTATTTTTGTTTATTTTTTAAGATTAACTGAAATGTGATACAATTTACTTTGTGATTTGAACACCAATATAAATAATTATCAACCAGTTTACCAAAGATGAGTTTTATTTATCTCCTATTTACTTTATTTCTTAATATTATATAAACATGGGTATTGGGTATATACTTGTTTACGAGCGAGTGTATTACAAATATAGTTTGTCATAGTGATTCGACATTTTCGAAAACTATAATTTTCTTAAAAAAAACAACAATTAAAATCCATTAGCCATGATATATATGTAATATACCAATATTACAATAAATTTTAATTCATAGTGTTCAAATAATTTAATTTAAAAAAAATATCAACTAATTTATCACTGAAAACTTTAATCTTCTCTCTTGAAAAATGACGATTTGCAAATGTAGTACTTTTATTTGGATGCGACGATATATCAATCCGTCCAAAGAATATTTGATGTGCTCAAAGAAACTACCGAAAAAAATCACAACTCTAGGTCTATAAAAAAAAGTAACTCTAAAACTCCAAGTCATACCTCCACGGAGTATGGCACCTCACCATAACGAAAAAAATTTACCACATCATTTTAAACGAAATAATTAATTAAATCATTTCATCTTGCAAATAACATCATTAAACATTTAGAAAAAAAAAAAATAAATAGAAAAGAAAAACTATAAAAAAAAATTTTATAAAATAGAAGTAAAAAAAAAAAAAAATTAAGACGATTTCGTACAAATGGAAAAAAAGAAAATTATGGCTAAATCATAAAACTCCCGACCACTATATTTTACACTTTATCTCGTTTTATCATTGTATAATGTATTAAAAGATTATCGATGATCGCTTACCCTGTTTGATATGCGGCAGAGCTCTTTCGTTCAAACTGTGGAATAAGAGGTTAGTAGACCCTTTGCCCTTACTTTTCGACATGTTACCAAATTTCTTTTTTATCCCTTAATTTGTACTAACTCATCATCGTCAAACACTAGTTTTATAATTTATTTATTTTGTTTTTTTTTCTTTTAAAATTTAAGTTAAACCAACAAAAAAAAAAAAACTTAACAAAAATCAAAAAAAAAATAAATTAAATTTTAGAAACGTTCACTGAAATTAGGTATTTACTATTTACACTATGAAACTAACACTGAAGTTAACACTTTACAAAATCTTGTATTGAGCAAAACACAGATGAAACGTCCTTCTAAGATGAATTCTCGTTGAATCCAATTACCCAACTGAATCAGAAACCATAAAGTTTCTCAACCCTACTGACTTATCGAAAATATCCACGCTTATGTGGCAGGTATATTTCTGTTTTACTGTGTACATAAACACAAAACAGGAAGGAAGTAGAGATGAAACAACAGAAATCTTGTGACCGATGCCGTTTGCTAAACACCGTTAGGCCACTTAAACGCTTTCACGGAAAATCTTGTTGTTTTAAGAACAATTTTAGTTTTATGGAAAGAACGGGTTTTCTAATCACTTAGCACTAATTCTAGAACATAAGAGGCACATATTTAGCGACACATTATCTACCATATAGAAACAAACAAACCGATATTATCTTACCTTTTCATTCAAACTTTACGGTACGGATTTATTTTTCTCTATTAGATTTTTCTATTAAAAGTAAAAATCAACTAACCCTAATGGTTCTTCGAGCTTTTATCTAGTAGACAATTTAAGATTAAATCAACATACCGCCAAACAACTTAAATTAATAAAATCACTATATTTACCGGAAAATTTCCAGCTTAACAATTTATTAATTTAATCATTCATACATACTGCTTCCGGTTTTAATTTGTTTTTTTTTAATTTTATATTTATTCTTGTCTTTACCTTATTAGTACTGGTTACCAAATACAAATGATTCAATAAAATTATTATTTTATTTTCACTCGGTCACAAATGTTTGGAAATAATCCGTTATTGCATTATAAGAGACGGAAAGAAAACAAACATAAACCAAAACTGGTACAGATACTAAGCATAAATATAATACATAAATCAGGGGTATGAAACATTAATTTATGCATTGCGATAAGTATTGAAATAAATAAAGTTGTATGTAACAACACAGGTTCAATCCAGAACTTTATCCAAAAATCAGTTTAGAATCCCATTTCCATCGAGCATACCAAATTTAATCAAAATCGGTTAAGAAATGGCCAAGTTCCATCCTAGTTGGCCATATTCCAGATCTTTATCCAAAAATCAGTTTAGAATCCAATTTCCATCGTGCATACCAAATTTCATCAAAATCGGTTAAGAAATGGCTAAGTTCCATCCCAGTTGGCCATATTCCAGAACTTTTCGAAAAATCAGTTTAGAATCCAATTTCCATCGTACGTACCAAATTTCATCAAAATCGGTTAAGAAATGGCCAAGTTCCATCCAAGTTGGCCATTTTCCAGAACTTTATCCAAAAATCATTTTAGAATCCCGTTTCCATCGTGCATACCAAATTTCACTGAAATCGGATGAGAAATGGCCAAGTTCCATAATAATTGGTCATATTGCAGAACTTTATTTAATTTTCTGTCGTCTCTTATGGGCGAGTAGTATTGCAAAAAAATCTTACGATCGTTAAGGGTTAACAAATAACTAACGCAAAATGTGAAAAAGTCGTTTTTTTATTTTGAAGACCACTTGTTCCTTTAATTGTTTTGTAAAACTTTGATCAATCTGTCCGGAAAAACGGTTGGATGGATCAATTTGAAAATAATACAGGGCTATTAGGAGTACATTAAACTGTAAAATGACCTGGCAACATTAGTCTTTTCATCAATATTTGTAAAGTAACGGTAGATTTATTAAGACAACCTAAAAAGTCGTTTTTTTGTACTTTTTTCAAATCAGTATTAACCCTTAAATGACACATGGGGTCCAGTGGACCCCAGACATTTTTCAATCGTACATATTTAAATGTTTCCGCCGGAAATGCATTTCGTGTCCACCCATTGCTATAGTTGAGATATTGTACTACCTATTTGCGTACTCAGCGCAAGCCGGTTGACCGCTAGCAGCTGTGTAGAAAGGTCCAAAATTACGGTGGGGTCCAATGGACCCCAGTGTGTCATATACGTATATTTGTGTGAAAATCGGAATAATGTTTAGGCATCTTAACTTTAGCAGACCTAAAGCGAGAGAGACGTTTTATATCTCCGCTGCTGATATCTGTCCGTAAACAAAGTAATTCGAAAGGTACTTATCCGATTTTCAAGAAACAAAGACAGACTAATCTTGTCCTGACCAGACAAGAAAAATGTGATATGGCTAAGATATCTAGGTGATCGGATTTGATAAAAATTGAACGAAAATATTTGTATTGTATACGAAATAATTTTTCAAAGTTGGTTTTGCCGTTTTTTGTGTTGTGTATTGTTTTTGGTCGTGAGTAAGACTGCGCTCGTTGTTAAAATTTTTTTAGTTTATCATATTTCTTTCGATTTTGACATACAATAGTATGACTAATTAGATGGCGTATAATTTGCGGAGTCGAACCGCCCGAGAAGTGCTAGAACCCATCGACGAAGCATCTTCAGGAGGAGAAGATAACGTGTTTGAGGACAGTAAAGACTAATGATTCAGACTTTTCGATGTGCAGTGCTCCAGAGAGTGCCATGGAAGTAGACCAGAAAGATATGAACGAGGGCACTTTGGGTCAACGGCTTTTGTATGTAGCAGAGCGTCAAGCGGCTGGCTAGAGCCGTGGTTAGCCATCTTCGACGATAAGAAAAAATTCAACGTTCATATTGCAAAATAAATACCTTTTTTTAAAGATTCAGTATCGAACTTATTGTTATCTTAAAAGATACTATCTCAGGAGTATACCGCTAAATTTCTAGCTAAAAATATTGAAAATTAAAAAAATACGGTTACTTTATGTAAAACAAGCCATTTTCTTATTTTTTTCACAAACATTTTTTTTTTTGGTATGATTAAAATAAAATTTCAATAATGTAATAATTTGGTATTCTTTAGTAAACTTTAAGCTATATTGAAAAAAATTGTCAAAGCTAAATATCCAAAAATTCAAAAAATAATGGGCAATTTTTAAGCTGGGGTCTAAAATACCCCAGTGTGGCATTTACTTGATTTTTCTTAAGTGTGTCATTTAAGGGTTAAGGGTGAAAAAAAAATTTGTTCTCAACTAATTTTAATGATTAGTTGAGAACAAATTTTTTTTGGGTCTTGTAGGAAATTTACTGAAGTTTTTAAGGCTGCCCTAGAGTTTACTGTGCAATCATTGGATGCTGAGGTATCGATGATCAAAGGCAACAGGATCTTTTTTGATTCAAAGTCAGATATCTCAGCAAAAGTTGACATAGAGAGACCAGAATGAAATTAAATTTACGCCTAATTAACAGGCTAACCGTCCTATGCATTGGTTTAACTTAAAAAAAATTTTCCGAGCCCATGGCACCTTACAAAAAAAAAAAAATTCGAATTTTTTTTCTTCGCGCTCTTTCTTATGATTGCGTGATAACGGTATCTCACAAAAATTTTCCGCTCAAAAGTCTCAAAACTAGAGATTTGAAGCTTTAAAATGCTTTTGTTTTTATCTCTCTACGACCGTATTTTACAAAGATACAGCTCTTCAAAAAACGCTAAAAAAATTGAAAAAAATTAGTGTTCCTTTAATTTTTTGGAGTAGTGTATATTCTATGCCACGGAGATTAACATTCAAATAAGCACCCATCAATAGTTTTAGGATCTAATTTGGAGTTTTTGTACTCTTACACACAACACAATTCGAAATATAGTGATATACTTCTTTTGCCATTCCGGGCCACGTCTTAGTTGTTCAATCGTTTTAGCAATACCTCTGTGAGCAGCTATAGGATCATCATGATTTTGGTGTAACAACTGTTTTGTTAATGGCTTTGGAATTCATAGTTTCCACACTGGTAAATCAGTTAGCCTATCTTTTGCCTTCGGCTCGAATTTTAAATAAATACGATCATTTTGAATTTGAAAAGCTGAAAAATTAAGCGGGCCACTTTCAATTTTCTTCTTTAGCGATACATATTCTGAGTCTTGAAACTCAGGCGAAGAAAGGTCTACGGACTGAACAAATAAGGCAGTATCAGCTCAACTCAGCTATTGTGTCAAAATTGGCCCTGGATAAAGGGTCAGGTACCACGTTTTGAGAACTTTTTTCCTGAAGTATTTTAAAATAATAGGATTGTAGTTTCGAACTCCATCTCGCTAACCTTCCACTGAGATCCTTTTGACTCATGAGGATAGAGAATTCATGCCCCTCAATATAGGGTCTATATTACCACCAATATAGGGTCTACCACCAATTCCTGCTGTAGAAGCATCACATCTAAATGGAAAACTATTTCGAATAATCGGGTGTCACCACAACTAGAGCAGGGGAAAATTGGTGTTTTAACTGTTGGAAATTGGAATGCATCATTAGCTTCATTATTCCAAACAAATTTTACTCCTTTTTTGAACAGATTACTTATTGGAGCGGTTACTTCGGAGAAATTAGGAACAAATCTACGGTACTACCCTCCCATATTGAGAAGTCTTCTAGTTTGGATGACAGTTTAAGGGGCTGCAAATTTTTAGCATAAGTAACAAGTTTAGTTTGGAAATATATGTTGATCAGAATGGCCCGAATTAGTTATTAATATTCGAAAAATGACGTTTTCGACGTTTGATCATTGGAAATGAAAAGATTATAGCGGGAATTCTTTTTTTTAATTTAAGGAGCACTTTGTGGTTAAAAAATTCGATCATACTGGTGGAGCTTAGGGTCCTATCAAAAATTTTAATTTTGTACGCTACTTAAGATATCCTGGATATCAAGAATTGTCGCCCTCGGAGTACAGTAAATAGAGCTATTCTTTCCGACTTAGGGTGCTCAGGTCCTGTTTCTCTTCTTGGGAGCAGTGGATATTGATTGATTGATTGATTGAAGTGTTCGACCAAGCTTTAAGCAAGATCTCCCGGAGTTATTAATGGCCGGGCCTCACGGAACACCTTGTTACATAAAACATAAAGAGGATTTGGATAGGTTTAGTTAGTTAGATAGAAATTGACCCGGTTACAGACACCTAAGTATAGCCAATAGTTAGTAACACAATGACAGCACATTTCGAATCTACTTAAAACTGCACTCTGAAATAAAATTTATTAGTATACTGAATCAGATTCCTGCGCCCTTCTGAAATCCTAATCGTAATTAAAAATATATACTTAATAAATATATAATACTCATAAATTAAGTTCAAATTGACTTAAAACTAATAAATATAATCGAAATCGACTGATCATTCACATGATTTCCTCCATACTGGTCCCTGTCGCTACTTATAAATATACTTAAGTTCACGCTATAATACATAAGGAGTTTCAGCAAGATTATCCACCAAATTATATGAGTTTGAAAATTATAAGGCGCTGTTACTAGATATGATTGATGGATTAGGTTGTACGGCCCATCATTATAGCAGGATTCCCAAACTCCAGGGTCCCATTCCGTACACCCGTATACATGTAACAAAACCTAAGGCTAAGATAGGATTCTTAGTTGGGAGAGACTCGACCCGGATACAGCCACTCAGCGAACGGTATTTAGTAAAAATTGTTAGTAATTATATAATCGAATTATAATCGAATAGTTAGTACAGAACAACACACTTTCTAAACTACAATTTATTCACTACTTTTGATCCTGTAGGGTTGATCCAATTTAAAATTAAATTCTGAAAATCAGGATTAATTTTAATCTCTATAATAATGCTTAATACTGTAACTATATTATAATCTGAAAAATTAATTAACCATACAATTAACCTAATCAACAATAGCCCACCTATCTTAGAAAGAAAATTAATATAATTCTAATCTACTTTTATGTTTTATTAAAATTACAATTAAAACTACACTCTAAAATGACCTTTATTAGTTTACTGGATCAGGTTCCTGGGCCCTTCTGCAAATCATAAGCATAATTAATTTAGATTTGACTTAAAGCTAATAAATACAATCGAAATCAGCTGTTTATTTACATGATTCCCTCAATACCGGTCCCTGTCGCTACATATAACTACTATTTAGTTCAAACTATAATGCATGTATATAATAGTTTAAGCAAAATCTGCCACTAAGATTCTAGGCGTTTGATCTGAAATGGGCGCTATCCTGTAATGAATTATAATTAATGTTACCAGTAACCAAAATTAATTATAAGGCGCTAATAAACCCTGATGCTTTAATGTGTATGACCAAGCCCCCAGCAAGTTTCCCGGAATACGCCGGGTCCACCGTACACCCTTTTACGGATAACAAAACGAGGGACAAGAAAAGTATGTTAGTAATAAAGCATCAACCCGGCACCAGACACCCAAGAAGTTGATAGTTAGTAAATAAAACAACAACATTTCTAAACTACATGAATATTAACTGCTTGATTCCTGGAGCTTTGAGTTGGGCCTTAACTTTATTCCTGAAAATTAGGATTAAAATGGTTAATTCTGGAACAATCTTAGATTCTGAAACAAGTTAAATTATTTATCAGTATCCTTAAAATAAAGCCCTCTAACCACCTATGATCTTATTAATCTAAGTCTACATAAAGTTATATCTGCATCAATCCTATAAATAAATAATTTAAAAAAGTCCTCTTGGTGACACCCCTTCAATATTAACAATTTATTAACTATTTTATTATTTTATCAAAAAGCTTGCAAAATTATTGCTAACTTAGCTTCCTTCTGGAACTCCTCCAATCGTCACCAAAAACGTAAACACCCACTTATACACCACTCAGAAAGTCCCTCTATAGCATAGTTTTAGAACATAGGTAATACATTTTACCCAGATTCAATTAATGATAAAATTCCAAATTAATTCGATACAAAGTTTCTCCAAATTTGCATTGGGTTACTCCGAATATTTCTGAAAATCAAGATCTATGTAAATTTGTTAATTGTCCCCAACTACTACTTCTAAAATAAACTAAAAGTTATTAAACTCTGAAATCCTCATGGTTTAGTTGTTAAAATGGAAATAGTAAAAGTAATTAATTAATTAAATTTCTCATCACGCTCATTAATCGAAACTTTATATCAAAAACCAATTAGTAGGACAATATAAAATTAACTTGTTTAAAATATAAAATTAGCCAAACGTAATTAAAAGAATTAATTAATTACAAACAAATTATTTTTCATTAAAATTGTTAAATACAATATGTTGTTATACAATATATAGCAGAGTTATTTATTTAATTAACATAAATTCTAAATATAAGGATATAAACATCTCTTATATTACAAACTAGTGTATAACCAATATAAGTAGAACAAAACTATCTACCTTACACGAAGGAAACTTTGAGAACTTGAAACTTGAGTACTCAAGAAGGATTATTTAATAATATTTACTGCAACACACAACTTTTTTGGTGAAAAAGAACGGAAAAACCTGAAAAAGATGAACTCATAAATTGACATCAAACAGATGTATTAAAAATGCACATAAAACTACATTGCATGTAGTTTTTATTTTTTTATTTTATAATGTGTCTTCGCTAAATGCACATTTCAATTTCAAATGCAAAACCTTACAAATGTGTATTGAATTTATGTCGCTCATGTTAATAACGACACTATAAATATAAATTGGTAATGAAAATTGAACATAATATAACACATCAAAAAACCAGAAAAAGATAATAGAAACATACACTAAAATCCACATAAACAAAATAAATAAATATTTCCATACACTCTTCCTCTGCGCATTCAATATTTATGCATATGCACATGCGCAATAAATCTTTTCATATACATAATCCTTAGTACGCAATTACGCATACTTCTTCATGTTTTCATTATATGCCATGCACAATATTAAAATATTAAAATTACACCAAAAATTATAAAAATTCCACTACAAACCCATTCTACAGTGACTCACAGCCTATTTGATCCAGTTGCATTTCATTAATAAATTGTAAATATCTCGCGATGTCTTATTTTGTTTGAGAGAAATAGAGAAATGGATCAAACAAGCCGTGGATCACTGATGTATTTAATATGCCATTAAAACTACATGTACGATGTACCAAAATATAAAACTTTTACCAATAAGCCCGTTCTACGTATTAATCTTCGATATGTTTGTTCAATTGTATTTAAAATAAAAATAAAATACGTATACATATGTACGTATTTGAACTAGATGAAACAAGAACAGACATGCGTATTAAATTTAACCGCGTTCATTAAATTGGAACAATTTCATTTTTGATATAAAATCAATCAAAAGAAGCTTTATGCACTAGAATTTTATATACAATTAAACAGACATTAAAGCCTAAATCATGCAATTAATTTAGAAATCATGAAATTTGATTTCCTTCATTTATAAGTACAAAAAACATTCTTGGGAGCAGTGGATATATTTATAAATTCATAAAGAAGCCAACAATACATTGCCGCGTGGTTACTGCAAAAGCTTCAAGGCTCTTATTTCTTGCGCAGTTCTACATAACTGGGGAAAGCATTTAAACGATCTTTATCTAATCGAGGAGGATACAGGCAATCACGATTAACAATCATGTTTAGGTCTACGATGGAGAGGACGAGAATAGGGATTAGCAGCTACGAAGTCTAGGTCAACAAAAAAGAGCTGAAGGTGAAATACAAAAAATGTTTACTGATTTGGGGCAAAATAAGCACAAAATTGTTTAGATAAATAAATAGGATTAAATTATCAGAAGTAGTACCTTAAGATTAAGTAAATAACGTACTTATTATAGGTATTACTTAATGTTTTTTTTTTTACTAAATACTTGGTGCAAGGTAGTTATTATTCACTTCGAATTACGAGATAACTACTACTTAAAAGCAGTTCCTTTTACGGAAAAGGTAACTTTTATCAGTACTGACTTTTTTTATTCACCCCATCCATTACTTTTAGGGATTGGCCGTAATTGGTTGACGGTTCGTTATTATTAAACACTTTCGCCTTAGGACTCCGATTAGTTGCAAAATTATTTTCGATGGAGATAGGTTTCAGTTGAGATTTTCCATTTTTACACCAATCTGGCTTATTTAAATGCTCCTTCAATTTTGCCCTAGAATCGATCTGTAATATCGATCTTAATTTGGATGTTGGTCGAGTACCAACCGTTTTGTAAAAGCCAATTTAAGTGACAAAACTCAATCGAGGAAATACTTCGACATGTCATAGTATACTTCAGCGATAAAACTTTGAAATGGTTTCTATTGATTACCATTTTTCAACTACCATTTTGCCTCTCTTCAGCAAGTTTTAAATATTTTAAGCGATATTTTATTTTTAACAATTGATTACACAGTATTTGATAACATTTTAAAATAATACCAACAAAAATACTTATTACTTTAATTTATTTTAGTTTTATTAATCACTTTTATTTAGATTTATTGAAAATCCTCCTCGAAAATGTAATATTACATTGACCTACAGATATTTTTGACTAATTTAACCTAAATTTGTTTGACAAGTAAGGAAAAAGGTCTATAGTGGGTGAAATTTATGTAAAAACCTTTATTTGTTAAAAACCGTTAATAATTGCATTAAGTGTTTTAGAGTTCGACCAAATATTAAAACACAAATTATGGGTGACTTACCGAATTCTCGTATATCGAAACTGGCAAGTGGTCTGAAATGTACACTTGGTCAAACATCGTTTACTTATGAATACTTTTACGCCGTCAACGTTCAGATAGAAGCGCATTTGCACTCTCGACCATTGAGCCCAATGTCAAATGACACCTGGTATTTCCTAATTGGGCAGCCGTTGAGAGCGCTCTTCGATTCGTCAATTGAACATTTAAACTAAAATAAATTAATCATTACAGGACCAAAGTATTCAAGATGTACTCCAACAATTTTGGAAACGATGGTCCAAACAATATTTGTTACAGTTACAACATCGACGGAAGTGGTTAGAACCTAGTGATCAGTTCAAAGTAGACGCACTGGTATTACTTCATGACTAAAGTCTTCCACCAATGAAATGGAATATTAGACGGATAATTAAAACATTCATTGGGGTTGATGGAAGGATTAAGGAAGTATTTATTAAAACAGGTAATTCTAAATTTAGATGATCAGTATTAGGTTTCCGAAATTTATATGTGCCTGCCATGAAGGCATAAAAGCCGTTAACCAGAGACCGTATAACGGATCCCTCCATTGCTCTACGTCACCTCGTGAAAATGCGATGGTTGCAGACATAGATAAATAGTTCGCAGTAGCGAGTTTCTATAAAGCTTTGTCAGATACTTTGATTAGTTAGACTTTCAGTCATTCATATGTAGTTCATATATTAAATGATTCCTACTTGTGCTTGATTTACCTTAAAAAAGGAATTTTTTATAAATTGTCAAAACTAAAAGGCAAGAGCTAATGGATTCAGTTATACAATATATTTATAGTTTAAATGGCTTTTAAAGTACAAATCTTATGTAATGGATGTGTGACCTCCTGTGTAATCGATCCTACCGATAAAGATCTTAATGAATTTTAGGAATATCGAAAATTAAAGGAAGATGCAAAAGCACCTCAAGACGCTGACGAAATCAACAGGTCTAATAGCCTATGATTTAGAAAACGTGTTTTCCGTGCATTCAATGGAATTTTAACGCTCATAATTTGACGGATATTGCCACTCACATAAAGTAACATATTTGTTCTCTTTTGTACGCAGGCCAAAGTGGTAGAACGAGCTACTACATTGCCAGTACACTAATTAAAATATTAAAATGAAACCACTTTTCCCGACGTTTTGAAAGTCCCTGAATCTGAAAAAGCAAAAAAAAAAAACTGTCCGTCCGTCTCTGTGGCTGTCTGTACCCATGGTATCTCGAGAATGGCTTGTCCGATTTGGAATTTTTTTGCCAATCTGTTTCTATGGTCAAGGCGGAGATTTAAAAAGGGTTTGGAGACTACGTCAAGAGGGTGGGGTACCTGCCATACGAATTAACCCAAAACACCTGGTTATATAAATATTTACAATTTTTTTATATAGTTTGATTATTGAATTGGGCAATAAGCTTGGAGTTGATTTGAAGGTTAAGTTAGGGCCAATTTGAGGGTTTAGTTGGAGTTGAGTTGGGATTGGTTTAGGATAGAGTGAGCAGTTAACCAATTTTTTATATATGCTGTTTTGAGGATTGAGTTTGGCGTAGAGTTGGCGTTTGAGTTGAGAGTTGAGTTGGGTTCCTTTGCGGGTTGAAATAGGGCTGAGTTTGGGAGTTGGATTAAGGTTTAGTGGGCAGTTTAACTTGATTTCTGATTTGTTTATAAAAAATGTATTGGGATTCTATATCTTATCCGATTTTGATGAAATTTAGTATTTCCAATGTAAATGGGATTCTCAAATTATTTAAAGTTCTGGGTAATGGCCAAGTATCATGGAACTTGGCTATTTCTTAACCGATTATGATGAAATTTGACATTTGCGTTGGAAATGTGATTCTAAACGAATTTTGAATAATGTTCTGGAATATGGCGAAACAGGATGGAACTTCGCTGTTTCTTAACCGATTATGATGAAATTTGATAGCTGCGATGGATATGGGATTCTAAAATGATTTTTGGATAAAGTTCTGGAACCTGCCTATTTATCAACCGATTATGATGAAAATCTTAATTCTGAAATGGTTTTTAGATAACGTTTTGGAATATGATCAATTAGGTAGGAACTTGGTTATTTCTTAACCGATTGTGTGCTGGTATGACGGTATGATGGATTAATGGTAAGATATACATCATGGTGTAATGGTATAGTCGCATGATGGTATGATATTATGGAATAATGATATGGTGGAATGATTGTTTAAGGTTATGATGGTACGAGAGTACATATGCCGAGGGTAGAGAGTTGAGATTTGGTTCGAGCTAAGTTGAGTTGAAATGAGTTTTTTAACTCAGTTAGCTGGCTTAGTTAGTTAGCTTGTATGGTTAAGTGTGTGGTTCGATAGGGGTATTATTTAAGGGTTGATTTGAAAGTTGATTTGGGGTGGATTTGGTGATTAAGTTAAGGGTTGGTTTGGCGGTTAATTTGGTGATAGGATTATGTTGCGACTGAGATGGAGGTTGAGTTGTAAATTGAATTGGAGTTTTAGCTGAAGATTGGCTTAAGAGGTTTATTCCGGGATTTATTCGGGAGTTGAATTAATCTAGACCGAAGTTCTGATCACCTCATGAGGTTTCAGCTCTTTATATTTATATATTATATATAGTATGAATATGACCTCAATCAGTTAAGTCGTTCAGAAGTTACCCGATCACTAAGAGAAGAACTAAGGATGTTAGCCACCATATTGAACCGCCATCTTCCTTTTATTCAAAAACGGCACTCGGCATTCGAAAGTAGACGTTTCAACGAAAATATTAGTGCCCTTAAAAAAATTTTTGGATGCTTTAAATTTTGGGCATAGAGGTGGCCCGGTTGACGTGAAACGTCCCATATATATTATTGTAATCCGGACATTGCGAAGCTTATACTGCGTGGTCAGATTCATATATTCCCACAACCGCAATCGGATCACCAGTTTAGCACTACTCCAATTCTGCCAAACTATACTAATATAAGAAATTTCTCCACAGGATTTTTCAACTATTGGCCATTCTATTATTCTAGGATCCAGGAACTTGATATGTACAAAACGCGATAAACCAGCGTTTGAAAAATGTGAGCTACCCGAGTCTTATTTCATTGGTTTGACATATAATATCAATGCAATCCTTTGCTGTACTTTAATATTCACATTGGCAACCAAAATATTCAAAAAGTGAACCGTTAACAATTAAATACAGAGATAAGTACGGTGAGACGTGGAACCTGTACAGACGGTAAATTTGATTTTTCATTTTAAGCCACCGAAGTACTCTCGAAAGACAAAATTAAACCCATTGTATCCAAGTTAGAATACATGCCACAGGCTGATTAGGAATTTTACAGGGACATTTTTGAAATACCGCACCAAAAACGTAAGTAACATAAATTTCGCGAAACTAAAATGTGATTTAAAATCAAATTGGCTGAAATAATTGTTATGTTTATAAAATATACATTATTATTAATTCATTTTTATTATATAGAATAAAATTTAAATTTAAATTAATGTTAATGATAGATTTTCTGTAGTATGTTTTTCTTCTTTACTGCTTGGATTTAGAATGTTTAAAAATATTATTTTGTTCTGAGAAATTGACTTCTTAAATTTTCCAAAATAAATAATTCTAGGTATAATGAATTTATTAATTTTCCGAATATTAGTTGAAAATAAGCGTTTGTGATAAAATTCCAAAAATGTTCAAGGGTAACGTACTCACCCTGCCAACTTTCAGGAAAGATTTTATTTACTTGCAATCCTTACGTAACTGAATTTCATCAGAAATACGTAGCAAGAATTTAATAAACATATATGTATTATTATTATATATACAGCACGTATAAATTGGAACGTATAAATACTCTGCCAAAACAGAATCATTGTATCATTCTTGGAAAACATTTCATATCTGTTTCTCGAGAATTGAAATTAAATTCAATATTTTCAGTAAATCTTCATCTTACTCAGATCGAGCTATAATTTCCAGAAGTTATAATAAATTTAATACAATAATATATTCATGTATGAAAGCTCGTAAATACAACATTCTAATTTTAAAATTAGATGCTCGTATATTTATTTAAGCTCCAATAAAGATGTTTCTGCAGCACTAAACAAAATTCCGAATATACGATAAATAGAAATGTCGTTATTTTTAGATAGCAATATCTTGAGCTTTATTGTATACTAGGTATTACTTTGGATTTGGATTCGAGTACATGCACGAGTAATAATACTTAAAAAACAAAAAAATCGAATTCCATAGGCGAGTAAACATTTACGTATGAGTAAATCCTAAATATTGTCGACTATTGAAATGGTTTGAAATTTCTAGGAAAGTAGAGCGGGGAATGGAATTTAATTGTTAAATGATTTATTGAAACAGCTTATAGCTTTTTATTGGGCATATAAAATTATTATTGCGAACCAATTCACGGATCATACATTTTTTTTATTTGGCAAGTCAAACAGTAATAAAAAATAATTTGTGGCTTACATTTTGAACGCTAAAACAACTTTAGTATGATAATAATGAAATTTATGGGGTTAACCGTAAAAGTGGCAGTGAAAAAAACGAAACGTTTGGTTCAAAACGTTTGAAAATTGCAAACCGATTATAGATTTAAAGAAAATCGTAAAATTTAGATTAAAAGAATTTGATAGCAAATAGATGTATACAGATAAAAGTTTTTTCTATGAATTTATTAAGCGCAAAATTTGTTTTTGCGTTATGTGATAAAATTTGTTTGGTGTCAAATGTTGGTGAAACAAATTTTTGATATCGCTCGATTTATTTTAAAGTAGGCAGATGAAATATCCTGGAATACTTATAGTTCAGATAATTTAATAAATGGAAGGTTCAGTCACAAACGCAATATATCCAGACGAATTATTGGGAGAGAAAGTTTGGCCGAATACAGTGGCTCCATTTTTCATATTAGTTTATTTTTTGTAATCTAACCGAGGAACCCAATATATGTATTTCAAAAACATTTTCATTACTGACATCTATTTATACAAAGCAGAAACACCATCATAAACTTGCATAAATCAACACAAAACCAACACAAATGTCTTATACAAGCCATATTATTGCCATACAAATAAAACCTACTATTTCTGTAAGTATTAGGTGTGTTTTTTTATTCGCTCCCGATAGCTGCTATCGGGAGCCGTTATTTGTATATGCCTAAATTTAAATTTGATGCTCTATTTATTGGTAAACTAATTTTATTTAACATCAAACTATCATTCTTAATTCAATTGTTTAGCGATAACTTCATATAAAAAATATTTGGCTCTACCTATTTATACGGAGCGCTATCGGGAGCCACATTTTATATGACAGCTCCCGATAGCAGCTATCCGGAGCGAATAAAAAAACACAGCTATTAGCGTCATAATACAGTATAATCTTTACATACTTTGATTTTAAATTGTAGTTTGTATCAAAAACAGTATAAAATATCACTAACACTTTCAGAAAATAGTAGGTTTTGGATTTAATAATATGCGTGCGTCACGAAAATAATACGGCTTGTATAAAGACATTTGTGTTGGTTTTGATCAACAGAAATAAAATACATACACATAACCAAATTACAAAATAATACAAATAGAAATACTGGTTTGTATGTAGTAGGTTTTCATGTTTATTCGTTTCAAATTTCAATAAATTTCAGCAAATACAATACTGCCAATGTAGTGTAAGTTTTTTGTTTGATTTTTATTTTACTTGCGGGATTCGAGACGGCGGTGCCATCTTACGAAACTATAGTAACTACTGCAAGTTTGAGCTGATATATGAACCAAAACTGAAACTTTTGGAACTTAATTGGGTCTTTACTGAGTATATATTTTATTCAATAAAATTATACTTGAAAGACAAAGAAAAGTATCTACAATGAGCTTATTATGTTAACACCAAATCAAATAACAAATGCATTATGCATATTTTGTGTGTTTATTGTAATTGTTGTTGTATGTGTGACTTATAAATCAAAAAAAAATTATTTTTACGTAAATATGTAGCTAGAAATATTTTTTCAGGAAAAGATTTTTTTAGGCGAGTGGATGATTTTTAAATTTTGAAAATTTTTTATTTTCTATTTGGAATTTGTTTTTTTGTAAAACTGTATTTGGAAAAACTGCTGATTTTTTTAAAACAAATGCACATGTGAATTTATTAAGCTAATCAAGTTATTAAACGTTTTATTATTATAAGCGTATTCGATTGGACTGCAGAGTACAACTCTTCACTTCAGGTAATTGAGTTACTCTTCACTTAATTGAGTTGCTGAAGAGAAGAGACTGTTCGATTGGTATTCTTCACTTCAGATAAATATCCAAATAAAAATAAAACAATTTATTTCAGTTTGGCTTATGTTAGAAAAAATGTTTCAAAATTTAATTTGCTATTAATTTCTAGAAATTTATTATTAAAAATTATTTTTTAGGTCGCAAATTCCCAACAAAACAGACAACAGACTACCCTAAATCTACACACGAGAATAAAATCAAACGAAAACAAAGAAATTCAAAAAAGAAAAACAAATAACTCATCTGAAGTAACTACATAAGCAAAATATCGCTTCAGTTAATTCAGTTGCTCAATTTTTAACTGAAGTGAAGAGTTGTCAATCGAACAGTTTCTTCACTTCAATTACTTCAGATACAGCTACTACTTCAGTTAATTCAGTCCAATCGAACACGCTGGTGATTTGTTTAATGCATTTTGGGTGATAGATAAAATTTGCTTAAATTGATTACATCCAGTTTTTTGTGTCTAATTATTTTGTCAATAGAATTCTCACTACAACGGACATCGGCGGGACCAAAAAAGTTGTCCGTTGTAGTGAGGTGTCCCTTGAACTGAGGATTTGTGATTTTTTTTTTATAAAAATTTTATTGGGCTTCAATTTCTTATCCGATTTTGATGAAACTCAGCATTTCCAATTGAAATGGGATTCTCAAACCATTTGTGGACAAAGTTCTGGAATATGGCCAATTAGGAAGGAACTTGGCCATTTTTTATCCGATCTAGATGAAATTTAGCATGCATGATAGAAATGTTGTTCTAAAATGATTTTTAGATAAAGTTCTGGAATGTGGCCCATTAGGAAGAAACTTGGCCATTTCTTATCTGATTTTGATGAAATTTTCAAATGATTTTTAAACGAAGTTTTGGAATATATATTGACGTGATAACGTTTTACACCGCATGATCAGAAAACTGACCCAAAATTTCGCTGGTTGCAAAAGATAGATTATCACTCGTGCTGTGTGGAAATGCCGCTGGTGATTATAAGAACAAAGCGTTTTAATTTTGCTTTATAAATCAGAGAATCCTCGAGCTTTTAAATGAATTTCGAAAGGTTTCCTGCCAGTTCATTGGAAATCGAACAAGAAAGCTTGGATGACAGGTAAGATTTTCGAAGACTGGTTTTTAAAATGCTTTAGCGTAGTAGCTGACACTTACTGCAAAAATTAAAACATTTTTGCTCATTCTTGATAACGCACCACGTCATCCATCCAGCGCATTTGGCTGATTTGCATCCAAATTTTAAGGTAATGTTTCTTCCTTCGAATACAACCTCGTTAAATCAACACATGGACCAAGGTCTAATTACTGCATTTAAACTTTATTATCTTAGAAGAACTTTTTTGCAACTGATTGAAGCTGCTGATGGACCAGACAGCCTTTCAATTCGTGAATATTGGCAACAATACAACATCTTAGATGCCGTAAGAAAAATTTGCGTGGGATGAGGAAAAGAACTCAACAATGAATGCTGTTTGGAAAAAATATGGCCAGAGTGCTGTATCAGAGAAGCTGTTGTCGATATGCCAGCACTGGTGCAAATTGAGAAAACGATTGGTGGGGAAGGATTTGATGATATAGCATCAGAAGATATTGCAGAAGTTATAGAATGCACTCAAGAAGATCTTTCTGTTGAAGACATGTTGACTTATTTACTTATTGATGAAAAATCATTAATTGGTAATATTAATGATGAAAATGACGGGAATGAAGATTACGAAATTGTTCAAGACAAAAAATTTAGTACCAAAGCATTAGCAGAATTTTTGAGACTTGGCAATCAACTTGGTCAAGAAGCTATTCACCTAGATCCTGATTTGGAGCGTGCTTTAATATACCGTAGACGTTTGACGGTAACTTTAGCGCCATATAATGAACTTTATAATTCGAGAGATAGTAAGCTATCATTATTAACAATTTTTTTTACAAAACGCTTTGCGACAATTTTAAATTCATCAGAAGATAGTTGTGAAAATGAAGTGATTTAAAGGTTTTTTGTTACATTGTTATGAATTAATTTATATTTTTATTTTTTTGTTCATGTTTCACTTTATATTTAATATAACTATGTATAGTCACTGAATAAACACTTATTTTAATGAACTTTAAATTTAAATTTTTCATGAGATTTTAAGATTTGGTATCCTTCTAATTTAATACGAAATATGATTTACAGTGCGCGATTTCGGATTGCGCGCTGCTTTTTTAGAACGTAACTACCGCGCAGATCGAGGGGTTACTGTAGTTGATTTTACATATGTACGTGTTGTATTTGATTTTTTTGCATTGCAATTAAACGCACTCAATATTTGATTTTACGGTTTCACCAAATACAGTAACCAGTATTACTTAAAAAAATGTAGGTACTTGTATTGGCTATTGTTAATATTCAAATAATTAGTGTTATAAAATATTTTAAATTACAAACTTCCAGCGAGTGCCTAGGAAAAAACAATGCTTTGTTTCAAATTGTGAAGGCACGTCGGTGTGTTTTATAATATACCCCGATTGCAGATTCGAGAACTTTTATAATTGGAACAGGCTAATGGACCCAAAACCCGGACATGGTACTTATTTCATTTGTAGCAAACATTTTGCACAGCAGACTTTTGGCTTATTAAATAAAAGATTAACTTCAAATGCAAAACCAACGCTTCATTTGGGCTATAATCTTACATCAAGTTTGTCATCGATATATATGACATCGCCTAATGATAATGTTTTAATGGCAGACTAACTGTCTTGTACAGAAACTCTCTCAGTAAGTGCTAATGTTAAAACGTACTTTAATAAAATTAAATGCTCGGTACAGCAGTTGCCAAATAATTCCGAATATTCATGTGCCTCAAAACCCAAACCAAACAACAAAAGTATTTTATTCCATGGTTTTTCGAAACAAATCAATTAGATAAATGTGGGAAGAACGGGAAAGGAAAGTAGCATTATCCATTTTCTTCAAATCACCTCAATATTATACTTATTTGAGAGACTTAGTTTTTCGTTTGCGCTGAAGGAGTTCTATCAATAATTGGAATTCACTGCCAAAGCTTCAATAACCTCAAATTATAATTGAAAGGAGTAAATGACGTTTTTCAAAAAGAATGTGTTTATTTAGCCTTTGATGAAATTTACATTAAACCGGCATTAGAATATAATATCCAATCCGATGAAATTGATGGCATTTGTACCGATGGAAGTACTCGTTCACACAAAGTGGTGGACGAGTACTCTTATCTTCATGGAATTCAATTATAGCACAGGTCTTACCCAATTCTGGTATTAAAAGTGGTTTATTTCTTACTTATCCGCACCAGCTGCTCTTAAAAATTCATTAAAAGATTTGATGGTATTTCGAAAATGTAGCCCTTTTTTATCACGGTTAACGCTAGATGAGAACGCGATATTTTTAGATAGCATGAAAAGGTTACATAGAGAAAATCAAAGTTGTAGATTGAATTGCAGTTCATTGTAAATCATTTTCGAATTCCGTTTCCAGCACTATCAATTGGCCTTATTATAGAACTTACCATTTGAAAGACAAAGTTCTCTAATAAGTCCAATTAGTAGGGGATTTGTCTATTTCTTCAATTCAACATACGTGATGAAAACGGGATTTTGAAATGATTTTTAAATGAAATTCTGAATAGACAACCACTCAGAATGAAACTTGGCTATTTCTATACCAATTTTGATGAAAATAATGGTAGATACATTATCGTTTTTTTATTGATTTTGTTAATCTTAAGATTTTATAAAAAACATTTAATTAAAATTAAATAAACCAAAATTTATATATTTATATACATAATTATATTAGCTTATTCACATGTGTATTTGTTAAAAAAAATCAGCAGTTTCACCAAATACAGTTTTACAAAACACCTCACTATAACGGACAACTTTTTTGGTCCCGCCGATGTCCGTTGTAGTATGAGAATTCTATTGACAAAATAATTACACACAAAAAACTGGATGTAATCAATTTAAGCAAACTTTATCTATCACCCAAAATGCATTAAACAAATCACATATAATAATAAAACGTTTAATAACTTGATTAGCTTAATAAATTCACATGTGCATTTGTTTTAAAAAAATCAGCAGTTTTTCCAAATACAGTTTTACAAAAAAACAAATTCCAAATAGAAAATAAAAAATTTTCAAAATTTAAAAATCATCCACTCGCCTAAAAAAATCGTTTCCTGAAAAAATATTTCTAGCTACATATTTACGTAAAATAGTATATTGTGTAACGTGTAGGGAAAACGATATATTCCCGGACGAGTATGGAAGTTGCTGGGACGAGGCGTCAGCCGAGTTCCAGCAACCATAAGAGTCCGGGAATTATAGTTTTTCCACGAGTTGCACATACGATTTTTTCTCTAATCGGCAGTATATCAGATTATCCATTTTATTCATTATATTCTTTAAAATACGCAAAATTTTCCAATTTATATTTTCAATAGATTTCACTATCAAAGTTACCTTAGAATTATAACAATCGCGTGCGATTATACATTATATCATGTATTTCTTAAAAACAGATGATAATCAGTACTAGAAAGTATTCTCTGCCTAGGCAAGGAATACTTTCCAGTACTGTTTTTAGTAAGTTGCCTAGCAACGATGTAGTGTCGTGAAATACTTCATTTTGCTGACAGATAACAAACCAGAAAACTGACGTATTTTATCCGATTTGAGAAAAATAATTTTTTTTTGATTTATAAGTCACACATACAACAACAATTACAATAAACACACAAAATATGCATAATGCATTTGTTATTTGATTTGGTGTTAACATAATAAGCTCATTGTAGATACTTTTCTTTGTCTTTCAAGTATAATTTTATTGAATAAAATATATACTCAGTAAAAACCCAATTAAGTTCCAAAAGTTTCAATTTTGGTTCATATATCAGCTCAAACTTGCAGTAGTTACTATAGTTTCGTAAGATGGCACCGCCGTCTCGAATCCCGCAAGTAAAATAAAAATCCAACAAAAATCTTACACTACATTGGCAGTATGTATTTGATTTCAGCTAAGGAAAATTACTGGCGAATGGTTTTCACATTTGTTTGTGTTTCCAATTACATACATATGTATATACAGGGTGTTTGTTTTTACTGGCTTTACTGGCTTTAAAACTGTTGGAAGTTATTCTAATATACAATTTTGTAAATTATTACAATAAAATTCTAGAGTGTCATTTACGAACATTCATATTTAGTAATTTGTTGAAAATAATAAAATGTATTGAATTTAGTTATATAAAGCGTTAATCTTGAGACAGAGTATAAGTAAAGTGATTTAATTAATAAAACATTGTAAAGTGGACCGGGTGTGGCTTCAAAGATTGTTTGTTTTTAACAAATATTAAAGTAAAAGTTAAAAATGCCTTTCAAACAGTTTGTGCTGGACAAATCGCAAATTGATAAAATTCAACAAATTGTGATTAAAAATATTAGTGATTTGAACAATACGGATTTGAACAATTTGTTCAATCAACAATTATTTTACATTTTAAGTAAAAATATAAGTTTAAAAAATAAAGACCAATATCGACGGAAACTCCAAAAGCTTTCTAAAATAGACTTTCTGGAGGAGGAAATTGATAAAATTGATCTACAACTAATAAAACAACTTTTAGGTAACGAATTTTCGGATGATTTATTCAATGAGCAATTTAATGAAAATGTTACAGCTAAATCTAATCAAAATTCCTCCGTTTTATCGGCAGTTATGTCTGACAATGATGTTTTTGAAACCATCCGACCTAAAAATGTTCAAGTAAAAATTCGGCGATCAGTAATAGCAAAGTCTTCCAATATTTCTTTGATTTACTCAACTCGAAAACAAAATATGAAAGAAATTCATTTACATGTGCCTTTATTACGAATAATCAAGTTGATACATTTCTGGAATTCATGGTAAATTATATTTCAAAGACTGCGTTAGTAAACAAACAAATTATTTTAAGGGTTCCATTTAGATCATATGAGCCATTCAAATAGTTTCTAAAAATAGATTATCGGAAAATATTGGAATTGACTACATTTTAATGTCAAGATACAATCAAGATCCAATCGAAAATTTATTTGCCCAAATTAAAGCCGCTAACGGAAATAATCGCAACCCGTACATGAATTTTATAATATTGCAAAAATTACAACGGTTCACGATGTGCTGGAAACCAATTTTAATGAAAAGTTCTGTCACTAAAGAAAATCATAGTGAACCTTGTTGAAGGGAGTGTCCTGAGCTCGGAACAGTTGAAATTAAAATCATTGGAAGTGCCGTTTTTTTTTGGCGGTAATTTTAGAATTTTAATAAATTTCACAATATGAATGCTTATTTTATACGTCGGTTTTTATTTAGACGTTTGAGATTTGTCTGTTTTATCAATTATTATGGTTTTTTCGGATTTTATAGACAAAATATATTATTTTTAATAGCATTCCTAATATTACAACTTGTTAAGTCTTATACGATGTATTATACCCTTTTAAAAATGAGAAATTTCCTTAAGCTCCTGGTAGTTTGGTTTCGTACTGATAAAAAGTTGGGCTGCTCATCAGTTAGCTACGACCAAACTACACAAATTCAATTATCCGACCTTTTACGTATAGTACTAGGTAGGTAAGAACATAATGATTTAGTGAATTACCAAATCTAAAACTCAAGGAAAACTCTCATTATATGTTTATTAAGCCCATACTAATAAAATTTAAGGCCGGACCAGATGGTGGGGAAATCGACAAACGTTGGATCATATGATGTGGAAAAATCAACACACTGTTCATGTATGAGGCATACATATCCTACACACGATACGTCCAATATTGGTTACGTAAATTTAAGCAACTGTGTACCAAACTACATATTTACAAAAATTTGAAATATTGCATTCTAAAGTTTAAAATTATGTTTCTGTTCATAATTTGAGTTTAATTGTTTGTTCATACGTTATGGACAAATACAGGAATAAGAATGTACCTTTTAGCATGTTTTCCTACTGGAACTTACCTAAATGACAAACTAACCAGCTTTATTAAATAAATATAGAGGAGCAGTTTTTTTATCTCGACAGACATGTAAAACCTACAATTGCATTTGAAAACAGTTTTCTAAGTTACAAAACAAGATTAATCTTCATTGCCGTAAAGAAACAATTCAAACGATTGTGAAGTTTTAAACAAAAAGATAAAATTAACAAAACGTATATATATATATGAAATTTGTTAAATTAACAAAAAATGTGCATGTATTGGTGAAACAGTCGGTAAAGCAATGCAAGAAAAATGAAAAAATTAGATACCATTTAAAAAACAAAAAAACATTAAAAACAAGTTATTTATGGTTCCAGTGAACAAACAGAGGTAGATATTATCCTCGAGGAATAAATTAAGGTTATCGCATTAAGAGACATTAGAGAATATTAGTTGTTCCCAGTATAGAAGATTGGCCAGCTCACAGAGTTCTCTCCGGGTTGCCGCTTCTAGAGCAAATTGGCTACTATATGAACTAATATAAAAATATTTGGATTAAAAAACTACAGAGTTTATTCATTTGTTATTGGGTCCGAATATTCAACATTTCTGTAAAAAACGGATTTTAGCCGATTTCAAATTTTTTTTACACGAAATGTCATCATAGAACACTGCTAGTCCCAACAGATTTTCGTAAAAAAATCTTAGTATCTGCGGTTCCGCCATCCCAAAAATACTCTCATTTACACCATTGATTTTACTTTTTCACTTTCTGTGATAATTCACAAGTTAAAAAAAAATAAATAGAAAAACAATTTTATTATTCGATTTAAAGGGCTTATTTTTTCTGTGTAAAATTAAAAGTTGATATAAGGTCCCGTTTAATATTTTTCTATAGTTTTCTGTTTCATTAAAAAGTGAAAATTTTTGGTGTTTTAAATTCGAAATATTTTTATTGTGAGATAAAGGTGATTTTATTTTAATAATTTTTCGCGTTATTTTCGACAATTTTGGTATATTGGGATTCTTATGAATTTTTGCAATCTAGGAGATTTTCTATATTCGACTATTTATTATTTTTGAACTTATTTGTTTTCTTTTGTGTAAATATTTTGTGAATTGTTTTGTTGTTATAGGTTAAAGGGTGGTTTTAAATAATTAGTAATAGTATAATTTTAGTTTTATTGCTATTAGGTATATTGTGTATATTTTTATATTGAATTATTTTTTTTTTTTGTTAGTTTTTTTAATTGAAATATTTATTTTTATTTGGTTACCTCAGTTTGCAGGGATTTAATTTTTGTTTCGTTTCGATTTACATTTATATTTTTGTAATATACAATGGTGAACAAAAATAAGAAGCATAATCACAAGAAATGCAAAAGCACAATTAGTGCTGAATCTATTTTAACTGCATTGAACAATTTAAATGAAAATCCAGAAAATTTCATATTTTCTAGGATTAAAACACCAGTTACGGAAAAATTATGCAAACCAATGCGAATCAAAAGTAACCGCAAAAATTTTTTCAAATTATACTACACTTGGCAAAATAGAAGACCTCATTTGGAAAATCAGGTTTCTTCAGAAAATCAAAAAGGCTGTGATGGTAATGATTTCTTGAATAATATTGTTAGCAGTTTACCTTTTAAACAACCTGAAGTTTCCAAATTTGTTGAATCCCAGAAAATTAATTTTGATTTATTAGTTAGTCAAAATGATACTAAGGCGTCCAATGGTATTTTATTGGAGTTCATTGGCCAGTCAAAAGTAGCGATGCCGCAAAACTCTCACTTTGATATAAAAACAGAAAATAAAGACCATTTTGTGCTAATCGAAAATCGTAATAACAAAAAGCGCCCAAGCTTTGAATGGACACTTAAATTTTCCGTTCAATTTAGCGAAGAACTCGAGTTATTAAGCAAGAACGAAATGCGGGAATTAATACATCGTATTTTAATACAAAACAAGAACCCATGTGTTCTCACGTTCCAAACAATGCACAACCTTTCTAAGAAGCATCAAAAAATGGTAGTGTACGGCTCGTGCAAGGATAGTTTGCATAAGCAAAAATATAAATTTGAACTTGCCAACAAAACAAAACAAATGCGAGTTTATATCCATGGATCTGAAGTTGAAGTTACTCACTCTTCCGAAAAAGTGTTTCGACAATATCGTGGTATACGGCGAGAAAAAATGAAACTTGCTAATGACAATAAAAGCGCACACAACACTTACTTAGATTTAGTCAGTGCAACTAATTTAGAGCTGTTTAAAAAAGGTAATACGCAAGACATAACCACTCCTGATGTTCTACGCAAAATAAAATCGGAATTCTATAAAAAAGACGATCTTGTTCAGGATTGTGATCTAGTCGATTTATATTTCCAATGTTGTATTCAGCCTCAAGAAAATAGATATATCTATTCCGTTACCGAACCATTACAAGTTGTACTACTAAGAAAACAACAAATTGCACTTTTGCAAAACGATGTTGTTAAAGCGATTCATTTCGATGCAACTGGGGGTATCGTTAAAATCCCTACTTGTCACAAGCAACATAAATATAAACGTATTTTATATTATGCATGCGTGATTAAACTTAATTTCAATATCATTCCTGTTGCTGAGTTTATAACTTGTCAACATGACGCCTGGTCTATTAGTAAATTTTTGATGGATTTTAAAAAGGAAATGGAGAATACTAAAAAGCAATCGAAAGGACACTATTTTGTTGTTGATTGGTCTTGGGCCTTAATAAATGGCATTTCAAATACTTTCAATTCTCTCAGTATTTCGGAATACATTGGAGAAAACTATATTTTTTTTAGAAAAAGGTATACCTTTGAAAAAACCTATTACGCCTATTTTTATCTGCTGTTCTCATTTTGTAAATATTATTACCGTTCAAATAAAGAAAAAACTACCGAATATAGATGCAGAACATCGAAACCTTATTTTAGATTTTTTCTGTGCTATTTTATGCGCTAAATCAGTAGACTGTGTGGATGAATTATTCCAACAGCTTTGCATTATAATGTGTTCACCGAATATAACCAGAAGCAGCAAACATGCTTACGAAACATTTGTAAACACACTGCGGAAAATTTATAGCGAAAATTTTGTCAACTCTGAAAATGCTAAGCCTGGAGAAACTATAGACTCCAATATTAATGCGTGGCCTGAACATATAACAAAGCCCTATTTTTTAAAATATAAACGTATTTATTTGGCAGTAATAAGTAAAATAGATAGAGAACGAGGATCGAAGCTTAATATTTCCTAGTTCTTGCAATAAAATAAAATTGCACATAAAGCTGGTCAGTTTTTATTACAGGAATTTTTTTAAGATCATCGTATACTTCCAAATTATTATTGGGGCGTTTTATATTTGCGGTATAGTGTTTTAATGAAACATTATAGTTTACTACAGCTTTAAATAAAAAATCCTCGTTATTCAGTTGAATATTTCCTTGGATCTCGCTTAGTTTTAAATTATAATTTTCATTATTGTATGATTGAACATCTGCTATAACTATGCCGTAGTTAGTAATAATTTTGTCCAACATTAAATTTGCGCCACAATTTGAACATGTTAAAGAACCGAATGAGAGTGAACTTTGAATGTTACGCAATGTGTTTTCGTTAACCGTAAAAATGTCTAAAGGCAAATAACAACTGAGAGAATTGCGAACGCGTATTACATTTTCTTCGATACATTTTTGGTAAACTGAAGTAGGTTGCGGAAACATTTTATCATCTAATCAGAAAGCGAGAACCCGGAGAAAACTCTGTGAGCTGGTCAATCTTCAATAAAGTAGACAACTAAATCTCGTTTTTTACAGAAATGTTGAATATTCGGACCCAACAACAAATGACTGAACCCCGTAGTTTTTTAATCGAAATATTTTTATTTCAAAGAACAGTTATTAGCTCTTCTGCTCAGAAAGCGAGAACCCGGAGAAAACTCTGTGAGCTGGCCAATCTTCAATCAAATGAACCAAAAAATTACACAATAAATTGGTTGATCTCACTGCTTTTTGCAAAACGTTTTTATGCTCGATTTGATTTTAAATTATGTAGGTATGTGTTCATACAATATTGTTCTCTAAATTATTGCATGCATTAAATACTTCTGTTTTGTTAATTTCAAAGCAATGTTTTACAAACCAAAATATTTTTGACCGGCTGTATAATCAATGCACAATACATATAAATGTTTTGTTATTTGTTGAAAACTTCACATTCGTCAATTCAATTAGTCTGCTTAATTATAATTTCATATACCTAATCGTATGTTAACCGCATTACCAGTATGGAATGGACCACATTACCAGTATGTCAACCAATGTTGGTGGTCTCCTTTTATGTGTATTTATTTACCGCCTATTTAGCAAACGTATATACCTACCAGTATACCAAAACATTGGTGATATGAAAACTGTCTACACGACATGTCATACTACATATATGTATACATATCAATAACATTTGCCGATTTTCACGTCATCTGGTCCCGCCTTTTGAAGTTTGAGATTTGTCTGTATTATCAATTAATTTGATTTTTTCGGCTTTATTCATGTATACTCGTATGATAAGTGTATTTTGTTGACAAAATTACTACAACAATTGCATTGGATATAAATCGCCGCTTGATTTAAATAAAGCCAAAAAAAATGATTTTTTATTTAAATCGTTTTACTCGGATATAGGAAAGAGTAGGACAAAAATTAAATCAAAACTAAATTTGTTTCAATTTTTCTCAACAAAATACCGCTATTACTTTTAACAGCATTTTAGATTTGGTCAATATGATTCGCTAAATTATTACGTTCTTCTTATCTAGTATTATACGTAAAAGTTGGGAATTGTATTTTTGTAGTTTAGTCGTAGCTACCTGATGAGTAAGAGTAGGCCGAATTTTTATCAGTACGAAACCAAACTACCAGGAGCTTAAGGAAAGTTCTCATTTTTTAAAAGGGTAAAAACATCGTAGATCTTACAAACCCTTAGGGAAATTACGGGGGCAAGGGGGTACTTTTTTTTTGGTAGATGTATTGTGGGTAGATAGCCTCTTTACTTTATTGACTAACAAGCCGTAATAATGGAAATGCTATTAAAAATAATATATTTTATAACCGAAAAGATCATATTAATTGATAATACAGACAAATCTCAAACTTCTAAATGAAAAACGACGTATAAAATAAGCATTCATATTGTGAAATTTATTCAAATTCTAAAATTGCGGCCAAAAAAAAAACGGCACTTCCAATGATTTTAATTTCGTCAAAGTTTACTATGATTTTCTTTAGTGACAGAATTTTTCATTAAAATTGGTTTCCAGCACACCGAGTATTTCTTTTGATTTTGACGTATTATTAGATGGCGTATAATTTGCAGAGTCGAACCGTTCGAGAAGTGCTAGAACCCATCGACGAAGCATCTTCAGGAGGAGAAGATAACGTGTTTGAGGACAGTAAAGACAATGATTCAGACTTTTCGATGTGCAGTGCTCCAGAGAGTGCCATGGAGGTAAAACAGAAAGATATGGAAGAGGGTACTTTGAATCAACGGATTTTGTATGTAGGAGAGCGTCAAGCGGCTGGCCAGAGCCGTAGTCAGCCATCTTCAGCGATAAGAAAAAATTTAATGTTTATATTGCAAAATAAATACATTTTTTTAAAGATTCAGTATCGGACTAATTTTTATCTAAAAAAATACTATCTCAAGGGTACACCGCTAAATTTTTAGCTAAAAATATTGAAAATTAAAAAAATACGGTTAATTTATGTAAAACAAGCCATTTTCTTACTTTTTTCACAAACCTTTTTTTCTTGATATCATAAAATTAAAATTTCATTAATGTAATAATTTGATCTCCTTTAGTAAGCTTTATGTAAACTACATAATATTGGAAAAAATTGTCAAAGCTAAATATAGAAAAATTCAAAGAATAATGGGCAATTTTCATGGTGGGGTCTAAAAGACCCCAGTGTGTCATTTAAGAGTTAAATTTTAGAGTAGGCGCAAATCAAAAAAATTTAATTCAAATTGGTTTACAAAACAATTTTTTCATTTCATTTTTTTTTCACGGAAACAGAATAGACCCTAGGTCAACACATAATCATACAAACAAGATTTTAGTTAAATGATATAGGAATTCATGTGCTATCCATTACACTAACTTTCCGTTAAATATACATATATGTTTTGTACATAAATTTGAAAGTTATACATCGCATCATCCATACAAGAAGACTATAAGTACTAAATTTATTTAATTTAATTTAAACAATTTTTAAGTTTAAAAACACTTTCTTTATTTGTGAAATTATTATATTTTTATTTACACACTACTAGTTTCGAACATAATTGTAAATAAAAATATAATAATTTCACAAATAAAGAAAGTGTTTTTAAACTTAAAAATTGTTTAAATTAAATTAAATAAATTTAAATTTTTGTGAAAAAGCGTGTGTTTCGAATCGAAAGATGTCGAGTTATATATAAGTACTAGTTGGTGCATTTTTGAATAGTACCAATAATGTGGTATATACAGAAAAAATTTATTTTGTGGTAAGCTTCCTCCTGCATAATCTATAAGCTATAATAGAAGTATACTATCAGAACCATCTTGATGTGAATAGAGTCGGCATATGAAAAATGAACTTAAAATAAGGGATATAGAAACACTAAAAATTCATTTATTTTCATAGCGTTTGTATGAAAAAACGCGATTCCGATTGAAGATAAAACATGAAGTAAAAGTTAAACCCAGTTAAATATTTTTTTTATGAAATCGCTAACAAACAACTCAATGTCTTACTCATTTGAAACACAGATTCTCAAATTTTTCTATTTTCCAGCAATAATGAAAAGAAAATAAGGGATATTAAATTAAAAAGCATTCTACAACAACAACAATGTGTATTAAAAAGAGACAATTCTGTTTAATGACGTCACCATATATCCACATCTAAAACCAATGGTAAGAAAAAAGACAACACGTCTCCGCACAACAATTAAACTAAAATAAATCAGAAAGAGCAAACAGAAAAGAATAAATCAATAAAATGAGTGCGAAGAAAACAAAAAATCAAAACAATCTAGCATGCTTTGCAAATTCAAAATAACTATAGAAACATATTCAAATTCAAATTAGAATGGAGGCAATGAAAGAGATGATTATTGTACTGTTTATAAATTTCGAGTTATGTTCATGACGTGTATTACAAAAACAACAATATTTAAAATTTCAAAATTACCTTATTTTTCATGACAATTTTCAGTAAGAAATAAACATTTTCAAGACTCGATTTTTCAATCAAATAATATTACATGTTTCATGAACATTTTCATATAAAAACAAAACAAAAGCTCACATTTCTAATAAACTAAATCTGCAAATGAAAATAACCGTTTTCCCATATAGTTTCCTAGTAAAGAAAAAATTGTTTGTACCTTATTTTAAGCTTAGTAAAAAATACATTCGATACTGGAGGCTCTTATTTATACAGTAGGCTCTGATACTATCTTCATATTTCATTTAAAGTCCAAACAAAAAAATGATAAAAGTTTACTTGTAACAAAAAATAAAATTTTCAGCAAAACCTACTATGTCATTTTATATCGCAAGTCACACATAATACAATTGCAAAAAAAATATTTACTATTTAAAAAACTATAACTCGAGTTAAACTTTTCACGAAAACAAAAATTTCCTTCAAAAAAACTGTAACTTATGTACACCTAAAGTACTAATTTTTTTCATCATACCATTACTAGTTACAATTTTTCAGTGAAACAGGTAAAATTAAGAATTTTTAAAACCCATGCTATCTGGAGAGGCTAAAATATTTTTTGTTCGTAATCATTTTCAAAGCTAATAATTATAATAATACAATTTATAAATATAAAATTCGCGTTATTTTCAGTTCGTTAGCATAACCTGTTTGGTAGAAATCGATGTTTTAGTAGACTTTTGGTACATTATAGAAGAATTAGCTTATCTTCGAAACTAGATCGAATTTTTACAATCTTTTTTTTTGCGTATGATAGATAACAGTGTAGCAATGCAACCATTATTCTATAAACTTTTCTATTTATAAGCCTTAGGATTACCATGGGAAGTGTCGTTCGTGTTACATGATAATAAAACATTTCTCAGTAAAATTGTTTTGTATTTTAAATGAGTATTGATTAAAAATAAATTATCATGAAAATAATACAGAAAATCGCGTGGGCTTATCCAAACGAGTGGTTTCTTAAGTTGATAGCACATTAACAGAGTGTAAAATTTTGTGTCAACATCTCTAGTAGGTAATAATGAGATACGTTTGTTTACTTTCATCTAAAAAAATGATTTTTCGATTTTTAAAGAAGTTGAATCAAGTTTTACCTCAAAAATGAATTTTCGATGAATGATAATGTGTCGTCTTACATTGCATTGGTTGTACGTGAATATTTGACCAAAAATTCGACTCATATCGTTCAGAAATCGCCCTCTAATCGCGTCTGTCTTCTGGCTATCCCCGAAACTAAAAAAACCGCCCGGGCATCGTTGTGCCTCGATTGAAGAGATAGAAGCCGAATCGAAGAAGGTTATCAACCCTATTTCAGAAACCGACTTTAACAGCTGCTTCGAAGACTGTAAAAAACATTAATGTAAGTGTATTCTATCCGAAGAGGATTACTTTGCATGGTATGAAATAAATTCGAGAGAATAATAAACCGTTTGTGTTGTATTTATAAAAGTCTTTCTACTTTTTGTTCACACTGGTATAATCGAATTTTTTTATGCCTGTGAAATACTTCCCAAAATAAAATCCCAAATTTTCCGTATACGTATATATTTAATGTATGTGGTAGTATCTTAACCGCCTAAATGCCTTTCCAGAAAATTTAGTTTCCAAATAATCATCTTTTACGAGAAATCTAAGATTCCATTTAGGCAGCTTTTATTAGTCAAAATTACTAAAGCAAAAACCGTTCACTGGCTTTACGTTTTGCTTTTATGTAAAATTAAATAAATAACAGGCCCGTTAGTAAATATTACATACAGTAAGTTGCATCAAATTCTACATCGAAATCAGTTCAACAAAAATCAAAAGATTAACATTCCACTATGGTTTCTGGAATCTATATCGTATAGGCCTTGTATGTAAAATATCACATGGCCAGTCCTAGGGGTCAGCGATATAAATAACAGGCAATGTATATACGGGCATGTTGCACCAAATTGCAACGACGAAATATGTTCAACAAAAATCAAAAGATTGACATTCGACTGTGGTTTCTGGAATCTCTATCGCATAGGGCTTGTATGTAAAATATCACATGGCCAGTCCTAGGGGTCAACGATATAAATAACAGGCAATGTATATACAGGCATGTTGCACCAAATTTCAACGACGAAATATGTTCAACAAAAATCAAAAGATTGACATTCGACTATGGTTTCTGGAATCTATATCGTATAGGCCTTGTATGTAAAATATCACATGGCCAGTCCTAGGGGTCAACGATATAAATAACAGGCAATGTATATACGGGCATGTTGCACCAAATTTCAACGACGAAATCGGTTCAAGAAAAATCAAAAGATTAACATTCGACTGTGGTTTCTGGAATCTCTATCGCATGGGCCTTGTATGTAAAATATCACATGGCCAGTCCTAGGGGTCAGCGATATAAATAACAGGCAATGTATATACGGGCATGTTGGAGAAAAATTCAGAGACGTCCAAGTTCCGGCCCTTATGTGTGTCATGTTGATGCACATATTTATTATGTCACGTGCCATTTTCATCCTAAAAATGGAGAAATGATGGATAGCTCGATCAAAGACACTATAACACTCTACTAATAATGATGAATACAACGGTAAATATTAGCATACTGCAGTCTAAGGCGTTTCAACTGGCCTTTAGAAATTCCTTTAATCCAATCATTAATGCCGGTCGTCTTATTCAGCAATGGATAGTAGATTTATATTTGCAAGTTGAGGCAAATAATTTGAATTCCATTCATTTCCGTCAGAAAACGTTGCAAACAGAATTATACCCAGGACTTGCAGATCATGTGGCTAACCAAAGTGCAAATTTGTAAGCTCGGACCGGATACAATGTCAACCCTTTTGGCAAATTCGGCTTGATTGTCCTTTTCGTGACCGTTACGGCAAACCCCAAATGACCTGAAATTGTTAAGAACCTCCAAAGGGATAAACCACATCAGATAGTCCAGATTTAGTTGTTCGAGTATTTAAATTGGAAACAACGAAGCACGGAGTGCTTAGAAAGTGTATGGCATATGTATGTATACTCGAATGAATCTTAAAAGTGCAAATTTCTACATGCCCACCTAGCAATTATTACAGCCAAGAGTGCATGAGATCGCCCGCCATTGTATGATGCTAGAACCATGCGGTCCCGACAATCCCATTGTTCCATTTAAAAAATATATCCTGATTTTTGTTGAACAGATTGCGTCGTTGAAATTTGGTGCAACATACCCGTATATACATTGCCTGTTATTTATATCGCTGACCCCTAGGATTGATTGGCCATGTGACATTTTACATACAAGGCCTATACGATAGAGATTCCAGAAACCACAGTCGAATGTCAATCTTTTGATGTTTCTTGAACAGATTTCGTCGTTGAAATTTGGTGCAACATGCCCGTATATACATTGCCTGTTATTTATATCGCTGACCCCTAGGACTGGCCATGTGATGCTTTACACACAAGGCCTATATGGTAGAGATTCCAGAAACCACAGTCGAATGTCAATCTTTTGATTTTTGTTGAACCGATTTCGTCGTTGAAATTTGGTGCAACATGCCTGTATATACATTGCTTGTTATTTATATCGCTGACCCCTAGGATTGGCCATGTGTTATTTTACATACAAGGCCCATGCGATAGAGATTCCAGAAACCACAGTCGAATGTTAATCTTTTGATTTTTGTTGAACAGATTTCGTCGTTGAAATTTGGTGCAACATGCCCGTATATACATTGCCTGTTATTTATATCGCTGACCCCTAGGACTGGCCATGTAATATTTTACATACAAGCCCTATGCGATAGAGATTCCAGAAACCACAGTGGAATGTCAATTTTTTGATTTTTGTTGAACTGATTTCGTCGTTGAAATTTGGTGCAACATGCCCGTATATACATTGCCTGTTATTTATATCGCTGACCCCTAGGACTGGCCATGTGATGCTTTACATATGAGGCCTATGCGATAGAGATTCCAGAAACCACAGTCGAATGTTACTCTTTTGATTTTTGTTGAACAGATTTCGTCGTTGAAATTTGGTGCAACATGCCCGTATATACATTGCCTGTTATTTATATCGCTGACCCCTAGGACTGGCCATGTGATGCTTTACATACGAGGCCTATGCGATAGAGATTCCAGAAACCACAGTCGAATGTTACTCTTTTGATTTTTGTTGAACTGATTTCGTCGTTGAAATTTGGTGCAACATGCCCGTATATACATTGCCTGTTATTTATATCGCTGACCCCTAGGATTGATTGGCCATGTGACATTTTACATACAAGGCCTATACGATAGAGATTCCAGAAACCACAGTCGAATGTTAATCTTTTGATTTTTGTTGAACAGATTTCGTCGTTGAAATTTGGTGCAACATGCCCGTATATACATTGCCTGTTATTTATATCGCTGACCCCTAGGACTGGCCATGTGATGCTTTACATACGAGGCCTATGCGATAGAGATTCCAGAAACCACAGTCAAATGTTACTCTTTTGATTTTTCTTGAACAGATTTCGCCGTTGAAATTTGGCGCAACATGCCCGTATATACTTTGCCTGTTATTTATATCGCTGACCCCTAGGACTGGCCATGTAATATTTTACATACAAGCCCTATGCGATAGAGATTCCAGAAACCACAGTCGAATGTCAATCTTTTGATTTTTGTTGAACAGCTTTCGTCGTTGAAATTTGGTGCAACATACCCGTATATACATTGCCTGTTATTTATATCGCTGACCCCTAGGATTGGCCATGTGATGCTTTACATACAAGGCCTATATGATAGAGATTCCAGAAACCACAGTCGAATGTTAATCTTTTGATTTTTGTTGAACCGATTTCGTCGTTGAAATTTGGTGCAACATGCCTGTATATACATTGCTTGTTATTTATATCGCTGACCCCTAGGATTGGCCATGTGATATTTTACATACAAGGCCCATGCGATAGAGATTCCAGAAACCACAGTCGAATGTTAATCTTTTGATTTTTGTTGAACTGATTTCGTCGTTGAAATTTGGTGCAACATGCCCGTATATACATTGCCTGTTATTTATATCGCTGACCCCTAGGACTGGCCATGTGATGCTTTACATACGAGGCCTATGCGATAGAGATTCCAGAAACCACAGTCGAATGTTACTCTTTTGATTTTTGTTGAACCGATTTCGTCGTTGAAATTTGGTGCAACATGCCTGTATATACATTGCTTGTTATTTATATCGCTGACCCCTAGGATTGGCCATGTGATATTTTACATACAAGGCCCATGCGATAGAGATTCCAGAAACCACAGTCGAATGTTACTCTTTTGATTTTTGTTGAACAGATTTCGTCGTTGAAATTTGGTGCAACATGCCCGTATATACATTGCCTGTTATTTATTTCGCTGACCCCTAGGACTGGCCATGTGATGCTTTACATACGAGGCCTATGCGATAGAGATTCCAGAAACCACAGTCGAATGTTACTCTTTTGATTTTTGTTGAATAGATTTCGTCGTTGAAATTTGGTGCAACATACCCGTATATACATTGCCTGTTATTTATATCGCTGACCCCTAGGATTGGCCATATGATGCTTTACATACAAGGCCTATATGACACAGATTCCAGAAACCATAGTTGAATGTCAATCTTTTGATTTTTGTTGAACCGATTTCGTCGTTGAAATTTGGTGCAACATGCCCGTATATACATTTCTTGTTATTTATATCGCTGACCCCTACCTGTTATTCATATTGATGACCCGTAGGATTGACCGCGTGATCGATCTTGTGACATTTAACTACTAGTTACTAGATGTATACAGCTTGTAGCGTTATATTCAATATTTAATACTTCTGATTTCAAGTTAAACTTTTTTGGGATTTATATGCAACAATTATATCGCCTGAATGAATGCAATTTGTAGAAACACATACATACATATTTTTTGTTATTTGGGAAGAATTTCACTTCGGTATTTTTTTGTCAAATTTCAATAAAACTGTCAATATGGTAATTTCGAATAACGGAATCCTCTCGTACTAAGTTGTACCTGAAAAGGTTTTGAACTCAGTTAAACGGCTCCATAATAAAAAAATAGTGGTTGTCATTAACAATTTTTACGATGATGATGACAGTCCCTTTAAACGTCAATCCCAAGGTCAGTTAAATACATCATTTAATACCATTTTCTTAATCTTTCCAATTTTGTAAGTACATTTTTTCCAAAAACTCAATCCTTTGAAATATTTGTTGTTTTTTGATAATTTTGAATACGTACTTATTACTGCACTTAAAACCGCTACATCATACAATGGCAAAACTAAAAGTTAAATTTAAATTTCTTCATTGAACTTAAACAAATAAATATTTTATAAGGGGTACTATTTTATTGTCACCGGGCGCCATTTACTATCGCTACCCTACTTTAACAATATCTAAAACTTTTTTGTTTTCTGCGGAATTAATTTGGTCCCCCTTTCTTTGGCTAATAATAACTTGATTTGATTCGATTCTTGACATCTTGTTGTATTTCACTTCAATGTTAATATAGATTTTGTTTTGTTTCAAAATTGTAATTCTTCTTGGTTTGTATACAATTTTCATATAAATAGAAATTTAAGTGTGATATAGAAGCAGAGGCCTAGATTTAGAACAAAAATTGGTTTCACATTTTAATTAAAACTTTGAATTCTTATAGCTAATTAAAGAGTATTTACTCCAACCAATATTTGAAGTTTTCATAATTTGATATTATTGAAAATTAAGAGTTTTCATTTATTTTTAACCTCGAGGTTCTGATTTTATTCAAAACTATTATTTGAATCCATATACGGATTAGATTAATTTATTAGAAAAAAAAAAACAAATTTAAAATAATCCGGATATAACAATATTTATACTAAAATTTGAAAACTCCTTTTTCAAAAAATAATTCTGAGTTTATAACATACCTAATCTTGATTTATCATCATCATCCAACATCATTATTTTATCTCGTTTTTGTTAACTTACCTAAAATGAAAAACAAAACAAAGAAAAATAGTTTTACTTACGAGTATACATAATTTATATTCATTCATCTTAAATTATATTCTGTGAAATGTCTTAGTTCCAAACAAAAAACTGTCACAGTTGCTTAATAATAATTTGTTTAAAAGTAGATTTCTTAAGAAAAACCGACCACAAAAATATGAGGGAAAAACTTGAGGGAAAACATTTCCGTTTTTGTTTTTGGATTAAATTATTATTTTTTTTTTGTATACGTACAAAACAAACAATGATACAAAAGGACAGGATAGATTTAACGTTTTTTTGTATTAGTATGTAAATAATGTCTTTCTAAATACTTGTTGCGTACGTTTTGCGTTCTTTTTAGAAAATAAAAAAAAAAAACATTTTTCAATTTCCACTTTCCGCGAAAAGAAAATATATGTATGTATAAAAAATCGTAGAGAAGATTAATCTTTAAAAATATAGATGTCTAAACCACAAATTATTTTTACGAAGCGTGCTAGATGCTTTATAGCAACAACAGATATCTGAATGCGAAATCTGTCACAAAGAATAAGAAAATCTAACAAAGCCGACATAACTGCAAGGAAAATCTTAAACTGAATATATTTATAAGAAAGAAACAGGCATTAAATATCCAAAATTCTAACTTGAGAGAAGATATCTTTTTTTTTTTTTTTTTTTTTTTTGAGGGTTTATTATTATTATTATCGAAGAACATCAAATTTAAATACATACTTTTGATACAAGTTTTGATACATTCTGTTTTGAGCAGGGGCTCATTTACAGGGGCTAATATCGCTTCATTTTATATCTATTCGTAGGATTCAGCTGGTGTACGACAGCAGTAATAGTAACAGGTTATGGAGCGTCTTTTCCTATCTACCGACAAAATTGTTCTCTATGTGCCAGGTTTTAATGGATATCTTAATATTCAACTTGCTACACTGAAAAAAAGAGCTGCCTCGATTCTATGAAACGCTGGTTTTGTATTGAGACATCGCCAATTTCCTAAAAGTAAGTCAAAAAGGCAAGACTTTCCAGAATTCAATGTAAAAATTAATTAAATTAAGACAAAACAAAACATTGACAGCCATAATGATTTTCATAAATATAATGTTTTAGAGATTCCTTACGTTAAGGAAGAAATTTTAAATATTTGTGTAATATTAAGGAATTATGCATAATTTCAATTAAAATGTACATAAAAATAAGGTAGACGACGGAACATTATTTTAATGAAGTTTTTTGACAATATCTTAAACCAAAATTATGCATTAATTTTATGATTGTATCAACACAAAACCAAATCAAACACTAAAACTAATATAATGAAATTATTTTCACGCAAAAGTACTTTCAGAATTATTGGAAAATAAGAAAAAAAAATTGTCTACGTAATATCATAATAAAAATGCTATAAAGATTGCAATAGATGTAGCTATTATTGATGAAACGTCAAGTTGTTGTTATTATTAAATTATTAAATGAAAAATTTGATACTGTATTGAATATGCAAACTTTAATCTGATATAGGAACACCGCTGAAACAGTCAATTTTAGAATGTACAATGTACATCCATCGGAAACTGGTATCGAGAAAATAAATAAAGATAGTACATCGTACATGGACATGCGTATTTTCAGTAAATGAAATGGTTACTGATCCTAATTGAATTAATTAGGACCCATAGACTTAAAACCAATTGATGGTGCATTTTGTTGTTTTTAGATCGAATTAAATTAAAATAAACAAGGTTTATAAATAATTTTGTAAATTTGCTATACAAGTTATTATTTCTAGTTATACCAAACTAAAATCCGATTGATAAAGCGAAACGAAAATTATAGTTCGGTAACTGATTATTGGTGCTATAATGTTTCCAAAAAAATGAATGCAGTTTCATTGTTGCATTTGCTTATTTTGAAACTAGAATATATACATATATGTATAGCTCATTTTCCTCAGATTAAGGAATTGTTATCATAATTTGAATGTTATTGTAAATCAATATACTTTAATATTGTATTTTTTTCCTTCTTTCAAGGAATTTTTTAAATATTTATTTTTGTAACGGTAAAATATAGGCACGAAGTATTTTTTTTTAGAAATTTGATCATTCGTTGTGCGACCGCTATATATTAAAAACGTGTGCTGTGTCATATCCAAGTAAAGTTATTCATTAAAAATCAAAAGTGTTTAAAAGTGAATTAAGGTAATAGTTTTATTTATTAAAAACATCACAATAATTAATTACTATAGTAAGTAAAACCTCAAATAATTTAACTGTGTTTTTTAAGTTTTTGTCTTAAGTGCTTTGTCTATGTATAACACATTGTTCTTTAACGCCATTGCATGACATGTGAAATTATAAGTTTATGGTTAAAGTTTATTTTTAAATTATATTAATATTTTTAATAGTAATGATTTTATTTCTATAAATTTACTAATGCGCGTACATTTTATAAGTGAAAATAATATATTTTAGTGTTAATTTACGTGGCATAGTTATTAACATACCAAATCCTTTTCAAATCCAGAAATTTAAAGAAAGAGTGTAGAGTATTTTGAGTAGTAGTAGTAGTAGTAGTAGTAGTAGTGTAGTTTTAGAGGTGTTTCTTGTCGGGGTGGTCGGGGCTAATACTATTTGAACATAAATTTAGTGCGATTTCAAAAAACCTAAATTGTCGTATTTGCTTTAGATTTAAAATTATTTCAGATAAGCTTTTATGGCCTTTATAAGGCTGCAAGTATCTCAGATGGTAAATTAATTTCTTTGCTTTACTCGATCTCCAAGTGCTCATTGGCATTTGAGATTTATTTCATCATATATTTTATCCACACGAATTTCACTATATTTTCAATTTTATATTAGAAACAACATATGTAAATGTTACAAATGATCAAAATCAAGTAACGGATTTGGAGAATAACCGTGTAATACTTATTCAGAATAACGGAATGGATTCCTCAACAACAGACCAATTGATAATATTAAATATACCAAGTAGAATCTTTATTATTTACGTGACAAATTCAGAGGTAATTCTAATCATTATCAATTATTAAAAGGACAATAATTTTGAAAACCATTTACTTACTATTTTATGTTACAGAAGCTGGATACGACCAGCTATTGGATTTGGAGGCTATATCAGAAGTGGAATTAGATGCGATGTTCCCGTCTTACAGTAATCAATGTCATAAAATAAGGCTTCGCAAAAAACTGTTGATTGGCGGAAAAAAAATGTAAATAATAATTTTAATACAATCGTATTCGGAAGTTTTAAATTCATTTCTTATTAATCTTGTTTAGGGATACAAAGTCGAAGTGGAACTACTTAGTGCGACGACGAAAACAGGCAGCAGTTTTGTGAATAGTTGGATTGAGAATCAATATGATCAGAGTGATAGATCAACACCATCCACACCAAATTGTTTAGCATCTAATGAAAATACATCTTCACATTTTGTAATTTAATTTATATATCTAAATTTAGGTAACCGCTCGAAATGCGATATTTTAAAATGCGATATTTCAAAACGCGATATGACGAAACGCGATATGGTACAAAACGCGATATTTCAGAATGCGATATTTCAAAACGCGATATGGTACAAAACGCGATATGGTACAAAACGCGATATTTCAAAACGCGATATTTCAAAACGCGATACGGTACAAACCGCGATATGGTACAAAACGCGATATTTCAAAACGCGATATTTTAAAACGCGATATGGTACAAAACACGATATTTTAAAATTAAAATTTTAAAATAATAATAAAAATTAAAATATGTAATAATAATAATATTATTTTAAAATAATAATAATTATTAATCTTCTTTATTTAATAAAATTTTCCTTCACCAAAATGATAAAATTGAACATTCGGGTTTTGGCAAATCGCGTTTTAAAATATCGCGTTTCAAATGGGACCCCTAAATTTAGCAGTTTATATAATAGCTTAATTTATTACAGGATTTAAAAAAGTTTTTAAAGACCGATAAAGGACGAAAAATATTAAAGTGCTATACTTCGACAAATCCTCCAAAACTAGATAACATACATAGAAAAATTCTAGTTGACAGCATTCTAGAATATCACTATACATCAAATATTACCCTAAACTATAACGATTTTGATAAAATTTCTTGTGATATCGCAAACACTTTTGTTGGAGAAAAAAAAGTAAAATTATCTACCAACATCGAGCATAATATACATTAATTTATTTTCTATAACTCATTTTCTCGATTTATAGGATTGGTATTATCACAAAGTTGACAAAAAACGGCCTTCCGGGAAACTATATAACAAATATCGGCACGAGTCCCTCAAATTGAACAAAATTGGTTACTTAGGTACGGCAAAGAGAACTAAACCAAATTCATCGGAATCAAGTAATTTACAAGTTTATGATTTATTTATTATGGTATTCCATAATTTCTATTTTTTTTTTAAGTAAACGAAAACAACGGCTTTAGCAACAACATCCCAGAGTATGTGAAGGATGTGGAGTACTATAAGGACAAAGAATGGCCGCAGTGTATGGACGTTCCTTGGAGCACGGTTGAAATGAAATTTCAAAGTACATTCAGTGGGCGCCGACAGGAACTCTCAGCAAAAAATTTTAACATTCAAACATTTTATGAAGAATGGTTAATATTTAGGAATCCAGATGAATTTAGACTTGTATGTCATAATAATTTGGTAATGAAAAATTAATTCTACTCACTATTGTTTTTTATTCATAGATTGACCTTGAATTTCAAATGTTGTACCCCGGCAAAGAACATTGCATTAAAAAAAAATGGGAGGTTTTTGTTAATAAAATCATTCCAATAATGACAAAAAACATCAAAGACAAAATATTTATTGAAAAACTTACTAGCACAGAACAAAATGAGGTAAAATTCAACAAAATGTTTAAAATTCAATTATTACTAAAGTTTCTGTATTTTTTTATTTCCAGATTCTTTCAGTTTGTTGGTATTTAAAGGACTACATTATATATTAAAACCTTCGGCTCGGCTCACCCGTAAGACTGATAAAAAAATTTGGAAAATTTCAATCCGAGACTTAATCTGCTCATTTATTTTGGAGTTAAACAACGACGTTTCCACTTTACAAGAGGAAATTAACAAAAAACGAGACATTTGCCGCGAGTATGGGTTTAATCTACAGCCTTTCATCGTAGTATTGGGAAAATCCCAAGATAAAAAGTACGCCATTTGTTATGACCAAATATTCTACGTGTTTAAAAATTTGGTAGAATGCATTTCAGTGGCATTCAAAATTCAGTTTGTACTGAATTTAAACTATTCTACAGAATGTTACAAGGTTTATCCAACATTTTTTTTTTGATTTAAAAACCTCTTCTGATAAAACAGATGTTGAAGTTGCGTCCTTGATTTTGGACTTAAATTCTTGAATGTATTGTTAATTAAATATGTTATTAGCTTAGTTTACACAATAAAAATGAAATGTGAAATTTGTAACTATAATTGCAGTGAAATTGATTCGTACATTTTACATTTGAAAATAGTGCATAAATTCAAACCATCTGAAAATGATTACAAATGCCCAAACGCTAAATGTTTATCAGTATTCTCCAATTCAAGTAAATTAAAGCGTCACTACGCTTATTGTAAACAATTTAATGCTGTTGATAACATAATTTGTAATGCGACTCCGCAAGTACCGAATTATAATTTAAATAAAAATTCTATTCAATCAAAGTGTTCTGAAAATGTTTTTGTAAACGACTGTAGCAGTAAAACAAAAGATTTGAATTTCGACGTTCATAGCGTCTCAAAGTTTCAACGAAAGGTATATGATAATTCACTAAAGTTTGTTTGTAAATTAAATGGCATGAATAATGTTACAACTACTTTGATGACAACTATTATAAGGGATATTTCCAATATCATAATTCAAAATATGATAAACGAATTAAAAAGCAGCATTTTTCCTTTTATTATCGATGAAATGAAAAATAAATGTGAGGTTTTATTCGAAATATGCCAAAAACCCTTTAGTGAATTAAACAGCGAGTATCTGCTGTTGAAACATCTAAAAAGTTTAGACCTCTACAAACCACCTGAAAAATTTACTATCAATGCGGAAGTAACTGAAGTAATGAAAAAAGGTGTTGCCCATTTAGACAAACAAACATCTATCGGTATTTTAATGCCTATACAATTCCAAATTCGTAAGTTCTTTGAGTTACCAGGAGTATTAGAAAAAACTTTGGAAAATAATAAAGTACTAGAAAATAATATATCGCCGAACATTTCTAGTATTGTACATGGCACAAATTGGAAATTAAAAACAAAACATCTCAAAAATAGAAATGTAATTCCATTTAATTTATACTATGATGACTTTGAAACGGGTAATGCATTAGGAAGTCATGCTGGAAATCAGTCTATCGCGGCTTTTTATTTCAATTTTCCAACACTCCCTCAAAACTGCTCTAGCTTATCAACAATTTTCCCCGCAATGTTTGTTAAAACAACTGTTATTAAAAAATACGGGTACAATAAAAGTGTATCTAGACTGATACACGTTTTAGAAAATCTTGGAGAGGATGGCATGGTTCTAACTATTAAAGGCAAAGAGTTCCTGGTTTTCTTTATTCTAGGAAATATAGTTGGCGATAATCTAGGCTTAAATTGCCTATTAGGGTTTAGCCCTTCATTCAATCATAAATATTTCTGCCGATTTTGCAAAGTAATGAGAGACGAGATAAATAATTTTAAATACGAAGATAGTACTAAACTAAGGACAATTCAAAATTATAATGATGATATGGACCAAAACGATTACAAGCTGACAGGCATAAAATTTGAATCAGATTTTAATAAATTGCAAGGGTTTCATGTAACTGAAAACTTTTGCATTGAAATTATGCATGATTGTTTTGAAGGTATAATTAAATATGGTTTATCAAATGCAATTAGTTATTTTATCAAAGATAAACAATACTTTTCTTTGGACGAATTAAATAATAGAATAAAGTATTTTGAATATGGAGAACTACAATGTACAAACCGAATACCTTTGATAAAAGAAGAACACTTGAAAAATAAAAAGCTTCATATGTCGGCCCGTGAAAGTTTAAAATTTTTACAATTCTTTTCGTTGCTGATTGGTGATAAAGTAACACAAAATGATAGAGTTTGGAAATACGTTTGCCTGTTGGATGAGGTTGTTGAACTATTACTTTACGATAGTTTTACAGAGACTATAATTAATTTGTTAAGAGGAAAAATAGCACTTCATAACGAAATGTATTTAAATGTATTTAACGATCAGTTGAAACCTAAACACCACATTTTATTACATTATCCAACCATTATAATGAAATCAGGTCCACCCATTTATTTTTGGTGTATGAGATTCGAGTCCAAACATCGAGAGATGAAATGTTACACCACCGTAACTTCTTCTAGAAAAAATTTACCATTGCCAATAGCTAAGAAATGTTTGTCAAACTATGCATTTAATATTTTAGAAAACATTGGGTTTCAGAAAGAGTTAATCATTCATAAAGTAGAGAATGAAAACTCTCTTGTCAATAAATAATATTTTAGATTTGTTAAAGCAAAATTAAACTTAACTACAAATAACTTTGAATCAGCAAGCTCAATAACATTTCATAACACCTTATATAAAACCAATTTTTTTATTTATGAGAAAGAAGAAAATAAACTATTGAAAATAGTTGATATCTTAGTTCAACGCGATGAAGTTTATCTCATTACACAGAGAAGAATTGTTGAGAAGTATGATAAGCATTTAAGGGCTTTTATTGTTGGAGGCCTTGAATCAGAATATGATTATTTAAAACTTGGTGGAACTCACGTGAAGCCTTTTTTATTATATACTTACATAGATTTAAGAAAATGTTTTAAGCCATTTTTACTTTAAAATAAATATGTAATATAAAATATTTGAAAATTAAATTTAAACGTAGACAATGTATATTGTTATATAATTTTGGAAATATTTTTAAACAAAAATTAATTATTTAAATTTTATGAATTAAAAAATACATTCTATATAATAAAAATAACCATCTTTTTATTTCAATTGGCAATAAATAAAATGTCTTGAAAGAAGTACATATAACACTATCTTTAATTTAAGAAATCCATACCTAATTTCAAAGTAAATTTGATCAACATTGCAAGGAATTATTCCTAAATTTATAGTATAAATGTTATAAAATTTATGAAAAAATCCTGAATTTAAATCAATTTTGCCTCAGTTATTATAAACCATTTCCTTGGTTTAATTAAAATTCTCCATATTTAGCTCTAATTTTAAGGCAAATGATACTAATTTTAAAGTTTTAATGTACAAATATCAATGAAAAAAATCATTTGTTTTTGGATTAATAATATAAAATTAATGTTAATATTCCATAATCTTAACATTTTTATCCTTGGAATGTATACACCAAAACATAAAAATTAGTCATATTTGTCTTAAAATTAAAGCTAGATTCCTTAGTTTATAGTATAACATATGACTTAATTGATTATTCATATTTCAACATTAATCTTATGACTGCATTCATTAAACCAAGGTGTAAAATACCTAGGGTCCAGATCAAGTCGCAAATTCCTTGATAATAATTACAAAAACATTAAATTTAGGCCTCTTTTTTTTCAGTGTAATAGCTCAAACTTGCATCAACCTATCATTGGAATCTCTCATCCATAATACAATATAGTGCCAGATGCCTGTTACATAAATCAACTCAGCTATTAGCGGTGACAATATTTGCATTTTAAATCTTTCCATTGGAAAAACCAACCCAACAAGCTGACCGTCAGATCAACGAAACGAAAACTAAATACAAGGTTACCAAAAAGTGTTTAAATATCTATCACTGATCACTGATCAAAACTGGGTTTCAGTGGATATTTCTTCGATGGTCGCAGTAAGCTACCGGGCATTTTACGCCAACATTAAAATCTTTAAATTAATTTATTTAAACTCGAACTCTATTCGTTTTTTAAGGCAAAGTGGTTGACATCTGGTGGTGGATATTAAAACTAGAGTTAAAGGAGAACCGCAATAATTTGACATTTACTTAGTGTCTCAAAAGACCAAAGTATTGAAATCCTGTCAAAAATGACGAAAAATGTGGTTGGTCCAAAATCAGTTTTCTCGACGTTTTGAAATTCCCTGAGTCTGAAAAAAGCAAAAAAAAAAATGTCCGTCCGTCTGGATGTCTGTACCCATGGTATCTCGAGAACGGCTTGTCCGATTTGTTTTTTTTTTCGCCAATCTGTTTCTAGGGTCAAGGCGAAGATTTGAAAAGCTTTTGGGGCCTACACTTCAAAAGCATGGGGTACCTGCCATACGTATTGATCCAAAATACCTGGTTTTATAAATATTTACGATTTTTTTATGTATGCTGGTTTAATTATTGAATTGGGCATTGAATTTGAAATTGATTTGAAGGTTAAGTTAGGGGTCAATTTGCGGGTTGAGTTGAAGATGAGTTGAAGTTGAATTGGGGTTGGATTAGGATAGTAGTTAACAAATTTTTTATATGGTGGATCTTGCCTATTTATCAACCGACTATTATGAAATTTAACATGTGTGTTGGAAATGAGATTCTAAAATCAGTTTTGGATAAATTTCTGGAATATGGCCAAGTATGATGGAACTTGCCTATTTTTCAGCCGATTAAGATGAAATTCGAAATGTACGTTGGAAATGGAATTCTAAAATTTTGTTTGGATGACGTTCTGGAATATGGCCAAGTATGATGGAACTTGGCTATTTCTCAACCGATTATGATGAAATTCGACGTATGCGTTGGAAATTGGAATCTAAAACGATCTTTAGATGAAGCTCTGGAATATGGCCAAGTAGGATGGAACTTGGCTATTTCTTAACCGATTATGAAGAAATTTGATATGTGTATTGGAAATGGGATTCCAAAATGATGTTTGGATGAAGCTCTGGTATATGGCCAAATAGGATGGAACTTGGTTATTACTTACCTGATTATAATGAAATTTGATATGTGCGTTGTAAATGGGATTCTAAAATGATTTTTGGATAAAATTTTTGAATATGGCCAGTTACACGGTTACATATATCAGTATAATTTTATATACTACTTTCGGTATAAAGTTCGAGAATACGATTTTTCGTGTTAAATTTGGTGCCTGTACCCATGTTACTGAAGCTTTTGACCTGCTTGGCTGTTGTTATATAAGTAAATAAATGTTGGTTAAAATAGAAATTAATACTGTCAAAACTGTCACATCAACTTTACTTGCTCTTTTTGGATTTTAAATCAACGAATGGCAAACGATGAACTCGAAGATTTTATATCACAACATAATAAATCCATACGTAATTTAAATGAATTTAGAAAAAATGTCTTGTCATTTGTCAACACGAAAGTCAATCCTTAAAAACAAGGCAAACTTCGATCGTAAAAGAATAGCATATCTTTACAAAACGGCAGATTAAGTAATGACGTTTTCGATTCGTCTTCTACCCTTCTCTGAAAAAGCAATCTGAAAAAGCAAAAATGTCTCTTCGAATCGAACAATACAATCGAGCTGCCCGTTTTTACGTATGTGTGCGTGTGTTTGACATATTTTGACATACATATGTTTGAAAATATTTTTGAACTTGATGGTAAAAATTTGAACAAATGAACGTTAACATCAATTTTTAAATCATTATCGAGTTTTAATTGACGACACTGGTGTAACAAGGAGCAGTAATGTCCTGGTAGTATTAGAAAATTTAGAATGTAAGTAAAATACAAAATTACAATTTAAATCAATTAAAACTATTAATTTTGAATTGCAGCAAATCAACAAGTTTGTGTGGAGTTATCAAAAATATCAGATTATTATAATTTAATAACTACGTATGAAGCGAAAGAACTTATAACCAATTCAACACTTCAATCAATTGAACCATCTGTTGGAAATGACGAAGCACAACAGCGTATTGGTGCACAGGCACAACCCGTGTTTGTGTTCTTCGTAGATGATAACTCCAGGTCCAGCTTCAAGTGGTCTGATGACGAAACGAGGTTTATGTTAGACCTATACTCAGAGTATTTGTGTCAAGTATAGATTTTTTGAAGACCTTTAAATTAAAGAATCATTTGTGACAGTTTCTAGCCGAAAAAATAGACGAGAGGTTTGGTGGGCATGTTAACGGTGGCCAAGTGGTATCACGGCATAAAACGGTTATGAAAAGAACAAAAAAGACAATTGATAATAACAGACGAAGAGAGTACAAGCCACGGCCCAATTCGGAGGAAAAAAACGAAAACTTCACAAGAAAAGCTTGTTGAACAGTTGAACGAAATGCAAAAAAAGCGGAACGAAGGAAAGGACAGATAAAAAAAAGAAAGGCACGTTGAAAAATTACTACTATAATCAAAGAATATTTAAATACACAAATAAAATAATTCTTTATTCATTAAACTGTAAAATAAAATATTTTAAAAATGAAAATAAAAATTCTAACATGTTTCTGAAATTCTGTTTCTTTTTAAAACTCCCAAGTGCTTTAAAACGGAGTCGGAAACGGTTTCTGCATCGGAAGTTCCAGCTAGTGAAAATTAAGGTAGCGAAACTTCTTCAAGTGATAGATCTTCAACATTATCCCATAAATACATCTCGTGGATGCAGAGATTATGTAATACACGACAGCTCAATACGAATTTACACATCCTTTCGACGGAAAAGAAATTTAGTCGCATTAATTACCTAAACCTTTGTTTTAGTAATCCAAAGGCGTTTTCAATTTGTACGCTGGTACGGCAGTGCTTTTTATTATATTTTTTTGTTGTTCTGACAAATTCCCATAGTCTCTGTAGGGAGTCACTAAATACTCCTGCATCGCCTAATATGTGGTATTATTCACCACATATCGATGGAATTTCTTTTGTCTACCGACGGGCTCCCCTCTGTCACCTTTGTTAGCAGAAATTTTCATAAATTTCTTCGAACAAACGATTGTATCAAGCAATAATCCTTATTTCCGTCATATGATCTTTTGGTACAGATATGTTGATGACATACTATGCTTATGGAATGGAACTGATAGGCTATTAACCTCTTTTCTCACTTGGTTAAATTCTCAATATCCCACCATTAATTTTACGGTAGAAAAAGAAGAAAACAAATCTATTAACTTTCTAGATATAACAATAACCAGAATTAATTCTTCATTAGAGTTCAAAATTTATAGAAAACCCACGTATACAGACGCCATTATACCTAATTCGTCAAACCATCCCCATAATATTAAAATGTCAGCTTTCCACTCATTCTTAGATAGATTAATAAACATTCCTTTGACCAAATCCAATTATAACAAAGAGCTTAATATAATTTTAGAAATAGCAGCGAATAACGGTTATGCAGCTAAGACTATATTGAAGCTATTAAACAGAAAACTGAAACATAAAGCTTTAGCTAACATTTATCCACCTGATAGCCCAATGCCGAAAAATTGGCGCCGCTTAGAGTATATAGGAAAAACTAGCCAACAGATATTAGCTTTGCTTTTTATAACAGTAACATAATTAAGAAAATGATTTTTAACAACAAACCAAGAATTGATCGCCTTTCCAAGTCTTGCGTTTATAAGATCAATTGCAATGATTGTAGTTCCTCTTACATATATCGGACAGACTGGGCGCAATTTTGAAGTTAGAGTTAAAGAACATTTATCTGGTAGCCATGAATCATCCCTTTATAATCATTTAATGTTAGAAAATCACACATCCAGTTTAAACAATTTAGAAATATTACATATACAATCAAAAAGCAGACGTTTAGACAACTTAGAATCTTACGAAATCCGAAAAGCTATACAGTGAAATCTCGGTATAACAAACCCTGTTTATAAAAAACCTCCGCTTATTACAACCTTTTTCACTAGTCCGTTGATTTTGAATAGAGAAATATATGGCAAATGCTTCGGATATAACGAACCTCGGTTATAACACTATAGCAAACCGTTTCCTTAATTCTTCATACTATTTCAGTGCAAAAATATTCGGATATAACAAACGGTATGAATCGATGTTCATCCAAGGAAATAATTGATTCTATGTATGTATTGTAAAAGTAAACCCTAATCTATTCTCTCCATTCTCTTTTTATTTTCATACACATAATTATGTATGTATTCAACGCTTCTACACTAAATTCACTTGCAATGATATGATATACAGCATATCGATGGCTACAATGCAATTCCGTGTAACTATGTCTTATACAATTTTACAGGAGTCGGAAGAAACTTTTTAAAAAAAATACAATTTCAAGAAGTTACACGATTATGCATTACAAAATTGATTTTTTTAGACGATTCTTAGGTTTGAGGTGATTATTGAAACCAATAAACCATAGACAAAAATCGAAATGAAAAATCGGATCGAATGCGTGAAAAAACGATCTAGGTGAATTTTACATTGTAGCCGTCGATATGTTTTTGTTGTTTAGTTATGTATTTTACCGCTGTTCAGTTATTTTTGTGTGTATGCATTTCTTGTAAATAAATTTTAGTTTTAGTTCAAATTGTGTAAAGGTAAGTCAATAAAATTTACATTTGATGATTTATTTATCCGCTGTTCTATTTAGATGTCGAGTAAATTACAAAGAACAGCTATTTCCCTCGAGGATAAACTAGCCATATTAAAAATGGTTAGCGAGAAAAATATGACCTACGATCAAATTGGCACACGGTTCAAAATTTCCAAATCAACAATTGCAGGAATTGTTCGCAATCGAGAAAAATACCAACAAGCAGAGTATGAATGTGTTAAACGGAAGAAAATGCGTGGTGGAGATTATCCAGAAATTGAAAAAGCCATTATAATTTGGCTGAAGTCGATGAGGCACGCTGGAGTGAGCGTTAGCGGTACTCTGTTTAAAGAGAAAGCTCAACAGTTTGCAGAAAAACTTAAAATTTCTGATTTCCGCGCCAGTGATGGATGGTTGGATCGCTGTAAAAAAAGAAACTCCATAACTTTTCGTGATATAGTAGGTGAAAGTGCATCTGTTTCTCCAGAAATTTACACTGACTGGGTTAAAAATAAATTGCCGCGAACATTAGAGAAGTATGAACATCGAGATGTGTTTAATTTGGACGAGACATCGCTATTTTTTAAATTAATGCCAAATCAAACTTTGTCATTTAAAAATGAACCGTGTGTTGGTGGTAAATTAAGCAAAGAAAGAGTGACTGTCCTATTAGGAGCTAATTCCGATGGTTCTGAAAAATTACCTGTCCTTGTAATTGGGAAATCCGCAAAACCTCGAGTTTTTAAAAACGTTAAAACGCTCCCATTAATATATTCATCAAATAAGAAGGCGTGGATGATTGCATCGGAATGGGAAAAATACGTCAAGTCTATGGAAGCAAAATTCAAAAAAGAAAATAGGCATGTAGTTTTCATTATTGATAATGCACCACCACATTTAGCGATCGAAAATCTACAAAACATTGAAATCGTGTATTTACCACCAAATACAACCGCTTTATCTCAACCTCTCGATCAAGGAATTATTAAAAATTTTAAATTATTTTATCGTGAACTGGTGGTCAAAGAAATTATCAACCGACTAGATCAAAATTCACAGTTAACGGCCGGGAATATTAATATAAATTTACTGGATGCGATTCATTTTGTGAAAAAGGCGTGGGATCGAGTAAAACCTGAGACAATTAAAAATTGTTTTAATAAAGCTGGGTTTTACTTGGCCGCAGAATCAGACCAATTTTCTTCTGTGTTAAATGTTGATGGCGATGGAAACGCAATTCACGCACTTTGGTCAAATCCAACAATTGTTAATCTCACAAACAACGTCGATATTGATGATTTTTTAAATGTGGATAGCCAAACCAGAATATGTGATGAGTTAACTGATGATGATATTGTAGATATGGTACACCCTAACACAACAGTTCTCACGGATTCTGACTCTGAAGTTGAAATTTCGGATAATTCCGAGGTGGTAGTTTCACAGACGGAAGTTCAAAATGCGTTAAAAACTATACGAATGTTTTTAAGTGCACACGATAACATGGATGATGAAATACATAGACTACATTCTATCGAGAATTCTATTGATGCCCTACTATATGGCAATTTAAAACAGACAAAGCTTACTTCATATTTTAAAAAAAATTAGAATGTTGAATTCATTTTCATATCAAATTTTTATGAATTGTCGTACAGATCTTACTTTTTATGTTTTTATCAGTTTTGCATTTATTTACATCATATAGAATTTATAGTTATCTAGTTACATATATGTAAACGTAGGTGTAAGTTACACCTTCATTAAAAATGAATTACGTTGTTTTTATATGTAAATGTCTTACATAATTTTTATTTTTTTATAATTTTAAGCATAATAAAATGAATTTGATATATCTACGACTATGTAATTTAGTTATATAAAAAAATTGCCAAAATAGTTTTTATACGGAATTTATCAAATTAAATTAATTTCCCTAAGAACTCCGCTTATAACAAATTTGGTTTGTTATAGCCGAAGTTACGTTTATAACAAACATATGCTTATAGCAAACTATTCTGACGGTCCGTTGGTGGTTTGTTATACCGAGATTTCACTGTATTTCTTAACCAAAATATCCTCAACGAACAGAGAGAAATCCGTTTCTCACCAATTACCGACCCTGCACTGTTTTATTCTCATACTCATACCATCCCATAAAATGACTAATACGTCGGGTTATAATAAAATAAATAAAAAAAATAAAAAAAATAAAAATAGAAACAACAACATCTGGAATTTTGTTATTCGGCCGTTTACTAATCAATAATCATATACCTGTGATTAACTCCACCCCCTTTTAATTTTTAATGTTTATTGCTCTCACCATTTTTATTGTTTACCACTCCCGCATTTTTTATTTGTATATTTTTGTTTCATTTTTTTCTTTTTCCAACTATATACAACCTACATTTTTATTTTTACAGTTTAGTAGATACTCCTGATGATGGCCTAACAAGCCGAAATCGATCGAGTGATTTTTTAAACCTTTTGTAATTTTGCGAAATATTTAACAAGTATTTTAAAAAAAAAAATTTTAAATTTAAAATGGTGTGGAAATATTGATTGTAAATACGTTTAATTGGGCGGTGTAATATAACTATACGGGATTGTCAAACATTTTTAGGTAAACATTTTTTTTTTTTTTGAGTTCACTGAGCTTACCTATAATTTATCTGTACATAAAAATATATAAACATCTATACATACAAATATAGTGTGATGTGGTTTATAATATTTTAATTTGTTCGTTAAATTTTTTTGTGTGACCATTATGACAGGTAATATGGTTGAGTAAATTTTTGTGAAATTGTGTTGCGAATTGCGAGTATGGCGAACTCCTAAATTATTATTAGTACCGTGCATAAAACGGGATCCACGACTCAACCCTGAACAAACCCCGAGCCAGTCGAGAGAAACGGCATTAAGCATGCGTAACAATACCATTCCATAAAATAAGTTATTTTCGATAGTTGCTCCATGGTTTAATTTTTAGTACATAACCTAAAAATTGATCAACACAATTAATTTTGTAGTTAACTTTGATTTAAGCAAAACTAATTAAGCTAAAGATTGCATAATTCATAATTTTTTTTAGCAATTTTGGAAACTGAGCAATTACTTTTTGTCTCTAAAATTGGAGTGCTAAATAGGTAGTTAACCAAATTTAAGTCAAAGGTCGTTTAACCTCAATACATAAATGTTTCACACACAATAATTGAGCAATAATCGAAAGTAAATTTCTGATAATATAAGTACAGTTTGCTTTACTTTTCTTGATTTAATTATACTTAGTACAATTCAATTTAAAAAAAAAAATGAGCTACTTTGATTCAATAATCCTTGCCATTCCGAATATATATTAATATAAGGTATTGCATAAGCCTTGAGCAAAACTAATTAGGCTGCAACAATTTAAACAAATAGCTATATTAAAATAATTGAGCAACTATTTTTCTTGATGTCGCTACAGCATGCCAACGATTAATCCATTTTTCCGTACACATCGTATAGGCCTCAGCCGGGATGGCCTTTCGTTCTTTCAGCGAATTTCTTTTTATGGCTTCAATAGGCTCATGGCGCGTTCTCCGGAGCGGTTAATTGAGTTTCGGAAACAGGAAAAAGTCATAAGGAGCCAAATCTGGCGAGAAAGGTAGCTGAGCGATGATTTTCTTTCATGTTTGGTCAACAATTCAGTCACAATTAGGCTGGTATGTGAACATCATGAACATCAACCAAAATGTGTTGAATCGATCCATAAGAAATGTTGAGAGCCTCTGATGTCTCTCTAATGCCAACACTACGATTTTCGAGCACAATTTTCTTCACTTTTTCGATGTTATCGCCGTTAACAGAGGTGGGTGGACGACTCGCATGAGGCAAATTTTCTATGACCTCACGACCATCACTGAATGCTTTATGCCACTCAAATACTTGCGTTCTAGATAGAGTAGACTCCCCAAACACTTCTGCAACATTTTCAATGATTCCGTAGCCGTAATTCCATTGGAATTACAAAATTTCAAGCAAACTCGTTGTTCAATTATTTTTCCATAGTAAAAATCACCAGACAAACTTTTCGCGTTATAAACAGATGGCTGCTTCTAATGGGCGTATTCTGCTCAAACGTCACACTAATATCAAAGGAGGTTGTACCAACCTAGAAAAAAATAATTTACCGATTCGGTTTACGCGTTCGGTTTAAATGGACCAGTCCGGGTAAAATTTGATCAGATGGTATGTATTTGTTGCCCATTATATAGCAACAAATATAATTTAAATATCAATAATCCAGGTCAAACAACCTAAAGGTAATCAGCATTGATTGTTTTTGCTCAGGGTGGTGGTTTACAAGTTAGGGTCAAATTTATCTGTTTTCATTCACTATGTTCCATTGGAAACAATTTAATACTGCCAAGTACTTGTGAGTAGATGTTCAATGGAACGCGAATTTTTGTGACAGTAGTAAAACATAACCTCAATTTAAATAAAACTAATACGGTATTTCATTAGTTATAATAGGTAATTAGCACGTCGTATCACAAACATAAACAAAACATTTTTTTTAAAGAGTAAATCAGGAAATTCAAATGATAATCATCATATAACTTATTAAATGTTTGCAAAGAATGTCAATTACGTTGGATGGAATGTATAAACATGTTTCAAAATAAAATACATAAAAGTTTGTAACTAAATTAACAATATTTTTAAAATCGATGCATTTATCAAATGAGCCAAAAAGGCACACTTTGGTTGGATTAGGGTTCAAAAATGATAATCCACACAACCAAAATTCTATTGGAATTTTTTAAACTTAAATCCCTCTGCCGTTAATTTTATGCGTAACTTCTTCTCAACTACACCATCATTTGAGCAAGAGTAAAAGTAAAATAGAATTTTTGAGTTATTGCACATAATGACGATTCCTCTGCCCAAGTGCTGGATTGCACATCATACAGAATACTTCTTCAAAATTTAGAACAGGAATTGCTATGCCAAAATATACAAAGCTATCGTTTATGCTTATCTCTCCCCGCTAACGCAAGGGCTAATGGAACAATTTAGCCCTTTAATTTATTTCATTAATCCCTTTGTTATATTGGAACATAACTAATCGTAGTTCTATATTCGTTACAATTAAAAAATTGTTAGTATAGGTCATTATAGTTCTTAAATAACCAATATGAGAACACATAAAGCTCAACTTTAATAAAAAAGAATTTTTCGGCAATTTTTTAGCTAACAAACTTAAAATACACACATTTTTAAAATTTGTTTTTACTAAACTTAAAATAAGTCTGCGAGACTAATCCCATACTGATTAGGGTTAATAAACACAAAACGTTTTCACAATAAAACACTGACGTTTTAAATTGATTAAAATCGACTCAATTCAACTGCTTGGTGTTCAAATAAGTAACAAACTCAAATGGAATGAACACATTGTTGCATTGGCTAAATCAGCTTAAAAAAAAAATTCGGGTTCCTGAATCGGTGCAAAAGGTTTTTTAAATCGCATCAAGTTCTCCAAATATATAAAACCTTCATCCGACCATGTATAGAATATTGCTGTCAAGTTTGGGGAGGTGTGTCTGGTACCACCCTCCACTTATTGGACAGGATTCAACGCTATCAGAATAATACGGAATCCCAGACTTACTCAAGAGCTAGACAGCTTACAGCATCGCAGAGATATTGCAAAACTCTGCGTCTTCTACAGATGCTTACATGGTAAATGTTCTGCAGAAGTATCGGAGAAAATACCACCATTCGTTACAATAACAAGAGTAACAAGAGGAACCACAAATGCACATAGGTTTACGGTGAAGCTCCCGAAACCTCGAACTGAAGAAATCAAGCGCGAATATCTATGTCGATTAAGGAATACAAAATGAATAAACTTAAGGTAGCTATTAATCTTTACTTGCAGGATCGCGCATTGGGTGCAGAAGCTCTGACAGTTGCAAAGAGCTAGGACCGTTAATAAGTCCGCTCTGCACTCAATTCAAAAATTTATAAAAAAAAAAAAAAAAATCTGAAAATGATAGTATTAGTTGTTGGTATTAGTAAAAGAGGGTTAAATCTGCCAAAAAATCGAGATTTGTAATCGAGCAAAAATGTTGCTCGATCGATTGCTTTTTGTTGACAAATCAAATGTCTTGACAGTGCAAAATCCTTATTTTTTTACAACGGATTGCTTTTTTTTGGGTGACTCGAAAACAACATAAGGTCATTGGGTTAAGTGTTAAGTCATAGGTTGTTGCCGCGATTTAAAGGTCGATAAATAACTTAAGTCCTCCCTGGTGAACACTACGTTAATGAAGATTTCATGGATAACAGCAGTCACCCAAATCGTACAAAAGCGTATACTGCGTTCAACATTAGGACTGTCGCACAAACAACCAGAGTCTATTGTGGTGTCTGATTTTTTCGAAAAATTACTTTAGGTTTTTTTGTTGTTTTCTGAGAATCGAAGAGTTTTCTCGCAAGGCGAAAGAATAAGAAAAAGATAACTATATTAAATAATTAAATATGATATTATTCTTTATTGTATATACAATATAAACATTACAACATTTACTTGGTAGTTTGAGAAACTTGATAAAATCAAATTTCAATTTCACTATCAAAATACTAAAAGCTATTACACAATTTAATAAATCATTAAGAAGTTTTAAAACACCTGTAATAACTTTTTGAATTATCTACCGAATATTAATTTTAGTTGAAATATTGATTTATGATTTTCTATTTTGTCTTCAAGATATTCACCGAAACAACATCTGTGTGTTTTAAGATTTTGTGCGCAATCCTTTGACTTGAAGGTCAATCTAAACATAAACCATAATAACTTAAAATTTGTTTAAATTACATAGAGTACTACAAATATATTTTCTTTATAAATATTATTTTGGTATCTGTTCTATGTTAATATAAAGGTGAAAAAACCTAATATTAGCCAAACATTATTTTGTGTGGCATTAACCTTCACTTCAAAATCATCTTCTTCTTTCATTAACTAACTATGTATATTTTATTAAACTTTTATCGTTATATAAAACTTCCTTTCCATCATGTTACGTAGTACGTAACATAAATAAACAAAAAAATCACTTTTTAATCCCATAAAAGAAATTTACCTGGTATTTGGTATCAATATACATTGCAAATTTATCTTGCATTATACGACACATCGTAGACTTCTCTTCTTTTGCAATCAATCAACAACAAGAAGAAAAATTTCAATGTGAAGAAACTGTAATATACATACATTTGTTGTTGTTTAAATTTAAATAAAGTATATCGTTACATTATTTTGCTTTCGATAAATGAAGTTTTTGACATTTTGCCAAAAACCAAAAAATTGAAAATCTCTTTCATCTTTCACGGGAATAAATTATAATAAACCAACATTTCAATTTTTCTTTCTGCATATATGATTTATTTGTATATAGATAGGTGTTACGGTTCTTGAAAATAAAATAAATTTTCATCACGATCGTATGTTTTGTTATGTTTTGACTTTTATGCGAAAAATCAACAGGAATTTTTATATTTTGTTTAATTTATTTGCTGAAACTAAAAATTTCAAATTGATCGATGATTTTATATACATAGAAGCCGCTTCATCATAATATTTGTGTAACGTATGGCACAATATAATTGAATATCCACAGGCAACTTTGCAGTTTCGACATTTAAAGTGCCCAGTAGGTTGATATTTTCAGCAACTTAACAACCAAGCATACCTCAAATGAGGGAAACGATAGGTTTAATGAAATTAAATACAACGGCCGGATGCGGATCAGTCACATAATCTCAATTAGATGGACAATTTATTCCCGGGAGTAAATGAAAATTATAAAAATAAACAGAAATTTTGTAATTCAAAATTGTCGAACGAAAACTATTTTAATGATATCGTTATCAACGTCCAATTAAACAGGTTCGAGATATTTCTACACATGCGGTAACAGTTTATGTGCTGAGTCATAACATAACGCATATCAGTGAACAGTATAGTGAGCCATTAAAGAAGTCGAGTATTTGCACACGTAAAAACAAAGTGAATCAATTCAATAACAAAGTGCAAACCAATTAGTCGGCTTAAGCATTTTAAATAAAGATTGTGATAGTATTGCTTCGCATCAAAATATGTCGCAAGAAACAGCAGACATTAAGAAACAGCATTTGTCAAATAAAGGTAGATTGACCCAAATTGTCAAGTTTATAAATCAGGAGCATGACGACACTTCTATAGAAGAATTTCGAAATCGTCTGATGCATGTTCGAGAAACTAATGGCTGAATCCAAATAGATCGAAGCCAAAGTTTTTGGCGTCAACCCAGAATAGGAAATTTATTATAAAGTTATTACTAGCTTAAATAGTTTGATTCGATCTAAATCAGTAGCAGTAGGCATGCACTAAGATTGCGTGACAGAAAAAAATCTATCATCAGCCGATGAGACATTATCATAAGGAAGTACACCAGAAATTTTGGGTATGCTCTAGTCAAATGCAAATGTTTGGAAATAACGAGAAGCCAAAGGGGCGATGGGCACAAAGAACACAATTTGAACTGGATACTTTAGATCTGAAGAATACTATGGATAATACAACCGGAATTCCAATCAATAATAATGTTTCATCTGACTACAGCAGTTCCAGTTCTAGAGATGTTTACAAAAATAATCAATGTCCGAGTGAGGATAGTTCAATCGATAGTGGAATGGAGAATCGACGGGACTTATTCCTGTCATTTAGAGGATATATTAAAGCGGGAGACCAAAAGAATTTAAATAGCCTTAATTCGAAATCATTTGGGTATCTCTAACAAGGGGGGGGGGAGGGAGTTGGACACTTGGGGCGTGATGAATTGTTTATTCTGGGTATCTGTAACAAGGGGGGAGGGGTACGGTACTTGAAATGTGATAAATATTATTTCTGGGTATTTCTAACAAGGGGGGGAGGGAGGAGTACGATACTTAATGGATGATCAATTTTTTAATTCTGGGTATCTCTAACAAGGATGGGGAGGTGAATTACTTGGGACGTGATACATATTTTTGTTTCTGGGTATCTCTAACAAGGGAGTACGGTATGTGGGACGAGATAAATATTTTTTTCTGGGTATTTCTAACAAGGGGGGTGGGGTACGGTACTTGGGACGTGATACAATTTTTATTCTGGGTATCTGTAACTAGAGGAGTACTGTACTTGGTACGAGATAAATATTTTTGTTTCTGGATATCTCTAATAGGGGGAGGGGGGGGTTCGATACTTGGAACGTGATAAATATTTCCTTCTGGTTATCTGTAATAAGGGGGGGGCGGTACGGAACTTCGAGGATGATAATTTTTTTAATTCTGGGTATTTCAACAAGGCGGGGGGGAGGGGGGGGGGGTACGGTACTTGGGACGTGATGAATATTTTTTTCTGGGTATCTCTAACAAGGGGGTGGAACGGTACTTGGGAGGTGATACATTTTTTAATTCTGGGTATTTCTAATAAGCGCCGGGTATGGTTCTTGGGACGTGATAAATATTTTTTTTCTGGCTATTTCTAACAAGAGGTACGGTACTTGGGACGTGATAAATATTTTTTTCTGGGTATCTCTAACAAGGGGGGGGTACGGTTCTTGGGACGTGAAACATTTTTTATTCTGCGAATCTCTAATAATGGTGGATACGGTAACTGGGGGGTGATAATTTTTTTAATTCTGGGTATTTCTAACAAGAGGGGTGTATGGTACGTGGGACGTGATAAATATTTTTTTCTGAGTATCTGTAACAAGAAAGGGTGGGGGGTACGGTACTTGAGACGTGATACATTTTTTATTCTGGGTATCTCTAACAAGGGGAGTACTGTACTTGGGACGTGATAAATATTTTTTTCTAAGTATCTCTAACAAGGGAGTACGGTACTTGGGGGGTGATACATTTTTTAATTCTGGGTATTTCTAACAAGCGGCGGGTATGGTTCTTGGGACGTGATAAATATTTTTTTTCTGGGTACCTCTAACAAGGGGTACGGTACTTGGGACGTGATAAATATATTTTTTCTGGGTATCTCTAACAAGAAGGGGGGGGGGGGTACGGTACTTGGGACGTGAAACATTTTTTATTCTGCGTATCTTTAATAATGGGGGATACGGTACTTGGGGGTGATAATTTTTTTAATTCTGGGTATTTCTAACAAGCGGCGGGTATGGTACTTGGGGACGTGATAAATATTTTTTTCCTGGGTATCTCTAATAATGGGGGATACGGTACTTGTGGGGTGATACAATTTTTAATTCTCGGTATTTCTAACAAGAGGGGTGTATGTTACGTGGGACGTGATAAATATTTGTTTTCTGGGTATATCTATCAAGGGGGGAGGGGGTACTTGGGACGTGATAAATATTTGTTTTCTTGGTATCTCTAACAAGGAACTAATACGTTCGACCCGAAGGCGGTTGGGTATACGTTGTGTGATTGTGTCATTATTTATTCACATTTATAATAAGATTCGCACAGTTGTGCTGGTTTTTAATTCGTAGTTTGATTGAAATAATGTTGCTTAAAGTCTTCGAATGGATTTAGTGAGGAATGTGTCGTGAATCGGGAGGTCTATTGTATAAATGTTTTATGTGTATTTTGGTTAAATGTTATAAGAGTGGCTTAGCGGTATTTGACTTGTCCCAGTGGAGGATTGCTATAATATCGATTGCTGCTGATAAAGTCTAAAGCGGAATAACGTGGTGTTTTTGTTAATTTGACTTTGTTTGGAGACAATTTTGCTTACTTTTATGTGATGGGTGAATGTTTTGCGAAAGGTCAATTTAGTTCTTAAAGAAATGGACCGCAATTTGTAATTTCTTTGCGATGTTAATCTAGCACAAATGTTGGATAAATCCCAGATATTTTTGTTTCAGAAAATGTTTGTATTTTTCGGACATTTTGCTCATTTCATACTGACTTTTCTCAGCAATAATGTCCGACTTATCATGGGATTTACTATGAACGTAGTCTCGGGAACTCGGATAGTAATGACAGCAAGGTGAGATTGTGCTTTCGACAAGAATATGGGCGGAGCTTATTTTCATTTGACAGTTTTCTGGTCATTTGGCGTGTTTTATACATTTGTTTATAGTCTACAAGTTTTCCAATCACTCTGGTTTACTTTCTATAGCTTACAAAATTGCAATGTAAAGAAATCATCTCGCATACAATCTTGCAAACCAAAGCTGTATGAATTCTGATGATTGAAAGAACTACCTTTTGCATGATTTAGGTGGGTGGGTGTGTCACAGACAGGATCCTTTCGCCTTTATGATATGAGCAAGTATGTTGGCCAAATTTTACCTGATTCAACCTTTAAAAGATATCAATAATAGCGGAAGTCCAATCCTATACGGCTCATGCGGAGGACAGGAGATAAATTGCTGTAATCGCGTACAGCACAAAGAATCATAAAGAGCGTAATGCGCTTGTAGTTTGCCATTAGTGGTAGTATGTACATTGTACATGTTGCGGGGAAAAGGGACAACAGCCGCAATGGCGTCTATCACAGAAGTAAAAAAAAAATGTAGTTGCACTCGAACGCGGTATGTGTTGGATGGTTGGAGGCCAAATAATCGGAGAACCATTTTAAGCTTTCGCCTTTGTTATACTTGGGATTCGATTAATATTAGTACAATACTGGCAAATAAAATTATTAAGTACTAAACACTGTTAATTAAATCGTCAGTAAAATTTATTTATCTTGTTATTTAATTTAATTTCTTTTATTTTGTTTATTTATAATTTAATTAGTAAGTAGTAATGTAGATGTGTTTAAGTAGATGATTTAAAACAAACTAGACCATGAGGATTTCAGAGTTTAGTAATTTTAAGTTTATTTTAAAGTAGTACCTAGTGATAATTAACAAATTAGATCTGGATTTTCAGAATAACGGAGGAACCTAATGCAGATTTCCAGACAATTTAAGCACCCATTTTAAACAGGTAGTTTAGAAATTGTGTTGCCTTGATTCTTGTCACCTTAATTCACAGGAACTCCAGGTCGAACTTCCTACTTTAGAAATTAATTAGTGTCTTATTATTTATTTTGATTTAGGTTACTGGTGGCGTTAATTGAAATTCATTACAGGTCAGCACACAACACAGATCAAACGTCTATAATCTTATAATAGCAGTTGTGCTAAACTGTATTTTGAGTTGCGAGAGCCATCAGTATGTTCATCAGTTGTTAGTCTAATAAATTACAAAATTATATTTAGAAAGTTAGTTAATAATTAGATTTAGACAGATCTCAATCATACTGCAACAGCAAATTACCTGAGGCGGATTCGGGAATCTGAAGCAGCCAAGGGAAACAGACACTAATTATATTAACATTAAGGTTGGGTACTTAAAGATTCATTTATAACAGGTTTGTAGGTGTGTTTAATGAGGGATTTTCCCAAAATCGATTTTAGTTCATTTGTCCCCACGCTTGGGCAGCGCTGACTACACTTTTTTTTTTTTACATGCAAAAATAAGTAAAATCATGTTTACAAATACAAGTTTCCTGTCTAAATTAGTGGATGTCCCCGTACTTTTATTTTATGATTAATAAAGATGAGTATGTTGCGATTAATAATAAATATCAAATTTTAAAATTAATTTAGTCGAAATTAATAATTTAATGAAACATTCAAACACATGTTTGACCATATAAAACTACATACGAAATTTTTTAGCCGCCAGTCAGTAGGCGTTGGAATTCTATTTGGGAAAATCCCTAATTGGTTGAGAGTATGACCATAGACATTCATACTAGATTTCTCATTTCATAGTAACTAAAGGAAAAAAACAAAAACTTCTGATAATTCCAATGTATCGTTGTGTTGTGTATTTTATAAGGCAATGATTTTAGAATGCGTTGCAAATATAATACGTATATGCAATACATCGATAACATTTGAATGGAAAATTTTTGTTTTTATTTTCTGTTTTTAGTCAAATGAGAGATCTATTATGATTGTCTATGGTATGACTATGATATAATATATTTAAAAATTAAGCAATCAATTAAAAACGATCGGAGGAAGTAAGGTAGTAGGAAATATATAAGGGGTAATTGGTAACTAATTAATATTGACTTTAGGATGCCAAGAATGCTAGAGCCGTTTTTAGAAAAAAAAGTAACGACTAACAATTGACCGCCTTGGTGTTTGTAACCGGGTCGATCTCAATCCTATACTAACAATCCTATCCAATCCTTCCGAGGGTGTACGGCTCGTCGTCAAAAATTCTTAGATTTACCGGGAGATCCTGCTAAATGATTGGTCGCACATTGAAAATCAATCAATCAATAGAAAGATAATGATCTGTAGATGAATACGCTGCTCATTGATTTTTTTTGCTATCCGGTGATATGGCAATTTTTAAATAGTTGAGAATGCCACAGATATGTTGATCATAATTTGTTTAGATGAAATCGATGAATTGATTTTTATTTTAAATTCTTTTTTTAAATTATACATACATATATGTATGTATATAATTTGTAACAATTTGGGCTAACGTAATTATTTTGACTTTGCGCTGTATTCATGATCCGACGAAATATTTTTTGTTTGTCACAATCTTAATTAAAACAATATTTTTTGGACCAATACTAATTACATTTAGTATTGATGATGTACTCTCTTTATGATTAATTATTAGATTACATATATTAGTGCATTTTCTGTTCATATTTCAAAACTGGAAGGCTTTGAGTTTTTTTAATTTTTTATTGTATATTTGGTACTTTTGATAATTATTATTTGTGTTGGTTTTCAAACCACTTATTAAGTTTGATATTTGATTTGTATTACAATTTTCTTAGTTTTCTGTATTTTCTTAAGCCAAATTTTAGTTCTTTAATATTTTTTTTTTATTTCTATCTACTTTCAAATTTTGGAAAGTATTAATTTGGTTGTGGATGATCAGCTGCAATGGGTCGATATTTTGTTATATTAAATTTTATTGATTAATTTTTATTGAATTGTAAACCATCCATTTTCCCTTCACGATTTAACCATGATGCGAATTTATTAGATGGTGTGCATTAAGATGCATTTTGGAGAGGAGAAGATTGGTAATACGAGAGATTTCATGCATGATCGATGGATAGGACATCACGGGAGAAATTGGATAGATAGGCGGATTGCAGCCACATTGGACACAAAAAAATAATCGGTTGATATTTTTTTTTTTTTTGATATATTATATATAAAAAATTTTGGTGGCTTTTGTTTTATGATCATAAAGTGCTTAAAGAACTATAGACTAATATCACAGAATATATATAAACAGAACCATATCTTCTATAGCGCTTTAGTCCTAAGCTGGTGAACAAATATTTTCGTTATTGTTTTTTTCGACTGATTTTGATTTAGAAAAGATAGAAAAATCATTTTATATGCAATCAATGAAACAAAAAAAAATTACAAAAATGTTTGTACTTACCTCTTTCTATTGATAAATAAAAATCAGTACAATTTTAAAACGAAAGAGAAATCTTTACACTTTATAATGTGCTTAAAAGAGATAGACATTCGTGAATAATTTTTGATTTTGGTCTAGTTAGCTTTGCGAAAATCAAATCAACAAATAAACAAAGGACCAATACAAATAAATTTGAAATGCTACACAAACTCATACACAACCTTAAGGGAGTTGCAAGTTTTCTTTTTGTTATTTCTTTGATATGATTTTAAAGTTTCGAAAAGCTAACTAGACCAAAATCAAAACATATTCACGAATGTCTATCTCTTTTAAGCACATTATAAAGTGTAAAGATTTCTCTTTCGTTTTAAAATTGTACTGATTTTTATTTATCAATAGAAAGAGGTGGGTACAAACATTTTTGTAATTTTTTTTTGTTTCATTGATTGCATATAAAATGATTTTTCTATCTTTTCTAAATCAAAATCAGTCGAAAAAAACAATAACGAAAATATTTGTTCACCAGCTTAGGACTAAAACGCTATAGAAGATATTGTTCTGTTCTCTGCTAATATAGTGGATTTGCGCATTTGATAAACGATTATGATTTTTTTTTCTATACATGAAATTAAAAAAAAAAAATTTTTTTTTCTGTGAACATAAGTTGATTTAAAGTAAAAAAATTCAAAAAATTAACTTTTATAATATTTCTGTGTGTTGGTGTCGAAAACAAAATATTTACGGAGTGTTTTGCAAGTATTGCTGTTAATGACTCCATTATGCTGTAAGGAGAAAACCGCGTGGAAAATTTTTCGCTAAACTCCATTTTATTTCCTTCCTCAATTATTAAGTTTTTTTTTGTTGTTGTTGACACCTTGTAAATCCTCACATTGTGAATCTACGCCCACAGCAGCTGCCAAGCAGACGTAAAATCAACGCGTAAGATCGGTTTCCTTTTAAATAGGGTGGCGCCCAAGAAAATAGCACACGGAAGAAAATTGTTAACCGAAATAGTGGGATTTACAGAAATTGATGGCTCGTCCAGTATTGAAGTTTTGAAAAATGCACTGTTTTTTTTTATTTAGATTTATTTTATGTTATATAATTTTTTTTTGTATAATTAACTTCCAAAAATTGTTTTTGTTGTTATTGTTAATTTTTGGATTTTTTATTATAAATTTGGAAAATATTACTTATCATATTTGTTTCGTCTATTTTATTTTTTTTTTCGGAAGATATTTTTCGGTTGAAGAAATTTTGGTTGTTGTTTTTTGTTTAAGTAAACCGATAGTCGCGTTACAAATTGGACGATCCGAGTTAGATTATTAAACATTTTTTCCATTACATATGGGAAAATTAGCTCCTTAGTGTTACATATGTACGGTATATTTTTCACTGTTTTTAAGATAATGGCAATAATGAGATCGAAAATGAATAATGGATTTTTCGAACCACTTTTAATAAAACTGGATTATTACTTTACGTACCTATTTGTCTTTTTTTGTCACATTCACTTGTATTATCATTTTCGTTTTAAATATTTTTTAAAAGTACAGGTAAATTGAAGAAGGAAGGAAATGATAAATTTTCATCAACCTCTTTCCTTGTTCGGAAACTTTAAACGCGTTTTTCTCAAAACCATGTTAATAACTGAAAAAAAATTCGATGGATCAATAAAGCTCTTTTTTTAAATTAAATTTGTTTAATTGCCTTCAACATAAATCGACACTTTGTACTAAAAACTTTGTTAAGAAAAAGTTGTAAACAAAAAAACCTGCAACATTTAAGCAAAAAAACCGATTTTTTTTTTAAATCATGTATATGATACAAACTACACTCATAAGCTTTATATATGTCTACAAACTACACTCATAAACTTTACAAAAATAAACTTACAAAGAAAGATTTTTCAGAGACACTTAATAACTTGCTTAAACTTTCATAACTAAAAAATTAATTTGAACTCTCCAATATGTACAAACACAATAAAGTTTTTTGTTACAAAAAGTGCTTGTTCTTGACGTTCTACAGTCTACACTGGTATCCCCTTAACACTATAATGGATGCTTTATCAAAGTAGTTTTCTCATTAAAAATGTATTAAGAATAATATGCACGAAGCTCTTTGCAACATCTAACCGCTGTCATCGTATATGTTATATGTTCGCCCACTTTATTTATCACCACAATTAATGTTTTACATATTAAGCGTTTTCCATTGGCGAAAGCAAACTACTCGCAAGTACTTGCATCTACTCACAACTACCCATGCTCATACGATGGTGTAGAAAACAGAAGTAGTTACGGATAAAACTTGCACTAGGTGGATTTTAGTTGCGAAAATTCCAATAGATTGCTTTTAGACCTTTTTCGATATTTTTCGAGAGTTTCTCATTACGTTCGAGTTTTTTATTTTTTAGTGATGTAAAATGTCAAAATTAATACAAAATTATTTTGTTGTTGATATTACATTTTTAAGAAAAATGGATTTAATATCAATGCTTTCCTTTCATTACATGTTCATGTTTTTTGTCATATTTGCAATCTAATTTTAAAAATCGCCATTATTATAATAAACAACATTACAAAAGACAAAAAAAACAACTAAACAGAAGGCTGTGTTTTACTTGTGCCACTCAATTTCTCGTTCCATTGGGTATCTACTCACAAGTACTTCCAAGTAGCAAATTTTCCCCATTGGAAGACGGCTTATGTATTACGAAACAAAAGTAATTTTCTGTAAATTCAAACATTTTTGTTCACAAAAAAAAAAAAAAAAATCAAATTTATTTCTTATGCTGTGTGCCTCAGGTCGATTTGTTTGGCTAAATTTTCGACTTTTCTAAATAGTTGACCAGTTCATAGTTCATAGATGGCAATAGGTGTAATAAGACATGGGGTGCCTGACTTTTCTAAATTGCACATGCCTGTTTTGTTGAACAAAATTGAATTCGAATTATTTTTTGTTTATTTGTTTCCCAAGAAAATAGCCACCCTTCTATGCACGATTCCGAGTCTATTTTGTGAACGCAAATTGAATTAAAACTGACGCCACAATTTTCAAATGAAAACACAATATTTTCATCTAAAATGTTTTCGGCTTTTTATAGACAACATACTATTTGTAATGACGTACTCATTATTTTCTCAAAGAGATTTCTCATTTTTGAGAGTTGATACACTTTGTATTGACTCTGCGGGAAAGAAAAGGGGGAGGGAATTAATATTTTCTACTTTTGCTGGGTAGATAATATATTAGGAGTATCACTCCATTATTTTTCTGATTTGTACGTTTAGTGTGCGCACATGTGAATTGTTTTTCATTTCTTTTCATTTCTTTTCATTGTTTGTTTATTCTGTGACAGCACGTCCAGTCTTTATAAATTATTTAAGATTCCATGTACTGCAGCGGACGAGTTCGATGAACTGGAGCAGCTCATTAAAAGCGATTCCGGCGCCAGTAAACAATTTTAAAATGTTCTTGGGTATGTTCCCGTGTCTAGAATTATGTACACTCAGAGAAAAAATATGATAAATGAATGATTGCAATTATTTTATTATGATCATGAAATCATATTCAACTAAACTTGATATATCCTAATATATTATAATAGTAAATATCATTTGTCTAATTACTAGAATTATGTATGATAGATTTTATTAAATTATGATAATTGCAATAATTTTCAACTTTAATGATTGCAACAATCATGCGATATGATTTAATATGGTCGCCTCAATCATAGTATGGTTTTATAATATGATCAGTAAAATCTAAATATGATCAAAGCAATCATAATTCAATTGGGTATATCATATTAGAATTAAGTTTATCATAACAAAATAACGGTTTATTGGAATTTATGTACATATATCTCCTCGTGTTTGCTACGGTCATATCGAATTGAATTTTTTTTCTAACAAGGTGCAATAATTATTATAATCTCCTGAGATATTTTAAATAAAAATATTTTAACAATTTAAAAATAAATAATTTTATTTAATTACTCTTAATTAAAGTAAGTAGTTATAAAGTGTTTGTTGTATCAGGATTTTAAAACCTAGTTCTAGCGTGATTTTTTAGTGGATAAATACTAATAAAACCTTATAAGTGGGTAATTTTTCTCGCAATGGAAAACTGAACACGTAAGTACATTTTATTTTATACTACAGAGCATTAAACACCGTGTTGATTATTTATCAGTTTTGCTAAATATTTGCTCATTCAGTGTTTTTAATTATTAAAATAAAGGGTGTTTCCAATTATTTGATAGGTGTAGATATAAAAATTTCAAGGAAATAATTGAACAAAAATATTGTTCGAAAGTTAGTGTAATACGTTATAACGGTTTAATGGTAATGAATTGAATTTGTTCTTAATATTTTTGTCTCAGTTGTTATTTTTTACACGCTTGTTAAATAAAATACCCATAATTGGAAACCCACAAAAACTACGCCACGCAATAGCTGCATTTCTTACATTTGTTCTGATCTGGATCAAATAATATTTCAAGAAATGATAAAGGAATGCAAAGAGCTGCTGGGATCTAAATGTTGATCCAAAAACAAAATTGGTTCAATTTTTGTTGCTACTTTTAATGTAGGTAAATTTTGCGTCAAGAAATGTGGCATAATTAAAATTGCATATTATTCGCATTGTATTTACTTAAATGAATTTCTCATTTCTCAAACCCTATTTTTCGTCCTACATTTGGGTATACTGGTATAATAGCTCTGTCATCTGTTCTGTAAATACCTAAACAAGTAGAAAGGTTTATTGATTTACACAAATTATATTTATTTAGCACGGCTGGAATTTGGATTATTCGAAGACGATATTGAAAATTAAACGACGGAAAAACCAATTATCCAATACCCTTAAATTTATTAGAAGTTTACTGCCACAAACTCCAAGAAACCGGTATCTTACATTTTAGTGTTACCAGAGTAAATGAACCTCAAAAGGCGTTTAAAAAACTATCCAGCTATTTTGAGTAAAATCGGCAAATCAATTACGATTACGACAAAGGAACGGAACAACGTATTTGCGGTGATAATTAAATATAGGGTCGTCCACTTTGGAAGATAGAAAGAAGGCCCAATTCCTTAATTTCCTTACTATACTTTTATTAAGGTGTCGAATTTTACTAAATTTTACTTTTGGTAAAATATTATTATTCATAATAATCTTAAACATTAAAATATCACTAATATTTCACTATTTCACTCACCCCTGTGGTCGGGGGGCACTCTCATGAATCGTAAAGTGCACCGAACGAGCATGATGATATCCTTAGAATACCACCACAGCATCCACTGCTTGTCGTAGGAGGCGACTAAAATGGTTGGATCGCTGGGTTAATGCCCAGCATCCGTAAAAACTTTTTATTTTTATTTTAACAATTATTTTAGTTCATATATAATTTTGCCCGCGTTCATTTTTTAATATAATTTATTTTTTGAAATTTTATTATTTTATTTTATATTTTTTGTTGGGTAGGTTTTTCAACATTTTTCCGTACAAAAATGATTTATTTTTGATATGAATAATAATAAAAGAAAATCCCCGAAACATGTCTCTTCGGATCGCGGGGCGAGGCATAATCCTCGTAAAGACACTATTAATAGCCTTAACATCCATTATACCAATGTCAGAGGTCTCGTGACTAACAAAAATTGCGCACATCAACATCTCGAATCACGTAAACCCGACATATTAGTTCTAACGGAAACAAAAGTATCGTCGAACATCTACGAAAACGAATTCTACTTCAAGCGCTACCAGTTCGAACAAGCTTTTGAGTTGCAACGTGGAGTGTGCATCTTCGTTAAAAACCACATACCGTACTCAAGACACAAAAAGTACGAAATATTTTCAAAAACCGCTCAAACTATTGTGCTTAAAATTTCTCTTCCTAATAAACTCATTTTTTTAATTAGCTTGTACAGATCTCCTAATCAGACGGATTCAGAAACGATTAGCTTTTTCGAGGGCTTATCAGACAAATGTGACGATATTCGCAATCAACATCCCGAATGCGAATTAATTATGGTCGGTGACTTTAATGCCCACCATAAACAATGGTTGAATCACAAAGATACAAATGTCGCTGGGCGCCATGCGGAATGGCTTGCCGTTTCGCATGACCTCACACAGATTGTTAGTGAGTCCACATTTGAATGTCAAAATTCTAGAGGAGTTCATATTCTGGATCTTTGTCTGACATCAATCCCTCACTCCATGGAGGCCCGTGTCGAAACTGGAATTGGAAATTCTGACCATAACTTAATAACCACAAAAATATCTGTCGAAACACCATTAGAATCTAGACAGCAGCCAAGGCGTCTTTGGCATTTTAATAAAGCTGATTTTGATGGTTTACGGTCATTTTTTCAACATTTCCCTTGGGAACGCCATTGCCTACATAACAACAACATCGACGACGCCGTTTCCAGTTTTACTGGCACGGTCTTACATGGAATGAATAAATTTATACCCTCATCATTTTCCAATCCCAATCAAAATTTTAAAATATTTTCAAAAGAAGCCACCAAAGCAGCCAAACAAAATAAAGCGGCACACAAAAAATATAAACGCAACGAAATTTCTTATGAGGAATACAAAACGATACGGAACACCTGCAAAAGAACCTGTGGTAGAGAAGCAAAAAGAGCCGACAGCAAGAAAGCCAATGTGGCTTCCGAGTTGAAAATCTCCGATCGCAACTTTTACCACATGGTCGCATCGGTTGCAAATATTTCGAAAACATCTGTTTCATCATTGAAACGTGCTGACGGCGCCTTGGTGGTGGATCCATATTTACAAGCCGACTTATTGGCGAGCGTCTTCAAATCGAACTCGACATTAGTTGTCCCAGATGGAATTGGACCTCCATTAATTCCATATTGTGGTTCCAAAATGAGCCCCGTCGTCATCTCGGAGGAAATTGTCTTTACTAATCTAAAGTCAATGAATGCAAATAAGGCCACCGGACCTGATGGAATTCCAGTTCGAATATTGAAGGAGTTTGCCTGTGAATTGGCTCCAATATTATCTAAAATTTTCCTACTTTCATATAAGCAAGGTGACTACCCGAACGCCTGGAAGAATGCAATGGTGCAACCCGTGCTGAAACGGGGTTGTGACAAAACTGACCCTTCGAGCTACCGGCCAATATCAATTGTGTCAGCCGTCGCTAAGGTCTTTGAGAAATGCGTCAATCAACATATAGTTAGATATCTTGAAATTAGCAAACTAATTTCGGATAGACAATACGGCTTTCGTGAAAGCCGATCCACGACCGATCTCCTGACGTATGTCACGAACAAATGGAATCTCGCCCTAGAACACCACGGAGAGGCCTTTGCAATCGCCTTGGATATATCCAAGGCTTTTGATAAGGTATGGCATGAGAATCTTATTTGTAAACTTGTGGCATACGGGCTGGACTCGATGACCACCAGGTGGATTAAAAGCTATCTCAATGACCGAAAAATCAGCGTCGTACTTAATGGGAGATCATCATCGACGCACTCCCCAAATGCCGGAGTCCCTCAGGGATCACCTTTGTCACCGACCCTGTTTTTGCTATACATCAACGATTTGCTGGATAGCACTGTAAACCCTATCCATAGCTTTGCGGATGATGCCACATTGCATTCTTCTATTTCATTCGAGGCGGAGCCTAGCACTACAGATCTAAATAATAAACGGTCAGAAGTCGTAACGTCTCTTAATTCCGATTTAAGTACAATATTTGAGTGGGGTAACAACAACTTAGTACAATTTAATGAGAAAAAGACACAAATATGCACATTCTCACGTAAAAAAAGTCGCAACGACTACCCATTTGTGGTAAAAAACCATATCCTTATGGGTTGCGACTCAATTCGACTGCTTGGTGTTCAAATAAGTAACAAACTCAAATGGAATGAACACATTGTTGCATTGGCTAAATCAGCTTCAAAAAAACTCGGGTTCCTGAATCGATGCAGAAGGTTTTTCAAATCGCATCAAGTTCTCCAGATATATAAAACCTTCATCCGACCATGTATAGAGTATTGCTGTCAAGTTTGGGGAGGTGCGTCTGGTACCACCCTCCACTTATTGGACAGGGTTCAACGCCGCGCTATCAGAATAATTTGGAATCCCAGACTTACTCAAGAACTAGACAGCTTACAGCATCGCAGAGATGTTGCAGAACTCTGCGTCTTCTACAGATGCTTACATGGTAAATGTTCTGCAGAACTATCGGAGAAAATACCACCATTCGTTACAACAACAAGAGTAACAAGAGGAACAACCAATGCACATAGGTTTACGGTGAAGCTCCCGAAACCTCGAACTGAAGAAATCAAGCGCGAATTTATATACCGAACATCAAAAAAGTGGAATTCGCTAATACATTTCAAATTTCCGAAGGAATATAAAATGAATAAATTTAAGGTAGCTATTAATCTTTACTTGCAGGATCGCGCATTGGGTGCAGAAGCTCTGACAGTTACAAGGAGCTAGGACCGTTAATAAGTCCGCTCTGCACCCAATTAAAAAAATTTATAAAAAAAAAAAAAAAAAAAAAAAAAAAAAATATATTATTTTGACATGACTCATAGGTTTTATATTTTGAAGGATATACAATTGAGTATGGAACGATATAACATTTTGAGATTAAGACTGTATCTCAAATTTTTTCTTCTAGTGCCAAGCTGAATTTTTCACAGATTAAAGTGTCATTATTAGCAAGTAATTTAACGTTAATTTAAAAAATTATAAAAAAATACTTTTTTGGTATCGAGATACTAAGAAACAAAGATTCCAAAAAATACCAAAATTCCAAAATTAAAAATTATTAAAAACAAATTATTTCATAATTTTACATATTCTACTACATAGCTGTCAAAAACCGTTGAGAAAACCAAAATTGGTCAACCCGTTCCGAAAATATGATCAAAAACGTAATACATATACCCAAAACTCCTTGAAAATGAGAAAACTTTGAGAGAGTGTAAACTCGAGAGTGAAAAAGCCAAAAAAATGCTTCTATTTTTTTTCTTATATCGAATAAATATAAACCTAGCCTTGGAACCTACCAATTCTCTAGGCTCTCGATCTGTATACAAGAAAATAGGTGGGATATACGTCAAAATTGCCAAACTTCCTAAATTTTTAATTTCAAAATTGTCTTCCATTATTCTTGCTGGGTTGGTGTACACAGAGGACAGGAAACAATTTGGAAATGAATGCATTTTCAAACCTATACTAGAACAATTGGAAGGACTGAGAGAAAATAACATGTTTATTAGCAAAAATAATCTTACGATTAAATTTATTTATAATAAGCGGTGTCATAAGAGACAATTTAAGGCTCAACTCTGTGTTAGATTTCACAGAGAGCTTTATGGGAACGTTTTATTGTCGTTTATGTAAACATTCGAAATATAGAAAATTAGCGCTCCGACGTACACTTAAATAATTCAAAGCTAACGGCCATTAAAGAGTTCTGTGTATTTAATTCATTAAGAACTCTTCAGTTCATGTGGCCGAGAATTGGAGTGTAGATATCATACATGACTTACTTGAAGGCGTCTCCCAATACAATTTTATGTAATATTAAAGTATTATGTCGTTGATAAAAGGGTTTTAACAATTGAAGGATTGAACTTTCATCTTCAAAATTTTAATTATGGTAATTTCAATGTAAATAAGCCTCCACTGTTGCAGGCTTCTGACCTTTTAAATAAAGAAAAATTTAAAATGACTGCAAGTGAAATGAAAACGTTCACTAAAATTTTTGGAATTCTTTTAGGTGACCTGATTCCACAAAGCTGTCTAGCCTGGAATTATACATTTCTTTACGAGAATTAATTTCAATAACATTTTCAAATTCGGTTCATCCTCGTGAATACCTTTATTTGAAAACTGTAGTCCAAGAGCATAATTTGCAATTTATTAAAATATCTAAATCACACTTACGTCCAAAACATTACTTTCTAACACACTATCCCAGAGATATGGAAAAATAGGTCTTTTAAAACAGTTTTCAGCTAGTCGATTCAAATCTTTCCATCAGAGTTTAAAAAATATTGCGTATACATCGAAAAGTAAAATTAATACTATTTACACAATATCATCAAAAAATCAAATTGTGCTAGGTAACGAACTAATGAATTTGGCTCACGATACTGGTTTTGTGTTTGGCAGTCTAACGGAACAAAAAAATTAAATTTCACAGAAATATAAGTTTACGTGCTAAGAAAAGTGGTCTCGCAATAATTTCATAGAGTTCGGTAATATTATTCTAAAGAAAGGATCAGTAATCCACTTAGGGTGGTATCCAGATGGTATTCTTAAATTTGTTCTTGTTAAACAGCTACTGAAATATACACCGGGATATTTTAGTTGTGTTCAACATTTGAAAAATTTAGGTTTCAATTATCATTAATTGACGCAACATAAAAAATTCGTTCTAAGCTTAAATTGCTCGTATAAGCATATGATTTCGAAATTTGACTGGCCTTTTGGATAATTTAAGATGGCGGATCTAAAATGGCGCCAAAACGAGCGAAGCCTCCGGTTAATCGAATAATGTCATCAAACAATTCTCATTTCGTATGTTCTCAAGGTCGCTGATGGGGAGTTTAGAGTCGTATATGCTTCAATACCGCATAGTCCCTTAACTGATGCTTTAAAAGCACATAGCCCCTTGACCTAACCTCCAAAAACCTAAGACATCATCTAACGTAAGCTTTAAAACTGAAAGCCCCAAATAACAAAACCTTCGAAATGTAATACCCCCGTAACATAAACTAATAAGCCCCATAGCCTAAACCTAAATTTCTTAGTCACAGAACCCCTCAATCTAACCTTAAAAATCCCTGTAACTCCATAACTTAAGAATTGCTAGATGATATTATTCGATTAATCGGAGGTTTCGCTCGTTTTGGCGCCATTTTGAATCCGCCATCTTGAATTATCCAAAAGGCCAGTTTAATTTCGTATGCATATGCTTGTATGAACAGTTTAAGCCCAGAACGAATTTTTTATGTTGCGTCAATTTTTGGTCAGAAGGGTGGCCAAGTTGATGTGAAACGTCCCATATATGATAGCTACTAACAAAACTTGTAGTGTACTCCATTAATTGATATAGTAACAACTATCACAACATCTGATTGACTCTATCATATAAGCATAGTAAATTCAATTAATTTATTGGTAACAACTATCATAACATCTGATTGTCTTTATCAGTTTCATATAATAAACTCAATTAGTTTGTTGATGCTTCCCAATTTCCCATCATAATAACGATATCTGTAATCATAGTCATGGTTAATTCAATAATATTTTGTATGATAACGCGCATTATTTATTTGTAGATACAATCATTATAAATAATAGTATACATCAAGGTATGATTCTCTTAATCATTGCATCTAATCATAAATATGATGGTCACTTTTATGATTAGCTCAATCATATTTTTTCTCTGAGTGTACACATGTAATGTGCATATTGTAATAAAAATAAATTTTCATAAAAAAAGTATTTTTTTATCTTGATCTGTAATGAATTATTTTTTATATGTATAGTATTCCGCCTCGCTTTAATATCGCAACTGTGTCTCAAAATTAATTCACCTTTTAGAATTTAAAATGAGATAAAAATAAGTGTCAAATTAGAATTACAATTGTGTGTCAAAACTCTTTCTCTTTGCGAAGTAAAATGGAAACAACATTTTGTTTCGGAAATTTTTCTAATATTCTAACACCAGTTGTCTTTAAAACGAATAAAAACTTACACACAAATTTGATTCAAATTTGAACTAGCCATATATTAGATACTTCTTTTTAGAGTCAATTTTGTTTCACCTTGTTTAGAGGGCAATTTGATTTAATTGGCAAAATCCAACTTCCGAAATAAAATATGAATTTACTATATAATATGACCTGATGGCAGGTATAACCAAAATTTAGAACTGGGTCTAATTTAACCCAATATTTTTTTGGTTATTCTTGCGAGGATTTATCCTATGCAATTGTTGTTGTAAATTTGTCAAGGAAATACGCTTATTATCTGCATAAAATACCCCGACATACTACCTACATGAAATTTTTTTTCGTTTTGTGTCGTGTTTTTGCTCGCAACCAACCAAATAGCACAGTGAAAATCTGACAATAATGAATTTCAACCACGAGAGGGATGGAATGGCCTTCGGATTCAATATTTTAGAATTTTTCAGTATAACTCAACAACAGTTGGCGACCAAAATGGAAATTGGAAAGACTATGATGTAACGAATTTTAACAGTAGTAAATATATATGGGAGAGAGTGGTGTGGTTTCTTGCAACCACCATCAAACTAAAATGGTACCGATCATTGAACAAGCACTTTGCCATATTTGAGTGTAACAGTTGGACTGAACGTTGAATAACGATGCATGTGATATTTGGCCCTAACTAACTCGATGATAATTCGTTTGATTTAAAAAAAAACGCAAAAGCCGAAATTTCATCTGAATGATGTAGTACATGAAACTAGTGGTAATGTCTTGAAGCTTTACTTGTTTGATAACATAATGGGTGGAATGAATTAAAAACAAAATGCTTTAACTTAAATTTTTCAAGTTTTTTATTTGATAACTGGTCAATATCTTCCATATTTACTTGATGAATAAAAAAACATTTGAAGGTCAAGGGATTGCTTGCCTTGCCTACAAGGACAAAAATCGAATTAAATTGTACAAGAAGTTTTTGAACATTTAAATAAAGATGACCAGGAATTTTAGTAAAGGAATTTACTTTTTTTATTCTGTACAATTCGAGGTGTTTGGACGTGCTGTCATCTTTCAAATACATACTTTTATATTTGCCATTTCACCGCATGGAAAGTATGACGCTTCACCAAAGTTTCCAAATTATAAAAATCTACTACATCACAATGTTTTTGTTAAATTAGAGCAACTTTTCGTGCTTTAGGCGTTCTCGATCAACCCGAATAATCTAATCTATTTTATTTTATATTCAGATAAATGTGAAACTGACTGGAAAGAAATGTGTACTAGAAAATAATAAAGAAGCTCTAGAAGGATGTTAGAAATCAAAATGTTCAATTACGTGTCGTTCTATAGAATGGAATGTTTCCTGGTCGTCTATATGATTTCTTTGTAAAATTATAGTACTTAAAGACAACGTTAAATTCTGACAGATCAGCAAAACTGATAGAAACTGTGGTGGTGTGGTGCGAACTTTTGTTCATTCACTAATATGTTCGATTTGGTGCAGCCTTATGGAGTATATATGAACGAAATTATTTTTCCATATTAATGGTAAAGTATAACCTTTTAAATAAAAAAACCAACGGTACGGTCCTTCAGCCAAGATCGCACACTAACAACCCAACCAATGAATTTTTATGCACGAAACTCTTTGCGACATCTTACCGTTGTCATCGTATATGTTACGTGTTCATCCACTTTATTTATCACCACAATTAAAGGAGGAACCTCCTCCAAACAACTGGTTTTGCAATAATTTTTTACAAAAAGTTGAGAGCATTTATTGCAATGAAATAAATTGCATAATAATATTGACGTTTAAATTAATACAAAAAAAAAATTTTATGAGTGAAAAAAAACAAAATGGCGGCGCTAGAGATGCTCGAACTAGACTACTAAGGTTTGCGCCGTGGAACGCCCAGGTCCTTGTAGTTAACTAAATTCAACGAAAGAAATTTTTTTTATTAAAATAATTCATTCCGCTTTGCATGAACCTAAAAGTTGCAAAAAAAAAAATAAAATAGAAAATTTGAGGACAAAAAGAAACAAAAAACACGTGTTTCTTTATAAACAATTCGTTAAAACCAATATTTGTTTAAACAATTTATACGAAATTTTAGGTTTGTGCAAAGCCCGAGAAACTAAAGAATATGTGTACAAAATTTCAAGTTGATTGATCCATTACTTTTTGAGTTACATTCCACGGTGCGCAAAAAAACACGTTTTAAGAAAAACTCACTTAAAGTTTTCGTTCTTGAAGAGAACGCACATTTGGGCCGATTACCAAAAAGCTGGCCAAAATTAAAAAACAAAAAAAATTATTTCAGATTTTTTTAAAATTAGGTTGGCTTTAGTAAGACCCTAGGCGTCTTAAAACACTCATAAGAGGGTCGAAATACAATAACCTGCTCTAGAATTTTGATTGCAAAGTACCTTTACTCAAGCTGCAGTCGTTGTGTTAATTTACTTAATAAAAGACACTAGTGCAAAAACATACGTAGAAGTTTAAAAATACTACTAGTTTTAATCAAATAAAATGGAGTCAACTCCTGGAGGTATGTAGAATATAATAATATGTTTTAAAATATTAGTATTTTAAACAATAAATATTAATTAAACAATGATTTTTATGTTTTGTTAAACTTTATATTTTAAAATAAAGCAAGTTTTTAATGAAAAAGTTATATTATTCTGTAGTGTTCGGCCATCAAATGCATAAGAGGTTGCAGTTAAAAGTATTACCTATAAAATAAAATAAAAATCAGCTGCCCCTCGATTTTTTATGGACATTTAAAAATAAACAATTGTTGGCTTTACTATTATTTTCGTCAACCTAGCCTCTTATGCCCCTATTACCGTTCTCACATTTTACTCACCCGGTGACTTCAGCTCACCCAAATCAAATTTTGGTATTATGGTTGTCACATTTGAGTCACCCGGTGACTTCAACTCGCCGCATCCTAATTTTGTGTATTATGATTCTCGCGGTGAGTGAGTCTAGTGTCAAATATGGTCACCTACAATTGGTTGGTGACTTCATAGTAAAAATTTTTATTTTTGACAGAACACAAAAAAAAATGGACGGCAATAACACGTAAGACATATTTGTTTTTTTTTATAAAATTTAAATAACTAAATAATTTTGATTTGTCTAATTATCTTGATTTATCTAAATCTTTACTTTATTTAAGACAAAATATAAAAATAACAAGCATCAGCCAGTTTACAAAATTGGTTGATGCTATGAATGAAAATCTAGACATTGCCCGTGGATTTCCAGATATGGGTAAAACCAAATTATCTCATCTTCGAAAAATCAGCCGACATGCTTATCATAGTTGATTATTATATTATTAAATATTGAATATTAATTATTAAAACATCCAACATTAATATTTATCGTTTTTATGTCGTTTTTTTTTACACTGTGATTCTTGTTGATAAACAAAGAAAAAAATGTTAGCGTCAATTGTCAAAAAACAATTATACCAACTTGATAACATCAAAATACATGAAATGACGCAGGCCGCTGCGCACACTACTCACCCAAATAAAAGCGAGAACCATAATACGAAAATAAGAGTCACACGACTCAATAGGTGAGGTGACTCTCTGGGTGAGGTGAGAACCATAATAGGGGTGTTAATAAGGAAAATTTACTCACACGATACCGAAGATGAATAAGCGAGAGAAAGAGAGAGAAACAGGGAGAGAGAAAATATATATATATATATATGTATATATACATATACCTACATGTATAATATACGTATAAATATATATACAGGGTGACATTTAAATTACGCACCTGAATATCTCGTCAGGGGAAACACTAATCCAAAAATAATATTTACAAAAATTATTGGGGGCGGAAGGGGAAATCGGATGGTGACCTTGACTTTGACTTTCAAGGTCATTTGAAGTCAAATCGAATTATTTAAATAGAAATCTCTATTTTTGACCCGCATTCTGAAAGAATGGATAATTTTACGTCCGAATATGTAATTTCCATGACCTCGCAAGGTCATCATGAGGAATATATTTACTTGAATTTTTTTAAAATTGTTTTAAATATTTATTTATAGTTTCACAAACAAAATTTCAATCCGATAATCAAAATTTCATAAAATATCGGTTATTAGACAAATAAGGGTTGCTAATAAGGGATGAAGGGGGTGAAATTTTGTAAATGTGACGGGAAATCGGTAATCGGTGTCCCAAAAACCATGAAAATGACATGCATCTTGACTGTAATATGATATATGGTATTTTACGCAGAGGGGTTGTCAATAAGGGGTGAAAGGGGTGAAATTTTCTAAGTCTGCCTACAGATTCGTGATCAGCGACCCCAAAAAACCCCGAGTAGGGAACTTCAGATCTATTACTTGATTTTACAAATTTTGGCCAGCTTTTTGGTAATCGGCCCCACTGTGGAACGCATTACTTCGCATCACTTCGGTGACTTCCTAGGGATCTTTAGGACTTTCTGTTGGGCTTGAAACTTTGGAAATATATTCTTCAGATACTAAATGAATTTTTAAAGTAAAAAAAAAAAAATGCAAAAAAATTATTATCTGGAGGAGGTTCACACCTTAATGTTTTATATATTATGTCAAGGAAACAATTCTTTAACAAATTTAATATTTATATTTATTTCTTATAATTCTTTAGCTCATTGAGGGACCGAACATCATCTTTTAGATTTATTATTTTTATAAACAATACATTAACATCATTCTATTACATCATAGGACACAAACTTGAGTTGATGTTCCGTTTTCCGTACCATAACATAATTGAAATCGATAAATAACAAAACATGCATTTATGCAAGTTAACACTCAATACAATCCGTGTTTTTTTATAAGTCTCGATAGATCTCAATAGCGATCCAGATGCTCTCTATTTTTGTGGTTAAACACAGATCAGCGATACGATCCAGATGCTCTATATTTTTGTGGTTAAACTGCAATTGATTCAGTTTATTTTAATCAAGAATAGCATTTTATTCAACAGTTTATCGTTTTTAATTAATTTCCTTTAATTACATAACTTATTAAAATCTTGCTATTTATCCAGATATGCTATCGAGACTACAGATTTTCCCTTTTATGAGTAAAGACACAAATTAAAAATTTGTATTTTAGCATGGACGCATACCAAAGTCAATTTTTAGTACATCTATCATACAATAGGAAACTAGTAGCTGATTTACATTTAATCTGTTGCTCTATTTTAAAAGACAGAATATGTACGATAAAAGTATTAATTTTATTATTATTTCCTTCCATTATAAGATGTATATTAAAAATGTGTTATTTAATACTATTTACCGCAATCCACAACTTTTTTTAGCGAAAAAGAATTGAAAAATCGAAAAATGAACCTGTTTATCATTTTTCGTAAAAGTTGCTCAACATTTAAAAGATCATAGTAGCATTTTGAGAGAAAAAAAAAAGTTTTAGTGTGTCCGTCTCATTTTGATATATGGATAAAATGTATTCGCACTTTTCCTCATGTATTTATACTTTTGGAATGAAAACAACATGGCGTAGCGTTGTCAAAATAAACACAATTCTTAGTGCTCCGAGTGCCAGTATTTTTAAGTGGATGATAGGAGTAGCTACAATTTCCCATTTTTTTTTATTTTTGCAAATATGTATCTGAATACTAATAGATCTATCGAGACTTATAAAAAAACACAGCTACAGTATAACATAAGTAAATTTAATATAATACATTATGTAACAAGTTGAGTACCCATAAGCTTCAGAAGGAAAAGAATTAAAGTGAATTTGCATCCTTAGTGAACCGTCTAGGCATTTTTCATTAAGATGAACAATGTAGCCTCGGTTTCTTCTTTTGAAAGAAAGAATGGCTAATTATTTATACATATATGGAACCAACGCCACTGAATAGCTGGCTTATTTACTGGGGGCCTATTATTGTAAAGAAATTAAATACTGTACATTTTGCGTCTTAGGACTCGTCGACATAAACTGAAATGTAAAATTTGTTTTGAGTAGTACAATAAAGAATAAAGGAAGAGAAGCCAAGTAAAATTTAGTCAAATAAAAATAAAATCGTTTTTATGTTGTCTGGCCCAGCATCGCGAAGAAAACTTTACAAATCGGAAGTGGGATAAACCATAAACAACGAAGAAGATAGTCATCGAAATTACAAAAAAAAAATAAAAATGCATTCCTCCAACCTGGACAAATTCATTGAAAACCAAGGCACGAAGCTCAATACCGAATATTCATTAAGGGGTGAGCATATGGGTGAAACACATGTGATACCTAATATTTTACCTCCACCGACACAATTACCAAATACATGGTCACCCGCACCGATACGGCCGTTATGCCAAATACATGGTCACCCGCACCGATACAGCCCGATATGCCACCTAACCGAGTATTACAGAATAGTCATCAGCGTCCAGGATGGAGCCCATCGCCATTGCCGAATCCAAATCCTCAAGATATTGTGCGAAATGTACATTTCTTCGACATAAATGTTACCCCCAATGATTCGCGTAACGTCACCGTCAACGATAGTGTATAATATGCCATCGCCAGGTCACAATTATCAGACCATACCTGTCAATGTACTGCCAAATACAATTCCATCACCGACGGATATTTATTATAACCGAGTTAATCATAACTACTCTCTAAATGAAGGAATAAATTTGTATTGTTCTGCGAATCAACCGGTATCGCATGATTATGGTCCTCTGCACGGTCATTTGGGACAACACCCAAACTATTATTACACTACGGTGGGCAACAACACCCACCGCCTGCTGACCGTGTGCATGTTTCTGCGTTGGAAGATAGTACAAACAGTCAATCGCGCGCAAGCTTTAATAGAGGTCAAAGTCAGTCGCCCTTTTTAAATGCTGATAAAGTAGAAAAAATCCTTCCTGAATAGAATCCAAATAATATGCCGGTTCGAACTTGGATTGAGAAAGTGGAAGCATTTTAGCTAATCTATAAAATTAGTGATATCGTTCTGCTGTATGCAGCCACTGCTAACCTTCGTGGAATAGCTTCGGCGTGGTATCAATCCGATACTAGCATCTGATGCTAGTATGATCTTCGAGAAGGTCTGTTGTCGAAATTTATTAAAGTTCGCAGATCTTTCGAATTATTAGGGATCACAACAATCTTGGATTTGATTCAAAGATTGAACTCATACGAGAACACTGATAACCATATGCCTTGCCCCCAAGCATCTCGGACTAGTGGTATGATTCGTCAACAAATTGGAAATTGAGTTCGAAGAGTCTGATCAACCAAGCACGACAAGATATTATTCTGAAATCGCTACCGAACCTTTTGGTAAATGTATCAATAATAATTTGGCCAATAATGTAAAACAAGGAATTATAAATTAATTCAGAGCAAATCAAAAGTGTTTTTTGCCACTAGTATGGAAGAGAAGGTGAAACCAATAAGGTTGAAATTTCAATCACATTAAAATCCGACAAATCAGTGTTCTATCACTCGTATCGCTTATCGCACTCTCTCATTGGGAATCATTCGCCGATCGATCTACATAAGCGTACACTAGTCTAATTCTGATCGTGAAAAAGAAAAACGGAGAAGATCGCATGTGTGTTGATTTCCGTAAACTAAACGAAATTATCGAAACAAATCGCTTCCCAATTCCCAATATAGAAGATACTATCTAACATCTGAACGGTAAGAAATATTTTACGGTTCTTGACTTAGCCTCTGGTTATTATCAAATTCGCATTTCGGAACCATCGAAAAAGTTTACGTCGTTCATTACGCCGGATGGTCTGCATGAATTTAACCGCATGCCGTTTGGTTTAACAAATGCACCGGCTGTATTCCAGCGAACGATGAATTGCATATCCCGAGAGCTTGATAATGATATAATAGTCTATTTAGACGATATTATCATCGCCAGTCCCACAATTGAGGAAGGAATTTTTCTAATTGAGAAGTTGTTGTCGAAATTAAAAGAGTACGGTTTTACGTTAAAGCTAGATAACTGTAAATTTTTACACTAAACTGTGGAATTTTTCGGTCATGAGATTTCGGAAAGGGGTGTGAGGCCCGGATTAGCCAAGCTTGAGGCACTTGATAGATTTCCAATGCCGAGCAGGGTACATACAATCAGACAGTTTATCGAGATGGCCAGTTATTTCAGAAAATTTGTGGCGGGTTTCTCACGAATCGCCGAACCATTGACACGACTTACGCGGAAGGAGGTACCATTCGAATGAACCGAGGTGCAGCAAAATGCTTTCGATACTCTGAAGAAGAAGCTTTGCGAACATGATGCCTTGGTTTTGTATGACAACAAGGCTGAACATGAAACACATGTGGGAGTTTTGTTACAGTTGGAGAAGGGCGAAGAGTGGCATCCAGTTGCATATTACAGTCGATAAACTTCAAGCCTGGAGAAAAAATACCATAGTTTTGAATTGCAAGCTCTGGCGGTGGTGGAGTCAATTGATAGATACAGGCCGTTCGTATTGGGAAAGAAACTTGTGGTCGTTACGGACTGTAGGTTAGGTTAGGTTAGGTTTGGGTGGCGGTCCACCAGGACCAGGCATAGACACAAAAAGGTCCGTAGCCATACCACAAATTAAAAATTTTTCCTCCAACTCATTGAAACCACTTTGAGCTTACTATGAAGCGCTGGATACTCCTGACGTCCGTCTCGCTGAGCTCCGCCAGGTCGTTGAAAAGGTATGCCCCTAGAAAATTCAGTCTGTTTCGTGCCAGACGAGGACAGGTGCAAAGAAGATGAAGTACTGTCTCTTCCTCCTCTTCGTCTTCGCAACTACGACAGTAGTCATGTGAGAAGAAACCAAATCTACTTGCATGTCTGCCTATGAGACAGTGCCCCGTAATCACTCCAACAACCACACTGATCTGACTCCGCTGAAGTGAGATCAGCTGTTTGGATCTCGCCAAGTTCAACTTTGGCCAGATTTGCCGAGTTATTACGCATGAGGTACTATTTGACCATCTGTCATTCGTCAACTTACTGGCTTCCTCCTGAAGCAGCAGTTTACATACCGCAAGAGGAATTTCAATATCCTTTTTGCTGTTTGAAATGTGGTCCGTTGTACCACGTCGAGCCAGTTCATCGGCTTTCATGTTCCCCGTACTAACGAAATGTCCTGGCACCCATATGATATGGATGTTGAACTGATCTGTCATCTCGTTAAGAGATGAGAGACAGCTCTGGACTACTTTCGACGTGAGAAGGTGTGATTGAAGCGCTTTAATGGCTGCCTGACTGTCCGTATATATGCGAATATCACTAGTCGATATTACATTATACCTCAACCAGTCCGCGACTTCCTTTATCGCAGTTACCTCAGCTTGAAAAATGCTGCAGTAGTCAGGGAGACGAAAGGAGAGGTTTAACATGAGTTCCCCGCAGAACACCCCAGCCCCTACTCCCCTATCCCGTTTTGAACCATCAGTGAAGAAGTTCAAAACTCCTGGTTCCAAAACTGTATCCATCATCCAGTCCTCTCTAGATGGTATAATAGTCCGGAACTTTCTACCAAAAGATAGTGACGGGACAGTATAGTCGGTGGTCTTGGGAAGCCCTTTGTTACAAAGTATAGATGAGTGCCCTGTGTTATTGCAGGTCCACATTAAGGTGGATTTCAGTCGTATGGCAGTGCTAGCTGCCCACTGTTTTCCCATGATATCTAGAGGAGTTAGAAATAGCAGAGTCTCCAGTGCCTGAGTGGATGTGCTCCTCATTGCACCACTGATCCACAGAGAGATTGTTCTCTGAACTTTTGTCAACAACTTTAGGTTGACAGTTTTGTCCAGAGCAGGCCACCAAACTGTTACCCCATACAGAAGAATGGGTCTAACTACTGCTGTGTATAGCCAAAGGACCATGTGGGGATCCAGCCCCCAACCTTTCCCAATTGCATTTTTGCAGGAGTATAGCGCTACCGTAGCTTTCTTTACCCTTTCCGTAATATTCGGTTTCCAGTTTAATTTACTGTCTAAGACGAGACCCAAGAACTTTGCTTCACCTGTAAAAGCCAAGTTGAAACCATTTAAAGTAGGAGGATCGACATGAGGAATTTTATATTTTCTAGAGAAGAGAACCAATTCGGTTTTCTGTGGGTTCACACTTAGCCCACAACCATTGGTCCATAATGAAAGAATGCCCAGAGCATTTTGAATAAGCTCGCTAAGTGTCCCGGGATATTTTCCCCGAACGCCAATAGCGACATCATCCGCATAGGCAACCACCTTGAAGCCAGTATCCTCCAGCCTCAGCAACAGATCATTTATGACCAAGTGACGGACTGTAACTCTCTTCGAATATCAGCAACAAAAAAAAATGTGGTTCCCCGAATAGGGCGTTGGTGGCTCCGTCTCATGGAATATGACTTTGATGTTCGTCATAAAAGCGGTTCGCAAATGTGGCATATGATGCGTTAAGTCATGCTCCATTTAAAGACCCGATCCCCATCGAACATGCCTCATTACAACCCCCAAATTGTAATATTGGGAGTGAAACCAGCTCCACCGAGGATTGAAGACAACTCTCATTGTCAGACTGGCCGAATGTAAAGAAATTAAATACTCTACATTTTGAGTTTGAATTAACGAAGCGTCTTATGACTCGTCGACATAATCTAAAATGTAAAATTTGTTTTGAGTAGTACAATAAAGAATAAAGGAAGAGAAGCCACGTAAAATTTAGTCAAATAAAAACTAAAATCGTTTTAATGTTGTCTGGCGCAGCATCGCGAAGAAAACTTTAAAGTAACCGTGTTATTTACGCGATCGGTACGTCTGCCAGTATTTCAAAATCCAGAATGCATAAAATTCCATAGGTCGTAAAAATACCATTTTTGAAAATCTCGTATTTTAAAATCTTGAAATCTAAAATCCCTTATTCTAAAAGCCAGCAGTCTATTTTTTACGGGGTTACGGAATTTTCGAAATTATAAATGAAAATTTAATTTTGTAATTTTTTTTATTGTTCAAATATAATATAAATTAAAATTGAATAGGTAAACAATAACATGCTAAATGAGGAGTTTATTGCAATGGGCAATCCTGCTGAAAAAACTAATTTTACTAGTTTAATTTAATTTCTGGTAAGTGTGCGCTTCGTTTCGCCTAGTTGCTCTTGAGTAATTTATTTGACGCCTTTAATTTTTTCTACAAATTACATACATAGTTTGTAGGGATCTCCTAACCGGGACAGAGAAAATGGTTGTAAATCCCGAATATAGAAAATTTCGAAGACAAAATCTCGAAAAAGCATCTCGGCACATTAAATGATTTCGAAATTGACTAACAAACTACATTTGCTCAAACAAAATAATCCCGAAATTTTTAAATTCCAGAATAATGGAACAACATAGAAAAACAAATCCCGACCAATATTTATTTTAATATAAATGAAAAATTTAATTTTAAAAATACTTTTAGGCTTTTGTCACAACGTTAAACATTTGTGGTACCACTATTAGAACAAGAGGTATGATAAATACAAGTCGTTTGAACTATGCCTGCAACGTTGAAGATTACCCTCGATTTGACAAACAAAAAAATCTTCAAAAAAGAAAAAATCCTAAAAAATCAAGTTTTTAAAAGGTTATGTCCTTTATTCATGTCCGGCGTTGGCACTCAGAAGGCATTTACAATTGGGTTCAGTTCAAAAAAATCTTATTTTTTGTATTAAAATCTACTAAGAATTTATAAAAAAAATAGTTTTGAATAGAATAGTACTCCAGATTAATGATTGCAATTCAAGTAAGCAAAAGCAATACAATTGGAAATCTTGATTTACAATTATCCTGGTTGTTATCCTTCCGTACCGAAATGAAATTTGTCAACTTTTATATACAATTTTTTTTAAGGTTAACAGAACGACCTTACCCTAAAATAAATCAAATGATAAAGAATGTGAGAACATTATTTTGGGACGATCAAAATTATTTACCCAACTCAAACTTTCCTGAAAGGACTAAAGTAATTTATATTTTATCTATAAATCATGCAAACCAAAATACAGAAATTCTATTTACAACCAAGTGATTGCCAATATTTCGATCGGCTGCTTGAAAAATCGCTCTATCTATCAAGAGAGCGAAAATTAGAAACTGGATGATGGAACAGTTTAGTTTGCTTAATGATTAAACTTTTGACTGTTTTTGTGCTATTCACAAAAATTTATTCTTGTACAAAAATTTGTAGCATCAGAAGAAAAAAAATATTTGATGAAATGGTAATGTAAGAGTAAAGAACCCAAAAATATTATAAAAAGAATTGCATCATTTAAACACCAACATAAAGGAAAGGATACAAGATCAAAAACTGAAAGCTTTGAGTAATTAACAAACTAGAGATAATTTGATTACATCGATTTTTCAGGATAGAAGATGAAGCAATTTAAGATTTTTCTTTTCATAAAATTAAGCAAAGAAAATACTAATTACCAGAGTTGGTGGTACTGATTAAGACCGTGACCAAATTTATCTAATAAAAAGTTATTTACTTTTTTTAAGATACAAGTTTTTATGTGAGTCAGTTAAATGTATTAGGTAACAGTTACTGCCGCATGCTCGAGCTAGGATTTAAAACCGAAGATTTTTCAAAGTTAAAATGTTTTAACTCATTAAATCATTAATAGAAAAAGAGGCAATTTCATTTACTATTTGAATGAGTTGATTGGCTTAAAATGAAAAGATGTAAAATCATACGATTGAAATTTAAACTCGAACAACAACTTCGTCATTATCAATTTGACATTTCATTGCAAGCACTCGTCAATTAAAACCAAAATTTCGTAATCAAATTTGTCGCAAAATAAAAACTTGTGTATACACTTCTAGATAATATTTTTTCTTGTTATTGTTAAGCGTTTATGTCGTGCTGGGATGCGATTCTGGTTCAGTGATAAATTTAAATGATAAAAAAACTTTTCATTCCCATCTTGTTATCCGTTTTAGTTTTTTTCATCGCACAATAGTATATTATTCAACGAGCATATAATGATAGCTGTTATTCACGAAGATGAAGTTTGCCGACACGAGCCGATAGGCGAGTGTCGTAAATCATCTGAGTGAATAACAGCCATTATATGCGAGTTGAATACGATACTTTGTCCACGACCGACAAATATCATTGTTTTATGTTTTATAATCAAATCCTTTAAATACTCTTCACATAATTTTCGTCGACATTTTGACGTCACAGTTTAATAATAATGAAAATGGCAAGAGACTACTAGATAAAATTTCAAAAATCAAATAATTTACTTGGAAGTATTGAATAATGAAAGAAGAGACTACTAGATAAACTAGCAGTGAATAATGGATATCATTATAAGTGATGAAACAAACGTATAATGAGCATAATATACGTTAGTCGTAGACAAAACAAAATTATGCATGCCTTATTGCACCAGAGGGTCAATTCTCGTTGTATGGAAAAATCTAATCAAAAAAAGTCTTTTCATTTACATCTAGTCATCCGTTTTTAATGCAAAAAACAAAATTATGGAATTTTCAAAGTACTGTGGGCAGATTCTGTTTGCATGAAAAATAAAAGAAAAATATTTCTCAGTGAAAAAATAACAATTCGAAAGTATTTTTTATGAATACTTGATAATTTTCGTCAGAATGTTCTCATATGAACAGAATTTATTCAATGACGATTTTGGTAGTGAGAAAATCAATAAAATTTATTGTGTCCAAAATCGCAAATGGTTGTGGTTGATCGCAATTGACCGATCGTACTTTAACCATTTGTAGTATGTGAGAGCAAGCAAACTAGGTAGTTTTGATAGTTTATGGAGATTTTTGAAAACAGAAAGAAATTTTGTTCATTTCCTAAACACAAACTCCTTAACTATTTCAAATTTATATTTTTGAAATTTTTTAATTCACAACATTATTGTAAAATGGTTTTAGGTTTCGAAATATCACTATAAATATGGCTCAAATTTCTTATTGTAAATTTCTTGAATTCTTAAAATCGACTTAATTCCTAAATTTCCAAAATAGTCCTTTTCAGTTGAAGAATTTTCATTATTTTATAATAATAAATTGCCTCTTGCTTTCACTGTTATTTATGTTAAATAATAGTATTATTGTGTTGTGATATATGTAAAAATGGGAGAAAAGTACTAACTTTTATCTATTTCAATTTTTATTCACATAGTCGCCCATCCAATAAAAACGCTTGTTTGATGAATGTTATTATTTTTCTTTGTTATACGAATTTTCCTTTGTTTTTTTTTAATAGTAATGTAATAATTCTCGTACGCGACTGAAAAATACCCAGTAGGAAATCTGTCAACATGCAAATGAATTAAATTTTTAGGAAAGAAATACGTTTTCGTTTCTTTCTTATTTTTCCAATACATAAGAAAGAGACAGATAATATTTATATTTCGTAGATTGACAGCATGTTGACTAATAGACAAACTGATGACTTGTCTTATAGGAATCTCATATGACATTCATCTACTTTTTCAACATCTAAGACAGATATATTTTTCTATCCCATTCTTTCTATTACACCGCATTTAATAAACAACATAAAAACCAAAAATGGTGTATTATTTTTCATTAATTTAGTTTGTGTTACTTGCGTTCCTAAGGAAATTTGTGTATTTGTTTTTGCAGCGTTGCTATAATATATAATTATTTAAGGTAATTTAACCAAAATTATATACATTAAAATTTAATAAGTTTAGTAACTATACTGAGGAACAAAATTATAACGTTTAGAAACAGTTTTACAGAAATAAATTTCTGTTCGTATCTGATTGAAATACACCTATAGTCCTCCATTTTGTTTTTCATATGTTTTGTTTTTTTTTTAAATAATAAAGTGAAATTATAAATTAATCTGTTTAATTACATTAGAGTAAGTTAGTGAATAATTTGGTAAGTATGAATAATATCAAAGGATTTTCGAAAAGTAATTTTTATAGAAAATTAAAAAATTCGGAAGATTTAGTAAATGAACAATGGCTAGAAAGCCAAATTGAGATTGAGGATAGTGTAATTGATATTCCAAATAAGTGTGTTAAAAATAATGTGGCGAGTGAAGAAGAATTAGTAAATAATTTGGATTCATTTATTGCGGATCATGGAAATTGTTTTGTTCTACGGGAAAATGAAGTGGCTAGTGAACATGATTTAGGCCCAAACAGCGAATCTGAAGTTAAAGTCAGTATTGACAAAAAATTAGCTTCGTGGGCTGTACAGCATAATATAACTAGAGCTGCATTTGAAGATTTAATTAAAATATTAAACGATTCAAATATAATCACTACAGCAAGATCGTCTAAAACATTATTGAAATGCACTGGTAATATGCCTGTAATAAAGCCAATATTAGGCGGTAATTATATGCATTTTGGAATTCAAAATTCAATTTCCAACATATGCTTTCCAGAAGAAATTTTACGAAGTATAAATGAATTTTGTATAGATGTGGGCATTGACGGAATCCCTCTATTTAAGAGTAGTTCAACTACATTATGGCCCATTTTGGGTTCAGTAGTAGATTTCCCAAATATAAATCCATTCGTCATCGGATGCTTTGTGGGACAAGGAAAACCATTGTGCGTGAATAATTTTTTAGAGGATTTTGTGGAGGATATAACAGTATTAAGTAAAAATGGCATTTTAATTAATCGTCGATTAAATAAAAAGTTTTCTGTTCGACTTTTCACGTGTGATGCCCCCGCCAGATCATTTTTGACGGGAACGAAAGGCCACACATCTTTTGATGGTTGCGGTAAATGTTGCCAAAAAGGATTAAGGATTAATAGACGTGTTAGTTTTTTAACAAGAACTTCAGGCTGTAGAACCGACGAATCCTTTTTCAACAGACAACATCTGGAACACCATTGCGCCGAATTTCATAATAAACAAAATGTATTGGAGAATATTATTGGTATGGTGTCCCAGTTTCCGGTAGAACCCATGCATTTATTTGATTTGGGAATTATGAAAAAATTATTGTATATTTGGACTGATTCAAAATTCGGATCAAAGTTTAAGATGGCGAGAAGTAACTCATTACGAATGTCCAACCAACTTTTAAGTTTCAAAGAATTCATTCCAAAGGAATTTCAACGAAAACCAAGAGCTCTGAAAGAATTACCTAGGTGGAAGGCCACTGAACTCCGACAATTTGCTCTATACACTGGAGTAGTGATATTAAAAGATTTGATTGAGCCTCAATTATATCAACATTTTTTGTATTTTTTTTGCTCGTATCGAATGTTGTCTCATCCAAATGATTGCAAAGAAAATTCACACACAATCCAAAAATTACTTCAACATTTTGTGACCGATTTTGCATCAATTTACGGAGAACATCTCGTATCCTACAATATTCATAATGTACTACATATAACCGAGTGTATACAGCAATATGGATGTTTAACTTCCTTCTCAGCTTACAAATTTGAAAATTATTTGCAGCTATTAAAAAAAAAAATTCGAAAGCCAACACACATTTTACAACAAATTTATAATCGAACTTCCGAAATAAATACGTTTACTCAATTTCAAAACCCTCAAACATTCACAACATTTTTTATTGGAAGTACAAGGGCAGATAGTTACTGTGTTATTAATTCTGATATTTACTTTTCAATTTTGCGCGTGGATAATGAAACTATTGTGGGATATAGATTCAAAATGAAAAAGGACTTTTTTAAATATCCAGTATTGTCATCATTCCTTGGAATTTATGAAGTTTCTGATTTAAGTGATGAATTAGAAACATTTAACATTGCTGATATTGACTATAAAATTGTTGCGCTTCCGTATAAAACTGCTTATGTTTTCATTCCTCTTTTACATTTGCAAAATTAATTTAAACATAATTTATATGTACTAAAACACACTTTTTTTATTATTCGAAACAGAAAAATGACTCAAAACAAAAAATTTACATTGCATTTGCCGAAATATATTCTACATCCCAATGGTCATTCGTCAACCAATATTGCAATTAAAAATATAAATGTGAGTACTCAGACTGACAACAGTACCGAAATATCACAGAATTACACTGGTATGTATATTAATGTTTGTAAAAGATTAAACATTTCTCAATTTAACCAAATGTTATATTAAAATTTTAATTTTTTCCCCACTTTCAGCTGTTTTACAAAATTTTTTGATAAAACAATTTTCTCAATTAAATACTAGACTCGAGAAAATAGAAAATATGATTGAAGCAAAAACACATATAGATTTACAGATACCGTTGCCAGTATCCTCAATTGAAGCAATGGACGATTTGGAAATGAAATTAACGGATGAAAATTTTAAACATAAATTAGTAAGTAATAAAATAACATATTCCTGTCCTATTATAATTCTAACAATTTATACTGAAATTTTTTGTATAGAGGAACTACGTCACAAAAATTCACGGCAAGGATAAGGACTATGCGCGTATTATTAAACATTTATTTTCTGATGAATTACTGTTCCAATACAATTGGAATGGTGAGAAAGGCAAACGAGGGTTGAAATGGCTGTCAATTTTTTCCGAAGTTTTATTTGGTAAGCATTGGAAAATAGCATCTTTACCTGTTTAAAGACTGCGCTTCATGTACTTATTATTCATTTCATAATGTTAACAATGTAAAAGATAAATGATTGAATTTTTATTATAAAATAATTTAATAAATATAATTATAAATATGTAATATAATTTATTTATTTTATTATTTATATATTTTAAATATCTATCAAGAATGTAACATATGTTTTCTTTATTTTTTCTTTTAGATGCAATTGGGGAAGATTCTTTGGCTGTATACGAGAATAAAATTAGAACTATTATAAAGCGTACACATCAGAGAACTATTAAACGAAACAGTCGAGAAAATCAATAGTTACTCGTAGTTTTGTCATAATTTCGTTAGTATTTTTATGTTCTATTTTTTTTTAAACAAGAAATACAACTAAAAATTTTATTTTATTAAGATTTAATTTGAATTTAACTGAATTATATTTACTAATCAAATGCGGTGAAATATTGTGATAGTATTATTAATATATATTAATATTTAATTATTTTTGAATCTTTATTATAGAGTAATATTGAATTTATTGATATGTTGTTGAATTATTATTATATGTTGTTTTCATTAGCTACAGTAAATTTTATTTTATAGAAAATATAAAATATTTTAAAGAAACAAAATGTACAGATATTTTAAATTTATTTACAATAATTAATTCGATAATACGATTCTTCTATGAACTGTTTTATACTGATCATCTCAGACATGTCACCAAATAATCATCTAAGACAAATGACACACGAATCACTTATGAACTGTCTTACCAGCGTCATCAATGGCGAGTCACATGGTAATCCGTCTGGACTTGTCACATACGATTCTTCTATGAACTGTCTTATACTGATCATCTCAGACATGTCACGCATGAATAATATTCCCGCCTGGTGATAAAATTCTATATACGTGTCATGCGAGACAGTCATGCATGAGTCATTAGTCTGTCTCGTATGACTTTCCTGCTGGGTAGTTATATTATAAAATATAAAAAACACACGTCTTAATTACGAGTTTTATTCATTTGATTAAATTGGAAACATAAAAATAAAGTCATACTAAAAGAAGAAACATTTGGTCCAAACGAACCGGATTTCAAAGTACTTATTAAAATACATATAGTACAAAAGTTTACAAGTGTAATATATTAATGTATTTTTGCTATACGGCCATTGTATCCGTTGAATGTACAGTTTCGTATGCAATAAATTCATTATTGCGTCATCGTTGTCGTGCAGTACAGAATTGTGTGATTCAAAAGTATCACTCAAGAATATTATCAAAAAGGAAGATTTATAAATTTATTATTATATGCTGAGAAGATTAAGAACCTGATTCCGAGAAAAATAAATAAAAAAATGATGATTGGTGCGATTTATGATCCCGAAAGCTAAAGACGTGTTACTTTGCAAAGCAGCTCATAGGCTCATTTCAACGATCAATTTAATTGCACGTCAGATGACAACGTAGAATTATAAGAATATTTATTTATAGGTTCAAATTATAAACATTAATACGAACTATTTTTCAAGTTTTTATAACTAATAAATTTAATTTATTTTTATTGATTAAATTACTATTTTATCTAAATTTTAATACTTAAATTTCTTTGAAATTCAATATTTAAAAAAAAATTCGGTTATAATTTCCTTAATTTAAAATGCCTGATGACAAAGATAAAAAGTTTTTTAAAAAATCTGTATGGGTGGAATTAAGAGTCGGGTAACCTATTTTAAGAATATTTTAAGTCAAAAAGAAAATGCTACAACAACACAACACCATATTCGAACAGCACCCGGCTGAGTTAGTGCCAATCAACAATACGAACGCCGAAAATTTAAAAATGATAACCAGTGTGCCAATTCCGTTACCAGAAATTAATTTGCCAGAATTTGATGGGGCGTTTTGGCATTTGCACGACATACGTACTAACTAAATTAAGAATGACAAATTTGACAGCTAATGACAGAGTAGCCCTGAATTATCTGCTCGTTTTATTCACCTCAGCGGGCAACAATGCCATCTATTCGCCGGTCAGAGAAGGGTTGATTAGTGGGGAAAATATATGTATTAGTAGTTTCAGATTTTTGCCGAATCGATTAGCCATGCCAAGAAAACTAATCGATTGGTATAAAAGCTTTTTTCACAGAGAAAAAAAACAACAGTCATCGCACGACGTCCAGGACACAAACCACGTCGCCACTAGCCATAAAAGGGCAATTAGCTATAAGCCGTTAGATGATTCCATATTTATAAATTACCAACGGAGTTTTATCAGTGTTATAACGTTTTGTTTTGGTTGAAATAAAGAAAGAAATAATTTAACATTAAAGACCGATCGTGTGGATGTTTTAATTATCTGTTGCCTGCAGCCCGCGCCATATATGGTTCCTGCGAAAGCTTCGCAAACTCCTACAATAAAAACTTTATGGGGCAAAGCACTATCTGCCATCCCCTATAAATTCTTATCGCGGTGTAATTTTCGGGAAGTGTTTCGAAAAATATTACATGATAATACAAAATTAAATTCGGTTGTCAAATTCACCTATTTACATCAATGTTTGTGTAAAGGAACGGCATTCCATTTTATAGAAGGTCTATCACCGTCCGAAGCTAATTATGTATAACCAAGTTTGGTAAACTATTTTTGAATTTTATAAAAATGAATCCAGCACTAAAATGTTACATAAAGAAATTTAATTTTTAAAACCAGTAACTAAAGAAAATAATGGGAAGGCGTTACAATCATTTATTGATACGTTTTGAAAATATTTTAATTCGCTTAAAGCTCTCAAAATTCCTGCAGCTGAATGGGATGTCTATTTAGTATGCCATGTGCCTCAACTTGTTGATGCTCAATCTCGCCAATTACTCGAAATCAAAAGGCCTTTAGATCGGATGCCTACAATTAAAGAGGTAATGGACATCTTATCTCAACGTGCTCGTGTTCTAGAAGCGATGACTACCGTTTCAAACACTCAGGTTAAATTTGACTCAGCAAATAAATATACAAAGAAACATGACACTGGTAAAGTCAGTTTTAATCATATGGTCACCGGTTCTAATATATCCTGTCCCTTTTGTAAATCAAATCATTTAATTTTCAAATGTAAAAAATTTGATGATTTATCATGGCCTCAACGAAATGATTGGGTCATAAAAGAAAATACTTGTCGAAACTGTTTTTACAAACATCATATCAGTCAATGTAGATCAAATGGTTGTAGAACGTGCCATCGCATGCATCATAGTTTACTTCATTATGAAATAATTTTCATCCGACTAATATTTTCAAAGAAACCTCAAACGAGAGTCTTACCCAATCTCAATTAGGTAAGAGTGATTCAATTCCCTCGAATCCCGACATAAATGTTAACAATCAAGACAAATTTATCAGTAATAATTTTAACGAATCATCGTCATATCAAAGAAAGTCTGATGTTGGGTCATCTGGAGCTAATACATTTTCGGCTGCCACGCAATCAAGTTCTTCTGTGTCTCATATTAGCAACGTTATGGAGAATAGATGTTTTTATTCCTCGCCAACTCAAATATTGTTGTCAACTACGGTAATTTGGGTTGAAATCTCTTTCGGTATGAGAATACATTGCCGCGCTTTACTTAACTCAGGATCTCAATTCAATTTTGTAACCGAAAATGTATGCCAACAAATCTTGGCTCACAAAAAAGCGATACATGTGCCTGTAATTGGTATAAACCAAAGAGCTACTCAAATTAGAGCGTTCGATTCGAGAATTCTCGAGAAAAAATTCTCGAGAAAACCTGAGAAAAATATATACTCGATTCTCGAGAAATCCAAAATGTTTTTCTCGAGAATAATTTTTTTTTTGTTCCGTTGACTCCTTCAAATGAAAAAGACACACCTACCATTCTATTATAATTCCTTAAAATTGATCTAGGACTTCAGTTTCAACGTTTTCTTTCACTTCTAGTTTGCTTTTTTCTACATTTTAATTTTGCTTTTGTTGGCAAGCCTTTTTCGAATGTGTTTTATATTTTGTTTTAATTCTGATAGAAGACATATTTTACTTTAACCTTATTTGCGATTAAAAATTGGACAAAGTTTTTTATCTTGGAATCTAGGTAAAATAAATATTTTAATGTTATTGCCAAAATTAAATACAATTATTTTGTTATTAAACTCAAAACAGTGAGTCATCATGGAATCAGCTGTGTGGAAACATTTTAAAAAGTTACCGACAGGAGAAAAAGCTGTGTGTGGAAAATGTGCAAAAATATTATCATGTCGAGGTCCGAGGATCGTCTACAACTAGTCTTATCAGACATTTAAGCCATATTCATCAAATTAAAATTTCTGAAGCAAGTACGAGCAATGGTGTTGATATTGGGCCCGATTCAATGTAAATCTTCTATTTGCATTTTCTTCTATTGTTTTATTATTTCAAGGAAAACTGAATTCGATTTAAATAAAAATCAACTCAATGTATCGATTATTTAAAAATTGCATCTAGTTCTCATAGACAAAATAGCAAAATAGAAGAAAATACAAATAGAAAAATTACATTGAATCGTTCCCATTAACCAATCTGCGATCAAATGACATTACCCAGTAATAAAGGATTAAAAAAAAAGTTATGTCTATGGATAGTTTTATTAAAAAAGGGGCATGCTCGTTACCGGAGATAATTCCAAAATTGGTTGCTTTGGATGGGTTTTTGGGAGATCTCCAGCTCTGAATTTTCGTCTCTTGATTTTGATCTATTTCTAAAATTTGCTCGGCCATCTCTGCTGGGACTATGCGCTCTTCTCGATGTGCCCTGTAATGCTGAAACTTCGGCTAAAATGTCGTTGCGGAATTTGGTTAGCAGGTCATGTAATTCGTTTGTCTCGGCTGGTTGAGATTCCTTTTGTGTTGCTGCTTGTGCCCTATTGCAGATTCCGTAAATTTGTTGTTGCGCCATGGTTTCTACTAAATCGTCCGCTCGTTCTGCCAATTTATTTAATGGGACATCGTTTTCAAATGGTACCAATACTAATTGTATTTGCTGCGGCAATCTCTGCAACCACAACCGTCTGATAGTGGCCTCCTCAAAATGCGAACCGGCATTCATTCTCATCTGCTCCAGTAATTGTGATGGCTTCTGTTCCCCTAACGTCAAACCGTGCACTAATTTATTGAGCTTTGTTCGTTCCGATTCGCCCAACACTCTAAGGACTTCCTGTTTAAAAAAGGTATAGGGTTGCTTTCCTTTATTTTTTATTATTAAGCTGGCAAATTGGTTGTGTAACCTTGAATCCAGCGCACTAACCGCATGTGAATAACGTGTGGTTTCCGTGACTATGTGCGCTACTTGGAACTGTTGTTCCAATATAGCGAACCACACCTCTGGGTTTTGTGCATATAATGGTTGGGGAGGTTTAAACGCTACGTGTGCAACCTCTTTTTGCTCCATAAGATTTGGCATGTGTTGTGTTATGGCCTTATTGGGGTTGACGGCCGTGTCAATTTCATCACCGTGCTTATAGCTGCTGGTGGACGGTACAGCAATATTAGGCCCCACGGACTGCGCGAGTAGCGCCGCTCGTACTTGCTCTTGGACAAGCGCACACAGTTGTTCGCGTGTTAACGAAATCATGCTTCCTTCGCCGCTGTCCGTGACCAAAACACTTTGCCTTTCAGGGGAATGTACGTGGTGTATTGAAGTTGTTTCTTCATCGTCGGTATTGATACCGTGAACCACAAAACGAATAATATAACTAAAAATCAAAAACAATGCCGAACAAACGAAACACAAACACGAAAAACTGAACATTGTTATTTTCCTATTTTAAATAATTAACAAACGTATATATTATTATTTTTTATTTCTTTTTATTTTTATTTATTAGCCGCAAAAAAAAAAAAAAAAATATGAAATTCGACAGAAAACACAAAAAAAATACGAGAGATAGAGAATAGAGAATAGGTATAAGGATGGACACGCCTTACAAAAAATGTACTTGGTACTTACAGTTTTTTTATTTTCTATTGACTACTACTTCTATTGATCGTCCGCCTCTGCTTCTGCTGCCTTTTGTTAATCTCCTCTTTTAGCTGGTAACTTCTGCTGCTGTTGATACCGTATGGAGACTGCTCGTAACTCAGTCCTTTACTGCTGTTTATAGTTGGTAGGGCTTATTACGGCTGCTGCTACGACTATTATAGCACTATTTAACGGTGTTAGATCGGCTGAATTTTCTTATTTTTTTTGATCGACCTAAGGCTAGGAATAATTAGCCTTAGCTGCAGGCTACCCGGTAAAAATTTATCACGTCGGGGTCACCAATTTGGGAGTATGCTCCGCTATATCTCGTACACTCGTAATAAACGATATAGCGGTAGATTAATTTAGGTCCTCCCACACCTGCCGGGTGCAACTGCTCGAGGTCGTATTCACAGTTATATGTATTCAAGCAATGCTTGAATAATTAATACTATAACTCGTTATTAGGTTTGCTATTAACATAAAGTGTTTATTTACTTTATTATTACACCTTATTATTTTGCTGTACTTCTCTTTACAATTTCCAGCTTAGACTGGTGTTGAAAAATTTAAACAAAATACAATTTATGTTTCTGGTATACATCCCGGCTAAGGATTCTATGTTTTTGCTAGTTCAACTATCGCCGGAATGTATACCAGTTATACCAATTACATTCACTCATAAAACGCGCCCATTATACCCTTTGGCAACTGTCAACCTTTTGACATATTTACAATAAAATTTAAGGGAAAGGGAACGGAATAAATAAGGTAATTAATTATAACTAGAATAATAACAATATCATTTAATTATTTATTTACATGAATATTTACAATTTCGGTTCGGCGAGATAAGGTACACCACAGGTTTACCGTACATGCGCTTTCCAAAAGCAGTTTTATTAGACAATCTGTAGCCAAATGTGGTTATTCATTGCCAAGAAGCAAAGGTGAAATCATGAAACTTGTTCATGAATTTTACAATACGGCAAAAATCGAAATTTTGTATTATCTTACAGAATTATAAAAAAACAAAATATAAAATTCAGTTTGACATTAGACGAGTGGATTAGCAAACGCAACAGGTGGTATATAAATATAAATTTACATACTTTTGGTGATTATGGTGATGTTAATATTGGACTTACTATAATTTCTGGCAGTTGCCCATCTAGCAAATGTGTAGAAATTGTGCAAAAAACTCTCGATGATTTCAATTTAAATGTTTCTGATATTGTGGGTTGCACAACGGACGGTGTATCAGCGATTATAAAATTTGGAGAATTAATTCCGGTACATCACCAACTATGCTACAATCATGCAATTCATATTGCTGTTTTAGATGCATTGTACTCCAAATCCAAATCCAGTGATCAACCTGACATAGCAGACTCTAGTACAGAAAATGATTCGGATTTGGAAAGTGAATATGATGGAAGCACAAATAACAATCCCATGAAAATTTGTATTAGATATGACATCAACAATACTTTAAAGAATATTCGCACAGTAATTAGACTTTTTAGAAAATCTCCCGTGCGTAACTCAATTTTACAGAAACATATTTTATCCGACCATAGAAAAGAATATGCCTTACTGCTAGACTGCAAAACGAGATGGAATACCATTGAACAAATGACTGAACGGTTTTTGTTAGTAAAAGATAATATTTCCAAAGCTCTAGTTGATTTGAAAATGGACCCCGTAAATTATTTCGTTGCCTCAGATATTTTAGAACTTGAGGATTTGCTAAAAATACTCAAGCGGATTAAAATTGCGGTCGAAAGGCTTGGTAAAAAAGATGAGAATCTTCTTCAAAGCGAAGCCTTGTTTACGTTTCTTTTCGATGCTTTAACAGAAACTAGTCGATCAAGTAGCATTGGTAGAGAAATTATCGAAACCATAAAACATCGTATTGATCAGAGAAGAAACGAGAAGTTAGTGTCTCTAATTAAATTTCTTCACAATCCACAAAGTTTAAAATATGTGATACGGCACTCTGAAAAATGCTCGAAGCAGGAAATAATTAAGTTGGCGAAGGAGTTCATGATGAGGCTGTTCAATTCAGATACCATATCCGACTCATCTTCATCTGAAAACGATGAAACCTCTCACACAGTACATAATATGTCCCTTTCTGAAAAATTGGACGCTACAATAAAATCGCATTTAACGGAAATGCCAAACAACGAAGATGCAAGTAAATCATTAATTAGAGAGATCCAAATATACGAGGCTACTGGGCAAATAACAGTTAATTTGAAACTACTACTTGACGCTCTAAAGACAATTCAACCGACGTCAACTCAAAGTGAACGAGTCTTTTCGTTGGCAAGCAATATAATATCGGTTAAAAGGCTTTCACTAAGCGATCAAAATTTAAATAGCATCTGTTTCTTCAAAAGTTATTTTCTAAAAAACAATAAAGCTCTAGTTTATTCCTAAAGCGTTGTATATTACTTTTTTTCAATTTTTCTCGAATTCTCGAGAACAAAAAATTGTCGAGTGTTCGAATGCTCTAACTCAAATCAATCATCAAGCAAATTTATCAATTGAATCTCGAGTGTCGGATTTCAAAATAAATTTAAATTTTTTGGTGTTACCCAAAATAACCGGCAATTTATCCTTATACCCTGTGAAATTTAATGTCAACAATTTACCAAGTTCAATTGTGTTGGGTGATCCTCAATTTCATGTACCTCAAACTATCGATATGTTGTTAGGCGCAGAGGTTTATTTTGAGATTGTGAATGGTGAAAAAGTGACTGTTGTTCAAGAACTACCACCATTTCACAAAACTGTATTCGGTTGTGTAGTTAGTGGTAAGGTTAGTCCGGTCACTTCTGAAAATATAGCTTCATTAATTTGTTGTCATGATGATACTTTGAGTAAACAAGTACAAAAATTCTGGCAAATAGAAGATATACATTTGCCCAATAATTTTTCGTTAGAAGACAAAGCATGTGAAAAACATTATGTCATTAATACTAAACGTGACAAATCAGGGAGATATAGCGTAGCATTGCCTAAAAAATCTAATATCGATCAACTTGGTGATTCACATCAAATTGCTTAAAACAATTTCATTATTTGGAAAATAAATTCACAAAAAATCCGGAGCTGAAACAACAATATAATCAGTTCTTAGATGAGTATGTAAAATTAAATCACATGCAACTTGTGAATCCCTCTCAGGTTGGTGACTCGAAATCAAATGGGTCGTATTTTATGCCACATCATGCGATTTTTAAGGACAGTAGCCTCACAACGAAAGTGCGGGTCGTATTTAATGCATCAGCTAAAACCACATCCGGACTCTCTTTAAACAGTATTCATATGACTGGACCGATGGTCCAACAGTTTTACAATTATTATTCGATTCAGAAAGTATCGTATAGCATTAACTGCGGACATTACAAAAACGTACCGTCAGATAAACGTCCATACGAACCAATCGACGAATGTTCAAAGTTTCCGTTAGCCTCAAAGTTATTAGAGAAAATTTTTTAGAGAAAGTGAAATTAATTAAGGAACAAATGACCACCTTATTAGCTAGAGGTGGTTTCACTCTTTATAAATGGGTTTCAAATAATTCTGAAATAAATTCAGATATTGAAGATACAAATTTAAATATTTTTAAAACATTAGGTATTCTTTGGAATTTACACACTGATCAGATTCAGACATGATTAAGAAAAATTGCTTCTAACAATAGTTTCACAAAAAGATCGGTCCTATCACAAATAGCGCAACTATTTGACCCAATTGGTCTATTTGCTCCGGTAGTTTTTAAAGGCAAATTAATTATGCAAAAGTTAAGGGGTTACTGATTGTCAATGGGATGAAAATTTCCTGAGCCTTTGCATTCAGAATGGCTCTCATTTATCAATCAACTAAATATATTAAATAAGATTCAAATTCCTAGATGTATATTGTATATCTCCATATTAAAAGATAAAAGCTATTGAATTACACGGATTCGGAGATGCATCCGGAAGTGGATATGGTTGCTGCTTCTACATTAGGACAACGATGATAATGACAATTATAAATTGTCAATACTTTGTGCAAAGTACAAGGTATCACCATTAAAAAGGCAAACAATACCTCGCCTGGGGCTGTGCGCTTCTGTTCTGTTGGCTGAACTATTCCAAAAGGTACAGGAAAGTATGGAAATTGAGTTTAATAAGATTGTGTTGTGGTCTGATTCTTTAGTAACTTTACATTTATTCATCATCATCAAGGTATGCAACTATCGTTGCAAATAGAATATCGAAAATCGAGGACATCACTCCACCTACAATGTGGATATATGTATATAGTGTATTCCCACAAATTTAAACCCTGCTGACATAGTTTCACGTAGATTGATGCCTTCACAATTGGACTCCTCAACCTTGTGGTGGAGTGGACCCGAGTTTTTAACAAATCCCGACATGGAATGGCCTTAAATACGTTATAAACTGTCTAACGTTAATTTAATAGATCTGAAAATTTATTAGAGGTTGAAAATGAAAACCCATTTGAGATAATTCAACAGTTTTCTGATTTTAACAAATTAGTGCGCGTATACGCGCTTTGTTTACGATTTGCAAATAATTGTGGAATTATTAAAAATAGTCGTGAATCTAAATGCGATGAATTAACAGTAAATTAAGTTGACAATGCTTTGAAGGGACTCATTAAATTCGTCCAAGGTGAACCATATCCCAATGAAATTAAAAAATTGAAAAATGGGAATTTTGTTGATAAACAAAGTTCAATTAAAAAATTAAGCCCGTATATTGATGTATTTGGTATATTGCGCGTTGGTGGCCGGCTGGTAAATTCTGATTTGTCAAATGATCTAATGCATTAAATGCGTATACCATCGAATTATCATTTTACACGTCTTTTGGTGAAAAATGATCATTATCGAAACATACATGCTGGACCTCAAGCGCTGCTTAGCTTTATAAGGCAACGATTTTGGATACCAGGAGGAAAACTGTTAACCTACATCTGTTGATCAAATCATGGGTGAGGATCAACTCCCCAAAGAACAAGTTACAGTATCTAAACCTTTCGCGAATGCTGGCGTGTATTATTGTGGGTCGCTTGAAGTAACCTATAAAATTCGATCAAATGTGAAATCTAAAGCTTTTATATCAATATTTGTATGTTTTGCGACGAAGGCAACTCATCTAGAAGTTGCCCAAGATTTAACATCCGAAGCGTTTCTTGCAGCGTGTCGGCGGTTTATGTCACATAGAGGTCGCTGTTCAAACATGTATATCGATAATCCTACAAATTTTTTTGACGCGCATACCACCTTGGTCACCGCATTTCAGGGGATTGTATGAGGGGGCGGTCAAAAGTGCAAAACACCATTTGAAAAGAGTGCTCGGAGACCATGTTTGCACAGTGGAAGAATTAACTACATTAGTAGTACAAATCGAGAGTTGCCTTATCACGAGGCCAATCACTCCAATGTCTGAGGATCCCTTAGATTTTACAGCATTGACGCCTGATCATTCTTTGATCGGAGGTCCAATAAATTCAATTCCGTCTGTCGAGATATCAAAAAATGCAATATTGCATGCAGAAATTTTGGAATCGTGTAATTTTGGTGTCAGTGTAAAATATCTAATTACAAATTCTATTAAATGTTACTGCTAAAGTAGTGTAAACTTAAAAAAAAAAAAAAAAAATTGAAGCCTAAATAAAATCATTGGTAGTATTGAATTGCGGTCACTTATTGCCATACAAAATTTATAGCAGCTGTAAATATCAGCCTCTTGATACAAATGTCGTTAAATAATAACCTTTTCATATAAATCGCGAATTTACTCGTACGAGCAAAAATGATTCACCGATTTCTCTTAAATTACACGGTAAAATATTTCCTAGTCACTTAAAAAATAGTTAGTAAGCAATTCCGATTGTCATCATTGACAATTTTTTTAGCAAATGCACATTTCCTAATAAAAATTGCACAAAAAAAAAATTTTCTTAGGAAATGTGTGTTTGCTAAAATATTATCAATGCTGTTACATTCGGAATTGTATTGACTATTTATTAAATGCCTAGTTTAAATTTTACCATGTAATTTAAGAGAAATCAACGAATCATTTTTCGCCATAATTATTTTGTGTAAACGAATAATTATTTACTGCTTCGTTAAAAAATTTATATATCTACATAATTTCAGAGTGGGCGCAAACCAAAAAAACATTAGTTGCTTTCCAATTGACTAACCGCAAGCACCCGCTAGTAGAATGGTTTTTGTCTTCGCTAAAATTTCTGCTCGTATCTGCTCTTGCTATTTTATTACGAGCAGTTAGAAGCAGTTACGCACAATTTCGACGCCAGGTGGTTAAATGTCGAAACGCTTAATATTTATGTTAAAATTAGTAATTTTAATTGATTTTGTTTAGCATGTTATATATTAATTAATTTTTTATTGATTTTATATAAAAAAAATAACAACTTAGCACACAATTACGATTTTGAGGTTATGTTTTACTCATAACATCCAAATGTGAGCTTACCAATCAACCATAGCAGAGACAAAAAACATTCTACCAGCGGTTTGCTAGCGGGTGCTTGTGGTTGGTCGATTGGAAAGCAACTATTAATTCAAATTGGAGCTTGGTTTACACGGAACTATTTTTTTCATTTTCATTTTTTTCACGGAAACAGATTCGATCCCCAGGATGCAATTCTGGTTCAGTGAAAAAATGATATGATAAATTTGGTTCAGTGTAAACAAAGCGAAAAGCAGAATTTATTTTTTTTCGCATTATGCCTACACTGAAAAAAAAAATTCAATGTACATACTCAATTTATTAAATTTTACGTCAGGAAAATTCGTTGACTGGATAACCATTTTAATTAATAAAATTATTTTTTTAATAAACTGGTTTATAAATTAATAAATGGTTAATTAGAACAATAAATCGCAGTTTATTCTATAATTTTGCACCGCTAAGTTATCAATACATTATTTCAATGAACTTTTTTATTAATTTATAAACCGATAGTCATGCTTAGTTTAATCTTGTTAAAAACCCTTTTAAAAGTTTGATAATCGTAAACTGAAATTTAGTGTAATGTTTTGCAAATCGATGGCTTAATAATTAACAAATATATTAATTATTGAAAACCCACATTTATTTGAGAAAATTCGCAAACAAATATTTTTTAGTCATTAGTAAGTAGTTAAAGTTTGTTGAAAAAAATTAAATGTGGAATGTATTGTGATTTAAGGTAAAACAATAACAAAGTAAGATGCAGTTTATTGAGTTCTGCGTTTTAGTATCAAAATTTCATTTGTGAAAATAATGTGGGGTGGAGCCGATGTTAATTAAGCCATCGATAATAAGTTGGTGATAAAATGATTTTGATTCCTACATACACCCTGCGCCATTGAAATGTTCGATTTAGATTATTTACGGTTTCATGCAATTCTCTCATAGATTTTATCTCATTCGCTATCTTTTTTTTGTTTTTTTATTTTTCAGCATATTTCACGCCTTATTAGGTATTTAAAACCAAACTAAGGATGAAATATTCGTTCGGTTTCAATTAAGTAGTCAAAGAGTTAATTTTACAAAGTGTCGCTCTAAATTAAATGCTAACGAAAAAGTCAAAATTTTGCAAACAAAGGCAAAAAGTACACACATTCACAGATTTCAAGAGTAATTTAGTGTAGCCAAACAGCAATTAGAAAGTTTTTAAGGCACTATTCCGAAAATCAAACGATAATTTGGCTCTGATGCAAAGAGGAGAACTTCTGTTTCAACAAATCGAATTTCAGATATTTAGATCTTAAGCAAAGGTTTGCTACGGCTTTGGAGCTGAGAAGTTAGCTTCTAATAGCAACAACCGACACTATTTCAGTTCATACTATTAAAAGGAACTTGGTTTATATGCTTGTCGACCTGCGAGAAAATCATTACTGACAGCAAAAATGGCAGTTGCAAGCCTCAAATTCGCAATAGAATGAAAAAACTGAATGCCCAGGGACTGGCGTTGGTTCATATTCTCGGATAAATCCAAATTCAATATCTTTGGACCCGATGTAAGGACAAGGGTTCGGCGACGAAAAGGCAAACGGTATTTAACAGAATGTATTTCGCCGACAGTGAAAAATTCACCATATGTTATGGCCTGTCGTCAGTCTTTGGAGTTAGATCACTATGCCTTCTGGATAGTTCAGAAAGCGGAGGAAAATATAAAAAAATTATCGAAACCTGAATCGTGGCTGTTGAGGACCCGCCTCAATACATCGGTATTCCACTCTTCCAGGACGATTACTCTCCGTGAGTTATTGATGTTATTTGTGAAGTAAGAATGCTTAATTTTAATGTCTATTTTGTTTAGGTAGCTGAATTTAAAACTAGCTTGGTGATTGAGTCGTTACCCTGGACAGGAAATAGTCCTGACCTCAATATTGTTGAAAATATTTGGTCCGTCATGGGAAAGAAGATTACAAATTACAAGCTGAAAAGTGCCAAAGAGCGGAAAAAACTTATAGAAAAAGTCTGGCTTGAAGAAATAACAATGTAGTATTTAATCAAACTTTAGAATTCAATGCTGATCGGGTTTAAGGCCATCATAAAAGCCAAGGGCAGGGTTATTAATCATTGATTTTAAAAAATTCAATTTCTCTCAAAATATTTTGGTTGAGATGAATTATTTTATTTCTGTTAATTCTTATTTTGAATAAAAATTACCATTGTCAACAAAAAACTATTTTTCAATTGAAAAAACTTTGTTAATAACACTGTAAAGACCTACCAAATTGTTACGAGGTAGGGCGGTAATATTCCTTATCCGACGTTATGTAGGTCTAAAATGTCGGATTACCGTTCTTTTTTTTTTGAATATATTCGGAATAGTGTAAAAATTGTTTTGATAATCAGAATCTATCATTTTTGCTATCTACTTTTGAAGCAAACGGTGGTATTTCCAAAATTTACTTTAAAAATTCAAACCGAACATTTCAATGGCGCAGGGTGTATTCTAACTGTTTTATCTTTCATTGTTTCGTTTAATTACAATCTCTTCTGGGACTCAAGACATTCCTAATTATTTCACGGTTAGGTTGTAACATCCTACCTCATACACAGTAACCAAATCTGAATGATATTTGTATTCATTGCCAAACTTTTTTATCTTAAAATATTTTAAAATCGTCTTATATCAGGATTATAATAACAATGTAATTTATTACTGGCCTACAAATCTGGCATAAGAGCTGAAAAGCAACATTTTATTAGGGATAACATATAAGGTTGCGGTGAGTTAAAGTGAAAGATGCAATGAATTCCTATTAATAATTCCAAATTTTAAAAGGACGCTATTAACTTGCTAATAATGACACTAATTTTCGTTGGTAAATACGAGTAGCTTTTAACGTGTATTTTTAAGTTAATTCAACCGTTCGCCCGAATAATTACTGTTGAATACAAGGAAAAATTTTAAAAGTTGAGAATATTGAAAATGACGTTGTAAAAGGCCGTTTAATAAGAAATTTAAATAATTTTTTCAATTATCCTATACCATCGTCCAATTTATCAATTTTTTACACAAATGTGGAACAATACGATGGAGACATGAAACTATTTTACCTAACAGACATCAAAACAAAAATTGCCACGCTTACTACTGAGATTGGCTCAATATAATATATACCACTACAACACATACATATAATATTTTCTTCTAAAGCAGATATAAAGCTCGTTCGTTTGTAGTGAATTAACTGAATTTATATTGAGTTACTATTCCGATAATTGAGTTATTATTTAGATAATTAAGCTACTGAAGTGAATTGGTCGTTCGTTAATGTATGCGTACGATAATAGCGTCATCTGTCGGTGAATGTAATTCAATCGCTCGTGGAATGGCATCCAGCCAGTGATGAGGCCACTACATCACAATTTCAAATATCAAAAGCCAAATTGCCAAGCTAAAAACCTGCTCCGACTGCTACGAATATTAAAGCTACGAGTGTCAATCAACCAGAGTATGTTGAAAGCGATTCCACAAATAAGCATTTCGTTGTAAACGAGTCAGCAACAGTCAAATGCGACATGGTATGCACAAAATGTCTAAATAACGAAAAATTAATTCTGGCTAATATTGCGCTATTAAATGTTTTACTAAAAGAAGTAAAATATTTAACGCGTGAATAGCAACATAGGTTAACAGACCAGTCGGACAATAGGGATGATAATCTCCCAAACCTACATCTACCTGCAGATACCGCAGAGAATTTTAACCCTTTCAAACGCCATTTAAAATTAACTTTCTTCCAAAAATAAAATACGTAGCACAATTATGCACTGCTATGATATGGCATTGCTCATAAAACTGTAGTGTAAACATAAATACATAAGAGAGCGAGCGCACAAGAGAAATGAGACAAAAATTAAAAATTACGGTTGGTCGAAGCGATGAAAGTTGATGTACAATATATTGTACAAGGCATTTGAGAGGGTTAAAGGTATTGAACATCAGATTAAAGCAGAGGAATACGAGATGGCTTTGGTAAGACAATCTTTATAATATAATGTACATTATTTAATACAATTTCAACTATTGATTTCCAATTTCAGGCAAAAGTGTTCAAACAAATAAACGAACCGGACCTTGATAAATTCGTAGGGGAATTTTTGAAATCGATACCACAATACAGCGTTTCCCATCAGTACATACTTATGTTATGATATAGTGAATATTATAAAAAAATGGTTTCACTATGCGAAGGACCGAGTCCGAAAGGCAAATATGCATTCAAATAAATAAACATAATAATAAAATATTTAAATAAATATATGAAATATAAATAATGATATGAAATATGAAATTTTTATGAGGTAGAAATTAAAACCCTCAATAAGTATTTATTTGTAAATTATTGTGATATTTTAATTAAATTAAATACAATATGAAATGCTTTCTAATTTTAACTTTAAATCCAATTCAATTTCATCACTCGTTCATCGCTACAATATGCGCACGTCTACGCTCCGGGCTCCGCACTTTATCTACATAAACGCAGCACACAATTCATTTCATTCAGATACTACATACTACTTCAGCGAATATAATCCAAAACAAAACAAATTCATTTTTGCTTATCCTTTTTATTTATCCGCTTGAAAAGACCCCGCTCGGAAAACAAACGATTATCTTTTCTGGTTCATATCGTTTTTGGCTCTCGCCTAACCTAACACACTTCGTTAACATTTTTTTCTTTCTACGATACGAACATTCGTGATACCATCTTTGTACGCGCGGACATATTTTTAAGCGTAAAAATAATTTCATGCTGAAAACAGATGTGCGGAAAAACGCTTACGTTTAAATTAGAACACACTACTTTAAATGAAATGAAATACATGTATTCCGCATGGCAGCGTAAGCATAGTAGTCATGAGCCCTTCGCCAATTATGAGCCTTAACGATTACAATTTCTCTATTACTAATTCTCTTTGTTTTAATGAGGAATTTTGTTTTCGTTAATGTATACCGTTATCTTTGCTTTTGAGTTCATCACTCTTCTCATTTGGATTTAATTTCAGTTGCACAAGATATTTCGATGTGAATAAGTCAACCTCGCGTGTGTTGTGAAAAAAAAAATATTTTATAAATTTGACAACGAACACATTTTGTACTTTTGCTGGTAAGCTATTTTGGTTTATTTTTAGTATTCCAATTTAATTACATTGTAATTGTTAAGGACTTGTACAGTGCAATTATTGTTAATTATGACGAAAATATTTTATATTTTATGCAAATATTGAGCGGCTTATTACTGAGTAATTAAAATTCAAGTTTTCCAATAATGAGCCTGGGGGGGCTCATCATTGGAGATTCAAATGTTTAGTCATTCCTGTTATGAGCCATGCGGCTTATAAATAATTGTATCCCAGTAATGAGCCATATTAATTTTTAATTTATAGATCCAAGTAATTCAGCAAAGCCAGTAGTAATGGCTCCGAAAAGAAGTACTTATAATGTATGGGATGTGGAAGTGGCACTCAAGAGAATTCGAGGTGGCATGTCTATCCATGCTGCGGCTAAACTATACAACATTCCGCGAGGAATTCTTCAAAACCGGATTCATCGCCGTTCTGTTAAAAGTAATATGGGACCATCACCCGTTTTAACTGAAGCGGAAGAAAATAAAATCGTTAAATGGATTTCCGAGAATCATGTTAGAGGATTTCCAAGGAGAAAGCTGGAGGTTTAAGGCGTCGTTAAAGAATTTCTGGATGCTTGCCCCGGGAAAATTTGTTTAAAAACAATTATCCGGGAAGTAAATGGTACTATGGCTTTCTAAAGAGACACCCAGAAATTTCAATTAGAACTCCGGAAGCGGTTACCTACTCAAGCGCATCTGTATCTGAAAAAGATTAAGGGATTGGTTTCATAAAATTGAAGAATACTTTAGGGCAAAAGAGTTAATGGACAATATTCTTAAAGACCCCAGTCGGATTTTTAATGGAAACGAATCAGGGTTTTTGTTGTGTCCGAAAGGTGGAACTGTTTTAGCTCCTAAACGTGCCAATAACGTATATGAAACGGATAAAGGTCGAGACAAGGAGAGCGTCACTGGTTTGTTCTGTTTTTCTGCTGATGCTTTCGTAGTTCCCCCTATGATTGTATTCCATTACAAAAGAATTCCGAAAGATGTCATAGATTCGATTCCAGAGGGCATCAAGTATACGAAAACCGATTCAGGTTGGATGACCTCGGAAGCCTTTTTGTTTTATATAAAAGAAGTTTTTTATCCTGCTTTGAGCGCGAAGAATGTGAAGTTTCCAGTTGTTCTTTAATTTGTTTTTTCTAACTTGTACATTGTCCAAATTATGTGAAGAACTGAAAATCATATTAATTTGCTTGTACCCCAATTCTACGAGGATCCTTCAACCCGCCGATGTTGCCATTTTTAGACCCTTAAAATGGGACTGGACGAAAGAAGTTCAGCTTTGGAGAAGCGCCAACTTAGATGAACAATTGTGTTAAAAAAGTCGTTGAAAATTATGTAAAACCAGAAACGATTATTAATGGATTTCGCACTTGTGGACTGTACCCATTTAATCCCAATGCAATCGATTATTCCAAGTGCCTTGGAAAAGATTTTACAATTAATGGCAATGAACATAATGAAAATGACACACGAGACGAATATTAGATCAATAAATATTTCAGAATTTAGTCAAATCGTAGGATGTTCTAAACTTAACCAGATAAAAGCATTTGAACAGAGTAGCTGCACTCACTCAGAAGATTTTATGCTACTATATAAATTGTAGAACAGTTTAAAAGGGAATTCCGGGACAACATTGATGAGTAACTAATTTATTTTATCACGAAATACCTAACAATTACAATTAGGATAATTTAATTTGTAGTGTAACGATCTTGAAAATGGAAATGGAACTGAAAATATTCCAAAACCAAAACAACAAAATGTTGCACTATGTGATTTGGAAAAAACGCAAGAAAATAGTATTTTTGAAACAGAGCAAGTGCAACTGTTTAATTCAGATGCACCTACCTAAGAAGTAAATATGATAATCAACGTAATGTTTCTAATCAATTTTATTGTCTTCTAATATAGATTACAAATTCGGATATACAAATAATCGATACATCGGATATTCCTATCCTTATTTTAGAAAACAACAAGGATAATTCTGAAATCATTAGTTTTTTGAAAATAATCAAAACACCAGCAAGAAAAGGAATCAAACATACAGAAATAAGCTCATACATTGTCACATCAACTCCATTCCAGAAAGCTTTCGAATCCAAAATTAATGAAAAGGCTGCCTTAGAGAACAGGGAAAAATAGATAAAAGAAACAAAAAAAAAAGATATTAAAAGAAAAAGAAAAGGAAAATAATCGTAAACGGAAAGCTGAGAAAACTTCTAGAACTTTACAAACTAAACGAAAGCGTTCTGCGTCGCGAAATCCGAAATTAATTGGCAATAAAGAAAACCAAAATTTGAATAATATTTCTATTAAAATGCTTCACGATGGTATGCACATATAATACATTATGTAAATTTTAATGGCCAGTTACAACAGAGACATTTTTTTTATTAGGTATTTTAGAAAAAAAACGGGAAGGAATCTGCTGTATCGCCGAGAAAAGAAGAAACAAATAAGGTGATGGGACCTCATGTGCGCAACCTTTTTAATAACCCAGTAGTAGAATCTGGTGACAACCACAAAAGCGAGGAACAAGAAGAAGCATCCAATTCTCCTTGTAGAAATATTGAAGTTGTAGTAGTAGAATCTGGTGACAACCACAAAAGCGTAGAACAAGAAGAAGCATCCAATTCTCCTTGTATGAATATATCCTCAGGACTGCGCTTTTCATGTGCTTGAAACTTGTCCAAAACTGAAGTAGGGGTTTCATGCTCTGCATGTAACAGAGCCTACCATTTAAAATGAGCATTAACTTTCTCTCAAGAGCACATGAAAATATTTATTTGTACGAAATGCAAAGTAATCTAAAACTTATTCTCAACTTAATCTAAAGTATATTTTCTAAACTTTAGCTCTTAAAATTTTGAAAAATTGCAAGAGTTCGTGCAATATTTTAAGTTTAATTTACTAAAATGAATTTTAATTATGTATTATTTATTATATTTTATTTTATTGTTTGAACAATTCAAAATTTCTGTAATACCTATATTAATTTTCTTTAATTACAGTAATTTTGATCGAGGCTTGTAACTGGTTTATATGTGGTTAATTACTGGGAAAAAGGGGGCTCGTAGCTGGCAATGAGCTCATTTTTTAATAATTTTGAAATTACGAAAAATTCTTTTATTTAAAAATAAAACTGATTATTTAATTGTGTTCATAACATTTCAATCTTCATTTTGACTAAAAAATGTTATCTAAATTATTTGAAGCAAACTACTGTGATCGAGTTAAAGCTATAATTTCTCTTAAGGGGGCTCAGGACTGGGTAGTTTACCTACCTAAGCATTTTTCCGCAAGTTGTCTCTATTTCTAATTTAGCTGCGAAACGGTAGGCTGTACTATGTAAAAGAAAACAAATCTAGTACGATTTTCTACATTTTCATTTTTCAGGGCAATTTTTTTGTGTTTGTTGATTGAAAACAAACATTTCCTGACAATTGCCAAAATGGATTTTACAAATTAATTTTTTTGTGACAAAATACGGTAAAATTTATTACGAAAAATTGTATATTAAAATTAAATACGTGTAAAATAAACGTCAAAAAATACGCAATTTTAAGCGGCACATTTGTTTTGGGTGCGGATAAACGCCGTTACTACAGGTAAAAATTCTGCACATCTGTTTCCAGCATCATGCCGATTTACGTATACAAATTATTTCACGTAGAAATAATTTCGAGTGAGTGTAGTGCGTGGTGAAAAATAAATTAATTATTTTAGTTTTTGTTGGTGCAACTCGTGTTTTAGACATTAATAGCTGGGTTGTAATTTCACCGGTATCATTCACTGTCCTACAATATACCACTGCAGCATACGCATATTCTGATGCATCAGCGAACCCATGCAGTTCCATATTGTATAACTATTTTTAACTACAAAAGTGTATAAAAATTAAATTATAAAGCCGGCGCGCCATATTCGCGTCACCATGAAATTTTAGTGCGTTTCCTTTCAGTAAGCACGTAATCAAGATAATTATTTATATAATGTTGCATATGTACTACATACCGATATAATAACATACAGATATGCAGGTGAAAACATTATAAATCTTTATCTTTAATTTAACTTTAAATACTAATGAATCGAAGTCCTTCATATAAAACTGACCTCGCTTGCGTTGCGTTTGCGTTTCGCCATGTTTAGAGGGAAATAATGATTTTTTGTCAAGATTTTTTGATATTTGGAAAATAAATAGAATTGAACTACTAGATGTGTACTAAAAAAATTTCCCTCTTTCGTCAGTTCATAATTTTTTTTTTTTTAAATTTCAGGAACTCTATTGTGTCCTACATAAAATCATAGAATTGTATTGTTTTGAACTCGTAAATATACATTTTATTAAAAATTATCATTTAAGTCAATAAATTACTTTATGTAGTTTAACATTAAATCTGTAGCGCCTCACGCAATCATTTATAGAAAATTATTTATTTATATAAATTGATTTACGTTCGCCACCACATACACATTGGGTTTACGCACAAGATTCCTCTTAGCATAACTATTTTCATTTCCACCTAGCGTAAATTATACGGAACTCTAAATTATATTTAGTGATATTTGTTCCATCCCGTTTTCGCCAGCGGGTTCAAAATCTTTTTGATTTGCTATTATTCTGTTTTGCTCCATCTTGTTCTTGTCACGACAACGACGATTTGACATACGATTTTTCATATGTCAACACCAAAAACTAAATAAAATCAATAACCACCAATACATCGAAACAAAATTACTTGCTTTTTAACTCTTCGCTCAAGAGAACGTATTCGCGCACCATTAAAAAAAAATAAGTATTGGTTTTTCATAAAACACGCGTCCATTTTGGATACATTAAATTAAAGGGGTGGTAAATTATAATAGAGAAAATTATAATTTGTGAAAACTGTGTCGATAGTAATAATAATCGATCTTGTTAAATATTAATAATAAAATTGTAAAATTAATTTAACCAAGTTTGTTGTGATTTTGAGGTATACTCAAGGGAATTTTTCGTCAACTCATAACTACCGAACCAATTAATTTTCGGTACACGCACGTGAAAACTTTACAAATCTATCACATTTAATGATTAAATATTCAAATATTTTCAATTGGACTGAAAAAATCGAAAAAAATTTATAGCGATCTCGAGCAGCTATCTATAGAAAAACGCAGCTGATATTAGTTTCCCAAGAATTGAGTCGCATTAATAAAGAGAGCGCTCCGAACGCGAAGATTTGTTAGGCGATCTAAATATTATAACAATGTATAGATATATATTTTGTGGATTGAAGTGAAAAATTCTGGGGTAGCTCCAGCAACAAAGCAGTAGCACACTGATATCTTCAATAATAGCTTTAAAATATCATTTTTTAAAACAAAAAATTACCGGTGTAACGACTGTATTTCATTTACAAATCAAAACCTTAACAGAGAGGTGGGTGAATTTGCGTGCCATTTAAACGAGCCAAAATTTTCACGATCTATAAAGTACCAAGAAAAGCGAGAAGCTTTAGACAGCTATGGTAAAATAATTGCAGCAATTTTAATTGTTCTTTACAGTGAACAAACTGAATAGAAAATAAGCTTATTTTTTCATTTCCACGAGTGTATTGCAAAACGAGGACTAAGCGAATTTATAAGCTGCTTAGAAAAATTTATTCAACTCGAAGAAAACAAAAATCAAAAATTTTCAGAAATTAGGTTCTGGTCGAATAATTATCCAAAACAACAACAAAAGATTAATATCTTATTATTCGTGGGTTTCCAAGAAGTAACCAAATGAAAGGGATTCCCGTCCACGCAATAATAGAAAAACGCAAAAATACCACAAGAGTGGTATGAAATTATACGATTTAAGCTACTATGCGGCTCTACCAATATCGGAAGCAAAGTGGAAACACTTGAATTCTCTTTGTAATTTAAAAACTTGATAGATAGCAAAAATATGATTTTTATAAAAGTTTACCCTTTGCACAAACGATAGCCAATGTTGATGAGGCAGAATAATACGCAACGCTTTATTTTACAATGTTAAATATTTTACTAATTTGGATTACTTGTTTTGTATTTTTTAATTTTGTAATGAATTATTTGAAATAAATAAAATAAAACAATTTGGTAAAGCATTCAATACGTCGTCAATAAATGCATTTTCATTTCCATATAAACTATGACATTTTAATATAAGAACTGACTATTTTCTTGAGTAAAAATATTAAATTATGATAAATAGCTAGTCACATGTTAGGTCCTTTAAATTTATTTAGAAAGTATGTTTTGTTTAAACTGATTTTATAGAACACCAAATTAACAATTTATGGTAAGTTCTGCTCAAGCCTAATGTATTTATTGAAATACATATTTCAAATCAATAGGTAGAACGTCTTCGAAGATACCAAAAAAAAAAACAAATAGTTGCACGATATGTACATACTGTGACATTTATGAATGTAACTTTATAATAAATTATGGTTGTACAAACAATTTCAACTACAATATACTATCGTCCGTATCGATTTAATGATTAATTTATAATAATGACTAAGCAGCTAGATATTTATTGACCAAAAAATAAAAATACAAATTGGAGGCTTGCGCCATGCACCAGTCCAACACATTACCACTATGCTAACGAACTGTAGCACAACCTCTATAATTTTTTACTTTAACTACAAAGAAATGTCGAGTATGGATTATCTATAATATGTATAACATAGCTTTATGTGATTTGTAATTTAATTGCCTTTAAATTCAAGTAGGATTTTATGAAATTTTTCTCTATTCAGTATTCAGTACCAAACACGAAACATTAATGGTTTTTCACAAAATTCAATTATCTTTCTAGACAACAACTTATCTATCTTTATTGAATTTTATTGTTCGATTCTTAGAAATACAAGAGTCTCACTAGGTTAGGTTAGGTTAGGTTGAAGTGGCTGCTATCGCACACTTAGGCCAGCAATGGCCCGTTGTGATACCACAGGATCCCATCTCCCCATTACTCCCGTTGAAACCAACCAGAGCTATTTATATAGCGTAATAAATCTCGCACTCCACAGTCCGCGAGTTCCGAAAGGCTGTCCATACCGTACACACCCAAATACTTATGCCTTCTGTATGATAGCGCCGGACATGAGCATAGGAAGTGTTCCAAAGTCTCCTCCTCCTCTTCGTCCATGCAACTTCTCCATGCAAGAGTCTCACTAAATTTGGTAAAAAATGCTTCTTTAGTTTGTATTCAAATCTATAGTTAGATTAAATTCGGTGAATATCAAAATGTGAATGTTATCACCGAAATTAGGTCTCTCAATATTTATCTATGAGCTACTCATGTTGAGTAGGACGACACGTGACTTTTATTAACAGAATACTATGTTGAAACAAATATTTCAATCCAATTCCCACATTAAAAATGATGACCTTGATAAACCTTGTCTTCTGTCACAACAATACTAATGATGACATAATTCTTGAGAAATCACAGAAATATTGATAAAATACCCAAATAATTAATTTCAATGAAATACCAGGAAATTACTGATATATTTATTACCCTAGAATTTATTAATCAAACAATTTCCTTAGTATCAAATATTGTAAATTCTCAAAATTCTGTGATTTTGGTAAAAAGTTATTTTCATATTCACTCCCAACTCTGTCACGGTTTAGAGTGAAGATTCCTGGTATTTAATGTCCTTAATATTTATAGAAATTTATTTGATTTAAATGTAAAGCACATAATGCGTGCTCTCATCTTTATTACAGTGTTTTCAAATTCAACATGGTCGAATATAACTAATATACATAATGAACACTTACATACATATGTAATTCGTACAAATTACAAAGTACATAATAAATAATTAAATTTGGTATAAAATAAAATAAAAGGAATCGTGTACAAAATATTGTATAATTGAAATTATATCATTCGAATTTAACTAATGAGCGTTGGGTTGGAAAAAGCTTTTACGCGATTAAGGACACAAAATTTGTTTGTGGAAATTGAATGAATGAAGCTTTTTAGTAAATTATACAAGGTCAATTGTAAAACCGTTTCGACCTATAAAGATTGGAAATTGTTTTTAATAATGCACAGATCAATATTCTGTATTTGTAATCATAAAATTTGGACAACCTTTTTATGATCCTGAATAAAATCATCATTTCATCTAATACATAGTTTGAATTTTGTACGTAAGTATGTATTATCTGATTTTATATAATCCGATCAATAACTGATGTTTTTGTTGCGGTGGGTTGATTTCCCATTTGATTTTCTTTTTTGATTCTTTTTTCTTTTGGTGGTTTGGTCTGGCTTAGAAGATTTTATTTTTTGTAGTTTCACGTGACAAGCAAGATTTGATTAGGCTATTCGAATACCAAATATATATACATATAGATATATATGTTAGTATGTACCCAAGAATGTGTGGCTTGTTTAGTTTATTCGATGACATATGGTATTACAACCTAACTAATCTGTGAGCTTAGTATTGGCTTAGTAAACTGTGTGGGTTTCTGTTTCCTTTTTATATTAAGGCTTTATAAAAAATAATAAATAGGAACATATTTGGTAAGTATATTTTGCTTTTCAAAAGCAAACAATGCATGTTTTTCTGCCTATACAGATATCTTAGATGTAGGGCATTTAAAGTATTTATTTACGTTGAGTTGGTAACGGAAAAATTGACTAATATAAAATCACAATTTTGAAACCTATCTTAAAAATCCAATTTTTGTTGAATAATCACTACACGACCTAAAATCATGTTTATTTATTTGACAGCTGAGTTGTACTCTCAAAACAAAATTATGGTACATGTACGTATGCGTCAAACGATGAATAAGCTAATCGATCAGAGATGTCATTATTACCAATTTTGCTGATGCAATCAAGCCATTATAATATGTAGGTGGCAAGCTATGCAACCACTTAAAAGGCATCGTCGTGTGAGAACCAGATTTTGTTCTGTCAAAATTGTGTTCTTTTTGGTTAAAAATAAAAGAGCGGTCAATGGAGACACACCCAAAAGAGAAAACAACATTTAATTAAAGTAGATCTCAAATAGTTTTCTCAAACATTTGTAACTGCTGCATTGAAGCAACGGTATACAAAGGCAAAGCCAGTCTTGTGAAAAGAAATACACGGACGAAGTCCAATAGTTACTGCCATTCAGGAACAATTGAACAACACCATGAGAGTCTCCACCACACATCAAAAGGAAATGCTTGATACAATGCGAGAGCAGAGCTTCTCAGCAATACCAAAGGATTAAATCAAACTCCCAGCTTCAAAAAAGATGCTCTGCATTGGAAAGCTGTGAGCCCGTTCAGCACAAATGAATGCCGGCTAAATCATCCACTACATATGACGTACCATACTGAAGTAACGGCTGCAACCGAATCCTCTGTCAATGCGTTACTCCGATGCATTAAATTTAATGAACCACATGGATTGCACGACTGCATGCAGTACACCGAACTAGAAATAGAACAAAGAAGGGAGTTTGTTGCCCAAGCTCGAGTATGTTTCAATTGTCTATTCAAATGTCTTACTTCTAATAATTATCATACCTCGCTCCATTCTTCACAAGCACTCAACGTAAATACTCTCAAAGAAGAAGACGGTTCGAAAAAGTCAACCCTAGACCAGTCACCAGCACTTCCCACAAATACTGCAGTGATGACAAGATATGCTTTGTTACCAACTGCTTGATTAGAGATTTACTTGGAAAAAATCACTACTGCAGGGTGCGTGAACAAACTAACTGCAACTAACCCGTAACAACTGTCGGATTCCCATCAGTGGTGCAGGTAGCTTCGAGGCCACCACCAAGGGTCGAACAACACTTACCATCACATTCCGTGTAGATGCCAAATTTGCTACAGATGTAGATATTTTCATATTTGATCGGCTCACATCACGATTGCCTAAACTGAATGCTGCAGTGACAGACACCTGGCACGAGCTAAAATCATTACACATTGCCGATTCTCAGGAGCATCAGTCTCACAATGTAGATATTCTTCTGGAAGCTAGTCACTTTTTCAAATTTCTTCGACAAGGACAAATTGCAGGACCAAACGGCCTAACAACACAAAACACTGCTTTTGGATTATCTCAGGAGGCGACTCGAAATTTGATCCACACATTTTACAAAAGTAGTTCAATATTGACGAAACGTTACGCAAGTTTTGGGAGCTAGAGGAGCTTCCATCTCAAGAGATCCTTACACCTGAGCAAAAATATTGCCAAGTTATTTGTGAGTACTCCTACTAGAGATGCAGATGGTCATTTCAAATCTATCGAATCAAAGCTGCAACGTCAAGATAATCTCCGAGGTGCGCACAAATCGTTCATGAATGAATATAAGCAACTTGGCCATATGGGGGAAATTCAACAACAGCAACTCGATTTCTCAGCTGAACACTGTTACCTATCTCACCCTATAGTCAAACCGAACAATGCATGCACGAAGGTCAGAGTGATATTCGATGGTTTCGCTGTCACACCATCATCAATCTCGCTAATTCCAAGTTACTAGTGGATAATAGTGCAGCCCGATTTTATTAGAATTTTTATGCGCTTTCGTGTTTAGAGCGAATGTATCACCAAACAAAATTTGATGCTCGCGGACCAACTGAAGCACTTTCGACTGCTAAGGGTCACTTACGGTACGTTTGCCGCTCCGTTCTTAGCTACAAGAACCCTTGCACAAGTTGGTTTAGAATCCAGATCTGAGTTTCCACAGGGTTCAAACTCGATTTTAAACGATTTTTATGTGGACGACCTTTTAAGTAGGAGTAGCGACACTATATCAGCAATTGCGTTGGCACACAACATAAAGAAGATTTTCAGCGCGGCAGGTTTCCCACTACACAAATTTGCTTCAAATTCGCAAGAATTACTTTCTTCATTAGCAAATGTTTACCGAGATTTGACGTTAGTAAACGATGGTCAAAGTGACCACAAAATTTTGGGTCTTCACTGGGATACACAAAAGGAAACATTTAAATTCCATGTTAGTGAGTTACCAGGACCATCTGCCTACACGAAGGGTAGTCTGCTATCCGAAGCCTCACGTTTTTATGATTCGCTTGGGTGGCTAGCTCCCGCCATCATTCCCATAAAAGCATTATTTCAACAGTTGTGGTTACTGCATCTTGATTGCGATGAATCGCTGCCACAAGCAACCATAATCGGTGAGTATACCAAGCAATCTAAAGCAATTAAGTAGAGGAAAACAGCATTCACCGTTTGATAAATATCACGCCCTCAACGAGTGAATTTTACGAATTTGCAGGCGAAAGTAGCACTACTTATGCTGTGGTGCTCTACTATAGAACAGTTGACGAATTTTCAAATATACAAGTTCGACTAATTGCAGCCAAACAAGAGTGGCACCGATCAAGATTATTTATGTTCCTCGACTCGAGCTATGTGGTGGCTTGCCGTTGGCCACGCTAACTAAATCTGTCGTAGAATTCATGAAGTTACCTTCTGTTCCTGTTTATTGCTGGACGTATTCAGAAATAGCGCTGCATTGGCTATCGCCTATCGCACCATCCATCCAAGTGGAAGGTATTCATCTCAAATCGGACTACACAAATAATGGACCTGTTGTGCCGACAACAAAATCATGAAACCATGTATCGTCTTCTGACAACCCTGATGATTGCGCCTCGCGGGGATGCAGTCCATCCGATCTGCTGTCACATTCTCTCTGGTGGGACGGACGCCACTGGTTCAACCAACAAAAGCATACAGTGCCACAAAGATATTGGCATAACGTAAAACATCTAAGTAGTGACATGTTAGAAGAACGCGATGCAAGCGTACACAAGGTTACGATGGACCAAGATTTGTTTTCCATAATTGCTGCCCGAACTTCATCTTTCACTAAAATGGAAAGGATTTTGACGAGCTGATGCAACCTCAGGACTTTTATAATGGCGATGACGGCGAACATTTAGAGCCAGCCACTGAAGATGAACACATTGAAAATGAAGATAATTTCAATATGGATAAGGAGTCACCATCGGAAGATGATTCGAATCATCTATAAATCGACTATCGCTCGCATCAATCCGCGCATAAACTATTCAAAAAGATGTTCACGAAAAATTCTTTTGGACACGTTTGTAATGTTTGTGATCGTCTGCGTTTTTGGGAGATCTACCAAGTGGAACACCTGACGAAGAAAATCTACTTGAACAAATCACGGTATGTCGAAATTGTATTTTATAATTTATATTTGCTCGATACCTAACTGATTCTTATCGTGTGATATTTTTCAGACATTTATAACGTTGTTGGAGTCAAGATGTGCAAGACAGTGTTAGAAAAGGCAATATTCCGTCTTTGCCAACATATAACGGCTTCAAATATCCAAAGAGACCAGCGGATTCGCCAGAATTAGACATCATTGCTGAGAGACTCATTTCGCCAAGGCTCCCGTTTATGCAGATACGTAGATTACGAAATTTTAACGGTCAATTCGCTATAACCGGGCAAATATTTAATGTACCTATCTCGGTTAATAATATGATAAACGTTTTACCCAGACCACTTGATGGACAAGAAGAAGAATTTTGTATAAATGTACACATCAAGAAGAAGCTTATTCATAAAACGTTTTATCTTGGAGCGAGGATAAATTCTTGCAAATCGCTCCAGATGAATATTAAGTTCCAGAAAGTTTGTTGAAATTACAATTACACCATTTATGATAGCAACAAGTGAATTGCGTCGTTCAGGGGAACCGTTCATAATGCCGCGTTTTAAAATGTCGCTTTATAAAATACCGCGTTTCAAAATGCCGCGAGGTACAAAATGTCGCGTGGTACAAAATGTCGCGTTTTAAAATGTCGCGTTTCAAAATGCCGCGAGGTACAAAATGTCGCGTGGTACAAAATGTCGCGTTTTAAAATGTCGCGTTTCAAAATGCAGCGAGGTAAAAAATGTCGCGTGGTACATAATGTCGCGTGGTACAAAATGTCGCGTTTCATAAAACCGCGTGGTTCAAAAAACCGCGTGGTACAAAATAACGCGTTTTAAAATGATGCGTTTTAAAATGACGCGTTTTGAAAAATCCATTATAAATCAACACAATATGATGTGAAATAATAAATAATTTAATAAAAATTATTTGAAACAAGCAAATTGTGTTTAAACATATAGTAAAATTTTCCTTCACTGAATGGAAATTATTTATAAATGTAATTTTATGTAATTATAAAGTGGGTCTAAGAAAAAGAACGCAAATGTTGAAATTTATTAGAATATTCCTTCACTAAAATGTTAAAGTTAAGTCCTTTTATATCGGAAGTGAAATCATTTATATTGTTTAATAATACACATTTTTTTATTATCTCAATATAACATTTATTTTATTCCTTCTTTACATACGCGACATTTTGTACCACGCGACATTTTGTACGTCGCGGCATTGTGAAACGCGACATTTTAAAACGCGTCTTTTTGTACCACGCGAAATTTTGTACCTCGCGGCATTTTGAAACGCGACATTTTAAGACGCGACATTTTGTACCACGCGAAATTTTGTACCTCGCGGCATTTTGAAACGCGACATTTTAAGACGCGACATTTTGTACACGCGAAATTTTGTACCTCGCGGCATTTTGAAACGCGACATTTTAAGACGCGATATTTTAAAACGCGACATTTTAAAACGCGGCATTTTGACCCGGACCCGTCGTTCAGATAGAAGGGGGGCGGTACCAAATAAGCTTCTCTATACTAGGATGAAAATATTGCGTCTAAGAGTTTGCGATGGTTTGAAGATTGGGTTCAAACATATCGGCAAGAATAACGATATAAGTAAAGAGCGCATATTATCTGAAGGTTATATTAATACCTATTTAGAGAGCAACTTAGCTTTCATGAAGTCAATGCAGAATTCCGCAGTTTATTGGTCTGCACGTAAGCGGGATCTATTTGCAATGATGCGCCAGTTAGGAAGACCAACCATGTTTTTGACGATCAGTGCTAACGAGATACGGTTGCTGAATTTTCAGAGGATTCTACATAAATTCAAAAATCAAGGAGGAGAGCTGACAGATGAGTAGATTGACCACATTAAATTATTTTGAAAAAACAACTTTAGTTAATGAAGATACCGTTGGTGGTTAATGTCATCATGCTTATTTTACAATCAAAGAGATTTAGTCCTTTTGGAAAATATAGAGTTCTTAATTACTTTAGACGCATTGAATTCCAACATAGGGGTAGTCTACATGCCCATGTACTATTATGGTTGGATAATGCACCAAAGGATGCATTGGGGATCGATTATGACGAAGCGATTGCATTGATTGAAGCTCTCATCTGAGTGGATTCATCAGAAGCTTCTGGACACATAAACACACATTCATATGCTATAAAAATACTGGTGCGAATGTTCGGCAATGTCGGTTCGAGGCGCTTTTCATGACTATTCGTAAAACTGTCATTCTCGTACCACTATAGATGGAAAATCCAGAGTTGAAAACACTCAAATCCCGATACAAAGATATACGGAAAAATCTAGAAGATAAAGACTACAAATACATTGAGGACTTTTATCAAAGCAATAAAATAATATCGGATGACGATTACATCAACATTTTACGAGTTGGGATAACTCGACCTCGAGTTTTTATAAACCGGCAACCCTCAGAGAAATGGCACGATTGTTTCAATCCTTTTATATTAAACGTAATTGAGTCCAACATGGATTTCCGATTTATCACTGAAATTCATGCACCCAATACGTCGTCGATTACATCAATAAGACTAACAGAAGAATCAGTAATTTACAATAGAAACTCATCGAGATTATGAATGAGAATCCAGACTTCGATATTGTCGCTGCTGCAAAAAAAACTTAGTGTCAACGTACTCAATACGGTTGAAATGCCAAGTCAAGAAGCTGACTGGTTTCTATTGCGTGAACCCGTGTCCAAGGCGTCGGTGACTGTTGTTTATATACCTATTTACTGGCCACAACAGTGAGAACGAATCAAAAAAACTTTAAAAGAACTGGCACAACTTGATGATGATTACTCATATATGGAAGGAGAATTGGTTCGATATAAGCTTGACGACGTCACAATAGCCCAGTTTATTTCTGGATATAATGTCACTGATAAACCCCCTTTAGAAAGGAAGACAGGAAAAATTCAAAAATTATAAGATACAGAAATTATGATCTGGGAAAAGAGTTAACAGAATACAAGAGAGAAATGATTACTTTACGTATCCCGTTTAGGATTGAAAAACTGATGTTCTGACAGATATGAAGGCCTTATAATGGAGCGGAGAAAAGAATTCGAATCAAATTTAGATATCGTTAAAACGATGGAAATATGCGCGTGGTTATATCGGGAAGAGATGGAGATCAACAATTCACAGGCAGATAATAATGACCGGAATCTGGTTAATGTTCAGGAAATTCTTGATCCGTATCAACTGCTTCTTCAACATCCGAATTCAGGAATCAACGATGACGTAGTAGCAGCGACGATGAACATTTGATGAAATTCTTTACAAATACAGCAAGACACATTCGCAACCTTTGATCTACGTAGCCTTATCCAGGGTTACGGCTCAAGAAGGACCTCATATTGTACCAACAAATGAGCGTAAACGATTCTACCATGGTAGACAAGAAAATAAAACGATGCTTCCATTGCGAAACGAGTTACCCGGCTTTCTACTGTGCATCTTCATACAATTGATCAGATTATACTCGAAAAAATCAGCAGAGGGAATATGACAATCTTTTCTCTCAATTCCCAAAGTCTACGGGCAGATGCGCTTGACCTCCGTGGTAATATAATACACAAATCAAATATATTAATGTTATCAGAAACTTGGATTCGTAACGAGGAACGCGGGTCGAAATTAAAAATTTCAATCGCATAACGCTATACAGACGACCCAACATTTGGCGCGGGGTGTGGGGGGGGGGGGCGTTGCCATCTATCAAAATGTTGGCGATTCGCAACACGACATTACTGTCTGTGATAATGTCTACTTGAGAAGAAATTCCCAGCCCGTTAGTCAAACCAAATATGCTTTTGGGAACTATCCGCCGCGAGATGCACTTTGCCCAACGGAAAACAAATTGTTATGGTTACAGTTTATATTTCTGTCAATCAGAATGTTGAAGGCATAATAGATTATCTTTACGAGGCATTGTTTGCTTATACAGAAGAGGGTTCAAAACTGTTGAGGAAACATTATCATGAACTTCCGCTCATACTTGGTGGTGATTTCAATATTCATTTCGATAAAGATGACGGAATGTACCATATTTACATATGTGATATACGTAAGTAATATATTTTTACATATATAACATGATTTATGTAAAATGCATATTTTATCAAATTAATATAAATAAATAATAAATATGAATACAAGTAATAAATATATACATGCTTTCAGTATTATAAGAGATGCGTTTATTTACTCCCTTTTCATATTGTATTGTACATATTCCAAGAAAATCGTTCTTAAGGAGTAAACTCCAGTCGCGCGTCGGAGCTGACACACACAATTTTTTTTTTCTGTTATTTATGTTTAAAATTGTTCCTAATTAATTTTTCTGATATAAATAAATAAATAAACAAGTGAATTAAAAAAAAAATTTAAAATTAACAAATTGACGATTTTCGCAACAAGTAAATGGTTCCCTGTTATACCAAATAGCACAAATCACATAAATTGGCTCATATAGTGACTATATAGGTTGTATAGGGCACATGCTGCGGAATTCAAATCACTCAGTGCCATTTTCATGAGTTTAAAAAAAAAAAATTGAACATACATATTCTTGAAAATCGCACAAGGAGGGGGTTTCATCAGTTTTGAAAAAACAAAATTCTTTTAACATACCGTCAACTTTCATCATTCGAACTTCTATTATTCGAATTTCTCTATGAATCATATTTACATATTTTTATGTTGATAAAAGGACCATAAAATATTTTTTATTAGCAAATCGTTCTCCCTAGATAAGCATAAAAAAATAATCAAAACTATTTCTGTAATTTGAAATTTTCGCATGTCGTTATGTTTATACATTTCTTTATTTCGTTTTAATGTTATTTCAGTTTTTTTTTGCTATTGTAACCTCATAAAACTTGGCACGTAAAAGAAAATTACTTTTTTGTGTTCTTCCTGTCACAAGAAAACGTGTCCAGGGACTGCTATGCAAGAACGCATAGCAAGAATGGCCTGCCTAAAGCAACCAATTTTTATCGAGGTTTATATTATACCCTTATACCCTGAAGAAAACAGAATTTACTAATTTGAATCACGTTGGAAATTCAAACTACATATTTTATAACTGCACTCTAGACATTAGCTGCACTCTAGACATTAGCGTTATGGATAAACTAAATTTAATAAAGATTTCTTTACATTAAAACTTTTTGTAGTTACAAAGGTATTTTTACCATTCGTTGAAAATTTAATTTTACTGCGACTAATTTTATTTATAAAATCGCTATTAAAATACCAAACCAACGAATTTTCTACTATCATGAACGAACTATGTAGGTACATAAACCAATATTTGGATAACCTACATTTGTGATTCTAAATAGACATTTTATGGTGGTTTTCCTATTTGTAAACACAGGATTTTTTTTTTTTTTTTTTTGGAACAGATAGCTATAAACCGCATTAGATTTAATTCGGTCACTAACCGATTTTATTGTTGGGTTCCCTTTTTTATGGTTGGTTTTCTTATATACATACATATGTACAGTTGGTTTTATTTTCGTTTGATTGATCGTTTTCTTGGAATAATATTTATTTGTGGCTAGTTAGCTATAATTTATCGAATTTGTACCTACAGATGTAGCTTTCTTGGTGACAATTTTATTTATTTTATTCGGTTAAGTTTATTATCATCAATGATGGTCGTAAATTGTATGGGTGCTTGTGCCCCTTTTTCTAATTGTGGCTTACTATAAATAAATTATTAAATCCGGGAAAATGTGTATTTTTATATACATAAGTCCAATACATATATCTTCATTTGCTTGGTACGCCGATTAAGCTTAGTCATTGTTTAATACAAAGGTTAAATATAATTTGTTTTTCAGAGGCAGCAGGTAAGGACTATATTATTTTACTAATTACAGTATTGTATAAAATTGATTGCGTTATTTAAATGCGTACAATCTACTCTATCTCTAATCTCTATTAATTTTCCTCACGGTAATTAGTCTTATTATTCAATAAAACCCTAAGGATGAAACTTTTCTTTTGAAAAGGGTATATTTTATGTATTATAAATTAATATTTAGGTAGCGTCGCGTCGCCCAAATTTGTGAAAAATTTAATTATAATTTGTTAGAGTATAAATAACATTGGTAATGGTAATAAGATGATAGATGGTCAATATAGGAACGAGCTCTAATTGTTTAAAACGGGTGTCGCCCCACTTAAATAGGACTTTGCGCCAAATATATTTTAATTTCTTTAAATTTTTATTGATGTATCAAAATGCCTGAAAATCCAATACGTAAAAGATTTCCAAATAATCTGAGAGTCACACTAAATTTTGGCCGCCCAGAAGTGATCATAAATTTCAAAATGTTCCAAAATAAATTTGTAATAATGTACTTTTTCCAAAACTTTCAAGTGGAAATGACGATTTATTTATTAATATTTTGTTCTCCTCAAATACATGAAAAAGTTAAATGGGTCGGAATTAAAAATCAACAGTTGCGAGATATTTTATTGGCGGTAGGTACGTATATTTGATGAAGGACACTCACCAAAATAAAAATAAAATTATCTACTGATACACTTAACCACAAAATAGTTTTGTTTAGGTTTAAACTGTAACATTAAAGCCTTGTACACATCATGGGATGAGTCTCGCATATTCATTTTAAATTTTTTAGCTAAAAATAACCGAACAATACATTTTTCTATTCAAATATTTATTATTTAAGATCTAGAATCTCCTACTAAAATTTTTTTATTTGTAACGAATATAGGTCTAACTGGCCCGTTTAGTCGCTTAGACACCACGTAATATCAATATAAATGAAGGAAATTACTTCGTATCATTTTGGACTTGATCAACGCATTCCAATAGCCTAAATAAAAATTATGTTCAGTGAGTTTATAAAAAACATTTAACTCTGTCTAAGTTGTACATCATGAAGTATGAAACAAAAACAAAAAAAAATTTCCAAATTATAGGTTGACACTCCGACACGTTTTCAAGCGGTTCGTGGGGCAAGACTTTAACCTTTTGAACTTGGCCACCCTTCTAGCTGGGGTATTTTCTAGGAGGTTGTTACAGGTGCCCAAATCTTTATGGATGTATATCTAAAAATTCATTAAATTCAGACTTTGGATTTTTGTTTATTTTTGCGTGACTAACAATTGTTCTTCTATTCGATCGAAGTACATAAGATAAAGTTGGCACAAAATTAGGAAATATATATTTGTGTGTACATATTGTTACGTCATCGGCTGGTTGTAGAGGAATAATTCACTGACGGTACATAAATGCATTTTTCATAAAACAAATTTAATCATATTGAGGCTTCCGTGAAGTTTAGTTCTGCAAGTGAAGTTAAAAAATTATTTTGAGATAAATTATATTAGCCTAGCACCAAAGCCTAGCAGCCTGCTTTGAAACAAAAATTAAATTAAATTTCATTAGTGAAAAATAAAACTTTGGAATTCAGCACGGGCATTTAGACGGTTATATAGAAATATAGAAATTCTTGCGGTGAGTTTTTTATATTTAATGTTGTGTTTTTTGTGTGTTAGAGTCTTGCGGTGAGTTTTTTATATTTGATGTTGTGTTTTTTGTGTGTTAGAGGACAGTTAAACTGATACGCGCGTTTTTTTTTTATTATAGTTAGTGAGATTTACAAATTAGTGGTTTTTTTTTGTTCACCACATAGTTGGATGTAATATTTACCTCGTGTGGTGCATGGAGCATAATTAACTATAGCGGGACCTCAAGATTGTACTATTCCATTGGAAATCTTAGTACATATACTGGATAAAGAAACATTACGGGTTTCAAATTTGTGCAGCAATATAGTTGGCTGATAGTTTGCAATTTTTATGGCGATTCAGGAGTGTTTATGGTGAAATGAAAAAAAAAATACAACTTGTTAATTTAGTAATTAGTTCTTTCTAAATTTTGACCTTTTAAGTAGTTGTATCGGTTTTGTGCAACACCTTAATTCAAAAAAATCATAAAATACTTTTTTTTTGTCGCTTAACGATTTTGTTGTTAGTAGTTTCAAGGGTGGATTTAAAAAAAAAAAAAAATTTTTGTGCATGTTTGGAGATTGCTAAATAATAATATTAAGTTTCAGCAACCTTACCCATAGCAAGCGCAGAGAGTACTCTTTGGCCGAACCTGTGGATGGTGAGTGTTTAATTTGTTTTATTATATACTGATAATATTATCACATAAGCACATTTTCTATGCTTATATGCTCCCAGCATACATTTTAATTTTTTTTTTTTTGATTAGGTTTTAAGAAATTTAAATATCGTTTAGTTAATAAATAAAAAAAAAAGTACGGGTTTAGTTTTTATGGTCACCGAAAATGACCGATGTAAAGTTTTTTTATAATTCTTAAATGTTTTCTTAAATAAATTGTAAAATCTAAAATGGAATAGTTCTTTTTTTTATGGGTGATGATTTGGGAGGGACTTGTGGTTCGAAAATGTGAAGTGTGTGTACATTTTTTTTTTGTTATCAACACGGAGGTTTGTACGATCCCTTGTGTTTCCGACGAAAGTGAACCCGCCAATTTCCATTGCAGTTATCCGCGATAAAACGTGTTGATTGCCGGAAGGATCGGTAACAAGGTTCGTGGTGTCCAATTTAAGCAGAATTGGCTGAATTTTGGTTTGTTACAAAATATGGCATCCTCTGTTTATCATAGCGTTCAATTCAGAGCGAGCTTGTCCTGAGATATATATGTCCTATTGATAGGCAGGTGTTACAATTTGGCGAGAAAGATTTCCTACCAACTTGACAAAAAATGACAATTTAACAGATTTGGAATAGTTCAATAAGCTATCTATTGGTACTTGAAGAATTCCTAATTTTGAAAATGAGAGTCCTAAAAGAAAGGGGTAAATGTATCAAATTCAAGAATAAGTAGTTCCGAGTTGGTACAGAGAGCCTGTGCCCATTTTTTAATAGGCATCGAAAAGCTGCAAAGTAAAAGAAAGATTCTCCTCCTAACTGTGAAAGCATAATAGAGAGGTGAGCGATTGACGTTCGAAGAGGATAAACGTGTTTTTGTCGTCCTCTTCGAAAATTTAATTAATTTATTTTATTTATAAAGTGTTTTGTGTCAAAAAAGTGTGTAAAGTGCTTATCTATATATATTTTATTTAATTTTAGTTTTACTTAGTTAATTAGTGTTGTGAAATTAGTGACGTGAAAAATTAAATATGGAAAAACGTAATCCACCGGGACGCATTCATCAGGCAACATTTTAAATTTATAGTGAAGGAAATCAAATTTCTTGATTTCTCATTAATAATTCATGAATTTTGTAATTGTGTAGTTGTGCATTGTGCAAACAATTTAATTACAAATTATCCTTTATTTAGGTCGTATTAAAATTGAAGTTGTCTCAATTTGATTTGATATACGTAGTTAATTTTCATATCTTATTTTATTTTTACGCTTACCTACTTGAACGAGTCAATGTATGTATTTCATTTTATGTACAATCTACACAAATATATTCCTGAATATATTAATACATAGAACAGGAGTGTTTTATTTTATTAGCTTGATACATAGAATGGGATTATGTATTTGTATAATAATTTTTGTACCCATGTATAGGTTTACTATTTTAATATATCTACATATATAAATATAATTGGATTTTGTATATATAATTTGAACAAATCTATTTGCATTGTAATTAGATTGTGTGTATATATTTTAGAGAAGACATGTAAATATCGATACCCAGCTACGCACATCGAAGATTATATGAAAACATCTATTTTCCTATATGTGTGTTGGTGGCTTTTGAATTACTATGTATAATACGTTTTTTTTTGTTTTTGTTCTTTGGGGTGATTTTCACTTGTGTTCTGTGTATGGATGAGAGAACTATACTATAGCACTCTTTATATACTAAATGAACGCAAAATTTAATTTTTTCGAATCAAATAGGATTCTTATACTACGGGTATTCGAGTAAATTTGAATCGAATCGGAAATTTAATTAGAATTGCAAGTTTCATGTATTCGATTCAAATGGGATTCTTATACTTTGTATAATCGAGTAAATTTGAATCGAATCAGAAACTATCATATGTAATACAGTGAGGTCTCGTTATAGCGAATATCGATTTAAGGAAATTGAAGTTTCGCAATGAAATTTTTATTCGTCCAATCCCTTTTCAAATCCGAAAAAGCTGTGCCCTAGGTATAATGATATAATTTTTCAATTTCCTTGTAGTTAGTTTCTATTTATTGACCATATAGCGTGTGCATTTTATCATTAAAAATTGGATAGCACTTAAGAATTTTTCAGAACTTCGCTATAAAATTTAATTAATTCGGAACAAAAAATTAATTAAGTAAATAATATTTTAGTTATTTAATTATTAATGCTGTTTTGAATTTTAGGATCTATTTCAATAAAACCAGGACTTAACTATGTATAAGGGAATTTCAGCAGCAATTGGACTTGTAGTTAGAATTTGAGTGGTCATGCGTTATCTCATTTACTATGTCTACTACGAAAAATTACTAAATATCAATTACTTAGTCATATATTATTGGGTGAATTTTTGTTTTAACAGATTTCTACTGTCAGTGACCACCTGTAGGGGCGTGATGAGCACCAAATAAAATAAATATAAAAATGTTGTTGTTGGACAAGAAAAAAACGTATATAAGCGGACAACAAATATCATTCGCTCTCTGATCTTTTGGATATTTCAACTGAAGCGGACGACAACAGTGGGGGACCACACACACACCACCAATTTAGGTAAATAAAAAAAATTAAAACAACCAAAAAAAATTTACCTTCTATAAATAATAAATAATAATATAAATAATAAATAACATAACCTAAATAATAAATTATTTAATTATACAATATAAATAATAAATAATAACATATAAATAATAAGTGATATAATATTAATAATAAATAATATCATCTAAATAATACGTAATATAAATAATAATTTGAATAGATAAAAATCATAAACGTATAAAAAAAAAGACTCCATAATGAAAAAAATGAATACCTACATACTAAAACAAATCTAGAGTGTATTGTGTTACAATTACAACATAAAATAATACGTGGTAGTGGTCCCACAATAACCAGAATAATAACATAAAAACAAAAGAAAACAAAATAAAATCGTCCCGAGTGTCAGAAAAAAAAAAACAACTTAACCAGTAACAAGATCCTGCAACTGCTGTGTTTGTGCAACCAATTGCGGTTCTCGCGACGGATTGCCGATCCTCAACAATTTCAACAAGCCAGCAAGAAACCACAACGTGAGTATCGGAAAGAGGATCTTCAGGTGGGTATTGGTGGGGCCAGGTACACAAGTTAGTGTGGCCGAATTTTTTTTTTGGTTTTTTGTTTTTTCCCTATTGGGAAGTTTCGTTACAGTGATCCCCAAGTATAGAGCTCTGTTCCTGTGGATCATCGTTATCATCCTATCTACGCGTTCCACCCGGTGCATCTGTAACGACCAGCACAACAGGAAGATCTTCTTCTCGGTATTTTTTTGTTGGGTTTATGGGTGTTTCCATAAAAAAAGGAAATATTGTTAAAAATTAAATAAATAAATCGGTATTATAACGTGATATAAATAATATGTGTTGTTAATTAAATTTAATCTGTGAGAGTCATCGTGGGAGGATGTGTGTGCTGATTACTTCTTAGTGTGAGTATAGGTGAAGTGTTGTGCAACCTAATTTTAGCAGCGACGTAATCTGCGGATGGGCCTCTACCATACCACCTACACCCTCGGGACTGAGGTTTAGGCGAACTTTAAGCTGCAGGTGGAGGACTCCGTGGACAATTCTGTTTGCGTGATGGGAACGGGACACACAGCTGACGGTCCAATTCGGCCATCATCCACTACAAAGGTGTCTTCCACGGCAACGTGAGGCACGTAGTGGATGATTGGATTGGGGTTCAGCGATGACCGGGTGAGGACTCGTTCCTGATTCCAACTCATTTTTAGGAGTAGCCTGGGCAACTTGGCTACTGAAGTGAGTTGGTGTTTCGGGTTCGATTCCATATCTCTGGTCCCCCAAACTGGGTTGTTGGTTGTGCTGCTCCCACAACAGGTGAATACCTTCCTTTTCCCTGTCACGTAACAACTACTATAGATAAAATTTGAAAAATGAATATGATGATTAATGATAAATCACTGCTATGTAGCAGTGAATATTATTGATAACTCTATAATTGAAGAAACAAGAGTATAATAGTCGTGGACAAAACCTTTAAATTTTTTTTTTTTTGTAGAAACAAATGTCTATTAGTTTAAATATTATCTTAAGTCGTGTTTTCCATGAGAACTGCACTAGAACTCGATAAACTTTAATGCCCCTATTCCCTTGGTCGCGTCACTTCATTCGACGTGACAATTGTCGTGTCACTTCAAATTTAAATTGGTATTATCTTAGTCGATCGAAGTGACAATATAAGAGAATGTGACGTAAAAGGATGTTTGTCACTTCAAACGACGATTGTCGTGTCGAACGACTAAGAGAATATCAAAATTTCATTGTCGGTACAAGTGACAAGTGACACGACTAAGAGAATAGGGGTGTAAATTCCTGGTTTGCTATATAAACCAAAAAAAAAAAATCATAAAGCAGTAATGTTGTAATGCATTTAACATAAATACACGTTTTAAGCTGTTACAGCAATAAATAATTACAATTATAGCTTATTTTTTAGTTAAACTTGATAAACGCTTAAAATGTGCAAATTCGCACTTTATGAATTTATTTTTTTGTATTTTATAATTTCATATTGTTTTTTTTTTCTTTGGGTAAAATAAATAAATTAAATTAAAATTAAAAAAAAATTTAATTTGAATTAGATTAATAATTAAAATTGTGAGTGATTGTTTTGTGTAAAGCGTGTTATCGTATTGTTATTTTGAATCGCGTAATGTAGTTTTCGCTTAATGGATCTATGTCGTGTGTGATTTTGTTTGTTTAGTTAATTTCATGTGTTGTGAACATATAGAAAAGTGTAGTGAAGTGCAGAAAATATAACAGTTGAGAAAAAAGAATTGAACAAAAAGCAATGTACTCAACAAATAGTAACGGTGCTATCCAGGTATCGTTGGAAGGTATTTTCATATCACATTTATTGGTATATATTTATGTATGTGTGATATGAGTTATGTAAAATTTTTGTTATTTTTGTTCTTTTATTTTTTTTTTTTTTTTATTATGTATTGTTGTTTTCACCGCCCCGGTGGCACAGTGGTTAGCATACTTGCTTTACGCTCCGGAGGTCCCGGGTTCGATTCCCGGCGGGTGATGAAAAAATCACGGCTGGTTTAAGGGTAGGATCAATGAATTAATCACTCATAATCCGTTAACAAAAATGATTACGAAACTTCAAAATGAAGCGGCCAAATCCCTCTATGGGATGTAGCGCTAGCGAAAAAAAAAAAAAATGTTGTTTTGAGACAGGTATTCTTCACATACATTGACTAGATGTGTTGGTAGAAAATTGAACTGATTTTGTTTCATTTTTTATATATTGATATTTTTTCGTTTTTATTAATTTATTGTATAAATTGCGCTTTGTTTCGTGTATGTAAATTTTATATTTTTATTTTAGATTGTAAATATTTGGTTGCTTGGCTGTGTTAGGGTGCTCAGTATATTCGATAGTTTATGCTGGTATTGGTAAAACATACCTAATCAAATATTTTTTCTTCATTCCTTGTGTATGCGAATGTAACACATTGAAGGTATATAGCATGGGTGTATAAAGATCGCACTGCGTCACGACACGGATGCTTTTGGAAGTAGTGTGTCTTATCTGTGTTACGCTGATGTGGTGCGGCTTGTGTAGGCAATTTTATTGGTTGGTGTGAATTCATAATATAATACAAAACATAAGAAAGAATGTTGTTGTATTATATATACATATAACAATGATGGGTTTATATGAGCGTTAATTTTGTGAATAATAATTCAATTGCAATTCTGATTATTGATGCCAATCGAAATTAAGATATATATATAAATAACATGTATAACATTAAATTATATTTATTAAATAAAATAAAATTAGATTCTCGAAGAAGACAACGACAAAAACACGTCCTTCTGCTTCGAGCGTAAACGACCGACCTCGCAAGCACAGGCTTTTCACGTATATATTTAAATTGGTATTGAATAAAAACGAGATCATGGTCGGATATCCATGGTATAGCTACAAAGAGTTGCCCATGTTATAAGATACGCGATTTTTGTCCTTGATAAGTAATAATTAAATCAAGTAAACTAGAACCTCTTGTCGGATAAAATAGATCTAAATTTCTCAATACTTGATGTAAATTGTTGGACGGATCAATTAAGTTACAATTAAAATCACATTATGATGTATTTATCATACATTGTTGCTAAATCTAAAAGAATATTAAGTAGATCAGAAAATAATGTCATTTGCATTGACCGGTGGAGGTATATAAAATGTACCAATAAATAGTTTACCTGAACAACAATAAATTTCAGCTGTAGCCACCTCAACTCCTAGGAATAAAATTATAATCCCAAAATTACCATTCACCTCGTTAACAAGTCCGAGAGCAAACCAGAAAGAAAGTTTTTTTTTTATTTTATGTACATTATTACTGATGAGTATTATCATCTACGCCAATACATACATAAATATCAATGATACGGTACATCACAACAATAATAGTCGCACTAGATTAAAGTTTAGATTAAAAACAACAACAAAAATTGAACAAAGTTTCGTTATCGGATCAAACGTTCATCCTGGAAGATCTTTGCATTTTTTGTCGTTTCATGAAACATGAGTTTTGCATGGAAAATATGCCGCGATAAAACTTATACTGTTAAAATTTAGCCTGTAGTCTAACCCTTGAATGCCCGAATCATATAAAAGAAATCACAGTCAATCTGAATCGGTAGTTTTTGAGATATTTTCGGGCAAAGTTACATACATACATTCATACGTTACTTCTTCAGTACATAGTACATGCAAAGCACAAAATAATTTTCATCAACAGTAACCCAGAAGGTTTTATGTTTCAATTTGTGCGAATAATTAATGTTCACGTATGTATGTATATATGTATTTAATTAAAATTCGTTTTGTTGTTGCATATCAATACCACAGGTAGACAACAGTCTCAAACTCAATGAATAAATTATTGAAACAACCAACAAAAGCATTTTGCTGATTTGGTTGATAATTACGTTTACCTCAGCTATAATCTGATTAACTTTTCAATAAAAACAATTTATTACATTGTTTTGGTATATATAGTACAAACGTGTATCACTACATATCAATCTATCTAATTAGATTTTAATTGGTTATTCGTGACACTTGATTTACATGTTTACATCAAATGGATATAAATGAGCGGCATTTAATAATGGCATTTGTAGGATTGCCCACCTCGCATGAAGCAAATTTAGTTAATAACTTGAAATTTGGAATGCATAATGAGATAACGTTTCTATCTAAATTAATAATTCAAGATTTTTCCATCCCAGCCATTTTCAATTCTGTTTAATTATTATTCTCTCCTAACCCAAAAGTTTAGCCATGTAACAGCTTAGTGATTTAGTCGTAAAACCATCGCCCCCAAACAAATAATTACCCTAAATTACTGGTACGTTTATCTTGATATGGATAAAACATTAGCCTAATGGGATTGAAAAAGTAATTAATTTCTATCACAGTTGTGCCTTCTCTAATCGAAATGTGATTCAATATTTTGATTAGATATACTCTTATCTGTTGTATGACTTAATGCGTTATATTACATACACCGCAAACACAATAATGCGCTTGGAGAACACCCACCTACATTTCCCCATTAATAATCGAGTAATCAGGGAATAATGAGTATACATTATTTATGTAAACATGCTCTTACGTACCAAAACAACCAAAACACGTGTAGTCTCGTATTTATGTTATTTTCTTAAATCCAGAAATGTAGACAATAAATTGAAATAATTTTATTAATGTTATAAAGCGAACGTATAATTAATTAGCTACTACACCATAAAGAAATAATGTTTCACAGCAACAAGAAATTTATAAATATGTAATTAATTTGCAGGTTTTCTCATTTCCCTTTTTTTGACGTGCATTCGAGATTGTTTTGCGATCGTAGAAGTTTAATTTATCATTTCGCGTTTTTATTTTCGTTCCAAATATAATTAATCTATTATGTTTGCAACCAAAATAAAAATACGTTTGAGATTGTAAAATAGGTCATTGACTTATTTAATGGATCACAACATAACCATAATTATCAAATTATGTCACACTTACATAATAACCTAGCAAATAAACAGAACTATAAATTCTACCTCTAAGCTAATCAATCATTCTTCTTTCAAGTTACATATTACATTCCCAAAAGGAACGGTTGTGGTAAACACAATATAGTTTTAAAATGACATATAAAACTCTATATACATATGTAGGTACAATTGCTGCTTAAAAACACCCAGCTAATCAAATAAACTGTTTATTTTAATAATTTTGGTTTGATAATTTTAAACACGTTCAGATTGTCGATTCAAGCCAAATCGTCGTCAGTGACCATTTAAGAATGAATAGTTACAGTAACCCGAGATTGCGGTTTAGGCAGGAAGAGTTAATTATGTCTTCTGCCAATATTAGATCGGACGACATACAGTTCAATCATATAATAAAACACCTGAACAAGACGCATAGTCGAGTCTTATTTCGGAAATTATTTTGAACCCGCCGGTAATGAATAAGTACAAAACTCTTAAAGATTCACTCATCAAGCGCTCAGAGGAATCTGAGATGAGGAGAATACAAGCAGTACTTCACGCGGTAGAGATGGGAAATCAATCATCCTTTAGGTTCCACCGACAATCCACATGGCAGATTAGCAGGTGACTCAAGTGCACTGTCATCAGGCTTTACAAATAAATTGTGGCTCTCAAGGATTTGGGGAATGAGTAATCCCTTTGCATAACCCATTTCTCCAACCGTCGACTCAAATAAATCAAGTTACGAAGACAGAGCCATGTAATTTTTCAAGCACAAGTGGAAATTCCGATTTACGTGAATTATTCAAGTCAATCAACGAATTGAATATTCGTTTTAAGAGATTTGAGAATCGCACAAATCAGCAGTTTAATAACCAAAGATCTATAGATCTAGCAACAGAAGTTCCTCGAGATCAAGATCTAGATCTCGGTCGGTTGATTATCCAATGTGCTGGTACCATTTTCAATTTGGTATTAAGGCACGAAAATGTGGAAAACCTAATTGTACTTTCAAAGATGATGAAAGTAAAAAAACTAGAATCTTCCAACATCGGTACGGCAGATGCTGCAGTAACCGCAATTCGCCGTTCATTTCGGTCATACCTGTGTCATCATTCAAAAACATTATTGAAGACCATCACCTTCAGTTAACAGCTGCTAATGGATCTTCAATTAAAACGTACGGATAAAGGCTTCTAACATTGAATGTGGGACTTCGTCGAGAATTTCGACACCCGCTCATTGTGGCAGCAGATTTCTTGGTAAAATTTTGTTTAATGGTCGATTTGAACAACCAACGTTTGGCCGATCCCACAACAACCATGATTACTACGCAGAACAGTATTTTCCATTAGCTCGCCATCGTCTCGGATTTTTAACATCAAAGTTTTATATGGTACATTACTAAAGGAAATTTGCACATGCAACATTTGAGTCTTTGCAAACAATCATCAAAAAGGAACAAAATGACTGGAGGCCGTGCGGCGATTATATGCGATTAAACGCCGTCACGATTCCTTTTAGGTATCCACTACCACACATCCATGATTTTTCAAGGCATTTGCATGGATGCACAATTTTTTCAAAGATTGATCTTTGTCGTGTTAACCATCAAATTCCAGTAGCACAAGAGGATCAATATAAAACTGCAATAACTACCTCGTTTGGGATGTTTGATTTCTGTCGCATGATTTTTGGTCTGAGAAACGCAGATCAAACATTTCAACGATTCATTGACGAAGTTACAAACGATTTACATTTTCTTTTCGCTTACGTCGACGATATATTAATTGCAAGTAAAACACCAGAGGATCATAGCGAATATTTACGAATAGTATTCAAACGGTTATAAGATTACGGTATCAACATTCGTTTGTATAAATGTGAGTTCGACGTTCCAAAGCTGAATTTCTTAGGTCACGAGATAACTAATGATGGAATTCAACCATCAAGTGACAGAATTAAAGCAATTATAGACTTTCTATACCCCACCACAGTCCGTCATATTCAACGTGTTGTCGGTATGGTCAATTATTATCATAGATTCTTACCGAATTTGGCAAAACAATTATCGCCAATCTATGCATACATGAATCTTTTGATCCAGCAAAGAAAAAGAGTTATATTTTATTGGCTTTCAGAGTGCCAAAAGGCTCTTGGGATGATAAAAAACTCTATTGTTAACTGTACGTTACTTGCACACCCATTGGACACAATACAACATATTGCAGTAGGACATACGATTCGAATATGGCGTGTGGAGGTGTATTTGGGGCCCTAACTTTCTTCGATTAGACGTTCAACAATGGCCGCCATTCGCAATTTCACCTGAACCATTCGACGAAGTTCCCGAGAAACGTGCAATCAAATTCGCACTAATTGCAAACTCAGCGAATCAAAAATCAGAGGTGGCGTGTTGATTTAACAAGCTCAATGCATTTTCCGTTAACTTTCATGGCATGCAACGAGCATTTTGCTTATGCCCTTCGATTTGTTCGAAATTTCCGAGCATCAATTTTAAATCACGAGCAATTATATGCAAACATATCGCCACCTACGTTAGCCAATGAGACAGAGGCTGAAAATATATTTATCCGGTCAATCCAAAAGGCCGTATTTTCTGATGATTATGCGCTTCTACAAAAAAAAACATGCTGTGACCAGTAACAGTATTTTAAAGAATCTCGCACTATTTCTATAGACGAGAACGGGCTGATTAGGACAAATCACTTATGCGAGAATGAATAACAAATTCTCATAAGTACAATTTATAAGCACCAAACTGTATTGTTGAAGCAGAATGAGAAACTCTCTGCAACAACGGTGATTAAACATAAAATTATTACAAACGACGAAACTCCCGTTTATACCAAAATGTATAGGTACCCACATCATTTTAAAAGTGACGTGGAGGAACACTTACAAGAAACATTGAATAGTGGAATCATTAAAAACTCCCTATTCATCACCAATTTGGGTGGTACCAAACAAACCTGATGCTTCAGGTCTCCGCAAGATCAGAGTGGTGATCGATTACCGGAAATTGAATGATAAAACCGTAAATGATAAATTTCCAATACCTCCAATTGAAGAAATCTTGGATAGTTTAGGCAAGCCTATTTACTTTACCACATTAGACTTGAAATCAGGGTTTCACCAGATCCCAATGGATCAAAGCTCCCAACAGAAAACTGCATTTTCGACTGAAAAAGGTCCTTTCGAATTTACTCGAATGCCGTTCGGACTCAAAACCGGTCCAGCTATATTTCAGTGAGCAACGAATAATGTCCTGCACGGCTTGATCGGTACAATTTGTTACGTATACCTCGATAACATTATTATAATAGGTTATAATTTGGAGAACATATAGCAAACCTTTGTGAGGTACTTAAACGGTTATCACACTTCAATTTAAAAATTCAATTAGATAAATGCGAATTTCTAAAGAAGGAAACAGAATTTCTTGGGCATATTATTACTCAAGATGGAGTAAGACCAAACCCGGATAAGATCGAAAAAATACTTGAATGACGATTACCAACCACCCAAAAACAAATTAAGCAATTTCTTGAGCTATCAGGCTATTATCGTCGCTTCATTCAGAATTTTTCTCAGATAACTAAACCTATGACAAAATCCCTAAAGAAAGGCATAGTTATTAATGTCAAGGACCCAGACTACGTTAAAGTATTTGAAACTATAAAAAAGATTATCTCCACGGATCAAATACTTGCCTATCCTGACTTCTCAAAACCCTTCATCTTAACCACAGATGCATCCGAATTTGCACTAGGTGCTGTCCTTTCCCAAATGCACGATAAGGTTGAAAGACCAATCGCCTTTGAATCCAGAACGCTATGTGTAAATGTATGTGACAAATGAAAGAGACGCATTTGCGATAATTTGGGCTGTTAAAAAATATCAGCCATACCTTTACGGTAGAAAATTCACCCTTCTCACAGACCATAAACCGCTTACCTTCATCAAAACATCGGAACAAAATTCTAAAATTTTACGTTGGCATCTAGAACTCGAAAACTTTGATTATGACGTTGTTTATAAACAAGGTAAAACTAATGTGGTTGCAGTTGCTCTCAGCAGAATGCCAAATAATGAATTTAAAGAAATATATTCACACGAAGCAAATGAATCAGAAAACGATTCAAATTTAAGACAAACTCCAAGCGATTCAGAAACAATCCACTACGCTGATACTTCCAACGATTATTATTTACACTTCGTGGACCGCCCAATAAATTACTATAAAAATCAAATAATTTTCAAAGTAACTAAGCTCGATACTATCATAACCGAAGAAGTATTCTCCAATTTCAATCGAACCACCATCGTAAATGAATCCTTTGAGAAAGACGAAATTACTAATTATATTAAACGTTTTCACAATGGTAAAGAAACAACAATTTTGGCACCAGAAAACCTTTTTCAGAAGATTCAGGAAGCGTTCAGAGAGAATTTCTCTCAGAAAGGCCATCTTGTCCTAGTAACAAAAATAGTATAAGTCGTCACCAGCGAAGCGCGACAAGACGCAATAGTTATTAGAGAACACGACAGAGCCCATAGGGGCATTAATGAAGTAGAAGGTCAAATTAAACGTTCATACTTTTTCCGCAATATCAGAAAAAAAGTTGAAAGTTATTCAAATTCCTGCACCACTTGCAATACTCACAAATATTACAAGAAACCATATAACATCAAAGTTCCAAGGCCTAACACTAATAAGCCATTAAAGAGGGTGCACATCGATATATTTAGTATCGACAAAACAAACTTCTTGTCAATAATTGACTCCTTTTCGAACACCTTCAAATGGTATGACTCGAATCAAAAAACTTAATAGTCGTTAAGAATGCAATAACAAAATATTTCACCTCCTTCGGAATACCTAACTACTTAGTTTCGGACCACAACTTTCAAATCAATTCAATTTCAAGAATTTCTGAGTAAACTAAACATCAGGATAGAATATGCATCTTCATCCGAGTCGAATGGGCAAGTTGAAAGAACCCACAGTACCATAATTGAAATATTTAACCTAAACAAAAATAAATTCCCAGATACTCCCACCCCAGAAATTATAGAATTATCAGTAGCTCTAACCCCAACCGGCTTTACTCCAAACGAAGTCATTTTTAACCAAAACAATTCAACAAACCCAAAAGAAATTGAAGAAAAAGCAAATATGATATTTATAAATATTAACAAAAATTTGACTAAAGAAGAACCCCTTGATTTAAAACAAAATCAATTAGTATTTGTGAAACCCAATATAAGAACGAAAACACAACCCGACAATCACAACTAATGCAAAAGAAATAACAACTAAAACATTCAAGATAAATAAAGATATAAAGAGGAATAAAAATAAAATTAAAAGATTAAAAAAATAATAATTATATGTTTTTGAATGATTGTAAAATTCAAACAGGGTCTATTAAAATCGTACATCCAATAAATCTAACTAGTTTAGAATATACAATAGAATTAGTTACTAAAAATGTAGTAGGTAAAATAGATAAAAACATGATAGAACTTTACACTATAGTTAGAGAGAAATGTAAAAAACTTTATAACAATTTATATCAAATAAAACCACCGAACCTAAACCTCAGACATAAAAGATGGGACACACTTGGATCCGCTTGGAAATGGCTAGCGGGAAATCCAGATGCTGAAGACTTACGAGTAATCAATACAACGATGAATGCACTTATATACGGAAATAATCAGCAATACCAGATAAATGAGCAGATCAATAAAAGAATCCAACTTTTAACAAATACAATAAACGAAATCATAACTAGCACAGCGTCGGTAAACAGAATTGCTTTGAACGAACTAGAAACAATGACATCGATTATGCACATAGACACTATCAACACAATTCTGGAAGATATCCAAGAATTGTAAGGACAAAAGTAGCACTATCAAGCAACAAAATATTATCATTGAAAGAAATCATGTCAATGAGGAACATACTTGTGGACCAAGGGATAAATATAACGTTACCAGACGAAACACTGAAATTTATCACTCCTTTCATGAAGAAACACTCCTGTACATACTTGAAGTACCGAAATTGAATATCAATAACAACAAGGATAATTCCACTAATCGTTAACAACAGCATTATAGAAGATTACCCGCAATACCTTATTATGAACAACCAAAGGGTATTCACGACAACAGAGCACACAAACTATGTACAAAAGCACTCAGAAATAAAAGAATTTAGAGACAACTGTATAAAACCATTAATCTTCGGACGTCAGGGCAAATGTAACGTAACATCTGAAACAGATACGGCAATACAACTAATTTCGGAAAATAAAATACTGATCAACAACAGGAGAGAAGTTGAACTATCCACAGACTGCGGGCCTGACAATAGAAATATAACAGGACATTTTTTAATAACAATTTATAACTGTTCAGTTATAATTAACAACAAAAAATTTCAATCCTACGAATTGGAAGTTGTAGACGAAATAATACAAGAAACTCTTCGCAACATTCAAATGGTTCGACAGTTAAAGAGTGAAAACATAACTGCGATTAACCATGAAACAATAATGAACAGGAAACAACTGCAGCAAGTCTCCCTAAAGCAATACAAACACTAAAATTGAATTTGGGCTCTGTCAGGGGGATTGTCACTTTCAACAATATGTGCAATTATACTAGTTTCGTGCGCGTGCGCTAGTAAATTCTGTAAGTTAAAAATAATACAATACTCTAGATCGTACCCGATAATGATCTGACGCCAACATCACATAATGAATTACTCAAACAAGTTACTGTAGCATCCAAATTCGAGGACGACCATTTTTCACCCCCGGGAGGAGTCATGGTCCCACATAATAAATCGATAGATAATATTCCCACACAAAAGGTGTAAACTGATCACATTCTAGACAACACAGTCGTTATCAGCACAGAGCCAAATAACTAAACCATCAAACATGCAATTCATCACAAAACACGAGTGAAAATGTTTGAAGAATAAATCATGGGGAAATGCAATCTTACAGAATACCAACGATCAACACATTCTTTTTTATTTTAGATACAAATATTATAAGTCAGTTCGATGTTAGTTTTTAAACCAAAACATGTAAAGAAATTTATTATAAAAAAAATAAAAGTAAAAAATAGTAGATTGTTCTACAAGTAAAGAAAAGTGATAGTTTTCCAGCGAGAGTAATTGTTTAATTCACGAGCGAGCGCTAGCGATCATGAAAACGGAAAAAGCAACAAATAATCACATAGGAAATTATACATCAAGGTCAAGGGGTTAAGCGGTCTGCAGTATACATACATCAGTAATGGATAAGTAAATATTGTATATTAATCTAAATTTTTAAAATTTGTATTTAAATTCAATTAGTTTTTCAAACTATTCTATCCTAATACTTTAGACAAAATCTTTTAGTATTCCTATGAAGAATTTTCAAATTTTATTTTAAATAATTTCAACTAGCTATATACATAAGCAGCAATAAAATAAAATAAAAAATTTCGGAGGTTTAAAATTTTCTTAAGCGTAAATATTTTTCCTTTAATTTAAATGTGTTTTTTTAACGTTAATTTTCAATACCGCTATAGCCTGAAAAATGTATAACGCATATCAAATATGTCAACAGATGAATCATCTGATAATAAATTATCCGAACCTTCTGTAAGTTTTATGAAAATAAATTAAATATTTTAAATTGAAAACAAGGGACTAAGCCAACCAAATAAAATCTAAAGCAAACTAACCCAACAGAAAAACTTTCCGAATTAATTCAAAATTTCCCCAGTTCTTCTATTAAACCCGAACCTATATCTCCTGAAAGCGAAATAAAGAATAACCAAACCCAATTAAGTTCCACATTACAACAATAAAAATCTCAAATACAACCACCAATTCCAGTTAATGAAATATCCATACAGAGTTGAAACGACAATATTTTGCAAACAGAACACGGTATAGATAATTATAGAAATCACAATGGTAACTCTTGTTTCCAGATTTGCTTTAAAATTAATTCTCAATTTTTCCAGTAATTCGCGCGATTTGCATAAATTGTGAACAAGATAGAACACGGTTGATCAAAATAAAATTACATGGTAAAGCATATAATTTAGTAAAGTATAAAACACTAGATACCTGGGACGAATTCAAAAAACTTATTGAGATCTGAAACTAGATAAGATAAGATCGAAACGAGAATGTAAAAAAATTCTCTACTCGATTGGAAATTTTACTTCACGACCTAAACGAAGCATGCATTAATTTCCAAGTCATTGGTGCAGCAGACACCATAAAAAGTCTGAATTCTAATATTGCGCTGAAAAGCTTTCAAGAGAGATTATATATTTATATCCGACTATTAAATTGATCGTTAAAGCATGTCGTTTCGAAAAAATTATTTGATGCAATTAATCGAGCTATAGAAGAAGAGCTCACAGTTAAACATATATTGAAATTCTCAATTGCTTAAAAACTCAGTCCTCAATTAAATCGTCCTTAACCCAATTCAACATATATATAATTCTAAAACAGTCAACCCCATTTTATCCCAACAAAGTGCCTACTGTAAAAAGTTTTTGGGCACCACATTCAAGATTGTTACTCAAAGAAACGTAGAGATGCATTAAACATAAATCACAATACTGAACAACATTCAGCAAACAGATCGGGAAATTGTCCGAGGATTTTCGAAGCCAGAAATAGGCACTTCTTCAAAAACTCGAGATCTCCACAGTGTCTCTCAAATCATTCCAATTAGAAAACAATGCACAGACTCTGAAATTTATAATTTATCTTGAACAAATATCGGTAATGTAGCGAATTTCTATAAATTAAACCAACAAATTAATTCACTTAACAAATATATAAACCTAAATATCGATATTTGTAAATATAAAAAACACAGGTACAGGAGCAGATACTTGTACATATCATAAAAAAATCGATTCTTTAGGAAGATACCTATTACTTGTGTAGGCGAAATTTTATAAAAGAAATGAAATGTCATTCCCAAAATAAACAAGATAAAAATTAGACAGACATAACACGCGAAATGAGTTTTCTTTTGTTTTTGTCCTTGTTATGTTATAAAGGTCAACTTATACGGGTTTTTACATTTTTTTTTGTTGAATGGTATAATGTTTTGACAGATAGTGTTTCTTGGTGGTGAAGAGTAGATGGTGGGGCTACTGGAAAAATCTGAAGAAGACAAAAAAAAAAACAATTTGAAACAGAAAAACCTTCTTTTTGGGTACGAGCTTCAGTGAGAGCGGACGTAGAAAAACTGACCGTTCGGCAGAAAAACTGACTGTTTGGCTGGACAGAGGTATTTTTTTAATTTTTTTTTTTCTTGAATATACAAGGAGCATCACGTTTTGGGGTGACGTTCAAGAAAACGAGGCTATATCAGGTCATTGTAACCCGAGTTTCTTTTTTGTGTGAAAATAAACTAAGTAGTAGTGCACGTGTTAACAAGAATCGAAAAAAGGGAAAAAATACCAAAACCACATAATTTTCTTTTTCGTTTATGTCGCAGGGTGTATGTTAAACCCGAGGTTTTTTTTAAAACTAATAGTGCACATGGAATATGGAAAGAAATCTAAAGGGGGAAAAAATTATAAGAAAACAAATATTTTTGGTCATTTGTCAGGGACTATAAAACGTCGGCGGAAACCGAATCCGAGCATAGTTGGCGTAGACGAAGATCTCATCCCTAGTAAATTTTCAGTGTCCTGGAAGTTAATCTACGAGAGTAATGGTTGATGGCATTTTTAACGAGCACTGCAGCATAGTGATTTAATATGTACCTAAAACTATATTTTATTGTCTTTGTATGTATATAAGTATATATCGGTCTTCTTAATTAATAATTCTTATTAATTCAAATTAACACCAACTACGGTTTGGTGGATTTTTGACGTGAATACGTCTTTATTTTCATATGGGGGGGGGGGGGGGGGTAATTAAAAAAACTGATGATAACAAAATAATGGGTATACGATTTTATGCTGCAGCCAAATATCTATCATCTACATCCAAAATTTAATTACACCACTCGATAGATAAAGGATCAAAGAATTTGTTACGTTGAGTGAGGACTGTGACGCATCGCTTGCGGAGGCGGGGGAAGCACCGCCATTTTTTGTAATACTCGTCCGTAAGAAACGACAGAAAATTTAAAAAAATGTTCTGCAAAATAACCAATTATTATGGAACTTGGCTATTTCTTAACCGATTTTAATGAAATATGGTATGCGTGATGGAAATAGGATTCTAAAATGATTTTTGGATGAAGTTCTGGAAAATGGCCAACTAGGAAGGAACTAGCCATTTCTTATCCGATTTTGATGAAATTCAGCATGTAGGTACAATGGAAATGGATTCTAAAATGATTTTTGGGTGAAGTTCTGGAATATGGCCAACTAGGAAGGAACTTGGATATCTCCTGAACCTATTTTAGTGAAATTTGGTATGCGGAATGGAAATGTGAGTCCTAAAATTATTTTTAGATAAAGTTCTGGTATTTGGCCAATTAGGACGGAACTTGGGCATTTCTTATCCGATGTTGATGAAATTTAGCATGTACGATGGAAATGGATTCTAAAATGATTTTTGGATGAAGTTCTCGAATATGGCCAATTAGGAAGGAACTTAGTCAATACTTTTCTGATTTTGATGAAAAATAACACGTACTATGGAAATGTGATTTTAAAAATATTTTTGGATAAAGTTCTGTAATATGGCCAACTAGGATAAAACTTGGATATTCCTGAAAAGATTTTAGTGAGATTTGGTATGCGTGATGAAAATGTGATGCTAAAATTTATTTCAGAAAAGGTTCTGTAATATTGCCAACTAGGAAGGAACTTGGCCATTTCTGTACGATTTTGATGAAATTTAGCATGTATGAAAATGGAGTTTTAAAATGATTTTTAGATAAAGTTGTGCAATATGGCGGCGTATTATGAAAGAACTTGCCATTCTGACGTGAATATGTCTTTAAATTTCCTTTCGTAGTGGGAGGCAATTCAGAAAACTGATGATAACAAAATCGGGGGATATAGTTTGATGCTGCAGCTACATATCTATCATCTACATAGAAATCTGAAGGACTTCTTAGTGTTCAAAAAATGATTATGGCATATACATAATACGCTCAAAGAAAATTGTACTCGTAACGTACACGTATTCACGTCAAATACACGGCTGTATTTACGACACAGCCACACCCCCATTTTTTTTTTTATTTGCAGGTGAACGTAAGGGTAACGGTGTGCTCCTCGTTTCGTCTTCTACGAGTCATCCAATTTATAACGCGGTTTGGTGTTCCGGTGAAAAAATGATTAATAACCTCATAAAAAAGACAAACAATTAGCAAAATTACGTTCTATTTTGCAAGAAATATGTATTTATTAATAAAATTTACTTAATTATAATGTTTTGAAGAAAAAATTGAATATGATCGTTTAGAGTTTTTGATTTTCAGGAGGTGAACGAAATTACATGCAAGCCATGGTGTAGGTGTGTAAAGGGGTGAGTGCAGGCAGCAATCTCGACCCAGTGTTGGTTCTCGGCAAAATAAAGACCCACCCCAGACTGAGCATTAGCCAGTAAAAAGCTGGCGCCGGCAACCACCTGGGTAAATTCTGTTGATGATGGTCCAACCACCAACCATGGAGTGGAGAGTCGGGTTGGTCGATCGTTACGATACCATAATATTTACAGACGCAAAATATAAAAAATATAAAGGGCTGAAACCTCACGAGGTGATCAGAACATCGGTTTTTGGTGTTTTAAATGGGGATAGCATTCACCTCTCACCTGTGCCATAAAGTTGGTATGATAGTTTCGACAGTACTGATTTCTATTTTAACCAACATATATTTACTTTTACAACAACAGCCAAACAGGTCAAACGCTTCAGTAACAGGAAGAAAAGTCGTATTCTAGAACTTTGTACCGAAAGTAATATACAAAATTATACTGGTATTTCTAACCCTATACTGATAAAATAATTTAGAATCTCATTTCCAACACACATGTCAAATTTCGTCATAATCGGTTGAGAAATAGGCAATTTCCATCATATAAACAATTTGTTAACTACTCACTATATTCTAAAGCATCTCCAACTCAACTCCAACTCGACTTCAACTCAACCCGCAAATTGACCCCTAACTTACCTTCAAATCAATTCCAAATTCAATGTCCAATTCAATAATCAAACGAGCATATATAAAAAAATCGTAAATATTTATAAAACCAGGTATTTTGGGTCAATTCGTATGGCAGGTACCCCACCCTCAGCCTTGACCATAGAAACAGATTGGCGAACAAAAATTTCAAGTCGGACAAGCCGTTCTCGAGATACCATGGATCTAAGCAGACGGACGAACATTTTTTTTTTTTGCTTTTTCCGACTCAGGGAATTCAAAACGGCGAGAAAAGTGGCTTTGTATACCAACCAAATTTTTCGTCACTTTTGACAGGATTTCAATATTTGGGTCTTTTTAGACTGAAGTAACTAAAAGGGATTTCCAATGAAATAATAGAAACTTTTGCAGAGTGTAATGGTCTTATACAATTTTCCAATGGTAAAGATTTAGCATTACACTGTAAATAGTAGAAGATTTGTTTCCTATAAGTGCTTTTGTGATAATAGGACAAAATTTCTTAAGCGTGTTAATGACATCAACTTTCAAAATCTAATTGTGGAAATACCTATTGATTCAGACATTTTATCATTAAAACTTCATTCTGACATCAACTCGAAAGTTTAAAACCTATAGAGTTATCTGGCATAAAATAAAAACATTACCCGAGTTAAGTCCAATAAGTGTACGTCCTTTTTCGTAAACCACATTCCACTAAAAGTAAAATTCAAAGACAAGTTAATAATATGCTCGGAGATGCTATAGTTCAAGTCAGCATGAGTCCATGGAATTTTCCATTGTTGTTACTTCCAAAAAGGTGTCCAAATGATGAAAAGAAATGGAGAGTGGTAGTATAATACCGTAAATTAAATCAAATTACTATACAGATGATAGATTTCCACTTCCTAACATTACGAATATCCTTTATAAATTAGGAATGGCACAATATTTCTCAAACTTTTGACCTTCAAAGCGGTTATCAGCAAATTAAACTTGAGCCTCACGATCGTCCTAAAACTGAATTTAATACCGATCTTATAAATTTCCCAATTCTACAAATGCCTAATTTCACCAAACCCTTTAAGTTTATATGCGACACTAGCGATCACGCTTTTGGAGCAATATTGTCACAAGACCTAGAGGATTTGACCTTACAATTGCTTAAGCTAGTCGGGTACTTAACAATGCGGAATTTAATTATTCACCCACAGACAAAGAATTAACATAAATTTTGTGTTGTGACCGATCATCGAGGTCTTTGTGGCTATATACAAATTGGAATCACCAAAATCTCGTTAGATACGCTGGCAAATTTATCTTGGCGATTATGATTTTAAAAGCATTCTCTAATATAGAACTTCAAAAGGTAAATTCAAATTTATAAATAATCGATAACGATACAAAAACTTCCAATCCTAAAATTGAAGGAACTGAACTAGAACTGAGTATGGAATCTCATACTACTCCTCATGAAACTTTAAATGATAAACCATTATTTGAATTTAATATCGATAATAATAGTGATAATAGAAAAGATATAATAATTAATAGATGAGTATGAAATTCAACCAGTTAATACATGATTTCCATATTTCATCCCTTGGCGGACACCAAGCATATACCGGACTTTGCAAAGAATGCAGCAATAAAATAGTTTCCCAAATATCTACTTCACCATTAAACAATTTATTTCAAAATGTAAACTCTGTCAAATAAATAAACATTCCACAAGACACTTGGAGAATATCTTCGAAATTTTTGTGAAAGTGACTCTTTAAATTGGGACATGTGGCTACCGTACTTGATGTTATGTTACAATACAACACCTCATATAGTTCTTTGGATTATATGCCATACGAGTTAGTGTTTAGCTTCGCACCAAATATTCCCACTTCTATTTGAAAAGAACTTGAACCAATTTATACAATAGGCGACTACTATTACGATCTCAAGCACAGGTTACAAAATTCCTTGACCATAGCAAAAAATAATAATTTGTTGAAAACAAAAGAAAACACCAAACCCTATTATGATAAATCCATAAATCCTCAACAATTCCGAACGGGTGATCTAGTATTACTTCAAAACGAAAAAGGGACAAAACTAGACCCAGAAACCAAACCAAATTAGTATCATTAATCTGCTCGGACCACAACACCGCACAAATTTTCAAATGTATCAGTAAAGGGGTGTAAATGTATTTTACATCTTGTAAATGTAGTCCCACTAAATGAACTCACTGAGAAATTTACAAGATTCTCTCGCCTTGATTGATGATATTATCTTACATTGGCGAAAATAATTTACCAACAATATTTTCAACAATTTGTACAAAACTGTATTATTAAGATTTGAATGTCTACAACGCACAATAGTCCGTGTTCATCAAATATTAATTAATCATCTCTCAAAAGCAGTATGTATATGTACAAAGAAGATTCAGAGAAAACAGATTTGTTGAAATTTTACCTACTTGTTGAAATCATAATTTCAACAATACAATAATTAATTATCTTGTTCAAACAAGCACTAATAAGATTATAAATAATTTTGACAAATTTATATAAAAATTTACGACTTACCCAACATTTTTAATACCCTCCTGGTACCTTGATTATTTTGTTGCCTACACGAATTCACATTACACCTTCGTTGCAATGTTCCACCGTTTTCACGTTTAATTAAACTTGATGACCTTAATTTAAGACCAATTAATATATACAGCACAGTAATTAATGTCATTGGTGCAATGAAAAATAAAAATGATGACAACTCAAATGAATGTTGTATAATTACATGTTTTACGAGGCACTGTTCAACACCCTCCGTTGTTAGCACACCAAATTGTAACGCTTGCGGTATTGCAAACGAAACCGATATTATCCAAACTAAAATTATTAAACGTACCGCACGCGATAATTTTGACATGGTGTGCGACAAAAACGGATGACATATTGCTACATAGCGTTCGACTGTAAACGCGGTTATTGTTAGCACTGTTGCATTAGCTGATGTTTCAGCGGTTAGGCCACGTAATATACAAAATAATTCACCAAAGATATACGGATATCGTGACCATATATAGTATACTTCTTGCGGTGCGCCCGATATTAACAATAAAAAATCCGAAATTGCTAAACTAAATAAGTAGTAATTAGTAGCGGTGTGCATTGATTTATTTTTTGATATGACAATACACGTCGATATATTACCAACAATGCCCGTTATTAAAATTAATAAATAAATTATTGTTATTGGTATCACAATGTATAAGGGATCCCTTTTAGGCCCAAGTATTTTAGCAATATCATCACTTCCTAATTCGTTGTCGTCGTTCATATTATTATTAAAATAGTTATTATTAATATTACTGCTATCACTTATCAAATAATCACTAAAATTGCGATATTTATACGTTTCCATAGTCGTTAAAATACCGTCAATAGTTTCATTAAACATTTTCAATTATATTTTCTTTGTCACTTTTCAATTTAAACTTTATAAAAAACGAAAAACTTAAAATCAAATAATATTTAAAAAAAAAAGAAATTTATTTATAAAATTCACATCTCGGTATTTCATCAGTTTTCTTTAATTTTGTTGTGCGTGCCGTAATGATTTATTTTATTCTGAAAAGAAAATAAGAAAAATAAAAACAACAAATTAGTAAAGAAGATGAATGTAATTTAACTTCCTCTCTCTCGCTATAACAGTATAAAATAAATAAAAATATAAAATTACGATGTGTTTGAAGGAACAGACCTAACAAACTCGTTCTACATGATTTATTGCAAAATAAATATTTGGTAAATTATTAATTATGCTTTTTTATAAAAAAAATTTCTCAAATCCTGTAACACCCGTTAATGGTTAAAGACCAAATTTTCGTGTCTATGTATCAAGTAATTAAATCGTGCGAAAATACGTATACTTTGTACGAGTACACAGAATAAACTGTGCAAAGATATATTAGCAAAATTATACAAAATAGTACTTTTAGTTTTAATCGTAGCAAGATCAACCAGATGTTTTGCGTTCTATAAATACAAGTGCTGACATGCAGTAGTCAAGTAGCGTTATTGGGCCCAATTATGGAACGATTAAATTCGTGTTATGCTATTTTATTTCCCCTCTTCCTATATGAATTTGTATTGAAAACACAAAAAATAACATAACATAACATAAAATTTCGGAAGGCAGAATCGGGCATATTACAATAGTACTGGGTTACTGTCTGAAATTCTGTCAAAAATGACGAAAAATTTGGTCGGTATAAAACCACTTTTCTCGACGTTTTGAAAGTCCCTGAGTCCGAAAAAGTATAAAAAAAAATGTCAGTCCATCTGTCTGGATGTCTGTACCCATGGTATCTCGAGAAAGACTAATCCAATTTAGAATATTTCTTGTCGTCAATCTGTTCCTATTGTGAAGGCAGGGAATTGAAAAGCTTTTGGAATCTGCACGTGAAGAAGATCGCTATTTGTTAATTCGATTGGAACGTATTCGAGTATTCGAAGTTCAGACTCTTTCGTTTGTTATTTAAATCAAATAAGCATCTTATACTTCGAATAGTCGAATACGTTTAAATCGAATTCACAATAGTGCTCTAGTTAATACAAATATTTATCAATTTTCTATATACAGATGCTGGTTTGAAGATTAGGTTGGGCGTTGAGATTGGGGTTGAGTTAAACGTTAAATTAGGCGTTAACTTGGCGGATAACATTGAAGTTGAGTTGGAGTTGGGTTGGGATATAGTGATTAAGCTGAGTTAGGCGTTGAGCTTGTGGTTGAGTTGGGTACCATTTGCGGGTTTAGTTGGGGTTCGATTAGGGTTTAGTGTACAGTTGAGCAATCTCTAGATATAAAAGTGGGTGTTTGTATGGATGTATGGATATGTGTACACTCAGAAAATATGCGGTGTGAATTTGTTTTTTATCCGCAAAATTATTTTATTTGTATCCAATAGGTTATTCTTTTATAAAATCACTCCTAGTCAACGGATAAATATTTAAAAGTATCCTAACGGATAACTTTTATTAAACAATTTATAAGTTTCACCACATTCGGTGTAAAATTATATTTTATCGTTTTGGATAAATAATTTCACACTTTCTTTTGAAAAAGGACACCGGTAGATTTGGGAAACACTCTATGTGGATTTAATAAAATACACCTTTCGGTGTTCTTTTCTAAACGTGAAATTTCATGTCTAATTTAGAGAGAATATTTAATTGTTTTGTGTTAAAAACATTCAGTTTCAGTTGAGATTTTGTGCAAGGCGCATCGGTTGATCAATAATACATAATATAAAATTTATTTTTTTCTAGTGGCTGTGTAAAAGATAAAGTGAATGGTGAGATGTACAAATGATATATACATATAAATACAAATATTGATGTCATCGAAATAAATAATTTAATTTGTAAAGACCCATTTAAATTTTGCTATCACGGAAAACATAATAATCCTTTTATAATTTCAAAAATTGAATTAGTATAAATTATTTGTTATTGGAAAAAAAAATTAATAAAATAAATGAAATGTTTACTATTGTTTTACTGCTGTTATACTTTTTTATAAACATGGTGCACCAGTTTTTATGTTTGTAATAACATCCAAAAGGACTATTTGCAAAAACTCAAATTATCCTAAAAGATTTGTATAGATTGTAACTCCACATTAAAAAACAGCAACACAATTTTGTTTTAATTCAATATTATAATTTTATTTGATGTAATTAATTTCACGTTAATGTTTTATACAATTAAATATTATTCAATCATAAATGACACTAAGATCAGCTGTTATACAAATTATGACAATATCGATAAATTAGATCGCTTCATTGATCGATAAATGGTATCAAATCTACCAAAACAATAATCGACTGTCATTTGGTTGGTTTTTTTTTGTTAATTCAGATTAGGTAAGTTGGCCTTGTTTCTTCAAAATAGGGACAGATAACGTTATATAACGTTTTCAAAATAACGTTATAATAACGCTATTTTGTTTATTTTTTTTAAATAACGTAACGAAATTATTTATGTTATGTTATAACGTAACATAACCGATAACTTTAAAACTTTCAAAGTAACCTAATAATATAACGCAACATAACGAAATAAAACAAAAAGAGACAATATAATATTTTTAAACTTCTTCTTTTGTTTTTGCAAATTTATTTTATATTACGCTAACGCTATATCTCTTTTAGTCTTTCTATATCTGTATCTCTTTCAGTCTTATTGTTTAGTGTTTAACTGACACTAATTAGTTTTAGACATCTCAACTCAAGCGAGCGCAAGAGCGAGAAAGATGCCTTATATCCCCGCTATTGATGTCTGTTAACAAGTCTTAAGTCAAAAAGTACTTATCCGATTTTCATGAAACAAAGACAGACTTATAGATCTTGATCAGATAAGAAAAAAATGGTATGGCTAAGATCTTTAGGTGGTCGGACTTCAAAGGGTTGGATGCGTAAAGATTTCCTTTGTAATACATTCACATAAAAAACAAAAACAATAAAATTACATAATAGAATACATACTATGTTGAAATTTTTTTTTTGCCTTTGAACGAATGAATGAAAATGTTTTTGTTACATACATGCAAGTCCAATTATTACGTAATATAACAGTTTTGTTTATATTTCTTTATTGTAGGATTGGTGCCTAACGGATATGTAGATATTATATAGACGGCATTGTTGAGATGCCGGTAATGCGATTACATCCTGTAATGGGTTTCCTACTTTTTTCTTTTCATTTCTTAAAGTTTATATAAATCGAGAGGTTAGGTGTTCAAAATAAGTAAACTAAAATCGTTACAGCATATAAATAATTTGAATATAGTGCATATCTGTATAAATTGTTTGTTGAAATACAAAGGTAACAAAAGTTTCGTTATATTTTTTTAAAGCGAAATTCAATCTTGTATTGTAAAATATTTTCCACGTTAATTTTTGTATCGTTTCAATTCCTTTATTATATTCATATTCTTGATCTACTCCAAAACATTTTGTTGGAGTGAAAGATCATATATGTATGTATAAAAAATGTTTCGCTAATATCTAAAGTTTTGGTTATTCTTATTAGCTTATTACCCTCGAAAATATTTATCGCATTATTTAGCTTCGCTCTAAAAATTCTAAATTTGTAGTTTATTTTTTATACTTTAATATAGTTCATGGATCATGCCGCGACCGCAAACGAACATTTGCCGGAACTATTTTAAATATTCAACTGCTGATAATAATAATAAATGCAAGTTATGCAATCGGGAAATTAAAGGCAATCATGCTGGAAATTTATTAAAACACATTCAAATTTATCACAAAGATGAATATCAAGAAACCATGACGAGTATGGGTAAGAGTAACCAGTCAAAAACTATTTCAAAAAGTCTATCAAATTCTTCGCTACGAAGTTTTGTCGTGACCGAGAAACGTTGCATTCCAAATGTTAATTTAAGTAAAAGCAAAATTAAAAATGCATGTTTGGAGCTAATAACTAGAAATGGAAGACCTTTTTCGATTATCAATGATTCAGGATTTCGAAAAATTCTAAATCCCATTATCGATGCAACAAACACAAACTGTAAAGACAAATTTTCAATAACGACTACCAATATTAAGCTACACATGGAAGAAGTTGCCAGAGTTTTACATCAAAAAATAAAAAATGAATTAAACAAACGGCTTGTCTCAATCAAAATAGACTCTGCGACGCGACTTAAGCGTAGTGTATTGGGTATTAATGTACAGTTTGTTGAAGAAGGAAAAATTATTATTAGGACACTGGCTATGTTACAACTTAAAGAAAAGCATACAAGCGATTATATAGCCAGCGAAATTCAAAATGTACTGAAAAAATATGGAATGGAGCTACGAAATATATATACGGTCACCAGCGATAATGCGGCTAACATGGTAAAGGCAATAAAAACTTTAGATGAAAAATTAGGAATTGAAAATTTAAGTAACGTCGAAGCAGATGTCGAGGTTCATAGTGATGATACTGGTGGTGGTTCATTAAGCAGCGAAAATTCAGAAGACGAGGAAAGTGAAATGTCGATAGACGTCGAGGATGAAATCTTAGACGATACGGTAAACTCTCTAATCAACTTACACCCAAGCAATTATAAGATTTTTACTGTTCGTTGTGCTTCGCATACGCTACAACTAGCAATCACAGATAGCTTGAAGGGGGAAGATAAACCACTGTGTTATATTCGTGCATTTGTAAAAAAGTTGCGCACTCCGTCGGGGATACTACTAGTAAAACAACAACAAAAATTATTAGTTATCCCATTGGATTGTGTTACCCGTTGGTCATCCACATTTCGCATGCTTGACATAATTTTAAAAAATCAGACCGAATAAAATAATATATCATAGCAATGAACTTCGGTGTTAAAATACAGCCTAATAATTGGGCAAAAGCGGAAGAAATCAGAGATGCTTTAATCCCAGCCGCACGTACTACAATTTTATTTCAGGCTGAACAGCTCGTGCTTACAGACGTCTACAAAGAGTGGATTAAGTGTAAGCTTGCAACAGCTAAGTTTAGCAGCGAGTTTGCTAAAATCCTCTTGAGAAATTTAAATTCGAGAGAGCGAAATATTCTTAATAATATAATTATGAAATCGGTAATTTTCTTAGATCCACGTTTCCAGGCCGTATTGACAACCACAGACAGAACAGAGGCCAAAGCACATTTAAAGGAAATATGCACCAACTTTCAAGCGATAACAGGACAAGAGAGAGATTTTGATATTAAGGAGCTTTCGCAAAACACACCAAATTTAAACAGCTCGACAAGTTCCGATGAGGAACTTGAAACCCATTTGAGGGAAATTTCGGCATACCTACCTCCTGCGATTGAGCGACAAAAAATAAACATTATGTCCGTACTCGAGGCTTTCGATAATGTACCGGCTCTTTCTCGAAAATCATCCATATTAGATTATTGGAAATCTAAAAAATTATTGTATCCTGAACTGTTTGAAATAGCACAAATTGTTTTCGGGATTCCAGCAACACAGGTCTTAGTGGAACGATGTTTCAGTTCCTTGAAATTTATTTTGAGTTCTCATAGAGAAAAACTGTTAGCCGAAAATTTAGAAAATATATTGTTAATTCGGTTAAATCAAGATTTTACAAATTTGCTTTAAGCGCCTACTACTCAAAAGTTTTGAAAAGCTGCATGGAAAGTAGCGAATAGATTCAGTAGTACTTTTTATATTTTAATTAAAACTAAAGCGTGTAATTAATAATTATTATTTACACTGTAATGAAATAAAATTATCGATTTTCGAATTAAAATTTTGTAAAATCATGTTTTATAAAATAAATTAAATTTAATAAATCTTATTAAATTATCAAAAAAGCTTACCAAATATTTCTATTTCAATTACAAATGTTTACCTGTTACCAAACTCTACTTTTTAATGCTATTGTAACATTATAATAAGGATATTTAAGGTTATTGTAGCGTTATTATAACGTTATAATAACGCTATTATAACGTTATAATAACGCTATTATAACGTTACCATAACTTTATAATTTCGTTAATAACGTTATATAACATAACAATAATATTTTTTAGTAAAGTTATAACGTTATAACGATATAAATTGGTTTTGGGATAACTTTTGAAATAACGTAACGAAATCGTAGAGTTATTCAACCTCTGCTTCAAAATAATTATAAGGTTTTGTTATTCCAGACAGATTTCTTCGGAACCATAAAAATATCCGAAAGGATTGCGTAAAAATATCCAAAAGGATATTTTTCGGAAACAAAAATATTCAAATGGGTTATTTCAGAAACCTAAAATTGGTGTTAATATGTAACTTAAACTGGTGTTAGTATGTGGTGACACCGGAAAGATTTATCATTTGTACGATTCAGTGTCAATTAAGTTATCCAAAAATGTCTTTTGTATCATCAAAACTAGAAGATCCGATCGAATGCAATTTTCGAATATCCGATCGGTGAGATACTATGTAACACCAATTCGGTGTTACGGTAACCACTTTTTTTTTTTCTGTGTGTATGATATTTAAACAAATTCACACGCCTTGACCGATTTGAACCAAACTTTACACAAATAACGTTTAAGACTTAAGAAAGATCACTGTTAATAACTCGTATCTCCATCCGCTTCTTGAGTTACTACAGAGGAATTTCTAAAACTTCACCAATTGAGTCGATTTTTGGATATTGATAATGTATCATAACTCTTTTAACGGTGAAGTTGATGATGATGGTGATGGTAATAGTGACGGTGATATTGATGGTGATGTTTGTGATACCTATGGTATGATAGTTTGATGGTACGATGATATGAAGGTATGATGGTATAATATTTTGTTGGTACAATAGCATGATGGTAGGATGGTGTTCGGACATCGGGTAACACCGAATATACCAGATGGTTTATTATATATGATGGTTAGAGGACTGAGTTATGTGCGTCTAGTATGCGTTTGAGTTGGGTTCCATTTACGGGTCGAGTTGAGATTGAGCGCTTCATTGAGGAGTCAGTGCTTAAGTTGGGAATTTATTTCTGTTACGCGTTGAGTTGGTAGTTAGCTTGAGTTGTTTTGAGTTGAGTTCATGTACGAATGTTGCTTTTCGAGTCTCGTTGGCTTGAAGATTGAGTTGGACGTTGAGTTTTGAACCGTGTAGATTTGAAGATTGAGTTGGGTATTAAGTTGAGGCTTGCGCTGAGGGTTGAGTTGTCTAATAGAACGTTGGAGTTGAAGTTCAGTTAGGGATTCATTTTACAGTTGAGTCGGTGGTTGTGGTGGAGATTAGAATAAGCTGAGTTCATATATGTATGTAGTTTTCGAACCGTGAGTTAAAGGTTGAGCTGGGATTGAGGGTTGGTTGAGTTTAGGGTTGAGTTGAGTTGAGGTCGAATTAGGGTTGAATAGGGTTTGAGTTGCAGTTCAGTTGGACTGGAGTGGGCGGTTTGGTAGGGATTAATTTGGAGTCGAGTTTAGGGTTTCGAGGGAGATTAGATTTAGTTGGTTTGAGTTAAGTTTATACACACATATATCTTTAAAATCGAGTTTACTTTGGGGTTTGGTTGGCCATTCCGTGTGGAGTTGAGACGAGGGTTGAGATTTTGTTCGAGGTAAGCTAAGTTGTAGGTGGGATAGCTTGCGTTCGGGTTAAATGAATTGCACAGTTGGAGAATTACTTAAGGTTGATTGGGGTTAGGTTAAGGGTTGATTTGTGGTTAATTTGGTGATTGCGTTGCAATTAAGTTTGAGGATGAGTTATAAATTGAGTTGTAGGTTGAGCTGGAGATTGAGTTAAGAGGTTCGGAATTGATTTGGTCGCTGAATTAACTTTCAGGACCGAAGTTCTGATCATCTTATCAGGTCTTAGTCCTTTATTCAGAACATGAACATTGCCTAAACTCGCTCCGCTTCGGTAATTTTTAATTTATATTGAAAATAGAATCCGGCGGGAATCTCCATAAATCAATTTTTTATTTATTTACGCACAAAATTATCATTAAGCGTATAAAATAAGTGCCTGATGTTTTTATTTAACTGAATTCCCTTTGGTACCAAAAATTAATGTTCCGACCGAATTTGGGTTTCGGGAAGTATAGGGAATCTCTGGACCAGAGTGGGTTCAGGTTCGGATTCGGCTCGAGACTCTTGTTATTTTAATTATTATTTTGTTTGCACCAAAACCACTTTTAGCGTCGTTTTAAAGGTCTCTGAGTCCGAAAAAGCAAAAGAAGTTCGTATATCGGTCTGGATATATTTACCTACACATATCGTTGTCTACGACGATTTGTCCGATTTATCTTTTCTTTTTCTCCAATCTGTTTCTCTGGTCAAGGCGAAAAACTGCAAAACTTTTGAAACCTCTACGTCAAGAAGGTGGAAGGACTGTCATACGGGTAGACCCAAAACCACGTAGTTATTAATACGTGCTATTTCATATGTGGTTTTCGATCCACTACCAAATTTATTGTATGTGCTAGTTTGAGGATTGAGTTGGGCGTTGAGTTATGGGTTGAGTTGGAGCCGATCTGAGTTAGTTTGATGTTGAGTGGGCGATCCCGTTGGAGGTTTGTTTGAGGGTTACACCGAGGGTTGAGTTGGAGTTGAATTGAGTTTCCAGACCCTAATCCGGGAAGTTTGTTTGGGGTAGGGTTAGGGGTCATGTTGGGGCTAAGTTGATGTTGAGTTAGGGTTGGTTGGGTTGCGGCTCAATTGACGGTTCCGTTGATGATTGAGAATCAAATTGTAAGTTGGCTTGGGTCGGCGCAAATCGAGTTCAAGCAAGCATTTACAACAGTTTTTCAGACCGTGTTGATTTCAAGATTGAGTTGGACGTTGAGTTTGATTAGCGGCAGGTTGGGTTGGGGTTGGAACAGAAGTTGAGTTAGAATTTTAGTTCTACAATTTGAGTGTACATAGTTTTCTGAACCGTTGAGTTGGAAGTTAGATTTTATTGAGTTCGTGTGGGCAGGTATTTTTGAACCACGATGATTTAAGTAGGGTATTAAATTAGTTATGATGTTTAGAACATTCTAAGTAATCGATTATCGCGGTAATCAACATTTTATATTGAATTGACTTGAGGAAGCAACAAGTTTTCATTAGCTTCATATTTTTCTATTCTTCTTATGAATGGTTAGTTATGGCGAATATATAACGTCAGTTAGGTTTAATTCATTTGATAATTTATATTTTCTAATTTTTTGTTACCATTTATCAGGTTAAAGTATTAATTTTTTTTAGGTGAGTGCCATAGCAAAGCTGAGTCGACCTTCCTTTCTTAATTTTAACATTTCCGTTCCCTTTCTGTTTTTCTTTGCGACAAAGTCTAGCTGTGGAAATTGATACCTCAATATACCCCCAATGCTCGCTTAAAATGACCGTACCAATGCTCTCACTCATATCTCTATATTCTTCTCTCTCCTTCAATGCATTAACCAGATCGATTTTTGTTTCATGTGAATGATCAAAATGACATTTCAAGACGTCAACCTTCCTCAGCTTACCAGAACCTTGAAGCCACGCAGGAGTTATATAGTTTTTAGGAATTGTGTCATAACACTAAAACCGCAATACCAACTAGTAAGTACTTAGGAGTCTGTAACCGGGTTTAGCCCGTGGCTCATCAAATATTCAAAATTAAGTAAGTCATAATTCGTTTTAAATTTTCCAAAATATTTTGGTAGGCCTGGTAAATTTTTGTTTTTTTCTTGTAATTATTTTTTTTCAGTTTCATTGCATATTTGAAACCGTGTTTAGTTATTTGTGTATTAACACGTTCGCCACTCATCTGTTATTTTGGTGTACAAAAAAAATTCACGTGGTAGAATAAAATGCCACGAATATGAGCGACGACTGGGCTCCCAGTGAAACTACATACTTGGCACAAGTATGTATTAGGTAATAAAATAATTTTATTTGGTTTTTTAGCTTTTCATTTTTTATTAATTATTTAATAAAAACCCGACGTTTCGACGGTACATTCCGTCATTCTCAGGGGCACAATTTTTACTACAATTTGAAAGAAAATTTTTCATTTTTAAAAAATGAAATATTAAGCTAAAAACCCAAATAAAATTATTTTATTATAACATAAAGCTTAAAAAAGTGAACTAAATAAATATTCCAATTGGTGAAAAATGGAACGGGATGAAAACAAAAAGGATTTTTTCCAAAATTTAAGAGTTGTGTTCGACAGCAATAGTGTCCAGATACTAAAAGATTTTTTCGAAACAATTTGGCATTAGCGAAAGCTAGAAATAAATTTTTTTTTTATTGAGATGTCGAAAATTTCATATTTATCCTGGCAACAGACGGTTAACGAATAAGTTTAAATTGACGAAAGGAAGTTTAAGGCCATTCAGGACAAATACAATTTTTCTATAATTAATTGTGAAATTAACGAAACTTTCGTCAAAATTAATCGTTTAAACAAAAGTCGCGGTGAGCTGGTCGATGAAATAAAAAGAAAATTTCCGGAAGAAGTATACACGGATTTTTTTTAATAATGGTTCGATCCGGTTTGAGTTGGTGTACGAAGAGATTAAAAAACGGCAAATTAAAAAATTTGTGAATATGTTGGGATCAGAGGTTGGTGAAACACCAGTTTTAGAATTAATACAGCAAGCCAATTCAGAGATTCGACCAACCCATGGTCAGCTTGAAGAAAGAGACACGAACGATGAAAAGTGGGTCGTAAATTTGACAAATTTGGGAATTCCTGAGGACATTATAAAAATTTTAAAGTTAGGTAATAAGTTTTGTTTATCTTTTAAAAAAGAAATTGTTCCTTATCACAAAATTATAGCGGATGTGGAGAGTGGTATTTCAGGACTAGATGAGACGGCTCATAATAATATTAGAAATAGATTGGTAAATATGTTGACGAACTTCAAAACAAATAATTATTTGGGTAAAACATTTGTGAGTATTGAAGAAGTCCAACTGATTCGAGGGGCTCAAAATGCAAAGAAATTTTTGAATGAGCACCCCGAATTGTATGTGTTGAAAGCTGACAAGGGTAACATAACGGTACCTACATATGCCCAAAAATTGAATATTTAGAAAAAATGGAGTTACTCTTGTCGGACAACAACACTTACAGTGAAATTCGGAAAGTTGGTATTTCTTCAATGCAATCTAAATTAAATGTAATCATTGACTTTTGGGAACGTTTAGGAAAAATTGAGAACAATTTGGCAAAATTTCTTAAAAATTATCATGGTATGACCCTACAAATGTATGGTCTGCCAAAAGTACACAAAATTGGTATTCCCTTGAGACCAATTGTAAGCTATTTAGGTTCGCCTTTATACAATTTATCCAAATTTTTGGCTAACATTTTGAACCATTACGTGGGAAATAACTTTTCGGCTGTAAAAAACGAGCAAGATGTTAAAAATAAAATTAAAAATGTGTCTCTACCAACAGGTTATATATTAGTGTCGTTAGATGTGGTCTCATTGTTTACAAACGTTGACTCATCTTTAGTAATAATTTTGGTTAATAAATTGTGGAATAGCATAAAAGTATGTAGTAACACAAATCTAGAGTCAAAACAATTTGTAGAAGGTTTGAAATTTGTGTTAGATCATACTGAATTTAGATTCGGGGAGGATGTTTTAGGCAAGTGTTTGGTTCATCGATGGGTTCGCCAGTTAGTCCAACAGTGACTAACCTGGTAATGGAACACATTGAAACCGAAGTGTTAGAAACATCTTCCGTCAAACCTCTCTTCTTTTACCGGTACGTGGATGATATTATTGCGGCTATTCCAAATTTGGAAATTGATAATTTTTTGGATTCATTTAATAATTTTACTCCGAGAATTAAATTTACATGTGAAATTGAAAATCAAGGTCTTTAGCCTTTATGTTAATACGTAATGAGGATGGAAGTTTAACTACAGATTTATATCACAAAAAAACCTTGTGGGGTCGGTATCTAAATTATAACTCGTGGCTTCCATCATCTTACAAAAATAACACAGTGTTTTTGTTAGCTGAACAAATTTTGAGATTATCGGATGAGATTTTTCATGCCGAAAATTTCAAAATTTTAAGTAATGTTCTAACTCAAAATGGATATCCGACAGGTGTAGTTACTAGAGGAATTAGAAAGGCTATCGACAGACATAGTAATTCGAGAAATATTTTGGAAAATACGCGCGTAAATCCGAAAAAATAAAATTTCGAAAAAATAAAATTTCTTTTACAAAATTATGATATACAACTTGTTGGTAGAGTATTTTACAGTTTGGACATGGCTTTATTCACTAAATTAAAAGACCAAATTCCCATAGAGTTACAATCAAATTTAATATATAAATTAAAATGTTCGTATGGAAAAGGGTATATCGGTCAAACTAAACAAAATTTTAAAAAACGAATTCGTCAACATATTTATGTTTCTACGTATGAGTTTAAACCGTCACACAGTGCGTTATCGAATCATCTACGTGGAAGTAACCACTCGTTATCTATAGATGACGCTAACATAAGATACTTGATAAGGAGCAAAATCTCAATAAAAGGTTAATTGTGGAAAGCATTTACATCAAAAAACAACAAAATTATTAAACATCCAGGAAGTTTCAAAATATTTGTTAAATTATTACGACAACATTTTGTAGATTTTCTAAATTTTTTTTCACTCAAATTGTATAACTTAAAATTTTTTCGGTTAAACTAAGTAATTTGTAAATTTTCAATTTAAACTCTTGTTACGTTAGGAAAACATTCGTTATTAAAAAATAAAAATTTTCTTTCAAATTGTAGTAAAAATTGTGTCCCTGAAAATGACTGGAATGTACCGTCGAAACGTCGGGTTTTTATTAAATAATTAATAAAAAATGAAAAGCTAAAAAACCAAATAAAATTATTTTATTATAACATAATAATCACATAATATAAGTATGTGACGTTGAGTGGCGAACGTGTTAATAGTGGAAACGAAATAATTTTTTCAAATCAATCAATTTAAATTGTTATATTTTTTGTATTTTTAAATTACAATTATAATTTTTATTATTATTTCTACATTATTTTATTATTTTTAAAATAAGTGTATATACATATATAAGTGTAATAATCCAGATGGTTTGGTAAGTGATAATTTTGTATATACATATAATATAACCGTATCCTGTAATTAAATTTAATTTTTTGTTGTTTGCAAAAAAAGAATTTATTTTGTATTTTTTTTTTCTTCTAAATTTCGTTAAAATTCTAAATTTCCTTAAAATCTCAAATAGCCATCAGCCCGGTATAACACTGCCAAGTATAGGTTAATATTGCCCAATTTAAGCTTTAATGTTAAATATCATAGTTCAAAGCTTAATGAAACTTTTTTGATAATCTCATACTTCCATTTATGCATAATAAATATCATAACACCACCTGTATGTCTTGATGAAGAATCAGATTTAAGAAGAAATCTTTCTTCTTTCTGCTTGAATAACCATTCTAACCATAGATTTAGAAGCAAATTTTAGTACTAAAATATATTTAGAAACAAATTTATTCTTTCTTAAAATAATACGCATTCCCCTATTTTGTAATACCTGCAATCTATTAACCATTTCATTATAAAACATTAACATAATAGTAGTACAAAACTCAAAATGTGGCCTAATAATGGAATTAAATATTTTGATAGAGGTGTATACGGATAATTTATTTCTAATACTACTAAAAAAAATACAACTTCTTCGCGATCTTTACTATGTAATCCAGATGTGACTTAAGATTTAATTTATTATCGGCCCCTAAATATTTCATTTCGTTATTTTGATCGATACAAGTATCATCATTTATAATATTACAATTACCTACATTACTATTTAAAACCATGTATTTAGTTTTATCAATATTTAATTTCGTCTTAAGACCGGTATTCACATACAATTAAATTGCACAATAAAATTCAAAATTCTTGAATAAAATTTTATATTGTGCAATTTTCTGATGTCACACAATTATATTGCACAATTTGATTGTACGTGAATACAGGCTTTTATTCATTTTAAACCAATTACTTAAATGTTGTAAGTCGTCGTTAATTTTATTAACAGCTACTTGAACTTCATCACTCTCCACATATAATACTGCATCATCGGCAAACATAAGAAGTTTGTCATTACCCAGCAAACGTGTCTTAAGTAACACATGCAAGACAAACTCAAGGCTTGTTATGGTAACAAACCCAAGTCAGTCAAAAGACAACTCCATGTATTTGGGACGAAGAGTCGTCAAACAAATGTCTTGTGGTCGTTATTGGTAACATGTTTACAAGATGTCTTAGGTAACATGTATACAAGATGTCTTGGGTAACATATCTCTAGGTATTCATAAGTAACATGTCTGGTGGTCGTTTTATTGGTAACATGTCTGGATGTTGACTTTTGTAATATGTTTAGTGGTCGTATTAGGCAACATGTCTTGCGTTCTTCATTGATAACATGTTTTGGGTTTGTCTTTATCAAGATGTATGACGACTGTCTGTCAATCAGCAAAATAAATCAGCCACATTCCTAATATATCTACCCAGCAAAAGTAGAAAATATTATTCCCCTCCCCTTTCTTTATCCCAGAGTCAATACAAAATGTATCGACTCTCAAAACTGAGAACCTCTTCGAGATTTTTGTGTCGCAAATTCGGTTTCGTACGGAAAAGTAACGTCTACTCCTCAGATAGCTACGACTGAACTACAAAAATCCAACTCTCGCTAAATACATTAAGTATATAACCAGAGTGTATTGACTTAGCGAATTATATTCACTAACTCAAATTCGAAAATCAATGCAGAAATCCCATTTGGGTGTGTATCATGCCCACACGAATAATTGCGAAGTTAAAAATTTGTCTGATTTAATATGAAAAAATGTTTTTGCCAACATATTATTTATTATTTTATACATCCATTTTGTATGAAAAGCCTGGTATGAAAAGTACTTAATACGACCACCAAACATAATAGTATAATACAAAAGACAACATCCAGACATGTTACCAATAACAACCACAAGACATTTCTTTCAAGACAAAGAACAAGACAAATACATGGAGTTGTCTTTTGACTGTCTTGGGTTTGTTACCATAACTCTTGCATGTGTTACTTAAGACACGTTTGCTGGTTTGTTAACACTTTGTGTTTTATTTTTTTTCATAAATAAATATTGTATTGAATTTAAAATGTTTTATAAGGAAAATATTTTTTATATTTAAATTAAATAATATTTATTTCTTTTAAACCTACAAAAAAAGTTGAACACATCACCATCTGCGCAAAAGTCATAATAAAAACTATAAAAAATGGCGAAATATTATGCTTTTTGTGCGTTGGTGTCGAAAACGAAGCGGTTTTTGAAGACATTTTCAAGACAACCTGAAGACTTGTTACCATTCCTTCTATTTCCCACCGACATGAGCGCTTTAAATTACATAACGTATGTGTCTCTAGTAACATACTGAAGACAACCGCAAGACATGTTGCCTAAGAAATTTGGCTCTTTTTAACCAGTGTAATTTCATATTATTTTCTCTATCCCAGACAAGCAAAAGACTTGCTACCAAAGACAAAAAATTTGCTGGGTAGTTACCACTAGTCCAATATCATTAATGTAAATTAAAATCGAAGTAGGCTGTGTCTCCTACACGGCCGTGGATGTTTTCCGTTATACCGGTTTATAAGCGCTGCGAGAAATGGCACGATGGACTTGGGTTTGTTAAAATAAATTTATTTATTATTAGCATCATGAAATGAGAGTACAGGGGTTGTTTGCAAACGATTAAGTCCTGGGCGCAGGTACGAGAAGTACGATATGAAGCGCAAGGTCTGGGCAGTATTGTGCCTGACGAATATGAGACCCAGGCAAGTGCCTCCCAGAGCCATCGAGGCTATAGTGTGTTGGAGACGAAGTCTGAGTCCAAGGGATGGGTTTAGCGATGACAACGATGTTGAAATCGCCGCAGAGCACAAGAGTTATATCGGAGTTCACACTGACATATGGCGGTACGTACTGGCTCCGGGAGAATGCCTCATCTTCTCCTATCAGATGAGGCATTCTCCCTTTACAGTGCACTCTAGCATTGTAAATCGTCACTTTGTAGCTCTAAATTTTAATTAAAATTTATGTGAAAATTAATTATTTTAATTTAATATAAATTGTCTGCTACAAGTTCCTTACGCACAAATTGGCACTAGAATGGCTCCGATCAGATAATGCACTCTCCCATTACAGTTTCTCAAGCTTTGTTAATCACCGTTTTGTCGATTTTAACTTTAATTATAATGTATGTGGAGATTAATTATTTTAATTAACAATAAGTTATCTGCCACAGTTTCTTTACGTACAAACTGACACCAGAATCACTCCGGTCAGATAAGGGATTCTCATGGTTGATTGAAAATCGCAGTTTTGTACTTTGTAATTTTAATTAACATTCATGTGGAGATTAATTAATTTAATTTGACATAAATTAAACACTACCGGTTTCACCGGTCGTAAATTAAACACCATCGGATCTCCAATCGGATGAGCTCCAATCGGATATCTTTAAATTAAAGGTAATGCTTAAAGTTGATGAGTGATTGCTTACGAACATGCGGTGTAAATCGTCAAAAATAGAAATACTCCCAAAACCAGTTCCTTACGGAACGCCCATAGAAGTGGTAATTTAGGAAGAAATCACTTCATTCACTTTTGCTTGCTGTGTTCTATTACTCAAATATGATTCAAACGCGGCGATATTCGGAATGCCATATTTGCTTAGCTTTCAAACGCCCTGCGTAAATCCAAGAAACGTGCAACTCTAATCTTGTTGTGGATAGCTAGTTTCCAATTTATAATCACCAAGTTTATTAGACTTTCACAGCTATGTTTATTTGGAAACCCCAACCCTGACTGTTGTTCCGATATCATATTACACCAATACCCCGCTTTGCGTCCTTAATTGGTTCTAAAATAATCATGCGCAAAATGAAACGACGCAAACTGAAACAGCGGTTTTCATGTAAATTCATACAAAATAAAATTAATTGGTACCTACCTTAATTTTGAAAAAAAATTAAATTTATTACATTTTTGAAATAAAACAATTATAGTGTGGTAAATATTATTTATTTCATGTATTTCCAACAAGTTCACAAACAAAAATAAAGCTATGAATTCATTAATTAATATTTTTTAACAAGAAAGATTTACATCTTCTAACTAAATCATTCGGAATCTGAATCATCCTCGATGTCTGATGGCTCGACTTGTACAAAAAAATTCTCCAATGTCAACTGAACCGGTTTCGGTTTGTTGTTGATGTACATTTTCTCGAATCGCTCTAAATTGGTTGAAATTGTTCTAGTAAATTTCGAACTCTCGGATGGATCAGGATCAACTTCGGCAAACATTTCCAGGGCCTTATTTATTAGCTTTATAGCTTCTGAAATTTTTTTTGAAACTGAAATTCGTTCCTCTGCTTCTTCCTCTTCCTCTAAGCTACCTTCTTCCCTAGTTCTAACGTTATTCATTTCCATTTCAAGCAAATCTTCATTCGTAATGTTTTGTTCTGCATTCAACAGCTCATCGATATCAATTCCTTCCATTCCTTCAAAATTCGCATTTCTGGCGAGATTCTCAATTTCTAGACGAACCGCTGGAACATCATCGACCACTACTTGAGAATTAAGAGTATTGTCCCGTGCACAATCCGGCCATAATTTTCGCCCTCGCCATTCATGCATGAATGTTTCACTTCATCCCATGATTTGGAAATGTTGTCAACTGCTTTTAGGATGTTGTAACTTTTCCAAAATTCTTTCATTGTTACGTCATTTGTATCAGTGGAACTGAGCAGCTGGCGAAATGTTCGTCTTAGGTAATAGGCTTTGAAAGTTGAAATCACCCCCTGATCCATGGGCTGAATAAGCGATGTGGTGTTTGGTGGTAAAAAAATAAATTTAACCTTAGGGGAGATTTCGTTCACATACACTGGATGGCCTGGAGCATTATCTATTAAAACCATGCATTTAAAATCTAAATTCTCCTTAGAGAATCTATCCTCCTTAAGTTCAGGCAAGCAACAATTCATAATCCAGTCCTCGAACAAAATAGCTGTCATCCATGCCTTTTTATTGGCCCTCCAATGCAATGGAAGTTTATTTTTAGGGCAGTTCTTCATTGCTCTAGGATTTTGAGCATAAAACAAAATAAGTCACATTCACAATATGTATTTATTTACGTTATATGTACAAATGCAAAAAAGCGACGCAACGCGAAACAACTAAGACGCAAAGTGAAATTTATGGGTGAAAAAAAATACAACGCAAATGGAAACAACGCAAGTTGAATCAACGCAAAGCGGGGTATTGGTGTATTTGATTCAAAATATTCCTCCAACTGATGCAAAATAAAATTAGGTATTTGGCCGTGTTTTTGGTACACACAATCATGCTGCGGATACTACTGACCAAATGCATTGGTGGGCATGATTTTGTGCGCAAGAACGGAACCGACTGACGGGTTATTGCCATATTTCACTATATCTATCTGTGTCCCATTTTTTTATGGGTCAATCAGAGGGATATCTCATGGTGATAAAACGAAGTCGACAGTCGAGGCACATTTACCTTTTTTCCTCTTTTTCTTTTCATAGTCGTTTTCTCTCAGGCAAATTTAATGCTCCCAAATTGTTTCTTAATATTTGAAATTAATTTATTCCCTTTTCGTGACCTACCCTCAAAATTCTAGTTAAAAGAAACAAAAGAAAAGAAAAGTGAAATACAAACAAATTAGTGTCGAGAAGGAAGGTGAATCATAGGAAAACAACGAAACCAGTTTAGATATCTAAACAGATGTCTATCCCCTAATCTTAGATATGCTTAGATAACGGGATTACCAGGCACGCCGCGGGAGCATTACAACAAGCGATGGGTGGGTGAACAAAATTTTGCGTGCAAAAGATGCCAAAACGAAAATCCAATATTGAAGACAAAGCAAACGAACAAATAGTTACCGTAAAATATGGATTGAGAGGCCACTGCAAGAACGAAGATGTCTTCAACAATATTCAAGACGATGTGGAAGAAATGTCCTGTTTATTTGTTAAAGCATCCCGTTACATTCATTATAGTCTTATGAAAAAATGGGCAAAAGGCAACTTTGGCGAAGAAAAATTTTTAAATTATTTTTACCCTTTGATAATTGGATACAAAATTAAATACCATTTAGATATAAAATACGAGAAATTACGAACAAAATTTGAATTTATGAAATACGACAAAAAATTAAAATCAAATTTATTTGTGGCCGCCGCAAAACAGTATGGTGTATATTTCACAATACATGGGATGGGGAAAGATTTTTCGATCTCAAAAGCAAAGCATACAGAAAACATCTAATTTTTTTTTATTCACTTCAAATATATATTGAAACACATAACTATAAAATTTTTTCGATGATTCCGATATACAAATTTGGCAGACATCACGTTCGGTACGATTCTTAAGCACTTTGATAATTTTTATGTAAAATCAAATTATTCAAGTCTCTTAGTCTAAATTTCAAAGTGAAAAAGATGAACAGTGGCAGAAATATTTTAAAATACCCTAAAAAAAACAAAAAATTCAATGATTCGATGATAACGGACGGGGTGTGGTGTGTCAATAAGATTTGTGATGGCAAAACCCAAAATTTCATTAGGACCAAAACGTAGGAAAAATTTAGATGCGGACGAAAAAAATTTAGAACTTATAAGAGAAAATGTTGATAAATACGACGTAAAAATTGGCCTGGACCCCGGTTTAAAATTGATTATTGCCGGCGTTTGTAACGACGAACCGTTCAAATTTAAAAATTCTACTTTTCGACAAATGACCGGGGTTCGCACACGAAAAATGGACACCTTTCACAAAAAATGATATAATTTCGAAAATGTCGGCGAATTATTTAAATTACACAGAATAGCAATTAGAAAACTTCAAATTTAGGCAAAAGGGAGGTGTCCAGAGAAAAGTAGCTCGGCTAAAATTACAAAAATTTCTATATGTGGAGAAGGCGGCTTAGCTTCTGTAGCCTTTGAAGCCTTTATCAACAGAAATAGATTAGACAGCACAATATTTACCTAAACGTCTAATGTCGTACTTATGAAATTTCTTCATAATCGGTTAAGAAATAGCCATGTTACCGCCAAGATATCAGTTTTGTGTCTCGGTGCTCTGTCTCAGCTATTTTCGAGTTACATTACCATAAATATTTTGAATGTTAAAAAAACGTGAAACATATTGAAAAAAAATCTTTTATTCAGTTTAAGACGCCACTTTATCAAACCCTCAATCAGCCTCATAGAATATATTTTCATTTTACGACCCGGTAATTAATATATCGTTGTCGTCGCCGATATTGCTCGATACAAAAAATGTTGTGACCATTTAAATATTTTGAAGATTGTCAAACACAGTTTTATTGACCGGTTTATTAGCAATAAAAATGCGTTCCAGATAATTCAAAACATTTTATGAGCCTCGATATATAGTTGTAAGAATTATTATCAGCAAATATCGTTCGATATACGCATAAATAATAATTAATTCTATATGATTTCGGTACCCCAAAACACATTTTGAAACAGGCAATTTCATTGACCGTTAATAATATCAATCAATAAAAATTCGTTCCATATACTCCCAAACATTTCAGGGGTCTAACGTCTAACATTACTTATATCAAACATTATCGGACGACTTCATTTCAAAAACCACCCTTATGTAAGCTGAGCAATAACCTAGAGTGTAATTTTAATTTTATATTCATTGTTGAATTTAGTTGTATTGTTAATTTACGAAAACTTTTGCCTTGTCTATAAAATGAAATGAAAAAAAAAAATGGAGGTGTGGCCAACACACGACTTTCTTTTACGAACAGCGAATTTTAAGAAACTTTTATAATGCAAATTTCTTGCAAACTTTATTAAGATTGTTTTTATTTTTTCATGTTTTCTGTAAATTGTATATTTTTGAAATATTTGTAAAATAAATTTTCTGTTTCACGGAATCTGAGACCTGGAACCCCAAATATTATGTAAGAGATTAATGAAGATATATCTGTTTTGAGGTCCCTTGAGTCCGAAAAAGTGGGTTTCGAAATGATGTCTGTCTGTCAGTCTGTCCGTTTGTCTGCTCGTCTGTTTGTCTGTGTCTTCTCTATAGCCCAGATGGCTTAACCAATCTAACAAAAACTTTAGATTTAAGCTTTACTTATGTAAAAGAAAGTAATAAAAAATAATAAATTTGTAAGAAGTTTGCGTAATTGGTGTCTCAAAATTCCCTGTTCGTAGAAGAAATGTGTTGGCCACACATCAATTTTATTTTTTTTATAAAATTTTTTAATTTTTTTTTAAATTTTTTTTTTTTTAAATTTTTTTTTTTTTTAATTTTTAAATTTTTTTTTTTAATTTTTAATTTTTTTTTTATATTTTTTTACTTTTAGTTTTTGGAAACATTTTGTTTTAGTAGTTTTTTGTAAACCTTATACTTTTTCAGATATTTGCAAAATTAATTTTCTGCCCCACGGGAGTGGCTACTTCCGGTTGACCGATTTGGAGCAAAATTCACTGGGACCTCCCAATTTATCAAAAAAGCTTAAATCTGAAGTTTCAGCTGGATTGGTTAAGCCATCTGGGCTGTAGAGAGGACACAGACTGACAGACGGACAGACAGACTGACAGACAGACATCATTTCGAAACCCACTTTTTCGGACTCAGGGACCTCAAAACAGATAAATCTTCAATAATCTCAAGGTCGAAAATTTTCATGATTACTATACTTTATTACTTTCTTTTACGTAAGTAAAATAAAGTATGTATAGTAATCATGAAAATTTTCGACCTTGAGATTATTGAAGATTTATCTGTTTTGAGGTCCCCTGAGTCCGAAAAAGTGGGTTTCGAAATGATGTCTGTCTGTCAGTCCGTCTGTCTGTCAGTCTGTGTCCTATCTACAGCCCAGATGGCTTAACCAATCGAACTGAAACTTCAGATTTAAGCTTTTTGGATAACTTGGGAGGTCCCAGTGAATTTTACTTCAAATCGGTCCACCGGAAGTGGCCACTCCCTTGGGCCAGAAAATTTGTTTTGCAAATATCTTAAAAAGTATAAGGTTTACAAAAAATTACTAATACAAAATGTTTCCAAAAATAAAAAAAAAATAAAAATAAACAAATTAAAAATTAAAAAAAATTAAAAAAAAAAATTAAAAAAAAAATTTAAAAAATATTTAAAAATTTTATAAAAAAAAAAATTAAATATTGTTTTGCCAACACATAAATATATGTGTATATATAGCCCAATTATGCTAATTATAATTATTTTGCACACTTCAGTAACGTACTGTATGTTATAAAAATATTTAGCCTACATGTATGTTAAATTGCCAAATCGGTCAACCGGAAGTGGCCACTCTCTTGGGCCCGAAAATGTGTTTTGCACATATTTTAAAAAGTATAAGATTTACAAAAAATCACTAATACAAATTCCAAAAAATTAAAAGAAAAAATTTAAATTCATAAATATCACTTTTTATTTCTTTTACGTGTGTACTAATGAGTTCAAAAAATTGAGTTTTGAAGTGGTGTCTGTTGGTATATATGTCTGTCAGTTTGTAGTCCAAATGGTTTAACCAATCAAACTGCAACTTCATGTTTAAACTTTTTACATAAATTTTGGGGTCCCAGCTGCCAGATTCCGTAAAACAGAAAATTTATTTTGCAAATATTTCAAAAATATACAATTTACAGAAAACATGAAATAATAAAAACAATCTTAATTAAGTTTGCGGGAAATTTGAATTATAAAAGTTTTTCAAAATTCGCTGTTCGTAAAAGAAAGTCGTGTGTTGGCCACACCTCCATTTTTTTACTTACGTAAAAGAAAGTAATAACATCAGCTTTAACTATATTACAAATTTGCCTTTTCTGTCTTCTACAAAGCACTGATAGCCTCAGTTTGAGCAGCGCGTCTTCTTTTTAAACACAATTACAAAATATTATCACAAGAAAAGCTAAATGCACTGCCCTAAATTATATCTATTGATTTTGAAAGATTAATATCTTATTTAATCGCCGTCAAATTTGAAAAACACAAAATGCACTTGAAAGAGTAGAAGTCCTAGTTGTATTCCCCAAATGGGGGCCACTTGACGAGCATTTTTTCTAGTTTATAATTTAGTTTTATTGTTCATTGTTAAAGTAAACAATAAAACAAATTTCGGCTTTTTTATAGACAATATTTAATTGTGGTGACATACTCAGTATTTTCGATTTGGTAAATCAGTAAAATGAAGCAGTCAATCACTCCTAATATATCTTCAAGCAAAAAGTAGAAATATTATTCTCTCTCCCATTTCTTTACCACGGAGTTATGCCAATGTATCGACTCTTCAACAATGAGAAACCTCCTTGAGTTTCTTGTGTTGGTAGTTCGGTTTCGTACTGAAAAGTAAGGCAGTAAAAGTAGCTACGACCAAACTACAAAAATATAATTCTCGCTTAATACATTAAGAACCGACCCAAAGCTTACTGACCTAGTGAATTATATTCACTAAAACAAAAGCAAAAAAAAAAACTCATGGAGAAATCTCATTTGTCTGTGTATCACGAATAATTATGAAGATTAAAATTTGTCTGATAATTATGAAAAAAAAAAAAAATGTTAGTACGCTTTGGCTTTATACTTAATGTATGAACCGAAGGTTGTATGTATTTTTGAATTTTGCTCGTAGCTATAGTACCTGATGAGTAGACCTTTCTTTTTAGTACGAAACCGAACTATCAACACAAGGAACTCAAGAAGGTTTCTCATTTTTTAAAACTAGTCGATACATTGACATGACTCTGTATTAAAGAACGGGGAGGGAGAATAATATTTCTACTTTTTGCTGGTAGATATATTAGGAGTGATTGACTCAGTGGCGTAGCCAGAAATTCGTCGAGGGGGGGGGGGTTTAAAAAAAAAAATTCTATAAGAAAATAATGCATTCGAATTTATTTGAATTCAATTTTTTATTAGTTTTTTATAGTTTTATATTGATTCGTCGTGACACTAAGGCCAATTCATCGAGGACACAGGCTATAACCACATCTCTATGAATATTTAATGATGCCAATCCATTTAGTCGCTTCCCTCCGATTGTGTTTCTTAGGTAATTCTTAAGGCGCCTGAACGTCTTAGCACTCTTATGGAGAGATTATCCATGTTAAGAGTACTACTAGAAATCTGACAAATATTTGGTGCTAATTTTGTTATTATAGGTACAAGCGTTCAAATTAACTTCGCTTATGTAATCTAATTTCAACTTAATCTGGAAAAAAGGTCTACACAGATCTGTAAAAATTACGTGTAATATTACGCCGCTTTGCTTACATTTCTTTTATGTGAAGAATCAAAAATAGGTTACATACGTATTATAACAGGTAATGAGCCTTATTCGAATTATAAATTATTTTGTGTGGATCAACACATCACCATGTAATAATTTTAGTATAATATGTGAAACTCAGGGGGGGGGGGGGGTTCAACCCCCGCAACCCCCCTTCGCTACGCCACTGGATTGACTGCTTTAGTTTACTGATTAACCAAATCGAAAATGCTGAGTATGTCATTACAATTTATATATTGTCTATAAAAAAGCCGAAAATTTTGTTTCATAATTATCAGACAAATTTTAGAATTTCTTTTTAAAATTAATAGTGTCACAGAAACGAAAAAGTGACGGTCCTGTGTTAGAAAAATTGAGAACTTTATATCCAGAAAACGGTTATAACTCCGCAAATACTTATCGCTTAAAAACGACTATGGTCTCGTTTTCAAGGTAATGGAATTACCTTCACAATGTGCACCTAAAAGGTGAGTTAAGTTCATATAATGAATTGTACTTATTTCTAACTTTTTTTTACTTTTGACTTACAGTAGCTATTGTATAAATTTCTAACATAATGCTTTTTTTTCTCAAAATACATAAAATCCATAAAATCTTCTAAGGTTAGTAGGCAAAAAGTTTTTGCGTTGTGGATGTTTAACTTGTAAAAACAAAATGTTAGAAAATTTATGGAAGCGTAATTTTGTATTTTGATTTTGTAGTTCATGTTTTAGTCTAAGCTCTATAAGGTACATACATATATAACAGCTTTACGTTGTTTACCTTGTTTTATAAAAGAGTTAATTTTTCTAATTTTGATAAAACAATAAATTATTGAATTTTATTTAAAAACAAATTTTAAATCCAACCAATTTTAACCTAAATTCCATTTTTATTGGTAAATCAAGTAGAAGCAACCGTATTCTGAAAAATTACAAATTGTTTGTTGTTTGACAAGGATAAAATAATAAAAATGGAAAATATAATACACACACACCTTTCAGTTATTTTCAGGTTTAATTATTTTACTTTTATTTGTTGTTAAAATATCTTCACCCTTTGTAACTTCCATTATATTCAAGTGACAAAAGACATTATTACAAATTCTTCAGAAGTTATCCAATCATCAACAAGTTTCAAATTATTAGATAACACATTTTATTTCTTATTTTGTTTCATCCAATTATACGCTGATGTGCGTTTCTTTAATGATAACATTGGGATTTTTTTATTTTTGTTTCAAGTCATTTATATTTCCGTACTAATTTACTTCACCCTCATGCCAATTTTAACTTTTTAGTTTTACTTTTCCCACTGTAACGAAGTTACATTGAGTAAGTATTGTAATCGCGAAAAAAAATTTGTTCCAGATTGGACGAATAGGGATAACAGGATCCCAAAACATCGATAAGAAAAATCTCGTGTCTGTCCATCCGTCCTTCCTAAGCCCACAAATATTGATGATTTTTGGTCGAAATTTTGTAAAAAGATAGATTTTAGTAGTAAGCAGTTTGTATTAACTTTTAGGTCCATTCGAGTCTACAATAGAATGGGTTGCAATGGACGAGAAAACTCCCAAACAGATTTTCTCAAAAACGAGGTCTACGATTTTTTTGTTATGTTGATGATAAAAGTGACAATACATCATTTACCTCTTCACAAAATTTGAGATCAATTGAAGCATTGCGGGGGGGTCATTTTAACAAAAAGGAGTAATATACATTTTTTAATCTGGTCTCCGAGGTAATGCCGAACTTTTCGAAGAAATATTCTTCTACGGTTAATACATCTTTCGAATTCGAATAATTGTTCACTAGGTGTCTTTAAGACAAAATGAATAAACTACCGTGTAATATGGTATTTAAATTCTAAATAATACTTTGCTGATGGAAAATAATATCGTCAACATTTAAAAATGGATTATGTCTAGTAAGCTTTTTAATATAGCAAGACCACTGAGATATATACATGGAGACGACATGCAAAATATTTATCATAGTAAACAGCAAAAACGAATGGTACAAGTTTTTTTTTAGTTGTACCGCTCATTTTACATATGCCTCACACTCTAAAAAATTAATTCCGAAAAAGGGCCGTACTGGATTCGAAAATAATTTTGTTAATATTAAACTTAACATTATTTGAACTATTCATACATTGCACTACTTATCTTCGGAAAATATTTAAATTATTTTTCACTATTTTTCCTTGAAATTTTCAATACACACCTGGAAAAAAAATAAAAACAAAAAAAAAAAAAATTGTGAAACGTCAAAGTTTCGAACATAAACAAACTTGTTTACTAAACATTTGCAAAAACAAAAATGTGAAAGAACAATTTAGTGTATTGAAAAAAAAAACAACGCATTTATTGACTCGAAGGTCATAGCCTACTATGTAATTATAGCGGTACGAAGGTTAGGTTTATATGATTTCATTTCGGAAAATTCGAAACCAATTCAAGACAAGGAAAATAAATACGTTCTCTGTCACACAGAGGCAAGCTTTTTTTCTTCTTCTTCATTTTTTTTCTTGTACTATGAATTTTTGCCTATACCGTATCCATGTATATATCTCAGTGAGCAAGACATTCCTATTTCTGTGACATTGACATTTCTGTGACGTTTTATTGACGTTGTATTGATTGCAATTTTAATGGCATATTGATCGATACATTATTTGTGAATTGCTTTATTAAAATCGCATTTAAAGGTATTATTTCTGAGTAATAAATTCTCTTATAAATCTTAATAACACATTACCTACTATTAGACTGCCTTTAAAATAATATCACGCCGTTAGGGTGGAGCAGGTTTAGCAGAAAGGCGCTGGAAGACATAGAAAATTAAATGCTATGTGAGAAGGAGATGAGCTTCGATGACAAAAGAATTAACGTTAATTCTGATTTTGTTTTGTTCGTACGATGTATGAGTAAAGAATTAGATCAGCCAATTGTCATGTTGCTCACGTAATGTTGTGATCTGAACAAACGGCACAAATTTTCTGAAATTTTTTTTTTTTCAACGTTGTGGATGCTCTCTGAAGCCGAATTTTGTTACTTTCTGTGTCATAAAATTCCAAAGTATTACTAATGAAAGTAACATAGAGAGTAGAAACGCTCATTATGTATATTTTGCTCGTTTCCGTTTTGCTAATTTTGATTGTTTGCCATTTTACAACCACAACAAAATTTTGTATTAATTTACAAATATGCGGGGAAAATGTATTGATGCTTTCGATTTAGGAAGCGATTTATTTGGAAAGAAATACATAATTTCGAATTGTGATCGAAATATAATTGAGTATTCTTTTTTTCGCAAGCACGAATATTATCAATCAAATTGATTTAAAAACAGTTCTGTTAAGACCCGGTTAACAATTCAATATTACCACAATAATAGAATTGGCACACATTAACAAAAAATGGCGTAATATCGTGTATCACCTTACCTAAAAACCTAAATTCTATAAACAGAAACTCCATACTCAATAATTAAAACGCAAAGGCAAACTAAAATGTTAATGAAATGAAATTTGTGATGCTTTGACATAAATATAATAGTTGCTTTCCAGTCGACCTTACATATTTATAAGTACTTAGGTTTGTGCCTTTGCTTAAATTTAACTACTCGTAACTGCTCTTGTAAGAATGTTTATTTCGAGAATGTTTATTTATAGATGGTTGCTCAGTTTATACCAATTCCCAAATATAACCAAACGAAACTCAAAATTGAGTTATAGCGTTTTATAAGTTTTTGAAGGAAATCATTTGAAGTGTGTGTTGTCGTGTGTGTTGTTTATACAAAACAATACATATATATTAATGGGAGCGCCATCTTTTATGTCGGTATGTAAATATTGAATAACTTTGACATTTGTCAACCGATTGACTTGATTAAACATATTTTTGAAACGTCAACTCAGAAAAATGTTAACCATGAATGGGCCGGAGTTTGCACCAAAACCATCATTGGGCCATATTTTTTCAAAGAAAACGGAACAGTCGATGGATATCGATATTGGTGGATGTTGGCTCATTAGGTCTGCCCGCAAATGCGTATCAAAAATCTTGACGGTTACTGGTTTCAACAAGACGGTGCGTCATGCCACACTGGAGGTAATGGAAAACACAGCAAATTGGGCACATTTTGCTTTGGCCAATAAAGGCGGCCACTTAGTTGATGTTATATTCAAAACCTAGTCCAAATAAATTGCAAAGGACCAAATTGAATAAAAATACTTCAAATACATAAAAATCGGTTGTTTTGTTTTCAAAGTTATTCAATATATAAATACCGACATAAAAGAAGGCGCACTGTTACATAATGTTTACTGTTTAAACAATTCATATTATTTATGACGATTAATTTTCATTCTATTGTTTTTATTTTTTCATACGTGTTAACGTGTTCATATCGTGTTTCTAGAATTTTGAGTTTTTTATTTATTTTTGTTTAATTTTGTTTAACGGTAAAACATAATTTATCAATGTATTTTGTGTACAAGTATTGTATGATTATAAATTCGTATTAAATTTTAAAAATGTCGAAAAGGACAAATCAGCGTTGAATAAAATCAACAGTTACCCCATTATTATTCAAATTACCCCATTGTTATGATTCATTTGGAAATCCACAACCGGATACTTCTTCAACGTTAAGAAATGAATTATATTCTATTGTTGATGAAGTTTCTGTAATCAATTCTAATACAATTAAAAATAATTCGAATATGCTTTATGTGGATAACGATATATGTACTAAGAAATGAGAATAGTATAGTTTTGATCGTAATATTACCAACTACAGATTGATTTACCAACTACAGGTTTTATTGCCGTTAATACGACAATATGCGGAACAAAATTTTAACCCTTTGGTTCGAAATGTACATAATACTGGACATCGTTTTTCTAATACGTATAACATGCGTACACATGTATTAGTATAAAAAAAGGAGTTTGTGGGCAAACGCCGAATAGTTTCTTTTTGATTTTCCTCTGAGTTTGTTGTTAAATTTAATACCGTTTGTTTAAAAGCGACGGATTTGTGAAGGAGGGTACAAGTGCAATTTTATCCTAGTAAGCTAACCAATATTTAAATTTAATTTTGGGTAGTTAAAATTATTTTAAAATTCTAAATGTTGGTGTTTTGTTTATCATAAAAGCACAGATAAGAATAGACAGATGTACATCTTGTATGGGCCAAATTTACATTAGAAATTTCAATACAATAATTCCAATCCAATCCTTTTAGAGCAGGACGTACATTTCTGTCTCTTTTTATCTTTTTTTACGTATGGCTATTTTGATTATATCAAAGCAAACATAAACCAACTTCAAACAAAATTGTATTTTACAATATATACGTCCTGCTCTAAAAGGATTAGATTAGAATTTGGTATTAAAATTTCTGATGTAAATTTGGCCCATACAAGATGTACATCTGTCTATTCTTATCTGTGATAAAAGTGTAAATATTGTAGTAGTTAATGTTTAGTTCTGATCTGACAAATAGTATTTTATATAAAAAGGTAAGAAGTTTGATGTACATAAAAATGTACAATTCGAACAAACAGTAATGTATTTACATACATGATTTATTACATGTATATTTTACGTACATTCAGCTTTGATGGATATTTACAGTACTGTGCAAAAAAATCCGGACAGTTCGAATACCTATAAAAATGTTAAATTTTGCTTAATGTTTTTAATGAGGGTGTAATGGTTTGGGGCTGCTTTAATAATGCTGGTTTGGGTCACTTGGCCTTTGTCGATGCAGGGGTAACCAGTAATGTGTACCTGGACATTCTGGAAAGGTATTTGACCTTCATCTTTCAACAAGATAACGCGCCAGCCCACAGATCAAAACAGGTGACTATGCACTTTTTTTTTCTTTATTTAAAGCTTCTGTATAAATTCCAGGTAAAAAATAATAAACAACTTTGTTAAATAACATTTTATTTCTAATTGAAGGTGAAAAAGTACTTGGATGATAATTCCATCTACACAATGGAATGGCCTCCTTATAGCCCAGATATGAACCCAATTGAAAATATTTGGGCTATTATGAAGCATAAAGTCCGTCAAAGTAATTCGGAAACCATCCAGAAACTGAAGCACCATATTCAAATTGCGTGGAAAGATATTATCAATGACGTGATTCAAAATTTGATTGGCTCCATGAGTAACAGGTGTGCAGCGGTAATTAAGGAAAATGGCGGTCAAATATGACAATTTTTCTCTATTTTCGCAAATTCTCAAAAATTATTTTACTAAGATCATGAAATTTTAAGCCAAATAACATTTTGAATAAATAATGAGTTAAATAATTAGAAAAAAAAAATACTTCTTGGTGTTACAACAATTCAGTTTATGAAAAAATTGGTTTTAATTAAAAAATGTTAGCTGTCCGGATTTTTTTGCACAGTACTGTATATTTTTGGTAACTTCTTTAGGAAAATGAATCGTAAATATCGCACAGACCAAGAACTCATTGATATTCTTAGCACGTTTGATTAAGAAACGGTTGAAATAGAAACGGTTCTAAAATATAATGAAATAATTGATAACATGGAAAACGTTCAATACACAAAAAAGGAAAATATCAAATGATGCCGGTCACAATTTCAACGACTAATTTCGGAATTTGTTCAACGACTAATTTCGGAAGTGTCGAGCTATAAGAAATTCCAATCGTTAAAACTAACTTGGCATATTTCAGGAATTATTTGCCGAACAAAATTTTTGAAGAAATGGCTTTTCTTCCAAACTTGTATGCAGAACAAAAAATGTAACCAGTTATAAACACACCAACACATCGGAAATGAAACAATTATTTGTACTATAAATAGCAATGGGCTGCTTGAAACTTCCCAGAATTCGATTGTATTATGATAAAGCTCTTGAGATTGCATTATTTAGAGGTACCATGATGAGCGACCGATTTTTGCAGCTACGAAATAACCTATATATTATAACTAATAATTTAGAAATGCCTAAAAATTGTGTAGATCGATTTTACAAAGTTCTTTAGAATTAAATTAACCATCAGTATGCGTAGAGCAAATTATTCGGTATGCGTAGATGAGCAAAGGCAAGCTCTCTATAAAACAATATTTGAAAGGAAAGCCTCACTCTTGGGGAATTAAAGTCTACGTACTTTGTGGAAAACCAGGAAGACTTTACGACCTTTTCCTGTATCAAGGGGCTGAGTCAAGCATACCAAAAAATTATAAAAATAAATTTGGATACGAAGCCGCTACCATATTGCATCTGACTAATCGTCTCAAACAATCAGGCCACTATACCTTTCATACCAATTATTAGAGGTTCTAAAAATTAAAGAAATGATCGCTGCGAGCACTGTTAGGAAACAGTATTTTGGATTTATTACATTTTAGGATTTATTTAGCTCAATCATTGGTACAAGCCAAAGCAGATGCTAAAAAGCGAGGCTGCCCTTCAAATCCAGAAAAGGTGGAGCCAGGAAGCTCGTTTTACACAATGCCGCAAGCAATGCGAAACTTTGAGACGCGGCCTTTGAAAGAAGTGCAACTAGATATGTTCGACCACATGCCGCAACACGATCAAAGGAAAGAAGATGGTTGATGCAAAAATGTGAATTGTAAAGGTCTTTATACAACTACATGGTCATTATGCCTTAATAAAGGTAGAAATTATTTTGCTGAATTTCATCGCAAGAATTAAATTTTGCCAATTTTTTTTTATTTTATTGAGAATTTAAGGCATAATTTATGTTCAGATTATGAGAATTACATTTGATTTATTTAATTTTTGTTTTAATTTTTAATTTATAAATAAAAATGTCAATGGATACATAAATTCGAATTTTAAATTTATAAAATAAATATATTTTTTCTAACTGAAATCAGTCAGTTGTGTTTAAATTTTATATGAATTCCAATTTGAATAGTTACAACCATCAGTTCGGAATGTAGTACATAGAAATGTACATTCTCCAAAATCATCATACTGTTAAAGTTAGCCGAAAGTTGCCAGCCGAACGTGAAAAGTCGATAATGCAGATTGTATTATTCCAGCCAAAAGTAAAAAACGGTAATGCAGATTGCGTTATCCCAGCCGAAAGTAAAAAAAATCGGTATTGCAGATTGTGTTATCCCAGCAGAAAATAAAAAATTAAGTTAATATCGATCGGTAATGTTTAGCCTAAAACCTACTAAGGAATGTAAAGATGCATGATTATCATTGAATACCTTTGTTATTACTATACTATATACGGCGATTGTCATGTGAAGGGCCGGTCAAAAATCAAGGCAGTCCTGATTTGTTTTAATTTTTTTTTCTTTAAACAGAAAAATTTTATTGTTTGATCGCATAAGTAGTGAAAAATGGTGGTTTTCTTTTCTCATCCTACCTGAAAATGTAAAGAGATTTTCTTCTACGATTTTTAATTCTTCAATTCAATTATTAATTCTAAACATATTGATGATGCAAATTATCGAATAATATATTCAATTCGAGTGGATTTTAGCTCATAAATATTTAAGTCAAAATGGCCATATTTGCATTAGTACTTATGGAAATTAAAAGAAGTAATATTTACGCCCGTGTTACGGGCTTTACCTTCTAGTTATTCTTATATGGCAAAACTTGGCTACAGTTCCTCGTGGAAAATTATGAAAAACTCGAGAAACCCAAAAAAATATATTAATTGGAATCAAAACCGCGTCTAGAATGTTATGTCTGGGGATGTATTTTATTGATGTCACTTGTCAATAGCTATCGCAGGGAAAAAATTCAGTTCAAGTTTCCCGTGTGAAATCGCGGAAAATTCGATTTTCCAAAAATCATTAGAAAATTTATATAAAATCAGCCTCTAGAGTGTTATGTCTGGAGATGTATTTTATTGATGTGACTGAATTTTTTCCCTGCGATAGCTATTGACAAGTCACATCAATAAAATACATCTCCAGACATAATAAGAGGCTGATTTTATATAAATTTTCTAATGATTTTTGGAAAATTGAATTTTCCGCGATTTCTGACGGGAAATTTGAACTGAATTTTTTGTCCTGCGATAGCTATTGACAAGTCACATCAATAAAATACATCTCCAGACATAACACTCTAGAGGCTGATATTTATTTTTTGCTTTCGGCTGGAACGTTTTTCAAATTTTCCGAGATTTTCCACGGAAAACTTGACCAGAATTTTTTTCCTGCGATGACTATTGACAAATCCAATTGAAACGTTTCAACTTAAGATATACTCTCTAGAGGTTGATTTTATTCCAATTTTGTGAATTATTCTGATTTTCCAATATTTTCCGCAATTAGGTTATGAAAAATTTTCCACATAAGACTATGTATTTACAAAATTGTTTAATACAAGCCATGTATCCTATTTACTTTCGGCTGGTAACCACAAATTTTTTTATTTTCGGCTGGAATGTTAATAAGGTAATCTGCATTATCGACTTTGTACTTTCGGCTGGAAACTTTCGGTTAACTTTAACAGGGTAAATCAAACCCATTGATTTTTAAATTTTTAGACAACAAAATAATTTTCCGACCCTTCTAGCAAAAGACCGAATGAAATGGTTAGTGGTTTTAAATCAATATTTTCTTATTTGTATGAATAATAAAATAGAAGTAAATTCTTAAGAATTTATCGAAAGTAAGTATCGCTTCCGTAACTAAATAACATTAGTTTAAGAATTCGTTTTACAATAATGTTTATTATACAGATGACCGTGTTCCGTATACATCTACTCAGCGATAGCCTTGTACAAATCATCATAAGACCTACAACAGCTCAGAAGAATTTATCGAAGTTGAAAGTAAGTATATTCAGCTTGTATATTTGAAATATGACCTTACTTAGGCTCAAATTAATTCGCAACTACAAATTAACTGTCTCTTACAATTTAAGTGTATCATACTGAAGCGGAATAAGATGACATCGATTCCATATCATTAGAAGAAAACAAGACGACACAAACAGAACCAGCACAAGAAAATAACCTTGTAACGATGGACAAAATTAAACTCCAGAAAATATTGCAATCCATCGCAAATATTGAGAGGAGTTAAAAAGCTTTAATGCTGGAATTTGTCGATCGTAGAGGCAATCGTATCAATGGGAGGTATTTAGTGGAAATGGATAACCAAAAATTTACTGTTTCATTTGATGAATTGGATACCTTAATAAAACGTTTGGTATATAACGATAAGTTAAAATATTGAATTTTATTTTTTATTTAGGCTAGGTTTAGGTGGCGGCATAGACACAAAAGGGTCCGTAGCCATACCATAATTTAAAAATGTATCCTCCACCTCATTGAAACCATTTTGAGCTTGCTACGAAGCGCTGGATACTTCTAACGTCCATCGTGCTAAGGTCAATCAGGTCATTGACCAGCCCCTAGAGCAAGTCGGGTTGTGCCCCCTTATACATACATGTTATTTAAAATTCGAATTCTCCATATTCGATTTCATAAATTATCAATTTTTTGTAATAAACACTATAATTCAAAACATTCATTGATTCTTAAGACACGGCTTCATGAAAACTAACACGAACGATTTTGTTAAAACGTTTTACAATTTTTACTTTTATTGTTATATTTTTTAAATTGAGGCTAATTAAAAATTGTAACGGAACATGCAAATTTTAATTTTCGAACCACATTTCGTAGCAAAATATTTTATTTTATTAAAACCAGTAATTTTTCCTTTTCGATGTACGATATGGCGATTTCGAGAAAAAAAATTTAAAAAAAATCGGTCAACCGGAAAACGAACTCATCCTTCAGTACGACGATTTTTTTTTTTTTCGTGGATACATAACCTCAAAAATCAAAACGTGCATGTAGCCAGGATCACGAATAACCGATACGAATCGTACGTTTTGTCGTTTTGCCTTTAAGGCAAGGCTCCATGATACGACAAAACGTACGATTCGAATCGGTTTTTCGTGATCCTGGCTACATGGAAGAAAAACTGGTTTCGAAATTACACATTTCATACGCTTTCTTATAATAACACTAGACTTAAATTTATAAAAACACTAAACTAAGTTTAGTTCGAACGGCCGAAAATGCACTTAAAAAACTGAAGTAAAAATACTTACGTTTAATAAAGAAAAATCAACGATATTCGGCTAACTTCATTTCATAGTGCGGACTGCGGAGTAATACTTCGGAGTTTTACGACACAGAAGGCAACAAAATTCGGTATGAACGAAATAATTTAAATACTTAAGGATTTGCAACATTAGTGCCAGTTCAAAATAATCTTTTATTAATTCTGAATCTATTATTTGGCGGCATGAGAGTAGAAGATTTATATTGTCGTGGCCCATTGTGATATTGGGGACCTTACCCAAAATACCAGAAAATGTTTGTGAAATATAAATGGTTGGTTTGTTGGTCTATAACAAACGCTTTATGGGAAAAGTGTCGTTTGAGGAGTCTGATAGACCCAATTTGTTTTTTCTATATTCTTTTTTTTTGTTGTTGTTAATAGCTCCCCTGAATATACAAGGAAAAACAAAATAAAAAAAACCAAATTGTTAAACTGAAGTATTTGTGTACACCGGTGTTCGAGTTTTTACCGGATTTTAGCTTTATATATTTTGTAGCATACATGTAGTTAATCAAAACTACGAGCAAATGATGTGCGTTACCTAAGGCAATATAGTTTCCAACTCAAATACCAATTTTATAAATAAACGTTACCTGCGAAACATTTCTAAATAATAAAGACGGTAACTACGAATTTTTGTATCGTAACATGATTCATTGCCATAATTTGAGATTTTATTTTTAAATAAATATTTGCGTGTTTGTTTTTACAATTATGTAATTTTTAAAGTGAAATTTGTATAAATAATTTATTTAATTTGCTTCTTATCTAAGATTGTCGTATAAGATTTATGAATTCGTGATAGAAATGTGCTCATAACGCTGTACGCTTGTATGTATAATTACAAAAACCCGATTCCAATGTCCAAACTATGTGCTAGAAATATTAATTCTTCAGATATTTTGATAACATAAAAAATGAGTCGGACCAAACCCCTGAATCGCCAACTAAACAGCAAGATTCTCACGAATTTTATAGCATAAGAGTTATATGTCGTCTTTAAATATATTATATACACTTGAGACTACATAAACTAATCGCAAAATATGTTAGAAAAAATTTTATATGCAGCAAGTACATAAATAAATATCACGCACAAAGGCTATGTTGAGATGTACCTATGTAAATAATCGACATTGCACAAAATTGTGTTTTTTTTATCGTCCCCCACAGTGTATTGTGAATCAAAATTTTAACGTTTTGTCGGAATGGTATACAGTATATACTTTCATTTGTTTCGACTCGGTCATATAATGCTATGAGATTAAATTTGGTTATTCATTCATGAAGGCAATACAATAATATGAATTCAAACTAAATGAGGTCCTTGTGGAAAACGATTGGTATGGATTAAATTTGTATTTTAAATGATCACGAACGAAGAGAATCCAAAAATAAATAGGAAGCATCCATTGAAGTTTGTTTATTTTCCAGACCAATTTTTTATGCATAATGACACAAAAGGCAAGTATTTATTTTCACATTTTGTTTACAATATTTTAGGATTCAATGGGATACGATATTTTAGGATTCAAATAGAAACAAAAACGAGGTGATAAATTTATAAAGAAATTGATTAGAATTTATGTGAGTTTTATGGTAATATTTTTACCAAGACGAAGATTAAGAATGATTACGAATAAACAAAAACGCAATGTGTACCATGTGTTGTCGATTCAAGAAGGCAAAGTTTATTTATATGAATAAATAATACATTGACATGTTATTTGACTTTAAACCAAAAAGAAATAAGGGTGCGTCCTAAATGCGAATTTAAATGCACATGATTTAAAATGCGCATTTTTGAATTAAATTAAATTTGATTATAATCTTGGAAATTGGACAACTCTGAATTAATAAATCGATAATTATGATTAATTTAAATAGAAATTCACATCAAACAATCCACATAAAAACTACATTGCATGTAGCTTTTTGAAATGTGTCCTCGCTAAATGCGTATTTTCCATTCCAGACGCACCCTGAATCCCAATGGGCAGTAGTGTCTTGTTGACAATTGTCTATGGCTTTTCCATTCGCTACAATCTCCAATAATACGTGTAAAGAAATCAGATGACCTATGATAGTCTATAGTCTATACTTAATAGCCAATAGCGCCATCTTTCTACGGTAGACCGATAGCATCGCCTAAAAAGTTAAATAAAATGTGTAACATTTATTATGATTGAGTCGAAATTATGTAATAATTGTCTTTATTCCGAATCCGGTAACCACGCGCTGTTTCATAATTCTGATGTGGATAACAACACACACTTTGAAGAATAAAGCCTTATCGGAAGGCTAGAGAAGTTTCGTGTTTCGAAGGCTTTCGTGTTTTACCATTGACAGATTATTGTTGATGTACGGTTCACACTACATCATGAAATTAGTACCATTCTCATATTCATGAATTTTTCCACCAAATAATAACCAATAATATGATAAAAAATAAAATAAGTTTTATTTTTATTTTTAATTTTCTATTTTATGTTCACATTTATTTTTTAAATTGAAAAAACTTTCTTTTTGTGACAATTTGTATTTTTTATTTTTGAGAAACTATAGTTTTGGATATTCATCGTACCTCAATTCCTTATTTTCCATTTAATTGTAAGTTAATTAAAATTTGATTTATATAGCATATGGTTATCTTTTTATACTTTGCATAACGAAAAAGTTTTTTTTAAAGTTTTACGTCAGATAGTATCAAATCATATGTTCATATATTTTGTTGTTCCTGGTGTTGATTTTGTCATTCAGCATCAATGGATTGTTTGATTTTCCGTGATCATATGCTGGGCGTAATTCGATTTTAAATTATCTAATTTGCGCAAATTTTTTATTTCATTCGGGTGTTCCGTGAAAAGAACGTCCCGTTTGCCCAAAAATCATACGTACACCGACATCAACACCAATTTACACGTAATTCAAAAATAATCAAAGGGAAGATACATGGACAGGATTGAAAAAATCGAGATATATCAAAATATAGAGACAACCCATTGATGCTGAATGACAAAATCAATACCAGGAACAACAAAATATATGATTTGATACTATCTGACGTAACACTTTAAAACAATTTTTTCGTTATTCAAAGTATAAAAAGATGATCATGCTATATAAATAAAATTTTAATTGTATTAGAATTAGTGGGAAAATAAGGAACTGAGGAAAGATGAATATCCGAAACTAGTTTTCCAAAAATAAAAAATTAAAAAAATACAAATTGTCACAAATAAGAAAGTTTTTTCAATTTAAAAAATAAATTTGAATATAAATTAAAAATAAAAGAGAAGAAAAATGGAAATCCACCATCTTCTCAGCAAAAATAATAACCGATTTACAGTGAAATTCCCATTCTCATCAGAGACTTCTAACGATTTTAAAGATTTAGCTACTCCTGATGGAAGCGGTTGCCACATTATTTTGTAATAAAGCTGATGAGTCTACCAAAAGCAGTCCGCCTAGAGTAGAAAATCGTTCACTCAAATTAAAATAGTGGACCCTTACTTGTTCAGAGTGACTTTTATCGATTTACTGTCGATAACAGTTTTATGTGGGTGCTTTTTAAAGTCAGAAAGATCGTCGCCGTCGGAGAGCGGCAGAAAATCAAGTGCAAGTGAGCGGCAGAATTCTTTGGTCTCTTGTTGTAAAGTTCATTGTTTTTGGGGTTCCTGCGATGAGATGCCTCATTTTGGTAAATTTCTACTTGCGAGATGAACTAAACTGGTGTCAGTTACTCAAATCAAATTCCACAACTAATGATTGAGGCAAAACCTGTATTTTTCGGTAAAAGCCCAAATTTAAATTTAATGGACTGCTAAAACCAGTTTTGTGGCATTCAGAGCTAATCACTCTGACCAAATTAGTCGAACGGGTTATTAATTCTCGATCACTTCGATTTTCTCAATCATCTCCAACAACGCCCGTGGCTACTTCTCGAAATTAACGAGTCAAACGGGCGAAAATACATTATTAACACATTACTAAACCGCTCAGCTGCTGAAATTTAAGTGTGATGGACCACTTATCAGTAGCGGTTCGTGACCATAATTTTAAGGTGGGCTAAAATTTCCTTGTAGCTGTAGAATATTTAAAAATTTGAGCAGGTTTCCATTTCAAATATAGAATGCGAGTAAGTCAACTTTACTCAGGAATTCAAATATCGATTGTTTAAACTTCGCCCCAAAAGGACCAAAATTATTGAAAGCATGTCAAAAATGAATAAAAATTTTATTGTTTTGTTCCAAAACCACTTTCTTGACGTTTTCAAAGTTGTCGAATCCGAAAAAGCAAAACAAAAATATTCGTCTGTCTGAACTCATTGTACTTCGTGAACGGTGGAGAATTGAAAAGATTTTAGAAGATGTGAGCAAATTTCATATAATTTGCACGGCTTGTAAGATGCCGGTTCAAAAAATAATAAATCACGGCAGCAATATGAAATTCACGGCAGCAATATAATGTATACAATTTATTTTAGCAATTTAAAACAAAACGTTGGAAAACTAATGTATTTAATGTACAATTTATAATTTATTATTTAATATTCAATAAATGTTTTGCCACTTTAAATCTTCAATTTTTTTTAACAATACTACTTGAATGATCGCCTTTTTAATAATAACCAAAATTTGCATATCATCGATGTCCGCCAATTTTTCCCCGGGAAAATCTCTTTCCAAAACCAGTTTTTGTGGTTGTAAGCCACTGAACATCGTTCATATAAATTTATTGGTGACATCTCTGATAACACATTGTAACTCCGGAAATTCGTGATATAGTGACATCTTACAGTGAATAGATTAACTAAACTTATCTAGTACACATATTTGACAATTGGGCTACAAATTTGATCTAAGATTATTGAGTTAAAATAAAAAGTTTTACAATCAATGTTATAAAGTGACGAATCGTAAACCATTACAGAAAAATTACATAACAAGCTAAGTATCAAAATTATTACAGAAAAATTATATAATATTAATTTTGTTTGTTTATTTCAGTTTGTAGATTCTTCAACAAGAAGTGAAGAGGATCGGGTACCTGCCATAATAATTAACCCAAAGTTCCCGGTGATATTACACACGTTGATCAATTTTTATATCTGCTCGTCTGAGGATTGAGTTGGGCGTTGAATTTGCGGTTGAGTTGAGGATTGACTTGGCTTCAATTTTCGGGTTGAATCGGATTTAAATCGGGGTTGAATTGAAATTGATGTGGGGTTGGACTAGAGCTGACTTGGGCATTGAATTTGAGTTTTGATTGCGTTAAGAAGGAGTCGGCGGTTAAGTTTGGAATTTATTTCGGATTGCTTTGAGGGTTGAGTTAGCTTGAGTTGTTCCGGGTTGAGTTCATGTATGAATGTAGTTTTTCTGATGCATTGATTAGAGGATTGAGTTGGCCATTGAGTTTGGGCTAAAGTTTATTGTTGCGTTATGATTGAGTTGAATTCATAGAAACATGCAGTTTTGGAATCGTTTTGGTCTTGCGATTGAGTTTGGGGTTAAGTTGGGAGTTAAGTTGGGGTTGATTTGAGGTTTAGTAAAAAGCTCAGTTGCGTAGTTATTTAGGGAGAGTTGTGGGTTGAGCCGGAAGTTAGCTTAACTGGAGTTCTTGTCCGCTTGAAATTTTCGGACCATGTTGATTTCAAGATTGAGTAGGACATTGAGTTTGGGGTTGTACGCCTATAGTTTTTCGGACCTTGTTGATTTGAGGATTGAGTTGCGCGTTTGGTTGAGGGTCCCGATGAGGGTTGTGTTGTTGTCGAGTTGAATGTTGAGTTAGGTTCAGTTGGGTATTTATTTGCGGGTTAAGTCGGGGGTTAATGTAGAGATTAGATTAAGTTGAGTTCATGTATGCATGTAGTTTTTGAACCATGTTGACTTAAGGTTTATTTTTAACGTTGAGTTGGGGGTTAAGTTGGGGGTCGATTTGGGGTTGGGTTGAAGGTTGAGTTAGTTTTGAGTTGAGTGAGAGATTAAAATGAGTTAATTTGCGTTAAGTTCATACACGCGGTTTAGCTTGTGAATCAAGTTTATTTCGGAATTGAGTAGGTAATTCAGTGTGGAGATAAATAAAGGGTTTAAATTTGCTTCGAGCTATTTAAGTTGAGTTCAAGTTAATTGGGGGTTAATTCGCGGATTGGGTTAGGAGTTGAGTTTCGGGTTAGGTTAAAAATTGATTTGAAAGTTGATTTGTGGTTTAATTGGTGATTGATTTGAGGGTTGGTTTGGCGGTTGATTTGGTGATTGCGTTGGGAATTGCGCTGCGATAGAGTTGTAAGTTAAATTAGAAGTTGAGCTGAAGGTTGAGTTAAGAGATTCGGCAGTTAAGTAAATTTCCAGGACCAAAATTCTTGCGTGAGATTCCAAAAGGTGATTTTAATTTTGGTGATAGTAAAAGGTGATCACCACACGGTGTACATTACTTAAATTGGTTATAAATGTGCAATCTACACTTTTATCAGATTACATAATTTCTCGTAAGATATTGTAGCATTTAGGTTGTTTGGGTATTTGTTTTCCACCATTTCAGCGAAAAGTGGGTTATGCAACGACGTGGCTGAATGATTCAATCCCAATATAAAAATTAACTTAATCTCACACACCTGACCACCATTTTTTCATAAATATCTGTCCATCCTTCCTGCAACTCATCTGCTGAATCTTGAGTGTAGAGTACAAAAAAGCCACAACAAAAAAATGTCATTGGCATGCGAATTTAAATATTATAATTTATGTTTAAAGTCTCCTCATTACCAACGGAGGGGCAACGGAGAAAATGGCGAAGTTTAACACAAAAATGAACCAAAAGTCGTGAAAGTTTATAAATCACTTCTATTAATCTTTCAACAGAGGGCGTTCGACTTTTACCAGAATTTATATTCAAATTAAACGCTCTTTGTTTTCAAGCAAGATGTCTCGTATGTCAATCTTTTGTTGCAATACGTGGGGCAGGAAGCGTATGACTTAGTATGTGATAAGTTGCCAGTGTATTGTTATCCAATACAAGTGAATTGTCGTGCAACACACCACACCTTATCCCCCAAGAAAAGATAAATCATGAAATTTGAATGATTTATCTTTCAAATTTAATTTTATTTAAAAATGTCGGTATCGAAACGAAATAAATATTTAATAAATAAATTATTAATTTTAAGAATTTCAATATTTTTTCTTTTTTTTTTTCTCTTTTACATGTTAATATTTTTATTTATTTATTCAAACACTATGGAGTACAGCCCGTCCTAGGACGGATACAATTTATATATGTATAATGTTGATGTCAAGCGGCCGCTGCCACAATTGCCATTTGACCATTTGATATTTTTTTAACCGTTATTTTTTAGCCAAGTAGGAATACATAGCTCGAGACTAAAAGCTTTTAAAGATTATTGTACTTTATATAGACCTTAAACCAAATAGTAAGGGCTTTTAAGGACGATTTTACATGCGTTGGGGCATCACACAAAAAACCTTACATACAAAAAAAATAAACAAATCGGGTTGGGCTATGTGATCAACACGGCCGTAGGTGTTACGTTTATAACATGTGGAGATTAATTATTTTAATTTAAACTAAATTAATCACCACTATTTCTTTACGCGAAAATTGACTTCAGAATTGCTTGGATCGGATGAGCGCGAAATCATTCGATAATATTCTGTGTGGGCATGAAGCCTAAGGACCAACCTAAGAACTCATACATTTAAATTAAAGGTAATGCTTAGAGTTGATTAGTTTTGATCAACTGTTATGTCGGGCCGTCTAAAATGCATAATTCTAGATTTTTCACTAGCAACAAGCCGATGATAAAAAAACCATTTACTTAGAGTGCATAAATCAATATAGATAAACCGTTGAATATCAACGTAATCATTAGACGCATATGTCAAAGCCAAATCATCTGCAAACGCTGTAGCACACCCTCTAAGATTAATTTCAAAGATAGAATTGAAATAAATTAAAAACAATAAGGGCCCCAAAACTGAGCCCTGAGGAACACCACATTTTAGAAGACCTGGAGGACTATTCACATTATTAATTTTTACAATTTGACTACGCTTACGAAGGTAACTTATAAACCAATCTAATATTTTGCCTCTAACACCAATACTTGACAATTTCATTATGAGTATGTCATGGTTAACAGTATCAAATGCTTTTGAAATGTCCAAAAATACTGCTGAGCATTTCTGAGAGTTGTTAATTGCTAAATAAATATTGCTCAGAAAATTTAAAAGAGCTTCTTCCGTAGATTTTCCTTCTATGAATCCAAATTGGTGATCACTAAAAAATTTTATTTTACCAAGGTAAGAGACTAATCGTCGTTTAATTAATTTCTCAAATAATTTGGAAAAAGTACTCAATAGTGAGATCGGTCGGTAATTGTTTAATTGCAGAGCATCACCCTTTTTAAAAACTGGAATAACAACAGCTATTTTTAAGGCGTCTGGAAAAATTCCGCTCTTTAGACTTAAATTAAATAAAAATTTTAATACATCAACCAAATACCAGGCACAATTTTTAACAATGATATTATCTACTCCATCAAATCCTTTAGAATGTTTGTTTTTTAACTTCTGAATTTCAGAAATAATCTCCAAAGAATTAATTTCATCGAAATAACAAGAAGTACAGTAACTATCTCGGTTTCCAAAAATAAATTGTTTCTGCTCTCCACTGTTAGTACTATTAGGAAAAATATTGGAAGTTATATCGGATGAAACATTTATAAAAAATTTATTAAATTCATTACATATATTCTGATCATCAGTAAGAAGAACATTTGATTGATATTCATAAATTTGTGTTATTTGGTTTTTGTTTTGGGACGTATTTCTACCCAAAATATCATCAATTTCCTTCCACATAAGCTTAGGATTATTCCCTATTAAACCAAATTTATCTTTGTAATATTCTCTTTTGACCCGTTTAACAGTCATATTTACATGCTTAGAGAGTTTTCTTACATAATTTTCTAACCGAGTGTTATTTGGATACCTTCTTAATTTTTTAGAAAATTTTTTAAGTTTATTAATTTTACACAAAAGATAATAATTCATCCAGGGCTTTAACTTCTTGCTACTGCGATAAGTAATTGTTTCTTTTGAAAGTTCAATATGGGAAATTAATTTATTTAAGAAAATATCGAATGCTGTATTACAATTTTTTTCATGGTAAACAAGATCCCAGTTTTCAACTAGAAGACGATCTCTAAGTTTGTCATAATTAACTTTTGAACTCTTTCCACTATAACATATCACAGGTCTATTCGATTCTGCCCAAATATTGAGGGTAATTAAATTATGATCGGAAAAATGTATTGGTAAATTATCAATACTAAAAGTATATGTACTACTGGATTTAACAAAAACATGGTCTAAACATGATAGATTCCTAGTTGGATTGTTAGATACACTGAGGAATCCATATGATGCAAGCATTGCTTGGTAGTTAAAACAGCTTACGTTATTCAATAGATTTATATTAATATCACCTAAGATCACTATGTTATTATTGTTAATTGTTCCCAGCAAATTATCTAAATTATTGCAAAAATCATTAAGATCACTATTACAAAAACGGTAAAAACACAGAAAAATCCAAACATTTTTACCTAGTTGAATGTCCAATCTAAGAACATCAGCTGAAATCCAATTACAAGTACAGCATGATATAACTGTTAGATTTTTATGTATAAAGACACCAACTCCACCGGCGCGGTAATTATCGTTACAGCAAGCTTTAAAGCTGTAATTAGGCAAATTGAATTCTGTTGTTTCGTTCGAATAAATCCAAATTTCAGAAACAAAAATTAAATCAGGTAGAGTATTCAGACTGGCTACAAACGTACTAAACATATCAAAATTTGCTCTTAAACTTCGAATATTTTGGTGCAGTATACTATATTTACTACTCATAAAAGATGCAAATCAAAAATAACTTACAAACAATGATAATAATAAATTGAGCAAAAATATAATATAGAGCAATAATCATAGAATATCGCGTTGAATTTAAAATTCGCTTAATGATAAGAAAAAATATGTTTACGTAAAAATTAAAAATATTAGAAAAAACAAAAAACGAGTAAAACGACCAAAAATAACTTATATCGTGCTTTACATTCATAGCATTAATATTCAATAGTGCCAACGTAAAAGAAATTAAACACAAAAAAATTTGAATAATTAAATCTGTTAAGGAAATGTAAATAGACAAAACAATTGATAGTGGCGATGAAATCGACATAAAATAAAATAAAAACACAAGAAAAAATAAAAACTGAGCTAGTACAGGTAAATAAATCACAATACTTAACAATCTATAAATTTCCAGGTTCCCAGATAGTTCAATCAGATGTATTGCCTTCAATTTTCTTGTGAATGTTTTTAATCCGAAAAATATCGTTGACCGAAGCAATTCGATGAACATCAGACCCTGCAGATTTCCGTAAATATATTTGTCCAGCTTTGCACCATAAATAATTATACTTATATAATGTTTTTATATTTTTAGCCTCACGGTATAAATTTGACTGGAACGCTGTTAAGTGATGCATAATGTAGATACGCTGGACTGGATGGTTTACTGGTAGAAATACATCCAAATCTTGAGTAGACAGTGATTTGTGTTTTCGCATTTGCATTAAAATATTGTTTTTAAGTTCAGTTGAGTTTAGTTTCACAATAAAGAAATCTCTTAACAATGGCTTGAAGTGGTTTCTATTTGCAGCAGCGTTGACAGTAATTTTTTTATCGATCTTCTCAACTGAGACTATTTGATCACCATTTATGTTCACCCCTATTTTTTTGATAACACAAGTTATTAAACTACGAATGTCTTCATGGTTAGATGGTAAGCCACTGATAATAATGTTGGATACATTTTGCTGTTGATTTGGTTTATCGATTTCAGCTTCCAAATGACGTAATTTGTTGTCTTGCACAAGCAATTTTTCCTCTAAAACACAAACTTTCGACTTGATTTCCTCATATTCAAATTTTAACGATGTAACAATGGTTTTTAAATCTTCAAGTGCTGATAGCTTACTTTCCATGCGTTTAAGCTGGGTCATAATTGAAAAACAAAACTAAAATGCCTTGACCACAATCGAATTCCGGACTTTAGCCGCTCTAGTCCAAAACATTTCTACTAATGTAAGCCATATCAAATTATCAACCTAAGGAAATTTTTTTTTTTTTGACAAAAACGAATGTGTAAAGTTTAAAATGAAATTTTTTTTGTTTGATTAAAATTAAAAAAAATAAATAAATGATTAAAAGGCCGTGTTGGCCATATAATATGTATATAATATAAATTTATATAATAAAATAGTCAGATAATAAAACTTAAGTTTGATTGGTTGTAAATGACTTGTGACATATAGTTTTTGGGTGTTGGTGTGTTGCCAAATATAACTAAATATTAACAATAAAAGGTATAAACAAAAAACCACAAAATCGTTTGGTTAATCAAATTTAAATAAATAAATAAAAAGAAAATTTATACAGTAAACGTAAATTTGTTTTAAGAATTTTATGGATTGTTCCTCCAAAAATATTTACAGTCAAATTGGCCTTTCCTGTGTGGTAAATTTTTGGTGATTTGCATGAGTATTATAAGACAAAAAAAACGAAATCTCCACTAAAATTTCAATAGAGAAAACGTCGAATAAGTAAATTATAATCAAACACCAAGAAAAATTAATAATCGAGGTGACAATTTGTGTTTGGCATTGTAAGAGATCAAGCGATCTATTTCCCGTAAATATAACGGGTACCGTTAAATTGGTGGCAGCAGACCTTGCGCTTCATGTGGATCGGGGTTCGGGAGATGGGGTGCTGAGGTTCCTGCGTCGGCGCTGGTTGCGGAGGGTCGGACGGGCCAAGCAGGTAACGTTGTTTTTTTTTGGGAAAAATAAACAAGAACCCTTGAACAACTCGTGGTTTTTTTTATTATATTGATTGTGAGCCTACCTAGATTGTCAGGTAATTTGTTTTATTTTTATTAAATTTTGTTTATCTTGTTATATAAACCTTCTTTTCAGGCTCCCTGCGGTGTCCGCGAGGCAGCGCCGTTTCAAACCAAATCAAGTTCATTTCCTTTCTTCTTTGGTGTTCCTATTTAAGTTCATTATTTTCTTTTCCTTTCGGTTTAATTCCTTCGGTTATCAGTATTTCGAACGGTTTACAGTGTGGTGCAGTGTGATATTAGTGTATAAATTCCGTTAGACAGATTCTTAAATAGGTAGTTGGGTTTGGCGCGTGGTTTAATTTTATACTCCGACCTTGAAACTGTTTTGTTTTTTTTTGGGTTATTTATGACTCAGCATGCATAACTAATTCCTTTTCGTTGTGATCACGTGATGTATGGGGGCGACCCCATGCTGACCTAGTGCATGACGAATGTATATCGGAGCGTTCCTTGACCCGGGATGGGGGTGCCACTCTAGGGGCCTTCGACCAGGTCTAACGAGGGGCATCCTTCCTTCTCTCCTATGGCGTCGGTGTCCGCCGCGACCGGGAGACGGCATCCCGGTAGGCGGCCCGGCGAATAAGTGGGCCCTTTCGGCAGACAGGGTAGAGGTCGCCGAAGTGGCATCGACATTCTTGGTGGAAGCACACCAAACTTTATGATTATCTACCACTGTGGTCGTGGCAAAGGTAGAATAATTTCTCTTGACCCGTTCGTTTTATCTCTATGCGGTTTTCTAGCATAGAAATATGTCTGGTAAACCCCACGCCTAGCGACGAGCTGTAGCCAGCACTATACCGCAACCAGATCTCTATTTCTATGTTCTGTTAACACAATCTCTCTTTGTGGGAATTGTGTTACAAACTTATAATATATGAAAGTTTTTAAATAATTTGTTGTGGTGTTTAGGGTCATCATAAACGCGGGCCACGTATTTTCTTGTGTAATTACTGTAATAACTATAAAGCGGAATGTTTAATTAAAAGTAAAATATTTGGTCATTACATGAATACTAAAAAAAATAATAATAAAAATGAAAAAAAAAAAAATTAAATGAGGATCGAACCGAAGACCTTTGCCGCTCTAGAGCAATGCGTTACCACGCATTACCACTACGCCACAAACTATATCATAACTCATAACCTCATAAGTTTTATTTTTCAAAGCGTTCTACAGCCTCGCTAGCTAAATATTGTATACTAGGGGGTACAGCCCATCCTAGGACGGATACAATTTATATATAATGTTGATGTCAAGCGGCCGCTGCCATAATCACCATTTGTCAATTTGATATTTTTTTAACCGTTATTTTTTTGCCAAATAGGAATAGCTCGAGACTAAAGGCTTTTAAGGATTATTGTACTTTAAATAGACCTTAAACCGAAGAGTAAGGGCTTTTAAGGACGATTTTACATGCGTTGGGGCATCACACAATAAACCTTACAGACAGAAAAAAATAAACAAATCGGGGTGGGCTGTGTCATCAACACGGCCGTAGGTATTTTGCGTGATAACGTTTATAACATGTTGAGATTAATTATTTTAATTTAAACTAAATTAACCACCACTGTTTCTTGATGCAAAAATAGACTTCCAGAATTGCTCGGATCGGATGAGCCATTCTCTTACTACAGTTGTTGAAGGATTTAAATCGCGTGAAATCATTCGATAATATTATGTATATGAGGCATGAAGCCTAAGGACCAACCTAAGAAATCATACATTTAAATTAAAAGTAATGCTTACAGTTGATTAGTAATTGCCCACGATCAAGGGAAAACTTTCTTGCCAATTTTCTGAACATGCGGTGTAAGACGTTATCACGTCAATAAAATATAAATTGAAAATCGAAAACTAAAATGCCTTGACCACAATCGAACCCCGGACTTTAGCCGCTCTAGTCCAAAACATTTCTACTAAGCCATATCAACCTAAGGAAATTTATTTAATTTTCATTCTTATATTGTTTGAAACATATAGCATGCTTTGAAATTTATGAAAGGAAAAAATGTTTTACCGAAAAATTCTCATGGCTTACTACAACTTATAATATATGAAAGTTTTTAAATAATTTGTTGTGGTGTTTAGGGTCATCATAAACGCGGGCCACGTATTTTCTTGTGTAATTACTGTAATAACTATAGCGGAATGTTTAATTTAAAATAAAATATTTGGTCATTACATGAATACTAAAAAAAAAAAAAAAAATTAATTAGGATCGATCCGAAGACCTTTGCCGCTCTAGTCCAATGCGTTACCACTACGCCACAAACAATACAGCATTTTTTGTTTTATTTGCATTGTTAAATTGTTTTATTTTTTCAAAGCGTTCTACATCCTCATAGCTAAATATATATATTAATAATAATAATATACAAGAATGTTCAACATTTTCTTAAGCTATAAATTTCCATTTCATATATCAATTATTAAGCATAGTTCAATAGCTCATGTGTTAGAGTGATGCGCTATGAAGTTATAGGTCTCGAGCTCGATTCCCGATAACTTCGTCTTTTTTTTTTATCAGATTAATGTTGGCCTTTATTAACAGTACATACATTCTTTTTTAAATTTCATTTCATGCACATGCATATGTAAATTGCCTTTCAAAAAATTTCTCAAGGTTAACAATAGATTTCATGTTTCAATATTTATCATTTGTTTCTTTTGGTTGATATCGAGCCGACAAATAAAATTTTTTAGTCTTAATAAAAGCGTTCCAAAAAGTGTGAATTTAGTTTTCCCTATTCGTTGGAAATAGTTTGGAATATTTTTATTAAATTTGTGTGTGTATTTTCTTAGTGCAACTATAATGGAGAGACGGTCATATCAGCGCATTTATTACGAAAGAAATAGAGAACGGCTAAAAATTGCGCGACAGGCACGCCGCCGCTCGCGAATGCAAAATGCGATTTTACGCCAAAAGGGTAATCAAAACGTTCAATAAGCTGTTTGTGCAATTGCACAGGGGTCCCCTAGTATATATTAATGACAATAGAATTCAACAAAAACCAACGTTTGACCAGGTTGATTGCCAAGTTTCAAAAATTCTGCCAATGCTTTGCTACTAAATTTTTTTCTTCAACAATTTCGTGATCTTCATTCTCGCCCTTTACACCATTAATATTACCACACATAGCACGAAATCCGGAGTAGATTTCTCTTCTTTGGAAACGTTCTGCTTGGTATCCTTTTCCAAAATAGGCCAATCTCTTCAGCATTGAAAATTTGCTTGGTAGAAATGTACCTCTTTCTATTAAATCTTTCAAAATTATTGGATATACAGAAGCCGCTACCGTATCGACAGTGGTAGCCTCTCCTGTTAATTTTATACTGTGTAGGTTTTGTTTGCCGATAAATTAAATCGTTAGATCGTTAGAGTATCGTGTATATATACCCCATTATGTATAAGTTACATCATATTCATTTAATACAATTTAGGGGTATTCACTAAATTTTAAATTTATATTGCACGAAATATAGTACAACCGAAAAAAAAACGCGCTGCTGCGAAACTTTTACCGCGCAATGCGAAATTTTAGTGGTAAAAATAAAAACTTGCAAGTCCGAAACCGCGCAGTCAGAAACCGCACAGCGCGAGGGATTACCTTGTAATTATGTGCCCCAAATATTTTATTTCAATTTTTAAAAATTTACATTTAGAAGATTGTAATTTCAGATTAAACTTTCTGAAACAAGAAAGAAATTCAATTAATTTCCAGTTATGATCTTCGAAATCATATCCGTAGATCACTACGTCGTCTAAATACACAAAATATTTAACTTAATTTAATCTAGAGAGAACATGATTCATAAGTCTCTGAAATGTATTGGGAGCTCCTTATAAGTCAAAGGGCAGATGACTGAAATGAAAGTGACCCGCATGTTAATACTAAAAGCAGTTCAAATGTTTCAAAGTTATTGATGAAATCATCTAGATTCTAGAATGTTATCCCACACGATATTATTAACACCGTTCTAGAAATGTTGGCCTTGCAAGATCGCGAATTTCAGATGTTTTCATTTATACCACACAGCTTAAATCGAATTCCTGCCCTGTTAACTAAATATTTGCAAGATTTTTATATACGTAAGTTTCTGGCAAATTGACCTTGAAAAGTTTTAGTTTACACAGCCACACCGCGTTTTATTTCATCCGCAAATGATACTATTAGAGTCAGCATCTAAATGGCATATTTCAAATCGGCATATGGTACGCTACGGCATAAGGTACACTATGGCATATCTCAAAATGGCATGTTTTAAAACGGCATATGGTACACTATGGTATAAAGTACACGATGGCATATTTTCATATGGCATATGGTATATTATGGCATTTTCTAAAACTTGGCTATTTCTTAGCCGAGTATGATGAAATTTGGCAAGTGCAATGAAAATGGAATACATACTAAACCGGATTTTAGACGAAGTTCTGTAATACGGCCAATTAGGGAGGAACCTACCTATTAATTAACCGAATATGATGAAATTCAACATATACGTTAGAAATGGTCTTCTTAAAAGAATTTTAGATGAATTTCTAGAACATGGCCAATCATGATGGAACTTGGGTATTTCTTAAACGATTATGATGAAATTCGACAAGTGTGATGGGAATGGGATCCTAAAATGAGTTTTAGTAGAAGTTCTGGAATATGGTTAATTTTGATAGAATTTGTCTATTTATTGGCCGATAATGATGAAATTTGGAAGGAGTGATGGAAATGGGATTGTTAAATGGTTTCTAGATAAAGTTCTGAGATATGGCAATTTTTATGCAACTTGGCTATTTCATAATTGATTATGATGAAATTCGACAAATATGATGGAAATAGGATTCTTAAATGAATTTTAGATAAAGTTCTGGAATAAGGCCAATTCGAATGAAAATCGGCTATTTCTTAACCGATTATGATGAAACTCAACAGTACGATGGAAATGGGATTCTTAAATGGTTTTTATCATCAACTTATAAAGTTACCCTATACTTTCTAAAATTGCCCTTTATCTATTGGAATTTTTTTTCGCTTAATGCATTTTAATGAATTTTCCTTCACTTAATGCAATTAAATTTATACTCCACACGGAAATAAAAATATTGGTAATAAAGATATAATCGGGATGTGTTTATTAATATCTATAATGTTTCATTTTCTATTTTATTCTAATTTTAAAAGTAAAAATATGTATATTAGCCCTTCCGGTTCATTCTTATTCATTGAAATTATTTTTAAAGAAGGAGCTAATTTTATACCTACATCAAAATTTAGCAACATAATTGGATAATAGCGCATTTATTCTAGGATTTTTATTATTTTAGTAATGCATTTTTCCAAATCACTAGAATAAACTCGTTTATAAGACGAAAATAGTGTTCTAAAATGGTTTTTAGATAAAACCACAGAGAATTTTCTTCTTAATTCTCTGTGATAAAACTCTAGATTGTTGTCAATTAGGTTGAAGCTTGACTATGTTTAACCGATTATGCTGAAATCCATTCTCTTAATAGAATTTTCCTTTACTTAACGGATTTTCCATTAAACTTTTACCTAACAGAATTATCCTTCAATTAGTGGAATTATACTTTATTTACTTAAATTTTCCCTCACTTTTCCGATGATTATGAAATTCGACAAGTGCGATGGAAATGGGATCTTAAAATTATTTGTAGATGAAGTTCTGGAATAAGTTAAATTAATCTGCAACGTGGCTATTTCTTAACTGATTATTTCGAAATTCGTTCTCTTAATAGAATTTTCCTTCACTTAACGCATTTTCCTTTAAACCTTCACTTAACAGAATTTTCCTTCAATTAGTAGAAATACCCTTTATTTACTTAAATTTTCCTTCACCTATTAGAATTTTTCTTTAATTAAAAAAAATTTCTGTCCCTTAATAGAATTTCGTTGCAATTCAAATGGATACATTTTGATAAATACAGGTTTAGAAACTAAAAAAATATTAAACGTTTTAAATTTAAAATTTATCAAATCATACTTGCAGTAGTATACCTTATACCCTATTGTACCATATAACATTGGGTTCGAGGTATTTGCCTGCAAGACAAAATCTTGTTTTGCCGTTCAATCTTGTTTTTTGAATTCTTACCGTATAAAAAATAGTTTAACAAAATTTTGTTGGGCAAAATCTTGTTTTTTAAAATTTTGTTTTCCGAAATAATTATTTTGATTATTTTATAGTGAAATAATGAATATTTAGTGAAATAGTTTTTCTGGGATCGATATAAAATATTGCATTAACAAAATATTGTTTTTTTTTTATTAATCTTGCAACTACAAAATGTTGCAATTACAAAATGTTGCAACTACAAAATCTTACAATTACATAATCTTGCATAACAAAATAGTGCAATTTTTTTGCTTTTTAGTAGATGTCATTAATAGATTCTATATAATCCACTCCTACGTACGGCACACAGTGCGACATGTTGCTGATCCCGGCTCCTACGTCCCCCGAAGTTCAAATCTAAAGCCCCTCGGAGGGTTAAGCGGGGGGAGCGCAGCGGCCTCCCGCGTGCCCATGAGAGTTACCGAAGCCGTTAGCCTCTACAATTCTAAGTTAAATTAGTCGATGTCATTTTTCTTCAATTTATTTTCCTCACAATAGAGAAAAAAAATGTACGGGAAATTGTTATGCAAGATTTTGTATTGCAATATTTTATAATTGCAACATTTTGTATGCGAAATTTTTTAATGCAAATGCAATATTTTGTAATGCAAGATTACATACCCAACCCAGTTTTTCTAAATCCCTTATTTTAAGTTAATTTTTCACATGAGCAGGCATTTATGCACATTAAGATAAAGGTTCAGATTCAATTAATAAAAAACAAATTTTAATAATTAATTTGCATACACACATTTTATTTAAAATTATAATTTCAGAAGTTAGTTTCTCTTCTTGAGCTATGTTTAAAAAAATATAATAAAAATTAAACTAAATTTAATGGATTAGTGCTACAAATCTATAAAGAGCTATATTATTTGCGATGCCTTTAAGGGAAGACATTTCCTATTTAGGCCGTCGATTTATCGTGATATATTTAAGCTTTTTTTCTTTTTCTAGATATTTTATTTGGAAATAATTGTTCACCAGATCTCATTTTGTCGATTCGGTTTTTAATAAATATTTGTTCTTTGCCAAATTCATCTATTTATGATTCCCAAATAATTTGGGTAAAATGAAATAAACAACCCTTAAAAATTACATCCGGCAGGAAATTTTTTAGTGCAGAAACTGAAGCTAGTTCGAAATCTGAAATAATTCTTGTAGGATGTAAATTAATGGAATGAGAACAAGCAATTTCGAATAGCTCATAAAAAACTCATAATATGAATTTTTATTCGGCTATCGCCTCATGGGACAAACTTATCCCTTGTGGATAATATCTCGTTTTGCTCACTAGTACCATTGTGTTTATATATATAGTGAAATTATCCGAAAGTACAATATTACCTCCATAGATACCGCTCCATGTACGATTTAAATTTCTTTAAATTTTTCTACATATTATTATTTGCATTGCATATGTATCGGTGTATCTACATTCTACATGCTAGCATTGTATTTATATAGTTGTTTATATATATAAACACAATGATGCTAGTAAATTCAGTCGAATATTTTTTTCTTTATTTTGCATCGCAAGTCTATACGCATACAAACATACATAATATTATTATGAATATCGCTATTCATATATATAAATATGTGAATAGGAGTTTTTATATTTTTACTTTATAACACGCTTTTCAGTTTTTAACTTAAACGCATTCGAGGTGGTGTAGTATTTAAATACAGATCATTATTGTTTGTCAAATCTTATCATAAGAATAAAATTATTTCAAAAAATTTCAGAAATGCGTTATCATTCATGTTGAATAAGCAAAATAAATAATTGTCGATCGTATATTACAGTACTTGTTTACGAGTAATATAAATTATAATCATGTCTTCCTATCCTTGTGCTTACGAAGGTTGCTTAAATATTTCGAGAAGTGGTAGTTTTTTGTCATTTTTTAGTTTGCAAAATGATAATAGACGAAATGTATGGATTAGACATTCTGGCAACAAAAATCTTAAAAATATTGCAGAAATTTCGAAAACGCCGATAAAATTTTGCGAGAATCACTTTTACGACACAGATATTCGTATTTTAGGTACAAAAAAAATGTTAAATACGAATGTATATCCTATTCCCTATCAAAATATTTGTTCGTGTGATCATAGGAATATGGATAATGAATGTAAAGTTCTGCAAAGTGTTCCTTATATAAAAGACATCACCATAACTAGACGAAAACGTTCTTTAGAAGAAAAATCTTTACAAGATCATCGAAAAAGTCAAGGCGAGGAAAACGAAAATGTGCAATCAATTTCGCCATTCATTGGGGAAAATCATTTGTCGTTGGATGGAAATTTGCCTATGGCCGGCCCTAATTTAAGAGTTTATTCAAACCGGCTTCGGAATATTTGTAATAATAGTGGTAATGAAGATCAAGAAATTAGAGAAGAACATTTTCCTCAAGTAAATTATGTTGCAAACAAGGTCTTAATAGAACCTTCTTGTTCTAAAATTTCGCGGTTTATATTTCGATCTCCAAAAAAAAAGAAATTAGAGCCGTTAGATAATTTGGTTACAGGAAAAATAAATGAACTATTCAGCAGTAAAAGTGATCCAGTCAGAACATTTATTTTGTCTCAGTTTCGCCATAAACCTAAATCTCAATGGCAAAATGACGAGCGAGATCTTTTTTTAAAATTTTATTATAAATCTCCTGCGCTTTACAAATACCTTCTGGAATTGGAATTTGTATTGCCTTCAGTATCAACCATTCGCAGGTGGCATTCAAATATTCCATTCTCACCGGGACTAATGAAGAGTGTAATCGATATGCTTCGTATTAAGAGTGCACAACTCTCCCAAATGAATAAAAAATGCGTTTTACTATTAGATGAAATGGCTATAAAGCCAGAATTAGAATTTATATCATCTGAAGACATAATATATGGATTTATGGATCACGGACATCTAGGGCGAAAAGATGTTATTGCAACTCATGCTCTTATTCTTATGCTTCGTGGTTTAAATAGCAATTGGAAACAATCTCTGGGCATTTATATTGGGAGCGTCAAAGGAGAAGATCTGCACAAAATTATTTGTTTCTGTATTTCAGAAATAACACTTTTGGGTTTCGATGTATGTGCCGTCAATTGTGATCAAGGCAGTAATAATAGAAGCACTTATAAAATTTTAGGAGCTTCTATTTCAAAGCCTTACTTTGTCTTTAATGAGAAGAAGATATTTCTTTTATACGATATGCCACATTTAATCAAAAGTGTAAGAAACAGATTATTGAACGCAGACATTCTAACGCAATTCGGTACAGTTTCCTGGAAAATTTTCGAAAAAATATTCGATTTTAATGATGGCACAATTAAGGTTTTTTATAAATTGACGAGCGAGCATATAAGGCCAAATGCCTTTCAAAAATTATCAGTAAAATTGGCTACTCAAGTATTCAGCAAAGGAGTATCTATGGGTATTTTTGCAGCGATCGCTAATGGTTTTTTTACTGAAACTGAAAAAAGTACTGCTATTTCAACAGCTACGTTTATTGGATGGCTCAATAAACTGTTTGATAATCTAAATAGTGTTAGCAGGTTTGCATCCAATCCAGATAAGAATGCAATTTCCAAAGAGCAAATTGATATTCTTGAGAATTTAAAAAATGCTTCACAACAAATATCTTCTTGGAAATCTGAAGGGAAAATGACGATTCCGTATTGTTTTTCAGGCCTTCAACAAACCATTAATGGTGTATTAAGTTTATGGTATTACGTTTCTAGGGATCCTGAACAACATTTTCTAATAACATCACATTTAAATCAAGATCCAATTGAAAATAATATTTCGATGATTCGCACAAATAGAGGCAGCTATGAAAAAAATCCTTCAGCCTTTCGTGTTTGTAGAAATCTCAAAATTATTTGTTTTCAAAATTTAAAGTCATCTAGTTATAGTGGATATGAATGTACCAATTCGACTAATTTATTAGAACAAACGTCGCGCACCTCATTAAACACATCAATAACCTGTGAAATAGATGATGATGAAACTTCTTTGGAGACTATTGAAGCTGCGATAGAAGATCATGAGGAAAATGATATAAAAGACATTCTCGAAATTATTAACGAGAATAAAATTATTAAGTGTGTTGCTTTAAAAAACTGTGCGAATGCATACGTCGCCGGATGGTTTGCGCATAAATTTATTTCGAAAAATAAATGTGTATTTTGTAAAAATTATTTTAAGGAATCTCATAATTTGGAGAAGAAAACGGCAAAACTCATTAATTTACGTGCTTACAAATCAAAATCATCTGAGCAGCGCTTGCCTTGCGGAAGTTTGACTACGCCATCAGATATGTTTGAAAATGATTTAAAGGAAATTACTTCAATTTTCGATAAATTTTTCAAACATTTTAAATCAAAGCCACATGTGTCAAGTAATATGATTTCCGTTATATCTAGAAACAAAGAATTCTTCAGTCATTGCCAATCTCATCAAGGCGAAATATTAAATTTTATTGTGAAAGTTTTAATTAGATTTACTGTTAAACATTTTAATAACTCTCTTAAAGACAATAATATTAAAAATAAAATATTATAAGTTCGACAAAACAACAGGCCTTTAAATAAAAAAAGGAATTCGGGGAATTATTCCAAAAGAACTATCAATTGTTTTCAACAACAGAAAGAAAGATTGAAAAAATATTTATGAATTAAAATTTAATTTTTTGAATTATTATAAGATGTTTTTTAATTAAGCTTGTCATTGAAAATGAAGTTTATTTTATTTTTGTTAAGTACTAATTTGTTGAAATATTTTAAGTTTGTTTGGGGTAACCCTACTCTGTTAAGTGTAAGCCTTGACGTGGCAATAGAGCTTAATTCAGAAATATGAAATCTGAAAACTAATTACACGAAAATTACTATTTGTTCCCCATCTTATTGCTGCCAAGTTTGGGGTGGAGCTTATAGTGTTGCTCTCCAGTTACTGAAACAAATTTTCACATCTATAGTCAGGTCATAATACAATATCCAATATCTTAAAATTATTAATTGTATAATTTCAAAACAATTTATGTTGTTTGTCAGCAGCTTTGGGGCTAGTTTTCATGCAAAATTCAGTTTTCATTGCCAGGTTTCTCATACATTATCCATAATATGATTTTCATTTCGAATCAATCATCACAATTCTGATTCTACTTTATACAAAAAAATTACAAAATAAATTTCATTAAAAAAATAAATAAAACACAAAACAACAATACAACAACAACAACTATCAAATATTAAAAAAGTAAAAACTAAAGATAAAATATTAAAAAAAAATTTGTTTTGGATTTTTCAATTTGTTTTATTTTGTTTTATTTTACTATGTGTATGAATAGTCAGTGCCTGTAATAGTGTAGTGATGGAAGGACAAATACATTGAAAGCATTTGATTTTGCTTGCCGCGCTCCTGGTGAGGTGATATTGTAATTTTTTTTTTTAGCTCATGATTTGACTATATATATAAACACAATGCTAGTACCATAAATAACTATTATCCATATAAAAAAGGAAACAAGTTTTTGGTGACAAGATTTTGTAAACAAGATTTTGGAGAAAAGAGTTTAGAAACAGTATTTTGAAAAATAGTGAGACGTGGCCAACCCTATGCCGTTACGTACCTTATGACGTTTTAAAATATGCCATTTTTAAATATGACATAGTGTACCATATGCCGTAGTGTACCATATGCCGATTTGACATATGCCATTTTGAAATATGCCATAGTGTACTATATTCCGTAGTGTACCATATGCCGTTTTTAAATATGCCGTATCGACCGGGACCCATTCGCGAGATAGCATTAACGAAAATGAATAATGGGATGCTTAAAAAAAACCTTTTCAGATAAGTTCCACGTGATTTGGTAATTGGTCCACTTCACATACTGACCATGGGCGTACAAAATATACGTGACGAACCACTATTTAATTAGTTAAAATTCGGGGGAGTATTAGAAATTTAGAAATGCAGTATAGCACAACGTAGTCTATATTGAGCATTCTCTCGCTACAGTGGGCTCAAGATTTTAAACCGATATTTTGCCTCAGTTTATTTATGCACAAATTAATATTAGAATTCAGATGAGGCGTGCTCTCTCTCTACAATGCACTCAAGCATTGTACGTCGCTATTTTGAAGTTTGTAATTTGATTTAACCCTGCGTGTGTACACTATATTTTTTGAGACACGGTGTGTACACTGGGTCTTTTAGAGAACAATTGGGTTTTCTAAGTTTTCTAAGCTTTCAAAAAATCTGAAAAAATTCTGGGTTACTTCTTGAAGTCTCTACTATATGGCCCAGAAGTTGCCAAAATACAAAGTTTATACCCGTTGGTAATAAAAATTGAAGAATAGTCGAAAAAGCGGAAAAAATCGAATTTTGTTACAAAATTCGTAACTAGGTACACTAAACAAATATTTAAAAAAAAACACGGTTATAGGCTTTTGTAGCTTTGACCATGAGCTTTCAAAAAAATATAGTGTCTTTGGCGTGGGCTCCAAAAAGTTGAATTATTTAAGCATCTGAAAGTGGGGAATAGTTTACGGATTCAGGCATGTCACAATAAACGGAGCGGTAATTATTTGACACAAAATGAGTCTTTATTGTTGCAAATACAAAAACTATAAAATACTAATAATAATTAGCGACAAAAAAGGAATTTACAGGGCGTAATTGTGATAAAAGTGCGTTCGATGATTATTGCAAACCGGCGTTTCGAACGATACACAAGAATACATTTCGATGCACAAGAAATCGTTTTTTTATTTTCCTTCCAACAGCAAACAAACAGTGCATTTTGTTGAGAAATTTACAACAACAATTGTACGTGACAGGAGTTAAATAATTCGAATTAAAAATTTGAGTTATTTAATTCGAGCTCGGAACAAAAAAATACGTAACCATTTGAATGAAAAACAGGAGAAGTACCAACATAGAATACAAAAATTAAATCGAGAAAATAAATCGTGGCTTATTTTCTTAAAAAAAAAATAATTCCAAAATAATTCGAATTAAATTTTTCTCAACAAAATACGCTTAAAATTAGTTTTTGTAAATAATTTATTATTTTGAACAATTTTATATTTTATTATTTAACACCATCAAAACGCGAAACTAAAAATATGGCCGAAAGGCAACACTATGGACCAACATGCTGTCGATTATAAATTTGAAACGAGACTGAATAAATTTTATTTTATTTTAACTTTTGTTGTTTTTGTGTTTTTATTGTTTTCGTGTTTTTGATTGGTCCCGGCAGAAGACGTATAATAAAAATGTGTACCGGATAACACCGGAGGCACGCAATGCGCGGCGAGCTCATGTTGGTGCCGGAGGAATATTATGAATTATTATTGTAGTGGTTTATTGGGTGAACCGCAACAAGTCCGAAAAAAATAGCCAAAACAGCATTAAATTACATAAAACATTTATTTTAGCCATAAAAAAACTGAAAAACTATCAAAAACGCAAAACACACTGTTTTCATTTACCTTCGAAAATACTGACGTCGTGTGTACACTGACCCTTTTAGGGAACGGACATGACTTGCACTGGCTGGCGTTTGCAAGTAAATTGCCAGACCCGGCGTCATTTCGGCCTTTAGTGCCCACTATTACCCAGATTTTTTAGAGGAGGTAACCGAAGCCCGCCGTCTATTCATGTGAGGGAAATTTGAGTTTCAAAATTCGACTGTTCCTTCAAAGACCCAGTGTACACACGGAGGGTTGAAATGGACGTGAAGATTAATTATTTTGATTTTAAATAAATTATCCACCACTGTTTCTTTACGCAAAAATTGACACCATAATTGCTCTGATCGGATGAACCATTCTCTCGCTACCGTGGTACACCGTACAATCATTTAAATCGCGCGAAATCACAAGTTCGGCTTGCTTCGCTATACCTGATGATTTCATTGCGATAATAGTATTTGTGAGGCATTAAACCTAAGGACAAACCTAAAAAAGTATACGTATTACACGTTGCATATATAATATGGATTAAAATTTTAGTGCACAAATAATTTTTAATAAAATTAAATTAGCTGTAATTGTTCAGCTTAAAATAATTTTGAACAGTATAGTCAGTAAATAAACAATTTTTATTTTACTGTTGTTTCCGCTTTAATGTATAATTTTCTTCCGTAAATTAAATTACTTATCTCCAAGCTATAGAGTAAAATTCGCTACATTTCCGTCAAAATTAAATTAAATTACCCACCTGAAGCAGTACCTACACATGTTTCCGTATTTTATATAAGTTGTAAATACAAGACAAACAAGCCAACCGCTTTAAAAAAACACCAATAAATAACCAATCTTAAAAGACATGTTTCGTAAATCATTGTTATTAACGATGCTAACAGACAAGTATTGTCGTAAATAATATCTAGTTTTGGACTTTCGACGTTATAAAAAAAATCCTGTTTAAACTATACCTACTTTACGTTTACAAATTTCTTTATATTGGAATGGAAAATATACGGTTTTCCATCATCACCTTTCATTACGTTCTCATCTAATCAGTAAGGTCAAAATTTCCATTTTTGATTTTCCATTTTTTTTTTTGTTTGGTTTAACACAACTACGGTCTTCTTGTTTTTGAACAATGACATAATGTAAACAATGGTTATATTTATTCATGAAGGATTTGGTACAAACTAAACCAACAAATATAAAAAAAAAAATATTTTGCGAAAATTGACAAAAAATTCAGCTATCTAAAATTCAATTAACATTTGAAGGTTATAAAGAAAGCCGATCCAAATAAAACATGTATTTATAAGACGACATGTTGTCAATTTAATGGTTTGGAAAATTTTGTCTACAATAGCTTCCAAAAAACAAATATATATAAAAATTATCTCTAGCTAATCGTTATCTAGCGGGCAAGGCAATAAAACATAATATTATTCTGTTTTCATTAGCTTTTACCAGATAACAAAGGCTTTGCCAAATCAACATAAAGACATAAAATTTATTCATTGTTAGTGTGATGTTTTCGATGATATTTATTGTGAGCGTTATTGTTGTCAATGAAATGTAAAGCTTACGAAAATGTGTTGTATTGTTTGCAAAAATCTATTACTTACCACTTTACTGCCATACTTCTTAGTTTATTGTTTGTGATTATATTTTCTATATTTTATGATGTTGGCGCATTTTGTCTGTAAATATAATAGAACAAAATAGTTAAAGTTTCTGAGAAAAATATTTGTTGTTTGAGTTGTTGTATTAATATTATGTATATATTTTATGAGGTTACTTTGAACAAAAATGTTTGTTTGGTGTCACTCTGAAAGTTGCAAAAATGTATCTATGTGAAACTCGGAATTTACTTCGCTTACAGTACTTCCACGATTATTGCAGCATTCAAGAATTTTCGGGTGATGATCTAAGACAAACAATTTGGGGTGAGCTGTGTCATCCACACGTATAAGCGGTGATAGAAATGGTACGCATGGGGTGTGAGGGTTTGTTAAAGGTAGATTGTTCTACAAATAAAGAAAAATGATAGTTTTTCAGCGAAATTGTTTACGAGCATGGCAAATCACTTATTTTACGCGTACGACATGCTACTTTTTCGAGTATTTGACGACAAATCCGGTAATTTTTAAAATAGGTAAAAGGTAGATCCAGTTTGGATCAAAGTATATATGCATAGCATGTACATAACAACCGTTATTACCATAACAAAAATCAATGCAAAGAAAAGTGTTTCTATGAAGCAAAGTATTTCTACAAAGAAATGCGTTATGCCAAGGAGAAAAGTAGCAATTTTCTTTACTGTTTTCAACCAAGAAATGACAAACTTCAAACTTTTAAATCGCTCGAAATCAGAGGTTTGAAGAGGCATGAAGCCTTAGAACCAACCTAAGCAATCACATATTTGAATTAAAGGTAATGCTTATTGTTGATTAGCAAATGCATACGACCAAGACCAAGGGCAACATTTCGTATCACCCACTTTCTGAACATGCGGTGAAAGATGTTATCACGCCAAAATGAGATTAAAAGTAAATAATCTTGAGTGGGACCCCCAACAGACAACAAATTTAGATGTATCATGTGTGTCCCCTAACACAACCTTGTTCTTAATTTTGATCCTATAATTAATGTTTTATAATTATTATCCAAATTATAATAAATCTTTATAGAATTAGTTTTTAGCTCACGAGCTCCAACTACACGAATAAATATTTTTATAGCAGAGACACCAACGTATGAAATTTACGAATCTATGTTTAACACCGGTGTTAAGTTTTTGGACACTTTTTTGGACAAAAATTTATGCGAGTGTACGTATAGTGAAGTTTTTGGACAAATTTGAGATTTTAGATAAATTAGGTCTTTGGACATAATTATACATATGTATATGCGCGTGTACATCTTTAACAGTATATTTAACAAAAATAAAGTTATTAGAAAATTAAAAAATTGGCGAATTTCGATTGGAACAAGGACGTTGTTCTCTATTATATCAAATAGCACAAATCTCAGGGATTGGCTAAAATATTGACTGTATAAGTTGTAAAGGGTATACATTGCGGAATTCAAATCACTCAGTGCCACTATGACATGAGCCGTAGGGCTCTTGCAAAAAATTTTTGAAAATTAACAAATCGACGAATTTCACTTGGAACAAGGACGTTGTTCTCTATTAATCATATAACACGAATCGCAGCAATGTATACTCTTTCCACCTATATAATCACTAATGATAGCCAATTTCTGATATGGTAATTGTTATTGTTAAATCGGTTTCTTGATCTACTGCGGTCAGATGTATTTCTATTTGCAGTCTTAATTTTATTAATGCTACGCTTCAATTGCTCTATTGAGGTACCAAGTGAAACAAGTTCGAACTGCGAATTGGTACTAACTACAGAAACTGTCGGTGTTTGCGGGGTACTCTATGGCGTCCTTGTTTCGAACAGCACAGATAGATCTAAATATCTAATATTAGTTGGTAGAGATTTCAGCCACATGGTTTTTAAAAGAAATCCATTTACTGCATCTGAAGAACCTGCCAAATTCTCAAATTGTCCATACTTGTTGTAGCAAGAAGTTGTTCTTACCACAGACACAGACGTTATGATGTCGAAGAAGAACACTATAACTGTATGAAAATATTTCTGGAAATCAGTTAAATTGCGTTTCGTTTGGAAATGTGCTTCGATATGCTTGAACCATGTTTCGGGCATATGATGCCAAAATTGCGGTAAAGAAGCAATTTCAACTGTTTGTATGTTTTCTTGATCCTTTGAAAAACTAAGTTGACAACCTATTGACATAAGAAGCCACTCCTTTATTTTGATTATTAGGATTAAATTTAACAAAAATGTCGTAGTCATTGATTTTATTAATTATCGATCTCACTTTCATTAATCTAAATTTCCATCAAAAAAATTACCAATGGCTTCTTACTAAAAGTCTGCAAGCTACAGAACAAATGGTTACCACTAACCATCGTTAGCCGATACACCTTTGGTTTGATTATTAGCCATTTTAGGGAAATAAAAACCAAAACAACCGAAACCAACAGGAACCATTTAATGTTCTCAATGTCTTCAGAAGATTGAACATAATAAATTGCAACTTCCCAGTAAAAATATTTCAAGCTTTCCACTTTCAATTCTTTGGCTTTTTCTAAAAACTTTGATTAATATAAATTTTGAGATTTTACTGAATCGATCCCAATGACTTTGTTCCAATATTGTTTAGATTGACCACAGCTTGGCGTCAGCCGATAACAGCCCAGGTATTGAATGAAATGTTTAGACTTTAGACCATCGCAGCTTAGTAACCACAATCTCAACTGATTCATCTTTAACTACCTGAACACCAAATAGGTCAAGTCTATTTAGCAACCGATAAATCAAAGCGATTCAAGCGAACCTCGAAAGGTCATTAATTTTTCTTTTGAGTATAGTTTGTTTTCTCGGCACTATTGATGATATGATTTTTCCAGAGCGTTAAAATGACGATTCATCTCGTAAGTATTGTCTTTTAGATGTAAGTAAATGCTTTTTAGGGTACTAGTTATCCAAGTTAAGTGGATCAAAGAGATAAAAATTCATCAGCAATTTTGCGATCTTGTTCATCGATTATAACAACCAGCATCACAGTTATTATGAGATTGTTATATTAGTGTCAAACAAGCAAAACCCCACCATTTGCTCCTCTATTTATAAACTCTCGACCTCACTATTATTCATATTAACACATCTACCGTAATAATCTAAACAGTAGAATAACCTTCATTGCTGTCAATTTTTAGATTACATGCTGTATGTATTGACATGTTTTGGTCAATAATAAAGAAACCACAAAACTTTTTGATAACACTATTTTGTAATAAATTATTTAAATGCATGTTTAAAACTTGTAGTTTATATTTTTATTTACATAGCAACAGAACTAGCTTTAGACACAATTAGAATATAATATACAAAGTCTCATCTGATTTATATGAAAATGTTTTGTCGGGTTAGGGCCGTTGATGATGAACACAAAAAAATCACTATTGAATAAGTACACTATTGTTATAATGCGGCCACACAAATTCACAATTAATATGTGACCGTCGTTTATTGAACTAAAATATAACACAATATTAAAATAATTTCCACCACCACTTGTAACTCGCTACATGAAATTTTATTAATTTAGGGTGCTTATTATTACGCGAACTACCGCACTTAATTATAAGTGTATTATATGAATTAATCGCGTTATGACTGTGCACTTATTATTATGATAAAACGTTATTATTTAAATAATCTGAACTAACGATGTGTCGCATCTACAAAACAACACAAGCAACGAGAGATTAACATTTTTATTATGTTGACAGCGCGGCAAAGATACTAGAGTGAAGACATTAACATTTTTCGAGCAGCAGCTGCACGCCTTGATATACATATATTTTGAAAGTTGAAGTGAAATAAAGAGGTGTACACTTGTACAGTGTACACCTAAAGTTCCGTTTGTAATTAATTTGTGGTAATGAAACGAATGTAGCAATTATAAGTGAATCGCTACAGTTTCAATATTATGTACAGAACAAAATTCTTACACACAATTAAATTTTTTATTGTTATGTGTCATATAAAGCCATCTAGCCATCTTAGATATTGTAACACTGTACATATTGTAACACTAACTTCAACTGTCGTTAAGGCAGTCATTAAATAGCATTCATACTGTATACACCTCTATCTTTTATTTTATTATATGGCCATTATGCCATCACATGGTGACAGAAGCGAAAATTAGAAAAAAAAGTAATAAAATAAAATTATATAAAAGCTTATGAAAAACATTTAAAATTGATGTGTTGGAGTTTGGTAGACATCGCGTAGCAATAAATAACCTACAAAGTAACAGTGCTATAGCGTCATAGATTGTTCGAGAATATTCCAGAGCCGTACGAAAACGGCCACGTGAAAAATTCAACAAAAAGGAGCCTTCGCAAAGCAACCGCAAAATGTCGTCAGGTATAAAACCACTAAAACATTTATCCGTCAATCAAGAGGCGGACATGAATCAGGTATGGACAGAGTGGAAAGAGGCATTTCAATATTACACAATTGCAACTGAGTTGGGGGTGACTAATGAAGAGAAAAAAGTAACAAATATCATACTGTATAAATTAACAGCACATTTTGCACCATCACGGAACAAAACTTATGAAAGGTGTCAATTTCATCGCATCAAGCAACTACAAACAGAAGAGTTTGAAGATATTTTCCAGAGACTTCATTGCTAAGTGAAACGTTGCGGATATAGAGTTGAGGACGCTGACGAATTCACAATGGATCAAATTGTGGTTGGAATCAAATCAGAATAAACTCGCGAAAAACTCTGGGTCGAAGATATAGTTTGGACCTATAAAAAGCAAGAAAATATGTAGGGCAGCCGAGAGAGCAAAAGAAATACATGAAATGCAGCAGGAAATTACTGAATTAAATACATCAGTTACAGTAAATAAAATGAAAAATGAAACATATCATTGTGGTCGATGTGGTAAGGAACACAGAAGAAAACAATGCCGAGCATTCAAAGCAGCAGCTATTGTAAAATTTAAAATAGTAAAAAGTAATCTCATGTCCATATTAGGTCGAGACATGTGTGAAAAATTGAGGTTAGTTATTCGTGTGCAAAAAATTCAACAAATTGGACGCTGCAATACATACGAATATGACATCGACGTTATTGATAATCGAAATTTTAAAGTTATACCCGCCAGAAGAATTCCACATGCGTTTAAAAATCGTGTTAAAGAAGAGTTGATTGAGCCAATAAAAGAACCTACACCGGCAGTTAGTCCATTGGTAATAGTTAAAAGAGGTGACAGTAATCAAAATATTCGTATATATATGGATGTATGTCAATGGATCCAACGGAGCTCAATAAGAATATGAAAAGATGTCATTACCCCTTGAAAACAGTGGAAGAGATAGCAGCTAAGGTAAATGGCTCGGAATATTTCACCAAACTTGATTGTAACAAAGGATTTTGGCAAATCCTTGTTACTAAAAGAACATCCAAATACATATTTGGTGATTGCCACGCCATGGGGTAGATTTAGATACCTACGTCTACCATTCGGTATATCGTCAGCGCCCGAAGTATTTTCGCAAGTCATGAGCGAAACATTAGAAGGCATTAGAAATTGTGAAATAGCCATGGACAATATATTTTTATTTGCCGAAACGAAAAAAGAGTTAGGGTAAAGTGGGGTAGTTTCGCCATCGGGGCAGGCTTTGACTTTCACGTCGCTTGGACGTGTTTCTCAGCAAAATTAATTTCTGTAAATATTTTTTATTTTCTAAATTTTAATTTACCAGCAAATGTTCAACCAACGAGATATTACCTTGTGTAAATAATATTCCAGCAAGTGTCACACAAGTAATTTGGAGAAATTATTTTTACATTATTCGTGTTATGAAAGTTCATCCGATTGTGTAAATGAGAAGTTTTCCGAAGTTTATATTATCTTCTGACGATTTTGGCGGTCTGCAGATCAGTGAAGGATCTAGTAAACTGATTAAAAAAAAACTGGTACTACATTTGCCTAGCAAAGATCTATTTAAAGTTGCAGGATTGGAGATGATACTGGTTGGATGAGCTGCTGTTTCTCGACGTTTTTTGATATACCCCATTATGAATGAGCTGATGCTCAAAATGGAGTGTACCGGAAGATGAATATGTAAATTAATAAGTCAATAATAAATAAATAAATACACTTTCGTCAAGCTATGTTTGGCTACCTTCAAAGCGTTTAAAAAATCTGAAAAAAATACTGAATCATGCCATTATTATTTCAAATGTTTCTCTGTACTTTGACAGTCATCATTGAAAACGCAACTAAAATACACGTATAATCGTGTTTTTCCCCAGTATTGTGTAATATTTGGTATGTATAACGTAAGATTTTTTATTAAGCATTTTTTTAGTTTTGTTGAGTGTTTCATTGAATATAGTTAGATAAATTAATTATCTTTAAAGTGTTAGTGTGTGAATTAATCAATAAAAACTAATTAATTAAATTTCTTTATTTAGTATTTTTTTTGCTACTTGGGGCACATTCGCCAAGTTGTTATGGGGCAGTTTCGTCTTTGACAAATGCCCTTATATATAAATTTATAAAATAAAAGTGGGTCAAATAATCAAAGTGGAAGCTAAAAACTCCTACATCGAAAGCTTCTTGCGCAAACATGCTAGAAATCAACTATTTGTTGAACCAAGCAAAGAAGACATTTCATTAATTTATAGAAATTATGCTTGTATGAAGCTGCCAACACCAGAGCATCCTCCTATTCGTTTAAGTTTAAATTTAATATTTTATTGAATAAATATGTTTTTATTTAAAAAAATAAAAATTATTAATTATGTTAAATTATTTTATTTATAATGTGTATTACTAACGATTCTACTAAAATAGTTACGTTGACGAAAGTGCCCCTTCATTTGGCGAAAGTACCCCGGGTCGGGGCACTTTCATCTTTTTATGGAGTTCAAGCAGAAATTAGAAAAAAATGTTTTGTAATAATAAGGAAAAATCCTTACATTCACAATTGGTTCAGAACATATTGAAGTATTTATTACTGTTTACCGATTTAAAAAAATATCAATAATAATTTTTCTACAGAGATTTTACTAAAAAGTGGCGAATCTGCCCCACTTTACCCTACGGGGAATTACGAAGAAAGTTCTAAATAGACTGGAAAAGGCAGTATTTACACTTAACAATAAAAAATGTGAATATGAAAAAGAACGAGTAAAACTTTTAGGACATATTTTTACTCCAGCTGGTTATGAAGCAGATCTAGAAAAAATAAAAGCTATTTATAAGTTGAACAAACCGACGAATGTCAAAGAATTACAACGACCACTATAGGTATGATAACTTATTTGCATAAATTTATACCGAATCTATCGGATATTACCGAACCATGTCTAATGTAAAACGATCATTCTGTTGCTTATGCAACACGTGCGCTTACAAGTACCGAGCAGAACTACCCACAAATTGAGAAAGAAGCAACAGATATACGATTTGAGTGCAAAAAAATTCCACGAGTATGTATATGGCAAAAAACTGCTAATAGAAACAGATCATGAGCCATTGGAAACAATTTTTAAAAAACTATTAACACAGGCTCCAGCACGTTTACAACGAATTGTATGGGATGTTCTGCAATACTCACCAATTATTGTCTATAAAAAAGGCACACAAATACCAATTGCAGACGCTTTGAGTCGCGACTGTGATTCATCAACTGATACAAACGATCCATCAAAAGAAGAAGAGTCGGAATACAAAGTGTTTGTAGTGTTTACAATGTCTGAGCTTACGAAGCAACATTTTGTCGAATTAACCAACAACGATGTGGAATTAAAATTATTAAAATCAGTTATTATGAAGGGATGACCAGAGAATGAAAAGAAATTACCAAAAGCAGTTCGTAAATACCACAACTTCAAGGAAGAAATCACATGGGACGAAGGTTTACTATTCAAAAGTACAAAGGTAATAGTTCCTCAAGCTGAATTACATGAAATTCTAAACTGGGTTCATAAAGGTCATCCTGTGATTAATCAATCACTAGCTAGAGCCAGACAAAGCCTCTTTTGGGTAGGTCAAACAAAGGATGTTCAGGAATTAGTGAAAAATTGTGCAACATGTCAGTGTACACAAAAATCAAAAACAAAAGAGCCATTGCTACAGAAAGTAATACCTGATTACCCATTCCAAAATGTATTGACAGATTTGTTTCATTCCAAAGGAAAAGAATACTTGCTAATTGCGGATCATAATTCCGGTTTCATTGATTTTCATCAATTAAAATCTTCAATAGCAGGGGAAGTAGTATTGCAAATGAAAAAATGGTTTTCAACCCGAATTTTGGAATCCGATGGAGGACCACAGTTCACATCAAATACATTTAAACAATTTGCAAACAAATGGTTATTCAATCATCGCATATCTAGTCCATACTACGCAATATTAAATGGATTTGCCGAGCGGAATGTACAAACAATGAAAAATATGTTGAGAAAATGTTGGCATGATAATACTGATATTTATGAGGCACTATTGATGCTTCGAAACACACCCAGAAGTAATGAACTTAAATCTCATAGTAAACGTCTATTCAGTCGCAATACCCGACATTGTTATCCGATCCAAAAAGAACAATTAAAACCAAAAATCATAAATAATGTCACGCAAGAATTAGCACGTCTACGTTTCCAGCAAAAGGTCCTGACAAAATATCAAGTCCATTCAAACCCTTGGAAATTAGTGAACAAGTGCGTATTCAAGCTGGTCAAAGAGAATGGAAATCCGCAACCGTAGAGAACAAAACAATATATCCACGCTCAGTCATAGTCGAGAATAAGGCAGGCAAGAGATATAGGCGTAATACTATTAATTTAGAAGGATCGAAGGCGCTTATTCCGGATCCAGTTCAATATGAAACTATTATTGAAACACCACACATTAACAACAACAATACAAATACAATTATACCAACAACTTAAGCATCAACAGCACTAGTCAAGAAACGAAAAAGATATCAATAATAATATTATTATTAATATTATTAATACATATGTTTAAAATTACATTTATTAAGTTAACTATTAATAATGAAGTCATACTTTGAAGGTTTAAAATGGAACGAGTAAATGTTTAGTTTTAAATTCAAATGAACTTTAAAATAATAAAAATATAAAAAAAAAGGGAAAGGGAGATGTCATATAAAGCCATCTAGCCATCTTAAATATTGTAACACTGTACATATTATAACACTAACTTCAACTGTCGTTAAGGCAGTCATTAAATAGCATTCATACTGTATACACCTCTATCTTTTATTATATGGCTACTATGCCTATTTTATAGAATATTCTGCAATATCAATCTAACTTACGATATTTTATTAGATTTGCATTTTCCAAATAATTAACAAAATTTTACAAAATCAATGACAAAGTCAATTATAATACAAACTAAATTACGAATAATACATTTTTATTTTACTGTGATTTTAATGGTTTTAGTTCTTATTGTGGAGTCGCAAAGCTATTTCCCTGAAAGAGGTGCTCCTTCCTTTGGAATTAACAGTTGAACAAATTAGCCATCAGATCAACGCAACGAAGGCTAAATACATGGTCACCGGGAGAAAACAGACGCGCGGAGACTTCATTTAAGGAGATATACAACATGAGAAGGAAATGGGTTCAAATATCTATTGGAACAATTGTCGCTGTGTAAAACACCATTTCTGTCACATTTCATCGAGGTTCGCCGCATGAAACCGAATATTTTACGCCATCATCAAATCTTAAAAGTTTTCTCACTGGACATCTATTGTACAAATCGCTGAAAAGACCAGTTACTACCTTTGGTTGTGAGTCTTGGACACTGACAGCACAAAACCTCCAGAAAATTGCTGATAAGATGAGAAAAGTATCGAGAAAGTTGACATAATCAGAATCATAAAAGCATAAAGCCTACGATGGCCTGCGAATGTTCTTCGTTCACTAAATCGGACCCTAAAGGAGCCTAGGTATGACCTCATGGAAGGCAACCTACATGATGGATAGATGGCATTGAAAGGGACCTGAACACACTCGGTCATCTTGTCTGGCCTTCTCTTGCGGTGGATCGAACTATTTGTAGGGACATAGTAGCGCCAACACCAACGGAAGGAAGTTTATTAATTTTCAATCTGAAGCTTATATTTTACCATATTAGGCCTCGTTATCAATGTTTCATTTAAACCAGAACTTATCAAACTAAAAAAGGATTTTATCACCTACCAAAATAAATTTTCAAAGAGAAACGAAAAATACAGATGGGATTTATGATGTTTTGTGCAAGAAGTGCGAGATAAGATTTAGTAACATTATGAAATATTCACAAACATTTGTGATGTTTTTCTTTTATTGTTGCACCACTTCTAAATGTTGTTCAATTTTGTGACCGGCGGCTGAAATCAAATATAACATATTTAAAAATTACAAATCTCTTCGATCACATACTTTAAAAGACATAAGAATTTCAGCTGATTCGTAAATTTAATTTAATGGTCGGCTTACTAACAAAAATTTTATTACACATTGCCAGAGGATTTTAAAAAAACAAAGAAAAAAATTCAATGTTTTTCCAGAGTTGGTAATAGTTTTATCACCATCAAAGAAAAATGTAAATCCCCATTTTTTATGTATTCAAGGTCAACTTGTTTTATATTTAGCATATAGACATATAGTACAGTTGATGTAAATAAATCATATCATTTATTTCCGTTTGTATTCGTCGGCTTTTCGGTCCAATGTTAAAATTTTCTTTTATAAAATACGTTTCGATACGAGTCATTAAATATAATATAAGAATTATTCTTATATCATTTTCAATGACTCGTCTGTACAAAAAATATAAAAACCGTTATATGTAAATGTTATACACACACTGGAAAATATTGATACAACTTAAACTGTGGACAAAAATTAATGAGACTAAAGCGGCTTACCTACTGAAAAACGGCTGGAGTAAAATACCATTTTAGTTTGTTTTTATTTTTTGCAATACTGTGAAAAACGAAAAGAAAAATCGGATTTATTTTTTTCCATATATGTAATTTCAAAATAATTACTTTGTTTTCATTACACTGGTCCTCAATTTAAAAAAAATTCAAATGTACCTAATTGGCTGGAAAAATTAAAATGTATTTTGACTTTTTTAAATTGAGAACCAGAATATTTTAACAAAAAAAAAATAATTTTGGAATTATATCGAAAGAATTAAATCCGATTTTTCTTTTCGTTTTTCAATAGGTAAAGCGCTTTGCAAATCAGTATTGCAAAAAATAAAAAAATACTAAAATGGTATTTTACTCCGGCAGCAGCAATAATATTATAATAAATAAATAAATAAATAAATGGGGATCGGAGCTAAACCATCAATGTCGCTTCTCATATTAGTATGTGTCTTGAGTATAAATATGAAGAGCCTCGATGATCAGTCTTTTCGAATAATTGGACTATGGTAGGCTAATATTGAGGCATACCCAAAATGGGGACGATTCCCCTTAAAAGTGAAAATGACCCATCATTGCCTGCAATGCAGCTAGGATTACATGTTTTTTATTCTACGAAAGAGATGAACAACCTATCCAAGCTAATACCATTTAGAATTTGTCTGCTAAAATGTCGAAACAAATTACGATTAGAAGCTACTAGACTTAGTAATTTTAAAAAAGTTATAAAACGCAACGTACGCAGAACAGATTATCCGAACTACAGGTTGCTCATAATTTTTGTCGAGATAGCAGAATTTTTTAGATAAAGCACAAAAACATCGTAAAATGAAACACATAAAGATATTCAAACATGTATACAATACACTTATACAAACTCTCCGACTTCACATGGGCGAAAAGAGCCTTAGGCTAGTTAAAGTTAAAATTCCTTTGGAAGATGGTTTTTGTCACTTGGACCTAAATTTTCCATAGCTCATGATGAATCCGATAGCAGATCAAAGAGTGAAAGATATTGTATGGGCGAAAGTAACCAACATATTTTCAAGCCACGGATACATTAGATGTACACAACGTAAATATGTTGTGAATATAACACTTAGTCATTTATAGGACCACCGCGATTTTAAAGATAACCGATGATTTGATGATTATCAATAGTGACAAAGGTAAAGCGATCTCAGTAAAATTCGTTCTTTAATGAGTGACGCAATCGCATATTCCATTTTACAGTATGATTCTACAAACAGATTTCAAGTTGAGAAAAATAAACTGATTAAATAGATGTCGATAAGAAATTGATAGACTTCATGAAGGTTTACGATTTTCTTGCGTCCCTAGATCAAGACCTTCCAACAATGTCATTTCCAAGTCTACACGACTTCGAAAAGTTATCAAACTGGTATATCTGCCATCAGTACTTTAACTAAAGTGAAATTAAAAATATTGCATTCTTCAAAACCTTTAAAACGATATACAACACGGTAATATTTAACTGGACTCTGAAAATGACTTCGCACTTTAGAGTGGTGAATATTTCTCAAATCTTTAGAAACATTCTTTCCGTTTTAACGATATCTGTCTGTAAGGAGACATATAAATCGGCACCATCGCGCAAATTTATAAAGTAACTTGCTAGAATTTAAATTGCTGCATTTGAACAAAAGTAGTTTGAACTAATTGTTTGCGTCTCTCAATCAAGACGTTTAGAACAGTTTACCTCTCCTAGTTTGTATGCCATCTGCATGGGCAAACATATATAACTTACAGTGGTTTAATAGCAAATTTGATAACTAACTATCAGAAATAAAATGGTTGCGTTTTGAACGCTTACATTAGACTGAATCCAAATGATATTCACATCAATAAGCATTGAAAAAAGATCGAGTTACCATAACCCCTCCTTCGTCGCCTCGTCCATAAACGTCGAACTCGTATACTGTAACAAGTCATTTACCGCCCTTATAACTATTACAAGGGCGATAAATGAGTGTTACAGTACGAGTTCGACGTTTATGGACGAGGCGACGAAGGAGACGATTTTGAACGAGTACTGTAACGGTCATTTAACGTACGTGTAACGTACAACGTTTTATTTTATACTACATAAATAGGCATTAATTCGATTTTTTCATTTAAAATTAAATTTTAAAGTAAAAACATGAGTTTGAAATTTAACAAAATCAATCCAAATGATTTTCAAATTATCAAGTTACCCTAATATTTTTTTTGTTAGGTTTTATATTTTTCTGTACTGTAATAGCTCGTTTTCCGGACTTTTTTTTCTGTACCGTAATGAGTCGTTTTCCGAACTGAAATCAATCACGTAAACATTGATTTTCGATATAGTATGAAATAATTGATGTGGGATCCGCTCGAAAAGCGATATGACGAAACGCGATATGGTACAAAACGCGATATGGTACAAAACTTAAGTCAGTGAAGTTAGCCCGAAGAATCAGCCCGAAGTTTTGGTTCATTTCTCGGATAAAATGTAGCTATCCCGAAAAAGTGTAAATTTTGTAAAAAGTGTAGGCTCATCCCGAAGAAAATATTATAAGTAAGTAAAGTAAGTAAAGATGGAATAAATAAGCATAGGAGATAATCTGTGGTTAAAAACCAGTATCGATTATCAACGAGCTCACAAAACCTAGAAAAAAAATCAAATATTTGTGGGGTAATATGGGTTTAAATGAAGTGTACTAAGAAAATCTTATAAAAATCTTAACTATCACCTAAATTTAAATCAAAAATAAAAATTCTTCAATATTTTCTAATGTGAACAGCCAGGATTTAAGTTCTCTGAGGAATTTAAAATTGTAACACTTTTTTATTGAAATGGGAAGTTTATTGAACAATGTAGGGGCCAATACTGAAAATGTTCGAAACATGTAAGTGGTATTATAATTGGGAATATTCACAAGATGTTGGGCATTACCTCTAATTTGGTGGGTATCAATAACACGAAAATTCCGATTACCACTTTTGAAATAAAATAGGCGTAAAACTTTATAAACGTAAAGATGCCGCACTGGAAAAATTTTCTGTTTAACAAATAATGGCCACGAATGGGTTAGTTTAGTCTTATTACATAAAATTCTAACCATATACTTTTGCAAAGTCACAATAGGTTTAATATTAGAATAGTAAACACCACCCCAACATGATAAACCATATTGAAGCTTTGAAGCACCAAGAGCGAAATAAATAATACGTAACAAGTCAGGACGACATAAACTTTTTAACAAAAATAACTTCTTAATGAATAACCAACAGTAAGATTTTAAAACTTTAACGTGCTCTTTCCAATTCAATCTAGTATCAAATGTAATCCCCAGATATTTGAAACTTGTAACCTGCTCAATTTTAAAACAAAGCGGAGAACAGAATGAATGATTACAGCCGGAATTGTGAAATGATAAATCAAAATTTATGTCACGACAATCCGTAAGACTAAACGACATTATTTTGGTCTTATCACTTAAAACCAAATAGTGTGCATCAAACCATTTCCTTAGTATGATCAAATCTGAATTCACAGCATTGATCAAGGCTAAGCTGGTATTGTTAACGTAAGTAAAAGCCATATCATCAGCAAAAGAAGTAATTGAACCTTGAAAAGCTTGCGAATAAATTGAATTAATATAAACTAAGAACAGCAATGGTCCAAGTACGGACCCTTGCGGAACACCACACTCAACCTGTCTAAGTTCACTAAAATGATTACCAATCCGAACTTTTTGGGTTCTATCAGATAAAAACGACGCAATCCAGTCATAAACAAATCCGCGGAAGCCATAATTATAAAGCTTGATGCATAAGAGACGATGATCAACAGTGTCAAAAGCTTTAGATATGTCAACAAATAAGCTAGCTGTAAATTTTTTCTGATCTATCCCACGGTTTAAAATATTCAAAAACTTTACCAGAGCATCTTCAGTACAATGACCAGAACGAAAGCCAAATTGCAGAGTTGAAAAAATATGGTTACTTTCAATGAAATTGTTAAATCGAATTTTAACTAATTTTTCAAATACTTTAGAGAACACTGACGTCAATGAAATTGGCCTATAATTCTTTAATTCTGTTTTTAGACCATTTTTATGTAGAGGAAGCACTATGGAGCATTTAAGCGAGTCAGGGAAAACCCCGGAAAAAATTGAGGAGTTAAATAAATGCGACAGAATATCAGCAATGTTAAAATTTATTTGTTTCAAGCAAAAACTACTAATTCCTAATATATCCGTCGAACGCTTATTACTGAGTGAGGTAATAATTTTGATGATTTCAAGAGAGCTGAATGGAATAAAATGAAAACTATTGGAACGCCCAGGATTAATAAGAGCGCTGTCTACATCATTCATTTCTGGATTATTAAAATACTGCGAACGTAAATTGATTGCAACATTTGAAAAATAATTATTAAACGCGTTTGCCACTTGTACAGGATCATTTATAGATTGATCATCGATATTTAACGAAAATTGATCAGACATATGATTAGTTGAACCTAACACTTCATTAACAAGGGACCATTTTTTCCTAATGTCATTGTTGTTCAAAATAAATTGATCCTTATAATACATTTCCCGAGTTGTAGATACTTCCAAGTTAATTTTCGACGAATACTTTTGTGAAAATTTGGCAAGCTTGCGATTGTTTGGATGTTTTTTGACAAGGTTAATAATATGTTTCTTTTTGTTAATCTTACGGATTAGGTTGTAAGTAATCCAGGGTTTTAATTTTGTAGGAACTTTTACTGTTTGACAAACTGTACATTTATCAATATATTGCGATAAGATTGATAAAAAAATATCAAATTTCTTAGACGCATTAGTTTCAGAATAAACCTGATTCCAGTCCTCAAACAGTAAAGCATTATTCAGTTCCACATAATTAATAACTTTAAAAGTTTTTGGCTTGCTATATCTGGATGATTTTAAATTTACCTCAGTAGCATTGATTGAACATGAAATGAACGCATGATCAGAGATTCCCAAATGTTGAATAGAACATTTGACAATATTACCATACTGTTTCTTCAGACGCAAGAAAACATGATCGATACACGATGATGCACAATTTTGAATTCTAGTAGGCTCCTTAGTAATATTTTCAAGACCAAAACTAGACAATAATGATAAATAATCATCAACGATAGAGGTGACTTTTAAGACGTCGATATTAACGTCCCCCAACAAAATTAAATTTTTTGTTTTGATTTTATCTAATAAATCACTTAGTTCTAATATGAATACTGAGGAGCTAATCCAGTGGAAGCGATATAAACAAATAAAACTATACCTTTCATTGCCATGAAAAAAGTCCAGCTTGAAAGCATCCATGCTCTCAAAGCAATTAAATTTAACGAAATTAGCAGAAATAGAATTATGAACGAAAACGGCAGCGCCTCCAGAACGATAAGAGTTATTACAATTAGCATAAAGTTGAAAACCCAAATTTCTGTCAAAAAAATTAGTTGCGGAATATAGTTGAGCGCAGAAATATGAGCTAGGCACACATCGAAATTTTTCCTTAAGCTGCGTATGTTTTGCTGGATGAAAGATATGTTACTAGCACTGGAGTCAGAATATGTTTCATTCACATAAACGGTTGAAATATTTTCCACGATTGAGCTATCTACAAGAGAAGAAGAAAAAATTGAATCATTAGTAACAGCTGAAGATAAATTCTGAGAGTTAGTTGATGAAGACATTAAATATAAAAATTAAATTAATTAAAAGATACTAAGTAACAGCTCTCAGATCCACAGCTGATTTAATTAGTAGTGGCTTATCCCCTTCCTTGACACGTATATAGATCAAGGAATTTCTGGTCCACACATGTTGAATTTTCCCTGCTTTCTTCTCAGCTCTCGCCAAATTAAAAATGTTCCGATTATGCGTTGATAAAACATCATTGAAAAACAATCTATCTTTCCCAGACCCACAAACAGCTGTTGTTATATATTGTTTGGCTTTAATTTTGTTTCGCACTGCATTCATCACATCGTCTTTCTTCAAACCAGATACAAACCGAACACAAACAATTTTAAACCTGTAATCATCTTTCGAACGACCTCGACGAAAACAAAAATCAATGTCGGACGAAGATAACGATATGCCTACATCATCATTTACAATTTTAACAATTGAATCCGTTAAAGTTCCCGAATCAAAGAACGGAACACCAGAAATATCTATCGAATTACGATTAGCAGTATTTTCGGAATTGTCTAGTTTAAGTTTAATTTCATCCAATTCTATCTGCAAATCATCATTTTTTTTCTCCAGACTATCAATTTTGGATAATGCAGCATCATACAACTTTAATTTTGCCTCGATGTTATCAAGGCGTACATTCATTTCATTTTTAAATGAAACGACAAGGTCATGAATGGCATTAACAGTAGCATGTAGCGTTGTGTGTTCTTCAGAAATAGAGGCGCTAGGTCCAGACGGTGAACTATTTGGTTTTGATGCACTGTTAGATTTTAATAATACAGGTACGGAACCTGAACGCTCCGATTGAGTTGCTTTCTTTTTATTGAGACAGGTATCACAAGTATATGACTTCTTGTTATTATGAAGAAACTCAACATCACTAGGTAGCATACTAACACACGAAGCATGACAAAACTTGTTACACACCACACAATCAATAACGTCAAGGTTTGTTTTACTGTCATCACGAAAAACCCGGTTGTTACAAATAAAACATCTAGTATTACTCATTTTGTACAAGCACTGAAAACTATTAACTGTAATTAACCGATTTAAAAAAATAAAGCACTAAAAGTATGTAAATAACAGCAAGATTTCTATATAGTCAAGCAAATAAATAAAATCACTTCAAAGCAAAACCCATTTCACTTATAGAGACATATGTAATATGCACACTATCGATTTTTTATTAATTTTTGAAGTAAACAAACAAAAATTTAACAATCGATTTATAATTATGGATAATTATTATTATTATTTTTTTTTTTAATTTTTTTTTATTATTTTTATTATTGCAAACACGACTGTTCCCCACAAAGAGAAGATGTGAACTGAAAATGCATCTAACAAGATGAATTAAAATGCATCTAACAAGATGTTTTAAACAAAATGAAAACTAATAAATTTATTAAAAAATATTTGTAATAAAAAAATAAATTCTTATAAGAGTAAAGCTATTCAACATAATATTCTAAAAATGCAAATACTAATTTATGTTCTGTTGGTACTGTAGCTATTTACTATAAGTAAACCATAAATTTTACACATCCAAAAAGAGGAGATATTGCTTAATGGCTTTATATCAGGCCGGATAGGACGTGGTACTAGCTAATAGCTGGCCAACACCCCAGGTTCTTATCATGGGGATAACATATGTTTTCGAAAAATTTGTATTTTAGTGTAGCGTATGTGTGATATGGAGAAATCTTAAATTATATACAGCCAATACTAGGGATATTGCTTAATGGTATTTTATATGGGCAGACAGGATGTGGTACTAGCTAACAGCTGGCCAACACCCCAGGTTCTTATCATGGCGATAAACATATGTTTTCGAAAAATTTGTATTTTTAGTGTAGCGTATGTGTGATATGGAGAAATCTTAAATTATATACAGCCAATACTAGGGATATTGCTTAATGGTATTTTATATGGGCAGACAGGACGTGGTACTAGCTAACAGCTGGCCAATACCCCAGGTTCTTATCATGGGGATAAACATATGTTTTCGAAAAATTTGTATTTTTAGTGTAGCGTATGTGTGATATGGAGAAATCTTAAATTATATACAGCCAATACTAGGGATATTGCTTAATGGTTTTATACATGGGCGGATAGGCAATATCCCTAGTATTGGCTGTATGTAATTTAACGTTTCTCCATATCACACATACGCTACACTCAAAATACAAATTATTCAAAAACATATGTTTATCCCCATAATATGAACCTGGGGTGTTGGCCATCTCTTAGCTAGTAGAATGGCCTATCCGCCCATGTATAAAACCATTAAGCAATATCCCTAGTATTGGCTGTATGTAATTTAACGTTTCTCCATATCACACATACGCTACACTCAAAATACAAATTATTCAAAAACATATGTTTATCCCCATAATATGAACCTGGGGTGTTGGCAATCTCTTAGCTAGTAGAATGGCCTATCCGCCCATGTATAAAACCATTAAGCAATATCCCTAGTATTGGCTGTATAAAATTTAAGATTTCTCCATATCACACATACGCTACACTAAAAATACAAATTTTTCGAAAACATATGTTATCCCCATGATAAGAACCTGGGGTGTTGGCCAGCTATTAGCTAGTACCACGTCCTATCCGGCCTGATATAAAGCCATTAAGCAATATCTCCTCTTTTTGGATGTGTAAATTTTATGGTTTACTTTTAGTAAATAGCTACAGTACCAACAGAACATAAATTAGTATTTGCATTTTTAGAATATTATGTTGAATAGCTTTACTCTTATAAGAATTTATTTTTTTTATTACAAATATTTATTAATAAATTTATTAGTTTTCATTTTGTTTAAACCATCTTGTTAGATGCATTTTAATTATAATATTTTCTTCGGGATGAGCCTACACTTTTTACAAAATTTACACTTTTTCGTGTTAGCTACATTTTATCCGAGAAATGAACCAAAACTTCGGGCTGATTCTTCGGGCTAACTTCTCTGACTTCAAAACTTAATATTTCAAAACGCGAAATTTGAAAACGGGTTATGGTACAAAACGCGAAGTGGTACAAAACGCGATATTTTAAAATTAAAATTTTAAAATAATAATAAAAATGAAAATAATAATAATTATTAATCTTCCTTCATTTGATAAAATTTTCCTTCACCAAAATGATGAAATTGTACATGTACGATCAGAACTAGGAAATCGTGTTTTGAAATATCCCGTTTTGTACCATATCGCGTTTTGTACTATATCACGTTTTGAAATATCGCGTTTTGAAATATCGCGTTTTGTACCATATCGCGTTTTGTACCAAATCGAGTTTTAAAATATCGCGTTTCAAATGGGACCCAATTGATGTATAGTATGAAATAAATTGATTTTACTAAACTTAAAAAGGTTTATAAAGTAATTGTGGAGTATTATCGAAAGTTGATATGCATTTAACTTTTCTAATCTTGTTTCATGAAGAGAATTAACCAAAATGTATTGAAAAGCGTAAGAACGCTGATTCAACCTCAACTCAACATCAACTCAACCCTGGGGCAACCACAACTCAATCTCAACTCGTCCTGCAACCTAACGCTTAAATCAACTATCAACGCCCAACTCAATTCCAAAATCAACGTGGTCTGAAAAATTACATGCGTACCTAAACTCAACTCAAGCTAACTCTAATTCAACAGCCAATTTACCCCACAAATAAATCCCCAGTTGAACTGCTCACTAAAATCTAGCCCAACTCCAACTTAACCTGCAAATGGAACACTCTACTCAATCCTCAAACCAGCATATCAAAACAAATGGTTGGTTGTTCATTGGTCACTGAACCCTAATCCAACTCCAACTTGTGGTGTTCACTTTGCGTTGGCAAAGGATTACAGTGTTAAGGTTGTTTTGGGTTGAGGTTTTTTTTGGGGTTTTTGTTTGGTGGGGGATTCGAAAATGAGGTTTTGGGACGTACACACGTTGAAGAAAAGAAAAAAGAGTTTTAATGGAGGATACTGGACACTGGTGCAGAAAAAACGAAAGTGATTAAAAAAAATATTAAATGAAGATAAAAAAGCAGAATTTGATTGTGAAAAGATTAAATTTACCACCAAAGTGAGCGAGGGGAATCCATGAGACTGGCGGAAAAATAATTTTTTCTACATTTTGAGTCGCTGAGATATAACACCGCTAAAATTGCAAGTGTGTCTTCGATTTTGGAAATTATCCAACATTGAATAACTGGAGATATATTCACCTACAAGTACGGCCATGAAATTCGGGAGAACCGTCGCAGTAATACATACATATATTCGGAAATCCGGAGTTAAACTACATATATGTACCTATCGGAGAAGTTGGATACATTTATGGGCTGCATGAAATAGGGATATAATATTCTAATACGGTGCCAGATTGTTAGAGTAAATTAGCAACGATTTGGATACCAACGTGAGTTTGTTTGGCACAACATGCCACATGGCTTTTTATTACATCCATTTTGTAAATTATAATTACTAATTAATTTTTTTTTCTGCGCACGAATATGTAGATACAATTTTATAAAAATGATTACAAAGGTGAATTAGTGTATATCAAAAACGTATTTTTTTAAAAGTAATTAAAGCTAAAGTATTTTTTTTTGGTTTGTTCAAATTTTTTTAATTATGGCCGATATATGTACATATACGGCATATTATTCAGTAATTAAATTTATTTTCAATCATTCACATTTTTCCAAGGATTTAGTATTAATTATTATTTGTTTTAGCAGCATCTTGCTGTATCAAGTGCATAAAGTTATCGGCTATATCGGAGTGTGGTGCGTTTTTTTATATATTTGCAGGAGTCGTCGAGGAAGCGCTTCATCGAGGATTCACTGATTACAGGTATATATATTGACCTAGATTTTATGCGCTTACAAAGATTTTCCAATCTGAGAAGAGGTTGAAAAATTTTAGGTTAACCCGGAAAAATGATTGAAAATTAATTTTATTTTTTTTATCAAAGGAAATTTGGAAAATTGTTTCGAATCCGAAAATGATTTTTTTAAATAAATTGCTTTGTTTATTTCTTAAATTAAGAATTGTGTAGTGATTTAATTTTTTTTGTTTCTTTTCCCTTTGAATTGTTCTAAATTATTTTTGGGAAGTTGAGTGATTTGACAATTTTTCCTTTGTGGTAAACGTGGTGATGGTGGGTAGTGTACACCGAGAAAAAAAATGCTACAAATTCAATCCGCAAATTAAACCCAACTCAACCCGTTTCTCAACCCAAAACTCAATGCCACATTCAATCCTCAAACCAACATATTACATAAAAAGTAGATCAACGTGGTTTTTAAGTACTTTTTCCACAAGCTTTTCAGTCCTCTGCCTTGACCATAGAAACTGATTGACGAACAAATTTAAAAGACAAGCCGTTCTTGAAATACACAATTTTTGCACTAAACAACTTTTCTACTTTAGGCAAATTACAAAAGGATTACTAGTTGGACATAAAGTAGAACCATTCAATAGTTTTTGTGTATAAAATTAATTGTCCTTTTATATTTAGGGCGGGACGACGAGTCGGTCATAATAGAAAAGTGTTCCCTTTTTATCACTTAGAAATTATATTTTACATAAAAATTAAACTGACAAATAAACAGGGAAATGAGGTCACCATGATCCATTTGAAAAATAAGAAAAAATAAATTTCTTCAAAAACGTTTCATGAAAAATTAAAATTATTACCGACAAATGGGATTCCTTAAATCCCATAGACAACCATGAACCATTTGTACTTCTTTTCTCTAACCATAATGAAAATTCTAGATTTTCCCAAGGACAAATTCAAGAGAATTTCTTTCACTGATAATTATATTAATAACTGACAAATGTGAGCAACAAGCCCTAGCTAGGACGGCGGGCGGTAATTGGTTAATGAAAACCATTAGAACAAAAAATTGGAATATTCTAGGGACTTGCTTTTGTACTAGTAAAAAATATCACTAAAAAATTATCATTTCATTAGAATGTAGCCCCTTACCTTGAATTGTTTATCATTACTTTCATGTAAAAATTACTAATTCAGTTTTCCAAACAAAAATCATAGGAATTTTAGTCTGAAGGGACCAGTAAAATGACAAAAAGTTGACGTCGAAAATGGTACATAAATATTAAGTTTAATAAAGTTATAAAGAAAATAAAAAAAGGCGTTTAGAATTTGAGTAAAAAACGGTGGAGACTTTTTAGACCACCCAATATTTTTGGCTGAAAATCATAATTCCTTTGTTTGGCTACAATAAATTACACGGAAATGATTCGTAACCTTACCGTAAATATCTCATTATACCGCATATTGTAGTGTAAAGATCACGGTCACAATAAAATAAATTAAAAAGTTCTAAGTGATTATTTATTTTGAATTCGTAGTCCCCTTAGAAATTCCACTAAATAACTTAATTTCAAAACCGTAATTAGATTCTTTTGAAATTGAAAAGCGGGAATTTAGCGCTCAATTTTATTATTATACGCGACATTCTTGTTGTTTTTACAAAAAAATGTCTGGCAACAAATCTGAAATTATCTTCTTCTGAAATTGCTAAGTTTCTAATTTTAAATAAAAAAGTTTACGTGCTTTAAGCCATTTCCTTTGTTGAAATGGCAAATTTGGTATACGGAAAAATCTAATTTACTATATTCAAATATTTCGCGGAATGTTTCCCCGCATAATGTTTTACGTTCAATTTTGAAATATAAATAAAAAATAAAAAAAAAGAAATAAAAAATATTTAATACCTTTGGTAAAGTTAAAAAAAAAAGCTCTATCGAATAAACGAGTAGTTAACAGCACGGAACTCATAAAAAGATGCGGTATTTCATTTAGGGATAGACAACAGAGATGATTATCCTTATAGCATTTACAATGTATATTGTATATTAAATTTGGTTTTGTTTCACTTAATTATTCGTTTTTATATTGTCCCATCCCATCAGCTTCACATTATCAAAATATTTTGTTTTTATTGCTTACATATTTTGTCTAAAGAATATGGTACGGTTCATAAATGAAATACCATTCAGCTGAAAAATGAGAATAACTTCAGAGTTCATATTTAATTAATTTTAAAATTCGATAAATTATTTTTAATTGTTTGGTCATATGGAAATATGAAATTGTAACAAAAATGAATATATTAATAAAAAATTGTACAGTAACAATTTCTAAAATTGCCTTCACCTTACGACACAAAAGAGACACACGCGTATTTATAAAAATTCTTTTATATTTTGATTCATTGTGCATGTGGTGAATTACTTATGGTTACGAAAATATAAAAATGCTGGTAGAAAACAGCAGGCAAAAACCAAACGATTCCTCAATTTTAAAAGTTTCAAATTTCTGGCCACCCCACTCTAAGACGGTTCAATTACGATGAATTATTTGAGGCAAAGAAATATGCTGGCGGTGGTTATTCCTTATGTTATTGGAATATTTAACTCATTTCTAAAAAAACCTCACAATTCAAGAAGGGACCAGAGAAAGTAAATTATTCAAATTTTGAAAATGGAGAGCGAGTAACATAAAATGGGTTTTCTTTTAAATTATTTAGGACTCACAAAGTAATATTTAAGCGCAATGTATCGTAGATTACGCCTTTGGGGGGAAGGTAGTCTAGAATAGAAATCCTCATATGCGAAATAGTTTTAAAATTAGATCTGACTGTGCCTACGTATTATGATTTTACATTTTTTTCAAATTAACAGTTTGAGTGCATATTTTTAGATTATCGAACAATATTTAGCCAATTTTATTTAGCCTTTAAATAATTTTATTTTTGAAGTGAATCTTTTTACAAGCAGTATTATAAACAAAACAAAAAAAAATTCAAAAAAAACTAAATTCTGTGACGTTCTTGAAACACAGTTTTTATATTTGGAAAATAAATCGTGCAACGAACACAAATCAACACACATTTTACTAAAGAGATTTTTCTAAAATTTGAAAGGAATACCCACATATAAAAAAATTGAAAGAGTAATTATTAAAGATTTGTAGCCAGAACATATGTAAGTAATTCAAAATTGAATTTTTATAACGTAAACAATCCCTACAGAATAATACTCAGAACAAATTAAATAAAAGTAAAATCATTGAAACTGGTAAGTATATTACCCCTGTATACTATTCTATCGCGTAGAATTTCATTCATTTTAATTTTATGTAATTTTTTTTTGGGCGAACAAACGGTTCTCGCATATTGAGTTTGCTTAGGCTATTAATCTTTCCATGTACGGCTTATGTAAATTCATCTTATGACGGGTTTTTCAATGTATACAACTCATGTGTTGAACAATAAGCAGATAAACGTTTATTCTAGCCAAGTTCTTCTATAGTAGGAACAGCATTGATTTGGTTTGCAGCCGATTTTGACTTCCTTTTATATTTTGTAGACCGACCACTTCTCATCAAAACGAAATTTGCATTACTATACAGAAAACAGGATTCACTTTGCTGGACGGTTAATTATATTCCATACTTTTATTTTTTTAATGGAATAATTTCCTATAATTCAATTTTTTCCTCTTCAGCGAATGACATCGTAACAAGAAATTTTATATGGAAAATATTGAAAACTCATTAATGTGTTATAAAACATACCAATATTAATTTATTTTATTTTTTAAATAAAATGTTTTATTTAAGTTTGTTGTTTTATTTATTTATAATTTTAATTTATTTAAGCACAAATAAACATAACATTCGGTATATAGCAGGACATAAAAAGCGAGGTCGCCCATGTTACACATGGAATACATCACTGTAACAGGATCTTAAATACTACAATAAACCTTATCCCGATTGGAAGGGATTGTTACAGCAACGTGGTGAATTAAGAAAACAGCTACTGAGATATATCAAATCAGTGAATCAGATTCAAGTGAGTTAATCGAGAAAGAGGATGATAGAACAGATCAGAGACCCTCTCCCTCAACTGGATGACATCTTTAGTGCAGTATAAATAATGAATCAGTCAAGGTAGCGCAATTATAAAATACAAATAAATAAATAGATGTATATCAATCCCATTCTCTTTCTTTTGTAATCTTGTTAATATATTTGATTTTTAAAATTAATAAATTGAATCATTGCTAAATCAGTGCTAAGACTTGTCTAATCATTTCCTAGTCTCTCCGCAGGGTGTCCAAATATTAGTAGAGAGCTGAATTTCGAAATTGCCTGTTATATTTATGTTAATCGGTAAGTAGAGTCTAAGGATAAATGAAAAGTAGTATAATCTTGTATATAATTCTTAAGGGGAATTATGATAACATTAAATTGTGTAAATGAGATTAAAGTGATTTAAAGGATTTTAAATTTACTAAATTATAGGAACGGGATACTAACATTGAAGTATTATTTTTGGAATTGAGCTGTGTTTTAATTTGCTGAACAGGGTGATCTATTTGTTTATGCTAGCTGGATTTTGATTCAATGAATATGAAAGGCTGTTTTGTCTGATTAATTATTTTACTGACTTGTATTCTGAGTGGTGATGGTAAGAATGAGGTGAAAATCCCTTAAATAGGTGAAGGAGGCTAATTGTATTTTATTTAGGTACCCTGCAGTTTTATAAGTTTTAAATGAACTGATTTAATTTGTTACGCATTTTCCGAGATGTTAAGGATCATGATGTTGAATTAACTAACCCTAGTATACTCTTAACAATTATAACTGATGATTGGTTCTTCTCTAGTCTGAAAGTTTTTACATTGCGTATTTAAGTGTTGTGTTTGTGAAGATATATGAAAACGAATGGAACAAACTGTTGTGATTTAGGTTGTGATCAGATAGTTAATTATAGTAGAGGGGTGGTGTGGTATTGTACACTTTGCGGAATTACTTCAGCTGAGATAGTGGTTGGATTTGACAGAAATACTAAGTTGCGTAAATGATTAATCTGATATAATTCATTAGGAGGTGTAGTTGTTTTAAATTATACTTAAATATATGTATGTATATAAATGTTGGGTCATCTCTAAGCTACAGAGATACAGGACAGCAGTCATTGTAGATTGTAAATATGTATTTTTAATTGTGGATATGTGCAATTGCGGCAGGTATAATGGTGGTTCGAATTAAACAATAGTTTTGAGATTGAATTGGATACATTGGGAGTTCATCGTAAAGAAATCAAATGCGACATGTTAACTATTTATCATTTATCCATCAGTTATTAGTTAATATTATAAGTGAGAAGAGTGTCTAAAGGGGTTTTGTTTATTTTATTGATAAATAACTTAATTTTAGAATATAGCATAGTTCCTGATTTAATCATCGTATCGGGATTAAATTTAATCCCGATTTTTTTTTATGATCAATAAAACTTAATAAGCTTAATAGCTTGTAGATTTAAAATTATGCTGTCTTGTGCTAACTTTTTATTATGTTTATTACTAACAACTTGACTGATTGTCGGCTGCATGGATGGCTGAGGCCGGGCCAGGTTTCTAACACAAGTATTCCCCTTTCTATCCCGGAGGTTTTTACGGTGTGTAAGGAGTGTACGGTGGATTCGGGGCATCCGGGAGTCTTGCTGGGGCTTGATCGTAGGCATGTAGCAATAAATCAATCAATTTAATTTATTGTTTTTATATTTAGTTACTTTACTCATTAATGTATATTAATTAATTTAGTTTAAAGTATATTTAAAGGGATCTCTTCATAATTTGCAAATAAATGAACCAATTTTCAGAATATAACATATAATAGTTCCAAATTTAATCATTATTAAAGGGATTAAAGTTAATCCTGAGTTTCAGAATTTAATTATTTATTAATATGATCTAAAAGTATTAAAAGGGTTTCATCCTTGTTTACTAATAAATATCATAATTTATTTCAGATTATAACATACTGTTCCAGAATTAATCATGTTTTTTAGGATTAATTTAATCCTGTTTTCAGAATAAAGTCATAACTTGAATCATCTCTCCAGGAACAACAATAAGTTAATAAGCTATGATAGTAGTGTAGAAATTGTGTTGCATTTGCTAACTATTTTACTAACTATCGACTGCATAGGTGGCTGAAAGCGAGTCGAGTCTCTAATACTGACATTCCTTTCCTATCCCTCGGTTTTGTTTTATGTAAAGGGTGTACGGTAGAATCGGCGTATCCGGCAATCTTGCTAAGGCTTGGTCGTACATCCGTATCAATCAATCAATCAAATATAGGTACCACTTGATACATCAATCAATGAATTTACTAATCTTGCCTGGAATAACAAATTTCACAAAAACAATGATCAGCAAGGAACTCCTAATAGAAATCTGGAAGAAAAATTTAAATTCTTAAACAAAAACAAACATAAAGCATCTGACATAACCTCACAAAACTCAAATAATTTACGGTGTTTAAACATCAAATTTTTGTAAACCAAACGCTTTTCGATTTATTTTATGTTAAAAATATAATAATTATTCTTTTGTTCATCAATTGTTTTAATTTGCATTTTGTATCATGGTAATTTTCATTGATTTTTTTAAAATGTTAATAGAGTTGTTTTTGATCAAACTCCATATAAATAAAATGTAAACAAAACTCATTGACCCCAAGATATACAGAAAATAAAGGTATGATATTGCGCATGCCGTTGCTATCTTTTTTTTCGCAATTTGACGTCACGTGTAGAAAAAAATGCTGATATTTATATGGAGTTTCGTGATATTTTTATTAATTTTTGTAACAAGGTAAGGTTAGCGGTACTACCTCACCCCTTACCGTTACATAGGAATTGACACAACATCTCACTCACCACGGCTATATACTCCTACTAGCTCAGCAGGGCGGCGTGGGGTTTGGTGAGGGATGCTCTGGCCTTGCTTCAGCCGTATAATTTTAATGAGGGAATGGTGTAGCCCTATTGGGTTACAAAATTCGGGACAAGTATTGGGTTGGATCAACGGACCACTAATCAGACTGGGAATTTACACATGGTTTATTCCGCTGAGTCAGCCATGTGACTCAGTGGTGTATCACCAAGAATAGCATCAGATAAAAGGAGGAACTAATATTACTGTAGTCCAACATTTTCATTTTAATATAGTAACCAATACTAGCGCAACAGACCATAATGACTTAAGGGAAAAAAAAATAAAAATACAAATAAAAAAAACAACCCACTTACCTGCTGATTTTTGCTGATCGTCTTGTTGAATAATCCAACAATCACAAATCCTTTACAAAAAAAAAACACATACGTCTCTATCTTACTCACAAAGTCACCATACGACAACAAAATTCGAACTCTAAGGCCCGATTGTGTGAACGCGGATAGAAGATTAATCGGCGAATTAATCGTCGAATGGATTTTTTGTATCCACTGTTTTTATCTTCTCTTTTTGTTGTCTAAAACAGTGGATAGAAAATGTTGTTGTTGTTTTTTCTTGACATATACATAATTTTAATATTGTTTGTTGGTTTATTGAAAGAAAAAATCGGAATGGAATCGAAAAAACGTAAAATTTCAAATGCGCAACTCGAAATTTTTTTTTTTCTATTGGAGAAAAACATAAAAAAATAATTTCGTGTAAACACCACCTATTGTATGTAAATAAACAACAAATTAAATTTGAAACGCCACAAAAAAGTATTGACACTCCAAAATAAACTGCAATAAACAGAGGATGGAATTTTTTTTATCCGTGTTTATACAATCGACGAAGAAAAAATCGTCGGTTGAAGGTTAATCTGTATTCTGTATCGCCGGATTTTTTTTAATCTATCCGAGTATTCCGAGTTCATACAATCGGGCCTTAATAACACACAATACTTTCTTATTTCTTTTTTTCTTTATTCACTTTTTTCCCTTTTAGTTATACAGTACACAAAAAAAACTTTTAAATGCTACGGCTTAGCGCATAAAACAAAAACTTAATAACACTCTATATTTGATACACTCTCAAAAAAAAATTTCATAACATACCTACTATATTCTTAATTTTAACCACTGTTTATTTTTCTTTTTTTCTTTAAATGACAACCAAAAAAACGAATGCACAAACACTAAAAACCACGAAAATTTTCAACGAGCTCTTTATAACCAAAGTTTCTTTCAATTATTATTTTTTCCACGATATCTCAACACAAAACAAAATTCGCGAGTTTTTTTTTTCTTTTGAGTTCCTCACTCAAAACTCGAACTAACTACGTACCCGGCTAAAAACTCACTGCCCGATTTTTGATCTTCATGACTTGAAAACTCAAAACTAACTGTCCTCTTTAATAACCACGGGTCTGTTGGAACGGCGAGATCAATATACTGCGAGATCAAGATAATGACTCTGATGATATTCTGACCCTGCTGATCCATTTCCGTTAACGGACATGGTAAGTTCTAGATAATAGAGATGCAATTGGGTTGTGGCTCAGATCATATCGGATTGAAATGGAGCATCAATATAAATGTTGGCCAGTTTTTAAAACTATAGTTACGGATGGAAGTTTTGCAGAAATTATTTCAGTTTTAGAGGCTTTTAACAAACTGGACATTGTACAATACCTTAAAGTAACACATGATCATGTATTAAATTTTGTAGAATTAGACAATTTGGTGAAATTATATCATGCATAATATTGCCAACGATTTTCATAAAGCATATGACCAAAGTAACAACAATTTGAGAACTTTTAAAAGAAATCTTTGCGTCCTTGTTTTTAATAGAAAATTCTTTGAGTCATTAAAGATATTTGGAAAAATTTTACTATCGTCTTAAAGTCTAAATTCTCGACAGCTAATACTTTAACATCTTTATGTACAATTGTTAAAAATGCGCAATCAGATTCGGTTGTTTTATTAAACGAAGTTTTATTTCAGGAATGTCAGCCAGGCAAATCTGATATTTTTGAAAATGAAAAGCGGCTACTAAATAAATCTTTGTATGCATATGCAAAGTCCGTATTAATTAGAATTTAAAAAAATTTCCGACGACGTTGATGAAGAAAATCCATTCAAAGACGAAAACTCGGCGAATAAATTTTTCAACCCTAATCTATTAAATACGCTTTTAAAAAAGTATATTATTAACCTTCCTTTTTGGTCCCGATTATATCACAAAAATAGATTAGCAATACTCATGTCGAAAACTACTTTTCAACTGTGAAACGAAGAACCAGGCATAGCTTAACATTAAGAAAGTTACCCATTAAAGCTCTACGATTTCTTGATTGATTGATTGATTGATTGATTGATTTAGTGTGTACGACCAAGCCTAAGGCAAGTTTCCCGGATACGCCGGGTCCACCGTACACCCTTTTACGAATAACAAAATCGAGGGAAAGGAAAGGTATGTTAGTAATAGAGAATCAACCCGGTTCCAGACACCATGGCGGTTGATAGTTAGTAAATAAGACAACACAAGACAACACAATTTCTAAGCTACATGATTGTTAACTGCTTGTTGTTCCTGGAGAATTGATTATTTTTATAACTTTATTCTGAAAACAGGATTAAATTTAATCCTTATAAAAATGATTAGTACTGCAACTATGTTATGTTCTGAAAATTAAGTTATTTATCAGTAAATTATGTAAGAAACCCTCTTAAATACTCTTAGCAATTGATCGATATTAACGTACGACCAAGCCCAAGCCACACTCCTGGCCACGCCGGATTCACCAATAAGAAAGGAAAGTCCACCAGACTCGACCCGGTCCCAGCCACCCATGTAGTCGACAGTCAGTAATCCCGATAGTAATAAATATAATAAAGAAAATAAGTCAGCATTAGACAACACAACTTCTAGACTAAATGACTCTAAAATTCTTGTTGTTCTTAGAGAGCATGATTAATTCTTCTCTACTAGATTCTGAAACAAATTAATTTGTTATTTTTCAGCGTACTAAAATAAAACAGCTTCAAATACTGTGAACAATTATATTAATAAATAGATAATGATGAGCAAAATAAATAAACCGCTGCGCCTGTTTCTACATACTGGAAATCTCAATGCATCTAGTCCGTTCCTGCTTTTCAATTGAATTATTGAACTATCACTTAAATTAATTTATAGTTCGAAAACAACACCTCTAAGCATACTCTTAATTAATTAAGATTTAAATTAATATAATTTACTTTAAACTTCCAGAACATATCCATAAATAAACCTACTCATTAAGAACAAATTTTTAAGTACTATATAACTTAATGTTAATAATCTGTTTCTCTTGGCTACTACAGAATTCAGAACCTATTTCCGGAAATCTGTTTTTGCAATATGACTGAAATCAACTCAGTCCCAAAACCTTCCTACAGCCAGAAGTCAGTAGAACGATTCATTCCCAGTACATCACAACTCTTCATAGGATTCCCAACTAAAGGAAAGAACAACAATCAAAAAGCCACGAAGTATGGTACCAAACAACACCGCCCGGACACATATGTTGAGATATACTCAACATATAAGCACATCTCAGCATATCCAACCATACAAACACTGCCCAACATATTCACCTGCAGCCCCAGCCACTTCCCCTCTCTCAGCTGAAAACACATGTTCACCTGCAGCCCCAGCCACTTCCCCTCTCTCAGCTGAAAACCCTAACTTCTTAGCACCCATGTTTTCACTGATATAAACATTTAAAATTATAACAGCCCAGTTATAGGCAAGGCTGGGCAAACCACATTGCACTGAGTAACCAAAATACTTCCACGAGTCGCGGCAAACTCAATAATTAAATACAAGTCACAATCACTTTCAAGCGGAATAACCAAAACAAAAACATAAGTTACAATGGCTCAGAACTGCAATTTATAACCAAAATACAAATTACAACCACTTTACACTTGCAAACTAACAAATTTAGCATGACAAAAATCGATCAGTGAAAAAAACCATTAAACAGCGATAATCAGGTATTATACTGATGGCTTCAGAACCAGACCTTAATATACCTTGCAACAACTTAAACAAGTCATTACAAAAATCGAAGTAAGTAATTAAACAAATTAAAATTACCTAGAATTCAAGTAACCAAAATACAAATTACTTCTGCTTGGAAAATAGTAACTAAAATACAAGCTAAGACCGCAACCTGCATTTCCATTACGTAACTCAAATACATGCAATTCGTCAATGAACAGCCCTGATTATAGGTAACCCAAAAATAAGTCAAACAACTAGATAGAAATGAATTCCAGGAGACACCTCTGAACCTTAAACAATTAATTAACTAGATCCTTGCCAAGCCGGATCTAATGTGGAACGCATCCAATAGCAGCCAAATAAGGTTCCAGGGTACCTCCCTGAATCCAACCAGTCGATAAACACCCAATTGCACACCATTTGCTCCGCGCTCATCCCAGCCGTAATGCATGGGCCATACATTTTAGCTTTTTAGCTCACTCCACCAATTAACAATTTAAATCAAAAATTATTCAATAATCTAAACAATACTTTCGTGTCGCTTGGACACAAAACAAAATACGGAATACTATCATCCGCTGAATACAGTAAATGCATTTACTTTCTTAAATGGAGGGTAAACGAAATAAAAGAAAACAAACAACCCACGCCTAGACACTTTATTCCTTATTGCTACAAGGGGTTCTTTCAGAGCACCAAACAGCCGACAACACGCTGAGTAAAATCACGGCCAACGCTATGAAATTTAAGAACTTTATTAGTAATTCAAATCAAATTAGCAATGATTTCACTAAACATGATGCCAACAGTTTGCGGATCTGAAAGCGCCCAAGGATAGATCGAGAACAAAACAGAAGAAATGCATAATTTAACAAAAAAAGAACACTACGAATCAACGTCCACCGTGGTAAATGGTCTACCTAAGAAACCGACCACAGCCTAGGCAAAACAAAATACATGCAATTCACATGTTTAAATCAAAACTCATATATCACCCAACACAGACCAATATATAAAATTACATATTATACATCCACTCAAAACAGACCACGGAGTTGAGTGACAACCACCGACACATGCTACACACCACCGAAACCGCACACTCACCAATCAATAGAAAATTCAATCCAATGTACATATACAAATCAACCAAAAATTCCCTTACCAAGAATAATTCACCCTATCTCCTTCCAACCACTCAAAGCCCCAAAAATCCAAAAACACAATCCCATCTGAATAAAAATCGAAGCACCCAATCGTACAATCACCATATTGTTTGAAATATAATGAAATGTTTGCAAAATTAACTAGACTACACGGCAACGCCTCCGATTCTGGAACGAGTATCAACAAAAACCGAAAAAGTGCTTTTCTTTTTTTCAGACATCCCACCCTGTTCAACTCCAGAGACCCGCCCAGCATAGCTCACGACACACAAAGAGCACTACATTATCTTAGGAATACCCAGAAAGAATAAAATATGAAACAATATCTAAAACAACCGTACTACAGCGTTCAACCACTCACACACATTATCGAAATCAGACAACCTCGTACAATCCACCAAGTGCGGAGAACAAACGTACCAACAACAACGATTTAAACGCACTCTTCACTCTGCACACATACAACACACCCGCAGGAGACAAACAAAACAAATCACAGTTCAGCCAAATTCCATTCCTCCACACTGGTACCCCGAAAATTCTACGAAACACAATTCTATGCAAGCACAATTCATAAAACAACAATTCATCGCAAACAATTCAAACCCTCCACACTAGCATCCCATTCAAACAATTTATCCACCCTATAATCCTCCAATTCAACCCAAACTAACCCAATTTAAGCTATATAACACAAAGCTCCCAGCAAATTTACAAATTAAACAACAATTGAATAACTCAATATAATAAAAATATAAATTACATAATATAATATATAATATAATATAAATATAAATGAAATATATAATTCATAATTATGTATGTGCATAAATGTGTGCAAGCCATATGTTACATAATATATTCCTATTCTATCTATAAAGGATATTAAATACAAACACAAAAATAATGGTGTTGGTAAGGAGAGTAAAACACCTGTGAAAACCGCAACCTAAACTCTGTTGAATTAATTAAGTTAATTACATTAAATAAAAATTAATATTTTCAAAGTTCGTCATTTATTTATATAATCTTATATAATTTCAACGTTGTATACACACGTTGCATTAAAAAATTGAGCATGCACTAATAATTTGTATAATGGAATATTTTCAAATAAGACTCGAACATATTCGATTATATGTAGCACAAGAATCCCATTTGAATACAATGCATATGTATTATACATTATATACGAGTACCCTAGTAGAAAAAGTTCATCAAGTAACCAATACAAAAATGCATCAACTCACACAATTCAACAAAGTATATAGGATTTTGTTCAAGTGTATAATTTTCAACTGTTTAAGTTTAGTCGTATATGTAAAAAATGTGAGTTAGTGAAAATATTGCAGAATAAGTCAGGGAATTTACTGATGCTATTCTGGTCCTTACTCGATTTAAGAAATTTAATGTAATAACTCAGAGGAAAACAGTTACAAATTTCGATATTATGTATTTCTTTCTCCCTTCTACCGATTGTACCTCAATTTGTTTTACATTTTGTGCAGTTTGTTTTTAAACATTGAGAAAGTCAGTCACATCTATACAATTTCGTTTGATGTAAAAAAAACTGTATCAGGTGATAGAATACTTGGTCCAGGAAAAAATTAAGTAAATTGTAATTTTATTAATTAAATTATAATTAATAAATCATCGCAATGTATTTTAATGACCTGAATGTACGCCATTTTGTATTTTACTGCGTAATTTCCCCTCCATTTTGTTACAGATACATTGATTTTACACAAACATTTCATTTTGGAACTCTTGCGAAATTACCTACTATTTTGCAACACACTTTCTATTCAAAATCAATAAGAAATGCATTAGTAATTTTTCAATGATTATGTTGCGCAAACCGGCAATGAGTTCATTAATGAACGGTTCTTGAATATTCGTAGTGAACCTCATTTAATTACTCACAGAAACATTCATTGATAAATGAAAATTATATAAATGAGTTTAGTCCCGGGCCCTGAATATAGTTCATTTAATGAGTCATTAGGAATTTCATTAAGAATTCATCAGTGAATTCATCAATTACCTTCTACTAGGGTATATTGTTTCGAGAATACAAAGAAAGCAACAAAAATAAATAGATAGGACTGCCGTACTATAATAATAAACCACTCATATTGGAAAGTAAATACTTTCACACAATCATCTATGAGCAAAATAGAGATATACTAATTTTAATGATTGTATTTCCAATATTTAAGATACACATTACATTTGTGGTAAACACAACAATTTTAGTTTAGCCAAAACCAACATAAATGTACAATACCACACATTCATATATTCCCTGCCTTGTATACAAATGATACACTTGTGCCATATTATAATCTACCGTTATCTATATAAATAATATATAATATAATATACTTGTGCTGTTTACACGTAAAATACAGACAAAAGTGTATTTTGAGAGAGTAGAAAAACGCAATAAAATGAAACAATATTTTCTAACAATGTCCATGAATGAAACAGAAAACTATTAACTGCATATCTACAAATTACAACGCGCCATTAACTAGATTCATTTATGTAATCTACTTGTTATAATTATACAAACAGCACAAACACTAACTACAATCATGCATTATTAAAAATATGATATAATTTAATATATACATCAAATATACATATAATACATTATGTATATATGTATATGCAAGCCCTAAAAAATACATTAGTGCAATTTACATATAAAATACAGATACAAAATATAATCGTGTAGGTCAGGAGAAAGGAGAGAAAAACACAACACGTTCATTCATGATTGAAAAGAAACCAAAATTTAACTGCGTATATCCATTATCTTGAATTTAATTAGATCTAATTGTAAAAATAATATATTTTGTATTTGAACCTTATACACCAATCACACAAAATATTAGTTACATGCATTATTAAGCCAGAAATCAAGGAATTTGATTTCATTCGCTACAAATTTAAACATTGCCTGAATGCATCCCGATGGATTGCATGTTATCCATATTTAAATTTTCACTTATTTCACTTTTATATTACTTTCACTAAATTAACAGAAAATTAATTATATTATATTAAATAAATTAAATATAATTTATTCAAAACACCACCACAAACAAAACAAAAATCAACAAAATAAAATTAAATTAAATTTACGCAGAGGACGACAAAAAGACATCCATCCTCTACGAGCGTCAACGAACGACCCCATTAAAGCTCTACGATTTCTTAAAGAAATATACAAACGAAATGAATTTGTATATGATAGGTTCTCACTAAATCTCCCTAAAATACATTTCAAAAGCAACAAAAATAAAGACAAAATGGTAATAGTCGAAGAAGAAAAACCATTGGCACATCTTCTTGCCGTTAGCAAAGGTTGGACCAAAATAAAATCGATTTGTCTTTCTACTTCTACGCCTAAATCAAAAACTAATTTTAGTGAACAAATGATAAAATCAATAAATTACATGAAACCCCTGAAGCACGTAGCATTTTGTATCGGTGTGAAGTTTCTGACAAAATTTGTCAAAGAGAATATTGAAGAAAGTGTACATATTTTTTTACAGTGTAATTCAATAAAAAAAAATTGAAATGAAATATTACATGGAAAATGATTAAATAATTAATATATAAAAACAAACAACACAAAAATTTAAGTTGCACTTACAAATCTCAAATAAGAGCTTTCGACAATTTTAGATTCTCAAAATTCATCCTGTTTTTGGCGAAAATGTTGTTCAATTAAGTTTGTCAGGCCGATCCTAGAGTTTTCCGACATATCACATAATATACATTAAATAGTTCATACTATAAGCTATCGATATGGCAGTGTCAAATTGATGGCTAGTGGGGAACACTATGAATTGACAAGCTCTGAAGTGCCAAGATAGTTAAAATTCACACGTTTTTTGGCGAAAATGTTGTTCAATTAATTTTGTCAGGGCGATCCTAGAGTTTTCCGACATATCCCATAATATACATTAAATAGCTCGTACTACAAGCTATCGATATGACAATGTCAAATTAATGGCTAGTGGGGAACACTATGAATTGACAAGCTCTGAGTGCCAAGATAGTCAAAATTCACACGTTTTTTGGCGAAAATGTTGTTCAATTTATTTTGTCAGGGCTATCCTAGAGTTTTCCGACATATCGCATAATATACATTAAATAGTTCATACTATAAGCTATCGATATGACAATGTCAAATTAATGGCTAGTGGGGAACACTATGAATTGACAAGCTCTGAAGTGCCAAGATAGTCAAAATTCACACGTTTTTTGGAGAAAATGTTGTTCAATTTATTTTGTCAGGGCTATCCTAGAGTTTTCCGACATATCCCATAATATACATTAAATAGCTCGTACTACAAGCTATCGATATGACAATGTCAAATTAATGGCTAGTGGGGAACACTATGAATTGACAAGCTCTGAGTGCCAAGATAGTCAAAATTCACACGTTTTTTGGCGAAAATGTTGTTCAATTTATTTTGTCAGGGCTATCCTAGAGTTTTCCGACATATCGCATAATATACATTAAATAGTTCATACTATAAGCTATCGATATGGCAGTGTCAAATTGATGGCTAGTGGGGAACACTATGAATTGACAAGCTCTGAAGTGCCAAGATAGTTAAAATTCACACGTTTTTTGGCGAAAATGTTGTTCAATTAATTTTGTCAGGGCGATCCTAGAGTTTTCCGACATATCCCATAATATACATTAAATAGCTCGTACTACAAGCTATCGATATGACAATGTCAAATTAATGGCTAGTGGGGAACACTATGAATTGACAAGCTCTGAGTGCCAAGATAGTCAAAATTCACACGTTTTTTGGCGAAAATGTTGTTCAATTTATTTTGTCAGGGCTATCCTAGAGTTTTCCGACATATCGCATAATATACATTAAATAGTTCATACTATAAGCTATCGATATGACAATGTCAAATTAATGGCTAGTGGGGAACACTATGAATTGACAAGCTCTGAAGTGCCAAGATAGTCAAAATTCACACGTTTTTTGGAGAAAATGTTGTTCAATTTATTTTGTCAGGGCTATCCTAGAGTTTTCCGACATATCCCATAATATACATTAAATAGCTCGTACTACAAGCTATCGATATGACAATGTCAAATTAATGGCTAGTGGGGAACACTATGAATTGACAAGCTCTGAGTGCCAAGATAGTCAAAATTCACACGTTTTTTGGCGAAAATGTTGTTCAATTTATTTTGTCAGGGCTATCCTAGAGTTTTCCGACATATCGCATAATATACATTAAATAGTTCATACTATAAGCTATCGATATGACAATGTCAAATTAATGGCTAGTGGGGAACACTATGAATTGACAAGCTCTGAAGTGCCAAGATAGTCAAAATTCACACGTTTTTTGGAGAAAATGTTGTTCAATTTATTTTGTCAGGGCTATCCTAGAGTTTTCCGACATATCCCATAATATACATTAAATAGCTCGTACTACAAGCTATCGATATGACAATGTCAAATTAATGGCTAGTGGGGAACACTATGAATTGACAAGCTCTGAGTGCCAAGATAGTCAAAATTCACACGTTTTTTGGCGAAAATGTTGTTCAATTTATTTTGTCAGGGCTATCCTAGAGTTTTCCGACATATCCCATAATATACATTAAATAGCTCGTACCACAAGCTATCGATATGACAATGTCAAATTAATGGCTAGTGGGGAACACTATGAATTGACAAGCTCTGAGTACCAAGATAGTCAAAATTCACACGTTTTCTGGCGAAAATGTTGTTCAATTTATTTTGTCAGGGCTATCCTAGAGTTTTCCGACATATCCCATAATATACATTAAATAGCTCGTACTACAAGCTATCGATATGACAATGTCAAATTAATGGCTAGTGGGGAACACTATGAATTGACAAGCTCTGAGTGCCAAGATAGTCAAAATTCACACGTTTTTTGGCGAAAATGTTGTTCAATTTATTTTGTCAGGGCTATCCTAGAGTTTTCCGATATATCGCATAATATACATTAAATAGTTCATACTATAAGCTATCGATATGGCAGTGTCAAATTGATGGCTAGTGGGGAACACTATGAATTGACAAGCTCTGAAGTGCCAAGATAGTTAAAATTCACACGTTTTTTGGCGAAAATGTTGTTCAATTAATTTTGTCAGGGCGATCCTAGAGTTTTCCGACATATCCCATAATATACATTAAATAGCTCGTACTACAAGCTATCGATATGACAATGTCAAATTAATGGCTAGTGGGGAACACTATGAATTGACAAGCTCTGAGTGCCAAGATAGTCAAAATTCACACGTTTTTTGGCGAAAATGTTGTTCAATTTATTTTGTCAGGGCTATCCTAGAGTTTTCCGACATATCGCATAATATACATTAAATAGTTCATACTATAAGCTATCGATATGACAATGTCAAATTAATGGCTAGTGGGGAACACTATGAATTGACAAGCTCTGAAGTGCCAAGATAGTCAAAATTCACACGTTTTTTGGCGAAAATGTTGTTCAATTTATTTTGTCAGGGCTATCCTAGAGTTTTCCGACATATCCCATAATATACATTAAATAGCTCGTACTACAAGCTATCGATATGACAATGTCAAATTAATGGCTAGTGGGGAACACTATGAATTGACAAGCTCTGAGTGCCAAGATAGTCAAAATTCACACGTTTTTTGGCGAAAATGTTGTTCAATTTATTTTGTCAGGGCTATCCTAGAGTTTTCCGACATATCGCATAATATACATTAAATAGTTCATACTATAAGCTATCGATATGACAATGTCAAATTAATGGCTAGTGGGGAACACTATGAATTGACAAGCTCTGAAGTGCCAAGATAGTCAAAATTCACACGTTTTTTGGAGAAAATGTTGTTCAATTTATTTTGTCAGGGCTATCCTAGAGTTTTCCGACATATCCCATAATATACATTAAATAGCTCGTACTACAAGCTATCGATATGACAATGTCAAATTAATGGCTAGTGGGGAACACTATGAATTGACAAGCTCTGAGTGCCAAGATAGTCAAAATTCACACGTTTTTTGGCGAAAATGTTGTTCAATTTATTTTGTCAGGGCTATCCTAGAGTTTTCCGACATATCGCATAATATACATTAAATAGTTCATACTATAAGCTATCGATATGACAATGTCAAATTAATGGCTAGTGGGGAACACTATGAATTGACAAGCTCTGAAGTGCCAAGATAGTCAAAATTCACACGTTTTTTGGAGAAAATGTTGTTCAATTTATTTTGTCAGGGCTATCCTAGAGTTTTCCGACATATCCCATAATATACATTAAATAGCTCGTACTACAAGCTATCGATATGACAATGTCAAATTAATGGCTAGTGGGGAACACTATGAATTGACAAGCTCTGAGTGCCAAGATAGTCAAAATTCACACGTTTTTTGGCGAAAATGTTGTTCAATTTATTTTGTCAGGGCTATCCTAGAGTTTTCCGACATATCGCATAATATACATTAAATAGTTCATACTATAAGCTATCGATATGACAATGTCAAATTAATGGCTAGTGGGGAACACTATGAATTGACAAGCTCTGAAGTGCCAAGATAGTCAAAATTCACACGTTTTTTGGAGAAAATGTTGTTCAATTTATTTTGTCAGGGCTATCATAGAGTTTTCCGACATATCCCATAATATACATTAAATAGCTCGTACTACAAGCTATCGATATGACAATGTCAAATTAATGGCTAGTGGGGAACACTATGAATTGACAAGCTCTGAGTGCCAAGATAGTCAAAATTCACACGTTTTTTGGCGAAAATGTTGTTCAATTTATTTTGTCAGGGCTATCCTAGAGTTTTCCGACATATCGCATAATATACATTAAATAGTTCATACTATAAGCTATCGATATGACAATGTCAAATTAATGGCTAGTGGGGAACACTATGAATTGACAAGCTCTGAAGTGCCAAGATAGTCAAAATTCACACGTTTTTTGGCGAAAATGTTGTTCAATTTATTTTGTCAGGGCTATCCTAGAGTTTTTCGACATATCCCATAATATACATTAAATAGCTCGTACTACAAGCTATCGATATGACAATGTCAAATTAATGGCTAGTGGGGAACACTATGAATTGACAAGCTCTGAGTGCCAAGATAGTCAAAATTCACACGTTTTTTGGCGAAAATGTTGTTCAATTTATTTTGTCAGGGCTATCCTAGAGTTTTCCGACATATCGCATAATATACATTAAATAGTTCATACTATAAGCTATCGATATGACAATGTCAAATTAATGGCTAGTGGGGAACACTATGAATTGACAAGCTCTGAAGTGCCAAGATAGTCAAAATTCACACGTTTTTTGGCGAAAATGTTGTTCAATTTATTTTGTCAGGGCTATCCTAGAGTTTTCCGACATATCCCATAATATACATTAAATAGCTCGTACTACAAGCTATCGATATGACAATGTCAAATTAATGGCTAGTGGGGAACACTATGAATTGACAAGCTCTGAGTGCCAAGATAGTCAAAATTCACACGTTTTTTGGCGAAAATGTTGTTCAATTTATTTTGTCAGGGCTATCCTAGAGTTTTCCGACATATCGCATAATATACATTAAATAGTTCATACTATAAGCTATCGATATGACAATGTCAAATTAATGGCTAGTGGGGAACACTATGAATTGACAAGCTCTGAAGTGCCAAGATAGTCAAAATTCACACGTTTTTTGGCGAAAATGTTGTTCAATTTATTTTGTCAGGGCTATCCTAGAGTTTTCCGACATATCCCATAATATACATTAAATACCTCGTACTACAAGCTATCGATATGACAATGTCAAATTAATGGCTAGTGGGGAACACTATGAATTGACAAGCTCTGAGTGCCAAGATAGTCAAAATTCACACGTTTTTTGGCGAAAATGTTGTTCAATTTATTTTGTCAGGGCTATCCTAGAGTTTTCCGACATATCCCATAATATACATTAAATAGCTCGTACTACAAGCTATCGATATGACAATGTCAAATTAATGGCTAGTGGGGAACACTATGAATTGACAAGCTCTGAGTGCCAAGATAGTCAAAATTCACACGTTTTTTGGCGAAAATGTTGTTCAATTTATTTTGTCAGGGCTATCCTAGAGTTTTCCGACATATCCCATAATATACATTAAATAGCTCGTACTACAAGCTATCGATATGACAATGTGAAATTAATGGCTAGTGGGGAACACTATGAATTGACAAGCTCTGAGTGCCAAGATAGTCAAAATTCACACGTTTTTTGGCGAAAATGTTGCTCAATTTATTTTGTCAGGGCTATCCTAGAGTTTTCCGACATATCCCATAATATACATTAAATAGCTCGTACTACAAGCTATCGATATGATAATGTGAAATTAATGGCTAGTGGGGAACACTATGAATTGACAAGCTCTGAGTGCCAAGATAGTCAAAATTCACACGTTTTTTGGCGAAAATGTTGTTCAATTTATTTTGTCAGGGGTATCCTAGAGTTTTACGACATATCCCATAATATACATTAAATAGCTCGTACTACAAGCTATCGATATGACAATGTGAAATTAATCTTGGCACTCAGAGCTTGTCAATTCATAGTGTTCCCCACTAGCCATTAATTTCACATTGTCATATCGATAGCTTGTAGTACGAGCTATTTAATGTATATTATGGGATATGTCGGAAAACTCTAGGATAGCCCTGACAAAATAAATTGAACAACATTTTCGCCAAAAAACGTGTGAATTTTGACTATCTTGGCACTCAGAGCTTGTCAATTCATAGTGTTCCCCACTAGCCATTAATTTCACATTGTCATATCGATAGCTTGTAGTACGAGCTATTTAATGTATATTATGGGATATGTCGGAAAACTCTAGGATAGCCCTGACAAAATAAATTGAACAACATTTTCGCCAAAAAACGTGTGAATTTTGACTATCTTGGCACTCAGAGCTTGTCAATTCATAGTGTTCCCCACTAGCCATTAATTTGACATTGTCATATCGATAGCTTGTAGTACGAGCTATTTAATGTATATTATGGGATATGTCGGAAAACTCTAGGATAGCCCTGACAAAATAAATTGAACAACATTTTCGCCAAAAAACGTGTGAATTTTGACTATCTTGGCACTCAGAGCTTGTCAATTCATAGTGTTCCCCACTAGCCATTAATTTCACATTGTCATATCGATAGCTTGTAGTACGAGCTATTTAATGTATATTATGGGATATGTCGGAAAACTCTAGGATAGCCCTGACAAAATAAATTGAACAACATTTTCGCCAAAAAACGTGTGAATTTTGACTATCTTGGCACTCAGAGCTTGTCAATTCATAGTGTTCCCCACTAGCCATTAATTTCACATTGTCATATCGATAGCTTGTAGTACGAGCTATTTAATGTATATTATGGGATATGTCGGAAAACTCTAGGATAGCCCTGACAAAATAAATTGAACAACATTTTCGCCAAAAAACGTGTGAATTTTGACTATCTTGGCACTCAGAGCTTGTCAATTCATAGTGTTCCCCACTAGCCATTAATTTCACATTGTCATATCGATAGCTTGTAGTACGAGCTATTTAATGTATATTATGGGATATGTCGGAAAACTCTAGGATAGCCCTGACAAAATAAATTGAACAACATTTTCGCCAAAAAACGTGTGAATTTTGACTATCTTGGCACTCAGAGCTTGTCAATTCATAGTGTTCCCCACTAGCCATTAATTTCACATTGTCATATCGATAGCTTGTAGTACGAGCTATTTAATGTATATTATGGGATATGTCGGAAAACTCTAGGATAGCCCTGACAAAATAAATTGAACAACATTTTCGCCAAAAAACGTGTGAATTTTGACTATCTTGGCACTCAGAGCTTGTCAATTCATAGTGTTCCCCACTAGCCATTAATTTCACATTGTCATATCGATAGCTTGTAGTACGAGCTATTTAATGTATATTATGGGATATGTCGGAAAACTCTAGGATAGCCCTGACAAAATAAATTGAACAACATTTTCGCCAAAAAACGTGTGAATTTTGACTATCTTGGCACTCAGAGCTTGTCAATTCATAGTGTTCCCCACTAGCCATTAATTTCACATTGTCATATCGATAGCTTGTAGTACGAGCTATTTAATGTATATTATGGGATATGTCGGAAAACTCTAGGATAGCCCTGACAAAATAAATTGAACAACATTTTCGCCAAAAAACGTGTGAATTTTGACTATCTTGGCACTCAGAGCTTGTCAATTCATAGTGTTCCCCACTAGCCATTAATTTGACATTGTCATATCGATAGCTTGTAGTACGAGCTATTTAATGTATATTATGGGATATGTCGGAAAACTCTAGGATAGCCCTGACAAAATAAATTGAACAACATTTTCGCCAAAAAACGTGTGAATTTTGACTATCTTGGCACTCAGAGCTTGTCAATTCATAGTGTTCCCCACTAGCCATTAATTTCACATTGTCATATCGATAGCTTGTAGTACGAGCTATTTAATGTATATTATGGGATATGTCGGAAAACTCTAGGATAGCCCTGACAAAATAAATTGAACAACATTTTCGCCAAAAAACGTGTGAATTTTGACTATCTTGGCACTCAGAGCTTGTCAATTCATAGTGTTCCCCACTAGCCATTAATTTCACATTGTCATATCGATAGCTTGTAGTACGAGCTATTTAATGTATATTATGGGATATGTCGGAAAACTCTAGGATAGCCCTGACAAAATAAATTGAACAACATTTTCGCCAAAAAACGTGTGAATTTTGACTATCTTGGCACTCAGAGCTTGTCAATTCATAGTGTTCCCCACTAGCCATTAATTTGACATTGTCATATCGATAGCTTGTAGTACGAGCTATTTAATGTATATTATGGGATATGTCGGAAAACTCTAGGATAGCCCTGACAAAATAAATTGAACAACATTTTCGCCAAAAAACGTGTGAATTTTGACTATCTTGGCACTCAGAGCTTGTCAATTCATAGTGTTCCCCACTAGCCATTAATTTCACATTGTCATATCGATAGCTTGTAGTACGAGCTATTTAATGTATATTATGGGATATGTCGGAAAACTCTAGGATAGCCCTGACAAAATAAATTGAACAACATTTTCGCCAAAAAACGTGTGAATTTTGACTATCTTGGCACTCAGAGCTTGTCAATTCATAGTGTTCCCCACTAGCCATTAATTTGACATTGTCATATCGATAGCTTGTAGTACGAGCTATTTAATGTATATTATGGGATATGTCGGAAAACTCTAGGATAGCCCTGACAAAATAAATTGAACAACATTTTCGCCAAAAAACGTGTGAATTTTGACTATCTTGGCACTCAGAGCTTGTCAATTCATAGTGTTCCCCACTAGCCATTAATTTCACATTGTCATATCGATAGCTTGTAGTACGAGCTATTTAATGTATATTATGGGATATGTCGGAAAACTCTAGGATAGCCCTGACAAAATAAATTGAACAACATTTTCGCCAAAAAACGTGTGAATTTTGACTATCTTGGCACTCAGAGCTTGTCAATTCATAGTGTTCCCCACTAGCCATTAATTTGACATTGTCATATCGATAGCTTGTAGTACGAGCTATTTAATGTATATTATGGGATATGTCGGAAAACTCTAGGATAGCCCTGACAAAATAAATTGAACAACATTTTCGCCAAAAAACGTGTGAATTTTGACTATCTTGGCACTCAGAGCTTGTCAATTCATAGTGTTCCCCACTAGCCATTAATTTCACATTGTCATATCGATAGCTTGTAGTACGAGCTATTTAATGTATATTATGGGATATGTCGGAAAACTCTAGGATAGCCCTGACAAAATAAATTGAACAACATTTTCGCCAAAAAACGTGTGAATTTTGACTATCTTGGCACTCAGAGCTTGTCAATTCATAGTGTTCCCCACTAGCCATTAATTTCACATTGTCATATCGATAGCTTGTAGTACGAGCTATTTAATGTATATTATGGGATATGTCGGAAAACTCTAGGATAGCCCTGACAAAATAAATTGAACAACATTTTCGCCAAAAAACGTGTGAATTTTTACAAGCTTAAATTTTCGATAGATTTTATTTAAGATTTCTATGTGCAACTTAAAGTTTTGTGTTGTTTTATTAAATATTTTATCATTATCAACCATTATCAACCTAAAATTTCGTTTCAATTTTTTTTATTCAATTACACTGTAAAAAAATATGTACACTTTCTTCAATATTCTCTTTGACAAATTTTGTCAAAAAATTTTGTCAGAAACTTCACACCGATGCATTTTGTTACAAACGGCGATTTCTAATAAAAGGCCGTATAAAAATGAAACAGAGCCTTGCAGTAAACGTGCTTCTAAATTGATTATAAGTCAACAAAGCTCGACCATGGCATTTTTACAAAATGGAATTGTTACCGGCGAAAATTATTTCTATACATGTGCATTTGACTGCTGTATTTAAAATTTAAATAACTTCGAAGCAGGGACAGTAGATAACGATTTTTCAAAATTAATTTTAGTTTTGCGAGCTAATAAAATTGATACAGCAACAAAATTTCGATTTTCGTGTTTAACAAAATTATATGAGCGAGACTGCTCTTCAAACATCACCACCGTATCAAATTTTATTCTTGAATCATACACTTTTAGTAGTATACAAAAAGTTCAAAGTTGCCATTCTTGCAACAATACAACACTAGATTTACCGGTTAATCCATTTAAGTTGGAAGAAATGGGATCGGAGAACTTGGCAAGTTGCTTTTGCAAGTTGAAAATGACTTTTATATTTGCTCTCTTTGTACAAATAATTCAGCTGCTCAAAATATTTTCGCGAGTAATACGATATTTATTTATGTACTACATCCAACTAAGCAAATTTAAATCACAAAAATTCCCACGACAATAAAGATTTTTAATCAAGCATTTAAGATTAAATCCTTTGTATATTACATACCAAATGGTGCTCACTATGTATGTATGTTATTGCTATAAAAATCAACATTGGGACACGTATGATGACTTAAAAGAAATAGTAATGCAAAAAAGGATTTCTAAATTTACTAAAGTAATTCCCCATTTGCTAGCTATATAGCCCCAATCCGAGAGATTTTTACTTTATACTAAAAACTGATAAAATCTGGATAAATGCTATTGAGTTGCAAGACAAAGCCATATTTCGGCAACTTGCAACATACAGATCATAGTGAAACTACCACAAAAATTGGCCCCTAGTATACCCATGTTAAAACTATATAGCCCCAATCCGAGAGATTTTTAGATTTCGAGCACCACAATAAAAAATGATAATATTGCCATTTATTTTCAATACTGTTAATTATGAATTTTATGTTTTAAACCGATTTGTAACTATTTTATAAGTAAGAGTACATAACTGAAATATTTTATATTCGGTTTTCTTTGTTTTTTGTTGGTCTGATTTTAATGAAAATATATTTATTTTAATTAAATATAATAAAATCCTGGGCTGGGATAACTTCACACATGAGTATATGTTGCATAATTTTATTAGTATTGCCTGATTAAATTTTTTTATTTTCTTGGGATAAAATCATGGGCTAACTTCACATGCCTATAGGTACGTGGATATCAATAATTTGAAGCCAAACGAAAGTGCATAGATGGCAAAAATTTGAGTATATAACGTCAAAAAATAAACATTTTAATAATTGGTAATTGATACGTATGTACTATATTCAAATGACCATCAGCATTTAATAATTTAATCGTTTTATGTTATGTACTCATAATTTTGTCTACCCTTTTTTCCATTAATCTTAGCATTATATACTCGAAGGAATTATTTCTCAAATATTTGGACCATAAAAAAAATATAAAGCATAAAAAGGGTTTCGGTAAACTATCATTATCAATTGTGAATATGATTTGCTAAAAAAATTACGATTATTCTTGATTTATTTAAAAAATTAATCAAAAAACCGCCAAACTTAATATAAATATCTGCTTTTTTGTCTACACGTAACGTGGTGCGCAAAGAACGACGAAAATGAGACACGGGAATATACTATCTCTATTTTCTGTATATCTTGCATTGACCCCACGTTCATATACTCTGGCGGTAAGTCAAAGCGGCATACTAGTAGTACTATACATCGACGCTAGACTAGTTAAAGAGGGTTCTGGCAATGCAATTAATGGAGGTCCATACGTAAAAAGTGGCCAGGTAGGTGTTAATATCTGTGGGTCATTTGGATCATCCGATAAGGAGTAGAGTGGGCGGAAATTGAGGATCCCTTCAATCTGTATTATTATGGTATTAAATTCTTCATGGGTTTTGATTTAACTGCTAACTCACAGAGTCCGCCGAAGTTTGGTGAGCTCGGTGGAATAAAACAACATTGGATGGTTTTTGTCGAATTCATAATCAGAATTTCTCAATCTGCCAGCAATCCGCAAAATGTTAAATTCATCGAGAAAAAGGTTTAAACTCTTTATGTTACTTGTGTTTGGTAATTCTTGAATATCTGACAGTTTTTTTTTTTTGTTTCTGATCTGAAATGGGTAAGCAACATAACATAAGTTTCAATATTCTTGATGGTTTTTACATACAGACATGCTCTGAATGCACTCTGTGACGCATCCGAAAATTCATGTAATTCAATTCGGTCATAATCATCCAACAAGATGTGTATGTTCTATTCGGCATTTGGTAAGCAATATAGATTTTCTCTAAAGGTAAGCCCCGTTTTCCGGTATACAGTTGGAATGACGGCGTCCCAGTTGATCTTACACTTCTAAAGGTTCTGCATTAATATTTTGCCGACAATTATATAGTGGACGATAATAAGCCCAACGGATCATAAAGCTTTGCAATATTGGACAAAGTTGATGTTTTTGTGAGCTTTACATCACACTTTACTTGTTCGATATTGAAACGTCTTTAGTTGGGGACTAAAATAACCTTAAAGTTTTTATTGATTCATTTTCTCTATTTTCTTGAGGTATATGTTGAAGCAATTCATTCCATCCGTTCCATTTATGCAACTTGATTCCTACTTTTGCGAGTATTGACGTTATATCTTTGTACAGAACTAATGTGTTTCCATATTTTCTGCTCCGGAAAGTAAGTGGTCGACGTAAAAATATTCGTCAACTGTTTTGATGCTATTGAGAAATTTAATGATTCTTCAAATGCAAGTTGTTTTAGCGCTTTCGTTGCTAAATATGTAGCGGAAGAAGCTCCGTATGTTACCGTCGTTAGCTCGTAAATTTCAATGGGCTTAACAAGCGTTTGTAAACGCTATGTTATGTTTTCTAAATCTTAATATTATTGAAAATAAATCATCCTGTATCACAGGTCCTACCAGCATAGCTTCGTTGTTTTACTTGCTGGCTTTTCATTAAAACTTAGGCCTTCTTTACCTAAATTTTTGTATTCTTCGATAAATTGTTTATATTCTTGACTCAACGAATCATTAGCTTTTAATTTGCGTTCGAAATATGAAAATCGTTTGTGAGCTACAGATTTGAATTTTCCTAACTGTATGCAATTTGCCTTAAAGGGTAACCGTACTATGAAACGGCCTGTATGATCTCTCGTGTGTGTTGCAGCAAAATGCTCCTCACACAATTGTTCTTGATTGGATAAATTCTTAGGAGGCGCCGATTCAATTATATCCCAAAATTTTTGCAATATGATATTTAAATCCTTCTTTGCGTCCTGCTCTAGTTCTTCGTTCAGAATAGTTGAAAAATTATAAACCGTGGCATTATAACTTTCACCAAATATCCATCCGAACTGCGTTTCCAGCAATATTGGTTGATTTTTATTGGTATGGATTTTAATTAATTTCAGTATCTCGTAGTACATTTCCGCACCTAACAGAATATCAATAGAATTCGGTATATTAAACAAGGGATTCGCTAAGATTACATTGGTTGGTATAGACCATCTAGATTCTAGATGTGTTAATGTTATTGGAAGGAAAAGTTTCTGTGATAACTGGAACTATTTGAAGTTGTCCCTCTTGCTGAAGTTTATTTATTCTTGACTTTATTTTCGTTACAACTTTATGAGAAATATCAGTTTTATTTTCATTCAGTAGAGACACCGAATTTGTAATCTTAATTTTAGCTAATTATAAGTTATCGGCTAAACTACTGCAAATAAAATTTGATTGACTTCCGGAGTATAGTAAAACTCCTTGCAGTTGATAACAAAGCTGAGCCAGAATCTTTACTATGATGGATGGGTTTAACAGTGCAATATGATTGTAACTCTGAATTTGACCCTGACCGATGAAATTCAGAATTTATCTTATTATTTTCTAATGGTGCAGTGCATGTGGTTATTGTTGAACAATGTGCTTGGTTTGTAATATTTGCGGATTTGCTGATGTGCAAAAGAGAATTATGTTTGTTTTGACAATATTTACAGACACTTGTCAGCATATAAACAATTTAAGCAATCGCGTGATTCCTTCAATTGGTTTATTCTATCATGAACAAACAGTTTGAGAAATTTTAGGCAATTAAATGCTTTATGATTATTTTTATTTTAAATGTGACAACTATATTTATGTTGAATTTTATATGTAGTAGGTTTGTGTGAAAATTTGGAATTGTCTAAATGTTTCGCAACAAGAGTTTTTTTGCACGACTCGATGGATTCTAAAATTTAACATCTACGCTGGATAAACGAAATCACAGAATTCTATGTCGAAAACTGACTCATATTTTGTTGCTGCTCCCCTAGGTTACGAGTAGCTGAATCTAACCTTCTTTTAACTATGTTGATAAGCATCCTTTCATTAAGGGAGTCTATACTGAAATTCAAAGCATTCAATGTACTCTAGATTTACATTTAGATTTAAATTATTTTTTACTTCGATTCATTATATGTATATGTCTTAGAAATAACTGATTAATTCGATTCTAATTATCAGAGATATCGGAGTAACCGATGAAACTTCCAGAACTACAAGTATCCAACGGACATATAGTTTAAAATTGTGTTGTCTCGTCCTAATTAAATGATCATAAATTACACTAAACATTCTATCAACAATTGGCTAGGTAATATTAACATTCCTTTCAATATCGTTCGGTATTGTTATGTGTAAAGGATGTATGCCCGGAGTCGTGCAGAAGACAGGCTTTTACTTGGTCATACACTCCAATCAATTAGAATTGTGTTAAGATGACACGAGTGCTTCCTTATAATTTTCAAAACAACATAATATCAAATTAATATACACAGCTACAAACTGAAATATTCAAATAAACGTGATCTGTAACTTAAATTAAAAGGATAGAGAGCGTACACCAAAGTCGAACTTTGTTTAGGAAACCTTTATTTTATTAAACTTTTGAACTTTTCTTGAAAGTCGTTTGTTTATATTCGCAATATTATATAAATGTCTTTCCTAGAAATGAAGAAGAAACGGTTTATTATATAACAAGATGTAAAGTTTATTTTCCGGTTTGAAACATTTTCCGTAACAAACCTTTCATCAATATTCATTCATATTTAATGTGACAAAAAAAAAACGTTATGCCATAATTAGTTTAGGCATTCCGAAAAAAAAAAGAATTTTGGCGTGTTTCATTAAAGTGTTAACTTAAACGTAAAATTAGGTTCCAATTACCATTGCTCCTAAAATAAAATAAATAAAGTATGTCGATTTTTGCATAAACTTTAAATAGCGTATCCTTTAATATATACATTATACCGCACATGAATTTTATGAACATATTGTATTTACATACGCGCTATAAATTTTTATTACATTTAACAAAATTTTAATCATTGAAATTATTTTTGGTTTATTTTGGTCTTTAACATTCTTTGGAAAAAAAAACAGAAGTCAAATCTCCAAGATATTTGGTATATGTACAAATTGTCATTGAAGTTGAGTAAAACCAATAAAATAATGTTTCATGATATTTTTAAAAAGTTTTGCGCTAGGTTGCATTAGGTTTCAAGGCTTACACGTTAACCTAATTAAATAGCTGTAAGTATTCCTTGCGGTTATCTAGGTATATTCTTACATTTTACATTTCAGGTATTAAAAGAATAAACAATGCGTGGATCATAATAAAAATTCAACATTAATGATTCCCATGTTATCCAAATTTATATACGTATAAGCTTGTACGTTATAAGCTTGTTTAAAGGATAAATTCAGACATTATTTTATGTTTTTCGGGTAAAACGACAAACATTTTAGTATTGTATCGCTAGAAGAAGAGAGAGATTTTCACATGTACTGTGCCATATCTACTACAGTCGAAAAAGTTTGAGATAAAACAAAGGATTCCAATATCTTTAATGGCACAGACTCAAATAGAAAATGTCCATTGTTTGCTAAATTTCCACTTTTATTATTTTATTAGGTAAATCCGTCCAAAGTATGTGGGAAGCAATAGAAATTCTCTAACAAAAGGTATACAAAGATTTCGGGAAATTAGAAAATCGAGATTTGAATATTTAAACATGTTTAGGAAAACATACAGTTGCGAAATATTTTCAATCTTAAAGGTGAGATGACAAGTTTTCATTTTTATTTCAAAACAATATCATATTATAATAGTAATTACTTAACCCTTAAGGGACACACTATCAAAAAGTTACGTAAGAGACACACTGGGTGATTTTTACCCAGCGATACTTTGAAAGCTTATATCTCGTGATCAAATTGATCAAATTCAATCAATTTTTTTTTGAATTAATAGAAAAAATTTTCGAGAACATAAAATTATAATTTTGTTGCGAAAAATTAAATAGGTGCAAAAATATTTACAAAAAACTAATGGAACTTTTTTTAAAAATCGTCTTTTTTTTAAATGCTTATATTTTTATCAAAAATTAACATTTTGACACTCTGTAGGTGACCGATGAAAAGCTAAAGAGTTGAACCTGAAGATAGTACTATGGGTTTTTCCATCCATTGCAAAAACTATATTTTTTTTTGCAAATCGAAAATAGGAGTTGTTTGAAAACAGCAAAATAGAGTTAAAATGTAAAAATTGGCTATTTTGCGAAAAAAAAAACGTTTTTGAAATTAATAATCGATATCCCTCCTTAGGCCAGATACAGTGCGCTTATAAAAGCCGAGCAGTAAGCGTCGTAAAAACAGGTACGGGTAAAAATTACCCAGTGTGTCTCTAACGTCAGAAAAACATGTTCATTTCAAAAATCCTTCTTTGTTAAATATCGTGTGTTTGTGTTAAACATTTAGGAGTATAATTTTTGTATGTTTGAACTAAAATAAGTATATACAGAGAAACCTCACTTTATAGAACATCGACGAGATCAAAAAAAGTTGTCCACTGAAGTGAGGTTCTTGAACTGAGGAATTGTGATTTTTTTTATAAGAATTTTATTGGGATTCTATTTTCTTATCCTTAAATGGGATTCTTAAATGATTTTTAGATAAAGTTCTGGAATATGGCCGGTTAGGAGTGGAACTTGGCCATTTCTTATCCGTTCTTGACGAAATTCTCAATGGATAAAGTGATGGAATATGGCCAATTAGGATGGAACTTGGTCATTTCTTATCCGATCTTGATAAAATTCAGCATGTGCAATGGAAATGGGATTCTAAAAAGCTTTTTAGGCGAAGTTCTGGAATATGGCTAATTAGGATAGAACTTAGCCATTTCTTATCCGTTCTGGATGAAATTCAGCATGTACGATGGAAATGGGATTCCAAAATGATTTTTAGATGTAGTTCTGGAATATGGCCAATTAGGATGGAACTTGGCCATTTCTTATCCGTTCTTGATGAAATTCAGCATGTACGATGGAAATGGGATTTCAAAATGATTTTTAGATGAAGTTCTGGAATATGGGCAATTAGGATGGAACTTGCGTAATTTCCTATGCGATCTTGATGAAATTCCGCATGTACGATGGAAATGGGTTTCTAAAAAGATTTTCTTAGCTGATTTTGATGAAATTCAGCATGTGATAAGGGATTTTAAAACGAGTTTTAGACGAAGTTCTGGAATATGGCCAATTAGGAAGAAACTAGGCAATTTCTTATCCGATTTTGATGAAATTCAGGAAGTAGGATGGAAATAGGACTCTAAAATTATTTTTAAATGAAGTTCTTGGATATGGCCGACTAGAAAGGAACTTAATATGATTTTATGTAATTGATGACCTATTTTATAAAAAATTTTAGATCCCCATTTCCATAGTACATGCTGAATTACATCAAAATCGGATTAATAAAGGCCAAGTGCCTTCCAAATTGATCATATTTCAGCACTTCGTCTAAAACTCGTTTGAAAATTTCAATTTCAGTTCCTTCATAATTGGCCATATTACAGAACTTGACCTAAAAATCATTTTAGAATCCCATTTCCATCGAACATGCTGAATTGCATCAAAATCGAACAAGAAATAGCCAAGTTCCTTCCTAATAGGCCATATTCCAGAACTTCACCTGAAAATCATTTGAGAGTCCCATTTCCGTCGTGCATGCTGAATTTCATCAAGATCGGATAAGAAATTGCCAAGTTCCATCCTAATTGCCCATATCCCATAACTTCATCTAAAAATTATTTGAGAATCCCATTTCCATCGAACATGCTGAATTTCATTAAGATCGGATAAGAAATGGCCAAGTTTCATCCTAGTTGGCCATATTCCAGAACTTCATCTAAAAATCATTTGACAATCCCATTTGCATCGTACCTTCTGAATTTCAGCAAAATCGGATAAGAAATGGACCAGTTCTTTCCTACTTGGCCATATTCCAGAACTTTATCTAAAACTCGTTTGAGGATCCCATTTCCATCGCACATACTGAATTTCATCAAAATCGGATAAGAAATGGCCAAGTTCCATCCTAAATGGCCGTATTCCAGAATTTTATCTGAAAATCATTTGAGAATTTCATCAAAATCGGATAAGAAATGGCCAAGTTTCTTCCTAACTGGCCATATTCCAGAACTTTATGCAAAAGAATCCCAATTCCATTGGGAATGCTGAATTTCATTAAAATCGGATAAGAAATAGAATTCCAACCACAAATCCTCAGTTCAAGGGACACCTCACTTCAATGGACAACTTTTTGGTCCAGTCGATGTCCATTGTAGTGAGGTTTCTCTGCATATACATATTTTAGTTCAAATAGACTAAAATTATATAAGTTTAACACAAACACACAATATTTAACAAAAAGAATTTTTTAAATGAGACGTTTTTCTAACGTAAGAGACACACTGGGTGATTTTTACCCATACCTGTTTTTACGATGTTCATTGCTTAGCTTCTATAAACGCACTGAATCTGGCCAAAGGAGGGATATTAGTGGACATTTCAAACTTCCCTAATCCATTGGCTCGATGGTCCAAGGACCACGCGTTTTAAAATGGCGCGCGTTAAAAATAAAGACCTGGGTTAATTTAACCCAGTGTGTCTCTTAAGGGTTAAGAATATTTTTAAATTCCTTTCATACCCAAGAAAAAAAAAATTAATAACGAAAAAATGGAAAACACGGTTAACATTAAAATAACAGTATTTAAGGGATTAGCGGATTTCATTAAAAAATAAATATAAAGATATTCAAACTATGTGTTAGTATTTGGTGCATGCACATATTTTTAAAAACGGCGTCACAACAACGGAGCATTGAGTCCCCCAGTGGCACTATTCTGGCTTTCCCGGGGAATTGCGAATTGGGAATTGTTATATTGTCAGTTTTCAGTGTATTTTGGTGTTCTTTTTTACAAAGCATACTAGATTTTGGGGAAACATAGTTCGATTTCATAGCAATTTTGTTGTTTATTTTTCCCTAAAAATTTGGCTGGGAATTATTTTTTCCCAAAACATGAACAAAATACTAATCGCTCAGTATGCTTTCGAAAAAAGAAAACCAATATACAATAAAAACTGACAATAAAACAATTTCCAATTCGCAATTCCCCGGGAAAACCAGAATAGTGCCACAGGTGTTGATTTCGTTGTGCTGGTATTGTCATCCAAGCGTTTTGGACAACTTCCCAAAGCTGAGTATGGTCTTGTAACGTTGGTTTTACATCGTACACGGCTTTCTTTCTGAATTCCCACAAGTGCTCTGTAGGGTTTGGCTGGAGGGATTGAGCTAGCGACTCCTTGGCGCCAACCCTATTTATACTAACACAGTCCTTGGCTTTCCGGTTTGTGTGCTTTGGGTCATGGTTCTGCTGGAAGACCCATTTTATTAACATTTCTGAGCTACTGTAAGGTGACATAACTTTTTCCAAGATGTCCAAGAATGCAATTTGGTACATGATGCCCTCAATTTTGTGTACACGGCAGGGCCTATACCGTAATATGAAAAACCGCCCTACACCGTATTATCTTTCAGCCACCATGTTGAACTGGTTTCTCAGGATACTTTGGTTGACACGCAGTACCGCGCGGATGTGGAACATTCTATATATAGAGCCAATGCCAGCAAATAAAACATAATGAATAATTCTAAATCAAATGGCATGGACACAATTTACAGAGCCTATGTTCACAGCTGTACAACTCGAAAAAGTTAGGCTGCTGTTTGGAAATTATATACTGGCTTTACACCGTAGATAGTATAATAGCAAAATAGTATAATACTATTTTACTATCTACCGTAGTCGGTTTTACACGGCATAAAATATTCATAAAAATCAGAAAATTAAAACAAAATAATGACAAAGAATAACTTCAAAATGCACAAAAACGTTTCTAGACTAAATTATCAATAATTCACTGTCAAAATTTTCCTTCTACAATAAAATATAATAAAATATAATAGGTATTAAAATTTGATAGCTATCAAATCAAAATATTATATTTTATTTTTGCTATTATACTATCAAAACATCGGTTTTACACCGGATAGCAAAATAGTATTATACTATTTTGCTATTATACTATCTACGGTGTAAAGCCAGTAATAAATAAGCCAACTTTGGGCATATTTTTTTTTGATATCGAAGTAATCTGAGAAATAATTTAACTGTCAAAATACAGATACGCGTTTTTTTTTTAGTATCCGAGGAAAAATTTATTTCTCTGTGTCGTTTTTTTTACGCTCGGATAATTTTAAAATTGAATCTTTTTTCTCTGGAAAAAAGTTCAGATTGTAGTTTGACAGACATTTATTTTAAATAAAAAGAACCCGATAATATTTATTTGGCAATCTTAAGCTGACGCTTAATTTCTACGACGCTAACAAAATTATCATTTATTTTTCTCGGATACATCAGAGAAAATATTTATCGGATTTATCCGATAAATTATCTATCTGTTTTCTCTTATTTCTTCGACATTAAGAAAAAACACGCCCTTTGTTACTCAAATGTGAATACCCAACAGCCGAAGCAGCGATAGGTCAGACGATTCCGTTTCATGATAATCCGAATTGACGTGTTTTGCATGACAACCAATGGTCGCAACGAACAAGACATGTAAAGACCTCTTCAAATAATTAAACCATACTGCAGCTTGGACTGTATCAGACCATTTCAATATTTTAATAAAATATAAAGAGGACAAAGAAGCCTAATGCTGTGGGCCTCATGTCGATTTTTTTGACTAAATCATTGACTTTTCTAAATTGTTGACTAGTTCATGCCAGTTATTCATAGATGGATAAGGGTCAATAAGGCAAGCTATGCCGGGCTTTTCATTATTCTAAATAGCGACTTTTGGAACGTCAACCATAAGTTATTATTCTTTGACGGAAATAGCCAGGCCTACTGTTCGAAATTTCGTGTAAGTACTTTTCGTTTTGGCTTGCGTAATGGTTAATTTACAATGTTAATTTGTGTCTTTTGCAATTTCTAAATATTTCATACTATCTACAAAATATTAAAATAATTTATTGTCGATATAAGAAAATCTTAAGATTTTCAACGACGTAGATGAGTTCGTTCAAAAACCGAAACATATTATTGCAGCATTGCTGAAGCCAACTAAAAGCTTCTGTTCGGCCCAACAGTTTCGGCCCACAAAAGATTAAAGCGCTTTAACCATAGCAAGAGGGAGGTAAAAAATGGATAATATACCGTGAAAAACGTACCTAAAACCTTTAGAAATATTGAGGTGAGATATTTGATCCTTAGAGTGATTTTCCATTAGACGACACGATAACGATATATCGTCGCCTATACACCACCACTGATTTATTGGTAACGAAACACGGATATATTTTTACCGGACGATAAATCTGGAACATCATTCCCCTTTCCTGTGGGTCCGATACTTGGTTGACATCCTGACAGATATTTTTTTTAATTATGGGATGTAGCCAGAACCGTTTCATTATAAATCGTATTTTGTCTTAAATCCAAAAGTGCAAAATGTATAATTTATTGCCGTCTTACTTTGGTAAAAGTTATTCCTATCCGGATAGGAATGAAATTTTGCCCAAAGTAAGAACAATTCTTCTTCAGAATAATTTTTTGTTTTTACTTTCAACAGTTGGTACCAAGCTCTAAAATATGATTTATTATTTAGAATTTTAACAAACATAAAATAGTGATGACAAATTATTGAATAAAGTATAATAATTCTAAATGATAATTAACAAAATTTAAAGTTCTGATTTATTGAAAAATTGATAATTGTTATTTAATACCAACTCATAAAACTAAATATATCTAATATATGTACTCTAGTGGTAAACATTACAACTAGGAGAAGAAGAGAATTTTGCTATTCCTTCTTCTCAGCGGAATGAATCTCTTCATTCCGGAATGAAAATACACGGCATTGTTGTTGTAAAATTGCCAAAGTAAGACTACATATATCCATGCGACATGATAGTACACCAGGTAGCAATAGCGAGTGACAGATGGCAGTAGTTTGTAGTTTATTATCGCCACCGATATCGTTGAAGACATTCCAATGGAAAAGTGATAAAATTATCGGTATATAATATGGCAAAACGATCTTTCGATATAACTTTATTGGGTGCTAATTAATTTGGTTTGACATGTAGATTTTTCGAATTAAATGAAACCCTTTCTGCTGTAAACGAATCATCCGATTTTAGTGACACTATTTCCAAAATGAACGAAAAGTATTCTGCATTGAATGAAACCTTTTAAAGAATAAATGAAACCAATTTCCAGTGGAATGAAGTTTTTCACAAATTAAATTAAACTATTACAGAAATATGTGAAACCAAATTAAATAAATGTAAAACCATTAAATGCATTGTGAAATAAAATACGTTCTGATTCTCCTATAACACCAGCGGGAAGCGTCATCGTGTCTAAGATGTAATTTGACTAATCTGACAAGAGTTAGACGAATGGTTGAAAAAAGACCATACGAGGAAAAAAGCTCGAATTTAGGAGCACAGCTCGGCAAATTCAAAGATGTAACAACACTTTACTTAAAATCGAGAGTTGATCAAATTTTATGCACACACACTGTGATATGGATGTAGGAGAGATAGCCCGAGCATTGTTTTATATATTAAATTGGTCACACTAGGCGGGGCTTTAATGCTTATTTGACCAAACCCGTAAAAAGTACAAAAATCTAAACTTGTTTCTGTATAGTAATTATAAGTTGTGATTCAATAGGAACATCAAAGCCAAGGTTTTTTCGAATTGTATGAATAGTAAAAGAAAGACTTACAAATTCTCGTTGTCCGTGATACATCAGAGTGAAATTGGTACATCCGATACAACCATGTATTTATAAAAGTGATGAATACTCTGAGAGATGCTGAGGTTCATTCCATTTTTTTTTTTGTTTAACAGTGCGCTTGCCTAACCAGATGGCCAACCAGCTATAACTTTTTCAATATAAGCCTTCATAGTTTTCCAATGGCAAATATCATTTGCTTGTTAAATAATCATCGTAATATTGCTATTTTTTTCTGTTATATGGAAACATTTTGAATCCAAGGTGTTTCGAGTTTTAATTTTCACCAGCGTATGGTTTTGTCCCGGTAGATCGACAATCACTATTTTGCTCTCATTTTGTGGTAATTTATTAAGTTGTCTTAATACCATACAAATGCTTGATTTTGTTTAAATCGATTTTGCAAAGGCTTTTGACAAAATGAATTAATCAAGTCTTATCGCCAAGTTGCGTAATTTCAAATCCGAGTTCAATCCCATTAGGTTGGTGTGGCCGTCTCTGACCGTTGACGGTTTGGTTATATTTTTGATTCGTCTTCTCAGTTGTTCCGAACAATGACCTTTCTTGGGCCACTCTTGTTCCCTTTATTTATAAACGATTTCAGTGACTGCTTTGAGTTTGTAAACTGCCCTATTTTCGCGAATGACATAAAAATATTTGCCCCAATCTTTTTCAGGGATTTGAAGAAATGAAAAGCCATCTCAACATTCATATGAACTCTGTTATTGCAAAGGCATTCTCAAGTGCACGGAGAGAAAAAATACTTCTTTCTTTCCAATAAGGTTATGGCAGTCAGATTGTTGTATTCGGAGCTATCTTTCGTGTTGAATTCTCAAGGAAATCGGGAAAATCATTTTTTCATAATATTTGGAATATATCGGGTGAGATCGTATCAAACATGCTTGCTCTAAACACTTTAATCCCCAATTATTTCCAAAACTGAAAATGGTTTTGGATATAGCTTAGGTCCTATACCAACTTTGCTTAAAGGCCACTTTTGTGTTAGCTTCCTAGGATTTTCTCAAGAAAATCGGGAAAATAATTATTTCATAATATTTGAGATCGGGTGACATTGTATCCAAAATTGTCCTAAACACCCTAATCCGCACATCGTATTTATGTATTTCATATAATTCATTTAATTCTTAAATTGTTTTTTTTTATACTTATTAAAGAAATTCGTTATAACGAGAGTTTCTGCTTTTACATTAATACATGTAAATAATAATTTTTATTGATGATTTTTAGGACATACATATTTAAGACAAACTTCACTTATGTATTGTTTGTCCTAAAAAAAATCCTATTTTTTTTTTTTTTTTGGCAGATTTAGAACAAAATTGACGCGAGTTTTTTATCATTGTAAATTTGATATAAATTTATTATATTATTTAAATTAATTATATATTTTATTTATTAGCGAGGTGTACCGGTTATACAAACTCCTCGCGCTCCACCCGGGGTAACGCTAAAAGTATAACCACGCGAGTATGGGCACTAAAAAAACGCTAAAAAACCGATTTGAAATATTCGCTGATAAGGATGTGGAAGAGAGCGAACCTGAAAATGTGAATATTTTCATGAACAGGCAAATCGAAAATACAAGCCACCTCCAATCTATTTGCGTGAAGCTGATACACACAACTCACAAGGTGGTGCAAGAACTTAAATCAAACGTGCTAACAAATGGAACACTATTTCACGTAACAAATTTACTGCATGGCAAAATACACGAAGTAAAAATTTAAACACTTCTCTCTCTATTGAAGTCTTTAAAGGGTCTTTCAGCCGTTATTAAAGGCATCGGTGTTTGTACCAAAGTCTCGTCATATAGACCAATAAGCCTACTATCAATCATCTCGAAATTCTTCGAAAACACAATTATCGAAAAGATTAAATCGAAACTCCGAAATATCATCCCTAATCATCAATTTGGTTTTAGAGCAGAGCATGGAACCATTGAGCAAGTGTACCGAGTAGCTTCAGAAATAAGACCAGCACACGAGGAAAGGAAGTTCTGCTCGGCAGTTTTCTTGGATGTGGCTCAGGCATTCGATAAAGTTTGGCACGAGGGTTTGCTTTATAAAATTAATTTTAAATTGCCAGAAATCTACCAACTTATGAAGTCATATTTGTCAAATCGCAGATTTTATGTTAAACGAATGGCAAAATACACGAAGTAAAAATTTAAACACTTCTCTCTCTATTGAAGTCTTTAAAGGGTCTTTCAGCCGTTATTAAAGGCATCGGTGTTTGTACCAAAGTCTCGTCATATAGACCAATAAGCCTACTATCAATCATCTCGAAATTCTTCGAAAACACAATTATCGAAAAGATTAAATCGAAACTCCGAAATATCATCCCTAATCATCAATTTGGTTTTAGAGCAGAGCATGGAACCATTGAGCAAGTGTACCGAGTAGCTTCAGAAATAAGACCAGCACACGAGGAAAGGAAGTTCTGCTCGGCAGTTTTCTTGGATGTGGCTCAGGCATTCGATAAAGTTTGGCACGAGGGTTTGCTTTATAAAATTAATTTTAAATTGCCAGAAATCTACCAACTTATGAAGTCATATTTGTCAAATCGCAGATTTTATGTTAAACACAATACCTCTAAATTGGGCGAGAAAAACGTCCTGGCAGGAGTACCACAAGGCAGTGTGCTTGGCCCAACATTGTATTTAACTTTCATTTCTGATCTACCAACATCTTCGAAAATTATGACGTCTACTTTCGCTGATGACATAGCAATCGTATGTACTCATAAAAATCCACAAACAGCGTCCACAACCCTGCAACAGCATATAGATGACATCGAAATCTGGATAAAAAAATGGAGGATAAAGGTCAATGAAGAGAAATCGACTCACATAACATTCACTTTAAATAAGCTTACGTGTCCAGGTCCACCAGTCACAATGAACGGAATACAAATCCCTCAGGCCAACGAAGCAAAATAGCAACGAAATCTAGACCGACGATTAACCTGGCGAAAACATATTGAAATGAAACGAGGCCATATCAAATTAAAAATAAAAATAGATAAAATGCACTGGTTGTTGGGGAAATATTCAACCCTTGATTTAGAATACAAGCTTCTCCTGTATAACACAATGATTAAACCAATCTGGTCGTATGGCTGTCAATTATGGCAATAAACTTCAAATTCAAATATTGACATTGTTCAAAGAATACAGTCAAAAATGATCAGAATGATTACAGGGGCACCCTGGTTTGTTAAAAACAAAAATATTCATAAGGACCTTAGCATCCTAACTGTCAAAGACGAATTACTCAAAATGCGGATTAACTATGCCGGGAAACTATCATCTCATCCGAATACGCTGGCGAGAAATTTAAAAGATATACCTTTGTCGTCACGATTAAAGAAGAAAACGATGGCTGTGACATCTCGAACGATTCTGCTCCCGCAGATTTACTTAAGTGTACTAGCATTTAAGATTTGATAACTTATTGTTATTTTCGTATGAAAGATTCAATAAATAAATAAATATGTTACAAAAAAAAATTTATTAGCGTCAAAATTAATAATGTCGACTAATGTGCAGTTTGAGTGCCTCGTACGGTGTATGGATAAAAATGTTGAGGTTGCAAAATGGTATTTCAATTTCGGTAGCTCCAAAGCAGAGTATTTTAATGCATGGAACCGTTTTGCGGATAAACTTAACTCATTAGGACCTCCAGTATGGAATGGAACAGGATAACAAAAAGTAATTCGTTTTTGTAATTAATTTTTGTTCATTAATCAAATCTATTTTACGTTTTAGGTATGATGATGATATAATGATTCCAAAGGAAAAATTAAAAAAAACTAGGCCATAATAAAAAAGAAATTGAAAAAACAGGGGATGTTCCATGTCGACTATATAAGCAAATCCACGAAATATGTGCCGATCGAGCGTACGGGATTCGGTGGAAAAAAAATTGTTAGGCACGGCTTGCGGAATCGACTTTTCGGATTGCTTGGGGCCCCAGCAGACCCCCAAAAATGTTGTACATGTACAAACGCGTTGCTGACATATGGTTTTTCTCGCCTTTTTGTCTCAAAAATTGAGTAATTTTCGAGCGATAATCTAGTCATTTAAATGGCGCTTCCTTTTCTCTCAAATAGTCATACGAATTAATGTAGTGGAATCTATATGGGTGATTCCATGAACAAGAAAAAATTAAAAACCAGTTTGATTCTAGAATTACCCAACGTTTATTAATGCACTTTCCGTTCATGTATTTTGATTATGGTGGTTTCCGTAAAATGTATATCGGTAGTTTCGTGAAAAAAAAAACAAACGTCGAATGAAAATAATTCAGTCTCATTGGAGCTTGGTACGGCACATAAATGCATGAGATGAAATGATTCAGGCTGTCATGCGCGCTCGGGTGTGCAGGTATTTTAGTCGAATATTTATATTGAAACTCTGCCATTAATCTTTCTTTTTCACCCACAAATGGCATTTTTTCCATAGTATGAGTAATCCATATTGCTTTTGCTCATTCCATGGTGTGGGCAATCCACTTGTCGAGAACACTCGTGGCACGATAATGAACGGAAAAAGAGCCTATATGGTTGTGTGTGTGAATCAATCTAAATAACCTGGCGCACTTTCGCTGTTCCATCAGGTACCATCAGGTATCAAAACATCTATCAGTTTAAGTTCATATTCTTCTATCAGAATAGCGGTTATCTTGAGACGTGGCTGATTTACCAAAGTCACTAGGTCTTCTGCACCCCAAATATTTTATCCGTGTATCACTGCACGGTCACAAAACCCTTTAATATTTTCACCAGCACGATCAGCTATGCTTTTTCCATAAATTCCAAGTTACATTTTTAAGTCCCCATTTTTCTGCAAAATATTGTAATAAAAAAAATTGTTTTGTTGTTATATTGAGTGACCGTCACCTCAATATAAGAACAATCACTCTGAAAATTTAGAACCTTGAGCGTGGCGCTAGGCAAAAGAATTTTTATTAATTCCCATATGGGCTGTAGATGGGCCCATATTGAAACCGTATCATGCCGTAAATTTTCAGATGCACTCGCGAAAGTCTTAACGGATAATTTGCCAGATTGGTTTTTCCAATAAAACCCGCCAGTGTGCAGAGGCACTCCGAAATGCGCGCCATGAACCTCCTCGTTACGTTTGCATACATAATTTTGTGAAACGTCAGTTATTAAATAGACCTTGTTTTCCAATAGATTTTCTTTCATACATCTGAGTTCTTTGAACTGGTGCGTAGTTGTAAAATAATGAGAAAAAAATGGTGGCACAGAACTATGGAATTTCTTGATCAGGTCTCCTATTGAACAAATAATCCTTTAACGGGTCTCTTCACAACGTTATAAATTTTTTCAAATTCTCGTTATTGGGTACTGCGCGTGTTTTACAGTGCTCACATTGCCGCATTACGCACTTTGCGTTACCGACATCGCAGCACCATAATTCTAAAAGTTCCTGATTCCGGTTAGTTGGAATAAGTCGTAAAGAATTCAGCTTGTCCAAGAGAAACTGGAAATTAGTATGTAGTTTGCAAAGGCAGGTGTCTCTAGAATTAATGCTTTGTTTTATAACCCAAAATGGCTAAGACTGTAGAAAGATGATCTTCAGACTGGGTTTTCAACACTAGAAATGTATTTTTTGTAGAGGTTATAGACCGTGTCACACAAAAATCTTTTTTGTTTTTTAACTTGCTGCTTACTGATTGTATCACGGATCCCTGGCGCTTGTAAAGAATTTTCATCCCGCAAGTAAAATTCTATAACCTCATTTTTTCAGTTACTCCAGTTTTGAATCACTTTCCACTCTTTGTTTATTTAGATAAGTTGCCCGAGCCATTCGATACTTTTGTGTCTGCGAGTTGACAGCACCTCGCTGTCGCAGAATGGTTTTCAGCCCAGCAATAATCTTTCCCAATTCTTCTATTTATCACAAGAACGATTTTTTTTTTTTGACGCAAGGCTTCATTTATCTTCACACAATGAAAACATCGCTTTTTCCAATAAATACAAGACCGTTTTTTTGAATCAAGAACTTGAATTAGAGTGCGGTAATCTTTTCTCAGTCTCAGTTCTGCTGCACGACTTACTTCTTGTTTGATGTTTTGTGTGTCGCCTGATTGGACCGATTGTCCACCTGATTCAGACTGAGAAGGGGCTAAGTTCTGATTTGCTCCGGATACCCACCCGTAATGATTTGTCGTGCAGTCAAAAATTGTATAGTTTTTGAAGTTATTCTACGTCTTGCAATTGCAATTGAGATGTACGTTGAGCCTGTTTAAGACGCTGTTTTTCACGTTTTTGGCACATTCCATCTCGTTTTTTCATTTTTTTGATCTCATCTAATGACAATTCGCAAATTACGGCCGAACTGTTTTCTTCCGTCTCCATTGTAAACGGAACACTGACTATCCCCATAAAGAGAGAATACTAAACCGCAAGAGCGCTGCTATCCAGGGAGTGTTTGTATGCAAATTTTTCGTACGAAAAATTTTAAAAAAACTAAATCATCATCTTCAATCAAAATGAAAAATTTAAATTTTTGTTTTTGTTTTCAATGTAAACTTTGATCTGATCCGGATCACTATGCGTCAAGAAATGCGGCTATTTACTCAAAATAGAATTGTACAATATTGAGTTTGCTGCTTGAAAGATAATAATGCTCAAATTGCAATTCAATCTATTTTTGGGGTCTTCAAAATGGCAATATTCAAACCTTGGAGGGTTTTTTATTCAATTGTTTTGTTTTTGTGCCACCAAAAAATTTGAATTTTGTGCACACGTCCATGTATTTTCGTTACAGTCCTCATGTAGATAGCGTCCTGGGCCCCCTCAATCATTTCATCGCAGTAGTAGTGCCTAAGAGGCTGAAATATGCTACTATTATTCCTATTTTTAAAAGTGGTGACCACAGTGATAAGCGTAACTATAGGCCCATTGCGCTCCAGCCAGTTATTCTAAAAGTTCTGAAAAAAACAGTCAAAAAAGGAGTTACCATATACCTTGAACAATGTAAAACACTAAGCATTCATCAACATGGGTTGCGCCAAGGTATCAGTCCTGAATCGGCTTTGTTAGATTTCTGGATATTATTCATAATGTTCTAAAAAATCTAAACAATGGTAAGATCTGTGCTGGTTTGTTTATTGATGCTTCTAACGCATTTGATATGGTGGATCATAAACTTTCAAACAAGTGGTTCCTACCTATAGATGATAGAACTATGAGAGTCAGAGTTAATGACACTTTTAGTGATTTTAGAGCAGTGAACGTGGAGGTACCGCAAGGATCAGTGCTTGGCCCATTACTGTTTCTAATCTATACGAATTCTATTTTTAAATTAAATTTGAATGGTCACAGTACTAGATTTGCTGATAATTTAGCTTTAGCTTATTCTGCGGAATCTGCCACCGATGTAATTTCTATGACTAATGCTGACCTAATGGTCTTACATAAATGGTTGATAAGCACTTCCTGATACTAAGTGAAAAAACAAAGTTTATGTGGTTTAACATTTTTGGCATTTCAGCATCTCCTAATCACTCCCTGGTTACATATCATAGTGCTTCTAAATGTACTTCTGTTAGTTGTTATGCGGATTGCCTGAATATTGAGCAAATCAACTCTTTTAAGTATCTTGGTATTGATTTGGACATTAACCTTAATTGGAGGCAGTCAGGCGCGAAGTTGCTCGGGGGATGCAAGCCGATAGGCCCCGTAACTTGCAGCTTCCGCAAGTGCTCGTGTTACCTCCTCGTGGTGACTGCTGGTAACTAGATTGCTGATTTTTTCGGCTTCTAGGCCAAAACACGGCGCTAAAGGAGTCAACCTTAAACAAATCACTGGGCTGGGTTAAGGTGTTATTCGTACCGTGCCGACAACCGGCCAGGCTGAGGGCCAATCTAAAAACTAGCTCAGTCGCTAACGGTGGATCCGGATACCTGGCGCCCTCCGGATTAAGTAGCCTTGTCTGCGTATTGCGGATCTCTGCACAGATGGACACTCTTTTCTCCGCTACTACTGGGACCAAATATGGGAGACCAATAAACAAAAAAAACAAAAGAGTCCGGTTCTCTTACAAAACCGGAAAAAGTAGAGAAGGAGACTCAGGTCTTTAGGCCTACCTCTAAACCTACTAACAAACAACGGGACAAAAGCTTAGATGAGGCTGGTCACTCTACTCGGGTCACCAAACCTGAGCAAAGAAATATAATGCGGAACAAAAACACCAATGAAGCTGGTTCCTCAAAACCAACCTATAACACTAGGAGGAAGGCATGGAAGGCCCTGGTACACACATTTAAAATTTTTTTTTAAAAACACTTGTTAAATATTTCGCAAAATTACAAAAGGTTTAAAAAATGAGTGATTTTTTAAACCTTTTGTAATTTTGCGAAATATTTAACAAGTTTTTAAAAAAATTTTAAAAATGTGTGTATTAAGTGGGTTTCGCCAAGTGCCTACGGCAGAAAGTGTAAAAAGTATGAAGGCCCTGGAGAAGATAAATAATATCCCTCCAGAAGACAGGTCGGAGAAAGACAAAGCTACGCTTGCGTGGGCGAAAAAAGTCACCGAACAGATGTCGGAAGGTCCTTCAGCTGGCTTAAAGATGAAAAGAAACAGATCTCAGGAGGAAAGTCCTAAGATCGCAAAACGAACTAAGCTCTATGCTACCGAAATGAGGCCTTTTAACGAGGTACTCAAGGATCAGCTGGTTGTGGCAGTTGTTGACCAGTCCCAAGAGGATGGCAGTATCACGCCCGCCAATTGGAGAAACGTGGAAAGGGCCTTAACCACCATTTACCTGGATATCCTTGCAGAAAACCCAGGACCTGCTCCGACTTGTCGGGATGCGTGTTGGCACAGGAACCAGGTGAAACTGACTGCATGTGTGGATCAGAGATCTATACTGCTCTACAAGAAGGCAGTGGAAAGACTAGGCGAGGTATGGCCCGGAGCCCTCCTTGCTGTTAAAGCTAGGGAAGAAATCCCCTGTAGGCCGAGAGCCAGGGTGTGGATTCCTTCGGAGCCTAGCGATCCAAAGGTGATACTCCAGTTGTTGCAGGTTGGTAACCCAGATTTGCCAACGCACAACTGGAAAGTTGCTAAGCTCGAGGAGCCACGGGCCGACTACAGGTCAGCCGTCATAATTCTAAACAGAGAGTCACTGACTGCGCTGGAAAAAACCAATGGTTTTGTAAACTATGGTTTCAGTGCAGTCACACTCAAAATCTACAAGAAGGATGCGGACAAGCCGGAGGCTCCGGAATCTGAGGAAGCTGCAGGAAGCTCATCTGGGCTCCTTGAAGAGGGGAACAGCCTGGTGGATACTATCTCTACTGATACGGAGATGACAATGTCCTTGGAGTCATTTAGGAGAATCTCAGAGGACTTCACATCATCAGGGGAGGACTCTGATGTAACAGTGGTAGAGAGGGACGTCTAAGAATGGTGACGTTCTTGCAGATCAACCTACACCACTCATAGGCAGCATCAGCTGCTCTACTTTTAAAAATTGGAAAGGAAGGGACGGATATTGTCTTGATCCAAGAACCTTGGGTCGCTGGTGACCGGGTACTTGGACTCAAGACGCCCTGTTATAGATTAATGCACACGGAAAAAGAAGGTAGGGTTCGGTCGTGCATTCTCGTTAAAAATAATATAAATTGTTTTCTGCTATCAAATTTCAGCAATGAAGATGTGGCAGCGGTCAGCATTGAGGTCAATAAACGAAACCTCTGGCTAATATCAGCCCACCTAGCCCATGATGAAGTGAACATTCCACCAGTCATTCTGGGTGAGGCAATTTTGGAGGCTCAAAAGCGCAAGGTTGGAGTCATCCCGGGGAGTGATGCAAATTCTCATCACACAATCTGGGGACGTACGGACACAAATGAACGAGGTGAGTTACTCCTTGATTACATTATAAGTACTAACCTTCATATATGTAACATAGGCAATAAGCCGACTTTTATAACTAGAAATAGACAGGAGGTATTGGATATTACACTTGTCCCACACTTTTTGACGGCTAGTCTATTAAACTGGAAAGTGTCGGAAGACCACTCCTTTTCTGATCACTGTTATCTTCAATTTGAAATGAGCTTGGTCTTTCCGCACAGCCCTCTCTACAGGAACAGGAGAAAGAGTCACTGGGATATTTTGAGAACCATTCTGGGAAATTCACTACCAGTGCAGATGCCTGAACCTCCAAAAACTACGGCAGAACTCGATGGCTTAGCGAACGAACTGTCCAGCGCTTTTAATGAAGCTTTACTAGGCTCTTGTCCTCTTAGTAGGCCTAGGGGCAAATCTCGGCCACCTTGGTGGTCAAAGGAGATTCAACAAACACGTCAACGGTGCAAGAGACTCTTTAAAACAGCAAGGAAAACAAAAGCCGCTGTAGACTGGGACTCCTATAAGGAAGTCCTCAAAATTTACAAATATCAGCTAAGAAGCGCAAAGAACAGATCTTGGAGACTATACTGTGGTAAAATTCAGGAGTCTTCAGAGATGTCCAGGCTGCGTAAAGTACTATCTACTAGCCCTTCCATCCCAAGCTTCCTTCAAAGGCCGCATGGAGCAGGGACCACAAATAGTATGGAATCGCTGGAACTACTATTGGAGACTCACTTTCCTGGTTGTTCCGAATCTGCACCTACTATATCAGCAGGTAAAAGGGCAAGTAGCCTCGTAGGCCAAATTATTAGCAGAAGAAAGATTCTGTGGGCGATAAGCAGTTTTAAACCATATAAGTCGCCAGGACCTGATGGTATTATCCCTGCGGATATACAAAAAACTGCGGATCTAACCATTTCCTGGTTAAAGGTAATTTTTAGAGGCAGTCTAGAACTATGTCACATTCCCAGTAAATGGACGGAAGTTAAGGTTGTTTTCATACCTTAGGCGGGAAAACGCTCACACTGCAGTCTCAACGACCTTAGACCGATCAGCTTGTCTTCTTTCCTTTTCAAAATACTGGAAAGACAAATAGAAGCTCATATCAGAGGCACGATTGTGCCGGAAAAGCTGTCCAAATCTCAACATGCCTATTGCAAAGGAAGATCTGTAGAAACTGCTGTTCATTCTCTCACATATTTTGTTGAACATTTTTTCGAATATGGAGACTACGCGATGGTAACCTTTTTGGACATTGAGGGAGCCTTTAACAACGTGCTAACAGGGGCTATAACTCGGGCACTTTCGAATCTAGGAGTGGAGGATTCTCTTAAGGACTGGATAGATCAGATGCTAAGAGGCAGAATCATAAATGCCAGTCTGGGGAAATCCTCCGCCAGAAGATTTGCAAACAGAGGCACGCCGCAGGGTGGCGTACTGTCCCCCCTTCTCTGGAACTTGGTCATAAATGATCTGTTGCTGAGGCTGGAGGATGGTGGCTTCAAGGTGGTTGCCTAAGCGGATGACGTCGCTATTGGTGTTCGTGGAAAATATCCCGGCACACTTAGCGAGCTTATTCAAAATTCTCTGGGCATTCTTTTATTATGGACCAATGGTTGTGGGCTAAATGTGAACCCACAGAAAACCGAATTGGTTCTCTTCTCTAGGAAATATAAAATTCCTCATCTCGATCCTCCTACTTTAAATGGTTTCAGCTTGGCTTTTATAGGTGAAGCAAAGTTCTTGGGTCTCGTCTTGGACAGTAAATTAAACTGGAAACCGAATATTATGGAAAGGGTAAAGAAAGCTACGGTAACGCTATACTCTTGCAAAAATGCAATTGGGAAAGGTTGGGGGCTGGATCCCCACATGGTCCTTTGGCTGTACACAGCAGTACTTAGACCCATTCTTCTGTATGGGGTAACAGTCTGGTGGCCTGCTCTGGACCAAACTGTCAACCTAAAGTTATTGACAAAAGTTCAGAGGACATAATCTCTCTGTGGATCAGTGGTGCAATGAGGAGCACATCCACTCAGGCACTGGAGACTTTGCTATTTCTGACTCCTTTAGATATCTTGGGAAAACAGTGGGCAGCTTGCACTGCCATACGACTGAAATCCAAGTTAATGTGGACCTGTAATAATACAGAGCACTCATCTATACTTTGTAACAAAGGGCTTCTCAAGACCACCGACTATACTGTCCCGTCACTATCTTTTGATAGAAAGTTCCGGACTATTATCCCATCCAGAGGGGACTGGATGATGGATGCAGTTTTGGAACCAGGAGTTTTATACTTCTTCACTGATGGTTCAAAACGGGATAGAAGAGTAGGGGCTGGGGTGTTCTGCGAGGAACTCATGTTAAACCTCTCATTTTGTCTCCCTGACTACTGCAGCATTTTTCAAGCTGAGGTAACTGCGATAAAGGAAGTCGTGGACTGGTTGAGGTATAATGTAATATCGACTTGTGATATTCGCATATATACGGACAGTCAGGCTGCCATTAAAGCGCTTCAATCACACCTTCTCACGTCGAAAGTAGTCCAGAACTGTCTCTCATCTCTTAACGAGATGACAGATCAGTTCAACATCCATATCATAGGGGTGCCAGGACATTTCGTTAGTACGGGGAACATTAAAGCCGATGAACTGGCTCGACGTGGTACAACGGACCACATTTCAAACAGCAAAAAGGATATTGAAATGCCTCTAGCGGTATGTAAACTGCTGCTTCAGGGGGAAGCCAGTAAGTTGACGAATGACAAATGGTCGAATAGTACCTCATGCGTAATAACTCGGCAGATCTGGCCAAAGTTGCACTTGGCGAGATCCAAACAGCTGATCTCACTTCAGCGGAGTCAGATCAGTGTGGTTGTTGGAGTGATTACGGGGCACTATCTCATAGGCAGACATGCGAGTAGGCTTGGTTTCTTCTCACATGACTACTGTCGCAGTTGCGAGGACGAAGAGGAGCAAGAGACAGTACTTCATCTTCCTTGCACCTATCCTCGTCTGGCACGAAACAGACTGAACTTTCTAGGGGCACCCCTTTTCAACGAGCTGGCGGAGCTCAGTGAGAAGAACGTCAGGAGTATCCAGTGCTTCATAGCAAGCTCAAAGTGGTTTCAATGAGTTGGAGGAAAAATTTTTAATTAGTGGTATGGCTACGGACCTTTTTGTGTCTATGCCTGGTCCTGGTGGACCGCCATCCAAACCTAACCTAACCTAACCTTAATTGGAAAACTGATATATCCTAGTTAAAAAGTTACATGGCATCTGTCTCACGTATTTTTTACCTCCTACGTAATATTTACCCTGTTTCTGTATTGAAAATTACTTTTTATACTTTGGTGATGTCTAAATTGGAATACGATTTGTCTTGCTGAGGTGGCTGTTATCCAACTACTTAAGACCATTGTATATACAACAGAAAATGATTTTGCGAACAATTTTGAGGAAAAATAGATTGGAACCACCTACATTCAAGTCGACCAATATTCTATCTCTAGTCCTCTACAATATTTATATGTATAAGGTACATGTGGTAATAAATAATTGTGGCAACTGTTATATGTGGTAATAAATAATTTGCAGCCTACGAAAAATTATATTTATATTTTTACTTAATGGAAAATGGAACCCGCCCTCATTTAATTATCTTTTTATTTTAAACAAAAACTTTTTTTTCTTCTTCAACGATCAATTATAAATTCTTATAAAATTTTAAGCAGAATTAATTTTTTTCTTTGTAAATGCTTTAATAACAGACAGGTGTCAAAAATTAAATATAAACAATGGAGTAGCGCTGAAATATGTAGCTTGGATACATATTACCGCATCATTTTATAACGAAAGGGCAATCATAATTACTTGAGCAGGGTATGGTGAAGTTAAATTAGGCTTGCAAAGTCGTAACCAAAGCGCAATAGTAAGGCAACTTAAGGTTATCATTGATTTATATAATAGGTTTAATTAAAAAATAAATTTGTGACTGACTAGTTTTCAAATTCAAAAGTCGTTATATTTCAAATTAAACAGATTGAACCTTTACACATTTTATACATTGAAAATCTTTGTTCTGTTAATGTTAAAATTAAGGAAACAAAATTTAAAATCAAAAACACTTCAATTTTTTTTATTTAAAAACAATTAAAATTGAAATATGTACTTTCAGGTTGGAGCATAATGTTGCTTCAACCGTTTAAAGCTCTCTTTGCTTAAGTAAAAGTAGGAGACGTCAATTTTATTAAAACTTGATATTAGTTCGTTCTGTGTGTATACAGATGATGGAACTCCTGACTTCTGAACTACTCGCTGCTTTTATTTTAATTCTTTCATCAATCTTGCAACAGAGTGCAATTAAATATAAATGTTCAGATGTTTTATAGCATATACTCTTTTCTGCTAAATGCTGAGTAGGGAGTAGCATCTACTCTTTCATTCCGTTTACTCTCCGTTTGAGAAAAGTCTTTTTGTTGGGCCATGATTCAATTGGGATAAAATAAAAGAAACAACCACTAGACTAAGTACGACAATTTATTGCTACATAAGTATTTTGATTCAAAGCCACAGAAAATGTACTCGAAACGCACTACACAGTATTTTAAGCATAATCAACATAAGTCAACATTGTTTTAATTTATTGAAGTTTTTCGTGAGAAAGTGAACCAGCTGGAATTTCCTGTGTGTGCTGTATAAAAAAAATTGGTCCTTCGAGCCGGATACCATATTGCGGTCAACCAGTTGTATTAGTGAAAACGTGATCAGAACGCCATTTTTTGAGAGAGAGAGAATACTGACCCGGGCTTGTAAATAGTAATTCGACGCCATTTTACAGAAAGGAAGCGGCGTGGTCACGACGTCATCTTGAATAGTGAGGTATACCGGGACTTAAAAATAATATCATATTTGAATATTAACAAAGCAATTGCTGGGGGCTACTTCAGTAGTTGGTTGCAACGAGGGACTGACTGGAACATACATTGGGAGTAACACATTTAAAGCCGAATTTATATTGCCAAGGACTGGATCGGTCAATTGCAACAAACTAGTAACAGGGCTTTATTCTGTGTAAGTGCTGAGTCATTTGTAGTAAGGTAGGTCGGGTTCCATAGTCATTACAGTAGAATCGTGGCTGATTTTATAAGGTCGATTATTTGAAATCACATGTGATCAGAAAGAATATATGGCAAGAAGCGATATAGCAAAAGGTAGCATAACTAGGTTGCTAAAGTATGCCGAAACATCGTTTATAGACATTAAGTCCAGGCTAGAGTTGTTAGAGCGATCCTTCATTGAATTCACAGAATGTGAAATGAAATTAGCAATTCAGAACGTTCCTTCTGAGATGGAAGAATATGAAACAAAATATTTAAAGGTTAAGGCCAAATTATCACAAGCTATAGCAGTACCAACAGCTCGAGAGGAAACTATTCAAGTCGAAATAATGATGTCTCACGTCTTAAAGGTTCAAAATGAGTTTTTGACCAGATTGTCATCCGCACCTTTACTAGTTCCCTAAATCAAACGATCAACCAATCATGTGAAGAACCTCATTGTTCTGCCAGGTTGCCACGGCTAAACATCCCAACATTTAGTGATGATTACAAGGATTTTTCTTGCTTTAAGGATTTGTATACAGCGTCTGTACATACAGCAAATTGGGATTAACCGATGCGGAAAAATTCCAATATTTGAAGGGTTATCTGCGTGGTGAGACAACAGATTTCATTAAGCATATCACGGTTTCAGAAGCAAATTATACACAAGCATGGACAAAATTATGTGAGCGTTACGATAAAAAACGGTACGTATTGAATAACCTAATTCAATTATTCCTGGAACAGCCGAGTACTCAACACAGTTCAGTAAAAGGTGTACGGCGACCGTACAACGTATCGGATAAAGTCATCAGAGGACTAGAAGCTTTAGGCGATCAAGCAAATCGAAGGGATGCGTTGCTCATTAATTTATTCTTGCGAAAAACGGACAGAGAAACTCAACAAGCATGGGCACACAAAACAGTGACGAAGGATTTTCCATTACTCGAGGAATTTCTTAAGTTCTTTAGTGAAAGAGCTGATGTGCTTGAAGCCTGTGAGCTGACTAACGCAGGGAAACCAAATACAAGCAAGGTTTACCAAATCAAAATGAGTGAACCATCGAGACCGTTTATTTCTATGTGTTTGGTTTGTGGGAATGCTTTACAGAGGTTGTTATCAAAGGAACGGAAAATGAATCGAAACCCAGATTTCAAGAGTATGTACATCGAATTCTTGAAGGAATTTGAAGGTCTTAGACACATGAAATTGATGCAACCAGAAGAAATTAAGGTCAAGGGTACGGAAGTGTATTACTTGCCCCATCACGGTGTTTTGCGAGAGAATAGCTTAACGACAAAATTACTCGTCGTTTTCGACGGGTCGGCTAGTTCATCAAACGGTACAAGTTTAAACGACAATTTATTGATCGGTTCGAGGCTACGATACATTATGGGCCATTTTGCTAAAATTTAGATCGTTCAAGATTGCAGTGTGTGTCGACATTGCGAAAATGTATCGCCAGAAACTAATAGATTCAAGGCAAACACCATTACGACGTATACTATGGCGTAATTCACCATCTCACTGGAACATCTTCGGCACCATTTTTAGCAGTGAGGGTTTTAGCGATGCAAGTGAAGTGGTTTATTCTGCAGCCGTTTATATTCGGGTACTAAAGGATAATCACTTCTCAGCAACACTACTGACATCGAGAAGCAAGGTCACTCCTATCCAACCTGTCAGTCTACCAAGACTAGAACTGTGCGGAGCACATCTGCTCACAAAACTAGCAGATCGAGTAATGAAGGCGCTTGAGGTGTCAAATATTAAGGTGTATATGTGGAGTGATTCGATGGTAGTTCTATCATGGCTATCAAACCATCCTCGTAAATGGAAAACATATGTAGCGAATCGTGTTGCTTCAATCCATCAACTTCTTCCAGAGTCGATATGAGGACACGTGCAGGGCAGAGAGAATCCTGCTGATTTAGCGACTCGAGGAATTTCAGTCGAAAAATTAGTTTCAAATGATTTATGGTGGAATGGACCAAGTTGCCTGTCAAAGGCGGAAGATCAGTGGCCATTATGTGGTGAGCGGGACAAAATTCCTTCACATTAATATAAAGACAGATGAAGTTGATCTAATTTGTATGTTATTTTATTTGATACAATTTCAAGTTGGACCAAAATAGTGCTTATATCCTGGGGTTTTTACAAATTGGGAAGAATTAAAATAAACCCTCAAGATTCATTAGCATAACGGAGTTAGAAAATGCGGAAATAAAAATAATTCAGTCGGTTCAGTATACAGAATTCGCAGCAGATATTCAGTCACTCACGAAATTTAACCAATTGCCATCAAATTCGAGAATAAGGGCATTAGTACCGTTTATTGATGCATCCGGAACGTTATGCGTAGGTGGTCGGCTGCAAAATTTAAAATGTGCTTATAATATAAAACACCCAATCATCATGCCAAAGGGACATGTAATAGGAAAACTTATCTTACATTTTTTACATCGGAAATATTTGCACCCAGGTCCATCTTTATTAACGGCATTGTCTCGTCAGAAATACTGGATATTGGGTGTCCGCACGGCTAGTCGCAGCATTTGTCAAAAATGTATCGTTTGTTTTCGTCACTCGACTTTACGGTCGGCACAACAAATGGGCAGCTTACCAGAACCAAGAATTACAGTCGGTCATCCGTTTTCTATAGTATAGGAGTAGATTATGCCGGGCCAGTACTACTGGCATCAAAAAGGGGTCGTGTGGCGAAATCAATAAAAGACTTTTTATACATATTCGTTTGTTTTATTACAAAAGCGTCACTGGACCGATTTGAAGCGCGAAGTGGAGTACCTGCAGAAATATATTCTGATAATGGATCGAATTTCTTGGGAGTAAAACGGAAACTATATGACCATTACGCGTTAATTGCATCTAACGAATTCAAATCGAATATTACCGAATACGCGCCTTCTCACAATATTAAATGGCATTTTATTCCACCCATTACACCTCATTTTGGCGGGCTATGGGAGAGATCAGTGAAGTCAGTGAAAACACATTTAATTAAGGTAACTGAGCGGCCCATCTGACATTCGAGAAAAAGATCACAATTATGGCGAAAATTGAAAGGATTTTGAATTCAAGGCCACTATGTGCAATTAGGAATGAGGACACATGCAACATTGATGCTATAACCCCAGCACACTTTCTTACTTTGGGCCCAATTACTGATTTGCTTTGCCCAAATTACGAAGAGGTAAACATACCTAAAAACAACCACTAGACTAAGTACGACAATTTATTGCTACATAAGTATTTTGATTCAAAGCCACTACACAGAAAATGTACTCTAGACGCACTACACACAATAAAAAAAATTGGAAATCCAATAAACCAGAATACATTAGTTTATATTAATAAAATCACCATAGGTTAGGTTAGGTTAGAGTGGCTGCTATCGCACACTTAGGCCAGCAGTGACCCGTTGTGATACCACAGGATCCCATCTCCCCATTACTCCCGTTGAAACCAACCAGAGCTACTTACATAGCGGTACAAATCTCGCACTCCACAGTCCGCGAGTTCCGAAAGGCTGTCCATACCGTACACACCCAAATACTTATGACTTCTGTATGATAGCGCCGGACATGAGCATAGGAAGTGTTCCAAAGTCTCCTCCTCCTCTTCGTCCATGCAACTTCTACAAAAGTCATTCGTCTGTATCCCCAGCCTTCTCGCATGCTCCCCAAAAAGGCAGTGACCTGTCATTATCCCTACGACCTATCCTATTTCTTGTCTTCCCAGGGATATCAGTACCTTGGAGCGCCGCAAGTCCAGTTTTGGCCAAACCTGCTTTGCTACCCTGCACGTGAGAGTGTTGATCGACCTCTCATTTGTCAAGGCGATTGCCTTTTTACTGAGCGCCCATTTTAGCACTGCCATTTCCGGCTGCATCTGGAGAGTCGTACCGTACCTAGCTAGTTCGTCCGCCCTGCAGTTCCCCGTGACGTCCGAGTGACCCGGGACCCAGATTATTTGGATGCTGAAATACTCGCGCAAAATCAACATAAGTCAACATTGTTTTAATTTATTGAAGTTTTTCGTGAGAAAGTGAACCAGCTGGAATTTCCCAATGTGTGCTGTACACATTTACCCAATTTAGCGTATTTGCCGCATCGTCAGTTTGGTTCAAAAGGTTTTATTAATAAATAAGATAAGTTGATCGTAAGCTGAGGCGTGGAAATAACCCTTAATTTTCTTATTCTATATGAACATGTTTTCTTTTATCTCGGGCAGTTTTCGGAATAAATAAATTTAAAACTGCATTTATAATGTGAAACAAAGAGGGTGGTGGGCAACATCATAAATTGTTTTATGAGAGGGAAACCATCAATATTTAAATTAGTATGGTTTAAAAACGAAGAATTATGCCGTATCCATGTTTGAGTATTTAGGCTTTGTTTTGAGGAATCAAAATTTAAAAAAACAATTGACGATTGTGTGCAAAATTTTACCATCGAATCAGAACATGAAAATTGCTTTTTATCAGAGTTTGATGTACAATAACTCAAAAACTACTCATTTTTGTCTTCTTGCTGATCGGCACTTTTAATCAGGATGATCTAAACTACAAAATATCAACAATTTAGCCAAATTAGCGGGGTCTTATTTCCCATATCTGCGGTGTCCTTTAGAATAAACTCTAAATTATTACAAATTATTCGATTTGGAAGTCTAGGTCTATCTTAATTTTTGTAATTATAGTTCTTCTAAAATTATCTAATTATGTAGTTCTAGTAATTCTTAATCTACTAATTATTTTTAATGAATTTTCCTGTTTTATAAAATAATTATCGTCTAAAACCGATTATAAGGAGGTGGTTGCAAATTATGAGTAGGTATTTTACTAATTTACTATAAAATTCACGAAATTACTGAAATTCCGAAATGCATTTTATTATTAAAGAATTCCAGTCAGGTTATACATAAAGATTGAAACCGAAACAATATGTCGCACTCATCCACTAATTTTGAATGGATTTAGCTGGAAATATATTATATATTAGCTTATTGGGTTCGATCACGTATTAAGTTCATATATTATTGACGTTACAATAATTTTCATTAGTTACTTATTAATATTCAATTAGCATAAATCCCAAAGTTGAGAAATCTTATAAGATAACGCAAAAATGTAACATTTGTAATTAATATTGAACCGATTTGGATTTTGCATATTTTTTTATCTCTTGGCAGCGAAATTAAATTTATTCAAATTAATTATTATTTTTTAATGAATTTGCCGGCACACCCTAAAATTTTCCGGTATGAGTAGGATAAATATGAAACAGTTGTACTTTATTTAAATTTTTTTTTTCAAATTTAAAACATGGTTTGAAAAATGTATACGTTTTAAATTAAGGTATGGGTATAATTTCAAATGAATGGTAATAAAACCTACACCATCTTCAATTATGTAAAAACATATACAAACACATTTTATACAATTTCCAATTAAAACTTGTACTCAGCTAATTCCACTGTCGGTCTTGAAGTTTTATAATTTTCCAATTATAAATTCCGTACAACATAAAATTATTTTTGCACTACATCAGCAAGGTATTCTCATCATTTGAAAACTTCAAACATTTTTCAACTAGTTATTAAAACCAAAACAATATTTATTATATATCCACACATCTAGCGGTTTCAACGGTTCAGGAAAACTATAAAAAAAAAGTATTTTAGTTTTACGCCAAACACAAAAGTAAAATATATTTCAAAATTAAAACAAAGCGTAATCTCCCAAAGCTTGATCTGATTGAGAAATTGCATTTTTTTCCACGCAAAAGTGGAGATAACATCAAAACGTTAATTAAAAAACTCCTTCGCCATTTCAACTCAAAATAAGTAAAATACTATACATTTAAAGTTAGCCGAATGTTTCCAGCCGAAATTAAAAAATCAGTAATGCAGAATAAAAAAATTAAGTCGTAACCAGTCGATAGTATTTAGCTGAAAATTACTGTGGGATGCATGGATAGCATTGAAGACTTTCGTCAACATTCTTTAGTGGCAAAACCTGCATGCAGTTCCCCATGGTAAATTGTGTATAATTCGCGAACCCCAAAAAAATTTTGAAAATCAGCCTCTAGAGTATTATGTTAATAGCTATAGCAAGAAAACAACTCAGTAAAAGTTTCCCATAGGAAATTTGGGAAAATTGAATTTTCCAAAAAATCATTAAAAACATCATTAGACAATCCAGGCTACACGAATTAAAAAAGGCTGAATTAAAAATGTACATCAAAACTGAATTAAAAATGGTGATTTTAGTATGAAGAATTGGAACCATTTTTAATTTATTTTGAATAAATAAAATCTGTATTAAAAATATTGTTTTAGACAAAAAATCGAAAATTGAAAAAATGAATTAAAAATGGAACTTTAACAAAAAAAAGACAATTTTATTTCATTTTTTTTTAATTCATTTTCAAACTGAATAAAAAAAGGCCCATTTTAAATTCATTTTCAAACTGAATAAAAAAAGGTCCATTTTAAATACATTTTTCAACACATTTTTAATTCATTTTCAAACTGAATAAAAAAGGTCCATTTTAAATTCATTTTTCAACACATTTTTAATTCATTTTCAAACTGAATAAAAAAAGGCCCATTTTAAATTTATTTTCAAACTGAATTAAAAAAGGCTCATTTTAAATACATTTTTCAACACATTTTTAATTCATTTTCAAACTGAATAAAAAAAGGTCCATTTTAAATTCATTTTTCAACACATTTTTAATTCATTTTCAAACTGAATAAAAAAAGGTCCATTTTAAATTTATTTTTCAACACATTTTTAATTCATTTTCAAACTGAATAAAAAAAGGCCCATTTTAAATTCATTTTCAAACTGAATAAAAAAAGGTCCATTTTAAATACATTTTTCAACACATTTTTAATTCATTTTCAAACTGAATAAAAAAAGGTCCATTTTAAATTCATTTTTCAACACATTTTTAATTCATTTTCAAACTGAATAAAAAAAGGTCCATTTTAAATTCATTTTTCAACACATTTTTAATTCATTTTCAAACTGAATAAAAAAAGGTCCATTTTAAATTCATTTTTCAACACATTTTTAATTCATTTTCAAACTGAATAAAAAAAGGTCCATTTTAAATTTATTTTTCAACACATTTTTAATTCATTTTCAAACTGAATAAAAAAAGGCCCATTTTAAATTCATTTTCAAACTGAATAAAAAAAGGTCCATTTTAAATACATTTTTCAACACATTTTTAATTCATTTTCAAACTGAATAAAAAAAGGTCCATTTTAAATTCATTTTTCAACACATTTTTAATTCATTTTCAAACTGAATAAAAAAAGGTCCATTTTAAATTCATTTTTCAACACATTTTTAATTCATTTTCAAACTGAATAAAAAAAGGTCCATTTTAAATTCATTTTTCAACACATTTTTAATTCATTTTCAAACTGAATAAAAAAAGGCCCATTTTAAATTCATTTTCAAACTGAATAAAAAAGGCCCATTTTAAATACATTTTTCAACACATTTTTAATTCATTTTCAAACTGAATAAAAAAAGGTCCATTTTAAATTCATTTTTCAACACATTTTTAATTCATTTTCAAACTGAATAAAAAAAGGCCCATTTTAAATTCATTTTCAAACTGAATAAAAAAAGGCCCATTTTAAATACATTTGTCAACACATTTTTAATTCATTTTCAAACTGAATAAAAAAAGGTCCATTTTAAATTCATTTTTCAACACATTTTTAATTCATTTTCAAACTGAATAAAAAAAGGTCCATTTTAAATTCATTTTTCAACACATTTTTAATTCATTTTCAAACTAAATAAAAAAAGTCCCATTTTAAATTCATTTTCAAACTGAATAAAAAAAGGCCCATTTTAAACACATTATTCAACACATTTTTAATTCATTTTCAAACTGAATAAAAAAAGGTCCATTTTAAATTCATTTTTCAACACATTTTTAATTCATTTTCAAACTGAATAAAAAAAGGTCCATTTTAAATTCATTTTTCAACACATTTTTAATTCATTTTCAAACTGAATAAAAAAAGGTCCATTTTAAATTCATTTTTCAACACATTTTTAATTCATTTTCAAACTGAATAAAAAAAGGTCCATTTTAAATTCATTTTTCAACACATTTTTAATTCATTTTCAAACTGAATAAAAAAAGGTCCATTTTAAATTCATTTTTCAACACATTTTTAATTCATTTTCAAACTAAATAAAAAAAGTCCCATTTTAAATTCATTTTCAAACTGAATAAAAAAAGGCCCATTTTAAACACATTATTCAACACATTTTTAATTCATTTTCAAACTGAATAAAAAAAGGTCCATTTTAAATTCATTTTTCAACACATTTTTAATTCATTTTCAAACTGAATAAAAAAAGGTCCATTTTAAATTCATTTTTCAACACATTTTTAATTCATTTTCAAACTGAATAAAAAAAGGTCCATTTTAAATTCATTTTTCAACACATTTTTAATTCATTTTCAAACTGAATAAAAAATGGTCCATTTTAAATTCATTTTTCAACACATTTTTAATTCATTTTCAAACTGAATAAAAAAAGGTCCATTTTAAATTCATTTTTCAACACATTTTTAATTCATTTTCAAACTGAATAAAAAAGGTCCATTTTAAATTCATTTTTCAACACATTTTTAATTCATTTTCAAACTGAATCAAAAAAGGCCCATTTTAAATTCATTTTCAACACATTTTTAATTCATTTTCAAACTGAATAAAAAAAGGTCCATTTTAAATTCATTTTTCAACACATTTTTAATTCATTTTCAAACTGAATAAAAAAGGTCCATTTTAAATTCATTTTTCAACACATTTTTAATTCATTTTCAAACTGAATAAAAAATGCCCATTTTAAATTTATTTTCAAACTGAATAAAAAAAGGTCCATTTTAAATACATTTTTCAACACATTTTTAATTCATTTTCAAACTGAATAAAAAAGGTCCATTTTAAATTCATTTTTCAACACATTTTTAATTCATTTTCAAACTGAATAAAAAAAGGTCCATTTTAAATTCATTTTTCAACACATTTTTAATTCATTTTCAAACTGAATAAAAAAAGGTCCATTTTAAATTCATTTTTCAACACATTTTTAATTCATTTTCAAACTGAATAAAAAAAGGCCCATTTTAAATTCATTTTCAAACTGAATAAAAAAAGGTCCATTTTAAATTCATTTTTCAACACATTTTTAATTCATTTTCAAACTGAATAAAAAAAGGTCCATTTTAAATTCATTTTTCAACACATTTTTAATTCATTTTCAAACTGAATAAAAAAAGGTCCATTTTAAATTCATTTTTCAACACATTTTTAATTCATTTTCAAACTGAATAAAAAAAGGTCCATTTTAAATTCATTTTTCAACACATTTTTAATTCATTTTCAAACTGAATAAAAAAGGTCCATTTTAAATTCATTTTTCAACACATTTTTAATTCATTTTCAAACTGAATAAAAAAAGGCCCATTTTAAATTCATTTTCAAACTGAATAAAAAAAGGCCCATTTTAAATACATTTTTCAACACATTTTTAATTCATTTTCAAACTGACTAAAAAAAGGTCCATTTTAAATTCATTTTTCAACACATTTTTAATTCATTTTCAAACTGAATAAAAAAAGGTCCATTTTAAATTCATTTTTCAACACATTTTTAATTCATTTTCAAACTGAATAAAAAAAGGTCCATTTTAAATTCATTTTTCAACACATTTTTAATTCATTTTCAAACTGAATAAAAAAAGTTCCATTTTAAATTCATTTTTCAACACATTTTTAATTCATTTTCAAACTGAATAAAAAAAGGTCCATTTTAAATTCATTTTTCAACACATTTTTAATTCATTTTCAAACTAAATAAAAAAAGTCCCATTTTAAATTCATTTTCAAACTGAATAAAAAAGGCCCATTTTAAATACATTTTTCAACACATTTTTAATTCATTTTTAAACTGAATAAAAAAAGGTCCATTTTAAATTCATTTTTCAACACATTTTTAATTCATTTTCAAACTGAATAAAAAAAGGTCCATTTTAAATTCATTTTTCAACACATTTTTAATTCATTTTCAAACTAAATAAAAAAAGTCCCATTTTAAATTCATTTTCAAACTGAATAAAAAAAGGCCCATTTTAAACACATTTTTCAACACATTTTTAATTAATTTTCAAACTGAATAAAAAAAGGCCCATTTTAAACACATTTTTCAACACATTTTTAATTCATTTTCAAACTGAATAAAAAAAGGTCCATTTTAAATTCATTTTTCAACACATTTTTAATTCATTTTCAAACTGAATAAAAAAAGGTCCATTTTAAATTCATTTTTCAACACATTTTTAATTCATTTTCAAACTGAATAAAAAAAGGCCCATTTTAAATTCATTTTCAAACTGAATAAAAAAAGGTCCATTTTAAATACATTTTTCAACACATTTTTAATTCATTTTTAAACTGAATAAAAAAAGGTCCATTTTAAATACATTTTTCAACACATTTTTAATTCATTTTCAAACTGAATAAAAAAAGGTCCATTTTAAATTCATTTTTCAACACATTTTAAATTCATTTTCAAACTGAATAAAAAAAGGTCCATTTTAAATTCATTTTTCAACACATTTTTAATTCATTTTCAAACTGAATAAAAAAAGGTCCATTTTAAATTCATTTTTCAACACATTTTTAATTCATTTTCAAACTGAATAAAAAAAGGTCCATTTTAAATTCATTTTTCAACACATTTTTAATTCATTTTCAAACTGAATAAAAAAAGGTCCATTTTAAATACATTTTTCAACACATTTTTAATTCATTTTCAAACTGAATAAAAAAAGGTCCATTTTAAATTCATTTTTCAACACATTTTTAATTCATTTTCAAACTAAATAAAAAAAGTCCCATTTTAAATTCATTTTCAAGCTGAATAAAAAAAGGCCCATTTTAAATACATTTTTCAACACATTTTTAATTCATTTTCAAACTGAATAAAAAAAGGTCCATTTTAAATTCATTTTTCAACACATTTTTAATTCATTTTCAAACTGAATAAAAAAAGGTCCATTTTAAATTCATTTTTCAACACATTTTTAATTCATTTTCAAACTGAATAAAAAAGGCCCATTTTAAATTCATTTTAAAAGTTCATTAATGAAACCAATAATTACAAACATTTAAATAAAATTGGAAATATTTTATTTTATATGAATTTTAAATTAAAACTTAAAAAATTGAAATTAGTTTTAAAATATTCTGGAAAATGGAGATCACTAATTTAACTTATAATTGTAGAGGCTAACGGCTTCGGTAACTCTCACGGGCACGCGGGAGGTCGCTTCGCTCCCCCTCGCTTAGCCCTCCGAGGGGCTTTAGATTTCAACTTCGGGGGACGTAGGAGCCGGGATAGGCAAACATGTCGCACTGCGTGCCGCACGTAGGAGCGGATTATATGGAATCTATTAATGACATTGCAACATTTTATATCGATCCCCATCAAATATTAAATAATTTGTATCGATTAAATTTAATTTTTTGTCTAGGATTTTTTATTTTTTTTTATTACTAAAAGTTATTTTTTTCTGTTCCAAAATATTATATTTGTTGCCAATTTATTATTTTTGATGCTAATGTTTGTCGCCAAAAATTGTTTCTTGTATGCCCGTTTAAATTGTCCCTTTTCTAAACACATTTTTATTTCATTTTTTCTTAATTCCTTTTCAAAATGAAATAAAAAATGCATATTTTATTTCATTTTTTAACGCATTTTAAATTCATTTTCAAAATGAATAAAAAAAGGCCCATTTTTAATTCAAAAAAATACCTTTTTTAATTCGTGTAGCCGACAATCCATCTCCAAACGTAGCACTCTAGAGGCTGATTTTATAAAAAGCTTTCGAATGATATCAAAGCAACCTTGATTATACAAGCCATAATCTAAAAAACGAAACTTTTATAAGGGAATTAGAAACAAGGAAAAAACATAAAACATAATATGGGAAATCACTTTTTTTCCTAAGACAAATTTGTAAATGAAAACGTTACAAATTCTTAATTATGATTTCGGTAAATATTTTCATAAATGTTTGAATTTCAACATATATAAATCTCGTTTAAGTACAACGTTTTCATTTTCTTGTATTAATTGATTTATTTAAACCAAAATATAAAAAAAAGTTCATAACAATAGCATTCTGGTCAAATTAAAAAGAAAAGCTTACTACAAATCGTGTGCATTAAGTCAATACACATAGATGGCAGTGGTCAGTAAACATTTTGAAAAATCGTACCAAAAATTGCCACCTGGGCAAATTTGAGTTCAAAAATGGTAGGAAAAGCAAAACAAATTCACAAAATGTTAATAACGTGTCATAATTGTGTGATTAAATAATTTTTTTCGTATTTCTCTGCCAACAATTATAGACATCTAACGTACACTAGTAAAACTAAAGATAAATTTAGCAAGTATTATTTTAATTCGTCAGAGCCAACTTTGATGTATGTTTCAAAAGGAAAGTTCGAAAAATATATTTCAGAAATAATTTAATTTTAATATTTCTGCAATTAATATTTACTTAATACCAATATACCCTTCTTGTATATTGCTGCTAAAGATATGTAGAACGCTTTTGTATAAACATTTTGTAACATTTGTGCTTTTTTCACTGTAAAACTTGAAGCTAAAAAACACCATTTTTACTATGGATTCCTATGGAAATCAGTGAAAAGTTATACCACTAAAAAAGCTTCTAAAAAATACGTCATATTGATTATGGCTCTATACTCTAGAAGGCTCTGATGATATTCGTAAAATCAAATTTTCCTAGGTTTCCTACGAAAAGCTTGAACTGAATTTTTTTGCTGCAATATCTATTGACAAATCTCATCAAAGCAATCCATCTCCAGATGTAACACTCGTGAGGCTGATTTTATACAAATTTTGTAATGATTTTTGGAAAGTTGAATCTCTCACAAGAAACTTGAACTGAATTTTTTTTATCAGCGGTAGATTCTAGCTATTGACAAGGCACATCAATGTAATCCATCTTCAGGCAAAACACTCAAGAGACTGATTTTATACATTCGTTTTATTACTTTCGATCGATAGAAATGGATGACTATCAGGAAAACAAACCTCCAGCGGAAAGGTAAGCCTCCTTTGTGAAAGATGATAATGTCATAAGAATAGGGTGCAAAGATTTTTGAATTCCACTTTGATCAGTCAAACTTTGGAAATCACTCACTCTACTGTAGCACTCTTTCTTGAATATAGCGGAGATTTGAATAACTAGAAAAGAATAAATTCTCAAATTTCGAAAAGATTTAATAAAAAATGTTTCTTCTTTTCCAGAATATTTCTCCCTTTAACGTTATAATTTTAAAGAATTTATTCATAAGCAAACGTCTTTTTATAAACTTTTTTAGCTATTTCAAACCAGTTTTTTAGCCAAGACAAGTTTATGCAATTATGTATCGCTTCCAGTAAAATACCGTTGTTGTTAAATAAAACTGTATTCAAAATTGTTGGAACCCTATAAAATTGTTGAAGTTAATTCTAACGAAAGAGATAAATCCAGGACAGCATCACGAAGGTTAAATTTTCGGCGATTATAAATCTCATAATAAGGATAATAAAAAGTTTTATTAAATGTCAAGAAATATCAATCAGAATTATCCAAATAGTCCGTACGAACATCTTAAAGCTTTAAAATGAAAATAAAATTTCACAATTATTTTTAGTACATAATCGGTTTTAAAGATGTAGCAGTTTCTTCATAACAAGGTATACACAAAGTCGGTCGGCTTCTATAGTGTAAATCGGCAGAACAAAACTCAACTTCGTTTTGATCAAGGATTCTAAAGTTACCACCCAATAATATGTTATTTAACTCATAACCGCAAACGACGGATATATGTAGGCGTTATTCACCTACATATCACTACAAAAATGGACGGCTATAGCCGTCGTTTGCGGCAATGGATTTTAAGCATTATTTCAAAATGTAAAAGTCATTGCTTTAATATCGTAAAATTTTAAACAACCCCTATGTTTTGTACCAAGGCTTCAGGTTCCACAATCAAAATAAATCCGGTACAAAATAGAAGGTGCAATAACTTGTAATTTATTTCCAATTAGAAAAAGTACGCTTCGTTGTAATAAATTGTTTATACAAAATGGTGCTTGTATTACAATATTTATTTTGAATATATTTTGCTATGATGTTTATCCTTTGATGGTTGATAAGTAAGAGAGCAACAATTTTTATTTTTTTATTTTTTTACAATGGTTTAGTTTAATATTATTTATGATAGGTGGCCAATATTATGGTTAATCTATAATATGTAATGAACGCACCCCTATTTCAAATTGAGCTACGAAATATCATTTTAACATTTGTAAAGTTTTAAATTTAAAGGTTGTCAAATATTTGACGTGAATTTAGTAAACAATACAAATATGTAAGAAATATTTCAACAATAAATTTAAATATAAATAAATGCTAAATTATAATTATTTCAGGAATTCATATTCATAAAATTAAGAGATCATACATGTTGATGACTTATAAAAACAAAATTCAAATTTCAAAGATAAGTAATTCAATATACATACATAATTTGTAATTAATTCTAATTAATGTTTTATGTTATAGTATTCTGGCAGTAGTTGCTTCAACACCCTACGATAATTTCATTCAATCTTAAACATTTACAAAATTTATTGACTTTCCCTTTCTCCAATTCAAATATTAATGTGCATAATTTTCAGAATTAAACCGTATGCATTTTTTATCCAAATTGGTGTGATTTAGAATTGTGGGATTTTAATAATTTCAGTAAATTCTCATAAATTATTTTGGTATATCAATAGTTTAGAAATTGCGTTGCTTTGATTTTTGCCTTCTGCTGATTTACAGACACTTCAGTTGTTACTAAAAAATTAAACTTAGATATTGAGTTATTAATTAGATTTACGGCCATATTATTCACTCAGCTTAAATTTGGCTTATTTTAGACCATGGTTTAAATCGGGTTAGACCAATTTTTTTCTGAAATTTCATATTATTTACTTGGTTTAAAAAATTTACACCAAAATGTTTAAACCAATTGGCCGATAAACCATGATAAACCACGCAGATTTTAAACCGCACTCCGATGACCGGTTTATGAACATTTTAGTTGGTTTAATCCATGTTTTCATATTATTCACTCGTTTTTCAATCCAACCAGTGCAGTGCAATCCTGTTGTGAATTTTGTCAAATTAAATTTATTTTTGATTAAAGGTAAGTTCATCGTTTGATTTCGTCATTTTCGTGCCCTTTTGCTGTGCATGAACGCAATGAGGAAAAATAAATTTAGTCATAATTAAGTCATAATTCAGAAATGGATGTATTACGTGAAATTGACGTCATTTTGATGTCCTCGACATTGTCGTCAGAGGGAGAAATAGATGCACGACAAATGCGACACGCGATGCGACGTCTTTACCGCACCTACAAGCGCTCCAAGGTTGACGTTTCTTTCGCAAATACTTTCGGTTCCACAAGGTCACTTTTTGGCGACTGCACGCCATGGTTCGCAACAGCATCGATGGTGATCCGCGTCGGTATATTTTGCAAGACTTCCATGCTATCGTTCGAATGCCGAGAACCGATGATGAGCGTTTGGCAAAAGCAGCAGCATTTGCCGCGTTAGCTGATTCTCTCCGGTGCATCGGTGCCATTGATTGCACACACATTAAAATCAGTTCACCGGGTAGAGATATTGTGAGTGTTTTCAATTTAATATTATTAATTACATGTCATTCATTCACAAGTCAATCTTATATTTGTTTAGTTATTTGCAGAGCGAAACGTTCCGAAATCGTTACGGATATTTCTCGATGAACGTCCAGACAAGAGTCGATGCTCATTTGCGGATCCAAAACGTCGTCGCTCGCTGGCCTGACTCGACTCATGACTCGACCTTATTCTGCAATTCATCCGTCCACCATCAATTCAAAGCTGGCGAATTTGAGGAGTACATGATTTGTGCACTCACGAATTTGAGGAGTACATGATTTGTACATTACTTGTGCACTCTATTCACATGCCACCGTATCCTTGAGCAACTAAGTGATGCTGAAAAAGCGTATCAGCGGTGAATACAATGAATTCATTTGATTCAAATCATCAATCCATATATTTCTTTACCCGTTTTTTTTATTTTGTTTCCTTTTTGCAGAGCGATACTCACTACGCGCAACGTTGTCGAACGCTCTTATGGGCTACTGAAACGACGCTTCCCGATTGTCATGTTGGGCATGCAACTGCACCGATTGGAGTTGGTCCAAAAAGTTATATCTGTGTGCTGAATGCTGCACAACATCTGCATCGACATGGATGACGTCGACGTGGACGATTTGCCATTGCCAGAAATCTTCGCCGATCAAGAAGTCATCGTGGAAGCAGCACCGCCAGAACCTTTCGTAGCACCACCACCTTCAATTTTACGTGTTCGGTGCCCAATTGTACGGACTCAAATTGTTGAAACGATCGCCCAACGTTTAGCTGCTTATGCCCGCATCATTGATGAGCGAGAACATCGTGAGAAAATACGCCGCCAAAGACAAGTGCCGTAAAAATGCAGCGAACAAAAAAGGCAAAGAAATCAAATAAAATATATTTTAATCAAAACATATATATTTTTAATGAAAGACATTCGATTTTGAATACAAAGTTTTCAAGTATGCAAATCCGCATTCACATCAACTTCCTCTTCCACATATTCGATTATGGCGTCGGTCAATCTAGCGGGGTTTCAGCTTTCAATGATTACTACAATGTTTACAAAACATAAGAAACACAAAACACTGAAAATTGCTTTAGTTTTCATGGCAAACTATAGAAATCGAGCAAATCTGACATTTCATGGTCGTTAAACTAGTTTAGAAAATAAACCAATAGCGAAATAGACCAAGCAGAAATTAAAATCGGGAGGTTTATTCTGGTTTATTTTTTTTTTTTTTTGGTTTAAAGGCGTTTAAACCACGTTTTTTAACTGCGTGAATAATATGGACGTTAGACAGCGCTTAAGCATATTGCAACAACAAAGGTCCGGAGGCGGATTCTGGAAGCTGAAGCAGGCAAGGAAACCAGAAAACTAATATTAACATTAAGGTTGTTTGTAACACTTAAAAATTAATTCGTAACGGGTTTATAGAAATTAAATGAAACTTAAATTTAAACCTAATTGGTTGAGAGTCTGATTAGTTATTTAAAAATAAAGCAAACAATTAAAAACGGCCGGAGGAAGTTAGGTGGTGGAAAATATATAAGGGGCAATTGATAACTAATTAATATTGACTTTAGGATGCCAAGGATGGAAAACAGTTTTTAGAAAAAATGAAGTAAAGTAATTATTAAAAAAAAAAATGTAACTACTAACAATTGACCGCAAAGGTGTTTGTAACCGGGTTGATCTCAATCCTATACTAACAATCCTATCCAATCCTTTCAAGTAAATGTAAAAAGGGTGTACGGTGGGCCCGGCGTCAACAATTCTTAGAATTACTGGGAGGTCTTGCTAAATGCTTTGTCGTACTTTCAAAATCAATCAATCAAAATTTATATAATTTAGCTAATTTTATTGAATTAATAAATGCATGTTTTGAAGTTATCCAAAATAAGAAACAATATAGTGTAATTACTAATATAATCGTGGTGTTATTAAAATAAACAACGAAATATAAAAACAATAAAGGGAAGTTTAAAGTTAACATTGTTTTGTATTAATTGTATGTATAGCAATTCTGCATTATCGGCAAAACTCCATTGTTGGTAATAACCCTTCTACCTTTTAAAATAATATTTGCGGTTGTTTTTATACATTTTTGTGTTACTTTAATATTTATTTATTTATTTATTTGGTTGCAAATATAACAGTGAGAAAAAAAATGTCAGTACGCATAAAAAGCAACAATTAAAAATCCCTTTGACAACAAAGCCAGTAGCGGGTTTTTCTTAAAACTATTGTAAAATAAAAATACAAAGTAATTGAATAAAAATTTAAAATAATAGGAGTAAAAATTACAATACAATTTGATAAGATCGTGAATCATCCAACCTCCATCCAATTTTCTTAAAACCAAAATGACACCGGTGCTGAAAGAGACTGATTACGTAATACGGTCAAATAAAAATTTGATTGAGCTACGCTGAAAGATCCAACTTTTCAAGGAAGACATTGTTTTGTTCCTAAACCTTAAAGTACGAATGGCGATAGGCAGCTTATTAAAAATAGTAGGAGCCGATATTAAGAAATAATTGATAAAATGAGTTTTATGAAAATTTGGTACAGCCCTAAAATAAATTGTATTTTTTCTTAGTGAATATATAGCGCAACTCAAGTGACGATTTCCACTCATTTTAAAATATTTTGGTAAATATTGGAAAAATTTTACTTTTTGGTAAATAATGGGCAAGATGGACTACACTTACCGCTAATATTTGCCGTCATACTTTGATAAAAGTTATTCCTATTCGGATAGGAATGAAATTGTGCCCAAAGCCCCAAAGTAAGAGCCAAGAATATTTTTTTTTTACTTTCAACAGTTGGCACCAAGCTCTAAAAATATAATTATTATTTAGAGTTTTAACAAATATAAAATAGTGATAATAAATTATTCAATAAAGTATAATAATTCCAAATGATAATTAACAAAATTTGAAATTCTAATTAATCGAAAAATTGTGGATTGTTATTAAATACCAACTCATAAAACTATATATGTTTAATATATTTACTCTAGTGGTAAACACTACAACTACGTGGAGAAGAGAATTTGACTATACCTACTTCTCAGTGGAATGAAATTATTCATTCCGGAATGAAAATACACGGCATTGTTGTTGTAAAATTACCAAAGTAAGACTACATTAATTATCATCATAAAATTAACAATAATAGAACACATTTATACAAAAAATTGTTAAATCTGGAAATTGAGGTATGTTTGAATAAGATTAATTGTTCGACGAATTAAAACAGTAAATATACTCTCTGAGTTGCAAACGGTATTATTACCCTTAGACTTTAGCACATAAATGCTTCCCAAATTAATGTTAACAAATATATCTAAAACAAAGTAAAGAAAAGCTTTATTAAGAAACTTTCAAAATTAAATTCCGATTGCATAGATAATAATAGTTGTAATGTCTGACATACAGCATGTGATAATAATTAAATTGCTTATCTTACGAATATTGAAATGGAAAATAATGTTGAGTTTTTATTAAATTATGGACCAAAATTCGCATTACCTACTACACAAATGAATCTCCTTTATTTGAGATGATCGCAGATATTGAATATTCATTAGAAAATGTAAAATGAAATAAAGAGATCGATCTCCTTACCATACAACAATACAAATTTAATCTATTGAATAAAATAACCATTTTCAGAAGAAATAACTAGTTCTGAAAATACTTTGTTAAGCGCCGCTAAAACACTTAAACTATTTCTTATACATAACCCGGAACTAATTATCCTTAACAGCGATAAAAATAAAAAAACAGTTCTTGTGTTGATGCAAGAATTATTATCCAATGATATAGTTTATCAAAAATTGAGAAAACTACCATGGGTACGTAGTGAATTATGTTACAAAATAAAGTTATTGTTAAGAACGGGACAAATTTCTGAAACAATCTATATAAGAAACTTGTTGTTTCGAATCCGATAACGCCTAGGATATATATGAACTCAGGACTGCCTAAACTACGCAAAGAAGGAATCCATTTAAGACCGATTGTTTCAAATATAAATTCGTTGACATATTTGATTTCAAAACATGTGGCTTGGCATCCTCCGTTATCAATCTATCCCACCTCAATCAATTTACTATTCAATACATCAATTTAAATACCCATGCCAACACCACCACATAGTAAAATAGCTCAAAATTAGATTTTTTTTTTGTAATTAAATAGAACCTAGGAAATTAAAAAAAATTACAAAAAATTAAAAATAATAGGAAAATGCAAATTCGGCATTAAGAATTTTAAAAGAAAAAAAATATCTAAAGTTGTTGGTTGGGATAAATTCAGTGATTTTCGAGCACAAATTGAGTATATAAGGTGTTCGAAAATTACTGAGGAGATCACTCTATTTTGGACTAAGGAGCACTCTAGTGTTAGGATCACTCAAGCTTTGAGATTTCAAGTTTTGAACTCAAGTCTGGTGTTTTTTTTTAATATTTAAATAAAACACTGAAAATATTTAAAAGAAAAAAATTACTTTGCTTATTTTTTTGGCTGATTGCGGTATTATCAACAAGTGGTAAGTATAATGACTGTGATTAACTGAAAGAGGCACAATCACTAGTAGGTCTGTCGACAGCCTCATTAGAGGCAGGTGAATACACAGCTATATCGCGTCATCACCCTTTCTGTTGATCACCTGCTATTGGTCCATACCCTCATCCAGGGAATACATTTTTGTGTATTTTATTTTATTTTTTGTCTTTATTTAAATTCATTAAATAATGAGTGGCTAAGGTCCCCTAGTGTCCATTCATGCTGGACAAATAAATTAATTTTCTGTTGGTCGCTTTAGAGAGGTCCAAATCATTTCCCCAACCCTTTTGTGATCTCAATGATCACCAAATTGTATCCAAAAGCGGTATAATAAGGTCCATAGAGAACCCATCAAACCCCACGTCCAACAAGCCTTTCCCGGCTCAATCTATAGGCAAATGCCGCGATGGAAAACTGTTTATGGACAATTTCTATACCGAGTCGCATTAACTCGCAATTCGTTACAAACACTTTGTATCAATTTTGAATAGCAGTTTTAATGTTAAAAATTCTTTTGATTTGAAAACAAAATTAACTTCTACTTTTATAAATGAAACCAACATACTAGCCTCCTTATATGTAATAAGTCTATTTACTAATATTCCCACAGATTTAGTATTAAGAGAGATTGAGTGAAATAGAACCTTTCACTGATATTCGAAAACAAAGTTTTATTGACTTATTACAAATAATTATTACAAAACACAACTTTTTTACATGCAACAACGAAATTTATAAACAAATATTATCAGGCTTAGCAAACCCTTTTTTCCAATACTTGCTGATATAGTGTTGGACAAATTATTTATATCTTCGCTCCCAAAATTAATGTTGCAACCTAGCTTAATAGTAAAATATATAGGTGATGTTCTTGTTATTATCCCACCTCAGTATATTGTTGACACCATTCAGCAGGTATTTAATTCATTCCATAGTTCCATTCAGTTTTTCACAGAAATTGTAATGTCTAACAAATTAAATTTTCTTGACTTTACTTTGATAAAAATTGGTACAACAATTCCTTTCACTCATACAATATGAAACTAATGTCACAAACAACTTTATATGTAGAGTGTTTAATCTGAGTAATAAGTGCTACTGGGAGAAGAATAAACTGATTATTGAACAATATCTTGTAAAAAATGACTATCCAATTAGGAGAAATACAAAAACTCCCCCCTGATCGGGGTCTACTATGTATTCGGATCGGAAAATATTTTTTCTGAATTCAAAAATTTGTATAGAAAGAATTGCTCGAGTAAGAACATAGAAGCACATAGTAAATAATTATATCAGTCATACGAGCCAAAAGTGATAACCGGTTATTTATTTACCGCATTTATTTTTAAATTGAAATATTATTGATAAAATAGTTACCTTTCTAAATGAATTTAATTTTTTAATTGCAAAAAACGATTATTTTGAAACAAATTCACCAAGAAACATGTCAAATTATACATTTATTTACCAGTTGATCACCTTTGGCTAAGTTGTAAAACCGTTCACCAGATGTCAAATACTCTGCATGAAAAGGCGAATAAACATAATTCTAATTTTTGGTTATGATACCTGTTACCAGTTCATAATACATGTTAAATTTATATTTTATTTCGAAAAGTTGGGTTTTGCCAATTAAATCAAATTGGCTATATTCTTTGGAAAAAATTAAACCTAAAATAATTCGAACTCAATTTTGGTCAACACAATTGACGAGTGGGAAAGTATAAAAAGCGCCTCTAGTAGCGGGTTTATAAGTTTAAAATTGATGTAAACGAAATTTCGCAGTAGTAGTTATATGGAAATATTATTCTAATAATTTTAATTTTAATTAATTAAAATTGCAAAGAATTGAACTCAAAATGCTACCCATACATAATGTAAAGTATGGTTTTACTGTATTTGATTGATTTAGTGCAATTTTGATATTAAAAGTGTCAAAAAACAATGTTCAAAATTGCATAAATTTGATATTAATTTAGCGCCATTGAATACAATAGAATATATAATTTTGCAGTTTGGTTTGTTTTTATCTTATAATAAATATGATTTAATTATAGTAGTAAATATATTTAGTGCAACAAAACTTATTATCAAATTTATGCTAAATTGTACACTATTTTATGGTAATTTTAATATTAAAATTGAACTAAATCAATCAAATTTAGAAAAATCGTACTTTACGTTATATATGGGTAGCATTTTGAGTTGAATTCTTTGCAATTTTAATTAATTAAAATTAAAATTATTAGAATAATATTTCCATATAACTACTACTGGGAAATTCCTTCCGCTAGACGCACGGTGCAAGTCGTCAATACGCTTATGGTATTATGACACTCGTTTTTTTTGCGACTTTTTAAGCGCTGCAAAAGTATCACGAAAAAGGGAGAAAAATAAGTATAGAAAATTATCGAATGAATGAGTGTATACACAATATAGGGATAGTATAGACAAATATAAAGCAAAAATCAAAAGCTCATTTTAACAGCAGTTATCCTAGACACAATTCTAATAAAAAAGAATCACGGCACAGTATTTTTCAGCGCTTGTTGTATACTTTCATGGCAACTTGACGAAATCAAAAATTGAAAATGTTACTTCAATTTTGTTGTGTGAGGTTAGACATTTTTTAACAAAATTCATACTCCCTCTCTCATTGTAAATTAAACAAAATTCGTTGAACTTCGAAAAATATTGTATGTAACATAAATATTATATTTATAAAATAATAATATTTAACTTTCGAAGACTTGTTTAAGTATTTATCTCCCTGAATGGTTAGATACCCTAATAAATTAATATTATCATCGAAGTTTTAGTTATAGTAAACAAACATTACCAAACCCTCCCCTTCGCATCAGCGCAAAATATAACATCGATTTTTCTTTTAAAATTGGGAAAGCAAAATATATTTTGTCGTGTCAACATATTTTATTTTCATTAAACAATTTTGTGTACGATGGAATAGTTTTATAAAGTTTAAAATTGAAATTACCCATAAAAAAAGAAAAGGATTCAGGTAATTTTCACAGTTTGTAAATTAAATTTATTTATAAATTTCATGTTCAAATAACAAAGCTAATAGCTGTTTGCTTTTAATAAAGACAAAATGTGATTGAGCGGATTAAGAACATCGCAGCGATGGCTGCGATGTAACGATGAGTTTATAAAATGAATTTGTCCACGACTAACGTATAATCAAGGCTGGGCAAATTACATTTTAATGAGTAATTAAAATAAGTTTACAAATTACAGCAAACTCAGTACAAATTAGCCCTTTAATGCATAATATAGCATATCTGCATCATGTTATTCTAATTTGGACTGCATCTACATTTGAGCATATTTTTTCTGTTTTGTTTCGTATATCTGTGTTCTTTTGTTTTTCTATCTCGTTTCACACATTTTTTTTGTTTTTTTCTGCGTTTTGAAAATAAAATCGCCATTTAAAATAAGTTAGTCGTTGTTTTGCATACAGTTATCATAGTAGTAATTACATATGTAATTTTTTATAAATAAGAATATTGTTTTTGAATATTTATTTTAATTTTGAACGAATTGCCTTTTTATTAAGAAGCGAAACGGCTTGTGTATGTTCTTTAGTCGATTCTGGCTGAACTGTAATTTGAACAAACGTGAATCTTGGCCAGTATATTAACTAAATTTTGATTGAATTTTAGTGTCAATAAAATGTTAGAGTTCTGGAAATCGCCCATTTAACATCTTCGAAAAATAGCGATTTTGTTTAATTATGGATTTTCTTTGGCCGATCTGGCTAAAGTGTAATTTGCGCAAACATAAATCTTTGCCAGTATATTAAATACAATTTGGTTTAGTTCGCACCTAAGTAAAAGGTGATTTTCTGGAAATCGCCCATATAACTCTTTGAAAAACAGCGATTATGATAAATTGTTGATGTTTGCTGAAGTATAATATGCACAATTGTGATTCTTGACCAGAGTATTAACTACAATTTGCTTATATCGCATCTTAGTAAACGGTGGGATATCTGGAAATCGCATATATATACTCTCTTCGAATAACAACGATTTTGATGAATTGTGGAGATACTATGACCGATTCTGGCAAATTTAAACCATTTTTAAGTTAAATTTAGTAACTCCCTAACTTCATTGGTAGATTTTTGGTTTATATATACAAATTCGATAAATTTATATACGCTAATTGAAGCATCGGTTCCACACATTGTTAATGATGTTAACCTTAAGTCGATGGAGATCAATCTGAACCAATCGGCTTTTTTACTGTCTAATTAAATTAAAAATAATTTTGTGTCTAAATTTCATGATTTTAAACATGCAGATTTTGATAGCCTGATTCCATATTTCTACATATTAATGACTTAGATCATGATGTCCAACTATTTTATAACATTTTGTTTAGTCGTATTGACAGATTCATTCTAATTTCTGTTGTTATGAAGAATAATCGTAATAATCCTCCGTGGTTTAATTAACATTTGATTAATTTAGGTGATCGCAAGAAGATATTATCGGAAATGGAAAAGATCCAACAATTCTTCTTTAAAATTGGCGTTTTGATGTTTATCTAATGAATTTAATTGCACGCAAAAAATAGCTTATAAGAACTATATCAATAAGGTTCAAGACGATTTGAAATAAAATCCCAAATCGTTTTGGAACTTTGTTCAGACTATTTAGGAGAAAAACATGCGGTCTTTCTTCTACAATGTCTTACAATAATGTTACTGGCAATAATCTTCCTATCTTCAAATTCAGTAATAGGCACGATGTCTCTAATTATGGGACATTTCTGTACTGTCAGTTATCCCTAAATTATTTGAATCAATTGTTTGTGACCACACGTATTTCGGACTGAAGTCATTTATAGCTGACGAACAACATGGTTTTTTCCGTGCTAGATCTACCGTGTCGAACTTAATAGAATATTCGAAACGAGCTGTGGAGTTGTTTCAAAAATTTGATCTATTTCGATTTGTGATTTCAAATGGATTTTCAATGTTGTTGTGAAATAAGGAATATATAAATCATTCAATTTTCAGTGTCATTCGGTTCTCACTTTTTCTTATGTACAAAATAACCACTGTTATGCCAGCCAAGAAAAGTTATTAAAAGTCGAAAGTTTTTTTTTTTGACTAATTGAACTTCATTATAATAGATAAAAAAGTAGCTTATGCTTATTTTATTTTATAAAAATGTCCATCTCAATCGGTAGTCTTTAATTATTTTATAGGTTAGGTTAGGTTAGGTTGAGTGACTGCTATCGCACACTTAGGCCAGCAGTGTCCCGTTGTGATACCACAGGATCCCATCTCCCCATTACTCCCGTTGAAACCAACCAGAGCTACTTATATGGCGTAACAAATCTCGCATTCCACAGTCCACGAGTTCCGAAAGGCTGTCCATACCGTACACACCCAAATACTTATGCCTTCTGTATGATAGCGCCGGACATGAGCATAGGAAGTGTTCCAAAGTCTCCTCCTCCTCTTCGTCCATGCAACTTTTACAAAAGTCATTCGTCTGTATCCCCAGCCTTCTCGCATGCTCCCCAAAAAGGCAGTGACCTGTCATTATCCCTACGTCCCATCCTATTTCTTGTCTTCCCAGGGATATTAATACTTTGGAGCGCCGCAAGTCCAGTTTTGGCCAAACTTGCTTTGCTACCCTGTACGTGAGAGTGTTGATCCACCTCTCATTTATCAAGGCGATTGCCTTTTTACTGAGCGCCCATTTTAGCGCTGCCATAGGCCTCCCCAGACCTGCCATTTCCGGCTGCATCTGGAGAGTCGTACCGTACCTAGCTAGTTCGTCTGCCCTGCAGTTCCCCGTGACGTCCGAGTGACCCGGATTACCCAGATTATCTGGATGCTGAAATACTCGCTCATCTCGTTAAGAGATGATCGGCAATCCAGCACCACCCGTGACTTCAGACAAACTGCCCCAAGTGACTTGACCGCTGCCAATTATTTTATAAAAGCAGGACATTATAATGACAGAATTATCTGAAATATTCAGAATCGAATGATTAAAACTGTAACGCATATAAATGAAATAAATCTTTCATTCTTCATGTATGTTAGCTTATTAAAAATTAATAAATACTGTCGTTAGCAACATTAAAATTTTAATTGAACTAATGAATCTGTAGTGTTAAAATTGTAACTGCTTTATGCTTCTTCGCATCTTGTAAGTCTTATAGTGGTCGTCGCTGTCTTGTTTGTCTAATCGCGTTCGTCTTCATTTCGGTTCTGTGCGTTTAACTAAAAAGTTATGTTTATGTGCAAAAAAGTTAATATCCAGATACATTCATAGATATACAAAACAGACTTAATTATTAAAGTTAGCGCAAAATTATTACAGTGGTCTATTAAAAATGCTTGAGAATAAAATAAATATTCATGTTTCCTGATCTTCGAAAGGAAATCAACGTGTATGGTGCCGTACTAAACATGTTTTACATAATATGTAACTACAGAAATTGCGTTTTGAATCGATGTTAAAGTTTTGAAATTAGTGTATTTTGCAGCAAAAGTGAAAACTATTTTTCTTATTACGTGTTTTTCAATTTAGTTTTAAACATTTTTGTTTAATTCAATTAATTCATAAAGTTTATGTTTAACTATCGATTGGCATCAATAACTCAATTTGGCCAAAAATTTATAATAGTTAGGTAAGGTTGTCTATTGAAACGATATTTTTTCGTGACGGTAGAAATAAATATTAATTTAAAATTTTTCAACACATTTATTCCATAGAAGGAATAGCGCATTTTTAATCTCACAGGCAATACCGCTACAGTATTTTGGAAATTGCCACTTTATAAACAGCCTTCGGGATATCGTTTAGTAAGTTTTAAAATTTGCAGAAGAATTAAAATAATAATAAACAAAATATTTCTTTATTTCCAGATTGATTGGCCTGTATTCTAAATGACTCTTAAACAATTTGTATCGAAAGCAGGAAACGTAAAAGACAAGAGCATTGTTCCGTATTTGCACAAATTGAGGGAGAATAGTATTTCGGAAAGTAAGTGAAACATTACATTAAAATTTAAATATACTTATGTCGAGTTTTTTGTTATTATGGTAATTACATGGCTATAGTGCCAACACAAAATAAGGTGACAAAAACCAGCACGGATCAGAAGGCGGTTACATTCACAATTTAAAATTCGCAAGAGTATTTTATATATAGGGAAGACGATCCAAGAAATTGAATATCATCTCCGGTTTTTGGGTGCTAAACAAGATCCTATTCAGCCTTTAATTTTAGCTGTAGGAAATACCAATACTGCTGCCGAAATTAGTGAGATCTATGTATATTTCGAGTTCAACAATATTTTACGGGCATCTGATACATGCTTTAAAATATTCCATCTTTTCAATTTATAGTAAGTTTAAATCCTATCCCTGCTATAAATTTTTATTGTTTTTAACAATAACTATTTTATGGTATCAAATTAGCTAAAATTAAAAATACAAAAGGGGGTGTTTTGTTGAATAAAATATTTTCTAACCAAATTTGAATAAGTTATTTAATTTAATATTTTATGTATTAAGTTTTAGAAAACGAAGTATTTTTGATATTATTATAAAATTTATTTTTTATCAATTTTTTTATTTATTATTTAAATATTGAAGAATAATATAAGAATATTGAAATATTTTTAGTGTAAAGTGTTAAATCATAGTGATAACAGAAAATATTGTTGAAAAAAAAAAATTATGTTGAACATTAAATCAACGTTTTATACTTTACCCGCATCAAACCATATGTCCCCGAATATATAAATCCCCATTCGTTGTTGCGACAGATTTAATTACTTATTCGTTCATTTTAAGCGAGCAGTTGGTAAAAATAAATGACAGTTTTTCTAATTCAGTTAAAATGCATTCGGGTATTATACAGGGCTCCCATCTTGGACCTCTCATCTTCATTCTATTCTTACCCGATATCACTAATTGTATCAAATCCGCTCGTTGTCTAATTTATGCTGACAGCTAAAAATATTTTCCCCTATACATAATGCGCATGATGCAATTAATCTACAGAAGAATATTGATGCAATTAGCCATTGGTGGGAAAATAATCTGTTATTTTTTATTACCATAAAATGTAAAGTTATGTCATTTACCCGTTCATCGTCGTATATAATACAATGACTATTGCATTAAAAATGTTATCCTGTCACGAATAACTTAAGTAAAAGATCTTGGAGTCATGTTTACATACACCTTTTCATCGAATCGGCATATTGATTTGATAATAGCAAAATAATGTTCTATATTAGGATTACTTAAACGAACCATGAAAGAGTTCAATAACCCGATGGTTTTTATCATGCTGTATCAATCTTGTCCATTCGCAACTTGAATATGCGTCATATGTGTGGTCTCCCCACTATGCAAGTCATATTAGTAGAATCGAAACGGTACTAAAAAAATGCTCATTTGTTATACGTGGAGGGCACATCAATTTGATCATCGTAAGGCACCGTGGGGAACGTCAGGGATCTGCCATCTTATGTCGATAGATGCAAATCTTAAAAGCTTGAGCCACTTGTAATTCGCCGTCAGCATGCTGGTGCCATTTTCATTTCCGATCTTCTAAATGGCAATATCCACATCTCATTCTTATTAATGAATCTTGGATTATATGCTCCGGAAAGGAGTTTAAAGAGACTCTAAGACTCTTAGACTCTAAGTCGAGTAAATGTGAGATCTGACGATCATTGAAATGGGATTATTTCAATAAATAATGGCTTATTAATTGTGTAATGTTAAAATGAAATTGTACTGGAACTTCAGTTCTTAATTAATTTTCTATTAAAAAAAAAAATTGGGCCTATTCGACTCCTCGAACGACATTTTTCCCAGAAAGCATCCGTTAAAGATCACCAAACAAACATTTTCCATTATTTCCATTATCACAATTGGTCACGACAATATAAATCTTCTACTCTTCAAATCACAGACTCACACAAATAATGCTAGATTATTTAGAACTGAGGTGTTGAACAGCAAATTCGCATTCGCGATTTTTTATCTTCGACCTTTAACAAATAGATCCAGTTATATATCCCCAGTGTTCCGTTGAAAATCCTCAAGAATTTAATTTACTCTATTCAGAGAGCATCCACAATGTTCAAAAATTTATTTTCTGAAAATTTTTGCCATTTGTACATATCACAATATTATGTGAGCAACGTGAGAATTGGTCGATATAATTCTTTACTCAGTGCTACAGTCTGGACAGGGCTTGCTATCAAAAGCTATATACGACTTTGAATACCAAGAGAATTTATTACTCAGAAATAATACATTTAAAAGCGATTTTATGAAAGCAATTCACAAATAATGTATCGATCAACATGTCGTTGAAATTTCAATCATTAAAATGTCAATAATACGTGACAGAAATATCAATGTCAGAAATTTAAATGTCATAGAAACGGGAATATGTTGCTATATATAAAAGCTCACTAGATATAATTATTTTTAAATGTTGACAATTTCGAACGCAACATTAGTTGTCCCATATGGAATTGGACCTCCATTAATTCCATATTGTGGTTCTAAAATGAGCCCCGTTGCCATCTCGGAGGAAATTGACTTTACTAATCTGAAGTCAATGAATGCAAACAAGGCCACCGGACCTGATGGAATTCCAATTCGAATATTTAAGGAGTTTGCCAGTGAATTGGCTCCAATATTATCTAAAATTTTCCTACTTTCATATAAGCAAGGTGACTACCCGAACGCCTGGAAGAATGCAATGGTGCAACCCGTGCTGAAACGGGGTTGTGACAAAACTGACCCTTCAAGCTACCGGCCAATATCAATTGTGTCAGCCATCGCTAAGGTCTTTGAGAAATGCGTCAATCAACATATAGTTAAATATCTTGAAATGAATAAACTAATTTCGGATAGACAATACGGCTTTCGTGAAAGCCGATCCACGACCGATCTCCTGACGTATATTACGAACAAATGGAATCTCGCCCTAGAACACCACGGAGAGCCCTTTGCAATCGCCTTGGATATATCTAAGGCTTTTGATAAGGTATGGCACGAGAACCTTATTTGTAAACTTGTGGCATACGGACTGGACTCGATGACCACCATGTGGATTAAAAGTTATCTCAATGACCGAAAAATCAGCGTCGTGCTTAATGGGAGATCATCATCGACGCACTCCCCAAATGCCGGAGTCCCTCAGGGGTCACCTTTGTCACCGACCCTGTTTTTGCTATACATCAAAGATTTGCTGGATAGCACTGTAAACCCTATCCATAGCTTTGCGGATGATGCCACATTGCATTCTTCTATTACATTCGATGCGGAGCCTAGCCTTGCAGATCTCAATAATAAACGGGCAGAAGTCGTAACTTCTCTCAATTCCGATTTAAGTACAATATTTGAGTGGGGTAACAACAACTTAGTACAATTTAACGAAAAAAAGACACAAATATGCATATTTTCGCGTAAAAAAAGTCGTAACAACTACCCATTTGTGGTAAAAAACCATATCCTTGTATAGTTAAAATAATATCTCGCTGAAAATTCCTATTCTTTCATTCTCGAGTAAATACAACAACAAATTCATTTTTTGTTGTTGTTTTACTCGAGAATGAAGGAATAGGAATTTTCAACGAGATATTATTTTAACTATAGGTTGCGACTTAATTCGACTGCTTGGTGTTCAAATAAGTAACAAACTCAAATGGAATGAACACATTATTGCATTGGCTAAATCAGCAGAAGGTTTTTTAAATCGCATCAAGTTCTCCAAATATATAAAACCTTCATCCGACCATGTATAGAGTATTGCTGTCAAGTTTGGGGAGGTGCGTCTGGTACCACCCTCCAGTTATTGGACAGGGTTCAACGCCGCGCTATACGAACAATACGGAATCCCAGACTTACTCAACAATTAAATAGCTTACAGCATCGCAGAGATGTTGCAGAACTCTGCGTCTTCTACAGATGCTTGCATGGTAAATGTTCTGCAGAACTATCGGAGAAAATACTACCATTTGTTACGTGCCCCTATGATTGACCAACATGTTTAGAACAGGATAGTTCTCAGTGGGTAAGGGAGGGTTGCTTTGTCATCATATTTGAATGAGGCACAACAAACTTCATGTTGATAACGATATATATAAAAAAAACTGAAAACACACGGAACTCACGAACTATCACACCACCATCAATCAATTGAAATATCAAACTATTCCATAATTTAATCTCTATTTATTAATAGCAAAACGAAACATAACAAAAATTTGTATACACTAAGATCATTAAATTACTAAACCGTTAATTATGTATTGAAATGGACCAAAGAACAAACTATCAAATGAATTGTTGGGCAAAACAAAAAAACTAGAATATTATTCAAACACTCACCCATATAATCAGCCGTAGAGTACTCTCGGTTTCCATATGCATGACTGAAAAAAAAGTTGGTTAAAACACTATGCCCTTGATACAGTTTTCTTTGATAATTTCACTTATCCAATTCACTACAATTATTAAAATTTTTACTTTTTCTTTAACAAGTGATCAAAATTATTAACATTTTTACTAAAATAATGTAAGGAAAAAGTTGAAAACAAATTACTAATTAACCACCACCATTGATTTTTCTAACTTTCTTAAAATTTTCTTAAACCACTTTAATTTTCTTTATATTTTTAGATATATTGCACTAATACACTAAAGTTTTTGCACTACCCTATGGTACTTAATTACTTATACTTGAGATAATAAAGTGTTCTCTTTATAAGTCAAATACTATGGGTAGGATTGCACTATGCTAGTTATATACAGTAATAACGCTAACTGCTCAATCATGCAAGCGGTAACTTTACGGCACATAAACGACAAACAGTTGACATTGGAACTGAATCTGTTTGTTGTGTTATCTTGCGGATTTTATTTAGCTGGTTTATTGTTGAACTTATCCTCCACTATTTACTTGAGGCCCAACTGTTAAATAAAATACTCGTTTTAAAGATTTAACACTAAATTTGTTTTCACTAGCTAAACTCACCGGCCAAAACTATATTTTCTTATTTTTGTTTCGATTAACATTCAGCACTTATTTGGACATTTTATACTGCTGTAAAAATTTATAGGAATGTTAACTATAACACTAATCACTACCAAGTTAATTAATAACACAAACCTACCATTTAATATGCACAAAAAACTATTCTCACTGAATTTAAATAATTCCTTTAATATAGTGATATATATATATATACGCCATTAGTTGCTGATGGCTTCACTTAAAATGAAATTTAAATTCAAATTATTTCTGTTTTCAAAACCAAATTAATGTTAACACATAGAAGCTTATACACATCTCCTTATCTATATTTGGAACCATGTATCTGTACTAGTATTACCCAAGCTTTATTGTACCTATTTTGTTTTCAATTACCATTGTGGTCATTTATATACAATTATGTACTTATATATGATACATACCTAGTATCGTACGATCGGGTCATAAAAGATTATTACATAAATAAGTACTATCTACATATACTAACTATATTTTCCTATATAATTGATTTTATGCAAAGGGAATCCAAATGATGGTATCAAAGCTATGACTAATGCAAAAAAAAACACAGCATACGCTCATAAATTGTCTACGTCATACTTGCAACAAATTTTTGGTACAACAAATTTCATTGATCTATATAAATATGAAATATAATGTGACAACAATATTGGGTTGTGCAATATGTTCTAATTATTTGCGCGGATGATAAAATTTGAGTTGTGGTCATATTCAACACCTGTAACACATTCGTTACAACAACAAGAGTAACAAGAGGAACAACCAATGCACATAGGTTTACGATGAAGCTCCCGAAACCTCGAACTGAAGAAATCAAGCGCGAATTTATATACCGAACATCAAAAAAGTGGAATTTGCTAATACATTTCAAATTTCCGAAGGAATATAAAATAAATAAATTTAAGGTAGCTATTAATCTTTACTTGCAGGATCGCGCATTGGGTGCAGAAGCTCTGACAGTTACAAGGAGCTAGGACCGTTAATAAGTCCGCTCTGCACCCAATTAAAAAATTAATAAAAAAAAAATTAAAAAAAAAAGAGATCTTCATCAGTCATGATTACACAAACCTTTTCATCGAATCGGCTTATTGACTTGATAACAGCAAAACCATGTTCTATATTAGGATTTCTTAAACGAACCATGAAAGAGTTCCATAACCCAAAGGTTTTTATCATGCTGGATCAATCTCTTGTCCGTTTGCTACTTGAATATGTGTATGGTTAAAATAAATTATAGCTTATTAATTGTGTAATATTAAAATAAAATTGTACTGAAGCTTCTGCTCCTAATTAATTTTTAATTTAAAAAAAAACGCAGTTTCTTGCTCAGTCATCGTAAATCGAAAAATATGATTTATTAGATAAAGGGAATTTATGGGATTTCTGGTACGATAACGTGGAAATCTCATCCTATTTCCAACGCTATGCACAAATTTTCTAATTACAGGCACACAATTGCACAGTCACAATGGTGCGAAATATATACAGACAACTTGGGTTTTCTAAAATGAAATTTCTTGCGTGATGTACACTTAAAACTGCAGTTTCTAAAATCAAATGCAATAAATATGAGGCTGAAACCTCGTTAGGTGATCAGAACTTGGGTCTTCAAAATTAAGTCTACTCCCAAATCAATTCCAAACTGAATCTCTTAAGTCAGTCTTCAGCTCAACCACCAAAAACAATATTTGTGTAGAGTTTGGTTCAAATTGGTCAAGGCGTGTGGTTTTGTTTAAATATCTTGCACATACATATACAGGTTTTACAATGGCCAATCAGGATAAAACTTATCTATTTCATAACAGATTTTAGTGAAATTTGATATCCGCGATAAAAATAGGATCCTAAAGTGATCTTTGGATAAACTTAATATGGCCAAGTAAACTTAATATGGCCAAGTGAAACTTGCCTATTTCGCAACCGATTATTATAAAATTTGGCATGTGCGTTGGCAATGTGTTTCTAAAATGATTTTTGAATGAAATTCTGGTGATTCTGAAACGATACGGCTAATTCCGAGACTCTATACACTACTGCTAGTAGTTTTAATTTTTCACCACGTGCCCGCCACAAAAATTCATTTTTTTAAGCATGGCCCAACTTACAGCTCTGACAATAAATACTCAAGAAACATACCCCAAGCGAAGGATTGGCAAGAAAAGTTTGTAGGAGAACTTGAATATTATTTCGAAGGTAATCTCAATCGTTAAGCAATTGACATATACGTTAACGCTGCCTCAAAGAAACTTCAATAGCTGCGTGATTTATAGATACCTCATCAGACAACAATTTAAAAGCCATATTAACATATTCCTTACAACCCCATCCAAAAATAATTTTTGTTCACATTTCCTTCTATTAGTTGGAAAGGTCAGAATTGTAATTCATCATAATCGGTTAAAATAGCTAAGGTATATCCTAATTGCCCATATTCCAGAATTTAATCTTAAAATTATTTAAGAATGCAGTTTCCAACCCATTTGTCGAATTTCCTCTAAATCGGTTAAGAAATAGGGAAGTTCCATCATATTTGGCCATGTTCCAGAATTATATCCAAAAATCATTTGAAAATCCCATTTCGAAGGCATATAACAAATTTCATAATAATCGGTAAAGGAATAGCCACGTATTTTAGAATCCCATTTTCATCGCGGTTATGATCTTTTACTAAAACCGGTTAAGAACTACCCAAATTCCACCTCTGTTAGCTATATTACAGACTTTCTTTCAAAAATTATTTTAGAATCCTGTGCGAATTCGAGACAATGCCCCAAATATCCAAAAAAAAGTCGAAATTAAATTGATGATTTCTTTATTAAAATTCGGTATAACAATTTAATTAATTCAGGAAAAGTTGAACTTCAATGGTTGTTGTCTTGATGCTCGCCGCCAAAAAGTAGTGAACGAGGCAAGAAAATAATTTAATAGACTTAAGCCAAAAAAATAAAAAGGGCGGAAATAATTTTAGATTAGCGACAATTGATATCTTGTACTAAACGCTGAATAATACTTGGATCTACTGTAAAGTAGATGGCGTTATTTATACAGAACATCATTGTAGATAATAAAGATTGCTAAATGAAAACAATCATCGAAATGTCAACTTTTAGCACAATAATCGACTTTTCGACTGCCAAAAAGATCACGTAAGTATTTTATTGTTTACATAATATGTTTAAAGTTTTGCTTTATAATTTCAGAAATAAGGAATTAAACATTTACAGTAAATTTCAAAGTACAGGTATTCGAACTTCTATTATTCGAATTTTTCCTTAAATCGAATTTATTTGGCAGGAGAATGAAATATAGTACATTATTCCTAATTTCTACATTTCGAATTTTCACTAAATCGAACAAAAATGCTTGGCAGATGGTGATTCGATTTATGGAAGTTTGACTGTATTAAGTTAAGAATAAATTGTATATAATTCAAAGTTTATAATGTAAGGAAATAATCATTTGTATGTTTTGTTTTAGGATTTGTTTTCCAACGACGTCGATGTTTCTGGACAAATCCCATTTCCAACGCACATGTCGAATTTCATATTAATCGGTTGAGAAATAAGCAAGTTCCATCATACTTGGCCATATTCCAGAACTTCATATAAAAATAATTTGAGAACAATATTTCCATTGGAAATACTGAATTTCATCAAAATCGGATAAGATATAGGATCCCAATAAAATTTCTATAAAAAAAATCACAAATCTTCAGTTTACGTGCTCACTAAACCTCAATCCAACCCCAACGCAGCAATCTCCTCCTACAATATCCTGTTTATTGGATTTTCTGACGGAGCGCTGTGACGCATTAGAGGCATTCACATTGTTAAGGCGTCCCACTTCAACTCGACAGAACACACACACTAGAGTCCATGCAGCTACAACAAATTTCGTGAATTGTGTAATGTGCAATTCAAATAATCATCCGCTGTTCAAGTGTTTCAGGTTCAAAAAACTCAATCCATCAGAAAGAACGCAATTCACAGAAACTAACAAATTATGCCAGAACTGTTTAAGTTCAAGTCATGACATTAACACCTGCGAAAGCTTATATCGAAGTTTCATTTGTGCAAATAAACATCACACCTTACTTCCCCCAAGCAATACCCAGAGCAACAATCAACCGCCTAAATCAAATCAAAATCAGACATCATCCAATTATTTTACAGCCTGGCGTGACTCTACAAGCAACGAGAATAGTAATCTCTCTCCAAACAATAAAAACCTCAAGTCATCAATCAACCATGCGACTTCAATCAACAAAGCAACATTACCAGGAAAATCAACAACTCGCAGACTATTCCAGCAATTTCCAATCCACAAAACTTGGTTAGTTATCATCCTTCTACAATCAACTCGAGTTCGAAAAAAAAGGCTTCTACTGTCAATACGATCAATACATTACTGCCCACCGTGGTAGTTCACATTCAAAATAATTTTGGAATAGTACATAAGGCTAGAGGGCTGCTTGATTCAGGGTCTCAAACCACCTTAATTTCAAACGAATTGGACTTCATAGAATGCGATCATACGTTACCATCAACAGACTAGCTTCGCAAAAGGCTGGGATAACAAAAGGAGAAGTTAGATTCTAAATAGTATCAAGATTGAACCCCGAAAATCACATTAGCACGTGAAAAATCTGGATTGGGAAAAATCTGGATTTAGCTGATCCATCGTATAACATTCCAGGAATCATTGACGTTATATACTATAGGCAATGATGTATTTTTTGAAATTTTACTACCGCAGAAAATCACAGTTGCGGATCATTTATTTGCTCAATCAACTATTTTTGGTTGGGTACTTGGTGGTCAAATTATCAACTCGAGCACAAATTCATCAAATTTCCACACAACAGCCTCGTACAATGGAAACAAAAATGTAATTCAATATTAGTTCAATGCAGAAATCGACAGAAGATGAATGTGATGAATATTATTGTCAAAACACTACAAGAGCTGAAGATGGGAGATATGTAGTAAGACTTCCATTTAAGGTGCAACCATCAGAGTTGAGTTCCTCTTATAGTCAGGCAAATAGAAGATTTCTTGCACTAGAAAGAAAATTCACCAATCATCCCCAAATACAAGCCGAGCATAAGGAATTCAACAAGGAGTATGAGACGCTGGGCCACATGGAGAAAATAGAATGAGCAGAGAATTCTATACAAATCAGATTTTGCAGAGCTACCATCTACCTCACCATTGTGTAATAAAAGAAACCAGCAGTACTACCAAGTTGAGAGTTGTTTTCGACGGTTCATGCAAATCGACAACTGGTCATTCTCTAAACGATATACTTTTAATTGGACCAAAAATTCAAGTTGACCTCATGACGATATTGCTGCGATTCCGCACACATAAAATTGCCATTGCAGCGGACATAGCAAAAAATGTACCGCCAGATTGTAATTCAAACTGCTGATCGAGATTTTCAACGTATCCTCTGGCGTGATTCACCTAGCCAGCACATTCAGCGATTCCGTCTAACTACAATAACATACGGAACTTCTAGCGCTCCTTTTTTGGCTTGCCCCACGTTACATAAATTGGCTAATGATTATCACGAGACGTACCCAGATGCTGCTAATCGGTTGAAATCCGATTTCTATGTTGATGACATGTAGACAGGTTGTGATGATGTAAAAACGGTGAGTACTATATATCAAGATAAGACATCACTACTAAAACACGGCGGATTTAAATTACGGAAATAGATGTTAAATGATCCAACCTTTATCAAGCATTTACAATTATCCGATGAAATTTCTAGTTTTTTGGAATTCGAAGATGTTACAATGGTAAAAACTCGTGGCTTGTTATGGAATCCACAAGATGACAATTTTATGTTCAGAGTAACGATAGAAAATAAAAAATTATCAAAAAGGACTTTATTATCGGAAGCATCGCGAATTTTCGATCCTCTGGGTTGGTTGTCACCCAGCACAGTACTAATTAAAATTCTATTTCAACAGCTCTGGCTGCGTAAGCTTAACTCTGGGATGATGAACTGCCAGCGGATATTTAAGAAAAATGGAGCAAAATAAGAACGTCACTTCACCATCTACAACATATTGAAATTCCGTGATTTATACGTACATACAAGCATCAAAATATGAACATACCACTCCATGGGTTTTCAGACGCCTATGGCGCAGCAGTATATTTACGTGTTCAAGACATTGAAGAAAACATATTTGTCAATCTAATAGCCGCAAAAGCTATGTGCTGCTGTACTTCTTTGCCGTTTACTAAAATATGTTCAAGAATCAATTAAGTTGGAGGTAAACTCAATATACGCATGGACTGATTCACAAATTGTGCTAACTTGGTTATCGGATATACCAAGAAAATGGAACTGCTTTGTGGGGAATAGGACGTCAAAGTCTCTTGTCACAAACAAGCTTTGGTGGAATGGATCTGAGTGGCTTGGTCAGTATGTCAAACACTGGCCCAAAAGTTTAACGTTTCACGATCCAACCAATGCAACTGATAAACTCGAAATCTGGAAGAAGTTTATCAAAAGTAATCACGTCACAGTAAATCTTGACCATACTTGTCAACAACTTTTCACGAAATTTTCTGCATTAAACAAAATCCATAGAATACTAAGCTATATTTACAGATTTTCTTTAAAAACGAGACGACTGTATGGAGAAGAACAAGAATCGACTAAAATTTGTATCCTGCCACCTACAGTCGATGAATTCATACTAGCTGAAAACTGTTGCATCAAATGGGTACAAGCAGAAGCATTTCCAGACGATATGCAACACAGGAAGCAAGCTATCGTCATTAACGCCATTTCTTGATGACAAAGGAATAATGCGAATAGGAGGGAGAATTTCCAATGCAAGTTGCAGTTTTGATACGAAGCACCCAATTATTTTGCCACAAAACCATAATTACACGAAGTTTTTAATAGAAAAATATCATCGAGAGAACTTCCATCCTGGACCAATACTACTTACCAGTATTATCCGTCAAAGGTTTTGGATAATTGGATGTTATAAAGTCACAAGATGGTATGTGCAAAAATGCATCTTGTGTTTCATGAGAAAAAAAATTGAGAACCAGCAGCTTATGGCTGACCTACCGAAAGAACGCGTTTGTACTGGACGACCATTCCTAAATACTGGTGTCCACTATACGGGTCCTTCATACTTAAGAGATCGGCAAGGAAGAGGCAAATTTAGAACCACCAGAGCATACATAGCATTGTTCATTTGCTTGTCTGTAAAAGCTGTGCATGTAGAAGTCGTAACTGACATGACGACAGAAGCCTTTATTGCCGCTCTGAAGCGGTTTATATCATGCCGTGGAGTTCCTTGTCAAATAAAATCAATTAAGTCCCATTTTTACAGAGTAGCCGGATCGACATCATTCACATACGAAAAAGCAAGTACTCTACTAATCCAAGTAGAAGCAATATTGAATTCAAGGCCACTATGCGCATCGTCCAATGACGTTACTTCATTTGATGTACTAACACAGACACATTTCTTGATTGGAGAACCGTTGACTAGTATCCCTGAACCAGATTTAAGTCACATCCATTCCAGTCGCCTGTCAAAATGACAGAATATTAAAAACAGGGTTCAATCATTCTGGAGGTCGTGGTCGAGAGATTATTTTAGCATACTCAATCAGCGCCAAAAATAACAAAACAAAACCAAAAATCTAAGCACTGATTAGTTGGCGGTAATACGAGATGATAATAATCCACAAGCCCACTGGATTATTGGGTGAATTCAACACATTCACTACGGTAAAGATGGCCAAGTTCGAGTTGCAACAGTGAAAACAGCTGGAGGTGTTATGAAAAGGCCATCTGTTAATTTAATTCCATTGCCAATAGATAATCAAAATTTTAGCACGGTTCCAGATAAATCATCGTTCCAGTAAGAAAAAACACAATTGAGTTTTTTTTATTTCTTATTTGAATTACACTCTACGAATTAATTCATCGTACGATCTAAAAAATTGAATTTTCGAATTGGCTTTTCAAGCAAATAAATCCTGCTTACTGTAAATTTAAAAGGACAAAAAATACAGACAAAACTAATATAAATTTAGTTTATTAATCTACTTTTCAAGGCCGAAAATAAAAAAACTTTACATTTGTATACCTTTGTTTGCGAACAAATTCATCGTACGGTTGTTGTTGAGTTATGAGAGAAGTATAACTGGATCTAATTGTTAAAATGCCAAAAATGGCGAATGACACTTTGCTGTTCAATACGTGTCAGTTCTAATTTTTTTTTTTTTTTTTTTTCGCTGGCGCTACATCCCATGGAGGGATTTGGCCGCTTCATATTGAAGTTTCGTTATCATTATTTTAATTGATAATGAGTGATTAATTCATTGATCCTACATTAACCAGCCGTGATTTTTTCATCACCCGCCGGGAATCGAACCCGGGACCTCCGGGGCTTAAAGCAAGCATGCTAACAACTGTGCCACCGGGGCGGCATTAACATTATTTGAGAGTATGTGATTTGGCGGTATGAGAGTAGTACATTTATATTGTCGTGAGCGTGACCAAGTGTGATATTGGGGAAGAGGGAAAATGTTTAAAAATATAAATGGTTGGTTTGGTGATCTTTAACAGATACTTTCTGGAAAAAGTGTTGTCCGAGGAGTCGGATAGACCGAATTTGTTTTTTAAATGAATTCCCGAATGATTTTACGTTCAAATTTCACGACGATTTAAATCAAAATCGTAAATTGAAGAAATTGTTAGTCCGATACAATGCTTATTCCTCATGAATGTGAACCATTTTTAGACAGAATTTTAACGGGTTATGGGATCTTCAAAGGATTGCCTTTGATAATGTGGTTCAAAAAATCATTGGCCGCCGAAAGGAGGAACGTTTTTGACTGTTACTAAAGCTGATTTGCAACTTGACACATTAAAGAAAGCCTTTCACGGAAGAGGCCAAATTTGACCAATAGAAAAGAAGTAATTTTTCAATAAGCTAATGTATAACCACATAGAGCTTTGGGCACTCAAGAAAAATTGCCAGGGTTCAGTTTGGATTTTTATTTGTTTAGGAGTCGACAATTTCATCTTAGTGATAAAAAATTTAAAACATTTGATAAACTTAAAACGTGTGTTACCAAACTACTTCCACACAGATGGAAAAATGTTATAAGTGTAAATGGAAACTGTTTTATTGAATAAAGAAAGAAAAAAAAGGTTTGATTAATAAAATGTTTTGGTTCTTTTTTGTATTGAAAAATACTCAATAAACTTTCTTAATAAAACAGATGGTCAATTCTCAAACTACCATTTTTTTTATTTCATATACTTGGTATTGCATTATTTTTGTGATAAGAATCCCACTTCAAAATTTAAGCAATAAAATTCAAGTATTGATTTAAAGCTTAACAAACAAAAAAATCTATAATTATATGTATAATCTATAATTTGGCTAGACATACAAAAATCTCAGAATAATACATTAAAACGCAATTGATAATAATCAATACTTTAAGCATTTAGTGGGTTGTGGTTTAGCATAATTTATGATCAAGTTGTTTGCATGTTGTTGTTGTCTTTAATTTATTCAAAATAACAAGTAATTATTTTGTTTTTGTAATCACCAAGGTAAGCAAAATGTTCGGTTCAATTAATTCATAAAACAAGATATACCACATCAGTTTTAAACTTTAACCCCAAAATCATTTCCAATTAATTGATTTTCATTAGAAAGGGATTTTTAATATTCTCAAAGTGAAAACTAAAAAGAATTTTTTCAAATTTAATATTTCAGCATATTTTATGATACATTTTTATGAGAATTTATAAGCTGCTTATAAAAGCTTTTCATATAACACCGCAACGGAAAAATTTAAACATAAATGTTTATTTCCCACAATAATGTATAAATTTTGGGGTTTCGTGATGCATGTAGTACTTACATACATAGGCTGTATGTGCTTTCAAATTAAATTAATAGCTTACGAAAAATTTGCTTCTTGTCAGCATGTCATAAAGAACAACGCCAATTATTTTTATTGTACGGAACATATTAATGACAAAAATTTAGTGTTGGTGTGTGGTATTCGTATTATGTTACAATATTCAATTTGTTATTGAACTGTATATTTACTTTAAATCATGCATAAGTAATTAGCAAAAATGCTTTCAAAAAGCACTACAAATATAAAAAACAAAAAATATTTTAATTTCTGCTTGATGAACACCAAATTAACATTTTGGTAATAATACAATGTCAAATCGCTAAATATCCAAAAAATTCAAAATTTCTGACCGACATTGGAGTGCTTAACAAACATAAAATTCCGACCATATAAGCTAAACATTGTTTTGGTACAGTACCCTCGTCTGAAATTAAAAATTTAAATTGTGTAATTCATTCAAAATCGTTTCCCAAAATATTGAAACTGGTAATTAATTATCATTGTAAAGTATGCTTTTAAAATACTTTAAAGAGAGTCAATATCCACATTTTAAAAGGCAATATCAAAAAATAAATTCATTATGTCAACAAACATACTCGTATACTCAATTGGATAAAGATTGTTTTACAGTTTATTTTACTGCACAATTATATTATAAAAATGTATACAATGTGTATTGTCGTTGTGAACATAACAAATTAGATAATTATATAGCTGCGAGTATTAAACTTACATATAATAAAACGGATAATAACTTCCTTCTACTAGAGAAATGTAACAAAATAAATTATTCATGTTACTTTTCAGTTCATAAATCATGACGCGCTATTACCATCTTATATATACATACATGTACAATAAAAAAATTCTTACCCATAAAAAACTGTGGATCATTCTCTGAAATTACAAAAAAAAAAAAAAAACGTTAGTATTTTTAGTTATTCATATTGTTATGGTATGTTTAAGCATTTTTTTAGTATTAAGAGCACAAGGAAGTCATCAAAGATGGTTGCAAACAATCCCCATTTTTTTATTTTTTTTATACATTTCCAAATAAAATTTTATATAGGCGTTATACAAAAATTGTAAATTTTATGTGGAATGTAAAGAATTAAATAATGTCAACGTTGATGTTGAAAGGCTTGTAATTTATTTTGTGGTTTATTTTACCACCCCATTGTTGAAATTAAAATAAATACTTATTATTGTTTTATATGTAAGGATTACATTTAAGCCCAGTTGCCAAAAAAAAGAGGCAGCCGACAGTTAAGATCACGAAACAAGAGGGCACTTGGTCCAACCATTGTATTAGGTAAAATAGCGAATTCAATGTATGGGGAACGGAAGATAATATTTAATTTGAACTTAATCTTCTGACCAGTGCTGTCGAAGTTAGTACGATCAGATAGTATATGGACTATTTTTGCCTAATTCGTACTACTGTACTCCGCTGTTTCGTTTTGTATTTCTCTGTTCTAATTGCTGCTATATTAATAATAATTTTAAAGAATGTTGTGACTTATCAGATTTTGCTTGCAATAATTGTAATATTCTGGGAGATAGGTAACTTTATAATAAAGCATTTTCTCATTTGTAATGGTTTCTGTTAATTCTCCGGACAAAAAGCAATAAAATGATTTTTTTTTAGAAATGTGACAACCATTTTAGCAGATAACATCAAATCAAAGTTGTCAAATTTGCGAACTAAAAGCAATTTTTTTAAAAGAATCGGAAGATTTTTGGTAAAACTTATAAAAACATCAGAGTACTAACTAAAAGACATCAGCGGATAAACTCAAGAATAGCAAAAATACGTGATCTAAACAAAAACCTCGCTTTCAAAATATTTAGATTAGGGCCTCTTGAATATATAGATTATACTGAAGACAATTTCTTCAATCATGTAACCTTTCCAGAGAGGAAAGATTTATAGAAGCCTAGATTTATGCAGCGCGATATATCAAATTTCAGTCGTGCCGTGGACTCAAAATTCTCAAATCCTTTATTTGGTACAAAGTTTAGGTTTGAACCTCCAGTAATGAATTCAAGGCGTATTACACGACTGAAATTTGCCTTATCCATGCAATTGCATAAAATCCAGGCATCCATATGTGTAGTATTCTGTGGTAACAAGGCAACACGTAATAACCCGTTTTTCTGACTTTTTCAGGAAATCGTTTTTAAAATTGAATGATTGTTTTTTGAATTCTTGCTTTTTTAAATATTATTACGGTTATTTGTAGTTGCTGGATTATTACACAAAATTGATATGATATGAATTCGAATATGGAGATTTCATATTTGAAATAAAACGTAATATGGAATAACTCGAGTTATTACGTTTTGCCTTGTTACCACAGTATTAAATTTGTAAGAAAATTAATTTGATATGCACTTTTGAGATTAAAACTCAACAAATATTAATTTTTAACTTTTATTTAATTTGTTTATACATACTTATGTACATCACAAAGGAGGAATTCCTCCCTTAACCCCAACACTGAGGACCCCTTGCTAAACCTCAACTCAATCTTGAACTTAACACCCAACTTACGAAAAATGTTTGTGTTAATGAATTCAACTCAATCCTAACTGAACCTCTAACTCGACCGCAACATCACCTTAACCCTAAACCCAACGTCTAACTCAACCGTCAAACCAATGCGACTTTAAAAGCTACATTTGAATATGAACTAAACTCAACGCAATTCCTGTAAACTACCTACTCAACCCTCAACACAACACAAATAAAATTCAAATTAAGTGCTGATTCCTATTGAAATCAATCCAAACTCAAATCCAACTCAACCTGCAAATTCAAAATTACAAAACTAGCTTAATTATATTATAATAATCTAGCTGGTATTCGCGGTGTTACTCGCGGTGTTTTTATTGATTCAAATACCTAAAGGCGGGTTTTTCGAATGCTTAGTACCGCCATCCAATCATATAGCATCATACCGGGATCGGTAAACGATATATTTCAAAACGCGATATGTCGAAGCGCGATATGGTACAAAACGCGATATGGTACAAAACGCGATATTTTAAAACGCGATATTTCTAAATGCGATATGGTACAAAACGCGATATTTTAAAATTAAAATTTTTAAATAAAAATACAAATTAAAATAATAATAATATTATTTTGAAATAATCATAATTATTAATCTTCCTTCATTTAATAAATTTTTCCTTTACTAAAATGATGAAAATGAACATGTACGATCAGAACTAGGAAATCGCGTTTTGAAATATCGCGTTTTGTACCATATCGCGTTTTGAAAATTCGCGTTTCGTACCATATCGCGTTTTGTACCATATCGCGTTTTGAAATATCGCGTTTTGTACCATATCGCATTTCGTGCCATATCGCGTTTTGAAATATCGCTTTTTGAAATATCGCGTTTTGTCAAATCGCGTTTTAAAATATCGCGATTCAAATGGGACCCCATCATACCATACCATCAAGCGGTTAAATTAATAATTTGTTGCCTGAATCTTTAATCCACACATTCCGTTTTTTATCACTACTTAGGAAAATTGAAAAACGATAGAAAATTCCATTTATACAAATATTTAAACATCCTTAGTATTCGTGTTAATAAACAAAAATACTTTTACTTGTAACTAGAACGGCAGAGGTAAAAATGTCCTACAAGAACGTTCATTTGATTTTTTATTCCAGAAATCTTAAAATGTATTTAAGTTCATAGTTTCAAAATTAAATTTCAACAGATTTAAAAATCAAAAACCACATGACCCACACAATCTTTTTGTACAACATCAACACAAAAAAAAATATCACTCACCGATCAAAACATTCAAACCGAAATAGGAAAAAAATTTTGTTCTACATTTTAGTTTTTCGTTTTATTGTTGTTTTTGTTGTATTTGTATTATACATCTACGATACGAGCGGAAAGAGGAAAAGTTTAAATTACATACATATATTCATTTTCAACCACAAATCTTACTGTATACTTCGATACATTCACGGAAAAAAATGAACTGGTTTTCAGTTAAGAAAACGGACTTTTAATTCAAGAAAATGTACTTTTTCTTGATTTAAAAGGTAATTTTCTTATTTCTTTCGAGTTTTTATTCATTTCAAGAAACACAATTCTTACATGAAGAAAAACTCGATAGAAATAAGAAAATTAGCTTTTAAATCAAGAAAACGTACATTTTCTTGAATTAAAAGTCCGTTTTCTTAGCTGAGAACCAGTTTATTTTTTTCCGTGTTGCAACCTAAATATATTATGCAAAAAAAATTAGAAAACATTTGTAAATCATACAAGTAACGCTATCTATTGAGGTAGTATTACAATTGGCGTAATCCCTCTATATATATCTGTGGCAATATGGCATAAGGGAATAACTCGAGTTATACCCTTTTACATATTATTCCAAATTCGAAATCTCCATATTCGAATTCAGATCATATCAATTTTTTGTAATAATCAAGCAACTACAAACAACCGTAATAATCATTTAAAAAAGCAAGAATTCAAAAAACTCATACGATTTTGAGTATCTCTTAATTTTAAAAACGTTTTCCTGGAAAATGCGAATTTTAGAGTTATTCCCTTATGTCATATTGCCACAGATATATACTCAAAGATAAAATAATATAGCTCTTACTAATTATTCCCATTCCTAGATGTCACTTAACACACCAAATACAAAAAACAGAGATTCGGGCTGAGTAATCGATGTGAAAGAAATATTTTACGTAAAATTAACATAAGTTCTTTCAATGTAATGGTTCATTTTTAGTAAATTTGTAAAAAAATTATATTAATTAATTATTATTACAATTTATATATTTAATTACTATCGAGAGCAGCCACCAAAAATATGTTTAGTCGAAGCAAAAATCAGACTAAACAATTAAAATATCGGTTCGATCCCCTATATAGTAATGAATTTGATTTTTTTATGTTTTGTATCTATGTATATCTGTCTCTTTTACCGAAGTAAGAGATAATTATTAAAATTCAATTGAAATTTCTGGTAAGGCCTGGTAAGGCCCAAAATATTTAAAAACAGTTAAGTTTTCAAATAAGAAAATTATTTATCGTAAAAACACAATTTAAATTTGTATTTGCAATTTTTGACTCACAATTAATAACAGAAAGATATTCGAATTCAAATTTAAATGGAGGCGACAACTATTGTTAATTACATTACGCTTTGGTTAAAACAAAATGTCATTATTTAAAGAATTGCCACATGATATGAATCTGTATTAGGGTAGATTTGTGTCAGGTGGCAATGCTTTTAGAAAGAGACTAAAAAGAGATGGTTATTGTATTGTTTATAAATTTGTATGACGTATTTTACAAAACAACATTCCATAAAAGTTTAGCAATACTTTAACTTTATATTCCAAGAGGATTTTCACTAAGAAATAAACATTTTCATGATTCGATTTTTCAATCAAATAAAATTAAACGTTTTATGAACATTTTCGAATAAAAATAATACAAAAGCTCATAATTCTTATAGACTAAAAATGTAAATGAAAACAATCATTTTTCTATATAGTTTCATAGTAAACAAAAAATTTTATGTATCTTATTTTAAGCTTACTAAAAAATATAGTCGATACTGGAGGCTCTTATTTATAGAGTATGCTCTGGTAAATGACAGAATTCATATTCTTTATAATATACTATATAGAAATGAATTTATTTCGTAGTATGCAGTTGTTTTCTGTTTTCTGAACTGTATTCGCGGCAGTGCATGTGTTCGTCGTCATTTTAGAATTATATTCAACTTTCAACAATATTATTATAATTCACCATAACACTTTATAGCATGTAATCTGTGTTTACTTATTTTCATATGTATTGATATTTTTAGGTTTTAATTTCATTAATTATAAATTTTATATACTACTAATTTTCTATTATGTGTGTTGGTGGTTTTAGTACACGGGGAAAAAAAAATATAGGAGACATTTCTATAATTTATAGGAGCCCACAGGATTGTGGCCTAATATAGGAAAGCATTTGACTATATAACACATAGTTAATTTAAAGAGACGCCAATACAAATTGTTACCATAAAAATAGCAAAATGTACCATAAAAATAGTAAAATGTAATATTTTAGTACTAATAAGCGCTTCCTATTTAATAAAGGAAAATATGCATTTCAAGTTAGTATTTATTGCCATAAAATTGCTATTTTCCCTAGCATATTTTTGTAGCGATTGGAATGTTTAATGGTATTGGTGCAGCGTGCGATGCAGGTCGTCATAGGAAATATATTAAAAGTAATGACATTCACAGTATTTTCGATTTGGCAAATCATAAAAATGTCAATCACTTCATCATAATATATCTACTGGAAAAAGTAGAAATATCATTTGTCATTACCCCCACATCTTTACTTTACCCCAGAGTCAATACAAATGTATCGACTCTCAAAAATGAGAAGTGAGTACCCTCCTCGACTTCTCTATGGTTTTATATGACCAAACTACAAAAACAGCATTCTCGCCTGATACCTTAAATATCAACAGAACGTACTGACTTAGCGAATTATATTCATGAAATGATAATAACATGAATATGTTTCAGAGAATACGAATGCAATTATAAGAGCTATATTTTGTTTAGACACACACACTCTTTCCCGAGGAGAGGATTCAATTTATTTTTAATGATTTTACGATCAAAATAAAGAGAATCGTATAAAATAAAGAAAATTGTATCTTATAGGAATTATTCGTATAATACATTGGATTTGTAGAAATGCAAATAGGAAATATTCCTATATGGCATAATAAATTAGCTCTTATTATAGTAGCGATTCCAATATTGCATTTCATGCTATGCAGAGTGGAAAGTCAGCTATGTACATAGTATGTTTTACGAAAAATATAATACGGGATGCTATAATTAAATTCCTTGAAATATATAGGAAATAAATTAGTAATTTTTTTTCTCCGTGTATATATTATGTACCAGATGTTTTTTTTTTGATTTTTATTGTTAATTGGCGTTGTTTTCACTCGTATTCTGTATATGTATGAGATAACTGTAGTGCTCTTTATATACCATGAGCTACACAACGCAAAATTTTCATATATTCGATTCAAATGGGATTCTTATTCTTATACTACGTATAATCACAGAATGCTCAGAAGTACAACGTGATCTTTATATAGAGAAAAGTGGACTTATTTTTTTGACCTTGGTTTATAGAAGGTAAGATTTTCGGTATTAAATTATCGTTCAGTGGCTGAAAATTCAAAATTGACATGTAAAATATAAGGTAAGAGCAAAAATTTCTTGGTCCACGTAATGTCGGTTCTGGTTGTTTATTATTCTGTGGTATAATCGAGTAAATTTAAGTCGAATTGGATATTTTAATTAGAATTAAAAGTTTCATGTATTCGATTCCAATGGGATTTTTATACTTTGTATTATCGAGTAAATTTGAATCGAATCAGAAACTATAATATGTAATACAGTGAGGTCTCGTTATAGCGAATATCGGTTTAAGGAAATTGAAATTTCGCAATGAAATTTTTATTCGCCAAGGTGTAAACTGTTTTATGTATATGTAATGTACCAGTGTTTAAATTCAATTTTTCGTTCCCTTCTTTTATCTTTTGTTTCTCTCTTTGTGAAAGAAAACAAAAAATATTTTTGTTTGTTTCTTTCCCCGGGAACGTAATCGAAAAAAGTCAAATATCTCTCCTCATATAAAACACAAAAGATAGGAGAGGAGAGTTATTTTATTTTGTTGGATTTCATTCCGGAGGAAAGAAACAAAACAAAATATTTTTTCTCTTCTTTCGCAAAAAGAGAATGAATAAAACAATCGAAATTTGAATTTAAACACTGAAATGTACTATGGTAATAAGGAAGTAAATTAATAAAACTACATAAATGCATTACTAAATAAAATATTGGCTTCACTGGAGTGAGATTTTTTCACTGTGCATATAAAATTGTTTAGTTAAAACATGATTAATATTAGTACGGGGTAAATATATTAAATTAATATTATTATATTTTTAATATTATTTTTTGGTTGAACTATTTAAATATGCATGTCAAATTTGGCTCCTATGAATGGGAACAATTTTGAATTATATAAGTGAAAGTGCGAGATGCTAAATTTATTTAACTTAATTGATTTTATGGAGTTTAGGTTGTAGTTCTCACACATAAACGACAATATTATTTATATGGTATTTAGGATATAACTTTTCGGGAAATATGAAAAGTTGTGTTCGGAGGGAATTCCCCGGTTATTTTTGGTGGGAATGAAGTAAAATACAAAATTAATTCTTGATTAAGTTAGTATACGTTTTTCGGAACTCTCGATATTGCATAATACCCGAAAAAGCGATGCCCTAGGTATAATGATGAAATTTGTAAAAATATAAATTTTTCATTTCCTTTTAGTTAGTTTTTATTTATTAACGGTACATATTGCGAATGAAAGACCTTTACATATTTTGCCGTGTACATTCCTTTTTATTTTTTAAGGGATGAGTGCAGGAGTACCAATGGTAGGTGAATGGAATGGTTTGTTGTTGTGTGGGAATCAAAATATAAGTTGTATTTAGTTGTGTTTTAATTGTGTTTATTTTAATTTATTTTATTTTAATTTATTTTATTACATTTTATCCCACCTTCATCAGAGACGTACTTATGTTGTCTTAGAAGAAGTTTGGTAAACTTATTTTTAAATTCAGAAGATGACTAGTTTGACGGGGATTTTTTGAATGGAGGGGTACTAATAAGATTTATTACACTAGGTCGGATTTTGAGATACCGCTCTATACATTTTTGAATGTAGTTTGAATTAATGTTTATAAATTCCTTAGAAATAACGAATATCTAATTAAGTTGCTTTGAATTTTCAAAGGGATTAATGATCTTGATGATGTGTTAATTGATTATTTTTACTATGTATAGCCATTTTATCAACTAAACCATGAGGATTTCAGAGTTTAATAATTTTTAGTTTTTAAAAAACAGTAGTTGGTGACAATTAACTAATTTAGATTTTGATTTTCAGAAATATTCATAGAAACACAACGTACATTTCCAGAAACTTTGTGCCGAATTAATTTGAAATTTAAATCATTCACTGAAGTTGGGTAAACATTTATTTTTTAGGTTCTAAAGTTATTTTATAGAATGTTTTGCTGAATGGTGTGTAAGTGGGTGTTTAGTAACTCATTGGGTTGGAGGAAATATCCCCTGAAACTTTGTTTGGTGATTAGTGGATCCAGGAGGAAGTTAAGTTAACATTATTCTTGTAAGCTGATGAAGTAGTTAATAATTTATTAAATTTTTAAAGATGTCACCTAGAGGTCTTTTTATTTGTTTATTGAATTATTTAGGTGGATTAGGATTGATGCGAATGTAATTTTAAGCGCATTTAGATCAATAAGAACATATACATATTTAGAGTATTTGAAGGGGTATATTTTCTTTAGTATACTGAGAAATAATTAAATTTGTTTCAGAATCTAATGGCGTTGACTCACTGCGATTTAATAAGTCAGATTTGGTGGTTTAAGTTTAGCTGTAATGGATCAACCCTAATTTTTGCTAATCGCGTTTTGTTTCATAGAGTGCCTAAACCGGTTTAGCTAAATCGGACTTATTGAACCGCTGTCTGGCAACGCTATAAGATAGTTCCAGAATTAATCATTCTTAAAGGGATTAAATTTAATCCTAATTTCAGAACTAAAACTATAGCCTAACATAACTCTCCAGGAACAACAAGCTGTTAAAAACCATGTAGTTTAGAAATTGTGTTGTCTTGTGCTGTCTTATTTACTAACTATCAACTACATAGGTGTCTGGAACCGGGTTGATTATTTGCTACTAACATACTTTTCCTTTTCCTTGATTTTGTTATTCGTAAAAGGGTGTACGGTGGACCCGGCGTAATCCGGGAAACTTGCCTTAGGCTTGATCAATTAATATTAATTCCATTACCACTAACCTTGAACCCCGAAAAAATACTGATTTCCCATTAAACGTATACTATTTATTATTTCAAAACAATTTAAAAATATTTATACCGCGAAAGAATATCTTCATATTTATAATGTAAACCATAAATATGTTTACTTTATACATTACACATTATCCCAAATATGTATATTCTTCTTGCTAATCTCAAAAAAGGGAAATTATTCTATCTTCAAGATAGGATTTATGTATGTTTTGCTTTCTCTTTAAATGGAATTTTCTCGTTCCTGTGTAGTAACCATTTCCATCTTACGATTAACTATTTAAAAAAAATTATTTTTCTTCGAGGCTTTACCCAACAACAACAACAACAACAAAAGACATCAAAATTATATAAAAGAAATATAATAAAAATTTATTGAGCTTAAAGCCTCATTTTTATGTAAACTGGAAATATAATCTAATTTCTTAGTAAGAAAAGCATGTAACAAAATCATGTATCATTATCGCAGGCATTCATGTATCATTATGATTTCTCTAGAGCAAAACTCGAACAAAAAGTGGGCATTACACGAAACAAACTAATGGATTTGTGTGATATTTATCGTTACGCCAAAACATACTTAATAAACATCAAAATGTAAAAAAAACTTATTTTCAACTTTCATTTTACAAAAATAAAAAAAATAAAATCTTTTCACTTAAGAAAATCTTTAAATCGGTAAATCTTCTCGTTTTGCTTGAAAGAAATTAGGGCAAATGAAAAATAATTGCTCTGTTTGCTACTACAGGACATATAACTTCTTACTGAAATCAGGCTTTTAGGCTAAATCAATTAAGAAAAATTATTCGTTCAGTTATACCAAGAAATATCTTAAACGTGATAATCCACTAAGATTTCGTATAAATTTCAAAAACAATTAGGGGATGAGAACTGAAGCTGTAAAACAGTAATGATTTAATTTAAGTTAATTTTAATCATGTAATTGATTATAAAAATGATTATATCTTATTTAGTTAATTAGATTGTAATCTTATCTAACTATTCAAGGCATTAAATTAATATAGATTAGCATAATTAGAAGACAACTAAACAATTTATATCTAGCATTGATACAATTTCAAAAAAAAAAAATTGTCACGCAGTGTTCGATACAATTTTAATAAATTCGCCAAACACATTTAACACAGAAACAACAATGTGTGTAGAAGATATAACGATGGAGTTGTTACAAATCTTTAGTCTACTTGTGGATAACAATTAATCGAGCGCAAGTGTAAACAGTATGGGTGTGGTGTGTTTCGAACGAGTGTTGACGTGTGTGAGTTCACAGAATGAGCGTTTGATAATTTTTGTTTGAAAGGCGCTGTTGCAGGAAAGTGGATTTTTTTTTTCTTTTTTTTTTTTTTTGGGGATGAGAGAGCGAAGTTTGGATGTTAAGGGGATTGATAAACCAATGGTGAAAGAGTGAAGACATAAACAAAAATCAAAATAAATTGAAAAATAATAAGTCAATAAAAAAATATGAGACAAACTCCAATGAGGGACTTTCCCAATATCGATTTTAGTTCATCTGTCCCCACGCTTGGGCAACGCTGGTTACTTTTTTTTTAATTACATACAAAAACAAGTAAAATCATAGTTACAAAATACAAGTTTCTTGTCTAAATTAGTGAATGTCCCCATACTTTTTTTTATGATTAATAAAATTGAGTATGTTGCGATTAATAATAAATATCAAATTTTAAAATTAATTTAGTCGGAATTAATAATTTAATGAAACATTCAAGACACATTTTTACCATATAAAACTACATACGAAATATTTTAGCCGCCAGTCAGCAAGCGTTGGAATTATATTTGGGAAAGTCACTAATAGTGCTGAAATTTATTGTAAACTTAGCGCCAAATCGACAAACCACAATTAATTCGCAACTGCGACTAAATTGTCTCTTTTGGTATTTTTAAACCGCAATAAAATCACAGATTAAAGTGTCGATTGAAGTTGTAGCAGAGCCTTCTAGAGTATAGAGCCATAATCATTATGACGTATTTTTTCGAAGCTTTTTTAGTGGTATAACTTTTCATTAATTTCCATAGGAATCCATAGTAAAAATGGTGTTTTTTTGCTTCAAGTTTTTCAATGAAAAAAGCAAAAATGTTACAAATTTTTTATACAAAAGTGTTCTACATATCTTTAGCAGCAATATACGAGAAGGGTATATTGGTATTAAGTAAATATTAATTGCAGAAATTTTAAAATTAAATTATTTCTAAAATATATTTTTCAAAGTTTCATTTTGAAAAATACATCAAAGTTGGCTCTGACGAATTAAAATAATACTTGCTAAATTTATCTTTAGTTTTACTAGTGTACGTTAGATGTCTCAGATTTATACAGAAAAATACGATAAAGATTGTTTAATCACAAAATTATGACACGTTCTTAAATATTTTGTGAATTTGTTTTGCTTTTCTTACAATTTTTGAACTTAAATTTCCCTAGGTGGCGATTTTTGGTACGGTTTTTCAAAATGTTTACTGCCCACTGCCATCTATGTATATTGGCTTAATGCACACGATTTGTAGTAAGCTTGTTGTTTTTAATTTGACCAGAAAGCTGTTGTTATGAACTTTTTTTATATTTTGGTTTAAATAAATCAATTATTACAAGAAAATGAAAACGATTTACTTAAACGAGATTTATATATGTTGAAATTCAAACATTTATGAAAATATTTCAAAAATCATAATTAAGAATTTGCAACGTTTTCATTTACAAATTTGCCTTAGGAAAAAAAGTGATTTCCCATATGTTTTATGTGTTTTACTATGGAAATTTTGGTTTTTTCGTCGTTTCTAATTCCCTTAAAAAAGCTTCGTTTTTTAGATTATGGCTTGTATAATCAAGGTTGCTTTGGTTGTAGTCGTGGATATCGGCGACTACAATCAGTGAATATAATTGACGTTTAAAATCGAATTTATCATTTCTAATTTCGATGTAAATTTATTTATTTTAGGTCATAATAAATAATAATAAACAAAATACCTATATTTATCAATAATTAATCAATTAATATTATTTTTATTGTGATTTTGGCGTTGAAAAAGTTAGAATTTATTTAGAAAAATTTATTATTTGGAAATTGTACTAGATTTCTGAATAAATTTGCTGTTTTATTCTGGTTTAAAAATACCGTTTTCGAACATAAATTTCGAAAAAAGAGTGACTGCAACTAAAAGTTGTAGTAATGTCTATCGATTCGGGCCTTAGACTTTTTTTAATTTTCAAATCGTTTTTGAATATTTTAGAGTTATTTGAAATTTTTCAAATATTACAAAATTTTATAAAAATTTCGTATTATAACATAATGTATACAAATTTTAAAATAAAATTAAATATCTTCCAAAAAAATCGAAAAATTTCAAAAAATTAAAAGTATGTATTTTAAAAATTGGGAAAATTTTAAAATATGATTTGAAATTCGAAAATGTTGATAGCAAAAATGTATTTACATTTTAAAATAAAAGTTTTTCAAAGTTTTTGGTAAAATAGTCCTTTGCCCCGGAGTTTGCTAACTTTGAAACTTACGTACGGATACCTAAGATAATAAAATGTACAAATTTTTAAATTCGTATCTATATTCTAAGACTGTTCAAAATCATCTGCTTCTAACATAAATTTTAAAGGACATTTAATAGTTAACGAATAAGAAAATAAAACTTTTTTGGACAAGAAATTTCCACTCGCTATTTTTCACTAAACAATTTCTTAACAAACTAAATGTCGTTCAGGACATCTCGATCCAGAAGCTAATAAAATTCAATTGTAACAGGAACAATCGTATCAGTTTGGCCCTTCGCACAGTGCGGCGGATTCCAAAAAATTTGGCCAAAAGTGAAAAACTCAAGTAAAGTATGTAAAAATATGCACCCAGGGGTGTCTTGGGTCGCTGATTACGAATCTGAAATCAAAAGTGGACAATTTAACTCCCTTTATCCCCTATTAACAACCCCTATTCATGAAACAGCCTGTACGTCACCTTATAATCAATATGTACATCATTTTCATGCTTGTTTGGGTGGTGGATTACGAATCAAAAGTCAGAGTTGCAATATTAAATAATAAAAACGACGAATTATGCGCTAAGCACAATAATAACCGTATTTCTTGGGCAAAGTTACAACAACATTTGTACAAAAAAATGTCTTTATTATAATCAAAGTAAAGCAAATATCAAAGAAAAGAGGAAAAATTAATCAAATCTAAATTTATTTACATTTTTCTCAACAAAATACCACTTATGAAAGGTGACGCGCATTTCAAATTGTGAAAGTTCTGGAAATCTCGATGTCAAAAATGCTTCTCGCTCTGGTCGACCCTCTGGTCGAAAAAGTCGATGAAATCTTACAAAAAATCGAAGAAGACCGACACATAAGCAGCCAAGCCATTGCTAAGGAATTAAATATCGATCACAAAATAGTTTTAAACCATTTGCGTGCGGCTGGATACGCAAAATAGCTCGATCAAGAATTTTCGATGAAAAATTTAGTTGACCAAATTTCCATCAGCGAGTTGCTACTGAAACGCAACGAAATCAACCCATTTTTGCAGCAAATCATTACTGGTGATGAAAAATGGGTACAACATGAAATGTCGTTTGAGAAAAGATCATGGTCAAAGAAAGGTGAACCATCTCAACGGCTTTAAAACCAGGATTGCCGCCCCATAAAGTTATGCTGTGTATATAGTGGAATTAGAAGGGAATCGTACATTATGAGGTTCTAGAATCTGGTCAAACTATTGATTCTAATGTCTACTATCAGCAATTAACCAGGCTGCAGCAAGCAAATAAAAAACCGGTCAGAATTGATCAATAGAAAGCTTGCTGTCTTCGATCATGACAACGCCAGACCACAACCATTTTTGATGACTCGGCAACAATTGAGAGATCTCGGCTGGGAAGTTTTGACAAATTCAGCGTATAGCCTGGACCTCGTGCCCTCTGACTACCATTTGTTTCGATCTCTGAAAAACTCCCTCGATGGTCTAAAGTTAGCTTCAAAAAGGACTATGAAAATCACTTGGCCAAGGTTTTCGCCGATAAACTCCAGAAGGTCTACACCGATAAAATTATGAAACTTCCCGAAAAAGGGCAAAAGGTCATAGATGATAATGGCCAATATGTTCTAAAATAAAACTCATTTTGAATACAAGAAAAATTTAATCAAAAATTGACAAAAAATCTCTCTTATACTTTTTCCCTAAACTATTTTTCAAAAATTACAATAAAATCCGAAAAAGCAGCTTAAAGCAGCCAATTTGTTTTGTATGTGGAGGATAATACTTTCACCTACAACCTCTGATAAGTTTTACAATTGAACACGACAGAACAACACAACTTTTTTATAATAACATATCGTATATTAAAGATTAACAAGAGATAACAATCGACTACAATTACTGATTTTTTGATATTTGATACTTTCAAAATTAGTACATTACAATTTATTCTCATGTTTTACATACTTTCAGAAGTTGATACCATTTTATCCGATAAGAATTGGTTGTGCTTTCGATTTTCTGTATTGCTTTTAACAAGCGCGTTGTTTACCATTTCCGTAAGAATGGTGATACTACTCGAACAAAGGTAGCATTGTGACGAATATTCCAGAGCAGGTAGAAGGAAATGTGATCTTATCTTAGTAATTCCTGAACATTAAACATGTACTTTAGCCAACCCAATGAACAAAAACCCCATCTAGGAACTATTTCTTTTTGGACTTTTGGCCAGCTTTTTTCGATTTCGCCGCACTGTGCGTCGTCAAGGACTGACTTTACTTTTAATCAAACATAAACCGCAAGACATTTGTTTTATGTCGGAGGTTATAGGATCTACACGACTAATGCTAAGAAATCGAAATCGGACGGTAGTGCCATTTTAATTAGAATCCATATTAAGCATTTTGGACCAAAATAATTTGTTAGAGGAAATTTTAAGCGTACTTCTCTATGTATCGAGGAAGGTTAAGACTCCTTTACGGTTATGTCATTATATATTTTTATAAGCTTACTAATTTGAATCTCCCATACCTTATCCGGTCGCATGATATGATGCGCGAAATTTGCCTGATTTCTAAGAATAAAAATGGCAAACAAGTATTGAGAGCTGCAGAATGTTCAGATATACAATATTTTTCCTGTAGGGCAGGAAAGTAGGGCGGCAGTTCGGTGATTGACCTGGTTATTGCGAGAGATATAAATATTTATAACATACTGGTAGTTTTGAATGAGCTTTGCTCTGACCACCTCCCTGTAGTTTTCAGGTTACTGAAAATTCCAGTATCAACCCCGGAATTCAACAAAGCAAAGATTAGGGATTATAGAAATGCGATATTTTACATATAACAAAACTGTCATAAGATGCATTTTGTTCTGCCACTCAGGCTGATGTGATAAATGGGAACCAAAAATAAAGTCCTCGGTTGACGATAGCCCAGTCAGCCATTAAGAACCTGTCTCTGTCAGGGTTTATTTATCAGGTAAAGGTAATAAATGCCATGTTTATTTACGACTATTTTCCTGATCGCTGGAAGATTGCCAAGGTGATACCAAGAATCTGGAAAAAGCTGTATACCCGAAACCAATCGGGACCGATTAGCTTATTGAGCGGCCTCAACAAGATAGTGGAGCTTGTGCGTATGAGATTGCTAAACCATGCCAAGGACAGGGGGTCCCACAGGATTTTTTCCAGGGTAGGGCAAAATAAAAATCTAGATAATAATTCGATATTTTCCAATCATATTTGTCACTTATAACATAATATCAAATAAAACGCATTTTTGTAAAAAAAATTCAAAGTGTATTTCAATACATAAGTTTTACTTAAAAATATAACATTTGTATTATTTAACCGGTCAATTTTAAAACAACGTGTGCTGTGCTAGAATTCAAAAATTACACAAACTGCTTTCAAGGCCAATTTATTGCGAAAAAAAACTGCAATCTTCTCTTTTCCAACCCAAAACGATTTAAAATGTTTAGAAATTATTCATCTTTCATTCCTTCTATTAAATTTCGATGAACACTCAGCATGCACATTCATCCAATCAATTTACATTCGTAGTTGACCGCAGACAGGTTTTAATCCTGCGTAGAGTATTAAATGATCTCTCAGCTGTACAAGAGGTAGCTGGAAATGTGAGAGTCAGGGTAATGGCCAAGAAAACAGCAGGATAAAATTTTGATGCACGCTCTTGTAGATCGAAGAAAGTCGTATTCTCAAAATATTTTAATGGCTTATCCTTCCAATAAGCAAACCAAACTGAGGCATCTGCAGTGAAATTTTCTAAATAACAGCGGTACTTATTTTGAATTTTATTTATTATATCTTTGTATTCCGATTTCACTAATTGACACATATTACTGGAATGTAGTTGGACTAGTAAATAAACTGGATCAGTTTCTTCCGAAAATCTTTCACACAAAGAGGTGATATGTGAATCTAGGTACGGAATGAATATAGATCTTCTATAATACGTTTCTGCAGAATCACAAGGTACATTTGAACGGTTTTTTGGTTCTTCGTAAAACGAGGCAATTTTATTTCGATGTTTAGTTTTTTAAGCCAAGGGAGAGCAAGTGTCCCTCCTTGCCGCCCCCCCCTTGTGGGCGCCTATGGCCAAGGTAGCGAAGCGACACAGTAAAATAATGTTGGCCATTGCAAAATAATGTTGGCCATTATTCAAAATATCCATAAGAAAAATTTCACCACTCAAATAAATTGATAAGAGCTACAAATTGTAGTGGCATGACGGAAGTCTGTTAAAAACGTTTTATTCACCAATGTGGTATATGACCAATTAGGAAGGAACTTGGCCATTTCTTATCCAATTTTGATGAAATTGAGCATGTACGATGAAAATGGGATTCTAAGATGAGTTTTGGGTGAAGTTCTGGAATATGGTCATGTATGACGGAACTTGGTTATTTCTCAACCGATTAGGATGAAACTCGACAGGTACAGTGAAAATGGGATTATAAAATGATTTTTAGATGCAGCTCTGGAATATGGTCAAGTTCCATCATAATTGGCCATATTCCAGATCTACAAATCATTTAAGAATTCCATTTCCATCGCGTGCATGCTCAATTTCATCAAAATCGAATCAAAAATGACCAAGTTCCTTCCTAATTGGCCACATTCCAGAACTTTATCTAAAAATCATTTTAGAATCCCATTTCCATCGTACATGCTCACTTTCATCAAAATCGGATCAAAAATGGCCAAGTACCATCCTACTTGGCCATATTCCAGAACTTCATCTAAAAATCATTTTAGAATCCCATTTTCATTGTACCTGTCGAGTTGCATCCTAGTCGGTTGATAAATAGCCAAGTTCCATCCTACTTGGCCATATTCAAACCTTCATCTAAAAATCATTTTTTTTTTTATCAATTTTTTAATTGGGTGCAGAGCGGACTTATTAACGGTCCTAGCTCCTTGTAACTGTCAGAGCTTCTGCACCCAATGCGCGATTGCACGATTAATAGCTACCTTAAATTTATTCATTTTATATTCCTTCGGAAATTTGAAATGTATTAGCAAATTTCACTTTATGATGTTCGGTATATAAATTCGCGCTTGATTTCTTCAGTTCGAGGTTTCGGGAGCTTCACCGTAAACCTATGTGCATTGGTTGTTCCTCTTGTTACTCTTGTTGTTGTAACGAATGGTGGTATTTTCTCCGATAGTTCTGCAGAACATTTACCATGTAAGCGTCTGTAGAAGACGCAGAGTTCTGCAACATCTCTGCGATGCTGTAAGCTGTCTAGTTCTTGAGTAAGTCTGGGATTCCGTATTATTCTGATAGCGCGGCGTTGAACCCTGTCCAATAAGTGGAGGGTGGCACCAGACGCCCTTCCCCAAACTAGACAGCAATTCTCTATACATTGACAGCAATACTCTATACTCAGATTGATGCGATTTGAAAAATCTTCTGCATCGATTCAGGAACCCGAGTTTTTTTGAAGCTGATTTAGCCAATGCAACAATGTGTTCATTCCATTTGAGTTTGTTACTTATTTGAACACCAAGCAGTCGAATTGAGTCGCAACCCACAAGTATATGGTTTTTTACCACAAATGGGTAGTCGTTGCGACTTTTTTTACGTGAGAATGTGCATATTTGTGTCTTTTTTCGTTAAATTGTACTAAGTTGTTGTTACCCCACTCAAATATTGTACTTAAATCGGAATTAAGAAACGTTACGACTTCTGACCGTTTATTATTTAGATCTGTATTGCTAGGCTCCGCCTCGAATGAAATAGAAGAATGCAATGTGGCATCATCCGCAAATCCCATTTTCATTGTACCTGTCGAGTTTCAACGTAATCGGTTGATAAATAGCCAAGTTCCATCTTCCATCCTACTTGGCCATATTCCAGAACTTCATCTAAAAATCATTTTAGAATCCCATTTTCATTGTACATGTCGACTTTCAACGTAATCAGTTGATAAATAGCCAAGTTCCATCCTACTCAAGGATCATTACAACTTATCATAACAATTTGATAATTTGTCATTTGATAAGTTATAGACAGTTATAGAAGTGCAACGCTTATAACTTATCAATATTCAAATTTGATAAGTTTTTAAAATGATAAGTGAGTGTGATTTTTTACTTTTGGTGAAACACTTATCAATTGTCATTATCAAAAAAACTAACTTATGATAAGTTGATAAGTAATAAGTGATAAGTAGTTGGTGCAATAGGGCCCAGGTTGCAAATCTTCGCAAATCATATTGCAATTTTTGTACAAATCGCAGTGAATTCCAACGCGCAATTAGGATACAGATATAATTGAACTATATTATGTAAGTTATTACAATAAGTCGAACATTAAAATCAATGCTTCCAAAAAGCTGTTAAATTTCTTCTACTCGGATTTAAGGTGGCAAAATAAATTGAAAAAGGCGGTCCCAGTGGCGATTGATCGCCAGGTGATTGGAGTCAGGTATTTTAGTTCCTCTTTCTACAACAGAGACTTGAAAAGCTTGTAGGATGCGGCCTTTGGTGTTCTATGCCCATGTATTGGCAGTGCTAGTAGCGTGGACAACTTAATAATAATCTGATGGTGTACAAATTATATGTATGGCTTATTAAAGTTGGTGATTCACGGTATCCAAAATAAAGCTCTAAGGTTTGCGTTTGATAGCTGGCCGCACCCTTTATAATTTCGATGTTAAACAAATAAATTAAAAATAAAAATTATTTTTTAATCAAACATCAATAAAGTATTTAACTGGCGCCGAAACAGGGCCGAAACAGGGATCCTTGTGTAAAATTGACCTGTGCTATAAAGTTTTGAACATAAACGTGAAACCAAAGTGATAATTCATTCAAGAATTCGTCGTCGAAATCGATCATGTGAAGTTTAACCATAACCTACTAATAAATCCCAAGTAAGATCACAGTGATTATCCCACGCTAATCAAACGACAACTATAAGTATTGGAAAACGAGGCCTTGAAGTATCCTACCAGGAAAAACAGAGTTGGAGAATAAGCCAGGAAGGGATAAATAACCACGCCGTATTTTCGTAATAATTCTCAACAGCGGTTCAATCAAGTTAAAAGGCACGAGGAATTAAGGCGATTTTGAGCAAACAAATCCCAAAAATCTTAATTACAACTCTAGATGTCAATAATACTACAATTGAATAGAATAAATAAAAATAGAATACAATTTTTTAGATTAATTAGTTACTATAAAAATAAAATAAAAAGTTCAGTTTTAACATCAAACCATTTCGTAAATAAATTTAATATGTAATTTGATAAAAATATTTAATGAGTTAAGATACGAGTAACCAAATTTCTATTCGGTATTGAATGTTAACAATTGAAATATCAAGTTTTTGTAACACAAGAAAAGAATAACCAGATCTCTAACAAAATATTTTTCTTTATATAAATTAAATTTGCATTGCACTAGGCCTACATCTATTTCCGTGAACCACCAGTAGGATCTATTCGCAAAAAAAATTGACATTGAATTCTTACATTTCGATAGTACTACCTTTAACCGGTGCAATCAAATAAAATGGTCAACGAAGCAATTGTCAAGCCTTCGACATTAAATCCAACAGTTCCCTCCTCCTACACCTATCGCAAGCGGTACAAAAATGTTTGACTTCGGTCAACTTCAAAACATCATACAAGAAATAGTTAGGAATCAAAATCAACAATTGTTTCACCGAATCACTAACACTCCATTAAATAATAAATTAGGAATTGACCAACCGATAGATATATACGTACGAGATTTTTCCGGACAACCAGTAGAGTTCGGATCCTGGAAGAAAAGCGTAGATTTATTTTGAAAATTTATGAACACCTTATAAAAGGAACACCGAAGTATTATGGAATTCCCAATGTTATACGAAATAAAATAACGGGTAATGCGGATGCGGCCCTTGAGTCATACAACACGCCTCTCATTTGGGAAAGAATCTCGAAGTGTTTAACGTTCCACTATACGGATAAACGAGACCTAGGTACACTCGAGTACGAAATGACCACCCTAATTCAAAAAGGTAGCTCCATCCCAGAATTGTACCAACAGGTTTATTATCACCACTCACTTATCCTAAATAAATTACCATCCATGGATATGAGCCAAGAAGCTACGAATGTAATGACTCAATCATATAGAGATAAGGCGCTCGACACCTTTGTAAGGGGTCTCAGAGGAGACTTACCGAAATTATTGAGTACGAGGGGGCCAATGGATTTACCAGAAGCCCTATCCCTGTGCCTAAAACTCGAGAATGTACAATATCGTGTTCAATACAGCCATCTAAATATGAATATCCCAAGGACTCAATTTCTTCAACCACCTCCACTTCCTCCTAGAAGAACCATACCAGTACAAAAGCAGCATTTTCTTAACCAATCCCGAAACTTCTACCCTTCATTGCTACATAACCCTCAAGCGTCCCAAAATTACCTAAACCATTTCAAAATAATTACCAATATCCCTCAACCTCTAGACCAATCCCAGAAGGAATTGGACCAATCTATACACTCTCGATAAATCAAATACCAAAATAGACCACAAATGAGCCAATTCGAAAACAAACGACTCCATTCAAATCAGTTACACCAACCGGTTAAATTGCAAGGAGTGTATCTTGCAGAATCGTCTCATGCGGACCATGAAGCGCTATGGCAATACTACTATGAACAAATGGAATCAGAGTAGTATCCAATACCTGAGATCAACGACATTCTGGCAAACTTAGGGGAAAACAGATCTTTGAACATAATAGATCTTAAGAGCGGATTCCATCAGATTCCTTTAAAAGAATCGAAATACGAGTTTGCTCGCCTCCAATATTTCAACGCATCCTTGACGATATTCTTCGTGAACACATTCGGAAGCGTTGTTACATTTATATCGATGACATAATCATATTTGGCAAAACGGAAGAAGAACACTTCAAGAACACGACGATAGTCTTTAAAGTACTAAAAAACGCCAATATGAAGGTTCAACTCGACAATTGTGAATTCGTACTGGATAAAGTAGAATTTTTAGGATTTTTCATCTCTAAAGACGGGATAAAAGCGAATCAGAAGAAGATAAAAGCCATAACAGAATTTCCTGTACCCAAGACAGTGAAGGAACTCAGATCCTTCTTGGGCTTAGCCGGATTTTATCGTCGTTTCATCCGGGACTACGCAAAACTTGCGAAGCCGCTGACTTCACTCTTAAGGGGAGAAGACGGACATGTGTCCAAAATCCTCTCCAGAAATAAAACGATACATTTTAACATAGAAGAGGAAGCTGCCTTAAACAAAATAAAAATTTCACTTATCTCCAACGAGGTTCTGTTATCATTCTCAAATTTTCAAAAGGAATTTGAATTGACTGCAGATGCCTCTAAATTCGCACTACATGCAGTTTTATCTCAGGAGGGAAGGCCAATCTCGTTTCTCTCAAGAACATTAGATAAAACGGAGGAAAATTATATTATGCGGCTAATGAAAAGGAAATGCTCGCCATAATTTGGGCGTTAACATCTCTGAGAAATTTCCTTTACGGATCAAAGAAATTGAAAACCTTCACAGACCACCAACCATTGACAAATGCCCTAAGCAATAAAAATAACAACTCCAAGATGAAACGTTGGAAAGCTATCCTAGAAGAGTACAATTATGAGCTAAAATACCAACCGGTGAAAACAAATCTAGTAGCGGATGCCTAATCGAGAACACCAATCACTTCAGAGATAAACGCAATGTCAGTCACACTACATACCAACATAAGTTCTCCGCACGATCTGATCCCCACAGTCGAAACCCAATTTAATGTATTCCGCAATCAACTAATTTGGAACGTGGGCGAAGAAAGTTCGTACCAAATAATAAATCCTTTTCCAAAATATTCCATTTCCCTACATTATTACACAACCAAGTTTTTCAAATTCAGATATTATAAATTTTTTTAAACGTTACCTAAATCCACTCACGATTAACGGATTGAAGACAACGGAACCTATAATGGGGAAAGTTCAAGAAGTTTACTCAATACACTTCAGAGATTATAAAATTCGATTCACTCAGAAAATGGTACAAGATATAACGGTTGAGAACCAACAAGAGGAAAAAATATTATTGTCCATCGACGAGCACATCGTAATGCTCAAGAAAATCGAGATCAAATCAATGAAAATTATTACTTCCCAAGGATGACCAGGAAAATTAAGTTACTGGTCAAATGTTGTGTTATATGCGAGGAGAATAAATCTGATCGTCATCCCAATAAACCTATTTCGACCCCGACACCTATCCCTAATTATCCTGAACATACGCTCCATCTAGATATTTATTGAACAGAAAATAAATTGATTTTAACTGCAGTTGACAAATTCAGCAAACTCGCCTTCTGTAGACCACTAAAGTCCAGAGCACCAGAAGATATCAAATAACCACTTAGAGATATCCTGTTTTTCTTTAGTGTACCAGAAGTTGTGGTAATTGACAATGCAAAATCCTGCAACTCGTCTTCAAAACTCCCCCATGCAAAAGTGAGGTGAATGGTCAAGTAGAAAGATTTCACACAACACTCTCAGAAATGATGAGATGTCTAAAGGCTGATGGAGTAGAACGAACTTTTAACGATTTCACTGGGCTAAAGCAGGGATTATAAATTCACTTGTTTTATCAAATTCTGTAATTAAATTAGCCATTAATACACTGCATAACCCGAAAATTTACCATATAGCACTCCCGACGAGGCGTTAGATTTCGCGAATATCAAAATCATTCGTAGCAAACTATGTCTACTTTAGTAAACCAACTCTGGAACTATATGATAATTGGTCAAACCGGTCAAAAGAAACGATAAGGTGACCCAAATTGAATATGAAAATGTTATTAGAAGTCACGATAGGATTTATAGTGTTATTATATCGAATGTAAAACAGTCAACTCGCTTTAAATTTGTAACCCCTGATCGTAGACATAAGCAATTCTTCCTGTTTACCAAACTTGCCCAAAAGTCAACATATTCCAATAGTCAGTGAAATATCGAAGGGTCTAGTTCCACTGAATCAATTCATTATTGTATTAATAATGAAACTCAAAAGCTCAATGGAACATATTTGATCAAATTCAGCAATACCACTTTGTCAGTTGGGAGCAACATCTTCATTTCCAGAGAATGTACGACCATTCAAGTACTTCCAGCCATTCTGCAGCCAACACCGGAAGAAAGTGAATTTAAGGAAATACTTTCACAAATGATGAAAGATATCCATATAAATAAATACTAATTACACCCGGCTCCTTTAAAATGAGGGAGTCATCGAGCGATTCACGAGCTGGGGGTCATTCTCAATAGTCATCATCATAGGAGTAGCAGTTGTCATTATGAAATGTACCAAAATAAGAAATTACGAATCATTAATTATACAACGAAGATCGAAGATTCCATTCCGTAACCTAAAAGTAAAGTCGAGATTCTTGTTTAATAGCAATTCAGGGAGAAGAACCAAAAATCATAATGTAACGCCTCAAACGATAATATTCGAAGGGGCCTCAGGGCACAGACGAAAATTTTACGAAATACCGTTTTTCTGATGTTTCGAATGTGGGCGTTCGAACGAACTTAAAGGGGAAGGAGTTAACACACATAATAACTGGGTTCCCGCAGATATACAATGTGAACATATTCGTCACATTGCAATAGTAACAACAACAAGTTACACGCGCATCCGACATTATGCTGAATACGCCTCCACGAACTGGCAAGTATCCATAAACGGTTGCTGAATTTTCGGCTAGACTACTGGAGAATAGGTTAGGTAGGTTGATATTGAGATCGAATGAGTTTTTAAATGCGATAGGACATCGTTATTGATTTGTATGTTGGTTTTTTAAAATTACACACGTAAATAGTGTAGTCTGTACTTTTAAGGTGTAGTATAAAAATAACTGAGATAACTAATGCTCTTCTCATTTATACTCATGTACATATGTCACTTGATTTAAATTATTAATATTTTACTATAATTAACATTACACTTTCCACTCACAAATTTAGACATTGTTGATACAATTTAGGTCGCCCATCATGTTGCCATTGGATATCTCTCAAAGAACAAAAATTACCAATTAAGTTAATTGACCTGAACGCCGCCTAATGTTGACAACGACGCAATAAAATTTCACCCCTAACAATTTAAACAAATGATTTAGAGTAATATAATGTTTTCGCAACATCGTACCTCTAATCACTTTAAATAAACTTGTTGGCATCCCAGAAAAGACTGAAACTTTTAATTTTTTTTACAAGCGAAATATTTCTTATTACTAAGAAAGTCTTTATAAGTGATTAATTAAAGAAAATCTGTATTTTGCTTATTAACTCTAACAAGTTTTTAGTATTAATTCTAAAAACATATTTTAATCCTGTTTTAATACCTGAATTATGTATAAGTGATTATTTGAACAACGAACAACGAATAATACAAAATCTGATATTTTAGTAGACTTTACCTGTAATTTCTTCATTTGAAGGATATTCAAATACAAGAATTTTTAAACGCAAAAAAATATAAGTACCTTTGAGTTATTTATTAATTAAGTAGAGAATTTAATTGTTTATGCTGGTGGAAGAAAAATGTGAAAATGTAAATTAAATTTTCCCAAAACAAAGAAAGCCCATAAATATATTTTGGAGATAATAAAAAAAATTAGGCAACATAAAGTAAACAAATTAGTTGTATTATTCTTTTGTATAAAGCTTTTACAGCCCAGACAAATTAATTATTGTCAGTGAGTCTTAAACGGTAATAAGATTTTGTGATGCGATGCTTAAATATAAATTGTGCGGGTTTTTAAATAAAAAGTAACACAACCTAAACATATTTTATTAGAAAATAAAGTAAGAAACTAAGTTTTTTATGACACATACAGATGTGGCAACCGCCTACGACATTGTTTTACGAACGGGCTTAATCTACAGTAAATATAAATCACTATAACATCTAAGAAAGCAGGATTAAGAGAGTTACTTTTGAGTGTGTAGCACTAATTAAATACAAATGTATGGAACATGATTTTTTGTTGTTATTGTTTTTATGGTACAAAAATGTCTTGCACATAGTGTTATGTTTATTGCTTCTTGGGCTCAATTTAAAGATAGTTGCATAGGAATTATAAAATAATTATAAAAATGGTACCGTCCTTCTTCTTCCTTTTCTAAATGGCCGCCAATTTTTTTTTTGGTTGTCTTTATCCTCGTTTACTTTTCGTTAGACATACTCAAAAATCAACAAAACCTCTTGTTTCGTTTTCGTACAAAATCAAATTTTGATGATGTGTTTTTTTTTCAATTTTCTGCAAATCATTCTTTTTACGCCCAACCTCATAAAGTAACCGTTTAAACAAACAGAAATGTTGCTATGAGTTATGGAATTTGTTAGTTCCAACATACTGTTAAAGTTAGCCGAAAGTTGCCAGCCGAAAGAAAAGTCGACAATGCAGATTGTATTACTCTAGCTGAAAGTTTCCAGCCGAAAGTAAAAAAAGTTAATGTACAATTGTATCATCACAACCGATAGTAAAAATATCGGTAATGCAGATTGTATTATACCAGCAGAAAATACATAAAAAATTACGTCGATATCAGTCGGTAGTGTTTAGCCTAAACTTTACTAAATATGCATGAATAGCATTGAAGACCTAAAGGCCTTTTCACATGAAACGCGATTTTTCTCGTACGAGTAAAAATGATTCACCGATTTCTCTTCAATTACATAGTAAAATTGAAACTAGTCACTTGAAAAATAGTAAGTAAACGATTTCGAATGTAATATCATTGACAATTTTTTTAGCAAACGCACATTTCCTAATATAATTGCAAAATAGTGTTTTCTCGCGCGAACTTTTCAATATGGCGGCTATTTTAACATTTTTTGCAGATTTTATTAGGAAATGTGCGTTTGCTAAAAAAATTGTCAGTCATATTACACTCGGAATTGTTTACTTACTATTTTTGAAGTGACTAGTTTAAATTTTACTATGTAATTTAAGAGAAATCGTTGAATCATTTTTACTCGTACGAGAAAAATCGCGATTCATGTGTATAGAACATAATGGTCTATACACCATAGAACGGAACAAGCGAAATCGAGTCTAATCGAAAAACCATAATAAGTTTTTTGTTTTTGTTTGATTTTGTTCGTTTTTGAATTTACTCGTTTTATTTTGTTTTTCGTACTGCTTGCTTGTAAATATTTTTCGAAAAATTTGCTTGCAAAATATCAAACAAACTCGATCTTACTTGTAAATATTGGCATGTAAAATTAAATTTTTGATGTTTACTTTAAGGTTTTAAGGTAACATTTAGTGATTTTCTGCATCATATTAGCAATTGAATGATGTAAACAAAAACCAAACGGCACCTTGGTTAAAGCTATAGCGTTTAGTTCGTGAAGTGCCGTGCTTAAATTTCGAAAGTGATGAAAAAGGGATATTTTATGTTAAAGCAAAAAGAAAATAAGACTTTTTGTAAGGCCGATTCTAACTTCTAAAATTTTATGTTTTATATTTTTATTTTTAGTTTTTTACTACAAATCCATAAAGGAAGCAGATACGTTGTCATTCCAGAATCTGACTCAATAGCTTATAAGGAACCTTTTTTAATAAATTAATGTGGGTTTGTTTCGTGTTTAAGGCAGAAATGTAAACATTATCGTATGACACCCAATCTTCTTGATACCTTAACAAAATGTATTCTGCAGAGGATATATTTACTAACCCAATTATATCTCGGACTAACGGGCAGTTCCAGATGATTTTCAAACTTATTAGAGAATAACCCCATTACCAAATTAAACTGAATTGTAACGTACACCACTATCTACAAAACTTACGAATTCCTAGGAGTGTGCTCTTTTCAGTTTTCACGCATTTGGTATACTACACGTAGAAGGTACCCGAAATTCTATTTTTTTTTTTAATTTGGCATGGTTGAAGGTTGTCAAGCTATAACAGGCCACAAAATTCATTAAGCAAGTTATTAAGCAGTTCACTGTAATTATTTTATGGAATGTTTCCTTTAATAATGTTGAGCAAACTATTGATCCATTTTCAATATATATACTGAAGTACAGTGTGCCAAAGAAAAGTTGTTCGAGGTGATACCTATAGATTCATATTTTACTTAATACTAGCTTTTAAACTATTTAACGTAAATCAAATGTCTTTAGTTTAAGTTCTAGGATTTACTAACACCTTTATTTTGTTGATAACACACTGGCATATTGAAGACTCTTTCGAGATTAATTTTTTAATTTCGTTCGTTCTCCTACCTCATACAAAGAAATTCAAAATAGTGTCGATTATAATAATTGCTTGCTTGTTGTAATTATCATCAAACCAGTCTTTAGTTTAAAATGAAATGACTTGTTTATGTCAGTGCTTTTGAAATATCCTCAAGAAGAATAGTAAGGCCTTAGGAAGCCTGAATGATCAAATTAATTCGCAGTTACACCCCCACAGAATATATTCTCACCAAACTTTTGTTGGAACTATGTTGGTTTTTTAACACGTTTGTCTGATGCTGAATGATGAATCGTTTCTAACCAACAGCACGAAGTTCTCGCTATAAGTGAATGCAGCTGTTAAATAAGGCTACTAGGTTACGTCTACTGTAACGAACTTTGACAATGTTGCATTTAATGATTTTATTTATTGCCAATTGTTAAATTTTTGGAAAAAACGAAAATTAGAAAAAACATTTTAAAGGTAGTGGTTTTTCTTTGTTATAAAAAACCAAACGATTTAAGTAAAATATTCGTAAAGTTGAGAACAAGCTATCGAGAATTTTTCCAATTAGCTGCGGTATTCAACAAGAAGAAGTCTGTCGCCAATACTCTTTAATGTGATCTCTGGTTTTAGAGGCTACGACGCAATTTACTTGCGGACGTACTTTGTGTCTTAATATCTTGGAAATTCGACAAGCTGATGTTGTATAGAGTGTTGATCAGGACTGTTGTCATGTGTAGGTGTGAGAATGAGACATTGACCATGTAAAAGCTTCTTATTATTACTATTATCAACTAAATTTAATTTATACATAATAATTAATTAATTACAAACGGGGTTGAGAGAAACTGATGACAAAGGTTATTAGTTTAATATGCATTATGTCTCAATATGTATGGGAATGGTAAGATACTCTAAAATAAAGGTTATAACAATCTATTCAACTTGAACTACATGTGCGTAATCTATACATCAAAGTCGTTCAGCTTGTCTTCTTTGACTTGTACTGAAAATGGAGGTCCTGAGACGTTTTAATAGAACACGATTTTCCATTTATGTACATGTAAAGCAGCATATTTAAAATGAGCATTTTATATTTCTGCCGTTCCCAGCAACGCATTTTGTATTATTTATCATTAATTTAAATCAAAAACGTGCAGCAGTGGCCGGCGAGGTGTATTCGTTTAAGTTTGGCGAAATTTAACTTAAGCGATTACCAAAGGCTCATCAAAGGCTTCATTGACCGACGAAGAATTTTGCTTTACGCAGATATGACTTATTAGGTTGATCGTTGTTTTTGCTTAGTATTTTATTACAGCAAAGCATGAGCGAGACGCTATAAATATTTGTATGACTTTATTTGTTTTGGTGATTTTCTATCCAAATAAATCACATGCCTTACTTCTGCCTTTTGTTTTGGCCTCAATTTTAAAGTTCATATTATAATTTGTTGCTTATTTCTGAAGGATCCATTTTAAGGACTAAAGAATTTTCGAATGAAATATTTTTGTTAATTGTAGGGGAGACATCCAAACCTAACTTAAATCCAGAAGATTGACAATATTTGAGTTTAAGTTATCTTAGTTCGGATAATTGTTAATTATAAATAAACTAATTAATTTCTAAATGCTAATTATAGCACTTCAAAATCCTATACTATTTTTGTTCTAAAAAAATAAAATTGTAATACACGTTTTTTGAAAGTAATATCGATTAAGTCGAGGTTTGAGAAGTTACAAAATTTTATTATTTTCTTTGCAAGGCATTGCCAAACGCAAAACCCCCGAACGGGTTTTTTTCTACAACGAAAAATTAAAAAAAAAAATTGAATTTTGAAAGCTGGATTATAACTTTTAAAAGTTTGTTAAAATTACATAATTTGCTTTAAAAAAAATACCTCTTTAACATTTGTCGGCCAAATTTCGATATGTGAAATTTTGTAATTTAACATTTTGATGGCATTTTCGAACTCGAACCTTTTTCAAAACCACGAAATGTTTTGCGTGTGGAAATGCGCTCAAAACTTGAGTAAAACCAATAAATTTCTGATCAAATATCGCTTATTTGGTTAATGTACAATGGCAATCTTTGAATTATCTCTTAAAATCGGAACATAAAATTTACATCTAAGCCTCAAATATCTTAATCACCACCATTCTAGAAAGGTAACATTTTTATTAACATTTTGATAACATTCATACATAAGTATACTACATATCTAAAATATTCAGTGATTTCAATAAATCCAAACTAACAAAAATTCAAAACGAAACAAATTCGGCACAATTTCGAAATTTCAAGAAAAATCAAAGATTGCTTGCAAGTAAACCAAAAAAAATTTCCGAGTTGGGCAACTAGATTTACTTGAAATTTTATATTTTGATTTTGCTTGTTGCAACAAAACGAAACGAGTAAAATTACTCGAAAAATATTTTTTCGTATTTTTCGTATGTTTTTGTTTTGATTTTGCTTGTGCTTGCAATAATAATTTTTTGTTTGTTTCTGATCGAAATTTTACGATTGTTTCCGTTCTCTACTATACACATGAATCGCGATTTTTCTAGTACGAGTAAAAATAATTCAACGATTTCTCTTAAATTACATAGTAAAATTTAAACTAATCACTTCAAAAATAGTAAGTAAACAATTCCGAATGTAATATGATTGACAATTTTTTTAGCAAACGCACATTTCCTAATAAAAGCGGCAAAAAATATTTAAATCGCCGCCATATTGGAAAGTTCGCGCGAGAAAACACTATTTTGCAATTATTATTAGGAAATGTGCGTTTGCTAAAAAAATTGTCACTCATATTACATTCGAAATCGTTTACTTACTATTTTTCAAGTAACTTGTAAATATTTTATCATGTAATTGAAGAGAAATCGGTGAATCATTTTTACTCGTACGAGAAAAATCGCGATTCATGTGAAAAGGCTGTAACGACCGGCGCGGCAAACGGCGTTCCAAGCTCATGTGTTTCATACCACTGGAATACTACATTTTTTTTTTTATTGTTTGTAAACATAATTCATACATCGTAAAGCAGAATTAAAACATGCGAAACATTTGTCGTTTGAGGGGAATTTATTCTGGACCTGTTCTGTTCAATTATTATTGGGTGGGATGGCCCATTGTATTTTTGTTTATAAATATGACGCGAATATGAAATACGGGAGAATTTATTTTTGATTTTTATTTGGTTTGGAGTCAGTTTATCTTTTATCTTCCTGATCGTGTGATCAAGTTATTGTTATTGTGAACCAAAAATAAATGTTAACAAAAAAAGTTATTTTTTTTTATGTTAATTATTTTCGGGATGATTAATTTTTTTTAATTTGATTTGAATAGCTCCTAATATGTGCCTAATACGTATGTAAGTTTACGTACAAATTGTATTTCAATAAATAGTGCTTACATATAAAATATAGGATAAACTATTTTCTATAACGAAAACCAATATCAAAATTGTATATTGTGTATCAAATTTCCGTTGAGAATTGTGTAGATCATTGAACTATTTCAAATGAGTCATTTTGTGAAAATTACGAAAACTGCTAGTATAAACAAGTTTATATATATGTATGTACCTAGCTTATTATAACAATTTAAGTTACCAAACAGTTATAATTAATATTGAAGTGAAAAAAATTTAAATCCTGTTAAAATTACTAAAATTCTAGAAATAATCCGATTCATAATAATACATTTATAGACATTAATATACATTGTGCAAAACAATAAACTCATTCATAATAAAATTAATGAGTTAATATAATAATCATAATAAAATAAAAATAAAATAAAGTGTGCGGATAATGCCCAAATTGTCGAACGATACATTGACAAACAGATAACAACAAAATAAAAAAAATTAATAAAAACTTGAAGGTAAATCCTAGTAAGTGTTTAGTATTTTCGATAAATAATAAATTAAATTGTGAATCAGCTGGCTTGGACAAATAACTGCAGCTGTAAAATATAAAAGCCCATACGAACAGAAATTATAACGTTATGTAATGGCTTAAGTGCGCACATTAATTCCGCGGTGATACTAAGTTTAGTGTACTAATGATAATAGTTCAGTTAAACGCCAAAAGAAACGAAACAATAAAAAAATAATTCAAAACACAAACCAAACTATAAACTTAGTAAACCTGTACATTGGCGGGTTATAAATGAACCGTTATAGTGCCTAAATAAAAACCATGTTAACTTTTAAGTGATGTGCGAAAAAAAAAAAACTGAAAAAAAATAACGAATTCGTGCCGATGGAATTATAAAACATCATCAACATATCAGCAATCTAATCAGGTTTTCTTTCATTACATATTTTTTTTTTATATTTCATTATATGTATTAAATTTTAGTTTTAAGATCTCACATTTATTTAAATATTTCTTGAATCTTCTCATTCTTATATTATCTTTTATTTAGTGTTATGCTTATTAACCTTCCTGTCAACACGACACACCTGGGTGTGTATTTAATTTTTTGTAACTGAATGAAGTTTTTTTTCTAATAAAGTTAAATGAAAGTTTCTTTATGATATCGTTTCTATATTTAATGTTTATCCGTCTTTGATGAAAAACTCTTGATTAAATTCATACACATCAAGGGTTGAACGTATTGGTAAAAGTGGTTTAATTTTCGTGTTGACACGAAGGTTGAATTGGTTTAGTATGACGTCATAGGTAGTAATTAGTACAAGTTAATTTTCATATTTTCTTTTGTTCTTTTGAAATTTTCACAAAATTTTGTAGTTTTAGATTACGATTCTTTTCCGATTTACTATTAATAAATTTCTTTGAATTGGTTACTGATTTATATAATTCTCAATGTTTTCTTTTCTCTCCGCTTGTGAATATTCCGCAAATTCGTTGCATTTCAGGATGAGAGGCTGAGAGCCCACCTTCAAAGGATGAATTGGTGAGTGTCGTAGCAGCAGCTGGGTGAGTTGGTCCATCCCTTATACCCTTATCATATTCCATCTCCTTTTAGTTCCCTCATCGTGGTCTGACACGGTTCACTTATGCTTCGGGAAACCCCACTCCCAACACCCTGAGCTTTAGCCAGCCAGAGATGACCGCCCCGAAGCCTCTAAGTGAACAATTTCTGTTAACAGCCGACATGTCCAGTGTCGATGCTCGTTACAAGGCCTTAAGTCAATAGTAACATATTGCAAAACCTGGCCCAAGTTCCTCGTGGAAAATTGTGGACAATTTGCGGAACCAAGTTTCCCGTGGGAAATCTCGGAAAATTTTAAAAAGTTTCCAGCCTAAAGAAAGAAATTAATGTATAAAAGCCTCTAGAGTGTTATGTCTGGAGATGTATTTTATTGATGTGACTTGTCAATAGCTGTATATGAAAAGTTGCGATTGCTGCGGATCATTACAGCTGAATTCGCCAGGTAGAATCTATCCTTTTAATTTAATTCGGATGATGAATAATTAAAACAGTTCAAGAAAAGTTCAATACAATTTTTATTTAAATTTATAATTTTACGACTAATTGTAATTTTGATGTTTCTTGTCCAATCGCCAAAGTAAGAAGGGAGTGATTTTAGCTTTTTTCAAACTAAGCTAGATTTAAATTTGTCTAAATTTAGTAAAGGAAATTTGTATGGCAACATTCAAATTTTGCAATCACACTCTTCTTACTACCAACCTATTACAATTAAAAATTGCGATTGACATTTTTTTTTTGTTTTTGTTTTGAGTTGACAGAAATGATATTGTTTACGTAATTTGGAGTACAGAATGTATTGTAATTTACAAAGTTAAGTATTTAATTATATAATTCTAAAATACTAACCAGAATATTAATATATAATTCTAATTTTTAGGATAAATAAGATCAAATCTACAAATGGAATAAATTCTACAGCTTTTGTAAGTGTGAGTAATTTACTAATCACAAATTGATGTTGTTTATTTTTAGTTGTTTGGCTCTACATACAGTGACGGGAATAGCAGAAAATAAGTGTAAATAAAAAAAGTGATGGTTTTATTTGCCTTTGCCAAACAATAGCTGTTGCATGAAAAAATGTAAGTTGAAGTTTCCGTTGAGAAATCGACTTTCCAAAAATCATTAGAAAATTTGTATAAAATCAGCCTCTAGACTGTTATGTCTGGGAATGTATATTATTGATGTGACTTATCAATAGCTATTGCAGGAAAAAAAAATCAGCACAAATTTCTTTTGGGAAATCCCGGACAATTCAATTTCCAAAGAATCATTTGAAAATTTGTAGAAAATTAACTTCTATAGTATTATGTCCGGAGATGTGTATTGTTGATGTGACTTGTCAATAGCTATTGCAGAAAAACAATTCAGTTGCATTTTCCCGTGGGAAATCTCGGAAAATTCGATTTTCCTAAAATCATTAAAAAATATATATAAATACAAAATCAATAGCCAATTACGTAACATACAACATAAATACAAAATCAATAGCTTGACAATACAATATGAATATGAAATAAAGTACAGCTCCTATAGACATTATGTCTGTAGTGGAGCAATTTGAATCAAAATATAAATAAAATGTATATAAAATTCTTGGTTACATTAAAATACAGATAACATATTGAAACATTGTAAAAGAAAATAATAAACTTTAACAAAATACAAACTACGTTATGTTTTAAATAGATATGTTTAATTACACGAAGGTACAATTAGAACATTATGCAATTTAATATTCATACTAAAAATATTGCTCGATATCATCAATGTCAAGCAGCCAACCCCGAATTTCCCTGTAAAATTTGTGTCTCCGAACAGATGGAATCATTTTCACATGTTTAGGTAAAAGATGGAACCAATAAGATGCCCGTGCCATACACAAATAAAATCTCCTAAACTTTTCATTGTTACAACGAAGACCGACAAAGCTGTTCGGATTTCTCATATTATACGCGTGAAATATACATACAACTATGATAACTATTGCTACGAACAAAAAACATTTTTAACACCTTAAAACATACAGATACCTAAGAGGTAGCAAATTTAACTCACGAAAAAGTGAAATTGTAGGTGTATTTCTTGGACGAGCAGGGTAACGCGGGCTGATGCGCCTAAAAACCTATCCTGCCTGGTTATGAGGTGATTCGTAAAGACCGTTCTGATAGGATGGGGGTGGCGTAGCGCTTTATATCCGTAAGGGAATTAAATATAATTTAGTTTATCAAAACGCACCAAATTCTAAATTTAATGTTTTGTTTATAGAGATATTGAACTCTGTTGGCTTTAAAAATCTGGTGGGTGTTATCTATATACCGTCAGCTCGTACCAAATTTATTAATTCAGTGAGTAAATGTTTTGATAGGTTATTTAAAAATTATAATGATATTCTAATATTGGGTGATTTTAATCGGGATTTGTTAAGTGGGTATAGCCACGTCAGGAAATATAATGAATTTTTGCTTAGTTATGGGCTATCTAGTGCCGGTCTGACTGAAGCCACTAATTTTAAAGGTAGTGCAACTCTAATTGATCTTGCGTTGATCCAAAATCAGACAAAATTAATATTTTTTTCGCAAATATCTATTGCTTGCGCCACAACTCATGATTTTATTTATGGTTCATATGATTTTGAGTTCAATAATTGCCAAAAGCCTGTTTATAGGGTGAGAAATTTTAGTAATATTGGCGAGTTAGCATTGAATTCTTATGCGGCTACATTAAACTGGAGTAGCATTTATCACCTTCCTGATATTAATCATAAGCTTAGGCACTTTAACGAATTGATACTCCACATATTAAATAAATTTGCTCCGTTAAAAAGTGTTCAGTTAAAAAGTAATAACTCCATTCAATGGCTAACCAAGGAAATCCAGTGGCATATTAATAGGAAAAATTGCCTGCATTATTGTTGGCGTCGGTCTAGAAGAGTGGAGGATTGGGAAAATTTCAAGAAGTATCGCAATTTTGTTATAAACTTATTCGCAATGGTAAAATCCTTGCGTTCTCTAAAGTATTTGATGCTAATTTGCCATCAAAGACTTTATGGAAAAATCTGCAGACTTTTGGTGTTACTCAGGCCTCAGCACCGCCCTGCCAGTTTGAGTCGTCTGACTTCAGTAAATTTTTTGCCTCTGTCTTTACTAAATCTAGTATTAGGCGTACTACACCAACTCATAGCAATTATAATGTTCAGGACGCCTTTTATTTTCAAAACGTTGATCAAGAAGCAGTTATTAGAACTTTAGCATCAATTAAATCTACTGCGGTAGGATCGGACGGCCTTGCTCTGCAAATAATAAATTTGCTAAGACCAAATATTTTAGGCCACCTAACTTTTATTTTAAATTGTTGTTTAACCCAGTCTTTCTTTCCGGGCGCGTGGAACGAAGCTATCATCATTCCTGTCAACAAATCGAAGTATCCAAAAAGTGTAGAGGAATATAGACCTATTAGTATTCTACCATGTTTATCTAAAGTCCTTGAGAAAAACATGAAATCGCAAATTAATCTTCACGTGTCGAATAATAATTTATTAAACGATTTGCAATCTGGTTTCAGAGAGGGTTATAGTACTGGTACGGCTCTTGCGCATGTGGTTGATGATTTATCAGAGAACGCTGAAATGAGTAAAATCTCTATTCTGGTATGTCTTGATTTTGCCAAGGCCTTCGATACTGTCGATCATAATATACTGCTTCATAAATTGTTTCACCAGTTCAAATTTTCTGTACCCGCAGTATCTTTCATTGAATCATATTTAGATTTTAAACGGCAAAGGGTTAATATTAAATTTAATTGTACTTTTTCTGATGATGTATTAATTACATCTGGTGTACCGCAAGGCTCCATACTTGGCCCTATCCTCTTTAGTATGTTTATCAATGACATATCTTCATCTCTAACGTCCGTCAGATATCATATTTTTGCTGATGATTTCCTTGTTGTATGATGCTGATTTGCCAAGTACATTTGAATATCGTATCAGTCGTATTAACACAGCCCTGAACACTATTAGTGAGTGGGCCATTTGTAATCAAATCAAGATAAATCCTGCTAAATCTAAAGCATTACTAATTAGCAGACTGGGAGGTTATTCTCCTGTTGATGTTGGTTTGACATTATTCAGTTCAAATATTCCAATAGTTAAGAAGTTAACTAGTTTGGGGTTGGTTATTAATAACGTCTTGAGTTGGGAGGACCATGTGAACATGATATGCGGAAAAGCTTATGGTATTCTTGGCAGACTTCGTGTTGCAGCTAAATTAGCACCATTAAAGACCAGTGCTCATATCTTTTCTGGTATTTCGAAAACAACGCTGAGTAAACTGAGAGTAGTTCTAAATTCTTGTGCGAGATATGTTTTCTCCAAGAAGTTGGGTGAACCGATTACTACCTTAGCTAAATCTATTATGGGGTGTCATACTCATTTCTATCATTATTTAGAGTATTTAGTCTCTGTATTTATATATAAGTTAATTACATCTGGGCAGCCAACATATTTGTATAGTAAGCTCAGTTTCTCTAAATCATTGCGGACGCTGAACTTAAATCTGCCTAAAAAATGTACAACTGCAATTCGGCAGAGTTCGTTGCTCGTCCATAGGGTGAAGATCTGGAATCGCCTTGACCCTGGGGTGAGGTCCTCTTCCACGGTTAGTACCTTCAAGAAGCATTCTTTCTCTTGTTACTTCCTTAAGGAGCTTTAATTCTTAATTCTTTTTTTTTTTTTTGTCCTTTGCTAAGACTCCACTATTCTACTTTTGTTGGTATGATATGCATGATTTGCATTTATTAATAATGTTTCGGTCAGCAACTGGTCTCTTATAGGTCACTTAGCGAATCTTCTTTATTATTAAATTATTTTTATGATTTTTGTTGTTAATTGCATTGTGGTAAATAATTACAGCATAGGTTAAAACCTAATAATTTTTATAATTTGTAATTTTTATAATTTTTGTGTTTTGTTTTTTTGATTTTTAAATTTAAAATTTTCTCATATATGCTTAAGTATCATAAGAAAATATCTAGCTATTTTAGCAGATATTGTAAAAAGACTTTGTCTTGTAGTGCCTACTACAATCACTTATTTATCAATTCAAATGCGCAAAAGTGATGTTCATGTCAAAATTATATTCAGTTCGATTCTTCGTATAAACGCGGTATCAATACAAAGCAACTATAGTGGAATCGTACAATACTTCATTCGTATTCCTCTTTGTTATACCATCTTTTTCTTAATATGTACTAGTAGTAGTAGTAGTCGTGTATCGTTTGTCAAAATAGAATATTGCTTGTCTCGCCGAATAAAACAAATTATACAGCAATAATATAAAAATGTATTCAAATTAATTGTTTTTATTTATAATAAATGTAAAATGTTAAAATTGTGTTTTTTTATGTAGAACAAATCTACATTTGGTGAACCCGACGTGCAATCGTGCAAATAAAAGTCTAAAAGTTTAGTGCGTTGTCGTTTATTTAAAAAATTTTATTTTTATGTAGCCATAAAATGGCGGCGTCGATAAGTTTTTTTATCATTATTTCGTAGTTTCGTCATAAATCCAACGCGTGATCAATAAAAAATAAAAAAAAAAAAAAAATAAGTTAATATAAAATTCGGAGTCAAATATTTAAAATTAAAAACACAAAATCTACATTTGAAGACATACATTACAAAAATACATATTATTTTTAAACATACACCGCTGATACGGTAAAATTCGAGCATTGGAGCATTACAAAAAGCCACCAAATACCGCTGTTACGGTAAAACTTGAGCAATTCAAAACTAGTGTACGGTGCCCTACATCACAGGTGTTCCACACAAACATACAAATTTTTTCATAGGGTGGTAACCGCAACGGCACCCTCATCGTGGGAGTTGGAACAGATAAAAAAATTTTATTATTCATCGGGTGGTAACCGCAACGGCACCCGCATCGTGGGTAAAAACATTATTTATAACAAACAGCCTGGTAACCGCAACGGCACCCTCCACGTTGGGAACATTATTACAACATTTTGTCATTTCATCTGTGGGTGGTAACCGCAAAGGCACCCCCTACGTGGGACCACTACAAATCAACGAGAAGGACAACTTAGTTTATATATTCTATAATATATTGATGATTGTATTACGACCACACGTGAGTACTTTTTCAATATAGTTGCTAAAAAATTTAAAAAAAAAAAAACGTCGAATCGAATTGGATTATATTTTTTTTTTCTAATTCAAATAAAATATTTTACGAATTACGAAAAAATTTTAGTGAACATTATTTGTGCGATTTTGAATATTTTTTTTTTAATTTATTTGTTTCGCCTAAATTTACGTTTTGTATATATATATAAAGAAAAAAAACAAGAATAGAAAGGAAACTTGATTACAAAACTTTGCAAAAAGCACAATCTTGGCGAATACAGACATATTAATTTTTTTTTCTCCCTTTCTCTCGCACTCTCGTCCGAGTTTGAACATAAAAATAAACCGCGTTAGTTTTAGTGACGGTAGTTAGTTTCAGGATCAGGTGATTTTATTGTTTTTGTAAAAATTCAGTGGGGATATCTTTCGAATAGAGTTCAATATTTTGGTGAAACATAATTTTATAATTTTCTTGTCATCGGATCAACTGAAATTTTGGATTGGTTTCTTAGATTATATAATGGGAGTATCCGACGAAGAGGATGATACTCAAACTGGTGCCAAGGATAACAATATCAAATTGGAATCAAGTGAAAGTGCCCAAATAAACATTCAAATGCCACAGTTTTGGACTCACATGCCCGACCTTTGGTTCACGGTTTTCGAGGAAAATCTTAAGGCTACAAAACAAGTATCGGACAAAGCTAAATATTCACGGGTGTTACTTTTTCTTCCTCATGATATAATTGAAGCAGTAGCAGATATAATTAAGAAACCACCAGAATCAAACCGCTACAACACAATCAAAGAAACTATAATTAAACGTTGTACCCTATCAGAAAAACGACGATTAAATGAAATCTTGAAAGGCCAGGTAATGGGTTCTAATAGTCCGTCGCAGTTTTATCGGCATTTAGAAAAGTTAAGTGGCGATGTTAAGGCAATAAATCTAGAATTATTAAAAAATGTTTGGATGAACGGCTTGCCAGAATATATACGATCAGTAATTACGGTATTCGAAGATCAAGATATTGGTAGTTTAGTGAATTCAGCGGATAGAGTGTGGGATAACAATCAAAACTCAAAGCACTTCCTTAACCAAGTCAGTATAGTTAAGAAAACGTCTGCAACTAATGAAAAGAGTAGTACAGAAAATCCTAGTAGTGGAAGTAACGACGAACGAATTACTGTAGCAACACTAACGAGAATGATAAATGAGTTGAAACACGATATTAAGGCCGATTTACGCAATGAGTTTCAGGAATCAAATCGATTCAACTATTCTAGAAGACCTCATAACTCTAGAAATAGGGATCAATCGGCAGATAATAGACAGAATCAATATCGATCATACTCACGGTCTCGTTCTCGCCCTAGAGTTTACTATGACAACGGGAAAAAAGTGTGCTTTTATCATTACAAATTTAAGGATCTCGCACGCAGATGTCATAAGAGTATATGTGAATATCACACAAAACCACCATCAGGTAGTCAGGGAAACGATTAGTGCCTAATGTTCAAGCGGCGGACATTGGGCAGCACAAGTGTCGCCTTTTTGTAACATGTCAAAATACGAGATTGGTTTTCCTAATAGATACCGGTGCAGATGTGTCCGTTGTGCCCGTAAGTTACTGTCGAGAAATAATCAATAAGCCAATATCATCATTATCAGCTGCAAATGGAACAAACATCTCAATTTATGGTAGCAAGTTACTGGACATAGATTTGGGTCTTAGAAGACGATTTCAACATGTTTTCGTAGTTGCTGACGTTACTAAACCTATTATCGGAGCTGATTTTCTCATAAAATTTGAGCTGACTGTTGACTTAAAAAACCGCGTATTGATCGATAATAACACACTACTAACTGTCGGGGCAATAGAAAAGTTTGATAATATACCATCTGTGAAAATACATACTGATTCAGGCATCTTGAAAAATTTACTTGATGAATTTCCAAATCTCACCTTAGAACCATGCTATAATCAACCTATAAAGCATTCCGTTGTTCATCGAATACACACCAAGGGGCCACTACCGTTCTGTCGTTATCGAAGGTTAGATCCGGTCAAGCACAAAATCGCCAAATCAGAATTTGAGTATATGCTGCAACAGGGATTATGCCGACCATCAAATTCACACACATGTTCACCATTGCACCTGGTTCCAAAGAAAGATAGCCATGACTGGAGACCATGCGGTGACTATAGGAGACTAAACGTAGTAACACAAGCTGATCGATACCCTTTACCGCACATTCATTCATTCAACTCATTCCTACAAGGAAGTACTATTTTTTCAAAAATTGATCTAGTGCGTGCATTTCACCACATACATACCAGTTGCAGAAGAAGACATGCATAAGACAGCGATAACAACTCCATTTGGAATGTACGAGTTTACAAGAATGCCATATGGACTTCGAAATGCTGCACAGACATTCCAACGATTTATGGATGAAGTGATTCGTGGCCTAGATTTTGTCTTTGTTTATATCGATGATATTTTGGTAGCCAGTAAAAACATTAATGAACATCTTGAACACTTGAGAATTTTGTTTCGCAGATTATCAGATTACTCCATAAATATCAAGCCAATCAAATGTGAATTAGGTGTACCAAAACTAAACTACTTATCTCATGAAATTACCAAAGACGGTATTAAACCAGCTGAAGACCGTATAACAGCAATACGTGACTTCCCAGCGCCCACATCAATCAAGTCTACACAAAGATTTGTAGGAATGGTAAATTATTTTCATAGATTTGTGCCACATTTAGCAGAGTATTTATCACCAATTCATAATTATTTGACGTCGTTATCTAGCATGCCTCCAAAAACACCATTCGTATGGCCCAAATCGTGTGATTCATCGTTTCAGAAAATTAAAACAGAGCTGTGCAACGCTACTTTACTAGCTCATCCAATTAGTGGTGCCGAAATAACATTAACAACAGATGCTTCTAACTTAGCAATAGGTAGTGTCCTAGAACAAACAGTTAACAACAAGAGAGAACCGCTCGCTTACTTTTCCCGTAAATTAACACCAACTGAAACCAGATACTCAACATTTGACAGGGAATTACTAGCTGTGTATAGTGCCTATACAGCATTTCAAGTATTACTTGGAAGGTCGTGAATTTACGGTATATACCGATCACGAATCATTAACGACTGCATTTTCAGCAAAAACCGATAGGAAACCTCGTCAAGCAAATCAAATGGAATTTATTGCACAGTTTTGTACATCGATAAAATACATCAAAGGATCATCAAACACAGTTGCTGATACTCTTTCACGTCCAATGAACTTGGATTCAATTCATATTCCGGGTATGTACCTAACTAAATTGCTTATGCAACAGAAGGCGGACAACGAATTAACACATCTATTGAAGTCGAATAACTCTAATCTAAAAATTAAGTTGATCAAAGATACAAACTCCAATCTTCAACTCTATTGCGAAGCCTCTAAAAATCAATTACGTCCGTATATCCCTTATCAAATGAGAAAAACAGTTTTTCAGAACATCCATAACTTGGCACATTTAGGTACTCGCGCGACTAAAGCGGCGATCAATTCAAAATTTTTTTGGCCTCAAATGAATACAAATATCAGTAATTGGGTAAAATCATGTATGGGGTGCCAAACTGCTAAAATAACTCGACATACTCGATCCGAGTTTGGAACATTCGTTCCTCCATCAGAAAGATTTCAGCATATACATATGGATATTGTTGGTCCGTTACCACCTTCGAATGGTTTTGTCTACATATTAACCATCGTGGATAGATTTACAAGATGGCCTGAGGCAATTCCACTCCCAGATATTAAAACAGTTACAATTTTACAAGCGTTCATGAAAGATTATGTGTCTAGATTCGGTGTGCCGTTAGAAATCACTACTGATCGAGGCGCTCAGTTTGAGAGCAAACTTTTCGACAGCATATCACCCCCAAGCTAACGGAATGGTGGAGAGGTTCCATCGAACCCTTAAATCAGCACTAATGGCTAGAGAATCAGGAGTATATTGGAGTGACGAACTACCACTAATACTTTTAGGGATCCGATCATCCATTAAAACTGACTTAGGCTGTTCTTCTGCAGACCTAGTGTATGGACAACCACTTCGGGTTCCTTCCGAAATGACCATACAAGAGCAAAGACCGACAATTGAACCATATTCTTTTATGCAAAAGTTAAGGTCGGCTATGGCCGATGTGAAATATATCCAACCCCGAGTCAATATTCAAAACAACCTGTACGATCCGAAGCAATTAGCTGATTGTGAATTCGTTTTGGTTCGTAAAGATGCAGTTAGAGTAGGTCTGGCACCACCTTACGAGGGCCCATTCCGAGTAGTAAAGAAACTTCTTAAATACTTTGTGATAGAAATGAGAGGATCAAATGTTTCTGTATCTATCGATCGTGTTAAACCAGCTTTTGTCACTTAAATGGTGTCAGCCAACAGAAGTGGTAAGCAAATTTCATTTCAATAATCATTTTTGTTAATTTTCTTTATATTTTTTTTTTCGAGAAGGGGGTAATGTAGTGCCTACTACAATCACTTATTTATCAATTCAAATGCGCAAAAGTGATGTTCATGTCAAAATTATATTCAGTTCGATTCTTCGTATAAACGCGGTATCAATACAAAGCAACTATAGTGGAATCGTACAATACTTCATTCGTATTCCTCTTTGTTATATATACCATCTTTTTCTTAATATGTACTAGTAGTAGTAGTAGTCGTGTATCGTTTGTCAAAATAGAATATTGCTTGTCTCGCCGAATAAAATAAATTATACAGCAATAATATAAAAATGTATTCAAATTAATTGTTTTTATTTATAATAAATGTAAAATGTTAAAATTGTGTTTTTTTTATGTAGAACAAATCTACAGTCTTATTTGTATACTTGTTAATAATAATAATAATAAATAAATAAATAAATTAATTTGACAATTCTATTTTGCGCTATAAAAAGATCTGAAATGTTCGCAAAGTAAGTTCCACCCCAACTAGTTATACCATACATTATGATTGATTCAACAAGAGCATGATATAACCTTCTTAAAACATAAGAAGGGCACAAAGGTCGAAGGGTATAAAATTTATGCACTGCAGTAATAACAATTTTCCTGATATCATGCATAGAGAGTTTTCTTACATAATTTTCTAACCGAGTGTTATTTGGGTACTTTCTTAATTTCTTAGAAAATTTTTTAAGCTTATTAATTTTACACAAAAGATAATAATTCATCCAGGGCTTTAACTCCTTGTTATTGCGATAAATAATTGTATCTTTGGAAAATTCAATATGGGAAATGAATTTTTTTAAGAAAATATTGAATGCTGTATTACAATTTTTTTCACGATAAACAAGATCCCAGTTTTCAACTAGGAGATGATCTCTAAGTTTTCATAATTTACTTTAGAATTGTTTTCACTAAAGCAGGTCACAGGTCTGTTTGATTTTGCCCAAATATTGAGTGTAATTAAATTATGATCAGGAAAATGTATTGGTAAATTCTCAATACTAAAAGAATTATGTACTACTGGATTTAACAAATACATGATCTAAATATGATAGTTTCCTAGTTGAGATATATTATAAATGATTGGTCTCTTCATTTTTTCTGATTAACAAGTCGGAAAATGTTGTGAATGCCATTTAATATATTTTGTCTATAAAAAGCCGAAACAATCGATTGATTTTAATACAGACAAACTTCTTTTTCTTCGATTAAAATATTGGCGAAATTCTAGATCAACATGTAAAAGCTTGGTGCCGTATGTCTCAATCGTAGCATTGTTTATTGTATGTTATTAAACCTAGATTGAGGTAAATCGAATGAGCCAACCGGAGATTTGGTATGTCGAATGATTTTTGATTTTGAACAGTTAATGCAACACCTGGTCCAGTCATTAGTATCTGAATTGATTTTCGGCCAGAAATAGCTTGTTTTGAACTTTTGTGTGGCGCGTATTCCTATGGATAAGAATGTCTGTGCAGTTTGTCAAAAATTTCACGACTCAGTTCTATCGGGATATAAACAAAATTTCTGACGCCAAAAAAAGTGACCAAGAAAAAGTAAAATTGTACAATTAAAATTTGAGAAACGCGTAATAACCCGCGGCAATACCATTTAAGCAAACAACGCTGAGTTAAATTAGTTTAGTATAATCGAGCGTTATATAAGTAAATATCACGTCGTTGTAAACTGGTTAAATAATGGTGTTGCCAGCGCTTCTGGAAATGTTGTCTGACCTTGACTACTAGTTTCCAGCGCGCCAAAAGTGATAGTTTTTCGGCTGATAAATCTGGTTCTGGGATTTCAACAAAACTTCTGCCAATCAAAAAATGACCAGGTATCAAAATATCTAGCTCATCTCCACCAAGTGCACATATAGGCCTAGAATTCATTATGGCCCCAATCTGACATAACAACGTAGTGAATTCTTTCAGCGTAAGTATTGTTTCGCCAAATGATTTTCGTAAGTATGACTTGAAGGGTTTTACTGCTGACTCCCACAAGCCACCCATGTGCGGGCTAGAAGCGGGGTTGAAGCTCCACTGGATTCCGGTTTTTCTTAATTCATCATGGATATATTGTTCAGTTTCATTAAGCGAGGCGTACCACTGCTTCGCGTAGCATTGGTTGTTTGCGCCCACGAAATTTGATCCTTTGTCACTGTAGATGACACGGCACATCTCTTTCTCGCGATGAATCTTCGTAACACACCCAAATAGCATCTCGACGACTTGCCACTGGCTAACTCGATGTGAACAGCCTTAGTGCTAAGGCACACAAAAATGCAAACATACATTTTTACAGGTATTTGACCGCGGCGTCGTATATTAGTTGAACATTGAACTGCCCGCAGTAATCCACCCCAACGTTAATAAATGGATACGTAAATCGTACTCGAGCTGGTGGTAAGTCACCCATTAATTGTTGTTGAAGGTTTGGCTTTTACCTGATATATTTGATACACCTATGGATTACCAGCCTCGTGACATCTCTTTCTTTTATGATCCAAAACATTTTGCGTGACAGGCTCACCAACAGGTCACACCCAGCATGCAACCATTTAATATGATAATCCAACATAATGGATTTTGATATCGGTGCGCAACCTGGCAAAACTGCAGGATACTTGGTGCTGTAGCTAGCCGTGGAGTTGGTTATTCGCCCTCCTACTCTAATAATGACATCTTTATCGAGGAACGGATTCAACACCTTGAGCGAACTCCTCCTCAGGACTTCTTGATTTTTCTCCAAACATTTTATCTCTGTTATAAAATACGGGCGCTGGACATACCTGATAATGGTTATTTCGGCACACAGGATTTCTTCTTGGGTTAAAGAACTGCTTTGCATAGGTTCGATTTTTTCAATTTTACTTCGGTTATCAGCATTCCCTCTTTGATCTCTTCTCCATGTGAGATAGTTTACGTAACGCTGTATATACGCCAATAGCCTCTTAAGTTTTCCGTATGAGCTGTATCTCTTAAATAAATCATCGAAGAAGATATTAGCAGTAGTCAATAACACGTCCAGGTTTTTGCGTTTCTTCTCGACTTCGGTTTGATAGCATGACCTCTGCTCTGGCCATCCTTCTTCTTCTAGCTGCAGCCAGTCTGGACCGTTCCACCATATGCAATCTTCCTTAAAAAAGTCGTCCACTGTTATTCCTCGTGACGCACAATCTGCTGCACAATTATATTTGGATGGTACATGCTGCCAGAATTCACGTGTGAATTGATCTACAATTATGGAAATTCTATTGGCCACGAAAGCATTCCATTTCCTCGGGTGTGATGAAAACCAATCCAGCACGATCTTGCTATCGCACCACAACACCGTATGGATTATTTTTAGGTGCACCCATGAAGCCTGAATAGTATTGACCAGCTGACAAAAATCTGCCCCCAACAACTCTAACCTGGGTCAGTTTAACTGCCGAATTTTGGCTTTTCCTGCAATTAAATAAACAGAATTACGTGTCTTAGCATAAACCACTCCACTGTATGCCAATTCACTGGCATCGGAAAAGCCGTGCAGCTCAATTTCATTACTAACAACCATCTACTAATGATCAATTTTTCGATTCCCTTCAGTTCGTTGCGAAGCGCGATCCACCTGCTGCATACCTGATCTGGTAATTGGTTATCCCATCTTAAGTCCCCTCAACCATAAACTCTGGAAGAGTATTTTGATCCTTAATGTTATCGGGGACAATCATCCCAGGGGATCGAAGATTCTACTAGCTTTGAAAAGTAGTGTTCGTTTGCTATGATTGGTTCTTTCTGCAAGGCAATAATTTTATTGTCTCATCTTTCGTTATGGATTTTTCCATCATTGCACCTTGCGTGCAATATGACGTATTGGTGTGTGCGAAATTTCAGTAAAATGTCTAGCAGCGATGATTGAATAGTTGGTCCTGTCCTCAATAAATCACTACTCTAAAAGACTACTGTCTCATAAAAGACTACTCTCATCTTCGTGGTTGTACTGGTAGCTTTGATAACTCCATGATGTGGCTTTGAAGTAGTCCTCCATGCTAATGCATTTATTTATTTCCTCCATGTGTGGCCTAATTGAATATATTCATTCATGAAATTATGGTACTGCTCCTTGAATTCAGGATTTCGCATAAATTTATTCTTCATCGCCTTAAATCGTTGCTTCGCCATGAAATAGTTGGACCCAAGAGGTTAATTTTTTTTTATCTTCACTTATTTGGGTTGTTTTTCCAAACCACTCTTCGCAATATTTTTCTTCCTCTGCTAGATCGTCGATGGTTGGAATACTCTCAATCTTCCAAACCCTACATAACGTGCTATCTACCTCCATTGTAACGTTAAAATTAACCACATCGCTCTTGCCTTTGTCCTTAGAGACCTGCCCACCAATTACCCAACCAAACCTTGTTTTTTGAGCTACTAGACGCGGTGACAGTCTAAGTTGCTCGTTTTCTATTATGGTGAAGAACACCTCAACGCCCAGCAGTAGATCAATATTGCCATTTTTGTGAAAGTTGGGATCAGCGAGGTTTATGAATTTGAACTTTTCGAGTTCTGCGCAGTCTATCATTGATGCTGGTTCTAAAGGTGAGATTATTAATTGGCACTACATAGGCTTGCGTTTCAATTCCGGATCCACCAGCAACGCGTCACACCTTTTATTCAAAAAATCAAAAACTCCTTTGTAGTTGGGTATTCTGAACCTGTGGATTCTTGCGCCCATAACATTTTCGTTTCCTGGTCTAATTCCTTGATCAAAATATAGACCAACCAACTGTCTCGGGTTTCCGCCTTGGTATCCAATGCCTTCAATCCACGAAGCACTTCATCCGACGTATCTCGCAATTTTCTAATGCTGGAGAGTGGAGCTGCTGACTTGATTTATGGACGGCTAATCCATAAATGTACGAATGAACGCACTCACTATATATTTTTTACGACTATACCGTTCAACCAATTTAGATAATGCTTCGAAGTAGTTCGGCTCTGTAACAGTGATGCATCTAATTAACTGCGCTGCCTCCCCATTTAACAAGCTTTTCAAATATTGAAATTTTTGAACTTCTCGATAATCTTTACTGTGTATTGACGTATTGTATAAGTCATAAAAGCTAGGCCATTCTGTGCATTCACCAGAAAATGGCGGTATGCTTAACTTTTTTAATTTTATCTCTGCGGATTGCTGTTGAGTAACTTTCAATATGGTCTCATCGAATTTTCCATTATCCATTTATTGAACTTTCCCGTCACTGAATAATATTTTGGCCCAAACTCGTTCATTTGGGACTCAAGTTCAGAATTAATCACATACATTTTAGCCTCTATATCTAAAAATTGCCCTCTTAAAGCCTGAACGGTATCTAAACGAACCTTCAGTTCATCAATGGAGATTTCGTCCATTGTATCGGCATTGGCAATAATGAAATTTTCCATTCGCGTTCAACTACCCTTCACCGCGGACCGAAACTTTTTCAGTGCTAATAAATCGGCTATTTTAGCAATTGAATTCACTATTTTTTTTCACGAAATTTATAATTGTCGAATTCTCACTTTTTACAAGTTCACTTAATAAATCTGTACACCTTACCATTTTGTAGATCGTATATATGGCGATAAACGTGGCTTATTATGGCGTTGTGTTGGTACTTATTACCTCAATGATCGATAACGTGGATATAAAGCTGTGGCTTTATCGTCGCTGCGGCTTTCTTCAATATTCCTTTATTGGACTGGTATTGATGATTTTAATGGTTAATTTGGATAGGCTCCCTATCCGGCTCGAAGGACCAATAGATGAACGGCAGATGAATTCGTCCAATATGTTTTTTTGCGTTATCAGTATGGCTGATGACGAATTGATCCACAATTACTATGTCGTATAATTCGGCAATCCCAAATAAATATTCACCAACACTCTCAATCAATTTAATTAATTTTAATAACAAATTTCGTATATCAAAAATAAATTTTATTAAATAAAATTACGTTTAGCAAAGGTTTTAAAGAATATTTTCTTTTATCTAACTCCCCATTCTTGGTCAATAGATATATGTGACTATAAATAAAACGATAGAGCGCCTAAAAAAAGAAGGCGTTTTAATATGAGCAATATATTAAAACCGTGTACTCGTAACATAAAGAGTGTTTTTATGTTCTTTTCTTTTTTTTTCCATTAAGATAATTTTACGTTGATTTCTTAAGTAAATTTGGTTCATATTAAACGCAAACAAAAATTCTACACAACTAATAAAATACACTTATGGTAAAAATTAGCATTTTTGGTATGGAAAATACGAATTACCAGAAAAAAAACAAATAAAAATAATCTTCTTTTCTATGTACAGATAATCATTTCCTATTATTTTCTAATCTATAAAATACAACGTTGATCGGTTACTCCAATTTTCTCCAAGAATATAATGAAATTTTAATACCTGCTTTCACCATTTTCTTTTAATGAAAATTTATTCGGCCTATTAAATGCGAAATTTTAAATTAATTTTACCATTTTTAGTGTTGTTTATTTTTTGTGAGATAATTTAGATATAAAATCCCTCAGTATTATTTACATAAAATATTATCATAATATTTAATCTCTCTGATTATCTCTCTGTTATGAAATTCGTACCATTTTTAGAACGTAGCTAAAACAAAATAATTTATTTTACATACAACCCGCTAAAGCTAAAAAAAATAACAACTCAATGGTTGATTGGTTGAACGCAAATGAACCAAGAGTACCTACATCAAAATCTGTACCAGAAACATTGTTATTTGTGTGTAGGCATAATTGTTCAACTCAATGCTAATTTTTTAAATAAAACCAAATTGAAAACCGACAAGAAAAATATTGAAAATTAATCAAATCATGTACCGTAACCAAATTGCGGGCTTTCATTTTCAATTTGTATATTTCATGTCTTACATTCATCATCTAGTGATTTATTTTTGTATTCATGATTCTGTGAATAAATATGGAATAATTTACAACAAATTACTTTGGAGTTGAGATTAAGAGCGCGTATGAAATATTATTCGTTTTTGATTCTTTCACTGCGTATTTTTTTTTTTTTTGTATCGCACGTGCAACATAAAACATTTAAATCTAAACGTATCGAGATAACATGTTAATAAAAAGTATTTCTGTGTATATTTGTGTGTAACAAGGCATACAATTATTTATTTCGCTGGCTACGGCTAGGATCGTATTGCTTACACTGTAGCGACATGCAGTGTCTAAATATTTTTGACTCAACACAAAACTGGTCCCGTATTCTCGTCCGAGAATCTTTTATCTTTTTTTTATCTCTTTGTGAAAGGAAACAAAAAATATTTTTGTTTGTTTCTTTCCCCGGGAACGAAATCGAAAAAAGTAAAATCTCTCTTCTCATATAAAACACAATGGATAGGAGAGAAGAGATATTTTATTTTGTTAGATTACGTTCCAGAGAACAGAAACAAAAGAAAATATGTTTTCTCTCCTTTCGCAAAAAGAGAGTAAAGAAAGGAACGAAATTTGAATTTAAACACTGGATTTCACAAGATACAAGCGTTCAAATCTTGGTGTTTTTTCGAAGAAAATTTCTGTTCCGTTTTTTAATTGGCACAGTGTAGTTTCGAGTCGACTATAAAGAGTACATTAAAAATATTCCTGAATAAAAAAGAAAGAAAACTCATTACAGGATGTAATCGCATTACCGGCATCTCTACAATGCCGACAATAACTTTTATGTTTTATATTAGGTAATCCATAATTTGGCTTGCATATAAGTACTACTTTATATACATTGAAACAAAATTATTTTCAATCATTCAAAGGCAAAAAAAAATTATGAACATATTATTCTATTATGTCCTTTTATTGTTTTTGTTTTTCACGTGAATGTATTCCAAAGGAAATCTTTACGCGTCTATAACTGTCTGAATTTGTTTCATGAAAATCGGATAAGTACTTTTCGAATTAATATTTGTGAACAGACATTAATAGCGGGGATATAAGCAGAACCATCTTGATGTGAATAGAGCCGGCATGTGAAAAATGAACTTAAAATAAGGGATATAGAAACACTAAAAATTCATTTATTTTCATAGTGTTTATATGAAAAAACGCGATTTCGATTGAAGATAAAATATGAATTAAAAGTTAAACCCAGTTAAATAATTTTTTAAGAAATCGCTAACAAACAACTCAATGTCTTACTCATTTAAAACACAGATTCTCAAATTTCCCTATTTTCCAGCAATAATCAAAAATAAATAAGGGAAATTAAATTAAAAAACATTCTACAACAACAACAATATGTATTAAAAAGAGATATTCATATTAGAAATTCAGTTTAATGTCGTCATCATTTGTCCACATCTAAACCCAATGGTAAGAAAAAAGACAACACGTCTCCGCTCAACAATCAAAATTTAAAAAAAATCAAAAAGAGCCAAACAGAATAAATTAAATCAATACAATGAGTGCGAAAAAAACAAAACATCAGAACAATCTAGCATGCTTTGCAAATTCAAAATAACTATAGAAACATATTCGAATTCAAATTGGAATGGAGGCAATGAAAGAGATGATTATTGTTTTGTTTATAAATTTTGGTGACGTATATATTACAAAAACAACAATATTTTAAATTTCAAAAGTACCTTATTTTTCATGACGGTTTTCACTTAGAAATAAACATTTTCAAGACTCGGTTTTTCAATCAAATAATATTACATGTTTCATGAACATTTTCATATAAAAACAAAACAAAAGCTCATATTTCTAATAAACTAAAACTGTAAATGAAAATAACCGTTTTCCCATATAAGTTCATAGTAAAGAAAAAATTGTATGTACCTTATTTTAAGTTTAGTAAAAAATACAGTCGATACTGGAGGCTCTTATTTATACAGTAGGCTCTGATATAAGACATCTCTCTCGCTCTAGCGCTTCGCTTGAGTTGAGATGCCTAAAAATGAAAACAATTTCTATACATTTTCTTACAAATTCTACAAAAAAATGTTTATTTAAAAACGCAAAAAATTGTATATTATCAACGCAACCTTGATTATACCAGAACCATCTTGATGTAACTAGAGCCGGCATGCGTAAAATGATGTAAAAATTCATTTATTTTCATAGAGTTTGTATGAAAAAACGCGATTTCGATTGATTATAAAACATGAATTAAAAGTTAAACCCAGTTAAATATTTTTTTCTGAAATCGCTAATGAACAATTTAATCAATGTATTACTCATTTAAAACACAGACTCTTAAATTTCCCTATTTTACAGCAATAATCAAAAGAAAATAAGGGAAATTAAATTAATAAACATTCTACAACAATAACAATATTATATTAAAAAGAGAAAATTCAATTTAGTGATGTCATCATTTGTCCACATCTAAAACCAATGATAAGAAAAAAGATAACACGTCTCCGCTCAACAATCAAAATTTAAAAAAATCAAAAAGAGCCAAATAGAAAAAATTAAATCAATACAATGAGTGCGAAGAAAACAAAAATCAAAACAATCTATGTATGTAGCATGCTTTCCAAATTCAAAATAACAAGAGAATATTCGAATTCAAATTTGAATGGAGTTATGTTTATGACGTATATTACAAAAACAACAATATTGTAAATTTCAAAAGTACGTTATTTTGCATGACGATTTTCACTAAAAAATAAACATTTTCATGACTCGATTTTTCAATCAAATAAAATTACATGTTTTGTGAACATTTTCGTATAAAAACAAAACAAAAGCTCACATTTCGAATAAACTAAACCTATTTAACAAATTCAAATCGTAGTTTGAGCATAAATATAAGCATTTTCGAAGAAAACATTCAATTATTTTAAATTTTTAATAGAAAATTTCCAAATAAAAAAAAATATATTAAATGAAGTTGGTTCTAAAGTCGCGTCAACATACCCTCAATAAATCTGACGTGTTGGTTAGTTTCTATTATTTTCTTGTGAACCTATTTGGTTTAAAATGAAATATTTTAAAAAATAAACGTTCTTCTCAAAATATAGTTTGTATAAGTCTCGTAAAATACAAAAAACAATTTTGTTAAAAGTAAAAAAAAAAAAATCTGTTGCACTGATTGGTGTAAATGGATACAAGCAGCCGATAGTGTGGATTGTTTGGGACATGTCGCGCTGCTCTTGGATACAGAAAATATTTTATGTAACTTATTTTAAGCTTAGTAAAAAATACAGTGGATACTGGAGGCTCTTATTTATACAGGAGGCTCTGATTATACAAAGCCATGGTCTAAAAAACAAAGTTTTTATAAGGGAATTAGAAACGAGGAAAAACCAAACTTTCCATAGTAAAACCATTTCCTTTTTTTTCCTAAGACAAATATTTACATAAATGAAAACATTACAAATTCTTAATTATGATTTCTGAAATATTTCCATAAATATTTGAATTTCAACATATATGAATGTCGTTTAAGTAAATCGTTTTCATTTTCTTTTAATAATTGATTGATTTAAACCAAAATATAAAACAAATTTCATAACAACAGCATTCTGGTCATATTGAAATAAAAGCTTACTACAATTCGTATACCGTAAAGTGCCAACTATAATACCCCCCCCCCCCCCCCCATACACAACAAAATATCCGGAAATATTATTTGGCCTTTAAATCCAAATACCCGGGGTATAGTATAAGAATTTTTTCTGATTTTCTGTTTTTTTTGTTTTTTTTTTTTATGTGCACTCACGGAAATAGAAATTGTATCATACATTATTATAAATGTGGGTGAAGGAGAGAAGAATGCAAATCAAAATTAAGTGAATCACAAACTGCTGTTAAATGCAAAAAATTGACTATCGGATTAAAGGAGCAGCATGAAAAGGTATTATTCTGAGATTGAAAATAAAATAGTTAGCTGCTTTAAAATTCAACGCCAAGATAAAGTAGTAGTTAATTATAGAGCTTTCCGAAGCCAAGTCAAATTAATAGCGAAATTATTAGAGAAAGTCCCATATTGCGTTTTTGTGCAAATAATAAATGTATCGGTCGGGTATAAAGACGAAATGAGATATCTTCCAAAAAAATCAAGCACCAACCGATGTGTCATAATTATGTTATTAAGCAATTTTTTTCGTATTTTTCTGTACAAATCTTGGACATCTAACGGACACTAGTAAAACTACAGATAAATTTAGCAAGTATTATTTTAATTCGTCAGAGCCAACTTTGATGTATTTTTCAAAATGAAAGTTCGAAAAATATATTTTAGAAATAATTTAATTTTAATATTCCTGCAATTAATATTTACTCTTGGGGCGCTTTGTGGAAAAAATGTCGTTTGAGGAATTTTTATTGATTATACTCGATTTCGCTTGTTCTAATCTCTGGTGTGTACATGCTACGAAAACCGTTAAACCCTGTGTATTTCCTGCGATTCGTTTAGAAACGTGTTACTGCCGCATCTGCAGTCTCATCTTTCGTACACATGTTTGTGCAACTATTAAAGAACATTTTAAGCCCTACCCCGTATCTGTAAATGCACCCATCGGTATGATTTATCCAAATTTTCCAAAAACGTTTTTTTTCGAAAAAAAGCCTTAATAAAACCAAAAATCTCTTATTCTACTCCCCAAGGGCTACCATTCCAAAAAAAAAATTTAACACTATTTTGTCTTTAAAGAGATACAAGCAATTGCAAAAAATCGCAGTTTTTCGCGTTTGCAAATAACTAATTAACTTGTTAATAATTGATCGACACCGGGTTGGGCTTATTCGATTCATATCGAATGTTTTTTTTTAACGACAAAAACTGTTTTTGGCCAAATTTGGCAGCGATGAGCCTAAAAAGCAGTCCAATTAGTTCTCTGAAATTTTACGGATTTTTTACTGTAATTTCTGTGCGTAAAAATCTAATTTGATTGGACTATTGTCACAACTACTAATTTTGTAAAATCCTTAACAACTTTAAAACTTTGAGAGGGATTAACTCAGGAGAGAGCGAGAGAGAAAACACTTTTTTTATATATAAATTGAACAGATCAAATTTGAAAAAACGATATTTGACGGTCGAAGAGGATAGATGATTTTTGTTTACCTCTTTGAAAATTTAATTTATTTATTTGTTATTTTGCTTTATTTTTAAATTTAAAAAAGTGTGTAAATGGCTTATATGTACATAATTATAAGTATACATAATATATTTTAATTTAATTGGTGTATGAAATTTTAATCATTAAATATGGAAAAATGTAATCCACCGGGATAAATTTGTCAGGCAATATCTTAAATATCTTAAATTTATAGTGATATAAATCAAATTTCTTGATTTCTCACTAATAATGCATGTTTTTAATATTTGTGTGATTGTGCATAAAATTTAAATACAAAATATCCCATATTTACTTCAAATTAATATCAAACTGAGTCAATTAGATATACGCAGTTTTCTGTTCACGCATGGACGCATGGAAAAAACGGATTTTAAATGAGTGGTTGAAAATGAGAATTAGAAAAAAAATCAGGTTTGGTTTTAAGTCTTATAAATTTATGTGAATATATAAGAATTTAAATAAATTATAATTTCCTAATAGATACACAATGACGGATCTCCCTAAAATGCCACAATGTCGACATGTTGGTTCAGCCTTAAATTGTGTTAGTTTAATATGAAGGATGCTTTAAAATTTTCTAAATCATTTTCATTTCGAAAAATAAGATAGAACACCGACTACAACCTATCGCAAGAAGAATGGATCTATTCTCAATAGAGCTATCACCATTCAACGCTTCATTCGAAAAACAAATGGCGAGATTGTACGCGTTTGCCAAAACGCGTTTATATCAGCAGATATCGAATAATTGGCGTATGCAAACGTTTCTTTAATAAACGTTCTCAGCCAGTCGGTAACTCGGGACCATAGCAGCAACAAATTTTTATTAAAAAAAGAAGCGGTGAAAATATTTATCAAAAAATTTAAGTCCGTTGACTTTTACACTATTGCCGCTCCAAAAATGTTGGTCGCCAATACTTAACAGGCGATTTGTCCATGAAGATTCGTTATATATTCGGAAATGCACGTTAAAGTAAGTTATTTTCGTCGTATTTTTAATACATGCTTTAACATAGGATTTAAGACACCTTCCTCCGACAAATGTTCTACCTGCCTTATGTTAATTGAACAATTTAAAACGACAGCATACTCAAAATTAAAGTCCGACATTATGATTAAAAAACGAGTGCATAATTTGCGGGCTAAGAGCTATTACCAACTGGGTAGCAAGAGAGAAATTGATGGGATGCTTACCATATCCTTTGATTGCAATAAAAATATGGAGCTCCCAAAAGTACCGGATCAAGAGCGTACTTTTCCAGACAATTGTACTTATATAATTTTGCTTGTACGACCGGCTAGACTCATCTTAATTCTAAGACATTTTGGCATCCGACTGATTTGCGATGGCTGCGGCACTCAAAATAAAAATTCGGTCGTTATGGGAATGCTTTCTTTTTGGGTGAAACAAACGGCATCGGCACCAATTAATGAAGTCCAAATAATATTTCCAGTTCCTGATCACTCATATATTCCTCGTGATAGAGTATTTGCTCAGCTCGAAAAAAAGTAAAAGCTAAGGAGCGAATAATAAGGCCAGAGGAATATTTTGATCTCTATTCAGAGCATGGGCAGATTATTCGGCTATGGTCCGCTACATGGCCAATAAATGACTGGAAAATAGGTACTGCAGCATGCGTTAAACCACCGGAACAATGACATTTTCAATGAAACAAGGGGAAAAGGTTTGTTCTCACCAAAATGACGAATGCGGTATGCGGTGACCAAAAACTTGTATTGCAGGCTGTAGCAAATTCATCAATTAACCGGTTTGGTTAATTTACGCACAAATAAATTTAACATGTGTGCGTGGCCTGATCGACCGGTCAAGCAAAATATTATTTTTCTGTATAGTCGTCGCGATTGTATGTCGGATAATATTGAGTGTAAGGCAAAATTCAGTCGTACAGTGATTATGGTAAATTATAATAGATGAAAAATACGTCAAATCACAAATTTTTGAAAGTCGCGTTTAAATTTTTTATTTTTTATGTCTTCAATTGGTAGAACTAGTTAAAAAAAACATTTTGTAGAAAATGATATTTTGTTGTTGTTGTTTAAAATACAGGGTGCCAAATTTTGAGAAAAATGATGAACATGATGTTGTGTTTATGGCTATAAAAGGAAAAATAAATATCCGATATTTATGATATAGGGCTCGTTTTAAAGGTAAGTTAATACGGATTAATAAAAAAATATAAAAATGGTTAAGTTCTTTAATTTATTCATTTTCAAATTTCCCGCCAAAATTTTATTTTTGAATTTTCTCAATGATCGTCCAATTTTTTTTTTTTTTTTTTAAATTTTACGTCCTTTAATTCTATTGAACATACTAAAAACTTGCACTAGTAAAATTTTTCGTTTTCATGGAAAATACGTTTAAGTATGACTCTACCTATTTTGAAAATTTCAAAAATCGAATGGTAGATTTTTGGTCCTCTTACAAAAACTCGATTTTATTTAATTTTTCCAGGTTAATTTTTTCACTCGTTTTTGTGATTCAAAATTAAATGTAAAACCAAAAATATTGACACTAAAAAAATTTATTACAAAATAAGGGTAGAAATTTAAAGATATTTATACGGTTAAAATTTACATGTTATATAAGTAATCTTCACTATTTGAATATTTTTTAAAATTTTAAGTAGCCTTCTGTTGAAGGTATAACTGCATGAAAATCGCAAGTTCCTTTTATTCAAGTTCTCTAATTTACTGCCTAGTTCGATTTGTTTCAATTTATGTTCAGTATCTGAACAAAATTCAAAAATCATATTAGTTTTCACCGTTTTAGTCCATTTGAGAAGTTCCTCCGCATTGGTTATGTCACCATCATATTCTTTGGTGAGACTGACGCTGGATGCCATTCTCTTAACAGTACCTCCTACTTCATCGCATGGTCCCTTTCCGTGAGCAGTTGCGTGAAAATGCCACTCACAATCAAGTCCAAAATCCTCTTTGTGTTTAGTTATATTCATCAAATTTTTTTTATTTTTATAATGTGTTACTGCACCATCTGTGACGTAATAAATTTGAGATAAATCCGGAATTTTTGTTTTCAAAAACTGCAATAATTTATCTATGAACAAGTCAACTGCTACAGCGTCGTGATGAAGAGAATCTGATACTATAATGAAGCTGTAGTGCTGCAATATCCCTCCCTTAGTTTTGTAAATTACAAATGGATGAATAGTCGCTTGTTTGTTGTTCCAATGAAACCCATGTGCTGCATTTTGCATTATAAACGCATAATTTTCTGCAAAATCACAACAAACAAGTACCTCTGTTGGCTCCAGAGTTAACTTTTTATTTTTTTATGAAATCGGATTGTGTTAGTTATATAAAGCAATGAGAAATTCGTCTATTGGTTGTGAATATTTTTCCATGTTGCATCGGTCAGTTGAAATTGAAACCCACTGACTAAACGATAATTCAGCATCCAGACAATCATTGTCCAAAAATGCGTTTTTCAAATATTCGCGAAAATTATCCAATCCTGGGTAGTTCTCGCATTGCAGAAGATAACTTGTTGATCTTGGATCTTTACATAGTATTAATGAAATGCAGTCCTGGTATCGCGAAATTTTTCCATTGGTGACAGTTTTCATCCTAGTTCCATAAATAATTAATTTGACATTTCGTTATATTATACAAACGCAAACTGTATGCGTTCCGCTGCTTCCTGATTGAACACAGTGTTTAGGACGTAGCAGAGAATATTTAGAAAAACCAATTTTTTTTTTATTCATCATTATTAGACGTTTCTGAACTTAACTTTATCAATTAGTTAAACAATCGTTTTTACCAGGCATTATACGACTAACATCATCATCGTCATAATATTCTAGCACTGAATGCCTGAGTTCATCACTGATCCGTTTTCTAACTTTGGGTGCTGGAAGTCTCAGTGATCCATTCTTGTTTTGAATATTTTTAGCTGTCCGTACCATATATTGGGTTGTGTTGAATTCTTCCTGGATTTGTTGTATTGTTAGAGATTTCGGCAAGGGAGACAGCAGCTGTATTTTATCACAATTTTTCTCCAAATGTCGGAATTTGATTTTTAGTTGATCCATGAATTCAACATAAAGACGTGCCTTATAATGATTTTCCTCTGAGTGAGTCAAAAGAGGTTCTATTTCAGATACCAAAGATGTTGATGATGTCGGGAATGTGGTAGTTAAATTTAATAATTTTTTCTGCTTATGATATTGCCTGGATTCCAACTTACTTGGATATATAGGGGGCATGCCAATGTCTGGTAATATCTTATTAAGTTTTTCACGAACGAGAGCACTTTTTATTTAGCATTCCTCACTTTCACCCATACTCGAAATATTCTGAATATTATACTGTTGATGATGTCTCCGGAGTAACAGGTGAATTTAATGAATTATTAACCGGTGATACTTCGTTTTCAAATTGTTGACGTTTATTAGTCACCTCGTAATAACATGATGTGCAAATCGATGAATTTTCAGTTACATGAATCGAGCGCGGCAAACGAATTTTAATATAATCATTAACATTTCTTAAATTTTTAGAACATTTCAACTCAGGAAACGGCTTACAACACTTTTTGTACCCAACCATTATTACACTTATTATTTGAAATACTTTTGATGTTATTTAAATAAACAAATGATTTAAATAGAACTTCACAAGTTAAACTAACTGAAATATTAATTTAAACACTAATTTATACCAAAAAATGTTAACAAAAACCACTGGTTATATTTTATGTTGTTTTACAGGCCTACCACCCATTCTTTTATAATTAAATTTTTAAATATGCGTCATTTTGTTCCAAAAGATTACGTTACGGTTTATGCACCTGAACGTAATATTTTAGGATGCATTTTTAGGGTTGGAACTAACAAATATATAGGCTATCCCTAAACTACGTTACGCCTTTGTTTGGGGATGGAGTATTGATTGTCGTCACGTTTAGGCTGGAGCAGAGAGAATTTCATAAAAGATGACGTCATGTAATTGTAAGAAGTTACCGCTATGGGATATTACATATGACATAATACAATAATTTGCAGGTATGTCATCAGAGGCGTATTTCTTTAATATACCAATTACTTCATGTTCTTAAATGATTACATCATTGCTCACATATTCAGTTTTGTGACGACTTGTGATGATGGAGTGAGAGAGACGGAGTTAAGAATGGCCTAAAATGTCTGGCATATATCCGGTCATAGCAAATCATTAATCCTTCAGGTGACCTTGAGGGGTCATAAACAATACATTTTCGGATGTACAATTGATTGCTCTTTTCGAATCCGATGTAAAAAAAAAAGGAGTTTTCCTAAAAAAAAATTACCTTGACCTGAAAATGACCCTTAACCCTTGAGCCGTACATGGGGCACTCAATGCCCCTAACGATTTTCAAACTAACAATAAAGTATAAATTTATTCTATAACACACTAATAATTGTTATTTATTGGAAAGAGACGGTTATATAGAATGCACAAATGTGCTATACGAAATGTATTTTTGAAGCCTGTATGCGTGAGAAGGCCTAGATTAAAACAAGCCATTGTCGTATATTGGGGCACACAGTGCCCCGTATAATCATTAATAATTTTGTATGTAAAACGGCCAAATTCTTCATATTTTCTCGGTTTTTTATTTCATTTGACACAAACAAAAATAATTTATATACGTACTAGCGGAATACGCCCGCTACGCGGCGAGACGCCTCCGGCGACATATTTAATAAAGTGTTGAAATCGTGATTTTTATTAATTGTTTCATAAAATCACTAAACAGCACCAATAAGAGTCAATTAAGCGTCATTGAATGATGAATATATTATGATTTATGATACATTGAAACATACCCAAATTTAACAAAACTTTTAAACATTTTTCGGACGTTAGAGAGTAAAAAAAAACAAATACCAAACGTTATTTTGAAAATTTAGTTTCTTTATTTATAATAATTCAAAGAGCTTCTTTATACTCACAATTAATAGTATAGGTTTTGTTTGGTTCCAATTCTCTCTGGTTATGTGTATCTTCTATTTTCAGGAAAAGATGTTCCTTGTTGGTAGCTCTTGATAAAGCTACATATAACTGACCATGCGAGAAAACTGGCTGTGGTAAATAAACACCGAGTTTATGAAACGATCGACCTTGGGCTTTATCGATTTTTATAGCGAATGATAATCGTAAAGGAAATTGAACTCTTTTAATTTGCATAGGTAAACCAGTATCTGTTGAAATAAGCGTAATTCTCGGTATGAAAGCAAACGTTCCTTTTGCTGTACCAGTTAAAATCTCAACGAAGGTTACATTTTCTTTCGTATCTTTTATTACTAATCTAGTACCCTTGCATAACCCCTTTCTAGAATTTAAATTTCGTAATAACATAACTATAGCTCCTACTTTCAAAGTAAGTATATGTGGAGGCATTCCGGATGGTGTTAATTGATGTATGTATATATTCTACCGGAAATAAATGTATCGATTCATGATCAGTAGAATCTACATTTATAGAGTCTATACTATCATATATTCTCACAACGCCTTTCAGTATATTTAAAACATCTTCATTTAAAGGACATAAAATTGCTTGATTTGATATAGATGGATATCATCCGGGGTAAATTCAGACTCAATTATTTGTGTAACCAAATTTTCTATAATGCAGCGGGAATAATCCATTTCAATTATATTTTCTCCTAAAAAGAATGCTATTCTAATTTTACCTTCACCAACGTCTAGCAACCAATTTGAAAAATCGTTGTCGTTACGAACTCTCATATTTGTTTTAAGATGACATATTTTAAATTTAGTCCATAATTCGCAAGTTTTGAGGCATGCATATACATGCTATCAGATCGAGTCCCATGCCGAATTACTGGTAGGGTTTGACGAAAATCACCACCTATAACAAATACTTTGCCCCCCATTAGACTATCAGGTTGCATAATATCTCTTAGTAATTTATCAATCGCTAAAAATGTTTTTTTATGACACATTGAGCATTCATCTAATAAGATTACTTTTGCATTTTTAATTGTTTTCCAATCAGGACTTCGATTTGTCATACTTGAAAATATTATCTCATAGGTACTTAAAGGAATCTTGAATAGTGAATGTATGGTCCTATCACCCGCTAAAAGCGTAGCTGCAATACCTGTGGATGCTCTAGATAATCCAATGCTTGTGCTCCATTAAACACATTTCCTCTAACAAAATTTAGTAGAACAATATGAATGTATATGTAAGAATTATATGAATGTATGTACTCGTATATTATGAGTTTTATTTTTCGAAATCAAAGTTCTAAGCACACTTTGTTTGAATTTTAATTTTTATTCTCTGAGTGTGCGGACAACGCAAATAATTTTATTATAATAGAAGATGTATACTAAGTTTTTTTGATTTTATTCGAATGTGCCATACTCTCAACTCTCTTTGTAAATGGGTATGCAAGAACAAAGAAAATTCGTTACCGCAAGTAGATTGTTTGTGTAATTAGTGTGAGTTGTGATAAATTAGTGATTGGAAAAAAATCGTTAGAGAATTTTCTACCCCTTTAGTGCATTTCGTGGTGGTGTTATTTTAGAATATTTTCATTACATATTTTAGGTAAGTAAAATAAACAAGTAGTAATAATTCACTTATTGCATTGAACAAATAAATTAGTATAACAAAATTGTATCAATTTGAGCATCTATTGTCCAGTGCAAGCGTTTTATGCCAAATTAGATTAAAGATTTTGTAATGTTTCAGCTACTCAACACTAATCAGATACACGTTTATTTGTGAAAGAATATGGATCATTTGTTGAGGTTGCTAAAAACCTCAGAAATTAGAGATTTAACTGCTAGTGAGCAATTAGAGAACGAAATCGACAATGTTCACGTGTCCGATTCAGATGATGAGGAGAATTACAGCAATATTGGAATCGGTGGTCCTAGTTATCTTGCTAGAGCTCATACAGTAGAAGCCGGTGCACATCACGGTAATGTAATAAATACTGACTAAAATAATGATGAATCAGACAGCGATGATCCAATCGAAGAAGCTGAACCTTTGCCACGAGAAGCTGATAATCAAACAAGCTCTGCCGAATATCAACCAGAAACACAACAAAACGAAGCTCCGGCGGTTGAACCCAATCGAGGAATGCGCTACACAGCACAGAATAAGAAATTTCAGCAAATTTGGTGGTCGCTTCCCTCTACTTCTGAGCAAAATAGAGCGACTGTCGCAAAAACAGCCAGAAAAAATCACTTTGCACTATGTAATGGAATATTTCACAATAAAGTAGCCACATTCAAACGGCTCATACCAATATTAATTGTCGACGCTTTTGTCTTAGATACAAATAAAAAATCTAAACGAGCTTATGAAAGTAATCGACATTTGAACGATCCCAAGAACATGCGATATTGGACCGATGTGAACGAAGATGAAATGTATGCCTACATAGCAATTTTATTATATGCCGGAGCTGAAAAATCTTGTTCGGTGCAGGCAAAATATCTCTTCCATGAGTCGCACATGCCTTTCTGCAGAGCTGTGATGTCCCTGGCCAGATTTGAACAAATAACTCGATTTATTAGGTTCGATGATACACGTACTAGACCAGCTCGCTTGCAGTCGGACAAATTAGCTGCATTCCGCCATGTGTGGAGTTTATTTCAAAAAAATCTTGCAGAACACTTTATCCCATCCAAAGAGATAACTGTTTATGAACAGTTGGTTACCACCCGAGGAAGATGTAGCTTCAAGCAATACATCCCCAGCAAACCGGGGAAGTATGGGATCAAAATTTTTTGGCTTGTTGATGCTACTACGAATTATCCGTTAGCAGGAGAAATATATTTGGGCACACAGCCTGGAGAACAAAGAGCTCGAAATATTGCTCTCGACCTCGTGCTTCGCCTCAGTGATCGCTTTCTCGATAAAGGTTTCAATATCACCATGGATAATTTTTTCACAAATGGCCCTTTGGCAATAGAGCTAATTACAAGAAAAACCACTATGATTGGCACAATACGATCGAATAAACCGAAATTACCGAAACAGTTCACGGATTCCCGTGTTACGTAAGCAACACAAAAAAAAACGTTTTGCTTCTCTCTACAGCACACGCTGATCAAACAATAGATGCTAACACCCGCAAAACACAAGTTATTATGGACTATAATGCTAAACCAAGGGTGGTGTTGATACGTTTGATCAAATGAATCGTATATACACATGGACATGCAAACGTAAAACTAATCGTTGGTCCGTTACACTGTTTTACAATATGTTGGATGTAGCTGCCCTTGGTGCCTGTCGAATATTTGAACTTAGTAATCCATTCAAAACAGAATTGCCAAAGGTTCACTACACAAGTCAGTCAAATCAGCATTGCAATTAATTGGATATGAGATTACGAACATTACAATATTCCCAGAAATTATGAACAATAAAATAAAACAAAGATGTGAAGCATGCAAGCAAAACCGAAAAGGGCAAAAGGGTGATAGAAAAACTACTGCAGTTTGCGATGTCTGTCGCACCTTAACTTGCTCCAAACATTATATTAAGGTATGCGAACAGTGTTATACTACAAGCGCAGATCCAGTGACTTATGAGGAAGAAGACTGTACTTTGAGTAACTTGTCTGTGCAACCCATCTCCCCGTCAATATTACCATCAAAACGACCAAGAACGCATTCACCATACTAAATGTTAATATTTAGAATAAATAGTTATGTAATATATTTTCAAAATAAATGAAATTTACTCTAAATGCCGAATGCAAGAAATTTGTGTGTAGAAAATTGCAACGATTTTTTTATTTGAAACTAAAACACATTTTTCTAAGTAAAAAACATGTATTATACTATACGGAACATTCATTTTCCACCAAAAAAAAACTGGGGCACTGAGTGCCCCTAAGTACGATAATCCGATGTAAGTAAGATGTAAGGCTCCAGGGTTAATATGAAGATCAAGGTCACAACCAAGCTCACCATTAAATTGCTTGTTCAAAATTACCTAAGGCAGAACCTTGCTCATTTTTCTTTTTGACATACTCCGTGAGATTTTTAGGGGTTTCCATACTTTTTCCTCGCAATGTAAATTCCTGCAGATGACCTTGGGAGGTCATGGAAAATACATAATCGGACTTACAATTGATCGCTCTTTTCGACTCTGTCATCAAAAATAGGGGTTCTAATTTAAAAAAATGGTCTTGACCTACAAATGACCTTGAAAATAAAGGTCAAGGTTACAATCAAGATCACTATTAAATTCCTTGTTGAAAATTACTTAAGAATAACTCTTGGTCATTCTTTTGACCGAAATTCGCGAAATTTTTAGGGGTTTCCATACTTTTTCCACATATACATATTTGGTTTGATAAAATATAAGTTTTTAACGTTTTCCGTAAAATGGCTTGAGATGGAATTATAGATTTTTGAGAAAAATCGACACATATGTATATAACATCGGAGTAGTGCGGCGCGCGATTGTAAAAATAAAAATTGTTTGTTTTTCTGCTTTCTTGTTTTTTCCAATTAGAATTGGTTTTTCAATGTGTATTTGTGTGGTCTTGTATTTTTTATTTCGTTCTGTTTGAAATGGTTTCAACCGGGCTTTGTTGGTGTGGACTTGTTTTGGCAACAATTTTGGAAATTTTTACTGTTTTGATTAATTTTTGATGGCAACTGAAGAAGGGGGGGGGGGGGGAACTGTTTTCGGTTTTGTTTTGAACAGAAATTGCATTTGTTTTTATATAAATTGTTATTTTTGATTACCAAAGTAAAACGGGTTATATGTTTTTGGCTTTTAATTGATTGTTGAAAAATTGTTTTAGACTTTTTGTTTTTTTTTTTGCTTTTATATTTTCTCTTTCATAAATATTTTATATTTATAAAATTTCTCTAGCTGAACGAAACATTACCGGATATTTATCCGGTAATATCTTCTTCTTAACGTAATATGAACGGTTTGTTTTTCGGGGATGGTGTAGGTTCATATTTTGTTGAAATGAGAAAATGAAGAAATTGAGAATCAATAAATGAAATATGTGAGACTTTAAATTTCCTTGTTATTGCATAAGAATTAGGGATAAATCGTTTGCCGGTATATCTCTATTGATATCATTGTCAAAAAGTATTCTTTTTTTTATGAATGATTGCCTTGCACCACTTCCAGAGTAAACGGTTCATTTAGAGATAGGTTGTATGTTGTTTGAATGTTATTAACAGATACAATTAATTATAAATAAATCCTAGATAGACTGAATGAATGATAAGGATAACTGCATATATATGAAATCTACTGTAAACTCTTACTTAAATTACTTAAACCACCATTAGGTCATCAATATTTACAAATTATTATGCGGTCGAGTTTAACGGACAAATACATCCACTGCGTAAATTGGTGATGGTGGGAGATAGGGACACATCTTTATATACATCACGAGAAGAGAAGACCCCAGGATATTGACTAACAAAATCCAAATCTATAGTGTAAGAATGGTTTTATTTAAATTTTTTTTTAATAAACTAACATCCCACATCCTCACAAACCTTTTGTGTTAATAGGATGCAGGCTTGGCCTGAGCTCGAATAATTCTGGAATATGATGCTCCCAGTTATCTTTTTTAATAATGGGTTGGGCATACTCTAGGACTGTGCTATACACACCTAGAATCACTATTATGGTTGGCCTGTAGATCTATATCAAATCTCATATCATATAAATTGGATAAATAAAATTTGAATTTTTTTTGGGACATTGAGTTTCACTCATATACAAAACGAGATGGAAATACCACGTTTAGCTAGCTATACAGTGAAATATTATAAATGTTATAATAAATAGACTTATTGGTAAATCTCTTGTTAAATTAAATAAACCGAAATGTGAATTAAAATTTTTTTCTGTTTCTCGCAAAATTTCTTGAAGTAAAAACTTGGAAAGATTTGGCTTTCAATTTAAAAGAATTTTCCAAATGGGGTCAACAATTTACTTCGTAGATATGAAATAATCTAAAACATCTGCATAATGTAAAATCGTTATTATAAATGGATGTGAATGATAAGAAAAATTGATTAAACCAAATTACCACATTCAGAGTATACTTTGTTATTAAAGATTACTCGTTGTTGTATACATGTACGTAAGATTTAAATCTTTCGTATTTTGCTTCACATAAAAATTCAATATGTACACATAATATTATTATGTGTCTAATACATATAATAAACAAATAAATAAAAGAAATGATTTTTGTTTGTTATAATAAAACTAAATTGACGTATATTGTACTCGTCTACATAAGAAATTGAATGTCACAAGGAATATTGCTATCTGCGGGAAATCTGTAAATACCGTTAACATAACAACAATACAATTTTTTTGTTATATATTTCTTTATAGATATCAATTAAGATCCTGGATTTTTTAACACAAAATTTGAAAACCGGATCCTTTTCAAATGGTCATTAATTTCCTTATCTAGGACGCTATTTTAATCCTATCAGTGCTATTAGTTAGGTAAGGCAAAATAATACCCTTGAAAAGGGAACTTTACAATTGTTTAGTATAAAATGGGTCGACATTTTTGTATTTTTGTTGTTTAATTTAAATTTTTAAACTTGGTGACAAAACTCCTAACCGAAACAAAATTAATCTGGGGGTGTTATGTGAAAATAGCGAGTGTTAAGAGGAAGATTTTTAGGCATAATATACAACAATAAATACATTTTTGGGTAGAACTTTGGTGCTACTTAAACAAAAGAATGAATTTTTTTTTTTTTTTTTTTGGTTTATGATGGATTGAGGGTATGTCTCTTTATCATATAAAGGGTGCCGAAATAAGGAATTTAGGAAGTTGTTTGAAAATAAAACGCAAACCACTATACCAAAAAGGATGTTTATAAATTTTTCATTTTTATTAATTTCACTCTGTCTAATTATACGTAAAACACAACGTCCGCAATAAAATACATCTGTATAAATTCTCAACATCAAATTTGCGATGTATAATTAACTTGAAATCTCCTGAATGTTTTTGGGGATTGTTGGCGTAACCCAAATGATTTTAAAAATTCATTGTTTTTCTGGCTGTGTGGCATGTATCGCCTTCTTGTTACAGTTGTAGCCACAAAAAATTGGTTATCAGGTCAGGTACCAAAATTACAAAGTTTTTGTTGGGTATTTTTATTGAACAAAACTTTTTGTAATTCCTTTGTATAACTTTAACACGTTACTAGTAACCGTAGAATATAAATTCAAAATAGGATTAGAAAAAAATAAACATATAAAATTGTTATTCGGGCATCATTTACATTAGCACATTGAACCAAAGAGAAATGCCATAAATTAAATGAAATATATGTACAATTTGCTCAAAACTTGGCCTTGGAGTAAAATGCTCATAACAGTTAGCTTTCAAATTACTTTCAAATGTTTTAGTCGTAATATGAATAAGAAAAATTTTCCAATTATGGGTTGCCACCATATATAATATGTACAATGTACATACAGCCAAGAATATTCAGTTGTATACGATACGATTATTTGAATTTTTCTTTGTTGTTGTGATTATTTTTTTTTATGATGGCCATATACTATATAACATTACGTAGATTAATGTTCCCGGTTTTAATACATTTTTTTTGTGTCTTGGTAATAAACGGGTAAATAGAATTGAATACATTTTTTTTAAGCCGTTAACACCAGCGATATTTTTTTTCGCGCTAAAAATATAAAATTAAAAAATAATAGTGATCATTTTTGAAGAGGCCACAGTATAGTGAGCATTATACCCTATTTTTAAAGAAAATTTAACTAACGTTAAATAAATTAGATTGAATGGGACTTTTGAAAGTAGAAATTTCAAATAGAGAATTTAAACTTTAAACACAAAAAAACTAAAAAATAAAAAATTTCTATAAAATTACATCGGTCTTAGCATAGCAAATGGTAAGGGTATTAATAATTTAGTGTCCAGTTTTGGTGTAGTGCTTAAACAAAACCTATTTCATTTTGTTTTCTCTTGGTTTGGCTTATAGCGTTCAACCAGACCAATTTCCGGAAGTGGCTACTAGAGGGGCCTCAGTTTTTAAGTGAAATTATACCGTGTGATCGGCGGGTAGGTTGATCAATATTGGCGATGGTTAAAACTAAATTTCTACAAACAGAAAATAATGAATAAATAAAATCTATGTTTTGTGCGGAAACATATTTCCGCAAATAAACATATATCTACAAATACTATGTTGTACGATTGTACGAATAACTATGTGTTAGTTAAAAAAGAAAAGTCAATTATAAGTAATTAAGTTTTGTTATTGAATTTATTACAAAAAAGGAAATTTTATAGAGGAAAGTTTATTTTGAGTTAAATATAAGTTTAGAAATTAAAAAAAATAGTGTTATCATCGGTTAGAAGGCTCATCGGTTAGAAGGCTGAGGTAAGCAAATTTATATTTTCATTTTTTTTTTATATTTCCTACTATTGTTCTACAGCCTACGTTTAAATCACTCAAATCTTTGATATTTTTTTTGTATTATGAGAAAATTTGTGTATATTTCTTTATTTTTTGAGTACAGTTTTTGATTTTTTTTTAATAAAGCTTAAAGCTTTCATAGTACAGAATTTCAGGGGTATTGATAATGGTATCTACATATTAATAGTTTTTTTCTAAAGTTACGAATAATGTTTGTCTGAATAATATAACCGGGAGACAAATAAGCCTACCCAGATAACGTGACAGTCTACCGAATGTTCAGTAACAATAGGGTCCAATTGTTCTCAATTTGTACAGTAAACTCTTATGTCATGCTGCTGACAAGATTAAATAAATCACCGATCGATTGGCCACGTTGAAACCCGTAGTGGTGGTCTAAACCAGTGCTTCTCAAGCTGTGGGCCTCGGCCCCTAGGAGCCTTGGAACCTTGGAACCTCGCCTTAATATCTTTAATAAACTTCCTTCGAAGTAGGAATATTCTTTCATTTTTTTTTTCTAGAGAAGTAAATTTTTCGATAAATTATGGATACCAGATTAACCCCCCCCCCCCCCCACGTCCCCTTCCCCAATTCAAAAGTTCGCTAATTTTCGATTTCCTAGTTCTTTGGGACCAAAAAAAACTGATCTACTCTCGCGCGTTTCGTTTTTTTTAAATTGGCGGGATACGGATATGAAACATCTCCGAGATCCTTGAACCAAAATGATTAAGATGCTTATCTGTAGATTCACTATTATTGAAAAAAAAATTTGGGAACGCTGGATTTTATTTTTTCGATTTCAGGGGCCGCAGTATGAAATAGTTTGAGAAGCACTGGTCTACACCGTTTGTGTTCTTCCAGGTATTACATCAATTTTGTATGGGCATTATTTATTTTTATTAGAAATTGCATTGCAGTAATTCCTCGACTTACGCGAATTCGACTTACGTGAAAACCTTCGGATAAGTCGAGGACTTACTGTATTAAGGAAAAGTTAATCTATTTAACAAAAGAGGGGTTTGTTATACCACTGACAGACTAGGGATTAGCTAAACGCGATTAGTGAATTTTTCGAGATAACCTCAAGTGTGTCAAGTTCAAGAATAGCTAAACGTATTTTATTTCGAGATTAGTGACAAAACGCGATTAGTGAACTAATCTCTCAATATTTTGAAGTTTATCTCTTTCTAATGAGTTTAGTGAGAGTGCAAGGGGCGCCATCATATATAAATGTTAAAATAAAATTGTAAATACAAGTTGCGCTATTTTAATATAGATGGAACTATAATCAACATTTTTAAAACTACAAAAAATTTAGGTAGGTATAAATAAAAAAGATTAAAAATTGTAATTAATAATTAAAGTGTTTAAATTATAATTTGTTTTTTAATGTCTATGTTGTTTTTATTTTTATTTAATTATTGAACAAAATCAAGAAAATCAACTCAAACAAGGTGATGCTATTTGTATTAATACCGATACCATAAACTCGTGGCGCCACTTACTAAACCTTAGTCTGTCAATGCAATTAGATTAGTGGTAGATTAGCTAAACGGGTTTAGCTAATCGCGCTTAGCTAATCCCTAGTCTGTCGGTGGTATTAGACTCTAACCTCAAAAAATATTTCGTTGTAGTTGTGTCAACTAATAACAGACCTAACAGATTTATATTTTAAGTAACTATGTTTCTGCGTTAAAAAAGAAGATGGGTTTGATAGGTGATTGACAGGTAATTGCACTGTTATCGATATTATGTACCCGTAGGACTGACGCTAAACTTTTTGGCGCCACAGGCAGAATATTTTTTTGTTCCCCACTTTGATAAGGATTCTAAAAAAAAAAACGATTTTTGCAAAATATTAGCACCCACCCCTGTGTTTCCCTCACAAATTTCCCTTTTCCAGAATTTACACCTCAGCTGAAGAATTTACACCTCAACTTGTGAACTGGAGAATGAAGAAATATCATAATTTTACGTTGCCGATTTCACAAATGTTCGGAACTTCTAGCTAAACTAAACTTGAAAGCTCCGTACATATCTTTATTATTGTCTCGCTGAGGATAAAAATGATTTAAATATAAAAATCTGAAGAGTGATGATCAACCGGTAGCTCAAGAACTCTTGGTAGCCTGCAAAGTAATTTAAAAGCGCCCAACAAACAAAATTTCATTTATCTTCATTCTTATTAAAGGCACATTCAAATTTATTGACCAAAGAATAATTTTCAGGAAATAGTAGAAACTAAATCACTTATTATTTCTGCTAATTCAGTAGCACCATGCTTCTTATCGGATTTCTATGGTCAAATCTTCGAATGTTTTATTAGATTTGCAGCTGCTATGATGGGAAAAGTTAAGGACTACTCGATCCTGATAAAGTTTTACGTGATGCCGAGACGATTATTAATTGTATTAAAATTAGAGCCCAGACTTACTCAAGAACTAGACAGCTTACAGCATCGCAGAGATGTTGCAGAACTCTGCGTCTTCTACAGATGCTTACATGGTAAATGTTCTGCAGAACTATCGGAGAAAATACCACCATTCGTTACAACAACAAGAGTAACAAGAGGAACAACCAATGCACATAGGTTTACGGTGAAGCTCCCGAAACCTCGAACTGAAGAAATCAAGCGCGAATTTATATACCGAACATCAAAAAAGTGGAATTCGCTAACACACTTCAAATTTCCGAAGGAATATAAAATGAATAAATTTAAGGTAGCTATTAATCTTTACTTGCAGGATCGCGCATTGGGTGCAGAAGCTCTGACAGTTACAAGGAGCTAGGACCGTTAATAAGTCCGCTCTGCACCCAATTAAAAAAATTTATAAAAAAAAAAAAAAAAAAAAAAAATATACAGTCGACTTTTTGCAAAACTTTGCACAGTTTAGGTTTTGAACAAGACTACTACTGCATACGGAAGTAAGACAGCTTTCGAAAGGTAAATCATTCAGAAGATTGTTCAACTTAAATGGTGAGGTAATGATATTTTCGCGGGAGGAAAACCGACCTTTGACTGAATTGTATAAGAGTAATGAATGGTTATGTATACTTGCGTATTTAGTAGATATTGTTGAAAAATTAAATAAGTTTAATAAATCACTTTAAGGAGTTGGATGTGATAATATTTTAGAAGCCCATAACAAAATATTTGTCGCGATCCACGCATTCCAATTATTCATTTTCATTCGTTTATTCGCCACAATTATTTTAAATGTAACGCATTTCAACTTTCAAATATAATTGTATTTGAACAGTCTTTTCGGTTTATAGTGACACCTACATAAGTTGTATGGTTTGCATCTGTACTCAACGCAAATAATATATTTCCCTATATTTGAGTACAGTTCATTATTTGGTATTAAATAAATATCATGGACAATTTAATGCAACACCGAAAATTCCTCATCACCACCTATTGTCGTCCGCCACAACCAATTAATCAATAACTAATTTCGGTTTTTGACAGAAACAAAGTCTGTATTTTCGGAGTGATTAACCTCTCGAAAATAGAGATAGAAAACTTTTTGTCATTCCTTGTTTCAACTAGCGCCGTGTCGGATCGCCATTTAGAAATAAATTCATCTTTTAATTTAAGCGATTAAAAAATTAAATTAAGTTTAATTTTTTAAAAATATAATTATTGTGAAAAACATTTTCCGTGTTTTTGATTGTGCTCTTCTAGCGCAACTGTAATATATAGTGGTGGTGAATTTTATACTGGGTAAACCAGAAAATTGTAAAAACATTCTTTGTGAAAATAAATGCGGTACACGCCGATGAAATTTGTGTATCCGCTTACTAGTGAACCAGAACTTTAATTATAAATTCAACCCCATAATCGACGGGCAACAATTACACTGTATCGAGCCGCGGGATAAATATCGTACTCCGTTCAAACATAAGATTTGGGAATTTATACCAAAACCGTCTGGTAACACACCCCAAATATTACATATTACTATTTACTAAAATATTATTACTTTGAAAGTAAAACTTTTTTAATGGAAATAAAATTTGATTTAATGTGTTTGTGACTTTCTTGAAAAAAAAAATAAAAATATGGAATTGCAAGTAATTGAAAATTTAATTACTCATGGACTTCCCGCTTTGGCAAACACTTTTGCAAAATATTTTGCAAATGATTTGGTCTTAAAGGGGAAACCTCCTCCAGACAACAGGTTTTTCAATAAGTTTTTACAAAAAATTGAGAGCATTTATTGCAATGAATCAAATTACATAATAGTGTTGAGATTCAAATGAATAGAGGTGCTCGAACTTGGCTCCTACAGCTTGCGCCGTGGAACGTACAGGACCTTGTAGTTAACTGAAATCAACGAAACAAATATTTTTCCTTAAGTCATTCCGCTTTGCATGAATCTAAAATTAGCAAAAAAAAAAAATTAAAATTTGAGGACAGAAAGAAAAGACTTTTTTTTTATAACCAAATCCTTAAAAATCATATTTATTATAATTTATTAAAACTATTTATTTGTTTTTTAACTTATTTTTATTTTGTAGATACCCCTACGTTTCGACGGTATATTCCGTCATCTTCAGGGGGAAATTAATTATAAACAATAAGTTAAAAAACAAATAAATAGTTTTAATAAATTAAAATAAAAACTTAATAAAAGAAAACCCTATATTTATTATAACAAATTATACGAAATTTTAGGTTCGTGCAAATGCTGATAAGTTAGAGAATATCTGTACAAAATTTCAAGTTGATTGGTTCATTACTTTTTGCGTTACATTCCGTTTACTTCGCATCACTTCGGTGACTTCCTAGGGACTCTCATAATTTTTTGTTCTGCGTGAAACTTTAAAAATATATTCCTCAGGTACTAAACGAATTTTTAAAGCAATAAAAAAATGCAAAAAATTAATATCTGGAGGAGGTAAAATATTAATTATTTATCATTAGTTACTTCGCAACACTTTTCGTTGGTAGAAAAGAAAGAAATATAAGAACTTACAAGTGATCGTGTAGTGAAGTGCATAATGAATATTCAACTCTATATTTGTGTGATGCTGGATTTTCAACTTTGACATATACCAAACCGAAATACCGTAATCGATTATCAATTATCGAAAACGATTTGCATGTATCGGTATCTGATATTGTGGTAAGATTTGAATGTTTATGTTAACATAAGAAAGAGCTTTATAATCATCAACATATATAATTAATGTTTGTAATATGTTTGTAATGTAATGTTTGTAATATAATGTTTGTATGGATATAACCAAAGCAACCTTGATACCTTGATTATACAAGTCATAATCTAAAAATCGAAGCTTTTGTAAGGGAATTAGAAACGACGAAAAAACCAAAATTTCCATAGTAAAACACATAAAACATATGGGAAATTACTTTTTTTCCTAAGACAAATTTGTAAATGAAAACGTTGCAAATTCTTAATTATGATTTCTGAAATAGTTTCATAAATGTTTGAATTTCAACGTATATAAATCTCGTTTAAGTAAATCGTGTTCATTTTCTTGTAATAATTGATTTATTTAAACCAAAATATAAAAAAAAGTTCATAACAACAGCATTTCAAATTAAAAAGAAAAGCTAACTACAAATCGTGTGCATTAAGTCAATATATATTATATAGATGGCAGTGATGGCAGTACAAATTTTGAAAAATCGTAGCAAAAATTTTCACCTGGCGAAATTTCAAGTTCGAAAATTGTAGGGAAAGCAAAACAAACTCACAAAATATTAAGAACGTGCCATAATTTTGGGATTAAATAATTTTTTTTCGTATGTTGCTGTACAAATCTTAGACATCTAACGTACACTAGGAAAACTAAAGATAAATTTAGCAAGTATTATTTTAATTCGTCAGAGCCAACTTTGATGTAATTTTCAAAATGAAAGTTCGGAAAATATATTTTAGAAATAATTTAATTTTAATATTTCTGCAACTAATATTTACTTAATACCAATATACCCTTCTTGTATATTGCTGCTAAAGATATATAGAACACTTTTGTGTAAACATTTTGTAACATTTTTGCTTTTTTCATTGTAAATCTTGAAGCTAAAAAACACCATTTTTACTATGGATTCCTATGGAAATCAATGAAAAGTTATACCACTAAAAAAGCTTCTAAAAAATACGGCATAATGATTATGGCTCTATACTCTAGAAGGCTCTGATATAACGGAAACAAAAACTATCGCAGTAGTCGCGGTTTTCTTTTATATTATATGTACATATTTTTGTTTCGTTTTTGGATGATATGCAAATTTCTGTGTGTGCTGTGATTTTTATTTTTGAAAAAAAAAAAAAAAAAAAATTTAGTTTGTTTTTCAGTTATGTTCAATGTATAAGCGTATTTTGTTGAACAAAATTTAATTCGAATTATTTTAGGTTTATTGGGCGTATCCAACGCAGATTATACATGCAATGGTCGTTTCCACACGAGTTGCGCTCACGCTGTTGCATTTCTTCGTCTCTTACCTCTTTGCACTCTTTTTGCCATTAAACTAAATTTTGGAGTGGTGATATTTCTGTTGCATCTCGTTGCCAACAAAATTATTTGATTTTCGATTTGCATTACTAACACAAACAAAGATTTTTGTTCTTGTCAAGTCAAAGCATAATACGAAAATGAAATATTTCACACATACATAAACAAAAAACCAGTTTTTGGGTAAAATGCAACAATCGTGTGGAAAAGTTTTTTACTTGTTCATGATATCATGAATACGACTCGTGTGGAAACGACCGATGGATGTAATTTGTATATCTATATTTAGGTTTATGTCTTGGATAATAAGTCATTTTCTGACAGTTCAATTTTTTGGGTTCACTAATAAAAAATTTTAACTCAAGAACATTTGTAATTCTTGAATTCTTGATTTAAATAACGGAAAATATGGAAAATATCGTCAAACATTATAGTTTTGGAGGAATTGGCGGACTCAAATGACCTCCATATAAATGCACTAGTGCCACTAATGGTAATTTTAGATTGGAAATATGCTGACGAGCAGAAAAAAACAAATATGTCCCACACTCGCAACAACAATTATTACGAGGAGACCATTCCGAAATATAACTTAGATGAATTTAAGGGACAATTCCGTATGTCCAGAATGTGTTTTGTAGTTTGTTTATTTAATTAGTATATTTTAAAAATAATTGGTATTACATACTTATTTTAATTTTTAGAAATTACTTTGTGTGGTGGCCGAGAATTATACAGCAGTGAGGTACAACTACATACCCATTGAAAAAAATTTTTTATTAATAATTTGGCTTGTAAGCAAACACGAATCTTTCCTGTCAGTTAGTGACCGATTTGGAATGGCCTCTAGTACTGGGCATTATATTTTTACGGGTGTTTTAGAGGCCTTAGCTAAATTAAAGAAATCATTCATCAAATTTCCAAATGTTGAGGGACAAAAACGCATTGAAGTAAGTGTTCTTTTAACAGTTATGTGTTTAGATAATTAAATATTTTGTATTCCAGAATTTTAGATTGAAATGTAAGATTCCAGGTATAGTAGGGGCTATCGACGGGTGTTACATACCCATTAAACAACCACCACACAGCCCAACGGACTTTTATAATAGGAAAGGTTTTCATTGAATAGTATTACAAGGTAAATTTATTTAACAAACTGAATATAAAATTGGAATTCAAAACTTAAATTTTTTGTAGGTGTACGTGATGATAAACTAAAGTTCATAGATGTATTCGTTGGAATACCCGGAAGAGTCCATGACTCAAGAATATTTAAATGCAGTTCGCTATTTAAATTGCTAGAGAGCGTAGAGTCACCGATTGGACCGAACAGCCATCTGATGGCAGATTCAGCATACTGCGCATGTAACGACGTCAGTGATTGAAAGGGCATATGCTCTTTTAAAGGGAAAATTTCGCAGATTGAAATATTTGGACGTAAACAACTGCAATTTCGCGGTTAAAAATGTAGTTGCAGCGTGTGTCCTGCATAATTTGATTTTGTTGGAGGATGGCATCACCGAAGATGAATTTTTAGACGTTGCCATATTTGATGACTTTGACGCTGACACACAACCAAAATTTAACCAAAATAAAAAAAAATATTTTGCCTCGTTGTTTTAGTTATAAAATTCATTTTTTATTTTATTTTTTTTTAAATCATAAAATATACACTTAAACACTATTATTATTTTTGGTGGCTTCTAATATAGCAGCTAAAATTTCATTCCTTTTTTTCTGAATTTTGGAATTCTCATTCACGTCTTTCGCCATTTTTAACACTGCATTTACCTTTTCTTACTCAACCCGGATTTGTTCTTCCCGAAATTTGTGGAGCTCGTTACATCGAACAGTACTTCCGCTGAACGTTTCTCTAGAATTTGTACTGTCATCTATAATAAAATCTCTAGAACATCCTGGTTCCGGAGTGGTTGGTTCCGGAGTGTTTGGTTCTGGGGTGGACGATTCAAGGTTTTTTGGTAGATTTACCGTCAAATCATCCCGAAATATGTCTTCAAATAATTCGAAGTATTCCCAACGAGATCTTCCATTGCCCGATTTTTTACGGCTCCTTTTTACTATTAAAAATGTTTTTTTAAGATTTGCAAATTTTTTGTTCAAATCTGCTGCCTCCATAACATGTACCAAATTTAAAAGTACCTTCCGGATGTTTCTCCACAAAGTGATTTTTTTTAAATTTCGGGGTCACGAAATTTAGCTTTTCTTGCTCTAAATTCAGCAATTAATAATTTTATGGTCGAATGCGTCCATTTGAAACCCTCTACTTCTGGTTCTGGCATTGGAGAACACAAGACATTTGCCACAGTCTATTCGTCCAAAGTCTCTTCGTCCATAGTCTCTTCATCCATATAATCTTCCTGTTTGAGATATTCAAACTCATAATGAATATCTCCATAAATGTAGAAAATAACAAAATTACAAAAGAAATAGCAATTAACAAGAATAAGTACCATTAGAAACCAACTTTTATTTTGTTATGTTTATTACGTGAGTTAACTTATTTTCAGATTTTGTAATTAAAAAACTTGCCTCCCTCATTGTCGTACTGATAATTGCTATCTTCTTCCATTATACCGTTGGCTTACAAGAAATAAATCTAAATATTTAGTTTACAGTACGAATAATATACGTATATTATAATCGCAAGAATCACAACAAAACAACATTAAAATGCATGAAATACGATATGTCAAAAAAAAGCGAATACTCGAACCAAAAAATAGATGTTTTTCAAATGTAGACAAGAATTTTTAATCTCACTAAAACAGTGAGAATCTACACTTTTTACTGAGATATTTGTATCCAGCGCATAGAATTTGTGAGGTCTATTTTTTTTTAGTGAGATCTATCTGCGCATATCCAGGCCCATTGTTTTCCCAAGAAAATAGCCAATTTGATTTAATTGGCAAAAGCCAACTTTTCGAAATAAAATATAAATTTAACATGTATTATTACATTGGTGGCGCAAAATTTGGGATTATTTAATCTCTCTCAGGGATTATTTAGTGCAATTGTTGTTGTAAATGTCTCAAGTAAATCCGCTATATGTACCTATATAGTTTTCAATAGTTTTGATTTTTTTTTTTTGTGAGAAAATTTCTGTTATTTTAACTTTTCTTTTTCTATTATTATGTTGCGTTAGACTTGTGCAGATTTTGTTGATTGTCTTAATTCGCTTTCTTCTAGAAACAAACATTTTATTTTTCAGGCTATCATTGAGTTTTCAGAAACTTCCGACAGTTTTGACGGGCAATTACTAGTACCCAATATGCATAATTTCCAACTTGGAAATAGTATTACGAATTTAACACGGAAATTCAATTTGAAATCGTCTATATGCACCAATACATATGATTGCAGCAGAACAAAACAAAATCATATATATGCATATACGTATGTACATATATACTTAACCTACTGCTATTTACGTATAATCACTGAAAGCACGTAGGCCGCCATTTTTATGTGTCGATCAATGAATTAATTTAAAATTTATATATAAAATACTTTATAAATATTAATAAATAAATAAATATTTATAAATAGCAGATATTTATGTACAGTTTTCTTTACCAGGTAATTATATAATTATTGCAATAATGTCAAAGAGAACTTATTTTAGAAAAATAAAAAGTGAAGTAGACAATTTAATAGAGTTTTCAAATAGTACAAATTGTAGTGAGAATAATTCTAATATTAATAATAACAAAAAAGAGATACATAATGCAGTGAAAAATTATATGGAAAACCCCAATAGTGGTAATAGTCTTGTAGAAGATATCAATAATATTGTTTCGACGCCTGAAAGTGAGAATAATCATTTAACAGTAAACTGTGAAGATGATGAGCATGAAACTATCAATAAATGTTTTGATTTGGAAACAGAATTAGCAGAATGGGGGATAAAACATAATGCGACAAATGACGCGATGAATGCTTTGCTGAAAATACTAAGGAAATACCACCCAAGCCTTCCGAAAGATTGTAGAACAGTGAAAAAAACTCCAAAAAAAATAGAATTGGCACCACAGGGTGCTGGGTCATATTTACACTTTGGACTGAGACACAAATTGCACCTATTATTGCAAAAATACAAAAATTTTATCGGAGACCTAATTATTGACATTGGTATTGATGGTCTTCCTTTGTCAAAAAGTTCCAATAGCCAATTGTGGCCTATATTAGGAAACGTCGTAGGTTTAGAAGATGTATTTTTGATTGGAGCATATCACGGTTACACGAAACCTAGCTGTGCCAATACTTTCTTGCGAGAATTTGTAAGGGAAACCATAGATCTTCAAACACATGGTATACAAATTAATGAAGTTGTATATAATGTCAAAATTCGTGCTTTTGTGTGTGATGCTCCAGCCAAATCATTCATTTTGCAAGTTAAAGGACATTCTGGCTATTACGGATGTCCTAAATGCGAAATTAAAGGGAATTATATATCCGGACTGACGTTAGCTTTCGAAATAGGCAACATGTTCATCACCATAAGGAATTTAATGAAATCGAGTTAGAGAAAATTAAAATTGGATGTGTATCACAATTTCCTGTGGACTTTATGCACTGCGTGCTTCTGGGTGTCATGCGACAAACATTAAGATATTGGGTATCCGTTAAAAAGAAACAATTTTCGTTGTCATCATCTAATCTTGAAGAGATTGATGAAAAATTGAGAATAATAAAATCATCGATACCCAAAGAGTTTTCCAGAAAACCACGATCCCTAAAAGAGCTTGACAGATGGAAAGCAACCGAGCTAAGGCAATTTTTGTGCTATACTGGAATTTATGCCTTAAAAGGAATATTGCCGCAACTGTATTACAATCATTTTTTATTACTATTTTGTTCGATGCGAATATTAGGTGACAAGAATGAATGCTCCCGCAATAATACATGTGCAACAGCTATGATTAGGGAATATGTGAGAAACTTTGGAGATTTGTACGGAGAACATTCAGTATCATACAATGTTCATAATTTAATCCATATTCCTGCCGATGTTTTAATTTATGGAAGTGTAGATAGCTATAGTGCTTTCAGATTTGAAAACAACATGCAGGAACTGAAACGCACTATTAAGAAGAAAACACAGCCCCTGCAGCAACTCAGAAACAGACAATTGGAAGCTGAACAACACATCCAAAATATAAATTATGTCACGCCATATGCTATTGTTCAATACCAATTAGATGATTCTTCCTACCGGGAAGTGTTAATCAAAAACAATATATTTTCCATAATTCCACCAAACAATTATTGCTGTATCGATAACGAAGTGTTCAAAATTCAAAAAATTCAAAATATAAATTGTGAAATTTCAATTATAGGCTACTTTATTCCAAATTTAAAAAAATATTTCAATTCCCCAATAGAGTCTGCAGATCTTAAAATTTATTACACAAATCCTACGATTACCGAAAATAATTTCTCAAGACAATTTGATATTAGTGCAATCCAATATAAATTTGTGGCACTCAAAACTAAATTAGAAATCATATTCATACCACTTATGTCATAATAATTTTTCCTTACGTAGAATGTCGCAGTCCCAGGAACATTCAGAAAGCATATTCGCTTTTGCAAAAACAGGTGACTTTATTAAAATAATAATTTTCCAAATTAAAATAACATGAATATTTTTACTTTCAGTTAAAAAAATTAATCCTAGTGCTCCTACAATTACCGAAGAATCATTTTGCTGGTCCGACGATGAGATGGGATACCACAACTTCTTAAAAATAAATAAAACAATGCCAACCACATCCACCGAGAAAATTGTAGAGGATCCTCCAAATTCCCTAAAAAGGCGAATTATAGATGATTCAGATTCTTCGGAGGATGAACTCGATACATCAATACAAAGTAAATTTAAACTTTCTCAATAATTTCAATTTATAATAAATATATGTATATTTTTTATAGAAAAATTATCAGAACCAACTGTAGCAGGGAACTATAAGCTTCTAAAAAAACACGACGAAAAATTTGAGAAGTTACAAAATACATGTGATACAATAGTATCGAATCAAAGGAGCATAATGCGAGAACTTGTACTTCTGAGACATAAATACTCTAAAGAAACAAAAAACATGGAGGATAACGAAAATATGCTTAATCTGCCAACTAAATCAACACAAGAACTAATTGACTTGGAGGATAAAATTAGGAAAGATCCACACAGCGAAAAATGTTTGGTAATTTTGTTTTTTATTAAATTGCTCGTATCTGTATGTGTCTAATCTCTTTTTCTAATCCAACAGAAAACCACATTTGATGTAAATATAAATGACCTAACCAAATACATCAGATGTAATTTGAAAAAAGTAATGTTGGATGAGGTTGCAGCAAAATTTTCCTGGTTTGGCCATCAACAAAATATATCGATTAAAAATTATCTAATAATTAAAATATTGAAAGGTCTATTGCATTAACAAAACATAATATATAATCTTTATCTCTTAAGTTTGAATCATTTTTCCAGATTCCGCTTTGCAACATTTTAAAAATTCTAATGATGAAGAAGTAACACAGATCATTAAAAGATGGTTTCAGTTGGCGAAGGATCGGATTAGAAAGCGACCAAAAAGCAATTAATTTTAGTTATTGAATTTTTTAATAAGAAATCAACATATCATACTAAGTTTTAATTAACACTAACTTAAGTTACTGAATTTTTATTGTTAATGGAAACTACCTGTAGTGATATTACTAATTACATATATAATAATTATATTATATGATAGATATATTTAACTTGTTCTGAATTTTCCTTTTTTTAAATGTTTAAAGTTTTTACGTTGCCTTGTTTATGAATTAATTAATTTTATAGTTACCATGATAATCATATATATTTATTTATACTGAAACATTTTATCAAATAAATGAAGTCTAAATGTTTTTAACATAAAAAATAAACATCGTTCTGATTCAATAATTTTTCTGTAATTCGTAAGGAAATCCGTTATAAATCTACATAAAAATTTGTTTGAAACGTATAAGGAAATCCGTGTAATTTTCACACAGAAATCGCAGTACGACTTCCTAATATAAAACTGTGCGATTTATACTCGGAAATCCACAAACTATTCCTCACATTTTCCATCACTAACACATTGACATAGTTGGAATTTTTGTGCCACTTTTCTTGGGCTTACAGCACGGAAATCCGTATAAGAATATTAATGGAATCCACGTTCCGAGTGAATCTTTCGTATAGATTTTATTACGGAATTCCGTGCGATGCGTTTATTGGGTACCTATTAATAATAATATAATAAAGCTTTATAATAATAAACGCCTGCTCTATAATATTAATTTAGTCTATGTTTAAATGTTTCTTGTTTCAAAGTGAGTGTATATTTTACCTACACAACAGTATCTATGTAAAATAAAAATAAACATACGTTTAGCGTCACTTTGAAGATAAAATATTACCTAAATGGCCACAAGCACACAATAATACAATATTTTAACAATTTTACTATCTCGAATAATAAAAATATATAAATTAAAATTCTAATTACGTATTAATTAGATTTGTTATAAATTAGAGTAAAGATGCTAATTTATAACATAAACAATAGACATAAATTAATACATATTGATTGTTTATTATTTATATTTGTTTATGGCAATTTTCTGCTGTAATGATAATGAATAATAACAAAACAATATCGGATAATTGATTTACAAAATTGTTTAATAACATGAAATCCGCGTAAACATTGAATAATTTTTGTAATTAATTTTGATATGAATGGCGTTTGATAAGTTTGCATGGAACTACTGTATGTGACAATAATGATACTAAAAATACAGAAGTGTGCCTATCGTCACGTTGCCTGTTGTCACCAGTGACAACCTTCCAGCATAAAGATAGCACACATATTAAAGAATAGTGACTCAAAAGAACTGGAATTCAAAAACTCAAATTTTTCAGGAGTACAAAACAAAAATATGAATTTTGATTTTGCTGCACTATTCTCTGTAGGCGTCCGAAAAAGGAAGAAGACGAATTAAGCCCTCTTGCGTTCTGTATAATAATATCACAAAGCCTGGTTAGGAAATCGATTATAGGCCCATTTTTCTGGCGTATTAATCCAAAAATCAATTTTTTCAGTTATGTCACTGACATTATTCTATGTCTTTATTTTAATTTTTACTTTTCCCACTATAACGAAGTTATATTGGGTAAGTATTGTAATCGCGAAAAAAATTTTGTTCCAGATTTTCACATTTCTCGAAGAATTAGGTTACCAGGACCCCGAAACACCGATCAGAAAAATGTCGTGTCCGTCCTTCCGTCCGTCCGTCCGTCCTTCCAGTTGCACATTTTTATTATTTTTGTTTTGCCTCTCGATGGTTCAGAGGGAAAAGTCACTAACTGCATTTTCGTCGAAAATGATATAAGTACATGTATGACTTTATAATTTACTAAACTTAAGTCTTGTAAAATTATTTTCTATATTTCCTTCATTATATCTAAGTATAATGAAGGAAATATAGAAAAATAATTTTACAAGACTAAAGATTAGTAAATTATAAAGTCATACATGTACTTATATCATTTTCGACGAAAATGCAGTTAGTGACTTTTACCTTTGAACCATCGAAATATTGATAGTTTTGATCGAAATTTTGTACAATAATAGATTTTAGTAATGAGCAGTTCCTGTTAACATTTAGGTCCATTCGAGTAGGTATAGAATAGAGGGGGTTGCAGTGGAAGAGAAAACTGCAAAATAGATTTTCTCAAAAACGGGACCGACGAATTTTTTCTTATGTTGATGATAAAGGACCCCGCACTTTTAATCTGAAAAATGGCCCTCGGTCAAACTCTCTGAAATTTTGGATTCTAGTAGTTCTTGACCTGCTGATCAAAAGTCTCAATGGTCGCTAAGTCCTAAAAATTCATGTTTTCGAGATATACCCCTTAGAAGTTGGGATTATCGCCCTTTTTTAACATAGCGTAGACATATTATGTCTGTTTACATTAGTGTGTGTGCCTGTGCATTGTGTTTATTTATTAAAATTATTTATGCACATTTTTACACATAAACCAATACATTCGTCGCATTTCGCCGCCCCGGTGGCACAGTGGTTAGCATGCTTGCTTTAAGCTCCGGAGGTTCCGGGTTCGATTCCCGGCGGGTGATGAAAAAATCACGGCTGGTTAATGTTGGATCAATGAATTAATCACTCATTAGCCGTTAAAAAAAATGATTACGAAACTTCAAATGAAGCGGCCAAATCCCTCTATGGGATGTAGCGCCAGCGAAAAAAAGAAAAAAAAAAAAAAAAAAATACATTCGTCACAAGTCAAGTTGTTAGATGTATGTATATCGAAAAAAACGTATCACGAAAATAATTTTAGCACAATCCAAAAAACCAAATCCATAGAAGTATATTTCACTGAAAATATAAACGACTCATTACACCAAAAATCATAGGAGTTCAAACAATCATCCAAAAAGAAAGCTTTAGGCTGCGGTTGCAGTGGATGCGTGTTCTGACGAACTTTTGTTCTGACGAATTTGTCAGAACTGTTCGTCCGAATATAACCGGTTATAGTAATTGCGTATACTGACGAAATAATATCTATTATTGAGTCGTTAGATTCGAAACATTCGCTTGATAGCGAAGGACTTAGTAGCCATATTTTGAAATCTATCTCTAAATTCGTCAGCCCAGTCCTGACTCATATATTCAATCTGTCTTTCGATCAGTGGCTTGTACCTACTAGACTTAAATCGGCAACAATTATTCCTATTTTTAAAAAAGGCGATCGAACTATTAAAGGAAACTATAGGCCAATTTCACTCCAGCCGGTCATCTCGAAAGTTCTGGAGAAAGCAGTTAAAAACAGAGTGAGTATTTTTTTAAATCACTTTAACGTACTGAGTGTACATCAACATGGCTTCCGTCAAGGTATGAGTACTGAGTCAGCTTTATTGGAATTTCTGGATACTATACATAATGGGCTGAACTGTGGTAATGTTTGTGCTGGTTTGTTTGTTGATGCCTCTAAGGCATTTGATATGGTTGATCATAAAATTTTGATGTCTATTCTGTCGGACATTGGTTTTAGAGGTATAGTAAACAGCTGGTTTGCATCCTATTTGGAGAATAGAAAAGTGAGAGTTAGAGTAGGTGACATTTTGAGTGATCCTAGATCCGTGAGTGTTGGGGTTCCGCAAGGGTCAGTGTTGGCTCTTTTATTGTTCCTGATTTATACCATTTCTATTTTTAAACTTGGGTTAAATGGCAGCAGTACTGGGTTTGCTGATGATTTAGCTTTAGCTTATACTGCTGGATCTTCCGCTGATGTTATTTCCATGATTAATTCCGATCTGAAAGTTCTGCATAAATGGTTTGACAAGCATAGTCTGATTCTGAGTGATAAAACCAAGTTTATGTTGTTTAAAATTTCTGGAGTTATAACTGTACCTAATGATTACCATGTTACGTATCATAGCGCTTCTAAATGTACTCCTACTAATTGTCATATTGATTGTTTGAATATCGAATTAGTCGACTCATTTAAGTATCTTGGAGTGCATGTGGATACTAAGCTCAATTGGAAAACCCATGTCACTAATTTAAAACATTATTTTACATTCGCATCTAGAATTTTTTACCTTCTTCGCGATGTATGTCCTATATCTCTGTTTTGAAAATGACGTATCATGCATTGGTAATGGCTAAAATGGAATACGCTTTATGCTGTTGGGGTGGTTGTTTTCCAACTACTTTAAAACCATTGTATGTGCAACAGAAAATGATTTTGCGAGTCATGTTGAGGAAGAAAAGAACAGACTCATCTTTGCCTTTATTCAAGTCAACTAATATCCTGCCATTGCAACAATTGTACGTTTATAAGGTCTTAAAAATATTTTTCAAGCGTAGTGGGCAGCATATAATAAGAGTTGATGCTCGATACAACTTCCGTGCTAACCGTCGAGTTTTGTATAGTATTCCCAGGTTTAATAATGATCATTTCCGCCGCTACATTCTTGTTGCATCACCTACCATCTTTAATAGACTACCAGATAGGATTAGGAGGCTAATTCATTCTAAGTCGTTTTTGTCCAGTGTGAAAGGTTGGCTCTTTGAAACGCCTGACGTCACAAATCTGTTTAGTGTTATTACATAATTAGCGTTATTTATGAAATTTTGTAATCATCTTTTATTGTATTTGATAGCCGATCAGTATAATGTTAAATATTTTGTTTTTTTGTAATCTTAATGAAAGAAGAATTCGAAACTGTCGATTTTCGACAAAGAATTCTTCTATTTTCACTCTAATTAAAAAAGAAATAAATAAATAATAAATAAATAAATAATAATGTGATTTGATAACAGTAATAAATTCGCTGTACATGATAGAACACATCAATGATTTTCTACTTTTTGGAGAGACCATTATTAAAAATTTTACTTTTAAGTGAAAGTAGAGAATACTAAATCCTTTGTTTGCTGCAAGAAACATAAAAGGAGAATATCATACATTGTTTTACGATCTGGCAAATCAACCAAATAAATGTATGGAGTATTTTAGGATGCGTCCAAATACTTTTGATTATATTCTTGAAGGAATCACTGAACGTATAAAAACAATCAAATTTCCGTGAATATATATCGGTGAAAGAGAGCAACATTGAGGCAAGAATAAGTTTTTCATTTTTAAGGATTATTTCATTTAATTTTTATTTAATGTGTACGCACAAATAAAAAGTACGGGTGTCCCTCGAATTATGCGGTAGTTTAGTTCCGTAAAAACTGCGCATTAGTCAAAACCGCATAATTCAAGAAAAGTTAGAAATGAAAATTCGGAAAGTAACGTTTCAAAATTATTTAATTTAGTTTTATTTTAAATATAAAATAAATTACATACTGGTATAATATCACAACAGAATGCTACGCAAATAAAAAATTTGAAATCCATTATTCGTAAGGAATGAAAATAAAACAAATCGAATTAATTATATTCCGCCTGACTCCGAATCAATGAGCATTCGACGATTTGAGCTTGGTTTTGTTGTTACACTTTCATCACTTGAATAATCAGTTTCCGCGGATAAGCGAGGCACTGAATCTGCTTCATAAATGAAGAAATCAATGGCTGTTTCTTAGCACGACACAATTCGTTTTGAATTTTTACATACGGAGCCATATGTTTTTTAAAGAACATTGAAAATTTAGGCTTCGGTCTATATCGGCATCATTTTGAATTATAAGAGACTCCAGTTTATGTGCTAATTCGATTGCTTCTCCTATTGTTTTTGAAGTAAAATGAGGTTGTTCTATCTCAATGTCATCCTCTGAGACGGTTTCTTCGGTGTTGTCATTTAATAAATCTACAAAATCTTCTTCCCTTAGATCTTACTCATATCATTAAAGCCTTCCTCACCAATTGAATACGCCATTTGCAACACACGTTCCAATTCAAATTCAATATCTCTTGTATTATGTTGGGAATCATAATCCCTTCAGGCCATAATTTTTTCCAGGAACCTTGAAGAGTTGACTTTTGTAAGTTTTGTAGCTCTTTAATTGCTTGCCCGATAAAATTGACGCAGTGTAGAATTGTGAACTTTTCCAGATTTGACTTACTGATAAAGTTGAGTCCTCTTCCATCTTATCAAGAAGGAACTCGAACACCAGTCGCAAGAATCTAGCCTTAAAAGTTGAAATATTTCCTTGATCTTGAGGCTGAATGAGGGATGTTGTGTTTGGTGGCAGAAAAATTACTTTAACGTTGGAGTGGCTTAAATCAGCTGGATGGCATGGAGCATTGTCGATAATTAATAAAATTTTGAAACTTAAGTTCTTTTTTTTAACGTAATGTTCTACTTCAGGAACAAACATTTTTACAAACCACTCCCGAAATAAAATGGAAGTCATCCATGCTTTTTTGTTCGCTCTCCAAAATACAGGAAGCTGATTTTTAGTAGTGCTTTTAAACGCACGAGGTTTTAATGCCCGATGGATGGCTAATGGTTTGGTTACCATATCACCTGAAGCATTACTACATAATATCAATGAAATTCTGTCTTTGGCCGCCGTAAAACCTTGCGCAGTTTTTTCTTGCTTGGAAATGTATGTGCGACTTGGCATTTTCTTCCAAGACCAGTCTCATCGGCATTAAAAATTTGATCCGCCACATATCCGCCTTCTTCGATAATCTGTTTAACCTCGGACGGATATAATTTCGCTGCTTCTTTATCAGCTGATGCTGTTTCACCCAATAGCATGACGTTATGTAAGGAAAATCTTTTTTTTTAATTCTCCAGCCATCCTTTACTTCCAGAAAATTCTGGTATTTGGCTAATATAACTGGATGGTTCATTTATTTTGATATGGTTGTAAATACGCACTGCTTTTAGATGGATTGCTGTGCCATCCAAAGGCATATTCTTCTGGTTTTTATCGCTTATCCATATCATCAAAAGCTTCTCCATTTTTTCAATAATGGATTTCTGGCTAAAAAAGTCTTATCCATGCTTATTGTTGAACCAGCCTCGACCGATTGTCTTATTTTATTTTCGGTCATCTTAATTGAACGTTCTGTTGATTCACCCATTCCAAAATCGCGCCCTATAGCCGCAAGTCCATCCCCTTTCTTGAATCTTGATTTTGATTTCCATTATTTCCATTGAGATTTTTTTTCGTTTCAAAAATAAATTTAAATTCCACTATGAAATATATTAACTAAGTACTTATTACTATTAATATTAAAAATAACATATGTACTCATTGATTTAGCGAAGTATTAATTATCAGTATTTAAATTCAAATTTCGTTCCTTTCTTTACTCTCTTTTTGCGAAAGGAAAGAAAAAATAATTTGTTTTGTGTGAGAGATATTTTACTTATTTCGATTTCATTCCCGGGGAAAGAAACAAATAAAAATATGTTTTGTTTCTTTTCACAAAGAGGGGAAAAATAGATTAACGAAGGGAACGAAAAAATGAATTTAAACACTGTTAATTATAATTAGTAAATTTTTTTTTTTTTTAAAAATATAATGCACGCATAACTCAAAATCCAAGGCGCATAACTCAATATTTTCAGACAAAATTTCAAGCCGCATAAATCAAATCCGCATAAGTGAAATACCGCATAACTCGAGCGACACAGTACCTACATACATTTTATAATACAAAAAATAATTCATTACTATGGATGATTATACTGTATACGATGTCAAGTCCAAAGCCTCCATCTCGTTATGATTATTATTTGGAGGAGCATTATGAGCTATAAGGTTTTCAGATCCCCACGTAATTGTTGATGATTCTCCTTCCGAAGAGTTAGCTTCCCGGTAAGAGACACTGTGAACCAAAAGAGTTACTGTGAAACTCTTGATGACGAATTTGAGAATTTGAGCTACAGTAAAATTGTTGCCTAAAATTTTCCTCGTCACAAAACTCTTGTTGTAGTTTGCTACGGACAATCATTTTTAGACCCTCGGAAACTTTTCTCATAAAGGGCAATAGACTTATCAAAAAATTATAATCGGCATCCTCTATTTTGCTTTCATATATGGATATGTCTCGGTTGGGGTCATTTTTGTCCTTTAAATCCCATAAACTCCGATTTCTAAAAACTGAACTTATTACCTTTTCAATATCCATTATAAATGATATATGTATGTATACCAAGAAACTCAAGAATTGAATGATGTGTACGGTGTTCGCACGAATTCGTAACAAAAATCAAATTAATTTGAAACAGAAAATTGTTCGTGCGTATTCGTGCATATTTTGATGAACTGGTTGCATGCAGCGCTGTCGAAAGTGGAGCTTCGGCTCCAAAGTGGAGCTCTACAATATTTCGGGAGCCCAGGAGCCCAGTGGAGCTCGTGAATTTTTCAATTGGAGCTTTCAAAACAGTTAATAATTTTTATGATTTTTTAAATGAATATAATTTTTTAATCAACACTTCTAACGGCTGGATATATTTTAGCAATCTTCTTTCCTTCGGGTTTACAGCCAATAAATAAAACAACTTCAGTTACGACGACGTTTCGGTAATTTTATTACCTTCTTCAGGTCTATTTACAGATACAAAATACAAGAAAGTTTTAGAAAAAGTCATAGAAAATAATTTGCAACGTATAATTTTTCAACATACCGTTAAATGAAAACAATTTAAATAAAAATCTCTCCCATATAATCGTGTATGATATACACAAACAATAAAAATAGAAATAGATTATATACACTAAAAATAGAAATTGTGGTCCTGTTTTAAAATTCCTCTATAGTCCTCAAAAAGAAAAAACAACAATATTGTTCTTTTTATGTCAAAAGTCAAGACATTCCAGGATTTTTTAAAACATTTCAAATTTTCAAGGTCACTACCTAATAATCCAAATATTATTTACAATTTTAGAATTTAAGTACATATTAAAGAATTCCATTTTATAATTTAAAAATTGTGTCAATGATACCGGAATAAATTTTGCTGAGATCGTCTGTATCACTTTTTTTATTAACCAAAGTTTCTCGTTTACCCAAAATATGAACCATTTCTAAGAAAAGACGATTCTTATATAGTCTCTCGCTTTCTATAATTTTTACTTCACTAAACCCAAATATATGACCCGTATCATGTGTGTGTTGACACAATGTAGTAGCTTGCGGATTTCTTATAGGTACCTTAGTGTCCGATTTGTGTTGACTTATGCGATTTTTTAGTAGCTGTTTGGTAGTACCAATGTATTTCAAGTTACAGCTATTACATGGTATTAAATATACCAAATTGGATCGCAATAAGTCCGGAGTTCTATCCTTTAGTTGACTAAAAATATTTCTAAGTGGATTTCCAGCCGAAAAAGTAATGTGGCAATTTATATTGAAATTCCGTAAAATTTTAGAAATATGTTCACTAAGACCTTTCACATATATAATGGATTTGTACGTTAGAATTTGGTTAGTGGAGGCAACGGGATGGGAAACGTTATTGTTATTATTTATAGCATTATGGGAACGGCTGATTTGGCTAAAACGATTAATCAATTTAGTGATTAGGTATTTCGGGTATTTGTTTTTTGACAGATAATTTATGATTATATTATCGGTATCAACTGTTGTGTCTGTTGTCAATTTCTTTACCCGATTACGGAATTTCAATATAAATTGCCACATTACTTTTTCGGCTGGAAATCCACTTAGAAATATTTTTAGTCAACTAAAGGATAGAACTCCGGACTTATTGCGATCCAATTTGGTATATTTAATACCATGTAATAGCTGTAACTTGAAATACATTGGTACTACCAAACAGCTACTAAAAAATCGCATAAGTCAACACAAATCGGACACTAAGGTACCTATTATATGGGAGAGATTTTTATTTAAATTGTTTTCATTTAACGGTATGTTGAAAAATTATACGTTGCAAATTATTTTCTATGACTTTTTCTAAAACTTTCTTGTATTTTGTATCTGTAAATAGACCTGAAGAAGGTAATAAAATTACCGAAACGTCGTCGTAACTGAAGTTGTTTTATTTATTGGCTGTAAACCCGAAGGAAAGAAGATTGCTATAATTTTTTATTTCAATATTCTGATTCTACATTATATGTATTCACATTCTATAATTTGTATGTGTATGTTTATTGAATTTTCCATAAAAACTGCTTATAGAAACTGCTTATAGGAACAAATGTACCCGTCAAAATTATAACTTAAATTTTCAATACCGATTTAAATTTAATTGTAGCCGTTTTTTGTTCCTTCTGGAGCTACAAAATAGTGACGCAAAGTCGGTATATATTGAAATTATAAAATTTTTTGATCTTCATAAAATTTCAATAACTAATTGCTTGAGGTTTGGGGCGAACAATGCCAGCGTAATGATAGGTACAAAATGTGGAGTTCAAGCTTTATTAAAATAAGTAAAACCTTATTTGTACTCACTGGGATTTACATGCCATGTTCCTCAGCAGCAGCGAAAAAACTTCCACAAGAATACGAAAGGTTGGTGAGACACATATGTTTACCTACTTCTTTTTGGCGCATAGTTCTAAAAGGCAAAATGAATTTCGTACATTTCAGGAATACTTTAATATTCCATTTAACAAAATCCTAAAAATAGCGAACACTACCATCTTCCCTCGAAAGAAAGGACCGGTCCCTCTATTCAAGGCCAATTTGTTTACCAAAATTTTAGAAGTTTGTAAAATAATTTGAATAGAAGGACTTTCAAATAAATGAACCAGTCCTTCTTTTCGAAGTTAAGAATCGACGTTTTAAATTAAAACTTATAAATAAGAATAAAATAACGTTTTTTTTTTAAATTGGCCTTGAATAGAGGGATCGGACCTTTTGTCTAGGGAAGACGGTTGATTGCTGTCTCTTGAAGGAGTTGTTAATCGTATTTTAGAGCAATGGTATGGTTAAGTACATTTCAGTTTCAGGCCGATTCCGATTTGGCTTCATAAATTTCTGAAAATTTAAATAACATTAATTTGGCTTATTTTCTTGTTTTATTATACATTCTTAAAATTACAAATAATTTAAATAAATAATTCCAAAGTGAGCCTCCAAAAATGTGTAGTTTGCTTCATTCTATTAAAACATATTTATTGACAATCTTACCCAGTTTTGATAAATTTGTCGAAGAATCCAATTTAAATGAATTAAATAAAAATGTTCTACCTGAAGAATATGTATTAGAAATAAAGAAGCGATGTAGAAGTTTTATATCAAGTCGTGTAATCATATTTTGATGCATGTCGATTTTAAAGATGAAATACTACCTAGTTCAATTACAAGATTTAAATCCTCAAAAATTGGGTGAAAGTGTAATACCTTTGCTAAACATCTTTTCGCAAATTATTGAAAAATTTGAAGAGACCGAAGAAGAGTTTCAAACTCTACGTTATCAAAAATTAGTGGATAATTCAACCAAGTTGGAGTATTTTTGGGCAAGGATATTCGATTTAAAAGACGGGTTAACAAACCAATGTATCCGAATTTAAAAATATTTATAGGCGGTTTATAAAGTTTGCCACATAGTAGCGCAGCCGCCGAAAGACCATTTTCAGAATTAAACAACATAAAAGCTAAAAGCAGAATATCGCTAAAAACTTCTACAATGAATTCATTGCCAATTACCAAACAATTAACCAAAAACTGTTCGCTTATTGAATGGAAAGCGCTAAAAAATGTACATATTATCAAAATATAAACTAGCAAACTCCTAAGATTTCCGATCACATTTTACTGATTTATGTTGTTTAAGTCCTCTAGTTTGTAATTAATGAATTGATTTTAGCCTAAATATGAAACACAAACAAAAATGCTGAAACTTAATATTAAAGTTAATTTAATGTGATATTTAAAATAATTAAATTAAAATCGTAATGTGTTATTTTATTAATCAGTTTTTTGAATTTTTATAAAATTAAAATTTATAATTATGTAGTTATACAAATGAATTGTATTTTTTTATATTTATTGTCATTTGTGCGTCTACGAATGTACCTTGACTATACTGAACGAAATAATAAAAAACTGAAATGTTTAATTAATTTTTTTTGTATATTTTGAAGCTCTGTTACTTGAGGAGCCGAATAGAAATTTAATTGGAGCCGCCTGTTTTTTTTAAACGGCAGCGCTGGTTGCATGTACTCTAACCACACTCATTAGGTTTTGAGTATTTGATGGTTCTGACGAATTCGTCAGAACAAAAGTTCGTCAGAACACGCATCCACTGTAACCGCAGCCTTATATGTATAACTTGCAAAAGGTTGAATATGCGTTTGTGTATCATTTCTCTTTTATTTGTATATTTAAAACAATTTTAAAAGAAAAGAGAAACCTTTACACTTTTTAATGTGTTAAAAAGAGATCTACGTATAAACAAAGATCCATTTATTGTTTTCGATCACGGGATACAAAATTAAAAATTTAAAAGGGAAATGATACACAAACACATATAAAGTTTTCTTTTTGTGATTTGGCTTGATATGATGTTTAGGCCCGATTGTATGAACGAGGATAAATGATTAATCCGCTGATTTAGCGTAGTTTGCATTGTATGAACGATGCTACATCAGAAAATTAATCGATGATTTTTTTTTTACCATCCGTTTTATCCTCTCTTTTTGGTGACTGAATCAGAGACTAAAAAAATTTGTTTTTGTTTTTTTGACATTTCAAATGTGGTGAACCATACAAACGAGACATTTTTATAAAAGAACGTAATTATTAAAAATGGACTCATCAAGGAAGAAAATGCCAAATTCGGAAATTGAAATTTTATTTTCCTCTAAATAAACAAAAAAAATTTTTAATAAACATCAACAAAATAAACGTCATAGAAAAAGTATTGCCAGTCATACAAAAAACTGCTATAAAGCTGCAATAAAAGAGATGCTAAATTTTTATTTAGCAACGTTCATACAATCGACGAAAAGTAAAATCCTTGAGTAGTGATTAATCATTACTCTCGGATTTTTTTTCATTTAGCGGTGATCATACAATCGGCCCTAAGTGTTTCGTTTATACATATGTATTTCCAATGAAATATACTTCTATGGATTTGGTTTTTTGGATTGTGCTAAAATTGTTTTCGTGATACGTTTTTTTCGATATATGTACATCTAACAACTTGACTTGTGACGAATGTATTGGTTTATGTGTAAAAATGTGCATAAATAATTTTAATAAATAAACACAATACACAGGCACACACACTAATGTAAACAGACATAATATGTAGTAGCTCTACGCTATGTTAAAAAAGGGCGATAATCCCAACTTCTAAGGGGTATATCTCAAAAACATGAATTTTTAGGACTTAGCGACCGAGTTTGACCGAGGGCCATTTTCCATATAAAAAGTGCGGGGTCCTTTGACAAATCATTAATTACTTGTTCACAAAATTTGAAGTCGATTGAAGCATTGCGTGGGGGTCATTTTAACTAAAAGGAGTAATATAAATTTGTTTATCTGTTTAACGAGGTAACGTCAAACTTTCCGAAGAAATATTATTCTACAGTTAATACACCTTGCAAATTCTAACAATTGTTCCCTAATCCCTAGGTGTCTTTCAGATAAAATGAACAGATTACCGTGTAATATGGAATTTAAATTTCTAAATTTACCTAAAATACTTTGCTGATGGCAAATAATATCGTCAACATTTAAAAATAATTATATCTAGTGAGCTTTTAAATATAGCAAGATATTCCCGTTTCTATGGCATTAATATTTCTGACATTACCATTTCTGAGACGTTTTATTAACATTTTAATGATTTAAATTTCAATGATATGTTGATCGATTCATTATTTGTGAATTGCTTTAATAAAATCGCCTTTAAGGGGTATTACATATTTCTGAGTAATAAATTCTCTTGGTATTCAAAGTGGTATATAACTGCTATTAACAAATTACTATGGGAGGCTTTAAAATAATATCGTTACAAGAGTACCGTGTTATAGGGGGGATTACTGTATTCGTGTATCTCACGAATTATCCAAATAAAACCGCAGGATTTGTATTGGAGAGTACGGACTCTCTAATTTCATCATTTTGCTAAGGGCTTCCTTTGGACCACTCCCCATACAGACTAATGTCCCCTAGTTGTTCAAATAGGCTTAATTAGAAAAATGTGGTAAAATAAACATTATGGTTGATTTCAGAAAAAAAAAAATTGTTAAGCAACGAGAAAAACCAAGTCGTAGAAAGAATCTCAAAGAGGTAACATCACAGAGTCAAAATTTAATAAAATAAAAATTATAACGTTGTGGAATTTGTGTTTTATTTCTATATTACATATTATCATTACTTATGTAATTCTGGATGGATAAGTCACAGCGGCGTAACTACAAGGAAGAAAACCCCGCGCTGCGGGGGGGGGGCGTAATTATTATTATTATTATTATTATTTTATTTTCTATAAAAATTCATACATAAGTTAAGCTTAAACTTACAAATACAGTAGTTCAAAGTCATGAAAAATTATAATAGGGATAACTTATGGCCAAGACCAGTATCAGTTACCCCTTTAACATTATTAAGCAATGAAACATAACGGTGGTGGTGCATTAAATATAAAAAAAAATAAAAAATATAAAAAATAAATCAATTAAGAATAAATTAAGAATTATAGTAAATGAAATAGCTATATATACACTACTCCAAAAAATTAAAGGAACACTAATTTTTTTCAATTTTTTTAGTGTTTTTTGAAGAGCTGTATCTTAGTAAAATACGGTCGAACAGAGATAAAAAGAAAAGCATTTTAAAGCTTCAAATCTCTAGTTTTGAGACTTTTGAACGGAAAATTTTTGTGAGATACCGTTATCACGCAATCATAAGAAAGAGCGCGAAGAAAAAAAATTCGAATTTTTTTTTTTTTTTGTAAGGTGCCATGGGCTCGGGAAATTTTTTTTAAGTTAAACCAATGCATAGGTCGGTTAGCCTGTTAATTAGGCCTAAATTTAATTTCATTCTGGTCTCTCTATGTCAACTTTTTGCTGAGATATCTGACTTTGAATCAAAAAAGATCCTTTTGCCTTTGATCATCGATGTCTCAGCAACCAATGACTGCACAGTAAATTTTAGGGCAGCCTTAAAAACTTCAGTAAATTTCCTATAAAACCCTTTAATGATTAGTGGAGAATAAATTTTTTTTTCACCCTCAATACTGATTTGAAAAAAGTACAAAAAAACGACTTTTTAGGTTGTCTTAATAAATCTATCGTTACTTTACCGTTATTGATGAAAAGACTAATGTTGCTAGGTCATTTTACAGTGTAATGTACTCCTAATAGCCCTGTATTATTTACAATTTGATCCATCCAACCGTTTTTTCGGACAGATTGATCAAAGTTTTACAAAACAATTAAAGGAACAAGTATTCATCAAACTAAAATAACGACTTTTTTCACATTTTGCGTTAGTTACTTGTTAACCCTTAACGATCGTACGGTTTTTTTTGTAATACTTGCCGATAAGAGACGATAGAAAATTAAATAAAGTTCTGCAATATGAGCAATAATTATGGAACTTGGCCATTTCTCATCCGATTTAAGTGAAATTTGGTATGCGCGATGGAAATGGGATTCTAAAATGATTTTTGGATGGAGTTCTGGAATATGGCCAGCTAGGTTGGAACTTGGCCATTTCTTATCCGATTTTGATGAAATTTGGTATAAGCAATGGAAATGGTATTCTAAACTGACTTTTGGATAAAGTTCTGGAATATGGCCAACTAGGATGGAACTTGGCCATTTCTTATCCGATTTTGATGAAATTTAGCATGTACGATGGAAATGGGATTCTAAAATGATTTGTGGATGAAGTTCTGGTATATGGCCAACTAGGTAGGGAATTGGCCATTTCTACTACTTTTGAAACGATCACTTAGCTTAGTATTTGCTGGATGCTTTTTAACCAAAGTCGCTAATTTATTTTTAGTGTTGATCTTTCGCAAGAGACATTTATTAATCCAAGGTCGCAAGGCTGTCTGCTTATGTTTCACTAGTTCAAAAATGGTTGCACTATTTAAGTGATGTTTAAATGTAACAAAAAATAAATTAAATGCCAGATTAGGATCATCAACTAACAAAACATTGTCCCATGTTTCCTTAGACAATAGAAAGTTCAACCTTTCATAATCAACTATTCTATGTAAATCACTCTGTACATTCCGAATTGGTGTCGAATGGACTAAATTATTAGTTAAAGTAGTGGTAGCTAAAATCATAGCATTGTCAGTTATATCATAATCAACAACACTACACTGAACTTCATATTCACTATTGAGTCTGAAAAACATATGGTCTATACATGATTTTGATTGCATACGAGTTATATCAATAACGCCACATTCAAATCCAAATGATGACAATAAAGTCACATAATCAAAGTATTGTGTTGGAAAACCTAAAATATTAATGTTAATATCACCAATAAGAATATTTCTCACTCACTGATTCGTAAGATTAGATAAAATATGGCTTAAATCTCCAACAAAATCCGACATATTACCGGAGTGAATTCTATAAACGCTTAATAAAGCAAATTTTATACCACCACAGCTTATATGGTTTAAAGAAATATCCACATTCAAGGTATTCAAACATGAAAATTCACTCGAAATACACTATTAATAAAAACTGAAACGCCTCCACATTTATAGTTATTATTACAATTTGCAAAATGAACATAATTATCAATACTATAATTATTTACTTCATAATCAAAGATATGCGTTTCAGTCAATACAACTATATCAGGCTTCAAAGTAAAAGATGACAAATTGACTAAAAAATTATCGAAATTTTTGCGAATGCTACGTATGTTTTGCAAAGAAACATGAATGCTACTCAAGGAAACATCACCATTATTAATATTATTATCTAGCATAAATTGATCTGCAACATTATTATTATATAACATTTATTTTAATTTTTTTTTAAATTTAGACATTTAACTATATCGTCAAAATCAGTCAATTTATGCAAATAATATATTTTAGAGCTCTGTTCCTTACGTAGCATTATCTTACCATCACGATTCCATAGATACTTAAAATTATATGTGTCTTTAAAAATTTTTGCGCTTCGCAAAATTTCACACTGATGAATGGTCAGGCTATCGTTTATATATTATATAAGTCCTTTTCGGCCAGGAAAAAAAGTTTCTGATGAAATATTCGGCTTCAGCTTATATTTTGTTTCCATAACATGATGTTTGACTTTATGCGATACAAATTTTACGACTATTATTGATTCATTGTTGACCTTCTTTGTTGAATTAATATTTTCAATATTGTTAGCGGTAAATTTAACTTTAGAAGTACTTTTTCTCGTACAGATATCAATATCGGTTTCATTCAGATGTAAATTAAAAGAGCTGTTTATTATTTGTAAGGCTGTTTGACAAACATTTTCACTGCTGATAAACGGTACACCAAACAAAACAAACTGTTTCATACCATCCACAATATGATTTTCTACATTTCAAGTCAAAATTTAACAATTAAACATTAAATTTTGATTTAAAGTGTTGTATGCAGCCAGATAAATTTGTGGAAATGAATGAAGATGAGCGATACAAGAAAAATATAAAGACGACCTATCGGAAGAGTTTCCGCTACAAATGGTGATAGTAAAGCCAATGCTTAAGGAGGAAATTTCAGGGATACCATCAATACTTGAATTCGCTGAAGTTCTAATAATACAATTTCCTATAGCAGCTTCAAGTGTTTCACAGGTAACAACATGATTATTATTGTTTCTTACGTTTCCTGTGACGGTCGCAACAGCGGAACGATCGACATTTTTAATTAATCTGAAGGGAAAGGTATGCACGGTGCGGGGAGGGTGTAGTGATGTGCTAAATCGGTTCTTTTTGTTCTATTTTGCTTATTTTCTCCTACGTTTTTAATAAAAAAGAGCCGGCTTAGCTCATCACTAGAGAGTAGTCTAGGGGCCTACATTAAGTTTTGCGGTGGGGCCCAAAATTTGTAGTTACGCCACTGATAAGTCACTATTTATTTCTGGTTGAAACGTAGCAGAAATCAATCCAGTAAAACCCAAGGTTCTTCGAGCTGGGCATGTCTATCGTCAAGAATATTGTGTTCGGTGTAATAAACTACGAAACATAAAGCAAGTCGCAGAAATTTATTTTGGAATGGACATTTTGGTTGCTGGCACCACATGGTGAATTATAGATAAGTATGTATGTATAAAGCTTACATACAAAAATTATTAAAAATATATTTTTTCGTGTACTTAATGGCAAAGTGTGCCATTTCTTAGCTGAAAACAGTAAAGAAAACTGCTACTTTTCTCCTTAGCAACACATTTCTTCACTATAAATACTTTTCTTCATAGAGACGCTTTTTTTCCAAACGACTTTTGAATTTTTGACTTTAATTTATTTGCTTACTGCGATTATTATGTACATGCTATGCATACGTACTCCGATCCAAACTGGGTCTACCTTTTTTATTTTTACCTGATTTGTCGTCAAATACACGAAAAAATAGCATGTCCGACACGTAAGAAAAGTAGTTTTCCATGCTCGTAAAATTCTCGCTCTTTAATTCTCGCTCACTAGCGCTCGCTCGTAAATTAAAAAATTTTACTCGCTGGAAAACTATCACTTTTCTTTACTTGTAGAACAATCTACTATAATTAATCTAAATAAAGCAATTCTTACAAATAATTGAACTTTTATATTTCTATTTAATATTGAACTCTTTACTCTATAACTTACTCGATATACCCAGTTTATTCGTATTCAAATCTATGTCGATAAATAATAAAGTTGGTAAACATTTGCAATTCAGTTGGCGATTAATTTAATTTTTTATCTTGTGTTTCAATTTCAATATCGATGGCAAAAGTGGGGGGTTTGCCATATAGATACATTACAATTAACAAACTAAACAGAATAATAGTTTATGTTTAAACGTTCTGGGTGCACAAATTAAATTGAAAAAGAAAGCAGACATTAGTTGTGTACCGATAAACCGATAAAATATTTTGAGAAATTTTGTAGATATACGGTTATGCACTTTTGCCATCGATATACTTAAATTATCATATTCATTCACATCATTAATTTACTTACAAATAGTGTGTGAGTGAAATACAAGTGAATAGGGTAACTAAATGAATTTAGTAGTGAGACAGAAAGCATTGAATCAGAAATAAAACTAAAATCGCTAAAGAGCACACATGGTTCCATTAAGGGGCAAATAACGAAAATGCACAACTTCGTACTTGATGCTATTGACAAACGCGATTTTGCCGGTTTCCAGACCAAGCGAATACGTGCAAAAATATTGCTGAACCAATTCGAAGATGAGCAATACTATTATGTGGAAGCCCGGTTAAATCGATTCATACGAGAATATAACGCAGCCAATCCAAACGAAACAGAAAACGCAGGCTTCCAAAAATAAATATCGAACCCTTTTCTGCGCAATGCACAGAATGGCTATCATTTTATGATTAACATGTTAAAACCATTCACGAAAAGTATCAATATTTGAAAAGGTTATATTCTAAGACGCAAGTCGATCATCAAGACAAATTATTTCGTTTTCTTTTCGCAAATTGTGTGCTAGATATGAACGTAAGAAGCATACTGTAAAGGTATTTATTAGAAGTTTTATGGACCCAACAACGGTGAATATTAGAAGAATGATCGATACATCCGATGAGGTAACCAGAGGTATAAAGGCACTAGGCAAGGATGAAGAATCCCGAGATGTATGGTTGATATATATAATGGAGGAGAAACTAAATCCTAAAAGTGCGAAGATAATTTTCCAACAGTAGATGGTTTGTTCAAATTTTTATTAAGCCGCTCTGACGCACTCGAATTCTTACAACCACCAAACGCTCATCAAATTAATCGGCTTCTAATGTATTTAATGCAACAGAGGCAACCACATGCGATTTATGTAAAAATAATCATTCATTAGTGGATTGCGAGAAATTTAAGAAGTTTTCAGTTTTAGAACCGTCGGCAATACATTAAATCAGAAAATCGTTGCTTTAACTGCTTGAGGATGAATCATCCTCATTTAGATGTCAAAAACTCGGGAAGAAGCACCTTACGCTATTACTCAAAGATCAAGTTACTACATTAGTCAGAGGAGGGTCTACATCAACAAGCGAGTGTATGACCAGTGAATCAACCAATTATATTTTACCAACTGCACTTGCTAAAGTGGTCGAACGGAACGGTATTGAGCAAGAATATATTTATTACCGGAAAATGTAAAAAACAATTGAAATTACGTAGGAGACCTTACCGCACTAATGTATGTGGTATAACCGATTCATGAAATCAAGTAACCGAGGGAATAGCAACTCTCACTCTAAGATCGCGTACCAATGATAGAACTCGTATACAAATTGTAGCTCAGTTCTTTAGTGCAAAATTAAATAACTTAAGTGTATTATTAGCTGATCGTAAGTTTAACAAAGCGCACGATATTGATTTAAGTTTAGGTGTGCAGCACGTCTTTAATGTACTACTTGATAGGAAAATTAAACAGGAACACAAGGTTGTGGCACTAGAAACAATATTTGGTTGGACCTTAGGAGGAGAACTGAAATCAGAAGTGAATGCTATAACATCCATCAATACCGTCCAAGTAACAAAACTAGCCCAGCCAGACTAAACAAGAGTAAGTTAAATACTTCAACATTTTTGGGAAATTGGAGCTATTCCAAATGTAAAGCGGCTGACCCTTGAAGAAGCAAATTGCGAGAAATTATTTACCGGGACTTCATACCAGAATAAGAAAGGCAGATTTGTGAGAGAACTACCAATGAGACAAGATAAAGAAAAACTCGGCAAATCCTTAAGTTTAGCAGAAAGCTATGTAGCAGGATATGGAAATCCGAAGTTTAAGAAATTTTACACTCAGTTTGTGGAAGAATACGGTCATCTAGCTCAAAGGTGACGAACTACATATTTTAAACTACTTACCGCACCATGGTATTATTAAATCGTCAAATGAGTTGGTCGGTCCTTATAATACAACCAATCGACAGATCTTGGTGAAAGAGAAGTTCATGAAATATCAAGCAACAGCATGGAGAGCCAACGATAACAAACCAATGAGATACTCATACTACAAATTAACTACCCTAATATTTGGCATTGCATCAACTCCATATGAAGCGACCAGGGTATTGAATGAGATAACTGATCTAAACTGCGATAGATTTCCAGCATCTGCCGATGCATAGCAAATGTATATGTGTACGTAGATGATCTTATGACCGGAGGTGGTTCATATCCTTTCCGAGTTCAGAATGAAACTAGGAAAATGGGCTTCCAATTCCGAGACATATCTACAATCAACGCCAGCAGAAGATAGAACTGAATTCCTTAAAGATTTTACCCAAAATGGCGTTACAGTTAAGGAACTGCAGTGGGACACAGAATAAGATGTCTTTTCATATCATATTAGAATGGGTACCCCAGTATTTATGAAAAGAATATTATTATCCAAAGGTTGCTCCAGTAAAACGAATTTCAGTAGCCAGATTGGAACTGTGTGAAGCTCATCTTTTGGTAAAACTGATGAAATCATTAAAAGAAATTCTAGAAGTTAACGTTTCAAATATTATTTATTGGACCGGCTCAACAACAGTGTTGGATTGGGTATCAGATGTTCCAATAAGATGGCAAATCTTTGTAGGGAACAGAATTTCCCAAATTTTAGAAGTGTTCAAACGAGACAATTGGCGACATACTCCTACAAAAAATAATCCAGCAGACTGCGCTTCATTAGGAGTATATCCGACCGAATTAATCAAACATAGACTATGGTGGAATTAACCCAAATGTTTTCTATGAGACAAAAAAAGAAGAGCGCCCAAAATTTAATATATCCTTCATCGCAAAATGCCAAAACATCCAATTTGCTCCAGAATTAATCGAAAAGTTTTCTTCTTTCAGAAAACTCGTTCAAATCACGGCCATCGTTTTGCAAATAATGGCCATAAAAGAGAAGTGAAGCACAGTGGACCGTTAATAGTAAGAAAGAGAATTAGAAGAAACCATTAAACTAATTTGTATAAGCAGATTCAAAAGGAACACATGCCAGAAGAAACCGTGGCAATCAAACTTTTCACCTATTAAATAAATTCCATACATTCTTAGTTGTGGTGTGTTGTTGTGTGTCATCTGTGACACAAATTCATGCCAACTTTTTCTTTCCACTCATTTCGCTCGTTGATTTGGCCACACATAATGTTATTCACACAATGACTGTTGGCTGCCTGTAGGTCATAAAGCAAGGAACTGCAAAGGCAGTGTAGATTGTACATTGTGCCATGAGAAATGCAGTAACTTGAATAGGAATCATAGGGCTGGGCGGGTAGTAATATATGTCAAGCGTTCCGGAAATCTCAACCAATGCGAGGCTGTACAAGACATTTTAACACGATTTGTACGTGACCTCTGGGCAAATGTCGTTATTCTGTGTGAGCAGCACATGAATATTAAAGCAGCAGTTGGGCTGCTAAGCTCGCTTTACTAGAATCCAAAGGACGAAATTTATTACGCCTCCGAGCCCAACAATTCGAGCTCTACTATCATTGCTGGCGAAGATTATGCAATAATGGAAATTCCAATACGATCTGAATCGAGTTCGATTATTCACGTTTCATACATCAGTAGGGATTTTACAACAGCAGGTGTGCACTGGAAAATTAGCGAGATCTACATGCATAGCGACCAACAAGCAATACTTATTGAGTTGTGCGGACTGAAGCCAACGCCAACACAAATACGAATAATGAAACTTGTTGGTTGGAAGGCGAGTCGAGCAACAAAAGCGATCAACTTATGGAACGCATGATTAGTACATGTAACGCATCCATTCTAAAAGGATAATAGATAACCGCCATCAACCGAGCTACGCGAGCAGCGCGCTAGAGGCACATAAAAACTTTTGCCACGCTTCCAAATCAATACAATAGGGGTCGGTTTGAACTACAGCTACAATGTATAATACAATGGCTATAAAGTAAGTGTGAAGCTTGGAAAGATCTTTGTGATGAGGCCGAATAGGACCTGTACGGTAAAAATTACAAAAATGCCATTACCAACATACCCGATTCTGATGCATAGTATATTGTCTCCACCTTTTTCCTAGCATGGACGGAGCTGTTGAGGTTGAAGTGGTTTTACCAGTTGCATTGGTTTGTAATAAATTTGGAAACAGAAAGGCCCCATGCCCAGATAATATTCATAATATTGCAATATATACATAAAGACAGCAATTAATACTAACTAAACCTGGAGAATTCCTGAACTTATTGGAATCCTGTCTAAAGAAAGGGACATTTCTTGAACTACAAAAAACCAAGGGTTTGTTGTGCTTCACTCCCAAGGGAAAAACGCCGCTAACCATTTTTTTCTAGAAGAACATTTTCTAAACGACCGATCTACATGTTAGACACAGCATAGGTAAGATGCTTTAGGAAAGCCTACTAAACAATTGTTGCTATAAACTTGGTATTAAGTAAGGTTTGCATTGCGATGCAATGTAGCAGCTGAAAAGGAGGTACCAACAGACACTGCGCCATTGTCAGTCTGGACATCATAAATGCGTTAAACTCCGCTAGGTGGGCTCCGCTCTATATACATATTAGGAAAATTGTCGAGAGCACGCAGCGGTAGATGTTAGACACAAGAGATGGAGTCCTGCATGGCTCAGTACTGGGTGTGTTTAGACTTCGCATACAAGGGAGCAACAGTGGTAGGATATTTATATTATATTTGTAACGAGACCATAGCGGTTATCTACCAGTAGTTATCTAAGATGGGACTGCCGTTAGCCGAACATAAGACAAAAGAGTATTAATTTCGAACAGGAAAAGTTGAGAATCCATTAGGTGGGTAATTCTGAGATCACCTCAAAACAGTATATTCAATATTTTGGGATCATTATGATAGATAAATGGTTGAACCGCCGACATGGTGAAGTTGGCTTCTATCATGCCACACACTGACTGGACGTGGATGTTTCTGGTTATATGTGCCAGGTTCGGATACGACTATACGCCGGGATGCTCGGCTTGAAAGAGTACATATGAAAATGCAGAACATGGGTTTTTCTTTGGCTAGATAAAAACTTTCAAGTAGGCATGGGTAGGCTCAAATGTTTATTGGTCTGCTATGTTTGCAGCTTGGCAGCAAAAACTATTATTGGTTTATAAAAGAAGACAAGAATCTGACGAACAGATAGTGAAAATGTTTACCTACCTACAGAAAATATGCACACACACACAAACACAAAATAAAACCAAAATACTTAAATAACAAATAACACTCTGTGCACAAAAATAACATTTTTGTTATTATGAATTGAGTATCAATTTAGGATATTTGCATTTAGGAGATAACATCTTCCATGATTTGGTGTCTCCTTTATTTCATTGTATGGGATAATTTAACTAAATGATGGCCCATTAAAATCAAGCCTTAGTTATGAGGACTTATATTATTATGTAGTTGCAATGTTGGAAAAGAGTTTACACACCAACAGGTAGTTTTAAAAATTATGTGCATATTTTATGTGCGACTCTATAGAAATTTTGCATGAAATATACAAAATAAGTACTCATCTGTTTATATTATGATGAACAACAAAACATACCTGCTTATGTACACATAATTATTTTTTAATTAAAAAACAAAATATTATACATAAATTGTTACATATACGTATTTATTTTATTATACATAGGTACATATATTGTTTATTATATAAAAAAATTTAATTTCATTATTCATAAATTTTACCTGACTTGTTATTATTTCCACGAATCTGAAGCTAATAATTTTTTTTAATTTTTTTGAAAATACAAGCTAAATTTAATTTTTGTTTATTCCCAAACATTCGAAGCGAAACAAATATCCTGTAGTGTTTATGTTAAAAAAAATGTTTTATTATTAACTTGGTTAACAATATTAAAAGCCGCGTTAATCATAAAAATCTGATCAAAATTTATGATCTTTGTTGTTTTGCTAGCAAACTAATTTTCGATGTACCAAATGAACCTGGCCTTAGTGTGGAGAATTTTCGATTAAAGTAGAAATATTGATCGGTATACTAATGTACAAAATTGATTACCATATACAATTTAAATTTTTAATTAAAATATTTGAATAAAATAAATTAAATTCTACAGAATTTTATAATACAATATTTATTTGCTAAAATCATGAAAAAGTAAATAATGAAAAAATGATTTATTGAGTTGGGTATAAGTATTCCCAGAAATGAAGATATACGTGACCAATGGATTGTAGCCACTGGACGGACGGATTCGTTTATTGTATAGATAATTCCAGAATATGCTCTGATCATTTTAAATATAGTGACTACAATATAAACATCAGCACCAAAAAAAAAAACAGCTGAAGCGCGGTATAGTACCAACCGGCAATTTATTAGTGTATCCAAAAGCATTTGAAGATTATGCTCCAACTAGTTGTCATTATTATAAGGGGCTCTCAATTCATTATGTATTGCTTCAAAATCATACAATTCATTCAGTTCCGATGCTCTCGTCATATTGATGAAAGTCACGCTAGAAACGTAAATGCTGAAAAGCAAACGGACAACTATCTGCTAAATCTGGAACGTGATAATAATGCTCGCCTCAAACGCGAAAATAAAAAATTATTATATAAATTACAGATAAATGAGAAGGCTAAATTAGATCTAGAGGAAATATCAAAAAGGTTCATTATTCGTTGACAGATATATCATCTTCAATATCACTACACTGTGCTGGACCTCGACTGTACCGCCTTTTGCGTAAGCGAGGCTTCCCGTTCCCATCTGTATCCACTCTTAAACGGTGGGGTACACATTTAGACGTTAAACCGGGTATCTGCCAAAGTGTATTTGCTTTACTGCAGCAGATTGATCTAAGTCCCAGAGACAAAATGTGTGTTCTATCATTCGACGAAATGAAAATTTGTGAAGCGTATGAGTATGACAGAAAGTTAGTGTGGGAATGTTACGAGGACTATTTAAAGATTGGAAACAACCAATATTTTATCGTTTTGATTGTCCAATGATAAAAGATATTTTATTTTCCATAGTTTCGTCATTAGAGGCGATCTCATTTCAGATTTGCGCTGTTGTTTCTGACCTAGGTCCAACAAATCAAAAATTATGGAATGAGTTAGGTATATCAGAAAATAGAAGCTTTTTTATGAATCCATTTACGAATGCAAAAATATTCGTGTTTGCAGATGTACCACACCTATTAAAACTGGTTCGCAATCATTTAATTGATCACGGATTTGTTAATAACGGCAATATTATAAACTCAAACCCAATTCGAGAATTGTTGAAATTGACAGCAAATCTCGAATTAAAAGCGATACATAAAATATCAGCAACTCATCTAGACGTACGTGGGCCAAGTCGGATGAAAGTAAAATTAGCTGCTCAGCTTTTTTCTAACACTGTTGCCAAGTCCACTGAACGCTGTGCTTCGTTGGGATACTTAGAAGAGAGTTCCAGTTGGCCATTTGTTGCAGAATTTTTGAGAATGGTCAATGACTGGTTTGATTGTATGAATGTACGAGTGCCTGTTACTGACAGTAGGGTTTATAAAAAAGCTTTTGATATCGCATTAGATGACCAGACATTAATAATTGATTCATTTTCTCGTGTTACAAGGCACATGAGAGTGAGAGAGATTCTAGTCACTAATGCATCAATAAAAGGATTATTCGAATATATGAAATTGAACCATGCCGTCGAATTTTTATTGACTTATCGATTAAATCAAGATGTGCTAGAAAACTTTTTTTCTCACATTAGTTCGACTGGAGGGTTACATGATCACCCTAAACAAATTGATTTCAAATACCGCTTTAGATCCTATTTACTGAATCATATTGCCACGCAATCAACACTCAAACATTCAATATTTGATTCTGGAATCGAACAACAGTCTGAATTTTCTATACAAGAGGAAATGATAAACTCCCCAACTATATCGCAAATTGCTTTTCGTAATCTTGATATTGATATAACTGAACAGAGTGAACAAGAAATTACAGAATTGGAAGCATATTGAATTGAACATATGGCCGGAGCCATGATCAAAAAACTCAGCTCTAAACACAATGTTTCCAATATGGGCATACTTGCTTCCTTCAATGAAGATAAAACTTTCAGTTGGATTAACCATCCCAGTGAGGGAGGTTTATATAAACCAAATCACAATTTTTCAGTTTTAATCGAGGATTTAGAAAAAAATTTCAAACATATGAATGACGATGAAGATGGGGAAAAGCGTCTTCTAATTACTGAGAATTATCTACAAAAACATATTTTGAATTTATCAGAGACATAGATCTTCAGAACACTTAACCGTTGATGAGTAGGTGGAACCAGCTTCAAATAAATATTAACTTTATTTAGAATGGTTGGTGTATGGAACTTTGCAATCTGATTATAAATCATTTGTAATTGTGATAATGAAATATTAGAGTTAAATAAATCTAAAATCATGTGTCTGTGAATTAATATAATTGTTTTTTCTTATTGTTTCGTAGAGATCCGTTGGATATTCCATTATATTTTTGTACATATTTAGTTAAGCATTTTTTATATATTTTTGTATGAATTATTCTTAAGTGCTTTACGCACTGAAAAACAAAAAGAAAAATCGGATTTAGTTTTCTCGATATAATTCTAAAATTATTGCTTTATTTTCGTTAAAATCTTTTGGTTCTTGACCGAATGTACCAGACAATACTATTCAATTTATAAATACAAAAAATACAAATACAAACAAATACAAGAAAACCGTTATAATTTTTTTTATATTTTATTTTAATTCCACAGGGCCTCCTCTACAATCCCTCAATACAAAGTTTAGGTCGAGGAGTTATAAAAGGTACTCAAAACGTCCTCCTTGTGATTGAATACAGGCTAATATTCGTTTAAGTATGCCTTTGGTTATTTCAATTCATGGTAATTCTTCCCTTATCTGTTGTGCTGCTGTGTATATTCGTTGTATAAGTTCTTCTTTTGTTTCAATTTCTTTGGAGTATACAAGCGCCTTCGTCGTTCCCCATACATAAAAATCCAATACCGTAAGATCGCGGGATCTTACAGGCCAATCAATTGGACCGTTTCTTCCAATCCAATTATTTGGATAATTTTCGTTAAAAAAATTCTTAACATTATTATCGGAGTGACAAGGTGCACCATCATGTTGGTATGTATGCTAGAATCTACTTAAAATGGGAACATCATCAAAAAGGAGCGACGTGTTGGAAATCTGCGTTGATATTCATTGCGAGCTCGAGCTGCATTACCATCGCAAAATCCGTAAACAAAATGGATATCAATGTACTCCTCACCTGAGAACTGTGCCATGATAATATTAATTTTATTAAATTAATTAAAATTTAATATCTCGTCGCAATTATAATCATTTCATAAGGCTGATGGCTACCAGATAAATGTTTTTTAACTCTAACTTCAAAATTGCGCCCAGTCTGTCCGATATAAGAGGAACTACAATCATTGCAATTGATCTTATAAACGCCAGACTTGGAAAGGCGATGAATTCTTGGTTGGTTGTTAAAAATCATTTTCTTAATTGTATTATTGTTATAAAAAGCAAAGCTAATATCTGTATATTGTGTCACTAATATAATCATTTAACGTTAGAAAATCACACATCCAGTTTAAACAATTTAGAAATATTACATGTACAACCAAAAAGCAGACGTTTAGACAACTTAGAATCTTACGAAATCCGAAAAGCTATATTTCTTAACCAAAATATCCTCAACGAACAGAGAGAAATCCGTTTCTCACAAATTACCGACCCCGCACTGTTTTATTCCAATACTCGTACCATCCCATAAAATGACCAATACGTTGGGTTATAATAAAATAAAGAAGGAAAAAAAACAACATCTGAAATTTTGTTATTCGACCGTTGACTAATCAATAATCATATACCTGTGTTTAACTCACCCCCTTTTAATTTTTAATGTTTATTGCTCTCACCAATTTTATTGTATACCACCCCCACATTTTTTTATTTGTATATTTTTGTTTCATTTTTTGCTTTTTCCAACTATATATATAAATAACTACATTTTTATTTTTACAGTTTAGTAGATACTCCTGATGATGGCCTAATAAGCCGAAATCGATCGAGTGATTTTTTAAACCTTTTATAATTTTGCGAAATATTTAACAAGTGTTTGTAAAAAAAAATTTAAAAATGTGTGTATCTCGTAACTAATGACTAAATCTGAAAATATGTATTTAGTTTTTGTTTTTTCAACATTTAAACAAATGAGTTGATAATCATCGCCTACTGTTTTACAGATCAAAAAAAAATTGGTACAATATTAACACTATAACATCTCCATTAGATTGAGAATAAACGGAATACGAAGAAAACAATGGCACGTGGGTACAAATAATGTATTGGGGGATTATAGGGGAGAGGATGCGAATTAAAATTAAGTAAAAAAAAAACCGACGAGCTTGTATCCGAGATACAACCTATTAACGTAGGACTACGTAGAATTGCAAAAACTTTATTTGTATAGTTTAAGTGAAACCAAAATTTAGAAATTCCAAATTAAAAAAAAAACGTTGATTGTCTAACGCTGCCATCTTTATGCATTAGGCTGTATCAGCCTAAACGTTGATTATACCCGTTGTACTTAATTTTATTTATTTATTTGTTGTTTATATAATACTAAATTTTATATTTCTCAATTCGTTATGCCACAATGAAATGCAGTTTTAAAATAAAAATTAGGTCCATCCGGCTCCTCGGACAATACTTTTCCCACAAAGCTTCCGTTAAAGATCACCAAACCAACCATTTATATTTTAGAAACATTTTCTGTTATTTTGGGCAGGCATTTTCTTAAATTTGGAGACCTCTTCCCCAATATCACAATTGGTCACCACAATATAAATCTTCTACTCTCATGCCGCCAAATCACAAACTCACAAATAATCTCACAAGGGAAACTTTTGTACTGTCATATTCAAAAAATTATAAAAACTATTCTAAGTTGTTTACTCTGTGGGACAATAACGAAACCATCTTATTATCGGCAACCAAGCCCTATTTAGGCGTTAAAACCACCCCCTAAAAAATAGAGATGCAACCCTTATAATTTAATTTACGTTTCACATTCTTATGTGAGCAACGTCATAATTGACCGATATGATTCTCCACTCAGTGCTTCGCATCACTGTGAACCATCCGAGAATACAAGATAATAAAACACAAATAATACAAAATGAGAATTAACATTAATTATGTCTTTTGTCACCGAATCCCACCTCCTCGTCATATACCATTTCATTTCTCCCACCATCTTTCTCCAAAACTTGCCCCCTCCCTCCTCCCCGCCCTAATATCGTCCCATAATAATTTGCTATTAAGGCACAGAATATATATAAACAGAACAATATCTTCTATAGCGCTTTAGTCCTAAGCTGGTGAACAAATATTTTCGTTACTGTTTTTTTCGACTGATTTTGATTTAGAAAAGATAGAAAAATCATTTTATATGCAATCAATGAAACAAAAAAAATTAGAAAAATGTTTGTACCCACCTCTTTCTATTGATAAATAAAAATCAGTACAATTTTAAAACGAAAGAGAAATCTTTACACTTTATAATATGCTTAAAAGAGATGGACATTCGTGAATAATTTTTGATTTTGGTCTAGTTAGCTTTGCGAAACTTTAAAATCAAATCAACAAATTAACAAAGGACCAATACAAATAAATTAGAAATGCTACACAAACTCATACACAACCTTATGGGAGTTGTAAGTTTTCTTTTTGTTATTTCTTTGATATGATTTTAAAGTTTCGCAAAGCTAACTAGACCAAAATCAAAAATTATTCACGAATGTCTATCTCTTTTAAGCATATTATAAAGTGTAAAGATTTCTCTTTCGTTTTAAAATTGTACTGATTTTTATTTATCAATAGAAAGAGGTGGGTGTTGATTCCAGTTAAAGGCTGAATACCATCTATAGAGACATTCCAATTAATATACGCAAAATCATTTACTAATTTAGTTTTATTTTTTTACTTCGGTCTAAAAAGACCAAAGTATTGAAATCCTGTGTCCTGTCAAAAATGACGAAAAATTTGGTTGGTCCAAAACCACTTTTCTCGACGTTTTGAAAGTCCTTGAGTCTGAAAAAGCAAAAAAAAAAAATGTCCGTCCGTCTGTCTGGATGTCTGGACCCATGGTATCTCGAGAACGGCTTGTCCGATTTGGATTTTTTTTTCGCCAATCTGTTTCTATGGTCAAGGCGGAGATTTGAAAAGCTTTTGGAGACTGTACGTCAAGGGGGTGGGGTACCTGCCATACGAATTGACCCAAAATAACTGCTTTTATAAATATTTACGATTTTTTTATATATGCTTATTTGATTATTGAATTGGGCATTGAATTGGGAATTGATTTGAAGATTAAATTAGAGGTCAATTTGCGCGTTGAGTTGAAGTTGAGTTGGAGTTGAGTTGGGGTTGGATTTGGATGTGGTGAATAGTTAACAAATTTTTTATATGATAGAACTTGCCTATTTATCAACCGATTACGATGAAATTCGACATTTGTATTGGAAATGGGATTCTAAAATGATTAATGGATGAAGTTCTGGGATTTTAAAACGATTTCTGGATGAAGTTCTGGAATATGGCCAAGTATGATGGAACTTGCCCATTTCTCAACCGATTACGATGAAATTCGACATTTGTGTTGGAAATGGGATTCTAAAATGATTTATGGATGAAGTTCTGGGATTTTAAAACGATTTCTGGATGAAGTTCTGGAATATGGCCAAGTATGATGGAACTTGTCTATTTATCAACCGATTATTATGAAATTTAATATATGTGTTAGAAATGGGATTCTAAAATGAGTTTTGGATGAAGTTCTGGAATATGGCCAAGTAGGATGGAACTTGCCCATTTCTCAACCGATTGCGATGAAATTCGACATTTGTATTGGAAATGGGATTCTAAAATGATTTATGGATGAAGTTCTGGGATTTTAAAACGATTTCTGGATGAAGTTCTGGAATATGGCCAAGTATGATGGAACTTGTCTATTTATCAATCGATTATTATGAAATTTAATATGTGTGTTAGAAATGGGATTCTAAAATGAGTTTTGGATGAAGTTCTGGAATATGGCCAAGTAGGATGGAACTTGCCCATTTCTCAACCGATTACGATGAAATTCGACATTTTTATTGGAAATGGGATTCTAAAATGATTTATGGATGAAGTTCTGGGATTTTAAAACGATTTCTGGATGAAGTTCTGGAATATGACTAAGTATGATGGAACTTGTCTATTTATCAACCGATTATTATGAAATTTGATTTGTGTGTTAGAGATGGGATTCTAAAATGAGTTTTGGATGAAGTTCTGGAATATGGCAAAGTATGATGGAACTTGCCCATTTCTCAACCGATTACGATGAAATTCGACATTTGTATTAGAAATGGGATTCTAAAATGAGTTTTGGATGAAATTCTGGGATTTTAAAACGATTTCTGGATGAAGTTCTGGAATATAGCCAAGTATGATGGAACTTGTCTATTTCTCAACCGATTTATTTATTTATTTTTATTTATTTTATATACAAACTATTCTACGGTAAAACAACCTAATGAATAGTAACACAAAAACTCACAAAAAATATTTTAGAAAATAAAATCCTATCTTAAACACTAATTACAAATGTATAATACAGACAAAATTGGTTGTTAAAAATCACACTTACGAATTGCAACACGGAAAATCTCTCTTGACCTCGAAAAATCGAAAAAAAGATAATATTCATTAAATATTCTAGACATAGAAGCCGTCGGTTCATTACTTCCATATTCAGTCCTGTGGCATGGGACATATAAGAATTCCCTTTGGCGCAGATTTCGTTTGGGAACATAAATGCACCAGGTAGAAGTGAGGTCTAAACAATTAACCCGTCCACATAAAGAATCTCCCACAAACATAGCCGCGGCAATTTTACGACGTTTTTCTAAAGTATCAATACGAAGATCATGACATCTATCAACATAAGACGGCAGGTCACATTTTTTATTATGAAATTTGATGTGTGTGTTAGAAATGGGATTCTAAAATGAGTTTTGGATGAGGTTCTGGAATATGGCTAAGTATGATGGAACTTGCTCATTTCTCAACCGATTATTATGAAATTCGACATTTGTATTGGAAATGGGAGTCTGAAATGAGGTTTGGGCGAAGTTCAGAAATATGGCCAAGTATGATGGAACTTGGCTATTTCTTAACCGATTATAATGAAATTTGATATGTGCGTTGGAAATGGCAATATTTGATATGTGTGGAATATGGCCAAGTAGGATGGAACTTGACTATGCCTTAACCGCGGGTATCACTGTGTTAGACATGTGCGTTGTAAATGGGATTCTAAAATGAGTTTTCGGATAAATTTCTGGAATATGGTCAGTTAAACGGTTAGAAGTATCAGTATAATTTGTTATACTACTTTCGGTATAAAGTTCTAGAATCCGATTTTTCGTTTTAAATTGGATGCCTGTACCCATGTTGAAGCTTTTGACCTGTTTGGCTGTTGTTGTATAAGAAAATATATATTGGTTAAAATAGAAATCAATAATGTCAAAACAGTCACACCAACTTTATGATATTATTGAAGATACCAAAGACCGGAGTTCTGATCACCTCGTGAGGTTTCAGCCCTTTATATTTTTATATTTTAAATTCAATTATATTTCCATTATTCATATAATTAATTCTTCCACTATTCATATAATTATTGCATATTTACTTTTTTTGAATTAATTATTAATTTCAAACGTAAAATCAAAATATTTGTTTTCTCTTAATCAATTAGTAGTGACATCTATCAATCAATGTCATGAGTATTACCAAAACAAAATTTCTGTAATATGTACTAAAAATATAATTGCTATCGACAGTACTAAACTCAAAATTTTGTGGTAGCAAAGAATATTTTTTCATTACATTCAAGACTGTACAAGTGTCAAAGTGAATATTAAAAATAAGAAAATTATTATAAAAAATAAAAAATTAATTGTGTTAAAGTTGACATCGCCTTTTATTTCCAATAATTACGCCAGCCTATCCATCGTTGTGCGTTATCATTCAAAAACTTGCGAAAGGCGAAAAAGGAAGACCGTTTTGAAACCGGATATAACAGCGTTGGGAATTTTGGCAAAGCCAGTCGCACCGAACCGCGTGGACTTGAGTATACATGATCGTTGCCCCAACAGTGGGTACAAACATTTTTGTAATTTTTTTTTGTTTCATTGATTGCATATAAAATGATTTTTCTATCTTTTCTAAATCAAAATCAGTTGAAAAAAACAATAACGAAAATATTTGTTCACCAGCTTAGGACTAAAGCGCTATAGAAGATATTGTTCTGTTTATATATGAATCGCTAACTGCAGAAACGGGACTTCTTACATTTTTTGCAAAATTCATTTTTTAACGGTTTAGTATAATTTAGATATAGACTCATCGTTTACTGTAGAAATGGGACTTACACCATCGAAATAAAGAGAACAACATTGATTTGAAAAACTTATTTACTGCAGAAAAGGCACATTTACTTCAATTGACCCCTTTACCAGACACCAATTTGCAATTTTGGAAAAATATTTCAGAATGGCCTACTGTGGGAAACGATGTTGAGAAGGACTAGAAATCGTATTCCTTGTATTAATTATTTATTATTTTATTATTTTATTACAGGAATATTAAAATTTTTAAATATTGACGATTCAAATGACGTATTAAATCAAATTAGTTTCCGGTCACTTGGAAACTTTAAAGTCCTATAACTCGTAAACCTGAACATTTTTCGGCCTGATCTTTGCGATTATACATTTTCTAGGATTGCATAGGTTATACAGCATATAAATTCAAAAAATGTACGCAATATTTTACATCATGAAATTAAAAAAAAATTGAACTTTTTTAGTTTTATTTTATAGCTTTAAATCAATATGGCGTGCGGCATGTTTGATCAAGTTTATCACTATTTAATTAAAATTGAAATTAAAATACTTTTGGAAAATTGTCGACAGCCAACAGAAGCAAATACAACAAAAGCCACTCAGTCTTTAAGCACCGACCCACTAAATTCAAATTTAAACAATCTGGTTTCTAGTCTGGTTGTAATAAACGAAAATGAGCAATTGCAAAATGAGCATGTAAAATATAGTTCAAATGCAATTTCAAATGATACTGTTAACCGTACGAATTTATTGATGGTAATGAACTTCTACATTCGTCATAATCTTTCTTGGACTGCTCTAGAAGATTTATTACTATTAATTAACCCCTTAAGGACCAAATTTTTTTAAAATAAATGCACCAAAAAAATCAATTTTTTTTTTAAAATAATTAAAACTAATATTTTGACATATTAGGAACAAACAAAAAAGTCTGTTTAAAAAATAAATTTTATTTTTATAAATAAATTTGTTGTTTTTTAATTCAAATAAATGTAAAAATGATACATGTTATTTTCACAAGTTATTAAGGGCAAATACATAATGGAACGTACAATATGTGACCGCCCGAGTTATCTCGGGTACGGTCTTTTTGGACCATATAGTATGTCCCGAGATATCTCGGGCCTGGTCCTTAAGGAGTTAACACTATTGTTGGTTTTAATGTCTTGCCATCAGCCAAGTTTCTTTTTAAAAATGCATTTTCTTCAGACGAATCTCCCACATGCCATTTTTATTGTGAAGTCTGCGAATATTTTACTAAACTTGTAAATTCTTCAGAATTAAATAATAATATTTGTAAAAATTGCCAGATTTCCAATATCGTGTCTTATAACAAATTTTTCATTTCACTATCACTGGAACCACAGTTAAGAAAAGTTTTATTGCCAACAACGAGCACATACGATTTAATTTAAACGAAAAAAATAGTCCTGACACGTATAACATTTATAATGGTAATCTTTATAAAAATCTGCCTGATAAAAAGCCAATAATTTCACTAACAATAAATACTGATGGCGTTAAAGTCTTTAAATCGACTAAACAAGCTTCATTCTGGCCACTTGAAATGATTATAAATGAGCTTGATGCAACCGTACGATTCAAATCTGAAAATATTATTGTAACAGGGTTTTGGTTTGGTTCCGAACCAGTTATGGAAATATTCTTAAAACCTTTTCTGAAAGAACTTAAAAAGTTAAGTATTCTTGGAGTGGAAATTCAAATAGACAACCAAGTTTTAAATTTTGCTGTTTTTCCACTCATTTGCTTTGTCGACACAGTTGCAAAAGATAAGATACAAAACAAAACACAGTTCAATGGATATTTCGGTTGTAGTTATTGTCTTCACCCAGGAATATCTGTTGCTGTTTAGAAAAATTCAAAACAAATCCGATATCCAAATCTCCCTATTAGTACACCCAAATTTTGACGTAATAAATGGTTTTTGCATTGACTATATGCACTGTGTTTTGATAGGAGTCACGAAAAAAAAATACTAAATCTGTGGCTTTCATCTATAAACCACCGCGAGAAGTATTATATTGGACTTACTCACAACATAATCAATATAGACAATAGACTACTTCATATTAACCCACCAAAAATCATAACCAAGCGACCAAGAACAGTCAATGATCGTCATTTTTGGAAAGCTAACGAATATCGGAGTTGGCTACTTTTCTATGGTGTCTTATGTTTAATTGACATTCTGCCTGAAGAATGTTTAAACCATTTCGCACTTTTGTCTGAAGCAATTTATATTTTACTTAAAAAGAACATAGCACATAGTGATTATGAAAAAGCTAGCGATAATTTACTTCAGTTTGTCAAACGTTTCGAACAGTTGTATGGCGAGATGCATATGACGGACAATGTACATTTACTTAGTCACATCTCTCAAAACATTCGTTGTTGTGGCCTTCTTTGGGCTCATTTCAATTTTTGCTTCGAGAATAATAACGGCATTTTAATTAAATATGTTAAAGGGACAACGGATGTTCTAAAACAAATTGTATCAAAAATCAAAATACATGCTGGCACAATCTACGAATCTTAGCGAAAAAAATACTGCTTCGACAAAACGAAACATCTTTTAAAAAAATTGTAAAACAGAGACAAGTATTTTAAAATATTTAGGAAAACCTTAAAATCACAAATTTTCAATAAACGAAAGAAAATTATTTCCAAAAGATAGCTATTTTCTACAAAATGTGTTAGTTTATCACAGAATAGTGTATAAAAATGCAATATATCATACTAATAAATATTGATTTGATTGATTTGAGTGTACGATCAAGACTAAGCAAGGTTCCCGGTAAGACGCCGGGTCCACCGTACACCCTTTTTACATATAACAAAACCGAAGGAAAGGAAAGGAATGTTAGTAACAAGGAATCGACCCGGTTCCAGGCACCTAAGTAGTCGATAGTTAGTATGTTTTTGTTAGTAATATATATGATAAAATAGTTAGCACAAGACAATACAATTTCTAAACTACATGTTCGCTGGATGCTTGAAGTTTCTGGAAGCTGAGTGAGGTTTTTCCGATATTTCTGAAAATTCAAATCGAAGTTAATTATGCAAGGTTCCCGGTAAGGCGCTGAGTCCACCGTACATGCTTTCACACAAAACAAAAACCGAAGGATAATAAAGTTTTGTTAGTAATAAAGAATCGACCCGGTTCTAGACACCTAACTAGTCGATGTTAGTGTGTTTTTATTAGTAATATAATTGATAAAATAGTTAGCACAAGACAATACAATTCCTGAACTCCATGTCCACTGGATGCTTGAAGTTTCTAGAAAGCTGAGTGTGTATCCTCCGGTCACTTCAAAAAAAAATTCAAAGAATTTTTAATCAAATCAATTAATTAATTACCGCTACATGCTATACTTGCTATACTTTAGAAACAAACTTAAAATTATTAAAAGACTCTGAAAAATAAAATTATAAATGAAATCTCAGTATAATAAATTAAATTGTAACTACACTTCCATATTATTTATTTGCTACCTCATCTTCCTGGATTTATTTCTGCAAATCTAGAATTGATTCAGATCCCAATAATTACTGTTTCCTCTTCCGATAGACCACTTAATTACTTTAAATATAAACTTAATAATAGTATCATAATATCATATTAATGGTACATAATAGTAAATATGTCTTACTAATAACTAATGCTTAATTTCTACTAAATACTGCTTCCTGAAGCACGAGCGTCATTCTCCAGTCAGCACAGATTAACTGGTAAATTGAGTAGTGAATGAAAGAGGGGAGAGCCTTAATTTGGATCTTAATTCATTTTATTTTATTTTATCTTAACTATTACAATTCGATTTAGATTATTCGGCCTACTCTATGGTGCATTCAATGGATGTAAGGTTACATCCTCTCCATCTCCGCTCTCGATCATTTCACTGGAATCAGATTCTTCGAGTACGTAAAGCTCTTCAGTGGCCTTCTTCAATTCACTCCAATTTGATAGAAGGTTTTCCCATTCGGTGAAGGTTCTATTATAATATCTCAAGTCGTGGTTAAGAGTATCATTCCAGGTGAAACATGGTCGTCCTGGCTTCTTTGGTCCAGCAGTGTATCTCATAACGGTGCTTAGAATATGAGTTGGTCCGCGGCGATGGATATGTCCCCAGTAATTTATTCGATGCACCTTAATTCTTTTGGTAATAGTTCTACCCATTAATATATCCTTGAGGCGTTGGGTGTTTGGCTTGTTTGTACTAAATTCGGCTAACATATTTAGGAAAAATAATTCATATCGCCTCAATCGACAACGGTTCGCTTGAGTGAGGGTGGCTGTTTTTAGTCCATAGGTGATCATGGGTACAATTGTGGTATTGTATATGGTTAGAATGATCTTAAAGGGCACTTTGTGTTTTTTGATAAAGAGTTGCATTTGCCGAGCGATGCCGATTGCCTGGCGGCATCTCGTTCGGATGGTGAATGGTCAACTTAAACATGAGGTTAGGTGGGTGCCCAAATACCGCATTAGTTCGACACGAGTGAAAGTTATACCCGCTAAAACTATGCTAGAGGGGGCAATAGATGGTGAAAGTGGATCTCTGATAAGTGTGGTGGATTTCTGCGGGTTGATTTTTAGGCCAGCAGATCCCAGGACATCGATTAGTTCCTTGAGTATGGGTTCTAAAGCTGTGATGTTGCGAGTGATGAGAATGATGTCATCGGCATAAGCGAGAATGAGCGGCAGCTGCAGGTTTACGCTTTGCTCCAGCTTAAGTTCGAGGAACTGATCGGCAACAGTCATGAGTACTTCGTTTAATATAAAATTAAAAATTCGGGGGGAGAGTGGACACCCCTGTTTGACTCCTTTGCTCTTTTCAATTTTGGACGTGGATACTTATACATTAAACCATTTGATGGCTGTGTGCTCCCAAAAACATACCGTTATGATTCGGTTTACCAAATAATGGGGAACGTACTGTTGAAGGCGTCGGCTACTACATTTAGGTCAACCGTGTCGAAGGCTTTCGCCAGGTCAATGGAAAGAACGTATACCAGATGTCCCGCGCGCCATTCTTCGTCGAGAACGCGACGGATAGTGAACATATGGTCTTCTGTAGACCGATTGGCTAAAAAGGCTGCTTGATAAGTCGATGGTAAGTGCAAGTGTTCATCCAATCGATCTAGTAGTAGCTTTGCGTATACTTTATATCCGACATTACAAAGCGTTATTTTCCTATAATCGTCAACACACCTAGGCCTCTTTATTTTTGGAATGGGAACCTGAATTGTATCGATCCACTCAACGGGTGGATCATTATTGATCCAAGTTGTTTCAATGACTTTTTGAAGTGCATGAATTATAATGTCCGGTGCGTGTTTCAGCAGTTCGATGGGAATCCCATCCTTGCCGGGCGCAGTTCCGGATCTAATGTGTTGGATCGTTTATTTGATCTCACCTTCGGTTGGTGGAAGCCCTATTGGGTGGTAGTCATCCTCTTCAATGAGGTTTGACCAAGCACCAGAGGACTTTATAAGTTCATTGTACCAGGCAGAAATTGGAATGTCAGGTCCGCTTTATTGGTGATTACCTTTTTTGTATTGATTAAAAAGAATGCGTAGGTTTGGAAATTTTCATTTTGTAAAAGAGCCAGATTCAACGAAATGTATTTATAGGCTGATGGTGACAGCGGGGTTCGTGGGCATGTGTGCTTTTTGGATGTAGTGGTGTGATGAGCCTTTGATCCTTTGCGTTGGACACAGTCGATCCATATAAGACGATGATCACTTAAGTCTAGGTAAAATGAATCGGCCTTGATGGAGTTCACAAAAAAATGATGATTGTTTATTCGGGTTAAAATATGGTCTCATTGGGAGAAGGTTCGGCCATTGGTCCAAGTGGTGGAGGTTCTTCTTCGCCCTTTGGTGGTTTGAATGAATAACTGACTTGAGCTCGCTAAAAGCTCTAGCGCAACTCCATTTTCATTTGAAGCGCTATGAATTAGGTTGGAGCCAATGTGTTTGCTGTTTGGGAGATCATCTGATCCAATCTGAGCATTAAAATCACCGAGAAAAACCAATGCGCGGGTTTTGGGACAGCGATTTGCCACTGAAAGCAGTGTTGAAAATATTTTCGAAGATCGTTGTTTATTGTAGTTTGACGTGTAAGGAGGGACATACACGGAGACGAAGAGAATTTCTCCTAGGGTTGGAATAGTTCCCTGGAGGGTAAGGATGCCACCAGAGTAATTCTTGATTTGTTTGACCTGAAGGGGAGTATCTTTTTTTACTAATATGGCCACATCTCTTTTTCGGGTTTTCGGATTATTGGCAAGGTACCAGGTGTAATTCTCCGTTGAACAGGCCCCTGTGTTTATATTCGTCTCCTGGACACTGCAGATGTAAATTGAGTTTTTAAATAAAATTGTATCGATAACATCGCGTTTCTGATTGTTATTTAGTCCACGGGCGTTCCAGGTACCAAAGCAAAATGATTGGGGAATCTTGAATGAGGTTGATTGAAATATTTGAGGCTCTTCGATGAGTGTGTATGGATTTTTGGTGGACTCAATTTTACGATGAATATGACCGGTAATACTGTGTGGGAAAAATATATGTGAAATTGTAGTTGCTGATGATTGTGAAAAGTGATGAGGCAATAAACTGTTGTAGTGTGAACCGGTATACAGCAAATTGATCTCGTGGATGTTGTTGCTGTCAACTGGAGAAAAAGTGGTTTGATTTTCGGAGCTTTCAAAATGTACATTAATTTCAGCACCGCCCCAGAAACCATCACGTTGAAGATCGTTGAGATATCTATGGACAAATTATTTGCGGTGAACGTATTCATGGTACAGGGTTTAAAATGCGGGGGAACATTTTAGGTTAATGTGAGTAGCTTACCTTGATACCAGCTGATTTTCAGTTAACCCAGAGAATAGTTCGAGGTTGTATATCTGTTGACAAGAATCTAAGATTGTTGGGATGTATGCATCTATATGTTCGGTTCTCGAAATAAACTCAACTATTTCTGATCGTAACTCACTAACGGAAGATGAATGGAGTGGATCTCTAACATGTAATTGATGTAATATTGCATTAAAGAGGCAATTACCATCTCCTGGGATCAAGTACACTTCCATTGTTGAATTGATTAATGACTAATGAAATTATGTAATATATCATACTAATAAATATGATAACAAACTAAAAATATTTAAAATTTTAAAATATTTATTAATTAATGTTTCACACTTTTCACACGATGTTTGTTCATGCTAATTTAATTTAATTTAATTACATTTAAGATAAATTTTTATAAAATTTGCTTATTTTTCATTTCTTTTTTCTTTCATTTTTGAACCATATTGAAGTGTTTAACTTATCAGAAAATATTTTCCTGTATAAAAAAACTTGTATTTTTTTTTTGGAAAATAAATACCTATTAAATAAAAAATAAAAAAATAAAAATAAAAACCAATGATTCTACGGTGGAATTAGTAGATGGCACTTACGGAACAATAGGGCTATTCTTGGTTGTTGATAATGTAACTTTAGCAATTATTCATATTGAGGTACAAAAGGAAGAAACACGTAGCAGGAACCAGCTATGCGAGCACCTTATTTTATTAAAACTAATAACAACCAAGTTAAAACTGATTAAACTTGAACAAATAAAAAGAAAACTCATTCTCTTAAATACAACAGACCATATTGCAGTCACAACCTTTCCTAATATGCTGGAATATGATTAATTCATCTCCTTCTTTACATTTCTCAGAATTAATAACAAAAACATGAAGCGGGCGAACTATAAAACAAAAGTAAATTTAAATGCAAAAAACAACAGAAAACGATGTAAAACATCGAATAATCAATAATCTTGTCCGAACTCGAAATTAGTAATATCGAAAACGAGGCAAATATTAATACCCAGTTACCAGATTCCAATTTGATCGAATTCAATAAAGAGGCATCACCACCATGTCCAGTAAAAAACGAGAAAACTTACACAACTTTATCTTCAGTGACGCCAGGTAGAATAAACAACATTTCGTCACGTGACTTCTTATAAGTGTCCTACGCGCCATTTGGGAAACTGTTGAGGAATCGATTATTAAAGTTTGAATGAAAATATACTCACTTTCCATGATAAATTTGTAATGTTCTTGTTAATTTTTATCATAAGTTGACATATTTCTTTGTTTAGAACTAATCAATAAATACCGTTGTCCTTCATTTTGAGAGAAAAACTAGTAACTATGAAAAATGCCAAAAATGGATATAGGACATTCCCCATGTAAAAGCCACACAGACAGTTTTAATTTTTTTTTTTTCCTAGGGATATAGGACACAACGTTACTTTAGGCGCATTTTATTTGACCATTTGCAAAAAAATTGCTTGTATTCATACCATTTTGGTATTCGTGAATACCCGATGTGTGCTTGGTTTTCAAAAATCCAATAGTATTTTTTAGCAGGGACGCGATTCCGAAATGAATACCAATTTTGAATTTGGCAAATAAAAGAGGCCTAATATATTTTGGCCCGAATTTATAGTCGTTGCTACAACTATAACTACTGTTATAGTAACAGTTTTCGTATTTATAAACCTCACTATAAGTTTTGTTTGTAATGTAACAATGGTTATAGTGGACAAAATCCATCACTATCAACGTTGCTACAATATATCCAAGAAAGTAAATTCGATATTCGTATCGAATTTTATACATGATTTTAAAATGATTTTCGAAAATCGTTGCTATAACAATAGCAATAGTTACGACTATAAATTCGGGCCTTTATGTATGTATCTAACAAAATTATATTATAATAACCAAAAAACTAAATAATCCATTATTAAAAAAGTTTATAAAAAAAATTTTGCGGACATTTTCATTCATTTAAATGTCCTTCAAGAGTTTTGGGTTACATGGCCATGCTGAAGCCTTACGGCAATTTTAAAACCACTTTGAAAAATTCGATGTCCTCATTATTAGGCATAAAGGGAAACATTGACTGAATGTCCTTAATCTTCTCTTTAGAAATCATACCAGGGGGTATTTAGCATTGCCACTCTTGGTAACTTGGTGAGATTTGAGGTTTTTGTTCTTCGATTTCCTTGTACCATCAGAGGTAATGACATGTATTGTTCACTTTCAATATAATTTTTTTTTCAATTTGACAACAAAATTGTCAATCTATACGTAAAATAGCTTAGTTGCCAAGGTAAACTTAACGCTGGAAAAATTAAGCCTAATGCTTGCTTTATTATAATTAAAGAAATCTGTTGATTTCATCTGCATCAATGTAAGTGATAGGTTATCGTATCTCATTGCTGCAAGATGCCTGACAAGAGATACGGGGCTGTCGATGTTTACTCGCCGAGATTGATGTAGGAAAACTGAATAAATAAGACATGAGCTCGTTTCTTTTATAGTTTTTTCCAATCAATGTTTTGATCTATTTGATATAGAACAAAAATAAAATAAAATGAATTTTGCTTAGTTAACATTAACTTTATAGTTATATAATTGTCCCATATCCATATTTTTAGGATATGCAACAATTAAATATAATATGTATTAAAATTTTTCCAATTTATTAATTTTGCCCTAAATCCATATAAAGTGGATGTAGGACACTTAAAAACAAAATCGAAATTATCAGATAATTTCATATAAAAATGTCCTATTTCACAGAAATTTGGTTTGTAGGACAATTAAGAACTTAAAAAATATTTTAAAAATACGTTTTTATGGTCTTTAAGACAAAATGAAAATACGCTATCTCGAAACATATTGGACTTAGGACAATTTTGATTAAAGATTCTGAAAGAGCGCAGTCGAATTAGTAGGAATCCACTCATAACTCATTTGCGCAAAAAGTGGTCTATGGGACACTTAAGAAGTCACGTGACGATTTATAAACGTATAGCATTATTATTATGTAATTTTTTCTTTTTCCTCGTCTTAGCTATTGATGACTCAGACGTAGCCTTTGTACAAATACACAATGTGCCATATACTGTGGAAGATGAGCCTTCAACGGAAGAAGTTTTTACAAAATTTTTTTGCTGAAAGTCAAAAAACAACTGCAAAAGAAATAATGCTTCCATTAAAAGCCATAGAGAACCAGCGATCGGCAACTCCATTGAAACATATACCAGTTGAAAAAACCTCAAAAAACCAAAAATCGCCATCGTCAGCAACGTCATCATCATCTTCATCGACATCATCAACGTCTTCATCTTCATCGTCATCCTCAATATCAATTTCGGCATTATCGGATTTGTTAAATTTATCCTTATCGGCAACAAAGATAAAACATCATAAAACAATTCTTTCATTATTATCCAAAATTATATGTTGTGTTTCTTTAACAGGAAAAACTGAAAGATTACCACTATAAATATTTAAAAGAAAAAACAAAAATCAAATATTAAAAAAAAAATTGAAGGAAATTGACGAAGAAAATAAAAAAAATAAAATACACCATAGATGAGCAGGGGGACCTTATATACCCAAATGGAATAAAAATATCAAAATCTCAGCATATCTACTTAAAAAATATACCTTTAGATGAAAAGGGCGACAGAAAATTTATAAATACGTTGCTACAAATTGTCTTTGGTACCGAAACATTGGATTGCTGCAGCCGAACGGGACGATCAAGAACAGGGCCGAAATCTGCATTGGATCCAATTAAAAACGATTTTGTGCAAAAAATGTTTTGGGATCGAAGCAAAAATTTAAGGAACTCAAAACAAAGGTTCGCTTCATATAATCAGTGCGTTAATCGGAAAATTCAAAATTTAAAAATTTCTCTTAAAAAAGCCGAGGCTTTAAAGAACAAAAATATTTTAGATATTATTGAAATCTCCCCGAAAAAAAAAACTAAACAAAGCCTCCAAAAAGCAAAAAAAGGTGAAAGAAAAAAAAAGAAAAAATTGAAAAAGTTTAGATTACTTTTTTATTTGATATTTAGAAAAAATTATTATTTAACACTAAATAACCCGTCAACCAGTTGAGAACCAGTCAAAATGACCTCACTTTTTTTTATTATTATGTATGTAAGTATTATTTTGGAAATTTAAGATGACTTTTAATATGACAACAAAGTAATTATATTAAAACTCATCATAAATTTCCTAAATAATACTTACATAATAATAAAAAAAAGATGAATGCAATAAATGTACAACCGGTCATTTTGTTCGGTCTGTACTTTGTTGATTATTTTTAATTTTTATGAAATATTTTCATTAACATAATTCCTAACATTATAATTTTTACATTATAGTATAATATTGTTTTTTTAATTTTTTTAAAATAAATATTGAAATAATATATATAAATAATAATTGATTAGAGCGTTCGTTTTTTATTTAAAAGCTGGTTATACCCATAGTTTTCCCGAATGTGAAGCATAGCTTCAATTCAAAATATACTTACATAATACCTATAGTGTTGAATATTAGAAATAAAGTAGTTTTTATATAATTTTAACATATTTTGCTATATTTAAAATGCATTTTAAATGCAAATAATTATATACCATGAAATCTAAAATTATTCAAAAAAATGTCGATGTGTTTTTTTAAAACTAAAATTAAACAGAAATTGACATTTTATTTCATTCGGTTTTGGTTTATTTTTTTACTAAAAAATACCAAAATAGTCATAAATTTTTGAGATATAATGAACTATGAGAATACATAAAACTAGTCTAAAATAATTTTGGTTTAATATTGAGGAAATATACTGGAAAAATGTTGCCATAACCTACTAAAAAATACTTAAATAATTGGTATATTTTCGACCAAATCGCTAGTTTTTTTTAAGTATTTTTACCAACATTTTTTCCACTAGGGATATTGATGACATACATTCTGTGTTGATTTATACATTCAGTACTGGTTTTATCTGTTTCACCAACATAACGCAAGAGTCACAATTTTTACACGACACTTTATAAATATGTAAGTACATCTCTCTTTTATACTGGAATTTTGACCTTTGGTTTGTGAACCATAATTTTGCTAGCAGTCATTAAATTGTACGAATTATTTTTAATTCACTAATAAAGCCATGAGTGTTTAAAAAAATGATAAATTAGTCCAAAACAGAATTATATTAATTAATTAGTGCGTGCAAAAAACGCACAGGAATGGCAGATGATATTATGAAGAAAATATTAATCACCATTAATTAGAAGAATGTATACATGATGATGAGACAATTAGCCTAACAAAAAAATATTTGTATGATAACAACAAACTGGTAAACATGAAAGAACGTTGGCAGGTTTTAGGGCATTGGAGAAGAGAAAATTTACTAATCTTACAAAAAGATAAATGTTTCGAATTTTTGAAACAAAGAAACATCTGTTTCAGGAGAATATAAACCGCATGAAGAATAATTTTCCCAAAAAAATTCTCAATTTAGAGATAAAAATTTGTAATCTCACTTTACTAAAACAGAGTAATGATGTAAATGTAAGTTATTTAATTATTTTGCTTAGATGGAATTATAGAGGATGAAATCTATGAACAGTTTTATATAATAAAAAATGGAGACACAGTAGGTCACGACAATATAAATCTTCTATTCGCATACCGCTAAATCACAGACTCACAAATAATGGTAGATTATTTAGAACTGACACGAGTTGATCAGCAATCAGAGTCGCATTCATCATTTTTCATCTTCGACTTTTAATCTTTAACAATTAGATCCAGTTGTACATCTCTAGTACACCGTTGAAAGTCATTAAAAATTTAATTACTCCATGCAGAGAGCATTCACAATGTTTAAAAATTTATTTTCTGGAAATTTGTGCCATTTGTTCAGATTATAATATTATGTGAGCAACGTGAGAATTGGCCGATATAATTCTTTACTCAGCGCTTCAGTCTGGACGGGACCATTCGAAAATACAAAATAATAAAACACAAACAATACAAAATCAGAATTAACGTTAATTATCATTTGTTACCGAATCCTACCTCCTTGTCATATAGCATTTCTATTAAACCTACGCCACTCTAGTGGCGTGATATTATTTTAAAGCCTCCCATAGTAATTTGATATTAAAATTTATACATATACGACCTTTAATACGAAGAGAATTTATTACCCAGAAATAATACCTTTAAAGGCGAAATGTCAGTGCCATAGAAACGGGAATATCTTGCTATTTTTAAAAGCTCACTAGATACAATTATTTTTAAATGTTGACGATATTATTTGCCACCAACAAAGTATTTTATGCAAATATAGAAACTTAAATTCCATATTACATGGTAATCTATTAATTTTATCTTAAAGACACCTAGGGAACAATTGTTGGAATTTGCAAGGTGTATTAACTGTAAAAAAATATTTCTTCGGAAAGTTCGACATTAGCTCGGTAAACAGATAAACAAATTTATATTACTCCTTTTGTCAGAATGACCCCCACGCAATGCTTCAATCAACTTCAAATTTTGTGAAGAAGTAGATGATGAATTGTCAAATTTATCATCAACATAAGAAAAAAATCGTCGATCTCGTTTTTGAGAAAATCTGTTTGGCAGTTTTCTCTTCCACTGCAACCCCCTCTATTTTATACTCGAATGGATCTAAAATTTAAGAAAAACTGCTTTTTACTAAAGTCTATCTTTCTACAAAATTTCGACCAAGCCTATCAATATTTTTGAGAATAGGAGGCAAAACAAAAATAATAAAAATGTGCGGACGGAAGGACGGACACGACATTTTTCTGGTCGGTGTTTTGGGATCCTGGTAACCTAATTCGTCGAGAAATGTGAAAACATGGAGCAAAATTTTTTTCGCGATTACAATACTTACCCAGTATAAATTCGTTATAGTGGGAAAAGTAAAAAATAATGCAAATATACAAGAATACAATGTGTAACGTCAACAAAAATAATATTTCATTCGCATTTTTTTTCCGCCGTTCCAACCAAGGGTTTTTGAAACACAACAACAACAGCAAACAATAAATGTGGTATATGGGTCGAATGGTCGAGAAAAACAAACAAATGATAAGAATGTAAATCTGGCGCGAAATGTTCCTATTGTGTGGCGATCGTATGATTTTTTTTTTATGACGGTTGTTATAAAATTTACGATTTTTTTTTTGTTTTTTTCAATTTGGAAGTCAGTTATGTAATTTTTTTTGAAGACGATGGTCAAATTATAAATAAAAATCAATATTGTGTAGATTCGAGTATAAAAAAAAATATAGAATCATTTTATCCTAAAGTAAAAGGAATTAATTATTTAGTTATCAATCCATAAAATTAAATAAATATTGTGTATTTGTTATTAGTTTAATTTAAGTGTTTATAAATAAAAATAAAAATACAATCTTAAATTAATTAAAAACTATTTTTAAAGAAAAGTGAATGGACAAATTCCAGAAATAAATTAAAAAAAAAATAATAGTGTTGTGATAAGAACCCTGTGCATAATGTGATAATTCGGTGCAAACAGACTAACAAATATTGTATAAAATACCAAACCAATTCATTCATAAATTTAAAAATAATAAAAATAAAAATAAAGACGAAACGTTTTAAAATAAAATTGATTTAATAAATCCCAGAACTAAGTGAAAAAAAAATAATTTTAGTGATAAACACCCTAAACAGTACATATAGTTCGAATGGGTGATATGTCGGTGTAATCACGAAAAGAAAAGAAAAACGTTAAGTGTGAAAATATTAAAAGCCGGCAACGGTATTACTCTACGGGTGCAACTGTATTACGTTACTAGTATCAATTTAATGAAAATGTAATACAAAAATACATAATGAATGAATTAATAATAATCGATTAAAATAATGCATATAAAAAAACCTTAAATTCTACCTTTATGAAACAAAATAAACAAAATAAAAGTTGATCACAAATTCATAAGTAATACAAGGTAGAACACCAGAAAACATCGAAAGTATACGTTCATTACATTAATGTATTACATCACATCACATAACGATGACGTCACCATCAGAATCAGCAGCAGTAACATCACATCAACTACAAATGTTGCAAGTCTAATTAATTTACTATATATTACATTTTTACTATATATTATTACATTTTTTTTAAATTTACATTTTCGGCTTATTTACTATATACATTATATAATTTACATTTTCTTTGTTTATATTCTGTTCTGTAAAGAAATTTTGATTTTTTTTATTCGCGAATCTAAATTAGTTTATTAAGAATAGCTAGTTAGCTTAGGGTGTAGGTTATTTAGTTTTAAGAAGCTGTGTTGCTTCCTTTTGAAAATTTTATACATATTAGATTCTTGTTCTTGATCTATATTTTTTTTTATTTTTGAATTTTTTTTTTTATTAATTTCTCAATAAATAATCGTAAGTTTGTACCTAGAATGAATCATAAGATCTGCCATTTTTCATTTATTCTTATTATTATTAGTATTATGATGATCACTGAGTAGATTACTTCGAGGGATGAGTTCGAGGTAGGTAGCGTATGAGAGTGAGTAAGTAGCGATAGACTGTTGTTTCCTACCCTGTCAAGTTCCCTTCCTGCGGTCCATCTCGATCCACGTCATGTCTCGGGAAAATCCACGCCTTTCCACTGAGCTTTAGCCAGCAAAATGACCGCCCCGAGACTCTTCAAAATGACGTGGGTATATTCTGATAACTGACATGCCTTATGGGGTTTGGATTTACTGAATTTTTTTTTTTTTTTTTTTGAATCCATACGCCACTGCATTTCGTGACAAATGCAATCCCGGGATTTTTGTCAAATCCCTTGATCCCGGTCTATTTTACAATTCCGAAATACCGGTATCCTGTTGAAATCTTGGGATCCCGGTTTTTTTTGTCAAATTCCGAGATTCCGGTTTTTTTGTCCATCCCAAAATCCTCAAAAACCCCAAACTCACTCTAGTTTCTGTACTCGCTCATCAAATGTATTGAGCCTGCTTAAAATTAATTTAAGTGTTTGACTTATATTGTCATTTTGACCAGTTTTCCCTGGATTTCCGTTACTCATCGTTACTTGAGCATAAGTCATTTTACCCAATTGTCCATGAGTAGTTCCCAACGCTCTACGATTTACTTCGGGTCGATTTATCTTAACTGCCTGCTGCCTGAATAATCTTGGATTTTTAGCAATCACATTCCTATTTTTGATGTCTTGCAGTTCAATAGCAACGCTGCATCCTCTGCAGTTAGCCGGATGGTTTTCTCCACAGTGAACGCATAGGCTAACATTTTTATTTTCTATCATCTTAAAATTTGAGTGCAAAATAAAAAAGAAGAACAGAAACTATATAACGGGATTTTTGATGTTATAGGATGTCGTATGAAGAGAAAGAATTATACATATTATCATAATGTTATTAAAGCCAATTCATACTCAGATAAAGAGACAGCATTTGGTGTCGACGACGACGAAATAAATGAGGATTACGTGCCTAATGAGACAGATGTGAATTCTGACGCAGAAGTTGGAGAGTTTGAAGTAGAGATTGTGGCGATTGTTATTCACCACAATAAAAAAACAACAAACATAAAAACATAATTCAATTCAAAGAAACTCAAAGTAATTCCATCTGCAATTCAAAATTTTGAAACATAAGGTTTGTGTCCATAATATAAAGAAGTTCGAATTAGGAAACAAACTTAATTCGACTTTGATCACATGGCGAATTTAAGTTCACGGAGCCTTTAGAAAAACACATTAATTATTTTTTCCTCGCGAAAAAGACGTAAAAAAATTATTGGTGAAAATAAAAAAAACTTAAATTACTAAAACTAAAATTATAATACTAACAACAACAAATTGTGTTCACGAAAGTATAATACAAAAACAATAAAAATCGTGTGTAGTAATAAATATAAGAGAGTGTTTAATTGAGGGTTTGTGGGAACCCATCCGCACGGGACAACTCTTACGACACATGATAAGATAAACCAGGATCTAGACCACGAAGAAACATGATGTAAAATGGTATACACAGCCACCAAATTTGAATCGCAAGGCAGCTCGCAACATAATTTGAGAATCAACTTTCATGGGACCAAATCTAATTACAAACAATCTGCACAAAGTTGATACATTCACTTGCATCATGAGTTCGGCTATGAGAGATTTATATGTCGATATTCAAACAAGAAAGCAGAAGCCCGATATGCTCATTGGAATGCCCAAAATCCACATGAATAACCCCGTACATGGAAGCCAATTACAGATAACGAATTCTCAGCTTTCCTAGGAATTTTACTGGTAACTTAATGCCATAAATCGAGCCAAGAGCCAGTTTCTGAGCCTATCCGCTGTACCGAGCAACAATGTCACGCAATAGATTCACAGATATTTTGGCGATTTCTACGCTTTGACTGGCATGTAATCAGCAAGGTTCCGCCAAGCTGTTCGCAAGGCAGAAGATAAGGCAGCGGGTTATTCGGGTACAGGAAACGTACCAGCTTTACCCAATACATGCCATCCAAGCCTCGCAAGTATGGCATATAAATATAATGGGTCTGTGATTCCGCAACACACTATCCACTGCAGAGCCAAATATATACTGGCAAGATAAACAACGTCAGTGATGTCAACCAAGGTGAGAGGATCGTGAAGGACCTAGTTTCCAACTTTAGGAGTTGTGGCGAATGCCAACTATTATCTGATATAGTGAGAAACAGAAAAGTAAAAAATAATAAAAATCAACCATAAAATAAGAATTTGGAAGAAATCATTATACGAATAAAACAAAATAAAAATGTTAGAGACGTTTCATAATTTAAATTTTATTACATTATATTGAGTCACTGTATTTGAATGAACATGCATAATTGTACAAATTAGATTTATGTTAATATTGTATAATCAATTGGTGGGAAGAAAAATTTGGGGTGGTATTGGAGAACGATGGAATTTTTTTTTTGGGTTGGATGTCGGATGAAAAAAAAAATGAGAGAAACTGATAAGCCGTAGAACGAGCAAGTTAAAATATAAATATAAATTAAAAGTAAAATAAATAATTAAGAAAGTGTTAATAAAACTAAAATTAATATTAAAATAAATTAATAAACTTTTTTTTTAATCGAGGTGATAATCAGTGCAGATATCAAATCGACATTTTCTTTTGAATTATCGACATACGACCATCCGTAATTATCTATTGTAAAAACAGACAGTAGAACGTATTATAACCGGCATTTTATGATCAACGGTATGGTATTTGAAAAAAAATTTGATCGACATTGTTCAATGAATTGGAGAAATGAGAGGGATATAATGCCAAATTGTCATGAATAATAATACCTTGCTAATAATAATAAATAAAAATAATAATCCGTACCTATATGCAAATTTAATCAACTTTATAATAAATCACCGAAATAATACATATTTGTTAATAAGATCCCGAATTATCAATCAGCTGATTTACAACAAAAGTACATCGGAGAAATTGGATTTTCTTGATCATGGATCCGCAACACTTTGGGATGGGTAAAGTTTAATAAATATTTATATTTAGTACTCTTCAAGTTTGGTTTCTTTATTGTGAAATCTTTACAATTTTTTTTTTCTTAAATAAAATTTAAATTTCGGTAATTTTGTTAATTTTTATTTGTGTTATGAGATGATATGATACATTAATTGATCGAGAGTGATTTCATTGGTGGTAATAACAGTGGCAAATATGCAGTGTCCTAAATTAAAGTAAGTTTCCATTTTTCTTATTTTTTTCTGTCTGTGTGCAAATCTCTAATTAGCATAATCAAGCTCTCTTGAGGTTCCCGAAAAGAACTTCCCCACGACTGTTACCTAGCCTGCTCAAAAATGCTGTCGGGGTAAATCGCAAGAGAGTCTGCAACAGGCTTCACGTACATTGTGAGCAATGTAGTACGGAGGCTGTTACAGAGTACAGGAAGAAATGTCACGATGGACAACTTCTTCACAACACTGGCATTGGTCAAGGAGTTATCAAGTTGGAATTTGACTGGTTTAGGTACGTTGAAAAAAGACAAAAGGTATGTGCCCACCGAGTTCAAACCATCTAAAACTAGGGAAGTTACATCTAGTTTGTTTGGATTTTCTGATAATGTCACAATGTGCTCCTATGTCCCAGCTGCAAACAGGTCCGTGGTTCTGTTGTCTACCATGAACAGAGATGCAACTGTGTCAGGAGGGTTGAAGGACAAGCCAGAAATTATTATGTATTATAATAAAACGAAGGGCGGCGTGGATACGATGTATTCAACAAAAAGAACAACTTTACGATGGCCTCTGGCCATGTTTTATAACATTCTAGATACGCCGCCCCCACAGCATTTATTATATACAAGAAAAATAACCCAGTTCTGCCAATAAGGCCCGAAGAATGCAGTTTATCGAACAGTTGGGAGAGAATCTTTGCCATCCTCTGATATTAGAATGATCCAAAAATGCGAACTTTACTGGAAGATTTCATATCAGGACATCAATAGAATGCATTTTAGTTAGGTGTATTTATTATTTTGAAGCTAAAATATCTGAATTTGTACTTTTTAATAGGAGGGCCAATTCCTGGAAACCTCGAAGACGAGGAAAGTGCCAGATGTGCATTTCGAAAAACCAAAGAAGAAATACTCGCCAAACTTGTATCAGATATAAGGAACCCGTATGCGTAGAGCACAGCGTTGGGCAAACCAAGTGTGAAGATTGTCATTTGGGGCCAACTACTCCAGACCGAAACTTGAGAAGTTAATAATTACATTTTTTTTAATTTTTTGCCTATTAATTATATAAAATAAACAGTTGAATTCATATATTTTTATTGTTTACACTTTTTAACCTTCTCTCTGTGTATTGGGGTCAAACTTCGTTTTTTATTATTTGAATGGCTCATGCCTTAAAAGAAAGCCTCAACTAATATCTTCTACACGCAATACAACGAAAAGCGGGTCAAAATTACTTGTAAATTTGGTAATTACGATAGTCTGAAATGAACCAAGCGCATTTCTGTGTACTGGGGTCACAATGACCCCAAATTATTTACATGTAGGTACCTACTATTTTCTATATAAATCAAAAAATGACTTAATTTTTATGTTTATGAATGTATTGTAAAATATGTCTGTGATGTTTTTTGCACTTTTTTGTTTTAGTAAGTGAGACTGTCAGATGAAGGGGAAATAGCGAACAATAATATTGAAATGGATTTTTCAAAATGCGACGAGAGTTGTACATGCTGAGCCGATAAACGTCTGTGATTACGACGAGGATGAACATTTTGAGCCGATAAATTTTGATGATGATGACAATTTTGAACTTTGCGCTGACGATCGAGAAAATGAACAGGGAAATGATGAAACTGCCACTTAAAAAGATGAAGAAGCGGTTACTGGTACATGGTATTCTGCAGAAAATAAAAAAATGGTTCCGAAAGTGGAGCCTAAATATTGCAAATGTGACCAGAACCTGCGATTTTCTACTACTGCGGGAAATGGAAGGCTTCACGGAGCAAACAGCAAAAAATCTAATAACTCAGTTACTAGCTTTCCAAAAAACCATCACAGAAATATTGGTGAATATTATCGTGGCTGAGACCAATAGAAAAGCGCGGTAGTTTTATATAATGAATAATAAAATAACAGAAAAACACCGTACTTTGTATGATACTAATTCGGTGGTAATGTTTGCATTGACCTGCATTTTAATTTACGCTGGCGCTCTTAAGAACTGGGACGACCGTTCATTTCATCGAGCTATGATATCCGACAGGAGCCGCTAAAAACAGATAGATTGGTAGCATTCTGAATTATATGGAAAATATTCTTGGCAAACATTCGAAAACCTTATAAACCGTCATCAAATTTATCAATTGATGAACAATTGATTCTAACACGAGGGAGATGTTCTTCCCGACAGTACGTACCATCAAAACCAGGGAAGTATGGAATTAAAATATTTTGGCTACGCGACGCGAAGATCTCTTACCCATTGAACGCAGAAGTGTATGTTGATGGGCAACCAGGGAGGCCTGATTCGGTTAATTATGCCTTCAATTTAGTCCATCGGATATCCGCACTTCACGTCAACAAAAGAAGAACAATTACTATGAACAACTTTTTCACTATTTGTACTTTAGCCGAGCTACTTTTGCAGAAAAAAACCGACACTAATTGGAACAATCCTACAAATCAAACCCGATTTGCCCAAAGAGCTTAGTACAAGTAAGGAATTTAAAAATAACCGAGAACTAAAATCTTCAAAATTTAGTTTTGATAACAACCTAATACTTGAAAGTTGTATCCTAAAGAAAATCGTTTCTAAAAGAATTGGATATGCAACTGGTGCAAGCCATCTCTCCAACCCTCGAAAGTTTAAAAAAAATGTAAGGACAGCAATCGATCTAATAGGTTATAGTGTTACTAATAAGACGGAAATCAACAGGCGAAAAAGTGGCGACTAAGACCGTTAGAAAACGACCAAGATTTTATTTGCGCCCTTTGATTATCTGATATGAAATCCAGAACAAGATGTCATTTTTGTAATGAGCTATCTTGCCCAAACCACACTAAAATCCTATGCATAGATTGCATCAAAGAATAGGAAATGGTTTCAGATGAACATTAAGTGGTTTTAGATGACGTATCTGGTTAAAACATAAATTTGACTAATTAAAGTGAATTTTTGTGAATGTAATTACTTTTTCAATAAAAATATAAATTTGTAATAAGAAAATAAACAATTTTTATTTACTTTCCCTATGAAATATATGAAGTGATCCATGGGGTCAGATTGACCCCTATACACAGACAACGTTATAGTAAGCTATACACAGAGTGAAGGTTAAATATGTTTATGCCGTTTGGTTGTTGTCGGTTTCAAACTAAAATAGGGAGGCTTAAAAATACATGGTGGTCACCCAGGTGTCCATTGGTATACCATGAAGAAACAACGACAAAATCTAAAAAAAAGATACAGAAGCACCAAAAAAAAATTTTTTTAGTTTTTCAGAAACAGATTGAAAATTTGTTCAGAGAGAATAGCGCATTTTTAGATTCGATAAAAGCCCGCTAGGTTATTAGGGAATGAAAAATGAAATTGTCACCCGGGTGGGTATTGGTAAAGCGAAGGTTAGCAATCGAAAGTAAATTTTCAAAATTTGGAAATGCATATTTGCTAACTTCAAGAAACAGTTTAGATTAATTAATCAAATGAAACATTATTTTTCTCATCACGGAATTCCACAGAAAATTATAACAGATAATGGAACCGAATTTACCTCAATTTTATTCAAAGACTTTTTAAAATGATTTAAAATTGAAATGTATATTACATCAGCAAAATCATCATCCGGGAATTCTCCAGTTGAGCGTTTTCACTCAACTTTAACAGAAATTCTTAAAGTGATATATTAAAAAGACAAAATCAAATTAGTACAAGAAGCAATGAATGAAGCTATATTAACTTATAACAATGTTATTCATTCAACGACAAAAATGACACCTTTCGAAGTACTGACAGGACATTATAATGATTTAAACCCATTTCCCTCGGAAACTAACATTAATACAGAACAAGAGTATTTACAAAATCATATATCAAAAAACAAAAAATTGTCTGACCTAATACATTAACGAAATCAAAAAACTTAAGAAAATACAATAGAGATTTTAAATTAAAACAGAGTAGATCCCCCAGAATTTAAAGAAAATGACATATTATATGAAGCAGACAATCGACGAAACAAATTAGCAGCAAAATTTACGAAACATAAAATTAAGAAAAATAACAAAATTACAGTAATACCAAATAAAAGAAAAGTACATAAAAAGAAAATTAAAACCTATTATTTCAGGTTCATCCAGAAATCATGACACAGACGATAGTTGAAATAACTAACCTAGACGACAATAAAGAAATTCTTCCACTAAAAATTTCAGAAGCAAGAATAATTGAAGGATATTCAAGACATCTACATATCATAGAATTGGACAACTACGATCGTAACATTAAAATCTTATCCATTAATATCGAATCAGTTAATAAACTAATATCAATCAGCTCTTCTCTAAAAGCCTTACATGTATATAGTAAAACACGAACGGAAGTACTTTCGTCGAAATGTAACGAACTGCAAGAAATTTAGATCACATTAAACCCAAATACAGACAAAAGGGAGGACTCATTGACGGACTAGGAACAGTAATCAAATCAATTACTGGTAACATGGTTCACGACGATTATATAGAAATTGCAAGCCCTTCAACATGTCCACAACAACAGAAATCAGTAAAAGGAATCAATTTGATCAATTTTACGAATTGTATCATCACTACTAATAATATAGAATACGACAATCCAACTAATATCTACTACGATAACACGATATCAATATCTCAAATGTTGATACTCCTTACATCAACTTAACTACCTTACAACACTGGATAATTGCAAATAATAAAGAAATTGAATTACTTCACATTAATAACGTAATGCACATCGTGCACACAAGTATAATTTCAGAAATTATGATCATCATCATCATACACATGGGAGTATACATCGTAAAATTCTACATAAAAAGACATAAGAAGGAAGTAGCAATAAATATCAACATTCCATTGCAGCCCATAGGATACATAAAGACTTCTACAAACGTCCACAAAAGTCGTTTATCTCTTAGGGGGGAGAAGTTACGTCAGATGACTCCACTCAACGATACAATTACAACATCAACAATATAAATATGTACATAGAATAAGCAAATTTGCAAAACCATAAAAAATATTATTTTAATGTTGCTATCATAAAATTAATAACAATATTATTATATTAACCTTAACATTTTATTTAGTTTTTGTTGACTTGACACGAGTATTATTGTTTTATAATATCATTCTTCCAATATTATTATTATCTTAATTTTTGAACACTTGTGCATCCGAAGCACATAATTCTTTGTACACCATTTATTGTCATTTCCCATTCCCTCTTTGCATTATATAAAATCAAAATTCATAATTAAAAATCAAAACTATTTATCACTTTAATCTGAAAGCAGTATCTAACGTATCAAATAAATTTATTACGTTTAAAATTATAAAAATATAAAATTTAATTAATAAAAAATGTTGTTTTAATAAAACCAACGACCACAAGTGCAAAACGTAATTCGTACAGCTGTCCTGCTTTCGATGGATTTAGGTTGCAAATATTTGGCTCAATATATCTATTGTGATCAGTTGTCTTCCTTGCCTTGGCCTAAACTACTTCACTTTATTAAGACAGCATCACGCGTTCGCGATTTAGGATAGAATCTCTCCTTTACACTATGTGCCATTTGTGGCATTGAGTGAAGGTTAATTGTGACTTTGTGAGTATTACGGTAACATGATTTATCATTTTTTTAGGAACCTTAATTAGTTCGGATAAACTGATTTTACGTAAATATATTTACTTAGAAAAAACATTCGTTATATTATTGTATAATTTGTGCTCTTGAGACTGACGTCGAAACGTAGGATTTTCTAATGCTTTAAATTTGATGATTTGATAATTTTCTAAAATAAACCCACTTTTAGTAAACTGAATTATAGTCCTACGCACATGACAAACACTTAGGTATGTTTAAATTGAAAATTTTCCGACATAATGATCCTCAAGTAATCAAATTATAGCGTTTACATTTTTTTAAATTACACATTAAAAAATCTCTGCAATTAAATTAGTTCTGGATTTATGTATAAATTTAATTAAATTTGGTGTCACATACATAGCTTCAATCACGTTTTTCATTAAATACTATATTAGTTATTAAACATCATCAAATTCTGTAGAACAAAAATTAATTAACATGTTACTCCTATACTAATACATCCACAAACATTATTTCAAAATATGGTTACCCAACTAATTAAATGTTTTGTCAGAAATTAATGACTTAACTTATTTTTTGTTTGTTGTGGACATTTCAAAATTTCTGTTACTAGTACAGAAAACAGTAGCACTATTTGTTTGCAAATATAGAATTAAATTAAAATTTTTACCTTATTCAGTTTCCTCCAACTCAAGCCGATAACTGTAAATAAACCAAAAAAACAAAACAATAGTTAGCAATCAAATCAAACCAAATTTAAAATTAACGAGTCCCACACGTCTGAGATTTTGACAAAATTCGGTATTTCACTAGGATTTATCGTCATAAAATAATATTTAGAAGAGAAACCAGCAATAGATTTAAAAGAAGAGTCAATTTATAAATTTCTATTGTATTCAAACTAACACATTCCAGACTTTGTTGTAAGCTATAGGTATAAATTAAACATAATAGAAATTGTTAAAAAATGACAAAGGTTTCTATACGTAAAATAAAAATAAATCTAAAGTGATGTCAATTTAATGATCGATTGCGAGTATAACGCTCTGGCAAATTTTACTGGTTATAAATACAAAACTGGTGAATTCAAGGACAATTATTCTTATAATGCTGAGATGCTTCACAATAGAGCAAAAATAAATGGGTTTTGATAAATTGGTTTAATAACTCGTAAAAAAATATTACCAATCAAATTTACCGAATTCATTATGAAACACAAGATCCAAAGCGATAAATCACATAGATGAGCCATTGCGAAAATATGTACTCGTAAATGTTATGTATGTAACAAAAGTGTCAAATATGTCATACGTATCGAAACAAAAGCAATATTTTTTTTAGATTTTTTTATTTTTAATAACCAAAACAAAATCTTGATTATTATTATATTTACCCATCATAGCGTAAATAAACATATAAACAAAATATTTACAACCAATGTGTGGTATATCGACAAAATTATTCACCATCACTCCTTTGTTGGAGTGGTATCGTATAATATGTTTATCAAAATATAATTAATATGTCCATAATTTATCAGATAATCGAAAAACAAATTATCAAAATTTTATCGCCGAACATTATAATTAATTATTGGAGTTTGTTGTTAGTTTTATTGATAGCTATTGCGAAAATAAATTTCTATATCGGGAGTTATCGTAAATCTAAAATGTTGCATTTTTTTTATTATTAAAAATAGTAGTAGTCATTATTTTCAAGCAATTTTCATACATCTAAATAAGTAATAAACCAGAACAAAGTACCGTAGTACCGTAGTAAAGATTACACATGTATTACTGATTCCCATTGTTTGAGTGGTTTTGCATTCTCAGTAAATAACAGCAAATCTTAAAAGTCCTATACATATTATAGTAGCTTCATGTTTACTGTATCAAACATTTCTTAATGCAAAACATTATTATCTGGAATTACAGATAATTGATAAACTTACAAATCAGCATACTTTTAAGTGCTTAGGTTCAGTATAATGGATTTTTACCAAATTAAACCAATTTTCAACGTTTGTGTTAGATAGTCGCCCTGGAATACCTAATAAATTTGAATAACAAGTATTCCATAATGGTAAATACGAAAACCATTTCTTAATGGAGAATAACAAAAATAAATGGAATTCTGTTTTTTTTACTTATAGCTTGAATTCTACGAAATTTTTGTAAATATAATCATTATGTTCGTTAACCATGTTATATTCATCTTATCCGATGAGCTTAACTTTGAATTAAATTCAATTGTTTCATTGGGATCATAATATAAAGAACTTGTGAAGCTATTAAATATTTCAAACCCTTGAGTAAAATCTTGCTATAAAATATCATACAAACTGAATCAAATATTTTGTCGACATCAGTGATTGTAGGGCAACTGATAAAGGTGCAAAATAAATCGATCCCATATTTTCTGGGCGGATCGTTCTTAATTAATCCAACGTATGTGTAATCTAGGTAGCTGGCAACATTCATTACATTCATCGCTTGTAAAATTGCACTTATAGAAACCCAAGACCAATGTCCAGCACATACCATTTGGGCGAAAAAACTTTTGAAATTTTTAATATTTCGGATTGTGCATCCATAAGGTACTATGTGAGGGTTTTTGAGTCATATTGATTGATGATACAAGCGTATTACAATATAATATCCGCTTCAAGATACATTGACAGCAGCTCGGTTTTCTCACTATATTATCTTGCGTCCATATGTTCAACCGTAGGTTTCCAATTAAGAACTAAGCAAACCTACGATTCTCGTAAAATTTTTTTTTTTTTAAATATCGGAAGAAACTTGCTAAATGTCTGATTAATGTCCGATTTAGACGTACCAACATTTTTTTCCCAACAAAAAATGAAGATATTAGTACATTATGATTTTCATTTGTAAGACAAGAACAAAAATATAAACCAACAAAAATTTTATTGGTTTTTTTTCCAATTGTTACTATAAACTACTTTACCATTTGTTACTATAAAAATAAATTTGACTATAAAATATACTTGACCCGAGTACATTTTTGATATTTTATAGCAACAAACACAATAAAAATGGCGATTTGTGAAATTTTTATAGCGCTTTATTATATATTTTACTAAAATTTTAATAATAAAATAAAATTTACGTTCGAAATTTCTACATTTTACTCGAAAAAGCCATAATTTTGATAAATAAACTAGTATCAGCGCTGTATTTATTAAAAATTATCTTGTCGATTTTATACCGCCAAAAAATTATGGCACGACCGCCATTGTTGTTTTATACCTTTCTCTTTTTATCGCATGTAAATTTTTTTATGTTGCGTGTAGCTCTAAGTAGCAACAAATAAATTGTTGGAAAAAAATGTTCGTACGTCTAAATCGGACATTAACACCCAATTCGTGCAAACGAAATTTGAGAGTTTTTTTGTCAATTGGTTTTTCGGCTTTATGATTTCACTTTATAATTTTATTTAGTGAAATACTCATTTTGGTTAAAAAACAATAAATTAGCAATGTCGATAAAGTAGCAGAAACAAGTGTACTAGATTTGTTAAATCCCAAATAGTTAATGCAGGTTCGGTAAACCTAGTGCACGATCATGTGTATATCCCATAGCTGATAGTCATCCTTTATGTAGGCCTTTACTGCAGACAAAATCGACCTATTCAATCTTTCTGATGCGTTTGCCTGAGGGGAATATTTTGGTGTAAATTCGTGCCTTTTCGGGAGTCGGAAAAGAGGAGTCGGACTATTTGAGCGGGATCGGAGTCGGAGTTGGAGTCGGAAAAATACTGACCGACTTCGACTGCGCATTTTATATTTTCTTGCTCTCCTAAAATGCACCATATCCTTAGTTAAAAAAAGACTCCAATCAGTATATTTGATCCCGGTCAATTTTTAGCGTAGGTTTTCATTTAGGAAAAATCTCAAAAATCCTCGCAACACAAATAAAATCATCGTTATAGAGAAACTGTTCTGCTTGATAACCAGATATTAACTATGGAAATTTATGTCGACCGCAAGATTAGAGTATTATGTATTACGTGATAGTCGACAAAATAGAGGCAAACCGGCGCAATGTAATTTGGCAATCGTTTAAAATGATTTTTGTTATATTACCGAAAAGCTTACAGTCATAGTGACCAGCCGTAATCTTCATCTATTAACCACCAAGAAAACCCTGTTGAAAGTAGAAGAAAAACATAAATTCTAAAAATTTCTAGATGACCATGAGAAATCGAAACGACTTCGGATTACAAAAATTCAGGACCTATTTTTTTGATGGCTTGGAGAAAGTGAAAAAAATCAGTAGAAGTACGAGTCTTAATATTCTTGAGGCCATACTAATTTTAAGAACAAATTTGTAATTAATTTAAATTGTAGAAAATGTTTCTTTTTCTTTTATTTCGTTAAATTCTTTACTTTGATTTTTAATTCTTGTTCCGCTTAAAATATGTTCTTATGGTGATAGAATTTAAATGAGAGCAGTAATATGAATTTTATGATATTTTGATTACATGTATAAGTTGGAGTTACAGTTGGAGTGAGTCGGAGTCGGAACCGGAATTTGAGTCGGATAGACAATTTTTATACATCGGAGTCGAAGAATTATTTTACCGACTCCGCAGCCCTGGTTGTCTGAAAGTATGGATTCTGGTACCCCGAATAGATGAAATATATTATTGTTAATACAGTCGACTACTTCAGAGGCAGAAGCAAACCTAAAAGCATATAAGAGCGGGAACCGGCTATATTGGTCTAGGACAATGAATATATGTATATAGCCATTTTTCGTCCGAGGATATGGACCAAGAGAGTCTATATAAAGCATCAGGAAAGGTCTCAAACTTCGATTTGTTCTCCCATTTCTGGTCTGGTAGAGAAATTAGCTGCTTTACTGCGTTTACACACATCACAGTCATTTATGAATTGCTTAATTTGGAATGCCATGGAAGGCCAATAGTAGTAATGCTTGAGTTTTTCAATTGTCTTTGCAATACTCTAGTGAGCCGCTGATGGTGGATTATGCGTTGCCTCGATAAGTGTCTTTATTAAGGATTCTGGAACTACGAGCTTCCCATCTGATATATCCGTTTCAGACCGTTGTCCTGTCTGAGCTTATATTCTTCCATTCCCACTTTAAAAGTACTTGAAGCTGTCGGATTTTATTGCAGGGATTTTATTCGGTCTGAATATTCAGCATCATATAACGCATCAGAATTCAAATCCAAGTACCAACTCCTCAGATTGTTCAATTTCATCAATATGTATCCTTGACAAACTGTCCGGCACTACATTTAACGAACCACTCCTGTACTCTATGTTGAAATTATAATTTGTTTATGCGCCGCATTGAATATAAAAATGTTTCTCGAAATCAGGAGTCACTAATACTGGAGCGGAGCTGAGGGCTGCCTTATGTTTCTGAAGAAATTTGTACGGTAGAACTTCATAACTGTTTTGTTCCCATTTTCAGCAAATCGCTTATTGACGCTGCAATACTTGAATAGAAATCCACGTATCTGTTTCGTTGTTTTTAGGACGGGATACTCATCTATGGCACGTACTTTTTCAGGGTCTGCTCTGAGGCATCTCCCACCACATAACCGAGGTATTTCGTTTCCTTCAAGACAAATATACTTTTCTCGACATTTATGGTCAGATTTTCAGATCTTAATAATTTAGCCACTTCCGACAAAAGTGATGTATGTATGTTCATCAAACGTTTCTGCTACTACTAGTTAATCATCCAGGCAAACAAACACTCGATCTTGCAACCGCTGAGGAATAACCTTGTGCATTAACCGACATATCGTCTGGGCTGCGTTACACAACCCAAACGGCATTGCGGTAAACTGTTAGAGTGGACGACCCGGCACTGTAAAGATAACATATATTGACCCTCGACGACAAATCCAGGGGTATTTGCCAAAAGGCGTCTTTTAGATCAATTTTGCTAATGTAACGAGTTTTATCTAGTCGACCTAGCAACCCCTCGATTATCGGCAAAGGATAAGAATCCTTCACAGTAACCGAGTTCAAGAGTCGTGCATCCAGACATAGACGAATTTTCTCGTTCGCCTTCTTTACTAGGGTCACCCAAGAGCTGGCACTCTCCTCAATCACTCCTAGCGACAGCATACGGGCCAACTTCTTATCCATGTCTTCCTGAATTTTTGGAGAAACCGAGTAATACGGCTGTTTTATAGGAGTAGCCTACCCTACGATCTGATGTGACAGCAGTTGTGTTCGGCCAACTCCAAATTTTTCGCAAGATAGAAAACTACTAATAATTTGATTTAAAACAATCTGTTTCTTGGATATCTATGGAATGTTGATTTTCGTCTGTGCCAAGGTCTGGTTTGATATAATTATCATCGAGCTCGTTGACGCTTAACGGTGCTAAAAGTCAATACCTAAATATAATGGTTGAGTAATTAGGTTTGGGGCAATGTGTAATCATATTGTCTTGGTTTTCCCATCGTAGGAGATGCTAATGACAATGTGTCCTAAAATTTGTTGTTGGCCTCCACTAGCAATATAAAGTTGAGAAGGCAGACTGTGCATTTTTGTTTTGTTTTCTTCAAGGAATCATTCCGCGTCGGTTCCTAGTCCTGAAATGCTAGCGCGGCTGTCCAATAATCCATTATATAGAAACCCATTTATTAAAATATTGGCGTAAGGTCTCGAGTCAGCTGCTTTTTTTTTATAATTGATTCTGCCATCAGCTTTTTAATTTCCCCACCAATTTTAAAATACTTAAATGGGTGGTTCAAATGAAAAGACCTACTTGGGGTTTGTGTTGATTGTGAAACTTTAATCAATGGTAAGGTACTGGTATTCAGTCTTGGTTTCTCCTCAGTATTTTATAGAAATCTGGGTATATATTCGTTGCTGCTTCCGCTACGCTTATCGGATGATCCATTCAGATACGATGAAATAGCTTGATTAGTTGTATCATTTCCCGTACAGCTCATTCCGAACTCATTCACTGACTTGGCGTCTAGCTTGAACTGTTGTGAAATGTTTTCCGACAACCTAATAAATTAGAACATAAAAAGAATCATATAGAAATGCCGCGAATTATTCTCCCATATCAATCTCATCACAAGAGTAAAGCAAAAACCAATTAAAACATTTTCCATATTAAAAATGAAACACATGAAAGCATAAGATAAGACACTCTCGTAGAAATATAAATTATGAAATTAACCACACCCACAAATTTTAGATAAAATAAAGATTAAATGCAGAAGTAATAAAATATTAAATCAAATTACAAAGTAGAAATACATGTAGGTCAAGATTAAGTGACGCGTGAAATAAAAAATAAAATATAAGGAAAATTTCCAAGAATAAGAACGCATTCGAAAATTAGATAACAAATATGTAAACAATAAATTATGAATTAAAAGAAATTGGGTGTATGTAAGAATTATGTAAAAAGCAAAAAATAAAAAGAGAATGAGCCGACACATGTAAAATATGCGACATGAAAATATGTAAAGTCATAAAATATAAAGTAAATGACCCAAAATAAAACCGATATGAAAAAAAATTAGCGCAACATATGTAATTATAAACGACCCAAAATCGGTAAAGGTTTTGAAATTGTTATGATGAGTAGAGTAAAATTAATATTGAAATATATGGAATTCTAGGAAAATGTTATGCAAAGTAACCATAAGTTACACCAAATATTGTTGTTGTAAATATCGGAAAATTTAGTATATAAGGTTATAAAATTTTAAACAAAATATGAGTTGTAACGTATATCTTCAGAGGCACAAACGCTGCCCAAAATTTAAAAAATAAAAATTCAATATTAAATGAGTTGAAAAAATAATCCAAAGAGGCACAAACGCTGCCCAAAAATAAAATTTCAAAATTAAATGAGTTGTGAATCAAAGTCAAATTAAAATTAATTTCTAAAATAAATGAGTTGTGAATCAAAGTCAAATTAAAGTGTAATAATTCGTAATATATTTTCCAATAAAACTTCATAAACAGAATACCAACTATATGTATAGAAAAAGTAGAACATTTAGCAGTAAAATTCAAAATCAATAATAAAAGTATCAATATAAGTGAAAATCAAGAATCCAAAATTGAAATTGTGTATAAGTAAAGCAGTAACTATAGGAAAAATTATAAAATTGAAGACAAATAAAATTAAAATATACAAATTATATTGGTTGTTAATTAAAATAAAGTGTACTTGTGAAACGTGTAAAGAAGAAAAATAGTTCCAGCTATTCCAGTATACAGAGTTTTCCAGAAGTATATAGCCAGACATATATAATAAATTTTCATCATATTCAGGAGTTTAAAAGGTAAATATAACTAACTAAAACTAACCATGGTACCGTGTGCAAATTAAGTAACGGACCAATCCTACAAGGAAGATAAGATATTGGGGGTATTTACTACTCTACATATCTTACTAATCTGCCTTAATTTGCACACTTCTTAAGCAACTAACAAACAAATTTCTCCAAGGATATTCTGACTAATATTAATTCAATCAGCAATATCCGTACATCATCATAACATTCTCGATGATGTACATCAACAAATAGATACAATATAATTAATTTAACATAAATAGTACAAAATATTTAATAATATTCCAATTAATAACGATTACAATTGTACAACTACATAGTGCAAACAATAACAATTGCATCTATAAAGTATTCTTACATTTTATACAGTTTGAGAATAATAGGTATATGTTGTGGTGTAGTAAGTATTCATTACAATATTTCAAACTAAAATTGTAATAACAAATAACAACACTACACAAAAAACACAAAATATACAATAGAACCATCGTTGTCCGGCAAATGTAGCTTGCAATCCCAAAAATGGCTCTTTGGGTCTTTGTTTTCGTTGCTCTAGTGCTTGCTTTATATCCTCATCAAATTGCATATCCTGAAAACAATGTGTCATGTTTTAGCGTAGTTGATTCCATGTCACATTATGGTTTCATTCTCTAGACAACCAGTAACATTCCATAGCTCTCCCTTTCAGCAAACCGTTCAGGTTGGAATATAAACTCTCTTCATTTAGACCATTCGAAGTAGTCATACTCTCTACTCTATACAAGAACCGTTCTATGGGAATACCTCCAGGTTCCCCAGAAAATAAAATATTCCATTTGTGGATTTCCAGACGATCCCTGTTAAAATTGCGGCTTGTATTAACTTGTACGATATTGGCAATAGGGTGTAGTGCTGAATAGCTAAGACCAGGTTGATGCACTGGTGGTGGTATCTTTGGGTTGAAAGTGAATTAGTTGGTAGCGCTGTGAGTGGAACATGTTAGGTGATGAATACATTGGTGCGTCGTTTTTATAATGGTTTGTATAAAGCTCTGTTTAGAGATTCCTCAGCTGCAGAATACCTAATTTCTTGAACAGGGCTGTGGCCACATAACACAGTTGCTCTTCGTCCACCCCAGGATTATCTGAAGCTGCAAAGTTATTTGTGGTAGCCTTTGGCATATCGGTGACAGGTCCTTTCACATTATCAATAATCGGCACTTCCTCTTTACTGGCTCATTCCTGATTGTGATCAGTTGTACCAAATTCCGAATCGTCGTCGCCCACGGTTGGAATTATAATTGCTTTGAAAAATTTCTCCGTAACTGGAATTGTAGTTCCTTTAATCACACAATCTAAGATTGGGTTACACGATGCTAAAATATTTTCAGCGGTAGCTCGTACTGACTTAAAAATACTAAGTCGTTGGCTACTAATGATGACAAAGCACTTTTTCCGTTTTATCGTTCGCTATATAGATTATGATACATGGGAATCACTAAAATTATCTTTGGAAATCAAATTAATCAAAAGAAGATCTTTTGATAAATTTGATATATAGAATATTCTCTCTATTATATAGAACCTATTAATGACACCCACTAAAACATACTCCGATTTCCGGACAAAATATGAAAAGTGGTTTAGTAAAATAAAATGTGCAACAATCACCGTTCAATTTGATTTCAATATGCGCTAGATCGTGATTTTGTCATATTAACCCCACTTATCTTCAAGAGACTGTCCCAAAATTTGATACAAATCTGGAATTGACCATTATTTATTTTCTTAACATACTCCGATTTCCGGACAAAACACCAAAGATTATTTAGTAACGCGCATTCTTCTCAGACTTTACTTTCAATTTCTCGATAAAACATTTCAATATTGATTGGTTACTAATACATACTTTCAAACATTTTTGGATTTAGGAAAGATTTAGGAAGTACTTCACACGCGTAATTAAATTCGCCTTTATCCAAATCAAATTCACCTTTATCCAAAACAAATTCAATCGTAGACCAACAGAATTTATTTAATTTAATAAATTTACTGTATCTAAATTCTAGATACAAAATAACAAGTTAATACATATGTATAACAAAATAAATAAACAAAGGTTTATGCGCCTTGGATTATTTATTTTATTTATGCACTTTAGAATTCGCCCTATAATTATTATAAACTTCACCAATTTACTATGTAATGTCTTCCTAACTAAAAATTCATCTTAAAACGCACCTTAAACTTCACTGTACAACCCAGCCTTAAAGTTCATCCTAAAATTCACCACAAAATCAATCCAGATTATCCATCAAATTCATTATAAATTTAACCGAAATTTACTTTAAAAATCTGCCTAAAATTACGAAAAATTAATTCTAAAATTCACTCTTAAATTCAACCTATAAGTCATTCTAAAATTAAGCCTAAAACTTTAATTAAAATTCCCTCAAAATATGCCCTTTAATACAACCTAACCTAGAAATCATCCCTAAATTAACTGGAAACCCGTCTCTAAAATAAACCCTGAACTTCACTCTAAAATTCACCCTAAGTATCAGAAATTTAGCAAGCGAAACCCCTTAGAAGCTTAATTAAGAATTTTATCAAATTTAAGAATTTTGGAGTTTGGAAATTTTAATAGTGGAAAAATTAATTTAGGATTTTATAAATTTTATAAAATCGGCAAATTCAAATTCATCATTTATTTGGAATTTTTGATTTTAGAAATTAACGAATTTTGCAACGTAGTTTGGAAAGAAAATAAATTAGGAAATTTAGGCAAATAGGAGCTTAAAGATCTAAATCTTTAAAGTTAGTATAAACCTAGAAATTCGTAACATTTAAGAATCCTTTAGTTTTTACAACATTTTTGAAATTTAGAATTTGTATTTGGGATTAGTTAATTTAGACATTTAATACTAAATACTATACATTAAGTTTAAGATTTTCCAAATTTAGAAAATTAACAAATTCCATAGGTATTTGTAAATTTTAGGAATATGGAAATTTAAATAATTTAGAAATATAAAAATATAGAGTATTATTTAGAATTATTGTTTCAATATGGTCCTTTGATATAAAAGGAAAAATTTTGAAACCAACAGCTGCGCATTTCACGAGAAACTGCGATTGACTCTCCCATTCAATCGCGGGTTAAGGAAAAACGGAGTGCCAGACAAGTTTAGTTCCTCCACCGCCTACCGGTACAAACAATTAAGTTTCTCTTGGTTCATAATTGAATCGAGAAAAACAATATTTACTTGGAATAGTTCACAAATTTGCAATAATTTCGAAATAATCTCAAAAACATTGGTCACAAAGCATCTCAAAAATTCTAAATACGAATTATCAGTGAGTCACAGGAATTCAATCCGATGTTTTTAATTTGAATGGGATATTTCCATAAATAATGAATTTGAATTTGGCAGTTTGAATTTGGTTTGGAAAAGGATGAATATGTTTTGGAACAGGTTGAATTTGGAGTGCAAAACCTATATGTATTGTACAATAAATCGTTCTCGCTTAATATGTGTGTTTAATTTCAACACGGTAACTCACAAACACAAACGACTATTATACAATTCCAATTGGATTTCTATACGTGCATATTACTCTCATATAACAAATTTATAGAGAAATGTAGATCGAAAATTCATGATTATACGAGATGTATTGCCTGAAACAATGTGGCATGCCTCGTAATCTACATAAAGTAATTATTCAATCGCCTTCTCTTGTAGATAATTTATGTAGATAACTCAAAAAATGACGTCGACAATGTAGGCAATCCGTCGACAATTCAAAGCAACAAAACGAGTAAAAGTTTTGATTTATTTTGAAAGTTATTTTCGACAAGAAATATATGATAACTAAAAAGTTTTACATACACTTTTCTACACCCGTCGTGGCCTTCCTTTAATATATTTTTGTCCCGATTCGGATTTTTCCTTTTTATTCTACTTCTCTTTGTAAGATTAGTAAAAATTTGTAGGCGCTTTCCATTATCATAAATATGTGTTTTGGCTAAAGCCGCAAATGAAACGCAAAATAGTTTTGACATAAGTATAAAATTGTTATATGTATGTACAGATTAAAAAATGACAGAAATACCGAAAAACTGGAAATGTAAGATGTTACGAAACGACGGAATTAATACAAATAAATGGAGAAAGTCAAGAGGAATATTTTATAACTTTTTTTTCAATCTTGGTAAATATAGAATTATATTTTAACTAAATTAAGTGCCGATAATAGATAACATTAGTGATCACAAGTTTCTGTTCTCAAATTTCTGTTATGCGGATAAATACATCAAGAAAAAAAAAAATAGTTGACTTTGATAAAGTAAATGAAAAGTTTAATAAATTTCTACTTGGAACGCCATTTAATGTGAATGACGCCATTTAATGTGATAGCACCCTAGAAATTATTGTTAAGGGTTACAATGATTTGATTAATAAGTTTACTACGATACTTTGTGTTGATGCTAAGCTTAAAAATACGGTGTGCTCTTGGATTACGTATGATATCTGGCAAATTATTCGTAAGAAAAATGAGGTTTTAGAACAATTTAAACAGAATTCAAGTAATGTTGCTCTCAAATTTGACGGAGAACGATTATCCAAACTAATATACTCAAAAAAGTATTTCGCTAAGAAGCAATACTTTAATAAAATGTTTGTTGATTTGAATCAGAGAGATTTATGGAAAAATATTAATATATTTCTTAACAAAAATCATAAACATGATCAATTTGAAAACATTTGTTTTAACGGGCGATTTATTAGTGATATTGGTGATATTGTTAACATTTTTAATGAGTACTTCGTCAATGTAGGTGGTTTAATCAGTGGATCTATCAACTCAGACAGAGCTATTCATAAGTTTGGAACCATCCATTGGATTTCTGATTCCATGTATTTTTCACCAATTACATCTGCTGAAGTTTTTAACGTTATCTATTCACTTAGTGACTGTAAGGGTGGAGGTCCTGATAAACTTAATAACTCTGTCTTGAAATGCAGAGCAGATTTCTTCTCAAATCTGTTGTCTGATATTTTTAATGAAAGTCTAGTAACTGGTATCTATCCCAATTGCTTAAAGATTGCTAAGGTTATCCCTGTTCTGAAGAATGGAGAGTGTTCTTTAATTAATAATTACAGACCAATCTCTACACTATCCGTATTTGACAAAATTTTTGAAAAATTAATTTCTTCTCGACTAGTAAATTTTTTGAACTATAAAAATTTTTTTTACTCACACCATTATGGATTTAGAAAAGGGTCAGGTACGGAATTGGCTCTTGCTGAAATTTCAAGTATGATTTATACTGTTTTTGACAACAAAACGTGCATTGGAGCGCTTTTTCTGGATTTACAAAAAGCTTTTGATTGTATTGAACATGATTTGCTTTTAAGTAAGTTATATTGTTATGGAGTACCTACGTGGTGTTTCTTTTGATTTGCTGAAAAGCTGTTTAGAAATAGAAACGGTATATCGTGCTCAGTGGAATTGAAAGTAGAATTCTTGATGTGAAGTGCGGTGTTCCACAAGGCAGTATTCTGGGACCACTTTTGTTTCTCATTTTTATTAATGATATGTTAAATTTACGATTAAAAGGTCATATTAGAATATTTACAGATGATACTGCTTTATTTTATGAAAAATAAAGCAGAATCATCATTCACTTAACATTTCGAAAACTAAATATATGATTTTTCACTCTCCTTATAAACCAATGCTTACGTTAACTCCACTTACAGTGAATAACAATAATATCGCAAGAGCTATTTCATTTAAATATCTAGGAGTGACATTTGATATTCATATGTCATGGGAGGATCATATCAATATAATTAGCAGTAAAATTGCTCCGCTTACAAATGAATTATTCTCCTTCATTCATTCACGAGTCAGCTATGGTGTTCTTATACCGGGTGATTTTTTTAACCTGATACTCTCAAATATCTCGGAAAATAAGCACTCTACGAAAAAATGATAGAGATCAAAATTTAATTATTTCGCGGGGAAAATACATTAGTGTTAAAATTAGTAGACCTCCCCCTCCTTGTAGGTGGGACGGGGGGTAACTTTGAAACTATAATAGGAACTCCTATTTCTTATTGCAGATTCGGATTCTAAGGGTAAAAATACGTAGGATTTTACTGGATATTTTTTTCGATTCATGATAGATGGCGCTGTAATTGACGATATTCAATTTGTTTCGATTTCTCCTACTGAGCACCTACGCAAACGATTCTGCAATACGTCTGCTATAAAAATACCATGGTTTCGTTGTGAATTCACAAAGATAGTCTTAAACAATTTGTATTTCTTAAATTTTCAATTACTGAAAAATGGCTTGTCATTATCGTAACCCAGGAACATGCGATTAATTCGGCTTTCAAATTAATGAAATTGTTTATTTTGTTTTAAAAATACCGATTCAGTCCGAAGATTATTTCGAAAGCAACAATACCTGTGTAAAGCTATCAATACTGCTTCATAATGGTTTAGTTAACTGTACTAGAGAAAATTGAAATGATTCTGGCTTATGGAGAAGCTGGCCGGAGTCTTGATAATGCTGTCACTCTCTACGCTTCGCGTTTTCCGGATAGGATTTGGTCGCGTGCGCCATTTCAGCATACTGTCAAACAATTTATTACTGATGAAAGTGTTCAATCGAAAAAAAGGACTCGTCCAGCAACAGTCACCGAAGAAAATAATTAAATTGATGTATTGGCTGCAGTAGTTCATAATCCTCATATTAGTACACGAGAAATAGTTCGCGATTCCGGATTATCCCAGACCAGTGCTTAGAAAACTTTAAAACGTCATAAGTATTATCCGTATCAAATGTATTTACACCAAGATCTTCATGGCGTTGATTTCCAAAATCGGGTAACTATTTGTCAGTGGGCACGTGAACAAATACAGCAAAACCCAATTTTTTTTCGTTACGTATTGTTTTCCGAAGAATCGTCTTTTACAAACCATGGAACGATTAATCGCCACAACATGTATTACTAGAGCGTTGAAAATCCGCACTGGCTTTGCCAAGTTGAACATCAGCGTCCTTGGACTGTCAATGTGTGGTGCGGAATAATTGGCAACAAACTTATTGAAGGCAACTCGAATGGTCAAATGCACCGAGATACTTTGAAAAATAAACTGCCAACATTATTTGATGACTTGAGTTTGGAAGTGCGACGGAACATGATGGTTGTCCCGCACACCATTCGTTGGTTGCACGTGTAGTACTTGATCATGTTTTCAATGGTCACTATATCGAAAGAGCTGGTCCGGTAAATTGGCCTGCCAGGTCACCAGATCGAACTTCACCAGATTTCTTTTTGTGGGGCTATCTCAAAGACCAAGTTTACAAATAAAAATCAACAACACGTGAGGACATGATTGAGCGAATCAGAAATGCTTGTGCTGAAATTCAAGCAGACACACTTCTCAGTTGTGTACAGTCATTTGAAATGCGGATTAAAGTACATTGAATCGAAGGGCATCATTTTGAGCACTTTATTTAATTGAAAGATGATGAAGCGAGGGGACTCATGTAAATCAGCACCCTTTTTCCAGTTATTCGAAATTTGCAAAATTAATAAATTGTTTAAGACTAACTTCGTGTATCCTCAGCGAAACCATGGTATTTTTATTGCAGACGTATTGCAGAATCGTTTGCGTAGGTTCTCAGTAGGAGAAATCGAAACAAATTGAATATCGTCAATTACAGCGCCATCTATCATGAATCGAAAAAAATGTTTCAGCCAAATCCTACGTATTTTTACCCGTAGAACCCGAATCTGCAATAAAAAATAGGGGTTCCTATCTTAGTTTCAAAGTTACCCCCCGCCCCACCTACAAGGAGGGGGTAGGGCTACTAATTTTAACACTAATGTATTTCCCCCGCGGAATAATTAAATTTTGATCTCTACCATTTTTTTCGTAGAGTGCTTATTTTCCGAGATATTTGAGTGTATCAGGTTAAAAAAATCACCCGGTATAGAGAACCCAAAAAATGGGAATAAAAATGTGAACGAATATGGTTTTTGACAAGAAATGTTTGAGATCTATAAAGCTCTCCATAATTTTGTTTACAGTCGTTCCGTATTGTTTTGTCCCGATTCAGAAATTCGAAATACCCTAAAAATACCATTTCAAAATTTTCCCGGCTTAGTTTACGCTTTTTCGAGATTTTTTTTTTTTCGATTAATCGATTGATCTAACCATGCCCGAATTTGTCGTCAACCATTTACTTTCAGATGTTCGATGATTTCCTTTTTTGTTCGGTTTTTGGTGAAAACAGGATTATACATACTCGATTCGCCCTATTTCTTTCGTGAAAATATCTTTAATATAGTTATGCATAATATTCTAAATTTTAAAGGCACGAAACTGCTTCGCTGGAGGACGTGTTTTCGTCAAGAGTGTCCAAAATGTTGCTTATATAATCATCCACTATGGCATACCGCGCTAGTTCCTCGTTTCGTCGGAGTAGTTCCAAATGTTCTTCAAATTTTTCGCAGTTACCGTACTCTGGAACTCTGACATTGAAACACTTAACTAATTATGTCCTAGGCACATCGCTCAACTGATTTCACGACCCCCAAAAAGAATTTGACTTTCATTCGATCTTCTCAGACTACAGCTAATATTGCGGGCACCCCAAGATCCCGGACTAAATTTTCTTAACCACCGCCATGATATGGGTATCAAATGAAAGGGTTTGCCAAGCAAAATCCGTAACGACAGCGGATGCCTCAAGATGGTTGATTCAATTTCTTTTGTATGATATGGGTATCAAAGGGTTTGACGAGCAGAATAACGTTATTCCAAATTCAATTTGGTAGGTTACGCTGTAGTGAAGGTAGTTAGTCATGGGTGTCAAAACCGGTTAATGACCGCATGGCTCGATGAGACGGGCGTCGTTAGCAATGGTCTAAAAACCGTCTAGGAAAAACTCCAAAATAAAACCCGGATTGAAATTTCGTCAGGCGTGAGTAATGTTCAACTTGAAATAAGCAGCGGAATGTAACGCAACCAAGTCAAGGTGAGGCCGTGCCAAGGAATTGGAGGTCGATCGTATAGTTATGCGATACTTGTGAGAAGAAAATGAAAAAAGAAACAACTACTCAAAGGAAAAGAAGACTGACAAAAGTCAAGAACAAACACAAAAATAAACTTACGGAATAGCTATATATGTAGCTCAAAACTTATAGGATGAAAATGCCTTGTAATAATGATGCGTTATCAGAAATGCATAGATTAAGATGTACTAACTAAAAAAATGTATACGGCATATAATGAGGAAAGACGGATGGCATTACGACCAATATTTACCTACCACGTTAACCTGAAGTTATTACAAACAATGGCAAATAGACAAGAAATTTCAAAGTGTTTGTTTGTTGGATATATTTTACTTGATAAAATCGATGCACCATCTATACTGGAATCAATTAATATAAAGGCATCGATTATGATGAAACTCAACAGGTACAATGGAGAATAGCGGCTGCTGACTTCAATTTTCACGCATGTAACTAATCGAATTCATTTTTTATGAAATGTGTTTTGACCGAATAGCTTGGTGTCAAGAAATGCAGCCTATGAATTTATGATCCACAGTATTGTTAGAGTGGCTAGTTATTCGTAGGTGGCAGAAAATAAATTTACATTAGAATAATTATAACATATATGGCGACGCTGGAAGTCAATTCGTAACTATAGCCTTTGGAGTTGTAAACTTCTAATTTAGTGGACTGTATTTTATCTATATGATTATTTATTTAAATCAACATTTTTTATTTATTTTAAGTTACATTTTTGATTATTTAGTGCGTCTATATTCTAATGAAATATAAATGTGTTCTTCACGAACGTCGAAGATAGAAGAGACAGAAAAATTACAAACAATCAATAATTAAAGCTACAAGAATGCAATACAAAAGTGCAAAAATTCACAGCTCGTCTACAAAAAACCATAGTACACATTTCATCACGGACGGCTACCAACTAGAGGTGGAAAACTATCGACAATTTCAACTATCGATAGTATCGATAGTAACATAAAAAACAATCGATAGAAAACTATCGACAGAAATTAAAAGACTATCGATATACTATCGATACTATCGGATAATAAATTTATAAACTTTATTCAATTACATATAGGTTGACTACAACCAGAAACTATAAAGTCAAGGGAGGTTATTATAATCGGAAAGTTTCCCAGTTTCCCACTTTGTTTTCAAAGCAGCCAATCGTTTTTATGTAAGAAAATCAGCATCTCAACATTTTTTGGCTTTCAGACCGTTTGGGTTGGTTGATCACCAATAATTTGACTAGCATATAAAAGGAATGACAACAAGAAAAACGTAACTAAAGTATATCGCATAATAGCAAAACGCTCTTGTACGAATAAAATATCGAGTTATCCAATTAAGACCATGAAAACGTCAGTTATCATAGTTTTAAGGGAATATGATTTTTGGACTCTACGATGTCGAATTCTTATTATGATAAAATCATAAAGTATTATCTCTAAAATTGATAAGGTTATGACTGATTTTATATTCTTAAAATAATGCGTTTTTAACTAAAAATCCAGTTAAAAGAATTCAAAGCCACTTTATAATACTCTTCAGTATAAACGATACAATTAAAGTGATCCGCTTATTCCTAGCAGCGAAAAGAACTAATTAAACCTTTATACTCCTCTCCTGAAAAAACAGTATTTTTCACTTATCATATTCTTACTTGGATAGGTCGATATATCGATAGTATATAAAAAGTATCGATTGTTTTCGATAGTATGAAACTATCGATATATCGATAGTACTATCGATAGATTTCCACCACTACTACCAACTGCATGAATTACAATCTTTATTTAAATGGTGGTACGAGTACCTATATAAATGTAAAGTAAACAAACCAACTACTACATTTTTGATTTATAGTTAATAATTTCATGAATAATAGTTAGTTATATAATTTGATGACCGTATGAATTTTTTAGATACACCTTGGATTCATGAATTTTATATTAAATTAATTTCCTATTTATTTTAGGAATGCTGGTAAACGATTCCGGCGTTAACAATATAGAGGTCTCATTCATCGATTATTATAGTTATAATTATGATAAAACCAGCAAACGGGAAATCAAACGACTTTTACAAGGCGTCATAGAGTTAACAACATAAAGAACCAATAACTATAAAATAAATTGTAACAATAAACGAGAATTTTGTTAAAGATTGAATTAATTTGATTATTTCCTGACTAAATCAACAACTTGATTCAATGTTGAACAAACGAAGCTATTCATATTGGGAAAATCAGTGAAAGCAACAACCGCAAAGTTATAGAAGCACGCGAATTTTGTGACGATTTGCCTTTGCCCCATTCAATATTGAAACCATGCATATACTTTTATTCATACATATTTAATTACTAGCGGGTACAGCCTTTCCTAGGACGGCTACAATTTATATAAAATGGTGATGTCCAGTGGCCGCTGTCACAATCACCATTTGACCATTTGATGTTTTGTTAGCCGATTAGGAGTAGCTCGACATTAAAGGCTTTTAAAGATTATTGTACCATAAATAGACCTTAAACTAAAGAGTAAAGGTTTTAAGCATGATTTTACATGTGTCGAGGCATCACGTTAAAGGAACATTAAATCCACTGGATAATCTTGTTGTTAACTTTTTTGATTAATGTTAACAGTAAATAAATATCACACAAAAAATCTTACAGATCGACAAACAAAGCTGTGATTTTCTTCAAATCACACAACATTATCACTACGCCGCAAACTATATAGCATTTCACATTTAATTTGCATTGTTAAATTGTTCGATTATTTCAAAGCATAACGACTTCATTTTTTGTTAACGCTCGATTTTGCTTCTCATATAATTTGTGTATCGCATGCTATAAATGAAGATCGATTCTAAAGGAGTAAATTCCAAAAACCTTATGAAATTCAGGAGTGTCAATAACGATGTTGCTATTTTGGGGTGTCAATAACTATATCGATTACGCTGCCCGGCCCTCTTTATTTGATTAATTTTTGGTTTCTACTACTTTGGAATAACAATCTTCTTCTTCTTCCGCTGGCGCAACATCCCATGAAGGGATTTGGCCGCCTCAACGATGCTCCTCCAAATAATCCGATCCGCCACAAGAGAACGCCAGACACGGTGACCGAGTGTGTCCCTCTCAACGTCGTCCATCCATCGGGTAGGTGTTCTCCCACGAGGTCACCCAAGCCATCTTAGCGTTGACGATTTTATGAATCCAATGATGTCAACTTTATCGAGATCATTTCTGATCTCGTGATTCATTCGCATTCTGTACGTGGCTCCTTCTTTAATGGGACCGAGAATTCTTCTTATCATCTTACGCTCAGTTACAGCGATTTTCTGGATGTTTTGCGCTGTTAGTGTCCAAGACTCGCAACCAAAGGTGACATCTGGTCTTATCAGCGCCTTGTAGATGCCCAATTTTATTTTGCGCGATATATGAGGAGACTTGAAAATTTTGATATTGGCGTAAAATGCTCGGTAGCCTGCTGCGATCCTCGATGAAATGTCCACAGAAACGGAGTTTTGCTCAGTGATCAGTGATCCTAGGTATTTAAACTCATTCACCTTTTCATATTGAGTATCTCCTGAAATGAAGTCCCCACGAGTCTGCCTTCTCGCGGTCACCATGTATTTGGTCTTCGCTTCATTGATCTGAAGGCCTATTTGTTGGGCTGTTAATTCCAACGGGAGGAGGACCTCTTTCAGAGAGATGATGTTGCGACCCAGAATGCAAATATCGTCAGCGTATGCTAATAGCTGGGTTGATTTATAATACAGGCAGCTACGCTGAGCTATATTAAGCTTACGAATGACATACTCTAATGATAGATTGAATAGAGTTTGAGCTATTGGGTCTCCTTGCCGCACTCCAGATGTTATCTCGAAGGCATCCGAAATTTTGCCTTCTATTAGCACCTTACATATTGAGCCATCCATTAAAAGTTGGCACATTGAAACCAATTTTGACGGTATGCCCAGATAGGACAATACGTTCCATAACGTGTTCCTCTTAATGCTGTCATACGCCTGTTGAAAATCTATGAATAGACTGTGTATAGGGATGTCCTTTTCATAGCATTTCTCCAGCACAATCCTCAGCGTGAAAGTTTGATCGGTCGTTGATCTATTTGGCCGAAAACCACATTGATAATCACCCAAGATCCTCTCGCTATAAGTTGATAACTTTGCTGCGACTACGTTAGCCAAAACCTTGTAGCCCGTGTTCAGCAAAGCTATACCGCGATAGTTGTTGCAGTTTAATCGATCTCCCTTTTTATGAAGTGGACATATTAGAGCCGTCTTCCACTCTACTGGGATTTCTTCTCTAGACCAAATTGTTGATATTAGCTCAAACATGCGGCAGAACAGATAATCACCGCCATATTTGAGCATTTCGTTGCAGATACCATCCTCACCAGGTGTCTTGTAATTTTTCATCTGCGATATCACGTTCCGTACTTCATCATATGATGGAGGAGGTGGTGGTGTCATCTCGACGTTAATATCGCGTTGAAGCAAGAGAGGTTGTTGCTCGGAAGGTGGTGCCTGTTTATTTAAAAGCGAGGAGAAATAATTTCGCCACACTTCGAGGACGGTTTTGGTGTCCATTTCCAACTCGCCTGATTTGTTGCGAATAGCGCTGCTACGTGGATGAAAGTCCGTAGCTAATTCTCTTATGCAACGATATCTATCTCTCAGGCTAGAATTTTGGATGTTGCGTGCCTGTTGTTCATGCCATTCCCGTTTCTTCCGTCTACATAGCCGATTAGCGATTCTCCTCGCAGTCATGTAGGCGTTATGGGATTGCCTTGTTCTTTGCGATAGATCTCGTTGTCGTGCGCGATCTTTTTCCCGAATAGCACCAATACAATCATCATCAATCCAGAGATTTTTAGGCCTTGACGGATTTTGGCCTATGGTGGACTTTGAGGCATCGGTTACCGCCGTTTTGATAATGTCCCACTGTTCTTGAACGGAGTCAGGAAGTGGTTTATTTTCCAAGATTTCTGATACAGTCATCCCGAAGGTGGTTCTGGTAACTTGGTCGTTCAATGCCGCAGTGTTCCAACAAGTGATGCGCTGGAAGCGATGATTGTATGTGGTTGATAGACGAAATTTTAATTCAGCAACTACCAGGAAATGGTCTGAATCAATGTTAGCTCCACGTTTAGTTTTGATGTTTTTAAGGCTAGAAAAATGTCTCTTGGACAAGAGGATGTGGTCGATTTGGTTGACCGTTGTCCCGTCGTTTGATTTCCATGTGGCTTTATGAATGCGCTTATGTGGGAAGTATGTGCTGGCAACCACCAAGTTGTACAGTAAAGCTAGCTCGATGGTGCGCATCCCGTTGTTGTTTGATGTATGGTGCAAGGAGTTTGGGCCGATAGTGCTTCGATATGTACTGCCAGCACTGCCAATTTGAGCATTGAAGTCACCCAAAACAATTTTAATGTCATGTTGCGGAATTTTGCTCAGGACGGTTTCGAGCTGGTCGTAGAAAGCGTCTTTGATTTGATCAGGCTTCTCCTCGGTGGGGGCATGAATGTTCACAAATGTGATGTTAAAGTGACGTCCATGAAACCTGAGTGTACAAGTCCGATTACTGACAGGCATGAAGTCAGTCACAAATTGACGGCATCGATTGCTAATCAAGAAACCAACGCCCAATTCATGTTTATCCATGTTATTGCTATGACAGAGAGTTAGTCCGAAGCGACTATAATCGGTGATGTCATTGCCGATTAGTCTTGTTTCCTGTAGCGCTACGAGGTCGAGTTTATACGTAGATGCTTGTTGGAAGAGTTGATGGAGGCTCTCCGGGCGGTTTAGGCTGAGTACGTTCCATGTTCCAAATTTAAAATCGTTGTCCTTATATCGTGTCCGAGGTCGTTGTTGTGAATCCAAAAATATCCGAGGCTCATGTTGAGGTTTCGTAACAAAAAATTTTTACAGGTTGGGCTGTTAACCCAACGCCAACCTTCTGTAGAAGGACCATAGCCCTCACACTTTAGCCTACTCCTTTAACAGAGTAGTTTCTAGTGACCGCCACGAAGAGGCAGTGTGAGCACTTGCTGAAGTTGCATGCAGTTACGGCACATGAAGCGAGTCTTATGTTTATCCCCCTGCATACAAAGCAGCCTGACCACCAGACCACCAATAACAATGGTTTATTTAAAAATATAAAAAACATAACCTGCAAATTATTTTGTGTTACGCAAAATTGTAGTACTACACAGTATTTCATTTCTGGTTCACAATTTACGTTTTGTCGCTTAGGCCCTTTTATTAAATTAGCGTCGACATGTAAGAACACGCGCCAATATGTTCTAGTTATTTTAGAATATTGTAATTTACTTATTATTTTTATGTATAGAATGATAACATATTTTGAGTTTTAGTTAGTTTTAGTTAGAAATGTAAAAGATAAACATAAAATAAATTCATTTTTTTAATAAATCTTCGAACAAAACTCTTAACTGACGGCGAAACAGGGACGTGGCGTAAAAAATAAAAAAAAGTGCAAGTGACAAAAGTGAAAATGTTAGTGAAGATTATAAGACCAACAAACCCACCCCTGTTGTAAAAACATCTAATACTAAAGAACGGCAAAATTTGGCAAATAAAAAAGTTATATACCCATGAGGACTTAACCGTTTTTTTAACCAAAAGATTTAAACCGCTATACACATAGCCAACGCTGTTTCAATTAAGTAGTGAAACTGAATAAACAAATCGTGATAAGGTTGTACCTATATGTAGTAGGCGGGTTACAACTATCAACGTAACCTCGCCAAACGGGAGAAATATGGCACATTCAGCAGTTATTCAGAAAACTGGCTGTGCACTATAAAGATGTTTGTGGCAAAGCTAATCCACAAATAGGCCATGAAAAGCCTCTTGAACTTAATGTAAATCAACAATTATTTACAATAATAAGAAAACAATTTTTTTTAACAAGTGTTAATAGTTAAGTATAACAGTAAATATTAAGTATATAATAATAATCAAAAATAATAACAAGTGAAACATCATAATGGCGACAGCAGAAGATCAAAAATTAAATCGAATCCAAGCTGCATTAACCAAAATAACTGGAGCCCTAAATGCTCAAATTAAGTTCACAAGACAAATCCACCGGAGACTCGAGGTACAGGAGAAACCTCTAAATCCAGTTGCCACAATAATATTCGCAGCCCCACAAAACGAACAGGACCTTAAGGACATAAGTAAGTTACCTGACCGCGTGAAGGGACTGCAACAGTTCGCCGGAAATCTAACTCAATATATCTCTTAGGTGCACATTGTCGAGAATATTCTACGAGATTATAATATTGTACGCACCAAACCAATTTATAGAGCAATACTGAATCACATACGGTAGAAGATTAGAGGAAATCGATGATGAGTGGGCATCTATAAAAAATGCCTATGCTCCACTACGCAGATAAGAGGTTCGAACATTAGAGCGCCATTTAAATAACCTTGTACAAAGAAGTATGACGATCGATGAATTGTACGCCAATGTGAATCATCAAATCTCATTGATAGTAAATAAGATTAAAACGGAGGATCATTCGAGAGAAACCATCATCGAGCTTTGGGCGTTTTTGTCAAAGGGTTAGATGGAGAACTGTTAAGAATACAAATCATCCAAAAACCGACCAAACTTCCGGAATCCACAATTCAATACCACCCCAACGGAAAAATATGGTATACAAAATCAACATTATAACAACCAAAATCATACAACAATCAAAACTTGAATCAAAAAATACCACCTAGGCCAATTTATCCGAAATCTGCAACACCAATGGAAATTGACCAGTCAATTCAAACCAAACGGGTAAATTACATGAATAGACCAGCTTATAAAAATACCCACCCACCAAAAGTACAACATCCCAGCTACGGCGAATCCCGAAGGCAGCAAAGAATTTATCATTTGGAGACACAGGAGGAAGAGGAATATAATCAATTAACCTGAGGAAATAAACTCAGAGGTAAATTTTATGTAGTAAAGCCCCTCTAGCATAATAAACCTAGAAAAAACAACATCCTCAAATTTTTAATCGACACAGGAGCCAACAAGAACTTCATCAAACTTGAACTAGCTGAAGGAGCAATTCCCACTAACGTCCGTTTTGTTTTTCGAGAATTTTGACGTTATCTAAACTGATTAAATGGTTTGTTATCCCTCAAATACTGTGAAAGTGCACTAATGTTTGAATTTATATTTGGATTTGTGAGCTGTAAGTTTTTTTGTCTCAAACAAATTATTTTTTAGTCTAATTGTACAACCTTTTTACATTGAAAGCATTAAGGCTGATTTACATTGAATCTTTCCGATCTTTTCCAAAAGATAAAAGATGTACAATTAAAAATGCGTTTTAGTATGATTTCCTTGTATTAAAATCAGAAGGAATACTCACAAAGTATTAAAGAATACGTGAAAATGAAAACCTTCGAATAAATGTTAATCAATTTTCTTCTTCTTACTTTGATTTTTTTCTGTTCAAGCTGTACAGTGTACACTACTATATGAATGTTACAACAATTTTATTTTCAAGGTTTCATTTACTATATGAAATAGCTTTATTAAATGTATATGATTGCATTTTGATGTTAACTTGTCCAGTTGAATTTAAAAAATATCTACAAAACTTGTTTATATTTTATAATACCGAACAGCTTACACAAAAATGCTGATTCTTTACTGACTCTTATTGATGAATATTTACACATTTATGTAGTGAAAATACATTTAACTACTATATAAATTATGTGTGAGCAAATTATAAATTATATCGTGTGAGTAACAAAAAAATAAAAGCCATTTTTTTCTAAATTAATTGAGCTGTTGACATTTCATAGTCGAAAGCTTTCAGAATAATAAATAGTTACACAGAGCAGCAAATGGATTCAAAATTCAGGATGTATCCAAAAATAATAAATTTCAAGCAATACGAATATAGGGATAATATATCAAAATGTTTTGTATTCTTACAAAACCAACAATAAAAACACTATAAAATTCCAGTAAACTCAATCCCTTACTCATAAAATGTATCATCATGAAATAGTTAATGGTTTGAATTATCTGCCTGACAAAAAATCGACAAACAAATATGACAATCTAAAATTTGCAGAAAACAGTATTCAGACAAAAATTGTTGCTTTTTGATTCAATAGATAAACTAAATCTCCACCCTTCGCCCTCGAAATCTTCTATGATTTAGTATTTTATCTAAAAAAACATTTCAACAGGTTTGTAATTTTTAAAACAGTTTTGGCGTAAGACTTCAAAATGAGCACACTGTTAGAAGTTTGAAACTAGTGTTTTAGTTAGTTAACCGCTCAACAAATACATTGTTGCGTACGTAAATACATACATTAAATTTAATTTTCCTTCAGGGAAATTAGTTTTATGGTGAAAATTAAATAGAGTTTTCATGATAATTGAATGTTTAACATATTGTACCTTAAATAAACCTTAACTAGAGAGTAAAGGTTTTAAGCATGATTTTACATGTGTCGGGGCATCACACAAATAACCTTACAGACCGACAAACAGTGGGAGCTGTGCTTTCCTTCAAATCTCGCAACATTGCCACTATGCCACAAACTATAAAACATTTCACATTTAATTTGCATTTGTTAAATTGTTCTATTATTTCAAAGCATAACGACTTGACTTTTTGTTAACTCTCGATTTTGCTTCCCATCTAATTTGTGTATCGCAGGCTATAAATGAAAATCGATTCTAAAGGAGTTAACTCCAAAAATATTATGAAATGCAGGAGTGACAATAACAATGTTCAAATTTTGGGGTGTCAATAACTATATCGATTACGCTACCCGGTTCCCTTCAATTGATTAGTTTTCTAAAACAAACAAAATGTTTTAAGTCGACGTTTCTTAATTTTAAGAAATCGTGTATAGTTAATTCAAGCTTTGCAATCAAATAACATGCAGCAAGCTCCAAAACAATACAGAGACACACGAAAATTCACGTCGAACTCTAATCGGTCGTCTACGCTAGTGGCTAATCCAAACAAATGCAGCTTCTGTTCGGGATCACATTTAATAACTTAATACTCATCATTTTCAAATGAAAAGTTGGCTCCGCAAATGCGATTTCGATTTATTAGAATTACTTATGTCCCATTTGCCTCACTAATAGACACTGGTCGTGACTGTATGAAGCCGCCTTGTAAAATGTGTTCGTTAAAGAACAATGTTAATATGCACTTCAGAAATTATCAAGGCATCCAACCTTCAAAACAATTTCAGGTATTGGTGGTAAGGAATCAAATATTAAACATAAAATTTACCTTACCATAACATCGCGAGTATCCATCTATATAAAATTAAAGTTGTTTGGACTTTCAAAAATTACTAATGATTTACCGTCGTCACTATTTAACTTCGAGTTATCATCATTACCTGTTGAAATCGAATTGCCCGATCCATTTTTCAATGTGCCCGATCATATTGACTTATTGTTGGGGGTTGAAATTTAGAACCAATTGTTCAAGGGAGATTTCGTCAAACCGTTTAACGATCTTCGGCCATTTTATAATACTAAATTAGGTTACGTGGTTTGCGTTCAGGTAAAAACAGCATCAGATAATCGTCAAACTCATCATTCGATTGATATGTTATAAACTATTTCGGTCCAAAATACGTACTCGTCGCAGGAGAAACTGTGCGAGGAGCACTATTGTAAAAATGTGAGAAGATTGTCATGTGGCAGATATTCCGTGGGACTTCCAGTTAAATACAATATCGACAAACTGGGTACATCTGATCAATCCGCACTTCATAGAGCAAATATGTATGAGCAACACCGAAAATTTATATCGGAATATATTTCGTCAGGTCATCTGATCCCGGCATCATATAAAGGGTTTTCCGATTGGGACTTGACAACTTTGAACTTTCACTGTGAACGCACCCTTAAACCAATAGCCAAATTTTCAGTGTGAAATCATTCAGTAAAGACAACATTTTCATCATGGTGAAGTACACGAACGAACAACGTTTACAAATAATTAAAATTTACCAATTTCATCGCAAAATCATCTTCAGTGATGAAGCGCATTTTTGGCTAAATGGCTTCGTCAACAAACAGAATATGGGTTATTTGTTAGGTGGAAACCAGCATGTGCTTCAAGAAACACCACTTCATCCACAAAAATAACTGTATGGTGTGGTTTTCATGCTGGTGGTGTCATTGGACCGTTTTTGTTCGTTGATTAAAATGACCGTCACGTTCAGTTAATGGAGATCGCTACAGAGACATGTTGCACTTGCAACCTTATTTCTTTGATCAATTACATGAGCTAGACATTAATAATATGTGGTTTCAACAAGACTGTGCGACATGCCACACAGCGGGTCTAATAATCGACTTATTGAAATCTAAGTTCGGTGAACCTGTTATATCCAGAAATGGTCCTGTCGATTGGCCACCTAGATCGTGTGATTTAACACCTCTAGACTTAGCCCTAAGGAGCTACGTTAAATCATTGGTATATGCCAACAAGCCGGCGTCGTTAGAGGAGCTCAGAACCAATATTGAATGAGAGATAGCGATAAATGTGTGGCCGAGTCATCGAAAATTGGGTTCAACGAATCGACACATGCAAACATTCCCGTGGTGAACATATGAACGATGTCGAATTCCATACATAAATGTTTTATCGGCTATACAATTCAACAGACTCTATTCGCTATTTTTCTCAGATTTCGTAAGCCCGTTTATGCTCTCTGCGCCGATATTGCGAAAATGTATCGCCAGATCCTAGTGCATGGTAACCAACAGGATCTACACAGAATTTGGTGTCGTGATCATAGCTCCGAAGATATACAATCATTTAAATTATGCACTTTAAGCCAACTGGCTATTGACGAGCACGGCAAATTTCCATTGGTTGCCACGATCGTAGTTGAGGACTTTTATGTCGATGATGTTCTAACTGCAGCCTCAACTCTAAGTGATGCTACGAAACTATAATTTGATTTAACGAATCTGCTGAACTTGGGAGGTTTCGAACTTCGAAAATTTCGATCAAACCATCCTTCATTAACTTCCGAAGATTGCTCTGCAATCTCGCTCATATTAGGTATCTTGTGCAATACAGAATCTGCCACATTTCAGAGGTGTTTTGATCACTTATCCGTATCTACTCATCGCTCAAAAAGAAACATTTCATCAGGAATATGCCAACTTTTCGACCCTTTAGGATTGTGTACGCCAATCGTCGTTACTGCAAAATTAGTTATGCAAACATTGTGGACTTGAAAACAAATAAGCTATCTACAAAGATTCAAGCACTTCAGCAAACATTCTGGAAGCGATGGAAACTGGAATATCTAACCGAATTACAGCGTCGATATAAATGGCAGAAAGGCCAATACCTGTTCCAAATTGGCTCATTGGTTTTAATTCATGGTAATAATTTACCACCTATGAAATGGAGTTTAGGACGAATCACAGAGACTCATTCGAGTAAGGACATCGTATCCAAACTCACCAGTCGACATTAAAGAGAGTAGTCAATCGAAAAAGTATGCTGCCAATTGACGACGACGCTAATTAAGCCCATATTTGGTTTAATCAAGCAATTTTCTAACCCTATATATAGTATTAAATCAAAATAATGTACATGTATGTATATTCCAAAATTATAGTTATAAGCTAATACACAAATAAATAATTAACGTTTTGCTAAATCACATGTATATGTTCCATGCAGCTGCTAGCGGTCAACCGGCTTGCGCTGAGGACGTAAACAGGTAGTGCAATATCTCAACTGTGACAAGGAGGGGACATGATTGAAAAAGGTCTGGGTCCACTGGACCCCATGTGTTATTTAAGGGTTAAAGGAGAGAGGTAGAAAGATAGAGTCACTGTTATATTTTTATGACTCCCTCATTACAAATTATTTGGCTTTAATTTTTATGTTATTTAACATTTGCTGAAATTACAGATGATCTGTACAGATGTACAGATGTTTGCTATTTTTTCACTCTAATACATATGCATATTTAAAGTTGTTCACGGGCAATCTAGCTTAATCTTAAATTGTGGTTAGACTGTAGATCAAGACAAGACGTCTTGAAAATAGGAAAAATACGCAAAATCAGGACTGAAACGCAATCTGCCATGATTGTTGAAGTCAAATCTGAACATGTGATTTTCTCTTAAGTTAAATTACAGGAGACTTGTGTTCATCAAACAATTATTCGATACAGAGCAACTCTCAGTAATTTAGATCGTCCACGTTCAGGGAAGCGGAGAGCTACTACGTCTTCGGAGGACAAGTTCATTATTGTTACTAGCAAGCGGAATAGATGCCAAACAGCGCCAGAAATACGTGCCGAAGTGAATAAAACTCGATCGAAACCTTTATCATTGACTACAGTAAAAGGGCGGTTGAGGGACGCTAATTTGCTTGGTCGCATTGCTGTAAGAAAACCGTCGTGTATTAAAGAACATGTTATGGTCACCTCAGAGTCCTGATCTCAACCCTTGATTTATAACTACTTATAAATAAGTGTTATTTTATTAAGTTTTTATTTATTTTCTAAATTTGTTGGCTTTGATTAGAAAAAATATACGAGTTTTTGCGCCATAATTTATAACTGTACTTTGCTGAATCTGTGAATTTTGTTTGCTCATTCATAATCATAACACTAATTAATCCATCCAGTTTTTTTTTTGCTTTTTTTTCGATTCAAAAGACAAATACACAAAAACACCAAATCAAAACACTTTAAATGATTTAAAAGACAGTGTTGAAGTGAAACTTATTGGATGGTTTAATTGTAGCAGTTATATCGGTAGTAGGACATAAAGGTATTTTGGATGAAGTGCAATGTATTGATTGCGAACTTAAAATTAACAGTGCTTTTTAAAATGTGATCACTGTAAGGGATCTTTCCACTCTAAATGCAAAAATATTTTTGGAACTCATTTTAAATCACTGAGCAATCTTTCTAAGTGGTTTTGCTGTGCTGACTGTAAGAAAGCAGTTGATTCTAATGATGCAGTGCTACGTCCATCTATGAATAGAGAAATCCCCGTAAGTGCTGAAAAAATTGATGTGAAAGTAGCCATAGCGGACATTCGATTGTTTTTGCTAGAGATTAAAAAATCGCAAGAATTTTTTTCGTTAAAGTACGATAATACACATAACGAAATAAAAAATCTGACAAGGGAAAATCTGATTCTGAAATCTAAATTGGTTGAAATGGAAAAGCGCGAATACCACAACAATAAAAGTCTTTAGTTTCTAAAAGGTTTAGTTTTAACACCTCAACCAGAATTTTCTAATAGTACAGTAATTATTCATGGAATGGGTAGTAGAGAAAGTAACAAAATCAAAGTGGAAAAACTCCTCAATTATATGATATTATATAACCCACAGAAGGACATGATTATTTTAAAGGTAAAAAGTGTTGATATTAAAGATAAAATCCTGCTAGCTAAGAAATCCAAAGGAGTCGTTGAAAACCGTCATTTAGCGTTCACATCTAATAAATTTAAATTTATCAATGTACGAGAATGCGCCCTTTGTCGTATATTTACAATCTAAGTATTACATTTGGTTCATTTTCAAATGATTTGAAAAAGGCTGTCGTTATTCCAATATTTAAAAGGGGGGATGTTACAAGTATGGAAAATTATCGACCTATTTCACTTTTGTCAGGGTTTTCGAAAATGTTTGAAAAAATGGTTAAGTTTAGAGCTTTGGCCTTTCTCAATAAAATTATTTTTTTGTAATAAATGTAAATTTGCTTACAGGGACGAAAGTAATACGGAGGATGTTATAATTGATTTCTTGACAACAGTTTATGATGGGTTAAATGTAAACCAGAAACAGGCAGCATTGTTCATTGATATTAAGAAAGCGTTTGACACCGTTAATCACAAAATTTTATTGGATAAATTGTATCATGCAGGGATAAGAGGGTTTCTTTGGAATGGTTCAGGTCATTTTTGAAAGATAAAGTTCAGCTGGTTAGAGTTGGCGACAAGTTGAGTGAACTTACTCTTTTAAACGTTGGTGTTCCTCAAGGTTCAGTTCTTCGGCCATTGCTTTTTTCTACAATATATACATACATTAACTCGTTTCATGAGTTGAATCTTTCTGGGAAGGCGGTGCTATTTGCTGATAACACAGTTATTGCTTTTTCTAACTGTTCGTTTGAACAAATATTTCATGAAATGCACAACGATCTTACCTCAGTTCGTGAATGGTTTCATATTCATTGTTTTACGCTGAGTGAAAAGAGTAAATATATTATGGTGTTTTCAATTCAAGGCGGGGAAATGTCTTCGGTTCAACAGAATTTGTTGATATCTCTTGATCTTGGGTGCCAGAGATCTATTTGTGGGGCAACTTGATTTTCAGTTGAAAGAGTTTATGCTTATAAATATCTCGGGATTACTCTTGTTCAGTCGTCTTGATTTTAAGCAACATTGCTTGTTATTGCAACCTAAATTAATGCTTGGCATAAGTAAGCTATATTTTTAAAAATACATTGTCCCTGAGAGTCTGCTAAGAGCTTTATATTTTAATATGATTAATTGATCGTTAGAATATGGTATTTCGATTTGGGGTTCGTCTTTTTATTCCACTATTGATAAAATCGTTAAACTACAGAAATTTGCCCTTCGAGTAATTTATTTTATAAAAAGAGGCGAGATGAAAGTGCGTCATTATTCATTTGCAGCAACATCTTAACAGGTAGAAAATTATATGTAAGTATATAAGTCCTAAAAGATTTTCTTCAACGTCGAGGTCAATCAAAGCCAGCTATTACGCGCACTGAGAAATTCTGTATCGAACTAAATGCTGCACATGCATTAGAAGATGTAAATATTAGACTGGAAGCATTAGAGAAGGCCTTCATAGAGTTCAAGGATTATGATTACCAAGTGTCCTTAGCGGGTCAAGCATCAGAATTGGAAGCAGTTGAATCACGCTATTCACAATTAAAGGCAAACTTCGTAAAGCTGTAGCGGACCGCAACACCGCGGTTAAAGATCTACAACAACAATTTCACGACTCCATGCTTCAGTTTTACAACGGCTAATAATAATCAGGTTGAGATCAAGTTACCGAAACTCAATATACCTCAATTTGGGGGAGAGTATGCAGAGTTTCCAGCTTTCCGGGATTTATAAGAATCTTCTGTTCATAATAGAGACACATTAACAAACTCACAGAAATTCCAATACCTAAAGAGATTGCTAAAAGGAGAAGCTGCATTACTGATTCGACAAATAACTGTTACAGATGTTAATTATGAAGGAGCTTGGAAAAAATTAATTGAACGCTACGACAAAAAAAGGTGCATTGTAACTAACTTATTAACAATATTTTTCAATATTCAGCAAATACATCAGAGAGGCAAGCTAAGACAAGGATTTTACAATATTAGACCCAGATTAGAGCTATGTGCAGCGGTATTGATGAGCAGATTACTAACCAAAATGAAAAAGGAGTTTGTACATTGTAAAATCAAGGAATTTTGTTGGACTGATAGTACTATTGTATTAGCATGGCTGTCGGCTGAACCCTGTCGATGAAAAACATTTGTAGCCAATAGGACATCAGAGATTCTCTGCTCTTTTCCACTAAGCAAATGGAATCATTTAACAACAAATGAGAATCCCGCGGATTGTGCAAGTCGGGGCATATATCCACTGGCGTTAAAATTATTCGAGTCGAGTTAAAAAATCCAGAATCATCCTGGAGTACAATGCCAACAGATGCATCAAATACTGAAGTAATTCTGAAAGAAGAACGTAAAAAATGGGTACAATGTTTACAAATCCAAGCATCAAACGAAACAATGGAAAGATTATTTGAGAGCATTTCTTCTTGGAGAAGGATTCGCCGACGTGTACTAAGCTATTGCATTCGTTTTATCAGAAATACTCAGGAAAAAATTAAACAAAATAGAAATCTGGGTATTATTACAGTTGGCGGAACGAGCTTGTATATTATGTTGTCAACAAAATCACTACACGGAAGAAATAGCAAGTCTAACGGAATCAGGTTCATTGTCAGCCAAGGGAAAATTGTAAACACTACCACCTTTCTTAGATGAACAAGGCATCCTTCGAGTTGGCGGGAGATTGCAGAATGCAGAATGTTCATACGACACGAAACATCCTATCATTTTGCCAAACTCTCATATCCTAAGCAAAATGATAGCCACATATTACCACTCTAAATATCTCCATCCTGGTGCATCTTTATTAATCTCCCTTCTCACACAAAAATGTTGCATTGTTAATGGCAGAAGCATGACAAGAAAAGTTGCGCACAAGTATCACGTGTGCGTACGGCAGGGGGCAATTACGAGCAAACAACTAATGGGTGCTTTACCAACGTCTCGAGTAGCGATATCCAGACCATTTAGTCGAGTTAGCATAGATTTCTGTGGTCCAATTACTCCCGCAACTAAGAAGGGAAGACGAGCAAAATATGTGTACTATACATTTCCGTTTTTGTCTGCTTGGCAACAAAAGCCATACATTTAGAAGTTGTATCCGATTTAACTTCTGATGCATTTCTGGCTGCTTTAAAAAGATTTATTTCACGGCGAGGTTTACCAACTGAAATCAATTCAGATAACGGCACAAATTTCATGGGGGCAAACCGGAAAATAAACAAACTACATATATAACATTGACATTATTAATAATTCAAGTATTATTTCAGATTACCTCAATTATAACGGTATATCTTGGAAGTTTATTCCTCCAGCTAGCCCAAATTTTGCTGGGCTATGGGAAGCCGCAGTAAAGTCGACGAAAACGCATCTTATTCGTGTAATAGGAAGTTCCAATTTAACATTCGAAGAGATGAATACATTAACATGTCAAATTGAAGCGATACTTAATTCGCGACGTTTTTGTTACTTGAAATCAGATGATCCAGCAAGCATAGATATTTTACTCCAGGGCATTTCCTGATAATGGCACCTCTAACATCACTACCTGAAAGAGAATTGGAATCAGTATCAAATAACCGGCTTTCAAGATGGGAACAAATCACGAAGCACATGGGCAGCTTCTAGAAGTGCTACTCACGCGACTATCTCCATACACTGCAACAACGAAGTAAATGGCAACAAAAGCAAAACAATTTTCAAATAGATGACATCGTGTTGGAGGTACCGGGTTCGAATCTCGATAGGGGTGGGATGTAAAAGGGATTTTTCATCATCTGATTACGATTGGTGATGACGATGAACACAACTACGACCCTCGTTTGAGAATGCAGAATCCATGGGCCGACCCACGTTTCATGTCAGTACTGTAGGCTGGCATGTAGCAATGGAGTGTGCAGGTGTCAAAACAAAAGCAAGTCTATAGCCGTATGTCCTCGATTTGGCAACTAATGCGTATAGTAGAACAATAAAAGTTAACTGCAAAAGAGTTGGGAGTGCCTTGAACCCCAGAAAAGGTTGCATAGAATAAAACGAAAAAAAAAATTGGAAATAGAATTCTAAAATGATTTTTGAATGATTTTTGAATGAACTTCTGGAATATGGCCAAATATGATATAACTTGCCTATTTCTTAAACGATTAGATGAAATTCGACAGTTGCGTTGGAAATGGGATACTAAAATGGTTATTCGATGTATTTAATGGCTTTTTTTATAAAACAGTTTAGAATCCCACTTCTATCGTGCATGCTGAATTTCATCAAAATCGGATAAGAAATGCCCAAGTTCCATCATACTTGACCATATTCCAGAACTTCATCCAAAATTCATTTTAGAAACCCATTTCTAACGCACATGTAGAATTTCATCATAATCCGTTGAGAAAAAGGTTTTCATCATACTTTTCATCATAATCGAATGAGAACTAGGCAAATTCCATCTTACTTGGCCATATTCCAGTACTGCATTCAAAAATGCTTGGCCATATTCCAGAACTTCATCCAAAAATCATTTTAGAGTCCCATTTATATCGTGCATGCTAAATTTTATCAAAATCGGATAAGAAATGGCCAAGTTCCTTCTTAATGACCATATTTTAGAACTAACTAATGCTTCTATCATCGCGGAAATGTCTCTCCATGTCCGCTCTTATAAAGTGTCTGCTTAACTAAGGGAGATTTCATGGAAAAGTTTTAGTTTTGCAAATGACTTAAATTTATGTCCGTTGTAGTGAGGTGTCCCTTGAAATGAGATTTCACTGAATTTTAAATATTTCAAACAAAATCATAAATTTTCAGGTACAAAATACATTGACGGAACCAAATAAATTAAATTAATAAATTTATTAATTAGCACTATCGAATTTTCTCGACCACTATTGCTAAGAAGTTTTGATGCATCCACCGTCCGACGACCTTTCCTTTCGCTTTCTGCAAAACTGTTTTAACCCTCGTCCGATGGCATAATTTTACAACATTAACAGACTCACTGTATGTATTCCTTCCTAAAAGCATTCCTCCCTTTATGCGTTCCTATATGATCTAGACTAAAAATGTAGAAATCTTATGAAAGTTCCATACACCAGGGCTTCTACAAAAAAAATTACTACAATTTAAAAAATGCGAAAAGGTACAATTGTACCTATGCCGCCTGACGAGGGTTAAAGGTGTAAAGCTGACTTCAAAAGAGGTCTGTAAAATTCACTTGGTTGATTTTTTCGCCCAGAAATCCCAAAAGTTCTACAGTGATGGCATAATTGTTTTACCAGAAAAATGGCAAAAGTTTGTCGATCAAAAGGGCATAAAATAATTTGGTTTAATAAAGTTCATTTAAAATATTAAGAAAAATGTTTTGGTGAAAAAACTTTATCCTTCACCCAATATTTCATATTTATTTGTAAAGTACACAAAAATCTAAAAAAATGGGTTTTTGAACTGACGATTTATTATCAACCGGTATCTCCTTCTCGGAAAATAACAGCAAAAGGTTATTATTAATTAAAATAAACCCAATATTTACATTTAAATGATTAACTCGTTTTTATATGTATGTATATGAGTACGGCTTCTTATCTGGTTTCTTTATGTAGCAAAAACAATGACGCCTTCAAATATTCAAAATCCAAATCGTAATGAATACTTTATTGAACTGTGTGTTATGGGTGACCTAAAATAACAGTTACGTACTAAAAATGATAATTCATAATTTTTCTTAATATAACCGTATCGCTACCAATCAAATCAGTAAACGACCAACTATAACCATAATAAGACGTTTTGAAGTTTTCATCATTATGTCTAGAATAATTATTCTAATTTGTGTGCAACTAGTTTGTGTTTGGTGCCAGGATACGAGTGTTTGTCAACTCCCAGATGGAACAAATGGAAAATGTACACCATTACATGAATGTGCAAGCTCAATGCCTAGGATTTGTTCGTACGATAATAATGTGCGTAGTGTTTGCTGTCCAATAATGCAACGTGTTGAAAGTAAGCAATCTAAAAATATTTATATTTTATGAAAATAATTAAATAGTATGTCGTATCGAATTTAATAGAGTGTAAGCTGTATGCAGAATATGTGAACGAGACCATTATAATTCCGAAATATGGACGTGGTGGCACCGGCCGAGTGGAAAAAAAGAATAAATGTGGTCGAGTAGGTGCGCCACTTATAGTAGGTGGTGAGGATGCAGCCCAAAGAGAATATCCACATTCTGCACTGCTCGGTTATCGACCGGAGAACATAATTGTGTGGAAATGTGGTGGATCACTTGTTAGCTCACGATACGTGCTTACAGCAGGACATTGTTTAGAGAATTCTGCATTGTAAATATTTATTTAAAATAATTTACTGTAACATCCAATATAAACTATGTATATGTATATAATTTTAGAGGATCAGTTCTAAAAGCCCGTTTGGGCGATTTAAATATAAATTCCACCACGGATGATGCCAAGCCCAAGGACTATGATATCGAAAAAAGAATCCCGCATCCTTATTACCAACGAAATACACATTATAATGATATTGCACTGTTAAAATTATCATCAAAGGTTATACTATCACCATACGTCCGCCCAATATGTTTACCAACCGCTGATGTCGAGCCGAATGAATATATAGGCACAGGATGGGGAATAAACTCCACCTATGGAGTGGCTAGCGCTACATTGCAAAAAGTGAAATTACACTCATTCAGCTTGGCTGAATGTGAACATAAGTACAGCAATATTTCCATGCGGAAATTACGCCACGGTATTCAATCATCGCAATTATGCGCAGGACATCGTAACGAGACCAAAGATACATGTTTTGGTGATTCCGGTGGACCACTTCAAGTATTTCATTCTGAAGTAACGTGTAGTTGCCTCATTTACGGTATAACATCGTTTGGAATGTCTTGTGGTGATGAGATTAATTTCCCGTCCATTTATACAAGGGTGTTTTATTATGTCAATTGGATTGAAAATACTATTTGGGGGCCGGGGGAAGATATTTAGTTTTGTTGTTAAATTTAATAAGTGATTTAGCCTCAACTATAATTTATCATGTCACCGCCAAATATTGCGGTTTTATATGTCGTCATAATAAGTTTAAGGATAATATTTTTGTATTTACCTGACCATAAAAAATAAAAGCTGAAATTACTATACTAACGATGTAGAGAAAATTTAAATTTCGCGATGCTCTTACAATTTTCGGGTTGAAAAATTGCGTTAAATAAATTGAGCCACACAACAGTAAATCGCTCATATCAAATTATAGAATTATAGGGGGTAATCCAGAATCATCCAAATTTTGAAAGTTGTAAATGTACCACGAAATAAAGTTGTGTGCCAAATTTCAACTTTCTACTAAATGGGTAATTTAGTCAAAAATGGCATTAAATAAGTTGAACCACAAAGGCATCGTTCATGTCAAATGGAATAAAAGGGATAATAAAAAAGAAAATTTAATTTTGCAAATTTCCATCTCTTCCCATTTGTCTTAATTTGAACTGAAAATTAAATTTTAGATATATGTCACTGCAGAATTCCGCCAAATTTCTTGTTTGAAAATATGTTTTAATTTCATTCTGAAATGTCTGTGTCAAACCGGAAAATTGAAAAGCTTTTGAAACCTGACTCCATACATAATTTTACTGAAACCTAAATCTGAAATCATCCCACTACTAAACATATATTGTACAGAGGATCGTGTTCCTGCCATACGAATTGGCCCAAACCCTTATGGTTTGGGCCAATTCAGGGAAGAATTGCTCTAGTTGAATTTTTAGCTAGGATATTGTGATATCCTAAAAATTATTCGAACATTATTGTGCTTGCCCTGACCTAGTTAATTGATCACATACAATGTCCCAACCATAATCATTATTGACATAATTAAATAATTAAAACAAAATATGAATGATTAGTGGTTGCATTATGATATTCACCCTCTTGATATCTAGAGTTCATTTCGGTTTCAGCAACATGTAGAGTATCGACCTCCCAGACATGCTTAAACGAATCATTTGTAAATGGTGTTCGATCACAGAATAGTCGGATGCGCAGAAGTCAAAGCATCTGAAAAATCTTTTAAAAAGTTCGGCTGCTACAATATTGAGAAACAGAAAAGTCACAGATGCAAACTACGGTGAAGCTTGGGAAAAGGTTTTGAACCGGGTTGAACGAAAACGTTTTACGTTTTGTAAACTCTTACATTCATACATTTTGTAGCATTCGAACTATGACAAAATCAAATGGAATTCAGTTATGGACAATCACGGATGCAGCTGATGAAAAGATTCGGGCTGTCCAAGCGCTCGGTGAAGATGCAGAAAGCAGGGATCACTTTTGAATTTATGTATAATCCTTCTGAAGCTTGATACTGATACTCGTGATGCTTGGGTAAAGAAGTTCACTGCCACAAACGATCTGCCAACTTGGAAGGAGTTCATAAAATTTCTGAAAAATCGGTGTGATGTATTTGAGAACTCAGTGGTCATAAATCAAACTTCAACTGTTAGACGAACCTACTCTGCTAGGCAACCTTCAACCGTTATTAAAACACACTCATCAGTTCTAAATGAAATTACCGTGAAACCTCTATATATTGGACAGCGAAGAGACTGTCCAATTTATGGAGGTGTACAATATAAGGAAAATTTCTTCTTTTTTTAATAAAAAAATAATGACGTGCACATCAACATTTTTATTTTGAATTCAGATTAATTCCATAGTTAATTCAACATTTTCGCTGTCTGATTACTTTTGTTGTCCAATTTTCAATATATAAAGGGTGCTCAATATATAGAGGAAAAGGAGCATTTTTTCAAGGGAATGAATGAAAGTGTCGAAAATAGAGGAGTTTCCAAAATAGAGATGTGTCCAAAGTAGGAGGTTTTGCTTAATTTGTTTAAAGTGTAGAGGTTCCCATAGAATATACGAATGTGCTGAATGCAAAGCTCTTCCAGTATTTCAGCGGAAGCGGTTTGTTTGCAGCAAAAGCTTATGTATTTGGTGTTTGAAAAAGGGCCATACAGCTAGGAACTGTCCAGATCAACAAAAATGTTTTATTTGTAAAAAAATGTTATGGATGCACAACATCATAGTCTTCACTATTCTAATAATTATTCTGAAAATAACCTAATTCAACCAACTACTGCATTAATAACTAGTATTATCGGCCGTTACAACAGATTCGGTCAGTGCAATTTTTAATCAATGCAATGTTGTTTTACCTACAGTTTTAGTAAGAGTAAAATATATGTGCGGTAAACTACAAGCGTGCAGAGCTTTGCTAGATTTGGGATCTCAAACCAATTTTATATCAGAAGATTGTGTTCAGCGGTTAAACTTAAAAAGAGTCAGTATTCGGATACCAATAGATGGAATAGCAGCATCAGAAGCTGAGACGACAGATGGTATAGTACATATACAACTGACCAATCGGTTTAACGACACAATTTTAGTGGATTCACATGCACTTATACTATTATCAAAACTGATATCAACAATGAGCAAGTGCCATTTTCGGATGAAAATTGGAATTATATTTCAATATTTCTGCTAAAATTGATATCATTATCGGTGCACCAAAGTTCTTTGAAATCTTACAACACAGAAAAGTCTTTTGATAACGGACGTAAGCCATATGCACAAAATAAAGTTTTTGGATATGTGTTAACAGGTGAACTTCCGAAAATAGATGATACTCAAAACCATAGCATGCATGTTAAGTTGGACAAGTAAATTAGATTTATCAAGTTTAGTAAACAAATTCTGGGAAATTGATGAGGTTCCTTCAAAGAATGCTACAGCTACATCAGAAGAATTCGATTGTGAAAATCATTTTTGAAATACATTTGCTCGCGTTTCAACTGGTCGATTTCTATTGAAACTTCCTTTCAAACGTGATGCGTTACCACTGTGTAATTCTCAACAACAAGCAGTTAGGCGTCTTTATTCTATGAAGCGACGATTTAAAATTAACAAAGAATTGAAAGCGAATTATGTGACATTCAAGCGAGAATACGAAGCTCTTGGACAAATGGAAAGGATACCACCAAACAATATTTCAATCGATTCATCCTCGTGTTTCTAATTGCCATACCGCGCAGTGGTTAAAAGAATCAACAACAGCAAAAACATGAGTAGTGGTTGACGGGTCTGCATGTAGTTCGAATAGTGTAGTTCTAAACAACATACTGATGGTCGGTCCGGTTATCCAACCAACCATGATACAAATTTTATTGAAATTTAGGTTACATCTGAAATGTATAGAAAGAAACGAAAATGTATAGACAGATGGTAATACATTTAAGTGATACAAATTACCAGAGGATTGTATATCGCGAGTCGGAAAATGAGTCAGTACAACATTACAAATTAAAACTGTTACATATGGGGTGTCGTGCGCACCGTTTCAAGTAACACGGTAGTTGACACTAATTTCCATTGATTGCAAAGCGGATCATCCTGAAATATCAAAAATAATTGAAACTCAATTCTACGTAGATGATTTACTTAGCGGAGTTGATTGCGTTAATGAAGCTATATACAAATACAAACATATAACCGGAATATTAGAATCTTATGGTCTACATTTACGAAAATGGAAAAGCAATTCATATCAAAATCTAGACACCGATACTTCCATCACGAAAATAATACGACTTCAATGGAATCCAGTTGAGGATAATTTATTATAAGTATTCACCGTGCGATACGTCTCGAATTATGAAATGTACCATATTGTCGGAGGTGTCACGGTTATTCGACCCAATAGAATTACTGTATCCAGTTCTAATAAATTTTAAAATTTTATTACAGTCACTTTGGATGGAAAAAACGGATTGGGATGAACCAATTCCTCCGATCCTGCCAGCTATATAAAACGAAACAAAGGTACAATTACCAGAAGTCGAAAAAACTAAAATTCCACGTTGTATTAAAATTAATAATGCTGAAAATCACGAGTGGGACCACTGAACGTAAAATCAATACCACGATTGAAACTAAATGCTGCAGTTGAAGGTCGTCTACTCATATTTGTAAACGGAGTTTTAGAAGTAAAAAACATCGAAATATTTGCCTACACTGACTACACGACGGTTTTGTCATGACTAATCAATGAACCGTATAGATTGAAAACCTACGTAGCTAATAGAACGGAAGAAGCCGATTTTGTGTCACGTGGTGTTCCAGCCAACCAGATGTCAGATTTGAATGGCTTCAAAAACCCATCCTAAATGGCTTCAAAATCCATAAACGAATGGCCAATTATTTAGCGTGGAAAGAGAAATGTGTAAAAGAGTCAACATTTTTTATGTAAATAAGGGAAACGGGAAAATTTATCAAGAGGTGTCAAAGGTCAACATTTGCCAAAGACATAAATCGCATAGAGCAAGTTCAAATGGTTTACAACAAAAGCAGTTTATTATCTCTATATCCTGTTATTGATCACGAAGGATTATTGAGAGTCGGAGGGAGATTAGCAAGGTCCACATTACCATATGACCAAAAACATCCATTAATGTTATCACAGAAACAACATTTTTCCAAATTATTAACGTTACATTATCATTTGAAATATCTACATGCTGGACCTACTTTACTAACATCCATAATCAAGCGCAAATTCTGGATTATTCGTTGCCGAGATGTAGCAAATTTAGTTGTTAACCGATGCTTAGTATGTGATACGGCCTTTCATTCGTACTTGTCTGGATTATGCCAGATAAATCTGTGCAAAAGGAGAAGTAAAACCACTTATAAGGCTTACGTCATAGTGTATGTATGTTTGACAACAAAAGCTTAAACAATAGATTTAGTCACTGACCGCATATATGTATCAGCGGCCTTTATAGCAAGTTTACAAAGGTTCATTGCAAGACGAGGAGTTTCTTATCACCTAAATAGTGATAATGCTACTACATTTGTGGGCGCAAACAAACAATTGCAACAATTATTTTTAATGACTTAATCATTTAATCCAATCGCATCGTTCATGTCTAATCAGGGTATAATTTGGCATTTTATACCACCGTTATCCCCACATGTTGGCGGAATGTGGGAAGCCAGTTTTTGATCAATCAAATTTCATCTCAAACGAGTTTTAAAAGATCAATTATTGTCGAACGAAGAACTAATTACCTTTCTATTACAGATTGAATTAGTTCTTAATTCAAAACCGTTGTGCCGTTTAAGCGATCAGCCTGAAGAGTTTGAGGTGCTTAGTCCTTCACACTTTGTATTATTGGTGAAACAATAACAAGCATCCCGGAAGAATCTATAGAAGCAACTCCAATGAACAGGTTGTCTCGATTTCAAAGAATCGTTCGGTTGAATCAATCATTCTGGCGTCATTGGCACAAGGCGTACCTGAACAGCCTACAGCATTGTTCAAAATAAAAAAAAACAAGAAGAGAAATCGTAGAAAACGTTCCGCCCTGGCAAAATGTGGAACATCGGCCAGACTTGGTAGCTAGAGTTTTTCGGCTAAAGTTAAATAATTTAGTAACGGACATTATGCAAAAATCTCTGTTTGGAACTGTGAAGGCAATCGTTCATGTAATAGAATTTCAAAACCGAGGATTGCCACATGGTCACATTTTAATCATTCTGGATGACAATTCAAAATTACGAACTGAAGAAAATATCGACAAAATTGTTATTGCTGAAATTCCTGACCAAGAATTATTGCCTCATCTTTTTGAAATCATTGTTAGAAATATGATCCATACACCATGTGGCAACCGTAATCCAAACAGTCCATGCATGGTACAAGGGAAATATTCCAAAGGTTTTCCAAAAGAATGTCAAGATGTTACATTGGGAAATGTCAACGTATACCCCAAGTACAAAATAACAGAGACAAACGAAATAGAAGTGTTTCCCGGTCGTCCCATATAATCCATATCTTTGTCTAAAATATAACTGCCGTATCAACGTTGAAATATGACCCAAGGTAAAGATTGTGAAATATTTGTTTAAATATGTGTATAAAGGACTTGATTGTGCTAATGTTTCGGTATTCGAAAAAAGAAAATATTGGGAAAGCGACAAAGTGGTGGGAAAAACTCAAACACAAAAACTCTGGAAGACGCCAAATCGTATGCTATGCCTGCCCAAATGAGACAGCTTTTTGCATATATTTGTGCCTTTTCCTCGCCATCTGACCCTTTGTTGCTTTGGAATGAAAATAAGGAAAACATGACTGAAAATATATGCCGCAAACTCCACGGTTGGGATGAGCCTTGAACCAGTTGCGAATCGTATGCTTTAAAGGACTAGGATTTACTCTAGAGTCTTTCAACCTACCCAATGTTATAAGCGGATTACCTAATATTGACTACGCTCCATTCAATTTTGAAGAAGAGAAAGAAATTGCCGAAAATATGATCTCCTCTTTTAACCTCATGCAGTCCTGTGTATTTCACAAAATTGTTGGTGCAACTCAAGAAAAAATCAGAAATCCAAAATGTTATTTTCTTGATGGTCCTGGAGATAGCGGAAAAACTTATTTGTATGAAACACTGATTCGTCATTTTCGCGCAAAAAAGCACTTAGTTTTGGCTACGGTAACAACTGGAGAACCTGCTAATTTATTAATTAATTAATGGATGCTATTCATTTTTCAAACTGCATGTACCAATCGGAGAAACATCCATCTTAGGATTGCGAATGGAAAGTGTGCAGAAGATATTCGTCTTGCAACATTGATTATTATAGATGAGTGCACTATGGTATCCAGTCATGTTCTCAATACAATTGACAAGTTGCTGCAGGAAGTTATGCAAATAAACGTACCGTTTGGTGGAAAGGTCTTGTTAAGTGGAGAGGATTTCCGGTAATGTTTAGCTATTGTTCCACATGCAATGCGGTCTGCTGTGGTTTAATTAAGCTTAAAGTATTCGCAAAACTGGCACAATTTTGAGAAGCTGAGTTTAGTAGAGAACATGAGTGCGTTGATCAAGACTATAATAATTGATTGTTACAAGTTGGAGCTTGAACACTTGATTGTGGGAACAACTTACCACCTGACACTATAGAAATTCCCGAAAATTTTATTTGTGGCGATGAATTGGTGACAGAAACTTTTGGAAAAGCAATTTCTTTAAATGGCATCCCTTCCTTATCGAAAAAAGTTGCATTCTCAAAAGTTCGCTGTTCCTATGACATCAAAGTTAAGATTCTGCCAATACCGCACCAGGGAAATCAGAGTCATGGAGGTAGAAGCATTTTCACTAAAAATGTTGCTTATAAAGAAATTTTTGATTTATGAATTCTAAAATTTGATCATTTTATATTAATTTACAATATACCTTACATTTTCACTTTTTAAAATGAAACCGGCTTATTATTATGTTAAAAGAAGTCATACTTTCTTATGCTTTCTTTGGTACAAGAATTTTCCAAGTGGTGGCTGCAATTGGGGTATGGAACACTGCTATGTACTAATGGACAAAACATGATTGAGATTCTCCAATAAATTGTTCACCATACTTTTGGTGATTCTTTGGATCTCCGTAATATAGATTAGTATTCAGTAAGAGCAATTGTTTGACTGTTAAATGATAATTGCTACCAGATCAACAAAGTGGTGCTTAATTTAATTGACGGGGATTCCAAGGTGTATTGCAGTGTCGATTCAATCATCATAATGGATCCTTCACAATTAAACATACCATTAGAGTATATTGATTCTATATTGCACCTTCTGGAATGCCACCACGCAAACTAATCCTGGAAGTTGGTGCAACAATTATGCTTATCAGGAATATGAATTTACAATCGGGTTCGTCCAATGATAGCCGTATGGTGGTGACTGAATTATTTAAAAAATCTGTAAAACTAGGAGTTATTACAGGTGTTGGAAAAGGTAATATTGTTTTATGCTAAGGATAAAGCTGAGAACTAAAACTGATCCAAATATGTCATTTACAATATCAAGATTGCAATTGCCATTAAGACTTGCATTTGCTATCACTATAAACAAACAAATTAGGAGCTAACTAAACCAGTATTTACTCATGGGCAGCTATAAGTGGCTTTTAGTCGTGCTCCCACTGATTTAGCGAAATAAATTTACCTTAGATTCAACCCGTAGGAGCCACAGGCCACTAGTTACTTAGAATAACTGAATTTAAATTTAAAGTAATTTATTTTACAGATACCTGAGTAACTGGGCAAGGTTCCAGAGGACAAGAATCCAATCAAAATGTAGATTAAAATTGTGTTGTCTTACGCTAACTAATTTATCATAAATTATACTAACTATAATTACTAACTATTAATTACAAAGGTATCTGTAACCGGGTCAATGCTATACATACTAACATTCTTTCCCTATCCTTCCTTATGTGTTAAATATATAATGTAGGGTGGGCCCGGTGTCTCCGGGAGATAGGTTTTATTCTTGGGCATACACTCCAATCAATCAAATCAATTAGTTTGCAGAAATGCGTTTATCGATTTTTCAAATATTTGGCCTCCTGAGTACCTGGCTGTGCATAAACCACAACAACATCAAAAATTAACATACCCATTTATGCGTTATTCAGTACTAAAATTAGAAAAATAAATGATGGCTTACATAAATTGTTGGTTTCATATATTTTCACCTTACATCAAAATATAAATATTGATTTATAATTTTCTTTATATTTTCTTTATTGAGCTGTTAAAATTCAAACAAAAATAAAAATGAAATCTTTTCAAAATAAGTAAATAAATTTGCATTTTAAGGTTTATGTATTTAAGGATATTGTATTTTGCATAATATGCGAGATCATAATTAATAAGTCAATACGATTAAATTTCTTATCTGAGTTTACATTAAAAAACTTTTTTCAATTAATAATTTGTGTTTCGTTTCTGTTTTTCTTAAAACTTATAAGACAAATTTATGATAATTCTTCATGAGAAAAAACAAAATAAAACCCAAAAAGTTAACAGTGCATAAATACTCCTACATATACTGGTACACATAACATGATTCATAAATGGATATAGAAACTCGTAATGTGTGTCAATATGGCTTTGCCGCATTTTGCTACATTTTCCATTGTTTTCATGTGATCTAGAAGAATAAAATAATTTTTGGAAACAATTTGCACGAGTTGATTTTATTTTGTTATATTGAAAATTTGATTATGTAAACAAATTGGATGGCATATTTCGTGCATTATACAACAAAAAATCTTAAACAATTTTTATACTTCATGAATAATTCTTTTAGTTTTGTTGATATTAAAAATATAGGCGGTAACTGGCATACAGTGATAAGCTCTTGTTTATGTATTCTTTTAAAAAGTTCTCAACTTGTTTCTATGAATTTTCTATATATGTAATAAGAAATGAAGAGAATTTTGTTCACAAAAATTTATTTGATAGGTGGCATTTTTATGGTTATTATTAGTCTGTTGAATGATTTGGTGACACAGTTGGCCACCAATAAAAGCAAAATAAAAATTTAGAAGCGAATTTTGAAATTACTAAGTTAATCATAATATTCAGACGGAATCACTTATAATAGTTAAAAAAAATGTTAAGCAAACAAACCAAGCAAATACTTTTTAATACTTTCTACAAACTGAATCGAACGATTTTTTGACAATTCACGAAAATACTGACAAATCTAAAAAATAAAAAAGCTATGAGCAATTGATAATAAAAGAAGATAAGTTCACAAGTATACGCCTAAAGCAGTGCTCATCTGTCTTCTAAATTTTTAAAATGATAAAGGTTAGCGAATGTTGCATAAATATCAAAACAAAATCTTCTGTGACAGAGAAAGATATTGCCGTTGATTTAGAAACGAAAGTCGGAAACCAAAATGTTGAAGATAACTTGAAAACAGTAGATTTAGATTTATTATTTATTGAATTTCATTCATTTTCTTACGTCATGTAAAATAATTTTTCATATCTTAGTTTTAATGAACATAAAATTTTCATAGGAATACTTAATTTATTTCAGTTTAGAAAATTTTTAAGATTTGCCTCAGCAAATATTGCTAAGTATTATTAACCTCCATTACTTGTACACATAGTTACTGATAGTTTGAACTTTCGCGATATTGTGTACTTCTGGTTCTGAAATGCTAAGGTTTGTCTAAAATCATTTTTAAAATTATGTTCTGTTATGTTTGGACAGTTTTGATATGTGGATTGGCGCAATCGCGCCAAACAGGACAACCATACTGCAATACTATGGTTGTATTACCATTTTAAATAAAATTAGTTTTTTATGCTTAAATAGTGAGGATTTCCGATTTAGAAGGTTATAGAGAGAGCAAACGTATTTTTTTACCATTTTAATTGTTGTTGTGATATATGTTTGAAATGTTAATTTAGGATCTAATATTATTTCAAGATAAGAGATTGAATTGTGACAGTTAACTTCATTTCCTGGTAAATTTAGTTTTCATTGAGAAATGTATCTATCTGGACGTCGTCCGATAAAAAATATGGCATTGGTTTTGTCCATATGGCAGATTTAATATGGTTGTGGTGTGACCAGGAAGGACTCAGTGTAAATCCAAAGAAAACTGTCATTGTCCCTTTTACGACGAGGAAAAGCTCTCGATTATAGCTCCTTCGTTAAACGGTACTATTTTTGCTTTTTCTAAAGAGGTTCAATATCTGGGTTCATCCTAGATCAAAGACTGAACTGGAAGCAACATTTACTAAAAGTTCAAAATAGAGCCATTAAGGCTTTATGGGCCTGTCAGAGACTCTATGAACGTACTTGTGAACTATAATCAAAAATGATCTACTGGTCATTTTTAACAATCATTAGGCGTATAGTCACCTAGGATCAAAAAACGATGACGGGGCGCGGGTAGGAATACACGGGTGTGAGACTGCCCTCTTGAAGTCCTTGGGTAAAAACGGTACCGTCTTTAAAGCAAAAGTGCATGCTATAGAAATTTGCGCCTGGATAGGCATAGCAAAAAGCCTAAACGATGCAATGGTATATATTGTATCAGACAGCCAATCGGCCTTAGAGGCTCTTCGGTCTTTTACCATTGAATCAAGGCCGGTATGGGATTTTCAGTAGCTTATTAAGCATCTGACAAGCTCAAATAAGGTAACACTTATTTGGGTGCTGCATTTGGGTTCTGCCTCTCCATTCATTGTACCAGAGGTCTACTGCGGCGTCAATAAGAAGCACCTTAGGGCAATGGTAAAACGCCTCCTACAGGCGCAGGATTCCAGGTTTGCGACAGGCGAAGAAATGTATTTCACTTTCGTCAGTCAGGGTTAAAGAGTGTCTTGAACTTAGGAAACCTGCGTTGAGGCTGCTTACTGGCTTCCCCACAGGTCACGTCCCCTTAAGGTATCACATTAAGAAAATGGGTCTAAGTACGACAAACGGATGCCGCTTCTGCTACCTGGAAGCGGAATCAGCGGAACATGTTCTGTGCCATTGCCCAGCCATTTTCTGCCAAAGACTGCAATATCTAGGAGGGAGAATTATGAGCTCAGATAGTATACATACATCATATACCGGCTGGCAGTATTATCAGGTTCATTAAGAGCCTGAATATGGGCTAGACGGCTCATTGAGCAGGGTCCATCCACAAAACATCTTTTAGGTTACAGTGCGATGTGGCTTGAACGCCCACATGACCCTACAGTTATAATAATTAGTAATAATGTGTACATATGTGTTTATTGTCAGGCAAAATGGAAAAGGAGCTATATGCTCTGTAATATGCCCGAATTATTTATAAAAATAAAAATAAAAATTCTAAAATACTATTGACTGCCAAGGTGTTTCTAACCGTATGTATCTCAATCATAATTTAACCATAATTTATAATTTTTTCTAGTATTTAACGATAATTAATTGATCTCCATTTGAATTTTCAGCAATATCGGAGAATCTTTACTTAGCTTTCCAGAAACTTCCAGCGTCCAGCGGACTGCTAAATCCAGTACTGGTCAATATATTAATAATGATTATATTTTTGCATTTACCGTAATAAATGGTAATGAATATTTTGTAACGATATAGTCAGTAATAAATATTCTTTCGAATAAACAACATCGTCTGCTATAGTATTATTATCCTAATTACAAGTGTGGCATTCCATCATTTTGGGAACACAGCAAATTGGCGACGAAGATAAAAATAAAATAAAAAGTCTTCAAAAAAAAAGAGAACATTAGAAACAGTAAACAATTAAGTGATAGTGAATGAACACAGTGAATTGTGAAAAAATAAAAATAAAAAAAGAACAAAACACGTTAACGATCGATTCATTGTTGGATAACAAGTCAAACGGTATTTTAAAAAGCATGGTGAAGATAAAACCGTTTGTTGAGGGAAGTGATTGGTCACGATATGAAGATCGAGTATCGCAATATTTTATTGCAAATAAAGAGATAAATTATCTCATTTTCTTACCATCTGTGGTGATTTTGCCTATGACACCTTAGCCGATCTAACGGTACCCTTATTACCGTCACAAAAAACATTAGACGAATGTTTTAAACTTTTACGGAAAAGCTTTAAAAAAAATCTAACATTCGGGCTCAACGAGCAAAGTTTAATAAAATGAAGCAAGATGACGGTGAAACCGTGGAAGCTTATAAACTAAAATTGTTGCATGCGGTCGAAGCTTGTAAATTTGGTGATTTCCTAAATAGAGAAAGTTATAAAGCTCATGTAGCACTAAAAAATGTATTAATAAGTGAAGCTTTATTAGAAAGATTTATAGTAGGAATACGTGATGAAAGAATTTTTACATCTTTACTAAACTTACCATCGGACACACTTTTTTGGGATGATGCTTGTGATCACGCACAAAATATGGAGCTTGGGTTTATGGAGAGTTCTGAACGTAAAACGGCAGCGATTAATGTTATTTCTACGGTACCTTCAACAAAATTACAGGTTCCAAACAACGGTAATTATTCAAGGCCAAACAACAATCAAAGGTAACGGCAGATGGGAAAGTCAAATCATGTTCAATTTAATGGCAGACGGCAACATTTCAATCAGGAAAGCAAAAGTTCTGGCAAATGTTGTAAGCGTTGTGCACGTGTGGGATGGCACGACGAAAACGAATGCCCTGCGATAAAATGGACGTGTCACACTTGCAACAAAATAGGGCATATTTCTTTAGTGTGCTGGCAGAATCCAAGAAGAGCCATCCGTGTTATTGACAGTATAAATTCGTTAAACGAACCTTCAACCGTTTCTTTATGTGTCACCTATAACTGCAATCTCTTATGATGAGTATATAAGTAAATTTAAAACATGTACAATAATTAATAATTTTAACAGGTTTTTCAACGTTTCCGGAGAATCAGTAGATATATTTGGAGTCATTTTTGTTAAAGTCGGAACTATTGATGGCGATGAAACAAAAAATTTGGAAATTTCCGTTCTGCGTACCAAAAGACCATTACGGGCAATTATTGGCAGAGATTGGTTGGATGAAATTGTGCCGACCTGGCGGAATAATTTTTGTACTAGTCCGGAAGTTGTTAAATTTGTAAGTAATGAACAGTCAGATATTGTTGCCGAAGTTAAATCAAAATTTTTAAATATAGTATAGAAAGCTTAGTTAATCCAATCGAAGGTTTTACCGCGGAAATAATTTTAACTGAAAATGTTACCCCAATTTTTCATGCACCATATTCGGTGCGTTATCGTCTCAAAGAAAAAGTCGAGCAGGAATTAGATCGCCTGGTTAAAGAGAATGTTTTAGTCCCCATTCGTCATAGTCGTTGGGCGAGTCCTATTGTCACTGTTCTGAAAAAGAACGGAAATGTCCGAATTTGTATAGACTGCAAAGTTACCATAAACCAATTTGTTACAACGGAGTATTACCCTCTTCCTAAAATAGAGGATATCTTCGCAAGTCTAACAAATTGTAAAGTCTTTTGTGTTTTGGATCTAACGGGAGCGTATCAGCAATTATTACTTAGTCCTAAGTCTCAGGAATATTTAGTCATAAATACCTCGCGGGTTGTATATAGAAATACATGTTTAGCTTTTGGCATCTCAGCAGCGCCTTCTATTTTCCAAAGTACGATGGATCAAATCTTAGTCAATTTAACCAAAGTCCAGTGTTATCTAGATGATATCCTAATAGGTGGTATTGATCGAAATGAGTGTCTTAAAAATGTATATGACGTTTTACATCGTCTTAGTCAACACAATGTTAAAATTAATTTAAAAAAATGTCGGTTTTTAGTAAGATCTGTAAAATATTTAGGTCACATAATTTCGGATGGGGAAATATATCCGGATACGGAAAAAATTGAGGCAATCATGAATGCCCCATCACCTCAAAATTTGAAACAATTGCAATCATATTTAGGATTGCTTAATTATTATGGGAGATTTTTACCTAATCTGGCCACCGAACTACAGCCTCTTTATAGTCTATTACGAGATAACGTAAAGTTTCAATGGTCAAGCGAGTGCGAGCACAGTTTTTAAAAGTTGAAAAAAATATTAACAAGTCATAATGTGCTAGAACTTATTGAACCATAAAAACCAATAGTAATAACCGCAGATGCTAGTCCGTATGGCGTTGGATGTGTCCTCGCTCACACAGTGAATGGTGTAGAAAAACCAATAGCGTTTTCGTCAAATTATTCACAGCTACATAGGGAGGCGTTAGCTGTGGTATATGCGGTTAAAAAATTTCAAAATTATTTAATTGGAAAAAAGTTTATAATCTGTACTGACCATCAGAGTTTGCAAGAGATTTTTAACCCTCGTAAAGGCACGTCAAACGTAGCCGTCGCTCGTTTACAAAGATGGGCTATATATTTGTCCATGTTTCACTACGAAATTAAGTAAAAGCCTGGTCGTAAAGTAGCGCATGCTGACGCACTAAGTAGAGTTCCGTTAAACCAAAACACCGATGTTGATGAAATCCGTATAAGTTACATAAAAGACTTTCAAGATTTCCCAGTCGATTTGAATAAAATTAGAGAGGCAACCTTTAAAGATCCAATTTTGTCATTGATATATGAAGCTTATATGAATGGTTGGTCTTCAAGTGTACCACACCACTTACGTTACAGTATTATAAAAATAAATCTAGTCATTTCAGTACCGAAAATAAATGCTTATATATTTTTGTGGTAGGGATGTGGTGCCGTTTATTTTACATCATCAAGTATTGGACCTTATTCATGGTGAAAGTCATCATGGGATCGTAAAGATGAAAATGATTGCTCGTTCTTATATATGGTGGAAAAAAATTGACGAAGACATTGAAAATTATGTACAAACATGTTATATTTGCCAGGTATCTTAAAATATTCCTCGAGAGATAATGAAAACCAAGTGGCCTGAATCGAAATATCCTTTTCAAAGAGTCCATATAGATTTTTTTGATTTCGCCGGGAAACAGTTTCTATTATTTATTGATAGTTTCTCGAAGTATTTGGATGTCATAAGAGTATATTCTACAACAACGGGAAACATAATTAAAATAATCTTAGGAATTTGTTCTATTTTTGGTCTTCCAACTGAAATAGTTAGTGATAATGGTCCACCTTTTCAAAGCATGGAATTCAACAAATTCCGCCAATATCACTCTATAAAATTAACCCATTCACCACCTTACCATCCCCAATCGAATGGATTGGCTGAGTGTTTCGTCAAAATAACAAAAACTGTTTTATAAAAAAGCTTAATCGAAGCAAAAGAGGGTCTGACTTTAGAAATGAAAATTCAAAATGTTTTACTTGAAAATCGCAACACACCGAATTCTATTACAAAATTGACTCCCAATTCAAGGTTGTTTACGTATAAACCTCGAACATTAGTCGGACCATTATCTCAGGAAACGGTGAAATTCCAGGAACAATCTATCAGGAAGCATAAAAACCGAGAAAATAAGTTAGGTTCTCAAAAACTAACAATAAACCAAATAAATAAGTATAATATTGGTGAGAACGTATTATATAAAATATAAAGGGCTGAAACCTCACGAGGTGATCAGAACTTCGGTCTTTGGTATCTTCAATAATATCATAAAGTTGGTGTGACTGTTTTGACATTATTGATTTCTATTTTAACCAATATATATTTACTTATACAACAACAGCCAAACAGGTCAAAAGCTTCAACATGGGTACAGGCATCCAATTTAAGACGAAAAATCGTATTCTAGAACTTTATACCGAAAGTAGTATAACAAATTATACTGATACTTCTAACCGTTTAACTGACCATATTCCAGAAATTTATCCGAAAACTCATTTTAGAATCCCATTTACAACGCACATGTCTAACACAATGATACCCGCGGTTAAGGCATAGTCAAGTTCCATCCTACTTGGCCATATTCCACACATATCAAATATTGCCATTTCCAACGCACATATCAAATTTCATTATAATCGGTTAATAAATAGCCAAGTTCCATCATACTTGGCCATATTCCTGAACATCGCCCAAACCTCATTTCAGACTACCATTTCCAATACACATGTCGAATTTCATTATAATCGGTTGAGAAATGAGCAAGTTCCATCATACTTAGCCATATTCCAGAACCTCATCCAATACTCATTTTAGAATCCCATTTCTAACACACAAATCAAATTTCATAATAATCAGTTGAGAAATAGACAAGTTCCATCATACTTGGCTATATTCCAGAACTTCATCCAGAAATCGTTTTAAAATCCCAGAACTTAATCCAAAACTCATTTTAGAATCCCATTTCTAATACAAATGTCGAATTTCATCGTAATCGGTTGAGAAATGGGCAAGTTCCATCATACTTTGCCATATTCCAGAACCTCATCCAAAACTCATTTTAGAATCCAATCTCTAAAACACAAATCAAATTTCATAATAATCGGTTGATAAATAGACAAGTTCCATCATACTTGGTCATATTCCAGAACTTCATCCAGAAATCGTTTTAAAATCCCAGAACTTCATCCATAAATCATTTTAGAATCCCATTTCCAATAAAAATGTCGAATTTCATCGTAATCGGTTGAGAAATGGGCAAGTTCCATCCTACTTGGCCATATTCCAGAACTTCATCCAAAACTCATTTTAGAATCCCATTTCTAACACACATATTAAATTTCATAATAATCGGTTGATAAACAGGCAAGTTCCATCATACTTGGCCATATTCCAGAACTTCATCCATAAATTATTTTAGAATCCCATTTCCAATAGAAACGTCGAATTTCATCGTAATCGGTTGAGAAATGGGCAAGTTCCATCCTACTTGGCCATATTCCAGAACTTCATCCAAAATTCATTTTAGAATCCCATTTCTAACACACATATTAAATTTCATAATAATCGATTGATAAATAGACAAGTTCCATCATACTTGGCCATATTCCAGAACTTCATCCAGAAATCGTTTTAAAATCCCAGAACTTCATCCGTAAATCATTTTAGAATCCCATTTCCAACACAAATGTCGAATTTCATCGTAATCGGTTGAGAAATGGGCAAGTTCCATCCTACTTGGCCATATTCCAGAACTTCATCCAAAACTCATTTTAGAATCCCATTTCTAACACACATATTAAATTTCATAATAATCGATTGATAAATAGACAAGTTCCATCATACTTGGCCATATTCCAGAACTTCATCCAGAAATCGTTTTAAAATCCCAGAACTTCATCCGTAAATCATTTTAGAATCCCATTTCCAATACAAATGTCGAATTTCATCGTAATCGGTTGATAAATAGGCAAGTTCCATCATATAAAAAATTTGTTAACTATTCACCACATCCAAATCCAACCCCAACTCAACTCCAACTCAACTTCAACTCAACGCGCAAATTGACCCCTAACTTAAACTTCAAATCAACTCCAAATTCTATGCCCAATTCAATAATCAAACCAGCATATATAAAAAAAAATATAAAGGGCTGAAACCTCACGAGGTGATCAGAACTTCGGTCTTTGGTATCTTCAATAATATCATAAAGTTGGTGTGACTGTTTTGACATTATTGATTTCTATTTTAACCAATATATATTTACTTATACAACAACAGCCAAACAGGTCAAAAGCTTCAACATGGGTACAGGCATCCAATTTAAAACGAAAAATCGTATTCTAGAACTTTATACCGAAAGTAGTATAATAAATTATACTGATACTTCTAACCGTTTAACTGACCATATTCCAGAAATTTATCCGAAAACTCATTTTAGAATCCCATTTACAACGCACTTGTCTAACACAATGATACCCGCGGTTAAGGCATAGTCAAGTTCCATCCTACTTGGCCATATTCCACACATATCAAATATTGCCATTTCCAACGCACATATCAAATTTCATTATAATCGGTTAAGAAATAGCCAAGTTCCATCATACTTGACCATATTCCTGAACTTCGCCCAAACCTCATTTCAGACTCCCATTTCCAATACACATGTCGAATTTCATAATAATCGGTTGAGAAATGAGCAAGTTCCATCATACTTAGCCATATTCCAGAACCTCATCCAAAACTCATTTTAGAATCCCATTTCTAACACACAAATCAAATTTCATAATAATCGGTTGAGAAATAGACAAGTTCCATCATACTTGGCTATATTCCAGAACTTCATCCAGAAATCGTTTTAAAATCCCAGAACTTCATCCAAAACTCATTTTAGAATCCCATTTCTAACACACATATTAAATTTCATAATAATCGGTTGATAAATAGGCAAGTTCCATCATACTTGGCCATATTCCAGAACTTCATCCAGAAATCGTTTTAAAATCCCAGAACTTCATCCATAAATCATTTTAGAATCTCATTGCCAATAGAAATGTCGAATTTCATCGTAATCGGTTGAGAAATGGGCAAGTTCCATCCTACTTGGCCATATTCCAGAACTTCATCCAAAATTTATTTTAGAATCCCATTTCTAACACACATATTCAATTTAATAATAATCGGTTGATAAATAGACAAGTTCCATCATACTTGGCCATATTCCAGAACTTCATCCAGAAATCGTTTTAAAATCCCAGAACTTCATCCGTAAATCATTTTAGAATCCCATTTCCAACACAAATGTCGAATTTCATCGTAATCGGTTGAGAAATGGGCAAGTTCCATCCTACTTGGCCATATTCCAGAACTTCATCCAAAATTCATTTTAGAATCCCATTTCTAACACACATATTCAATTTCATAATAATCGGTTGATAAATAGACAAGTTCCATCATACTTGGCCATATTCCAGAACTTCATCCAGAAATCGTTTTAAAATCCCAGAACTTCATCCGTAAATCATTTTAGAATCCCATTTCCAACACAAATGTCGAATTTCATCGTAATCGGTTGAGAAATAGGCAAGTTCCGTCATATAAAAAATTTGTTAACTATTCACCACATCCAAATCCAACCCCTACTCAACTCCAACTCAACTTCAACTCAACGCGCAAATTGACCCCTAATTTAATCTTCAAATCAATTCCCAATTCAATGCCAAATTCAATGCCCAATTCAATAATCAAATAAGCATATATAAAAAAATCGTAAATATTTGTAAAAGCAGTTATTTTGGGTCAATTCGTATGGCAGGTACCCCACCCCCTTGGCGTACAGTCACCAAAAGCTTTTCAAATCTCCGCCTTGACCATAGAAACAGATTGGCGAAAAAAAAATCCAAATCGGACAAGTCGTTCTCGAGATACCATGGGTCCAGACATCCAGACATCCAGACATCCAGACATCCAGACATCCAGACAGACGGACGGACATTTTTTTTTTTTTTGCTTTTTCAGACTCAGGGACTTTCAAAACGTCGAGAAAAGTGGTTTTGGACCAACCAAATTTTTCGTCATTTTTGGCAGGATTTCAATACTTTGGTCTTTTTAGACCGAAGTAAATCGTAAATATTTATAAAAGCAGTTATTTTGGGTCAATTCGTATGGCAGATACCCCACCCCCTTGACGTACAGTCTCCAAAAGCTTTTCAAATCTCCGCCTTGACCATAGAAACAGATTGGCGAAAAAAAAATCCAAATCGGACAAGCCGTTCTCGAGATACCATGGGTCCAGACATCCAGACATCCAGACAGACGGACGGACATTTTTTTTTTTTTTGCTTTTTCAGACTCAGGGACTTTCAAAACGTCGAGAAAAGTGGTTTTGGACCAACCAAATTTTTCGTCATTTTTGACAGGATTTCAATACTTTGGTCTTTTTAGACCGAAGTAAAATCATATGAAATCAACCAATAAATGGATTCCAGCAAAAGTTGTACAAGTTATTAGTCCTTTAACGTATTTAGTTAAAATTTATACAAACATTCGGTTTGTCCACGAAAATCAGTTAAAAAAGACTAATCTTGGCCAAAATCATCATCCTAGATTTGTATTACCAGAAAATTTAGAGACAAAAAGCGGAACGGAAGACAAAAGTCAAATAATTAGAAGATCGGACCGAACAAAAAGAAATCCTGATAGGTTCGTTCCTTCATCAAACAATGAAAATGTATTATAGTATAAGTTAATGTAAGTCATTTGAAAAAATTACAATTAAATGTATTATTTGTAAATTTCATTTTGCATTATATAATTATAAGTAATTAATAAAATAAAATTAATTAAATATCATATTAAAATCAAAATATGAGAGTTACTGCGAGTTGGAGGGGGAGAGTTGCTAAATCCAGTACTGGTCAATATATTAATAATGATTATATTTTTGTATTTGCCGTAATAAATGGTAATGAATATTTTGTAACGATATAGTCAGTAGGTAATAAATATTCTTTCGAATAAACAACATCGTCTGCTATAGTATTATTATTCTAATTACACGTGTGGCATTCCATCATTTTGGGAACACAGCACGGACAAGTTTAGAAATTTTGTTGTATTTTGTTAACAATTTTATCATATATGTATAGGTTTTTCAAATTAAATGAAACCATTTCCAAATTGAACGAAACTTTTTACAAATTAACAGAAACCTTTTTCAAATAAAACGAAACCATTCCAAAGTGAATGAAACCTTTTTCAATTGGAATGAAACTTTTTCTAATTGGAATGAAACTATTTACAAATAGAATGCAACCTTTTATATAAATTTGATAGCCTTTCAGTTTAATACTGAGATTGATGAAGGATAATCTATAATAACTGTTTTCCATAATTAAAAATTCATTTTAATTTTACATTCGATTATAAGGCAACGGAAATTTAAAATAAAATTTTTTTGTCCGGAACTGCAAATGCCGAAATTTGAAACCTAATTATTGCTATTGTCTAGGATCCGATTTGAATACGAAGTTGTTCTATTTTAATTTTATAATACTAATTACTGTTAAACTTGAGTGGATTGTAATATTTTATACAATAAATTTCATTTCATTGTCTGAAAAGTCTATAAGTGCATTGATATTAATTACGTAAAAATATTTAAACAATGATGAGTTCATCGGATTCAGGTAATAAACATGTATAAATATATATATTATATACATATATTATATAAATTTGACAACTTAACCGTTTCTCAATTAAGACGAAGAGATCCAACCGATAAATCGTCGAACCGTAGTGTATCAGGGCGTTTCGCTGGATAAGAAAAAACTTCTTATTAAATTGTTTGAGGAAGGAGAGACGCTCAAAGAAGCAGCTAATGTCGCGCTGATATAAAATGAAACACAGCAAAAACTATAATTCGAAGCTATAATCAAAGAGACTGCAATCTAATACAAAAAAAGAGGGGAGGAGAAGAAATTTTAAGTCAAATTGAGGAAGTGGTTAAATGTAATGCGGGGGCAACATTGTCAATGATTCAGAATAAAATTTTAGAAAAAAATGTTGTAATATGCAAATCAACTCTTCAGAACGGTCTTTGCAAGCTACACATTACTTTAAAGCTTATGCCAGCCTAGAGTTGGAGAATATGAATTCGGAACGGACAATTGCCCTTCGGAAGGAATATGCAATTCAATTTTCAGGTAAATATGTGTTTTTTTTTAATATCGTATAACAATATAGTAATATGTATCTATAATTTCAGTATAATTTCAGGGCTCAACAGAATCATGATAAATAAATGTTTATTGATGAATCCGATTCGTCGATCGATGATGCTCGAATTATCCTTTCTACAATAAGAGGTCGAAATGTTACCTTGGTAGCAGGGTTAACGGATCGGGGCATTATCCATTACAAAATAATTTCTAACTCTACGTGTAATTCAAACAAATTTTGCGAATTCATTGAAGAACTCGTTGCAAAATTAGAGAGCACTGAGTATTATTTTGTAATGGTTAATGCTCAAATCCACAAAACTGCGCAGGTCAAGAATATAATAGAAAACTCAGGAAATCATTTAAGGTTTCTACCACCGTACTCCCCCATATTGAACCCAATTGAACAAGCATTTTCAAAAATAAAATCAAATGCTAGAAATTTATTGGGTTCAGCGAGGGAACAGAATATGGTAGAAGCTATAAGGGGCAGTGTAAATTCAATAACATCTGCAGACTCTTCGAACTTCATAATAGATATGATGATGACACTCCCTGCTGCAGCGGCAGGCGAAATATTACCGTAACTTTTTAGGGTTGACCTTCTATAATTTTATTGAAATTTAAATAAATTTTGTGTTGAATTTATAATCGAATGCCAAATAAAAATGAATTTGTTGAATTTTAAATTATGGAAAACAGTTATTATAGATTATCCTTCATAAATCTCAGTATTAAGCTCAAAGGCTATCAAATTTATATAAAAGGTTGCATTCTATTTGTAAATAGTTTCATTCCAATTGAAAAAGGTTTCATTCAATTTGGAAATGGTTTCGTTTTATTTGAAAAACCTATACATATTTTGCTAACAAAAACGTACTAACTATCGACTACTTAGGCGTCTGAAACAGGGTCGATTCTTTAATACTAATAAACCTTTGGTTTCATCATATCATTTGGTTTTGTAGAAGACTTTACGATGGACCCGGCATCTTACCGGGAACTTTGCTTAGTCAAATGCAAATCCATCAATCAAAGTGATAATTTTTAAAATTTTTATAATTTACGGAAAACCTGGTTTCGAAAATTCTTCCTTCAACTAAACTAATTTTAATGTAAAAATGTCCTTACAATTTATACAAAAATTAACTGCATGTATTACTGTTCCCATCACTGCATAATATCACTTCAAAAATTTTATTGGGTTCTACTGTCATTCAAAATAGACATCAAATATTTTTCCACAAAATTATCAAACCTCCAGCTACTGCAATAACCGAATTACCCAAAAATCACGAAATTAATATACCAAATTCATCCATTAATCAATTTCACAACCTCATCATTATTTAAAATTGCTAAATTTCTCAATAATTGGCTAACCTGCAACATCACATTAGAAAACGATAGGTCTGTCAAGAACAATAAGAAATTATTGGATAAAATACGATCCATTAACATTCCACATAGCGCTAAACTGGCATCATTCGATGTCACAAACATTCTGAAGAAGAAGGATAGGCGGGTTATTTTACACACAAACCAATGGATTACCGATGGGAAGCCCACTCTCAGATATAAAGGTCAACATTAATTTCAATTATTTTAAACGAGCATTTATCAACAATGAAAGCAATCCCTTTGGAAATAACATCATATACTGTTGTCAGAGGTAAATACATACAGTTAGTTCCATCGAAGAGACCAACAAAGCCATTAATTTCTTAGATCTAACAATTTTGGAATATCAATAACAAACACAATTTCAAGATATACCGAAAACGAACACAAATAAATCACACCATTTACATTTTTTGAAACCATCCACACTTCAACATAAAACAGCTAAATAACATCCCGATGAGCATTAAAATTTACACAGAAGAATTTAACACAATATCCCAACATCGCTACACAAAATGGATTCGCTTCGATTAAATCAACAGATTTAACAAAAAGATCATAAACAGATATCAATTACAACACTTATCATCATTTTACAGGGACAATAACAACATAAAAAAAATATGTGTATTTCAGTTGAATAAAACACAATAGCGAGTCACATTATGGGAATTTTAAATAGATAAGAGTTTAATGCTCGTAGATTTACTTACACCACCCTTCACACAACCAGTCACAAAATACAAAATGACTGTGACCTTTATAACCTAACACGGAATGATTGTGAAAATTTTTTTATCGGACAGACTGGCCTGGCCGATCATTTGCAACGAGATTTGCCGAACCCTTGCAAGAAATAAAGAACGCACACAACAAACCAAACCAAAATAAAAATAACAAATCTAGTTTCGCTCTCCGCATTATCAACGAAAAACATACATACACCGATATAAACAACAACATGCAAATTTTACACAAATTGCATGGGGAGGGAAGGTGTTCAAACGTTTGGCTTTGGGTAAAAAATTTATCTGTAGGTATTCTTGTGTTCATAGTAACCAAAATAATCATTCTAGCAGGGAACAAGATGCTATTACTATTTTATGTTTTCGCCTTGTGTGCAGCAATAAAGCGTTTTTCCAGTTTGACCTCCCAGAATCTCAAAAACTTTTACTTTATCAAGAAAAATAAAGATAACCCAGTTTTCTAAACCTTTTTCCGGACAAAATTACTTTATAAGTAAATTATACTTATACGGAGATAGAAATGTAAGAATTTGAACATATATATATCTACTTTAGAAAAACAATTGAAACTTGACAAAATCTGTTCGATTAGTTTGATGATTTTGGCATTTGTATCTTTTATAAATGAAAATCATACAATCAAATCGGAAAAATACTGAAAACAATTGAGTCAACAATTTTTTGTTCCTTCATCGCTTGAATTGTCTTTAGGCTGAAGTAACGTCGTTACATATTTTTATATTTTATATATTTGTTTTTTTTGTGTTGTGAATATTTATTCATTGTTTTGTGCGACGTTGTTTCAATCAAATCAATTTCTTCAATTTTTATTTTCCATATCATTATTAAATACAAAAAAAATTCTTTTTGCTGTATTATTTTGATTGTTTGGTGATCGATGGTATATGTAAAAAGGAAGAAAAAAATTTTGGCATTTGCATATTAAAAAATTCCTGAGGCTTTCAAATTTATACTTTTTGTTGTTGTTAAATAAAGTAAAATAAAAATTACGTCGATAAATGTTGAAACGATGTAGAACGCTGAAATTGGATATAGGTACTATTGTATAAGATAGGTGCGTAGGCATACAAATTTGGAAAATTGCTAACAAAAAAACAACGAGCGAGTTCACCCTCAACTCTCAAAAGATTTATGCGAAAACTTTTATGTATAAATATCTATTGAATTATCTCAAGCTATTTCGATGAGGCTGTGAAACTCCTGCATAAACACGACTGTTGTTCGCTCAGTATTTATATAAACTAAGTTACATTTTTGGTTTAAAAAGTCAATAAGTATTCTATTTTGAATTTGGAGGACGAACTTTACTGACATTAATTGAGCATAAGCAAAGTACAGTTCTATTAAGTTAGTCACCTAAACCTGCCATATACTCATACAAGGCAATCTTGTTCAAGATTCCATAATAATGAATGGTCACGGCAAACTCGCTGAACAAAACAAAATCGCATCGCTTTTTCACTGATCAGTTTAAAATAAATTAAATAGAGCGGTTCTATTTTAGCCGTAAAATCATTGCAATTGGCAAGAAAGAAGCACGAAACTCCCCATAACGAAATTCACTAAGAGCATGAGCAATGCTAAAAAGAAAGCATACCGATTAAACAATTTTGAAATTATTATTTTATTATGTATCAATGTGTGCAATTTTCACAGCTCGCTATTTTCATTTAATTATTTTTGAGTCACTTATGGCCCAACCAGCGAATCAGTAACAACTTAACGTAATAATGCGATATACAGAAAGTACATATTACTGGCCAGCGAATCTTTTAGAACTTTTCGTTCAGTTCAGCTGTCACTTAACAGAGCGAAAATTAATAAACTGAAGGAAATGTCAGAATACATTAAAATTTCCAAAGCATACTTTTCTTAAAAATAATAAATTTTGATACTCACATTACAATTTTAATAGTACTGTATTTGTCAGTTGTTACGGATTCGGTGGCCGATATGTCAAATATTCTGTAAGGAAATAATTTCATCAAATTCTGTAAGGATTCTTACTGATTCGCTGGTTAGCCCATTACACTACACAAGCATAATTTGTGGTCGTTTTGCTCGTATGTAATTTCATTTTCAAAAACACTTGCTACTGCGGCCATATATAGCAGATATTTTCACAACAAAATAAATTAAAGTAGGCTGTTTTTGTTTTTAATTTTTTTTGTAATCAGCTCACGATGTTTTTAAAATGCCGGATGATGTTGTATATTGCATGTGTATGCGTAGATTTTGCATTGAATTTACGTTTTATTTATTTTTTGTTCTTGTCGATATTCACACATAGGTACTTGCAATATTTTTTGTTCGGCACTTTTGTTTCCGTAACATGATTTCTATACAATTTTTTACTTACTCCTGCCGCTAAAGATGTTTTCACATCAAAAAAAAACCGCAAAGAATGTTTTTATCAGTTAATTTAATTTCTTAGTTTAACCCCAGAAATTTTAGTATAGAACTCAAATACATACTGTTCAAAATTATAATAATTTCCGTGTGGTGAAAGTTTATGTATGGCAAATGCGACACCCATCTAAACTATATTAGTATATTCCCAAAGCAACAAAAAATGGTTTACGTTTAGAAAATAATATTAGATTGCAAAAAGTTGGTTGTTTTACTAGAGAAAAATCTTTAAAAAACAAAATCGTTCGATTTAAAATCTACTGTGCATATGATCTACATACTATCCGAAATCCGATGCATTAGTAGTAAATATTGTGATGAGGAAAATTTAAGGTAATGTTTACGTTTGTTGTAACATCAATGAAAATTATTTTTTTACAATTTTTTTTTCTCTTATTTAATTGAATTAAAAATACCGTTTCATTTTATATAAATTTCATAAAAAAATTCATAACTGCAATGAAAGTAAATTCAATTAAACTTGATGCAAAATATTTGTGCTTCATATTTTTATGCATAAGGATTTGTGATATGCAGAAAAATTTAAAAATAATTGAATCGGTTTATGCGAAAAGGTCACATCGTCACGAAAAAATTTTTTTCAGGAAATACAAAAAACAGTTATTTTTATTAATATTTATTTTTAATGAAAAATAAATTTTTGTTTTATTTATAATGTTGATATACATACGTCGAACTAATATAGTAAAATTAATAAAATGCAAAAATAAAAATAAACTATTTTATAAAATTTTAACTTGTGCCCTTTTCGCACATAATCGCGTTGTTCTTTAAATAAAATAATATTTCGTTATTAAAGATTTCTTTATTCAAGGTGAAATAAAATAAAAAGGTAAGATTTAAATTAAAAAAAAAATCAAAATATGAATTAAAAGATTAAAAATTAAATTTTTGGACTAAAACTCTTTCTCAGGTTCGACCGCAGCTGAAGATGTAGGCCATCCTAAAATCCTGTTGAAAAAATGTTTTTTTTCTTCTGGAATGTATCGCTCTAATAATCTTAAATTTTCCATCTTTTTAATATTTATTGGAATTGGGCAATTATATGCTTTATAATTTGCTGTATTGGGAAGATCTGGTTGTACCTTTTTTGACTTTATTAATGAAAACTCTTCCATCAATGTTGGAATTCCATCGATGAGCATGGAAGTTTTAACTATACCCGGAGTTTCAGATCTGTATATGAATTCATTGTAGTGCGACACCTGAAAAATAACCTTTTGGATTTTCGACCGTTGTTTCCCTAAGGACGCAATTGATAATGCTGATTTCTTCTAAAAATTTGGCCACCACCAGTTTTTGAAATCAATAATATTATTAGAATCAATTTGGACGACATCGAACTTGCCTGATGTAGATGAAGTTTTAATAAGATCGAAGTATTCTTCTGGCGTATAAATTCGGTCGACTTTCTTTATTTTGCGCTTTACAGTTGCAAAATCCCTATCACAATCATTAAAAGAATGGCCTCTGAATGGCAAAATATGATGTATTTGTTTAAAAATTTGATTAGAAACAAGAGCTAGTAAGAATCGGACAACTGTATGATTTTTGTTCTGGCCTGGACAACCATCTGAAAAGATGTATAATTTTTCGATCGACTTTGGAACATTTTTTTCTATGTAATTTTTTAGAAAAGTACATACTTCATTTGGGCCTTTATGAGCTTCACCTTCATGGTAAGAATAAAATATGGCTTTGCCTGTATTAAGATTGTGAATACAAAATTCAAAAACCCATAATTGTCGCATGTAGGAAATTTCTTGAACAGGAATCTCAGGCAATGGTAAATTTTGCATGTAATCTATGTTCATGCGGATCGACCAACGAATTTGATACCTAAAATATAAAAGAGAAGAAACAAAGAATCATTTGATCACACAATAAATAATCATAGAAACTTATCTAAATAACAGCTGCAAATCAAATACCAACACCAGTGATGAAACTCGTCCAGTACAGCGTATTTTTTTTTATTTATTTATTATATTATATAATGTATCTAAAACAAAATAATTGAAATATTCATGTCTTTATAACATTTGCATTATTTAAAGTAAATACTTACGTTCAATACGTAAATACTTACGTTCAATTATTAAATTGTTGTTGTTGTTGTTATTTTCTTTTGCTTAGGTCGACTAGCACTTATAGCTGTATATGACCCACTATTGTATTTATATATACTTCTAGAAAGAAGTATGGATGTCCCGAGTCTAATTATTTACTTTCACTGAGTCACACTTTGTGATACCACCGACTAGCACGGATATTATGGGCCTTAGACATTAAAAAATGCAGTACCCAGTACCACTACCTATTTTATTGAGCTGTTATTTGTGATACCCTCGCTTTTGTACACGATATAACGGGCCTTTTACGATATTACGCAGTACCCGGGACCACCAGCTCAATAAAGATGTTCACTCTTCAAGATCTATATTGCGACTGATAAATCTTTTGTAAAAAAAAAAAAATTATTTGTAAACAAACCATTTGCCCTTTTGACAGATCGTTTATAATCATGAAAACAATGGTGTACTACAATTATATTCGTGAAAACAATGATGTACTAAAATTTATAGCAAACATACTATAACATTTATATAAAAATATTTTACGATAGATGGCTGGCTTTAGCCATAAAATAATTATATTAATTATTGTAAGATTTTTGTAAAAAAAAATAAAATACTTTGTGAAAACACATTCGAGATAAAGAGTCAAAACAGTGAACACGTAGAATTATTAATACAAATAAAAAGTGATTATCAGTAAAGATAAACTATAGTGAATTTTATTTAACAATTTGTGAACCTGGATAAACGAGAGATACCGCACCGATATTTATTGATCCGCACTCAACTGGATAAGAGAAATATATATAACGAAATTATCGGACCGCGCCCTAATTGGAGAAGAGAGATACCGCTACGACATATTGACCCCGCATTGATTTTGGAATTGCCTACACCGCCACGATAAATACGACCATCGCAACACACCCGGACATGCAAAACAATTACACTAATTATAAAATAAAGCAGATTTGTTTAACTGGCCAAGCCAATAGAATCCAAACAAATCCAACGGCAGTACAATTTACATTGGTCCTTCGAGCCGGATATCCGGATTTAAACTGTGAGTAAAAACTTTATATTAATATTTTCACAAATTCCTTGATTACTAAAATAAATTAAACGGCATTCTTACAACAATATTTGCTTGCAAGTCGATTTATCAGTGAATTTTAAGTGAAGTGAAAATCTTATCCTATCGGTGAAAATAACTATAATTCAAAATGGCGGAAACAAAAGCACTTAAACGCATTTTGAAAACTATCGAACAAATTAAAGCTCAAACTATAAATCAACCTCAAGGGTAAATTCGATGACGCGAATGCCGAGATGGTCGAGAAAATTGAAACGGGCCATTATGAATTAAAACAAAAATTAGTTAGGCTCGAAAAATCGCATGAGCAGAATAGTGCTAATCAAGGTGTCAATTCAATGGACGACCTTATTCTAAATCAATCTAACTGTTTACACGAAATTTCGAATTTAAATAAACGTGAAAGTGAGGTGCGTTTACCATGTGTAAATATTCCGACATTCAGTGGAAGATATTCAGAGTTTCCTTCTTTTCGAGATTTATTTGAAGCCTCCATACATAAAAATAGTGCTATAACGAAAGTACATAAACTACAGTACTTAAAAGGGCTACTCAAGGAAGAGGCGTTTTCGTTGATAAATCATCTAAGTGTCACTGAGGCCAATTACGATGAAGCATGGGACAAAGTTAAACTTCGATATGATAAAAGGAAACATGTGGTGCACGCTTTGCTAAAACAATTTATGGAGCAACCAACCTTACGCCAGTGTTGTCCAAAATCACTTCGACATCTGGTAGATGTATCTGATGAGGTCATTCGCGGTCTAAAGGTACTTGGTGAATCAGCAGAAACTCGGGATCCGTGGTTGATCTATATATTGGTGAACAAATTAGATGATGAATCAAAAGAAGCATGGGCTCACGCGACCGCAGAAGCTGATTTTTCGTCTCTGGACACATTCTTTAAATTTCTTAGTAAGAGAAGTGACGCGCTTGAAAGCCTTGATTCCATGCAGAAGATGAAGCCAAGTTCCACAAAACGAGTTGCAGCAATGTTACCCAAGCACAAACCTCCTGTCCGTTATGTGCAGAGGAACGTTATCTTGGGAAGTGTGAGAAATATATAGAACTTCCGATAACAGAACGAAAGCGGATTGTAGGAGAGAAAAAGCTGTGCTTCAATTGTTTATCATCAACTCATCAGGCTGTCGTTTGCAGATCAAGATTTAACTGCAAAATATGTAAACGCAGACATCATGTTACATTGCATACTGAAACCAACGCAGAAATGAAAGAAACTACAACTGAATCAACCAATTTCAACGCCGTCATGCAGCCATTATCAACAAACCAAACCCAAGCTATTTTACCAACAGCAAGCGTTCTTATTACCAACAAATTTGGAAAAACTTATCGATGCAGAGCACTACTTGATTGTGGGTCACAATCTTCATTTGTATCTGAAGATTGCGTCCACAGACTACAACTAAAGAGGGAAAGAGCCAACGTCAGCATAACTGGGATAACAGCTGGTTCAGTCCGAGCCAAGGAAGAAGTGTAATAGTGATGGGATCTTTATATAATCCAAGCTTACAAATAGAGATCGATGCGTTAATCCTGAATGAATTACCACAGAAGATACCAGGATTCTGCATAGCAACCGGAGTAGAGTTTCCACGATTGGAAAATATACAACTAGCTGATCCAGAATTCAATAAACCAGCCCCTATAGATGTTTTGATCGGAGCAGATAAATTCTTTACCCTTCTAAATCACGAGCAGAAATAATTTGGGACTACCATCTTACAAAAGACTGTATTCGGTTGGGTAGTGTCCGGTCAATCCAAATCCCTATCCGATTTCATCAACTTTCATGGCGACGACATCAAATATTCAATTAGATGTAAACATCGACAAAACACTGCGACAATTTTGGGAAATTGAAGATTTACCTCAAACAAAACAAATTTCACCGGAAGATGAGGAATGTGAAACCTTTTATGATAAAACAGTGAAAAGGCAACGAGATGGGCGATACATGGTTCAACTTCCTTTCCGGAGAACATCGACCAAACTGGGAAATTCTTTACTGATGGCATTCAAACGATACTTAGGGCTCGAGCGGAAACTGTCAAACGATGGAGAACTGCGAAACCAATATATTCAACAAATGCGAGAATATGTAGAACAGGGACACATGGTGGAAATACCTCAAAGCCAACCAAATCTACGTGACGAAGACACTTTTTATTTACCTCATCATGCCATAATAAAGGAATCCAGTGAAACGACAAAGGTACGAGTAGTTTTTGACGGTTCAGCTAAAACCACAAATGGCACTTCTCTAAATGATACTCTGATGGTAGGCCCAACTATACAACCCACACTCTAGGTCACTTTATTAAAATTCCGACGCAACAGAGTAGCCATAACAGCCGATATAGAGAAGATGTACAGGCAAGTAATAGTTGCTCCTGATGACACTAACTATCAGCGAGTATTATGGAGAGAAAATTCAAGTGAACAAATACGACATTACAGATTAACCCGAGTGACGTTTGGTCTGGCATGTTCCGCCTATTTGGCAATTCGTACTCTCCATTAACTAGCTCGCGATTGCGGTGATGAGAATATTTTACAACAAGTGATAAATAATTTTTACGTTGATGATTTTTTGTCGGGCTTCGATAATGTGCGAGAAGCGACTCAACAGAAGGAAAAGATCTCAGATACTTTACAAAAAGGGGGTGTTTTGTTAAGAAAATGGCGCTCTAATATCCGCAGTTTAAGTGACAATTTTGGTGATGAGGAAACTACGCGATTATATGGTGATGTAAATGCTACAGTGACAATACTTGGACTACATTGGCGTCCCTTTGATGATACATTTACCTTCAAAGTCAGTCCGGAAAATGAAGGTCCCATTACAAAACGAAAGTTGTTATCAGAAGCTTCAAGGGTTTTTGATCCGTTGGGCTTTCTATCTCCATCCGTTATTCTACTGAAAACCTCATTTCAAAAGATGTGGTTTCTGAAAATTGACTGGGATGATTCGCTACCTGACCGTTACAAAATCGAATACAAAAGGGTTAGAGAAGAATTTAAACACTTTGAAGAAATCAAAATTCCTCGTTTTACCGATCATGATGGGGACATCCAAATACATGGCTTTGCAGACGCCAGTGAAATTGCGTACAGTGCCGTTATTTACAGTCGAACCACTAATGATAAAGGAGAAACAAGCATCCATCTATTGACAGCCAAGACAAAAGTTACACCTGTAAAAAAAGTTTCTCTTCCTAGGTTAGAGCTGTGCGCTGCGCATTTGCTGGCGAAATTAATGTATGCAGTAAAGGCGACTATGACACCTACAGTTAAATTTTACGCCTGGACTGATTCAGTCATCGTGTTGTCCTGGCTTTCGACTTACCCTGCAAGATGGAAAACGTTCGTGGCAAACCGCACGAGTCAAATACTAGAACGGTTTCCGCGGCAACATTGGGACCACGTGAGGTCTAATGAAAATCCTGCTGATCATGGTTCCAGAGGAGTATTACCACAAAAATTGATACACTTGAAACAATGGTGGGAGGGACCTGAATGGCTCAAACTGCCCCAGGAACTATGGCCCACTCTGACTGGCTCGAATGCGAAATCAAACCAAACAGCGATCGAAAAGGAATGCAGCAAGACCATGTTTACAAATTGTACTCTTCAAGTTATAGTTGAAAATGATTGGTTAGAGGCTATATTCATCAAGAAATCAAGTCTTAAGAAAATATTTCATATTGTCGGATACGTAAGACGTTATATCATGAATCTAAGATGCAAGAGTTTAAAGGACAGAAACAGATGTGAGTTAAATTCCATAGAAATAGAACTAGCGAGAATACAATGTATTCTATGGGTTCAAAATAATATGTTCAAAGAAGATATTACGAATTTACTTAAGAACAAGATGGTGCTAAACAGTTCAAAACTACTATCTTTAGCTCCCTTCATTGATGTTGCGGGCGTACTGCGAGTCGGTGGCCGTCTTTTTAATGCCGATTGTGATTACGACAGCAAGCATTCAGTGATACTGCCTGCTGATCACACATTCACCCAAAAACTGATATGAGAGACGCACATAGAGAACTTACACGCCGGCCCTACGTTAACTAGTAATATTATAAGCCAGAAATATTGGATAATGAACGGACGCACGAGAATACGTTCTATTCTAAAAAGCTGTGTAATTTGTGTTAAATATACACATAGAACGAGCCGACAATTAATGGGAAATTTGCCCCCAGAGCGAGTAACGCGGACTCGCCCATTTGCAAGCTGCGGGATTGACTTCGCTGGGCCGCTCTATTTCGCGACGAGAAAAGGTAGAGGTGCAATCAGTCGAACAAAGGATACTTGTGCATTTTCGTTTGCATGTCAGTAAAGGAGGTTCATATTGAACCGGTAAGCGATCTAACCAGTGAAGCTTTCTTAGCTGCGCTTAAACGGTTTACAGCGAGACGAGGTGTGACCCAAAAAATGTATACAGATAATGGGTCGAACTTCATAGGCGCCAGGAGAATTTTAAATGAAGCGCATAAACTTATAAAAAGTATTAACAAAAATTATATACTTTCAGAATTTTTGAGTAGCAACAGAATAGAGTGGCACTTAATTCCACCCTCTTCTCCCCTTTTCGGCGGATTATGGGAATCTGCAGTGAAATCCGTCAAAACACATTTGCTGAAGTCGATAAACAACATAAACCTAACTTTTGAAGTGATGGCGACGCTTTTATGTCAAATAGAGAATGTCTTAAATTCACGACCGCTCTGCACGACGTCTCACGGCGACGACTACGAGGTGCTCACTCCGGCATATTTTTTAATTGGAACTTCAACGGGGTCTATTCCAGAACCAGAGATAATGGCGAAATCAGATTCGTTGTTGTCAAGGTGGCAGAGAATCCAAACCAGAGTTCAAACTTTTTGGAAAAAATATTACGTCGATTATCTCAATACACTTCAGCAACGTCATAAATGGCAGAAGACAGAACAAAATATTCAAATCAACGACGTGAGTAAATGGCCTATCGGAAGAGTCGTACAAATTCATCCCGGAGCTGATGATCACGTAAGAGTGGTAACAATCAAAACGGCAAGCTCCACGATACAACGTCCAGTGGTAAAACTCTGTAAGCTGCCAATTAGTTAACGACCAAGATCGTTAACGGAGGGGAGTATGTTCATGCGGATCGGCCAACGAATTTGATACCTAAAATACAAAAGAGAGAAACAAAGAATCATTTGATCACAACAAGAGCTAGTAAGAATCGGACAACTGTATGATTTGTGTTCTGGCCTGGACAACCATCTGAAAAGATGTATAATTTTTCGACCGACTTTGGAACATTTTTTTCTATGTAATCTTTTAGAAAAGTACATACTTCATTTGGGCCTTTATGAGCTTCACCTTCATGGTAAGAATAAAATATGGCTTTGCCTGTATTAAGATTGTGAATACAAAATTCAAAAACCCATAATTGTCGCATGTAGAAAATTTATTGAACAGGAATTTCAGGCAATGGTAAATTTTGCACGTAATCTATGACAATTCCCATTACTTTTTCGTCTTTCTGCTCCCTGATTTCTTTCAGTTTATTGAAATATTTCTTCGCCCTTCGTTTATGTACGATATATTCCGCTACTGCGACACGCTTAGCAACGTCATTTAGATCTTTGTTGCATATTTTTTGTTTTAATTCCTCGCATTGTGAGCAAACATCGATTTGCGGTCTACCAAATGTTAGGTTGAAATTTTCATGAAAATACTTCAAAAAGAATTGATACTTAACGATATTTTTTAAATCATAATTTTTTTCAATAAACATTGAATGCATAACCTTCACGGTAAGGTTGGCTGCCAGATATTTTTTTTAATATTGTTGGAATAATGAATTTCCTTTACGTCGAACGAATCGATGAATTGGTGTATTCTTAAACATATAGCTCCTGGAATTACATTATGTCTAGAACCAGCTGCTTTTTCTCGTAGATCGTTAGGAATATTTCCTGAACTTTGCAAAATACATAAACGTCGAACCCTTTTCTGTGTAATACCATATAGACTAACAAATGCGTTCTTGCAAACATGTAAAAGTTCTCACTTTGACTGTCGATGTGCCTTTTTCGCAAATAATACTAAAGCACGAAGCAAATTAAGCATGTTTAAAACACTGGTGTAGGTGTTTACTTTTACACTTAATGTAAGTTGACTCATTTAGTGTACATTAGAAACAAAAACAACATTTCGAAAAAATCCGTAGATGTGACCTTATCGCACAGACCAATTCAATTAGTAAATCAATTAAATTTAAAATTATTTTTGACTAATTAAATATTGATTTAGTCACTTATAATTTGTGGATCATAGGAACATTTTTATTACGTCTCTATATCACGTCTCGGAAGTGGTCCAACAATTTGTTCATAAAATCGCATTGAATCATGGTTTTATTAGAAACCCATTGTAAATTTTTGGTCTTGCTAGATTGCGAATATCTTCCGCTTTCATTTAAACCCCGCAAGGATAAATTGAACCTCTGCCTTTTGTTTTTATAAGAATAATACAATTAAGAAAATGATTTTTAACAACAAACCAAGAATTGATCGCCTTTCCAAGTCTGGCGATTGTAAGATCAATTGCAATGATTGTAGTTCCTCTTATATCGGACAGACTGGGCGCTATTTTGAAGTTAGAGTTAAAGAAAATTTATCTGGTAGCCATGAATCATCCCTTTATAATCATTTAACGTTAGAAAATCACACATCCAGTTTAAACAATTTCGAAATATTACATTTACAACCAAAAAGCAGACGTTTAGACAACTTAGAATCTTACGAAATCCGAAAAGCTATATTTCTTAACCAAAATATCCTCAACGAACAGAGAGAAATCCGTTTCTCACCAATTACCGACCCCGCACTGTTTTATTCCAATACTCATACCATCCCATAAAATGACTAATACGTCGGGTTATAATAAAATAAATTAAAAAAAAAAAAAACAACAACAACATCTGGAATTTCGTTATTCGGCCGTTGCCTAATCAATGATCAATAATCATATACCTGTGTTTAACTCACCCTCTTTTAATTTTTAATGTTTATTGCTCTCACCATTTTTATTGTTTACCACTCCCACATATAAACAACTATATATAAAAATAACTACATTTTTATTTTTACAGTTTAGTAGATACTCCTGATGATGGCCTAACAAGCCGAAATCGATCGAGTGATTTTTTAAACCTTTTGTAATTTTGCGAAATATTTAACAAATTCAACAATAGATGTGAGCTTAGCGACGGTCATGGACTAGTTGTCGTCGAGGAAGAAATGCTAGCGGAGTACGTAGTTGAACATAATTATAACGATCACATCGATATTGAGCTCAACGGATTATGTGTAATCACTTCTGTACGATGCGCTGCACATATGCTACAGTTTTCTATTTATGACGTCACAAAAGTTCAGATGATTGCAAGACAAATCTCAAAATGCTATTTTGTGTGCAAAAACTGAGCACGACTAATTTCTCGGCGCTCATTAAGGCAATGAACAAAAAAAAACCAAAAATTGACTGTCCAACGCGTTGAAATTATTCGTACGATATGAACAACCGACTGCTCGAGCTGAAAGATTTTTGCCTGCAGGTGATGGCAACTTATCCATGTCTGAAACTTTCAGATTGAAAATTTGCGGAGGAATTCATCAACCTTTTCATTAAATTGGTCGAAATGACAATTTCTTTGCCTTGCTTTTCAGGATAGCCCCACAAAAAACAGTCTGGTGGTGTCAAAAAAGATGGTTTGGATGGACATATGATATCGCTGAATTTCGATATGACTCGTCCACGAAACCACGAACTAAAAAATGATAAGAAATACGAAAGGTGCGCTCCTTTTTATAATTCACTTAATTATGGTCCACCCTATATTTCAAATTATGTAAATTAAAACATAATTTTTTCACGCCAACATAAAAACAAATTTAATTACAGTGCATTCACAATGAAAAAACTTTTTACTTTTGACTTACAGGATTGTATGAATTTACAACATAACGAAGAAAAATTTTTGTTTTTTAAATAAATTAAATTAACTATAACTTTTCCTAGACCATTTTGATTTGCATGTAAAGCAGAAAATTTTATTTTTATTTTACATTAACGGGTTGCGTTATAAATCCCATTTCCCTTGCACAAGTTGAATTTCATAAAAATTGAATTAAGAAATAGCCAAGTTCCGTACTAATTAACCATATTCCAGAACTTAATACAAAATTCATTTTAGATTTCCTTTTCAGTCAAACATATAGAATTTCCTCATAAAAAGACTCGGTATACATACCGGGTGTTTCTTTTAAACTGAGACGATCAAATATCTCGAAAAATAGCCACTCTACGGAAAAAATGTCCATAATCAAAATTTAATCATACCGCAGGGGAAATACATTAGTGCAAAAAAATAGTCCCCCACCCCCCGCTTTGTAGGTGGGGCGGGGGTAACTTTTAAACTAAGATAGGAAGCCATATTTTTTATTGCAGATACGGATTCTACGACTAAAAGTACGTATGATTTGAATGAAATATTTTGTTCGGTTCATGATAGATGGCGTTGTAATCGACGAAATTCAATTTTTTCAATTTCTTCTTCTTAGAACACACGCATTCGATTCTGCAATACGTTTGAAATAAAAAACATCACGTTTTCATTGGAAATATTCGAAATTCGTCATCAAAACAATTTATTAATGTAAATGGCAGGTGAATAAAATAATTTTAGCTTAAAATAAGTGTTCAAAATGATGGGCTGCGACTTCAATGCACTTATTAATACGCATTTCCAATGATTGTACACAACTGAGAAGTGTGTTTGGTTGAATTTCAGCACACGCATTTCTGATTCGCTCAATCATGTTCTCACGTGTTGTTGGTTCTTGTTTGTAAACTTTGTCTTTGAGATAGCCCCACAAAAAGAAATCTGGCGAAGTAAGATCTGGTGATCTGGCGGGCCAATTTATCGGACCAGCTCTACCGATCCAGCGACCATTGAAATCACGATCAAGTACCTCACGTGCTACCAACGAATAGTGTGCAGGACAACCATCATGTTGAAACCACATGTTCCGTCTCAATTCTAAGTTCAAATTTTCAAGTAATATTGGCAGTTCATTTTCCAAAAAGTTTCGGTACATTTGACCATTCAAGTTGCCTTCAATAATGTGGGGGCCGATGAGTTGGTTGCCAATTATTCTACACCACACGTTGACAGTCCAAGGGCGCTGATGTTCAACTTGGCGAAGCCAGTGTGGATTTTCAACACTCCAATAATGCATGTTGTGTCGATTAACCGTTCCATGGTTTGTAAAAGACGATTCGTCAGAGAACATTACGCAACGAAAAAAATTGGGGTTTTGTTGTATTTGTTCACGTGCCCATTGACAAAAAGTTACCCGATTTTGGAAATCAGCGCCATGAAGATCTTGGTGTAAAGACACATGATATGGATGATACTTGTGCCGTTTTAAAATTCTCCAAACACTGGTGAGGGACAATCCGGAATCGCGAACTATTTCTCGTGTACTAACATGAGGATTATGAGTCGCTGCAGCCAATACAGCAATTTCATTATTTTCTCCAGTGACTGTTGCTCTACGGGTCCTCTTTTTTGGTTGAACATTTCCATCAGCAATAAATTGTTTGATAGTACGGCCAAATGAAGCACGTGAACGAATCCTATCCGGAAAACGTTGAGCGTAAATAGCAACAGCATTTTCAAGATTTCTGCCAGGTACTCAATAAACCAGAACCATTTCAATTTTCTCTGGCACAGTTAAACGGTCCATTCTAAAGTATTTTATCGTTTATTTTGCAATTACGAAAAACATGAAGATAAGAAATAACACAAACGTTAAATGTGATTTACAAAACTGAATAAATTGTTTTGATGACAAATTTCGAGTATTTCCAATGAAAACGTGATGTTTTTTATTTCAAACGTATTGCAGAATCGAATGCGTGTGTTCTAAGAAGAAGAAATTGAAAAAATTGAATTTCGTCGATTACAACGCCATCTATCATGAACCGAACAAAATATTTCATTCAAATCATACGTACTTTTAGTCGTAGAATCCGTATCTGCAATAAAAAATATGGCTTCCTATCTTAGTTTAAAAGTTACCCCCGCCCCACCTACAAAGCGGGGGGTGGGGGACTATTTTTTTGCACTAATGTATTTCCCCTGCGGTATGATTAAATTTTGATTATGGACATTTTTTCCGTAGAGTGGCTATTTTTCGAGATATTTGATCGTCTCAGTTTAAAAGAAACACCCGGTATATATATGTACATATATAATACATATAGTGATTAAAGTCATTTGATTTGTGATAATGGCTTTATGCTGCAAATGTAATGTTATTATATCTGATAACTTTTTTACTTGTGCTGGTGTTTGCAATAAAATAATACATTTTGGTTGTACGAGTTTAACCAGAACGTGTATGAGGCTATATCAGTAATTCCATTTTTTTTTATGGCATTGTTGTGAGTTTATTAACTTTTATAATGTGCAAAAAAAAGAATGATTATATAGCGGTTACATTAAATGCCATATCCGCAACACCTCCGGCATTAGATACAAATCTTATGTTTTAAATAACAACATTGAAAAAATAATAAAGCCAATATCAATGAAATCATCATCCAGTGGCAGTTAAAGAAATCTCATAATACCGCTGAAGTAGCGTAACCAAGAGCGACAACAAGATCTAAGTGTAACAAAAATATAATAACTGCATCTGATAATATTGCATCTCAATCAACCAGCAATAATAATGATTCACCAACAATAATTATTGGTACTGGTGGACTTAATTCAACTTTGCGTGCTGTTGAACCGCTAAAATAGATTTTTGTCTCTCGTCATTGCAAGGTCGTTAAAGATGATGATATGGTATAGTACATTAAAAACAATTTCGAGATTGATAAACCTGCTTTTGTTAGAATGAAACGTAATGATGATGGTGACTATATAACATTTAAAATAGGTGTTCCCGAAAATAGTTTCATTGCATCCCTGAAAAGTAGTGTATTTCCTTCGATATGGAAGAGGTCAATTATTATGCCTATTTTTAAATCTGGAAAACGTAGTGACATTAAAAATTATCGTGGCATGGGCATATCAATATTGTCTTCGATTCTAAAATTATTTGAGCTCATTATAACTGACTACTTGTATTTTAATGTCAAACCATCATTAGCACTAGAACAACATGAATTTAACAGACACCGTTCCGCCACTACAAACATGTTAAGTTTATCATCTCGAGTATTTAGGGACTCTGAATCCAAAAGTCAGCTTGATGTGGTTTCACGGATTTTTCGAAGGCATTTGACACTCCGCAGTTTGAGCTCATCCTTGCCAAATTGGACAGATTTGGATTGAATACATTATTTTTTAATTGGATTTAATAATATCTGCGAAATCGTGAACAGGTGGTTCAAATTGCCGGTGTAACATCTAAGACGATTGAAGTTCATTCTGATGTTCTTCAGGGTTTTCACCTGGGGACTGTGTTATTTAATATATTCATTAACGATATTGTTTCTTTCTTCCAGAACTGCGAATGTGAGTTATATGTGAACGATTTGAGGATTATAAAAACTGTAGATACTCTTCAACAGTGTTTAGAAATGCAGAGTGATCTTGGTTTGCTATACAAATGGTCGAGTTTAAATAAATTACCCTTAAATTTGGACAAGTGTTAGCCTATGAGTTTCTTCAGGAAAAAGGATGTTATTGTTCATCCATATTGGCGATCATCATCTTGAACGAGTAATAGCAATTAATGATTTAAGAGTTGTCTTGGATCATCAATTGAATTTCCGGGGCCATATTAATTTAATAGTGGCCAAGGCTAGCGGTCTCCTTGCATTTATTCGTCGTGTCACTAAGGATTTTCGTAGTCCTCATTCTATTAAACTCTTGTACTGTTCTGTCGTCCGGTCTAATTTGGAATATGCGTCGATTATTTGGCATCCAGCGTACAACAATTAAATTGATCGAATTGAAAGAGTACAGAAGCAATTCATTATTTATTTTCTTCATAAACTGAATGTGGCTAAATAAAAAGAATTTGCCACTCTATAGCGACCGATGTAAATTTGATACTTTGCAATCTTTACTGGAAAGAGGTAAAATTGCTGCTTCAATGTTCATTGCTGTTACTTTAAATATTACCATCGATTTCCCTTAACTACTTTCTAATTTAAATTTTCATGTGGCTTGGAAACCTGTGCAGATCAGGCATTTTATTTATTTGTTCACTTTTAAAACAAATTACTCATATAATGCTCCTATCCCGGCGATTTCACGACAATTCAATGTTAGTTTTAATGTAATCGATTTTCATTTGTCTAAATTTCTTTTAAAAAAACTAATTAAGAATTAGAATCAAAATTAAATGTATATAATTTTGTAATTAAAGAAGGGTTTATCCTGTTGGTGATAATAATAAAATAAAATTAAAGAACATATGTTGAATTTTTCAATAATCGGTTAAGCAATGGCTATTCCTATAGGCCATATTCCTAAACATCAAGTAAAATCCGTGATAAAATCCCATTTTCATCATGTATGTCGAATTTCAAAATAATCGGTTACGAAACATTCAAATTCCATCCTTCAGATAAACAACCAAGCTCTACCCTTCATAAGTTTCATTTATATAAGTTCAAATAAACTTCAGGATAAACAAAAAAAACTATTTAAATCCTGTCAAAAATGACGAAAAATTTGGTTGGTTCAAAAACATTTTTCTCGACGTCTCTGAGTCTGAAAAAGCAAAAAAAAAAATGTCCGTCCGTCTGTCTGGATATCTGTATCCGTGATATCTCGAGAGCGGCTTGTCCGATTTGGATTTTTTTTTCACCAATCTGTTTCTATGGTCAAGGCGGAAATTTAAAAAGCTTTTGAAGACTGTACGTCAAGAGGGTGGGGTACCTGTCATTCGAATTGACCCAAAACACCTGGTACCTATATACATTTTTACGATTTTTTGTATATGCTGGTTTGACTATTGAATTGGGCATTGAATTTGGGGTTGATTTGAAGGTCAAGTTAGGGGCCAATTTACGGGTTGAGTTGAAGTTAAGTTAGAATTGAGTTGGGGTTGGATTAGAATGTAGTGAACAGTTAACCAATTTTTTATATATGCTGGTTTGACGATTGAATTTGGCGTAGAGTTTACGGTTGACCTGAGGGTTGAGTTGAGTTCCGTTTGTGGATTGACTTAGGGCTGAGTTGGGGTTAGATTAGGGTTTAGTGAGCAATTAAACTGAGGATTTGTGATTTTTTTTATACAAATTTTATTGGGATTCTATTTATAGATGAAGTTCTGGAATATGGCCAAGTAGGATGTAGCTTGCCTATTTCTCAATCGATTGATGTGAAATTTGACATGTGCGTTGGAATTGGGATTCTAATATGTTTCTTGATGAAGTTCTGGAATAAGGCCAAGTATGGTACAACTTGCCTATTTCTTAATCGATTTGGAGGAAGTTCGAGAAATGGGTTGGAAACTGCATTCTTAAATGATTTGAAATATGGGCAATTAGGATTTACCTTAGCTATTTTTAACCGATTATGATGAATTTTGACGTTTCCTACTAAAAGAAGGAAATGTGACACAAGAATTATTTTTGGATGAGGTTGTGAGGAATATGTCAATATGGCTTTTAAATTGTTGCCTGATGAGCAACACCTGAAAGGCAGTCAGGCGTGAAGTTGCTCGTAGGATTCAAGCTGACACTTGCTGTCAGCTTCGTAACTTGCAGCTTCAGCAAGCTTCTTTTCTTCGTGGTGACTGCTGGTAACTAGATTGCTGATTTTTTCGGCTTCTAGGCTAAAACAGAGACCTGCTCCGACTTGTCGGGATGCGGGCTGGCACAGGAACCAGGTGAAACTGACTGAATGTGCGGATCAGTGATCTCTTCTGCTTTACACGAAGGGAGTGGAAGGACTTGGCGAGGTATGGCCCGGAACCAGCCTTGCTGTTAAACCTAGGGAAGAGATCTCCTGTAGGCCGAGAGCCAGGGTGTGGATCCCTTCGGAGCCTAGCGATCCAAAGGAGATACTCCAGTTGCTGCAGGTTGGTAACTCAGATTTGCCAACGCACAACTGGAAAGTTGCTAAGCTCGAGGAGCCACGGGCCGACTACAGGTCAGCCGTCATAATTTTAAACAGAGAGTCACTGACGGCGCTGGAAAAAACCAATGGTATCGTAAACTATGGTTTCAGTGCAGTCACACTCAAAATATACAAGAAGGACGCGGACAAGCCGGAGGCTGGGAAGTCTGAGGAAGCCGTTGAAAGTTCATCTGGGCGCCCTGAAGAAGGGGGAAGCCAAGCGGAAACTATCTCCACAGATACGGAGACGTCAATGTCCTATGAGTCATTAAAGAGAATCTCAGAGGACTTCACATCAGGGGAGGACTCTGATGATACAATGGTAGAGAGGAAGGTCTAAGAATGGTGACATTCTTGCAGATTAACCTACACCACTCAAAGGCAGCATAAGCTGCTCTCCTTTTAAAAATTGGAAGGGAAGGGATAGATATTGACTTGATCCAAGAACCTTGGGTCATTGATGACCGGGTATTTGGACTCAAGGCACCCTGTTATAGATTAATGCACACAAACAAAGAAGTAGGGTTCGGTCGTGCATCCTCGTTAAAAATAATATAAGTTGTTTTCTGCTATCAAATTTCAGCAATGAAGATGTGGCAGCGGTCAGCAGTGAGGTCAATAAACGAAACCTCTGGCTAATATTAGCCTACCTAGATTACGATGAGGTGAACATTCCACCAGTCATTCTAGGTAAGGCAATTTTGGAGGCTCAAAAGCGCAAGGTTGGAGTCATCCTGGGGAGTGATGCAAATTCTCATCACACAATCTGGAGAAGTACGGACACAAATGAACGAGGTGAGTTACTCCTTGATTACATTCTAAGTACCAACCTTCATATATGTAACATAGGCAATAAGCCAACTTTTATAACTAGAAATAGACAAGAGGATCTAACCTATAATAAGGTAATTTTTAGAGGCAGCCTAGAACTATGTCACATTCCTAGTAAATGGACAGAAGTTAAGGTTGTTTTCATTCCTAAGGCGGGAAAATGCTCACACTGCAGTCCCAAAGACCTTAGACCGATTAGCTTGTCTTCTTTCCTTTTCAAAATACTGGAAAGATAAATTGAAGCTCATATTAGAGGCACGATTGTGCCGGCAAAGCTGTCTAAATCTCAACATGCCTATTGCAAAGGGAGATCTTTAGAAACTGCTCTTTATTCTCTTACATATTTTATTGAAAAATCTTTCGAATATGGAGACTACGCGATGGTAACCTTTTTGGGCATTGAGGGAGCGTTTAATAACGTGCTTACAGGGGCTATAACTCTGGCACTTTCGAATCTAGGAGTGAATGAATCTCTCAAGGACTGGATAGATCAAATGCTAAGAGTCAGGATCATAAATGCCAGTCTGGGGAAATCCTCCGCCAGAAGATTTGCAAGCTGAGGCACGCCGCAGGCTGGCGTACTGTCCCCCCTGCTTTGGAACTTGGTCATAAATGATCTGCTGCTGAGACTGGAGGATAGTGGCTTCAAGGTGGTTGCCTATGCGGAAGACGTCGCTATTGGTGTCCGTTGAAAATATCCCGGCACACTTAGTGAGCTTATTCAAAATGCTCTGGGCATTCTTTCATTATGGACCAATGGTTGTGGGTTGAATGTGAACCCACACAAAACCGAATTGGTTCTCTTCTCCAGGAAATATAAAATTCCTCATGTCGATCCTCCTACTTTAAATGGATTCAACCTGGCTTTTATAGATGAAGCAAAGTTTTTGGGTCTCGTTTTGGACAGTAAATTAAACTGGAAACCTAATATTATGGAAAGAGTAAAGAAAGCTACGGTAGCACTATACTCTTGCAAAAATGCCATTGGGAAAGGTTGGGGGCTGGAGCCCCACATAGTCCTCTGGCTATACACAGTAGTAGTTAGACCCATTCTTCTGTATGGGGTAACAGTCTGGTGGCCTGCTCTGGACAAAACTGTCAACCTAAAGTTGTTGACAAAAGTTCAGAGAACAGTCTCTCTGTGGATCAGTGGTGCACTGAGAAGCACATCCACTCAGGCACTGGAGACTGCTATTTCTGACTCCTCTAGATATCTTGGGAAAACAGTGGGCAGCTTGCACTGCCACACGACTGAAATCCACGTTAATGTGGACCTGTAATGATACAGGGCACTCATCTATACTTTGTAACAAAGGGCTTTTCAAGACCACCGACTATACTGTCCCGTCACTATCTTTTGATAGAAAGTTCCGGACTATTATCCTATTCAGAGAGGGCTGGATGTTGCATGCAGTTTTGGAACAAGGAGTTTTAAACTTCTTCACTGATGGTTCAAAACGGGATGGAAGAGTAGGGGCTGGGGTGTTCTGCGAGGAACTTATGTTAAACCTCTAATTCTGTCTCCCTGACTACTGTAGCATTTTTCAAGCTGAAATAACTGCGACAAAGGAAGTCGTGGATTGATTGAGGTATAATGTAATATCGACTTGTGATATTCGCATATCTACGTACCGTCAGGCTGCCATTAAAGCGCTTCAATCACACCTTCTCTCGCCGAAAGTAGTCCAGAACTGTCTCTAATCTCTTCACGAGATGATAGATCAGTTCAACATCCATACCATATGGGAGCCAGGACATTTCGTTAGTACGGGGAATATAAAAGCCGATGAACTGGCTCGACATGTGCGTTGTAATTGGGATTCTAATATGTTTTTTAATGAAGTTCTGGAATATGGCCAAGTATGATGGAACTTCCCTATTTCTTAACCGATTTGGAGGAAGTTCGAGAAATGTGTTGGAAACTGCATTCTTAAATGATTTGAAATATGAGCAATTAAGATTTACCTTAGCTATTTTTAACCAATTATGATGAATTTTGACATTTCCTACTAAAAAAAGGAAATGTGACACAAGAATTATTTTTGGATAAGGTTGTGAGGAATATGTCAATATGGCTTTTAAATTGTTGCCTGATGAGGTTTCTGTAAATCATGCAGCTATTGAAGTTTCATTGAGGCAGCGTAAACGTCTATTTCAATTTCTTAACGATCGAGATTATCTTCGAAATAATATTGAAGCTCGCCTAGAAACTTTTCTCGCAACCCTTCGCTTTAAACGTTGTGGTATATTTCCTGAGTATTTACTGTCAGAGCTGTAAGTTTCGCCATGGTTCAAAAAATGAAGTGGCGGACACGCGGTGAAAAATTACAACTACTAACGGTATTATAGAGTCTCGGAATTAGCAGTATCATTTTAGAAACACCTTTCCATAACAAATCTTGAATTTCATCATAATCGATTAAGGAATAGCCAAGCTCTATCCTAACTGGCCATATTCCAGAATTTCATCCAAAAATCATTTTAGAATCCTACTTCCAACACACATGCCGAATTTCATTATAATCGGTTGCGAAATTGGCAAGTTCCATCCCACTTCGCCATATTAAGTTTATCCAAAAATAATTGGAGGATCCCATTTCTATCGCGGATGTCAAATTTCACTAAAATCCGTTATGAAATAGATAAATTTTATCCTAATTGGCCATTGTAAAACCTGTATATGTGCAAGATATTTAAACAAGTCCAACGCCTTGACCAATTTGTCCCCTGAGTCTGAAAAACTGGGTTTCGAAGTGGTGTCTGTTTATCTATCAATTTGTCAGTCTATTGGTCTGTCAGTCTTCCAATCGGTCAGTCCGTTAGTCTGCCAGTCGTCTGTGTCTTCTTTACAGCCAAGACGGTTTAACCAATCGAACTGATTCGCGGAGAAAAAAAATATTTTCAAAAAAAAAAAAAAACAATTAAATTTTATTTGAATTGTATCGATTTGAGTTTTTATCGATAATCTTTATATTATCTACTATCGGATTTTATCTACAGATAATAAACAAGATGGCGAAAGAGTAAGGTTGGCTATTTGGTGAACAAAATTTAGTATTAAAGATGAGGGGCGAGCAAGCCGGCCCCAAGTCGTCGTCATCCAGCGACCGCAATGACTTAGAGGTGGTCCACTTGTCCTCTAATTCAGATAATGTCACAAGTGTTGAGAACGAGCTGGAAATGCGCGAGGATTTAACGTCGCAGCAGAAGATCGCTGGCCTCATCCGGAAGTATAGTAATAAAGAACAAGATAGATTCATGAAAGAGAGAGGCATCAGGGACCACAATGGTCTGATGAAAGAGGAGGAGGAGGAGGAGAAGATACTGCACAAAGGACTGGCACTCCTGAAAAAAATCCAGGTGGATGCAAATATGCAGCCAACTATAAAAAGGACTGTGACGAATGGCCTAATAGAAATGGAGGAGTTGTTGGATGCGATAGTCTCATGTCGCACCAACTGAAAGAAGGGAGAAGCGCAGCTCCAAGATTCAGGTCGGGGAGCGAGACCCAACCGTAACCAAGAGAGGTTGAAGGTTCAGCCGATCAAATTGAGGAGAAGGAGAGATACGGCCTCTAGCTCGGAGGAGCCTGATCGAGCTACCAGATCCCGAAGAGGGACCGAGGGAGAAATGGCCGCAATACCCATTGGAAAGCGGGGAATAAGCAACTGGAAACGGATCCACGAGGCGATGCTGAAAGCATCACTTTACCACCCCGAGGGGGCAATGCTGGCATAACTGCATCCGGCGCACGTTGGGTAGAAGGAAAGCGTGGAAGGCGTAGGTTGAGAAGAGGGAGGCGGCCAAGAAAGAAAACGCAAAATAACGCGGTGGTCGTCGAACCGGTCGGCGGGAAAACGTACGCTGAGGTCCTTGGTGCCATCCGACGAAACGTGTGCCCGGATGACCCTGAACTCGTAATTAGGGCCATAAGAAAGGCCAACGATGGAAGAGTGCTCCTCGAGCTAGATCGCGGTGTAAATCTCGAGGAGCTAAAGGACACTGTACAAGCGGCGGTAGGAAACGATGGAATGGTACGCGGCCTGATACCTCGGCTGAAAATTGAAGTCCTTGACTTGGATAGCCTTACAACCGAACAAGAGGTAATGACGGCAGTTAAGCGTGATTTTGGTGATGTTGCTACCGGTCGTCACCTGCGGTCAGGACCTGCACAGTTATTCCTGATATGTCCATATTCTTGGCACTTGTAGCATTTCTGTACCTCGGCTCTCATTCTAATGCGTCCAAAGACCCAGCCAATCTTAATACGCCCTCGAACAAGCAGTTTTTTAGCGGCTAGATCATCTAGTTCCATGACCGCTTTCCTTTGCTCCCGCTTATCAACTTTGAATAGCGATACTTTGACGTCTCAAAGTGTCGCTATTCAAAGTTGATAAGCGGGAGCAAAGGAAAGCGGTCATTGAACTAGATGATCTAGCCGCTAAAAAACTGCTTGCTCGAGGGCGTATTAAGATTGGCTTTGAGACGTTAAAGTATCGCTATTCAAAGCTGATAAGCTGGAGGAAAGGAAGGGGTCATTGAACTAGATGATCTAGCCGCTAAAAAATTGCTTGCTCGAGGGCGTTTAAGATTGGCTGGGTCTTTGGACGCATTAGGATGAGAGCCGAGGTACAGAAATGCTACAAGTTCCCAGTATATGGACATATCAGGAATAACTGCCCAGGTCCTGACCGCAGCAATAAGTGCTAGAAGTGTGGCGAAAGTGGGCATAAGGCCGCGGTGTGCGAATCGCAACCAATATGCTATACATGCACTGGGAAACCTGATGGTAACAACCATGTACAAGGATCAGGCGGCTGTAAGACCTTCCAAAGGTTCCTGGGGCGAGCGAAGGGAGGTAATAATCGTACATGAAGGTTCTTCAAGGAAACTTGAACGGATGTAGAGCTGCGCAGGACCTATTGACGCAGCTTGCCTGCGAGGCAGCAGTCCAGTTAGCAGTCGTTTGTGAGCAATACCAGGCCAGAGTTCGCACAAACTGATTTTCAGATCCGTCGGGAACTGCAGCAATATGGGTAGTCGATAACCATAAAGTGCGCATCGATGGCCACAGCTCTGGAAATGGCGACGTCTGGATAGGAAGTCGAAATGTTACGTTCTTCAGTTTGTATCTTTCACCGAACGATACGATCTCGGAGTTTCAATCCAAATTGAATGGACTGGAGGACTCTGCTCGTGATGTATCAGGAGAATTGGTGCTAGCCGGAGATTTCAATGTTCGTGCATTAGAATGGGGCGTACCACACCAAGATACCAGAGGGAGATGGCCTCAAGACTGGATCTATACGTGTTAAATGAGGGATCTACGCCAACATACCGAAGGCCAGGTTTCAGCAACTCCATACCGACATAAGGTTGGTATCCGCACGGCTGGCATCATTGGCGAAAGACTGGAGAGTGATGGAGGATTATACCGCTACCAATCATAATTACATCAGCTTCAAATTGCACGACGACGAGCGAGAAGTACAGCGAGCAATGTATCGAAACCCATTGAGTTGGAACACTACCAAGTTAGACGGCGGAAAGCTCGTTGCATTTGTTGAGGCTATCCTTGCGAGCAGTCCACTGGCTTTGCAAGATATTGCGAATGAGTCGAGATTGAGGCGGCTGTTGACAGCATTACACGGCTAGTTCAACAAGCTTGCGATTCTTCTATGCCACGAAGAAAACAGTGGAACGGCAGGAAGCAGGCTTACTGGTGGACGAATGATATCGCAGAGTTGAGAAGGAAAGCTCTGCAGCTTAGGCGAAGGGCGCAACGAGCACAAGGTAGAGAAGAAGCAATTGCCAAGTCAATCCAGCACAAAGCGGCAAAGAAAGAGCTAGGCACGGCTATTCGTGCGAGCAAGGCGCAATGCTGGAGAGACATGTGCAACGAGGTGGATAGCGATCCACGGGACAGAGGATATAAGCTTGCTACTCGATGTCAAACATTGTTGATGCCCACATTGTTGAGATCGTCATGCTCACTAGGCGGAGAATTCCAACCATTATCCCTATGAAGGTTGGAGCAGAAGAGGTAATGTCGAAAGGAATGACGAAATATCTGGGGATTACTTTAGACAATCGTCTAACTTACTGGGAGCATATCCAGAGAACTTGTGACGGAGCGTCAAAAGTGACTGTATCGCTTAGCAGATTGATGGCGAACATAGGGGGGCCCGGCCCTAGCAAACGAAGACTAATAATGTCAACGGTGCAGTCAATCCTGTTGTATGGAACTGAGATTTGGGCCGGTGCGATGGAGGTCAGAAAATACCGTACGAGGATGGTACCGATTCAAAGGCGCGGGGCACTAAGAATAGCATGCGCTTATCGCACATTGTCCGAAGCTGCAGCCTTAGTTGTCGCCGGGGTCATCCCGATAGATCTGCTGGCGCTGGAGCGTCGGGAGATCTATCGGTTGAGCGCTGAATTTGGAAGAAAGAATTCTGCGGTGAGAGCCCGCAAAATTACGCTTGTGGCATGACAGGATCGATGGGATGGGTTGAATAGTGGTCGATGGACGGCCCGATTGATTCGGGACCTTGGTCTCTGGATTAATCGTGGCCATGGAGAGCTCGATTTTTTCACATGCCAGTTTTTTACTAGACGTTTGTCATACATTATTTCGGTGCGGTAGGTTCATTGACGAGAAAAGACGGCTCGCTTTAGTATTGGACGGGGTCACACCTGACAACATTGTCGAATCGATTCTGCGGTCTGATACAGCGTGGCGAGCTTTCGCAGACTACGTTGGGTCAGTGCTGCGGCAGAAGCGAAGCGATGGTTGTCTGGCGGACCCCTAACAAAGTAAGGTGTAGAACTTAAATGAGGGCCCCAAAATGGGTAGCAGTACGGACCAGACCGAAGTAATGCAAAAGCGGTTCCAGTCTGGGCTCTCCGTGGCATGTAGGAGACTTTTTGGTGCGTTGGCTTTTTGAAAGTTTTAACTCCTACAATAAAAAAATAAAAAAAAAACAATTGAATTGAAACTTCAAATTTAAGCTGTTGTCATAAATTGGAAAGTCCCAGTGAAGTTTAGAAAAACCGTTGAATGTTGTTTCCAAGAATTGTTCCAAAAAAAAATACAAAAGAATAAATTGTAACAAATTTTTCAAAATTTCCGGCGGAAGTGCAGATTTTACATTCTTTACGTAAGTAAAATAAAGTATAATAATCATTAAAATTTAGAACATTGTGATTTTTGAAGATTTATCTGTCTTGAGATCCATTGAGTCCAAAAAATATGTTTCGAAGTGGTGTCTGTCTGTGTCAGTTTGTCAGTCTGTTAGTCTAGCTGTGTCCTCTCTACAGCCTAAATGGTTTAACTAATCGAACTGAAACTTTACATTTAAGCTTTTTTTTTTTCGTCTCAATCTCTGCAATCTTCTCTGGGGCTCTAGGCACTCCCAACTCTTTCGCAGTTCCCTTTTAACGTCCTACCTTACGCCGTTGCCAGCCAACTCGAGGACGTACGGCTATAGACCCGCTTTTGTTTAAACCACCTGCACATTGCATTGCTTCATGCCAGCCTATAGTACTGACATGAAAGGTGGGTCGGCCCATGGATTCCGCACTCTCAACAGGAGGTCATAGATGTGTTCATCGTCATCACCGATCGTAATCAGATGATGAAAAATCCCTTTTGCATCCCGCCCCTATAGGGATTCGAACCCGGTACCTCCCGATCCAACCGCCGTAGTTTTAACCACTGCGCCGTTTGGTCGGTTACATTTAAGCTTTTTGATGTGAAAACATCTTTAGCGGCAGAAGTAAGTAAAAAATTGTATAGAAAATGGGTTACGGAAATAAAAGTGCCGAACAAAAAATATTGCTGGTATGTGAGAATATCGACAAGAACAAAAAATAAATAAAACGTAAAATCATTGCAAAATCTATGCATACACATGCAATATACATGGCATTTCAAAAACATCGTCAAAAATTTTGACTTAAATAATTTGGCCGATCCTAAACTCTTAATTTCTAATGGAATTGAATTCCAAAGAGAAACTCCCCTAACGTAAAAGGGCTTATTTAGCGACCTACAACAATTTTTTGCCAGAATCAGATGGAAGTTTGAGGAATGAAACCTACTAAACAGTAACTTCCTATAAAGATAACAAGGCTTCTTAGCTTTGAGAAGTTTAAAAATAAAAATACAAACGCGAAATTCGTAAAAGGTAAATAAACTACATCCTAAAACAAGGCTAGAGTAGGTAGAAATATGATCGAATTTCGTAATACCAAAAATAAACCTAGTACATGCATTGAAACATCTTTGGAGAACGTTCATATTTTCCTGAAGCATACCGAATAAAACTATGTCACCGTAAATAAAATGAGGAAGAAGATAAGACAAAAACATTTTTTTCCTAAACTGACTATCAGAAAATCCTACTACTTTATACAAACAACTAAGCATACCAAAGACCCTCTTACTAATACTAACTAAATGGTCACCCCAAGAAAGAGTTTTATTAATAACTAAGCCTAAATCTCTAACAGTATTTGAATACCTAATTAGCGAACACTGCAGGAAAATACCAGGAAAGGACGAGGTGTCTAACGATCAGAGAAATATTCCTATCAATAGAATCCTGATCTAAACGACTATTTTTATAAATTTGGACGGCATCAGCGAAAATGTGAAATGAACAATGGTGAATAAAGGATTCTATATCATTAATGTACATAGAAAACAATAGAGGACCCAGCACTGAACCCTGATGAACGCCGGAAATTACAGGAAGGAAATCAGACAAAGAATGGTCGAAAAAACTGCCTGAGAACGATTAGAAAGATAGTTAAAAATTAATCTGGCAGCGGAAACCGAAAATCTAAACTGAGATAAGAGTTTGTTAAAAAGAATTCTGTGATTAATAGAATCAAAGGCCTTAGAAAAATCTAACAAAGTTAAAGAAGTCAATTCCCTATTATTCATATTACGCCTAATATCATCACATACATTTAATAACGCAGTAGAATTGCTATGAAATTTTCTAAGCCCAGATTGGAAGAAACTAATTAAACTATTGCTATTTAGATGCGATTGAATTTGAGTTTTAACAACTCTCTCGAAAGCTTTAGAGAGAGAGAACTTAAAATGCTAATTAGCCGCAAATGGGATAGCTCTGAAGGATTGCTTATCTTTGGGATGGGGCTTATTTTACTTAGCTTTCACTGATCTGGATAGGAAGACGATGTGAGAATAAAATTAAAGATATGTAACAAGTATTCAAAAACCAAAAAATAAATGAAAACCATTATACTGGCTGATGTCGAACAACAAAGTTAACCAAAAAAAAAAAATAAGACAATAATAATTACTGATTGTTAACAACATAAAATAAATAAAATAAAATAAGTCTTCCGTTATAATTTATGTCGCAGACATACCTATACCAACAAATTAACTTTTAATTCGTTTATAGTGTTTTCTTGCTAGTCAAATACAAATTTCCTTAATTAAATACTTACATACATGAATGAGTATTCTTTCAACAAAAAGATTCTCCTGGTTAATATTAAAACACCCGACTTACCTAGAACGAAAAAAAAAAAATTAATTAAATAAGAAATCGGAGAAAACCATTCATAGTTAATTAGTAATGATTTGTAGTATGTATTTAGTGAAATATAATGTAATTATTGAACTAAGTATTTATCAACAATTGAGGACGATGTGAGTGTTATATCACTTAATATGTACATTAATTTATTAATGCACATTACTGAAGATGTTTTCCCATATAAGGTCTTCTGTTTCAAGCGTAGAGGTTTTGAATGGTCGGATGTAATATGAAATAAAAATAAAAATGTTTTGTTGGTCTTTATTTCAATAGAACAGAGTTCAGAGTTATTGAAGTTTTAGCGTGTTAAAGTTTTAGTGTTAAAGTGACTTAACATTTTATCGTAGAGTGCTAAGTTTACAAGAAAAAAAAATTTACTTCTACGCTTTTTGGTACGTTTTCTCTAAAGCTTCAATAACTCGACAAGGAGTGGCCGCACAGAAATTTTCCTAGTATCATTTTACAAGGTTTCTAAATTCTCTATAAAATGGCCGATTTGGATTTTTGAATAAAATTTCGAGCAAGTTCGTTTACAGTTTCAAACAGCAGCAAATTTTTTTTTATTTTGGACACCTTTTGTTTTACTCATAAGAGTCATAAAAAAACAAAATAAAATAAAACGGTTTCCAGTATCGAAAAGAAAACAAAATTTCCTTCAACTGGAAATAATTTTTTTTTTATGGAAGGTGGTATTTCACCAAGATACAGGCGTTCAAATCTGGGTATTTTTTCAAAGAAAATTTCTGTTCCGTTTTTTAATTGGCGCAGTGTATAATACATTAAAACAAAAGTAATTGTGATCCCAAAAAATAATATTACAAATTAATACTTGAAATTAATCAAGGAATCATCTCAGAAAATATTTGCACTCAAGTAAAAATCACCTTGTATATGATAAAATAGTTAGCACAAAACAAAATAATTTCTAAACTACAGGTCCGGTGAATGTTTCTGGAAAGTTAAGTGAGGTTGCTCCGGTATTTCTAAAAATCCAAATCGAAATAAATTAATTATCACTAAATAACACTTTAGAATTTAAACTAAAACAATATTTAATCGACACATCATGACAGATATAATGATTTTAGATCAGTCATTATTTTCCTACTAGTAATTGCCCGTCAAAACTGACGGAAGTTTCTGAAAACTGAATAAAAGCCTGAAAAGTAAAATTTTTGTTTCTAGAAGAAATCGAATTAAGACAATCAACATAATCTGCACACATCTAATGCAAAGTTAAAGTTAAAATAACAGAAATTTTCGCACGAAAAAAAAAAAAATTTATTGAAAACTATATACTTTGAACACAACTGAAAACAAACCAAATTTTTTGTTTTTTTTTCAATAGGTAATACAAATCACAGCACACACAGAAATGTTCATGTCATCCAAAAAACGAAACAAGAAAAGCGCGACTACTGCGATAGTTTTTTGTGTTTTGCGTTGTATCACAGAGAAGAATATCAGAGGTTTCATGCAGAACAAATAAATGTTCAAAATCAAAAGCGCCAATTTAAAACTATAAACTATATTTTATAAGCTTCAACTGGAACCCAGCTATTCTTTTTTAGTTGAAAGTAATGTTGAAAGTCTATTTGTATCTAGCAAAACCAAAATAACTAAGCTATTTAAGCCTGCAACAAAATTTTCCATCGTTCATACATAGATTTTTTGTTGTTTTTCTAAACAACTTTTCAGTATTTACAATCTAAAAATATTCTCAAGTGAATTTATAATTAGTTAATTATGTGATATTACAACTATGTAAAATCAAAATGTAAGAACTTATTATTAGGAAATTAATAATTTGTAATTATTAAAATCAAACACTTTTTGTTGCTCCCTTTTCTATATACAGTGGTGTGCAGTGAAATAGCACACTCCAAAATTTGTTTTACAAATTCTTCATTAACTAAAAAACTATTTATCAATTTTCAATTATTTTTTATTATTTATATAGTATAAATATAAACTTACAATTAAATATCAAAAAATTATATTTAATTAATAAAAGGAATAAGAAAAAAAATAATTAAACATTTTATTTTATAAACAGGCTGTTCATTGAAATAGCACAGTCAATTTCAAAATTCATTTTCAGCCTTATTTGTGTATGATTTAACCTAATAATGTTTTTATTGAATAGTATTGTTCGTGTGACCTTCTTTTCGAACCACTTCCCTGAATCGGCACACCCCTAGGGCCCACCAGCTCCTGGCATTTGTGAACGGTCACTTATTCCAAATTCGACAAATTTGAATTACAAAATTTCTGTTTATTTTTGTGTTTCTCATTATTAATAGCTACTTTAACTTAATTCCAACAATTTTCGATCAAATTCAGATCAGATGACTGACTCGGCCATTGTATGACCGCCACTTTGTAATCGTTAAGCTAATATTTCGCTTCTCTCGAGGTAATCTTTGTATCGTTATCTTGCTGAAAACACTAGCCTGATGGTTTATCGACTTCGGCATAACAGAGCATTAGATGAGTTAATAATATAACCGTCTTTTTCGTATGTTAGGGCGAAAGCTTGTATTGGGCTGAGATCGTTCATAATGTCGACCTTCATAACCAAACAGATTGACTATTATTTTGATAATTCATAGTACTTCTCTCTACTTTTTTGACTTCAAAATTTTGTTCGTATAAAAAAGGAACGGCTCATGCCTTTTAATTTATTTCGAGCATCGGTTTGAGAGTTATATGCTCTGAATAATTAGGAATAAGGAACTTTTTTAATTCGTTAAAGGTGATAGAAGAATATTGAATTACAGTTCGGACAATTTAAGTGCCCAGTAGGCTGGTATTTTCAGCATACAACGGCCAATCATACCTCAATGAGCGCAAACGACGGGATAAATTAAGTAAATTACAACGGCCGGATCGGTCCCCTGATCTGAATCCGATCGAAAATTTTTGGAATCGAGTAAAAGTAGCTATTAACAATAAGGAACACAAAAATAAGCAGAAATTTTGGTATTGAAATTTGTCGAATTTGGAATAAATGACCGTTCACAAATACCAGGAGCTGGTAGGCTCTATGGGCGAGCCGATGTCAGGAAATGGTTCGGAAAGAAGGTCACAAGACCAATACTATTCAATAAAAACGCATATTAGGTTTAATCATACACAAATAAGGCTGAAAATGAATTTTGAAATTGACTGTGCTATTTCAATGAACAGCCTATTTATAAAATAAAATGTTTAATTATTTTTGTTCTTATTCCTTTTATTAATTAAATATAATTTTTTGATATTTAATTGTAAGTTTATATTTATACTATATAAATAATAAAAAATAATTGAAAATTGATAAATAGTTTTTTAGTTAATGAAGAATTTGTAAAAAAATTTTAGAGTGTGCTATTTCATTGCACACCACTGTACATTTATATTTTATTTTACCGTTTTAGTTTTATTAACACAAAAAGTAAATGTAAATACAGTGAGCCACAAAATTATTTGAAACAAAATCATTTCCAATAAAGTAAACAGATACAAGATATTTGAGTTTTTGATATTGCTTTAGTATGTCAGTGTACCTACGTCGATTGCAGGTTTCGACGTGGAACAAAACAAAAGCAAAATAAAATTATTCACTTTGTTTTAAAATAAACCACAATTCATATTTGTTATTTATTTTGAATATTTCGATCATATCGAGTCTGGTTGCAAGAATCTTGCATTTTTTTTATGATAAAAATTAAAAATTTGAGTATTATATTTTTCGTACACAAATTAATATAAAAAATTTACTTATATAAATTATTTTTGTAACCGTTAGATACCTACTATCCGATGCATTAGTAATTGTGATGAGGAAAATTTAAGGTAACGTTTACGTTTGTTGTCATGTAAAATCAATGAAAATTACTTTTTTGGAACTTTTTTTCTCTTATTTAATTGAGTTATAAAAACCGTTTTATTTGAAATAAATTTCATAAAAAAATTCTTAACTGTAATGCAGATAAATTCAATTAAACTTGATGCAAAAGTATTTGTGATTCATATTTTTGATTCATAAGTATTTGTGATATGAAGAAAAATTTAAAAATAATTAGTAATTCAATTAAATTTAAAATTATTTTTGACTAATTAGATAGTGATTAAGTCACTTATAATTTGTGAACCATTGGAACATTTTTATTACGTCTCCATCACGTCTCGGAGGTCACCCAAAATTGTGTTCTTAAAATCGCATTGCATCTTATCCCACATGGTTTAGTTATCATCCCATTGTAAATTTTTGGTCTTGTTAGATTCCGAATATCTTCCGCTTTCATTTAAACCCCCGCAAGGATAAATTGGAACTCTACCTTGGCTTAGGCAACCATTTATGTTCAATATTTTTATATAATTTCTTGGTAAATTCTTCTTTTTGTGTATGGCAGCATTATTGCGCTGAATAGCAAATTTTTCAGACCCGGCTGTTTTTCAACAATTGAGAATACTGTCTTCTTCAATAAACCGAAATTGAACATTGACCCATTGAAGTGCTGTAATTTATACAGCCACATATAACCTTTTATTTCTTCCGTAAGAGATGCTAACTGAAGCAGTAACCACCGTATTTAATATTCTCTGTAATATATGAAAATTGTTTTTCCATATTTTCTAATTAACACCAAAACACACTAATTTGGACATAACAAGGTCATCCAGAGTTCAATTGGCAATCCAACATAATTACGTTTACATTTTGTTTCCTCTCAGTAAATCATATTCGGTTTGGCGATGTGTTCTTTGTTCTATAAGCTACAACTTTGCAAGACCAATGTTAAATTTCGGTTTATTGAATGATGTACCATTCTTATTTGATGAAAAATTAGTCGGCCCTAAATTTGCTCTTCAGCACAATAACGCTCCCATACACAAGAAGTATCATTGCTTCGAAATTAAATAAAAATATTGAACATAAATGGTTGCCTAGGCCAAGGCAGAGTTTCAATTTATCCTTGCGGGGTTTAAATGAAAGCGGAAGATATTCGGAATCTGCAAGACCAAAAATTTACAATGGGTTTCTAATAAAACCGTGTGGGATAAGATTCAATGCGATTTTATGAACAAATTGTTGGACCACTTCCGAGACGTGATATAGAGACGTAATAAAAATGTTCCTATGATCCACAAATTATAAGTGACTAAATCACTATTTAATTAGTAAAAAATAATTTTAAATTTAATTTTTTATGCATCAAAAATATGAATCACAAATACTTTTGCATCAAGTTTAATTGAATTTATCTGCATTACAGTTATGCATTTTTTTTTGAAATTTATATCAAATGAAACGTTATTTATAGCTCAATTAAATAAGAGAAAAAAATTTCAAAAATGTAATTTTCATTGATTTTACATGGCAACAAACGTAAACGTTACCTTAAATTTTCCTCATCACAATTACTAATGCATCGGATAGTATATTAATTGTTATAATTTTTTATTGTTGTTGTTTGGAGGAATTTATGAATTTTATAATTTTTTTTACATTGATTTAATTTGAAAAATACTATTTTTCTGTTTAATTACTTTATAAATATTTTATTAAATATACAATTTACTTTGAAAATGGATTCAAACGTGGTCAAAAGTGAAATTATTTGTGCTGTGGAAGGTTGTAATTCGTCAAGGAGACAAAATATACGCCTTTTCAAATTACAGAAAACTCACAAAAAATATGAGGAGTGGATTACTAACTGTAATTTAAAAAAGTCAGCTACTAAAAATATACAGATTTGTGAAAAACATTTCTCTGAAGGCTGTTTTACCAAGAATGGCTTAAGGAGAACCGCAGTCCCAACAAAAAATTTACCTGTTATTTAATTACAAATAATTTGCTTTCAAATGACAATACAACTCCAGTTTCAAATCAAACTAAAAGCTTACTTGACTCTGATTCTGATGATAATGGGTCAATGATAACTATATTATCAATCGATGATATTTTTGAAATGTTCGATCAGGATATTTCTTTAGATCATAAGCAGTGAAATTAATGTGATCAATAGCATAAATTCCTTAAGCGAACATACACTTGGCTTTGATTCACCAAATAACTTTACTCTAGAAGATATTTCAAATTTACCTGAACCACCTAGACCTAACTTTGAAATTGATAATGATCCACCACCATGTAAAAATTGTTTACGTAATATTAAAAATGAAAATTATTATCGCTTAAAATATTACGAACTCCTACGAAAAATTGATCCTAAAAACTTATAAATTTCTAACTTAAAACTAAAATGCAACAACCAAGCCAATAAAAAACCGACGAGCTTGTATCCGAGACACGACCTATTAACGTAGGACTACGTACAATTGAGGAAACTTTATTTGTACAGTTTAAGTGAAACCAAAATTTAGAACTCACAAATTAAAAATAACATTAATTGCCTAATGCTGCCATCTTTATGCATTTGATCTCCAACCTGTGGCTGCACACTCTATTGTAATGAGCATTATGCTCAAAATAGTGTGTGTACCTTTACACCAAATTTACAAGAAATAAAATAAAATCTCCCAGCGCATCTCTCCAAAACTTGCTCCACCCTAATGGCGTTCCATAATAATTTGCTGTTAATGTTTATATACGACCTTACACCAAAAGAATTTATTACTGAGGAATAATACCTTTAAACGCGATTTTAATAAAGCAATTCACAAATAATAATGTATCGATCAATATATCGTTGAAATTTCAATCATTAAAATGTCACAAAAAGTCAATAAAACGTCACAGAAATGGAAATGTCTCTCTATTATTAAAAGCTTACTAGATATAATTTATTTATTAAATATTGACGATTCAAATGACGTATTAACACTGAGGAGTACTTTTTAGAATTGCCCAATGGGTTTAAATCGAATTAGTTTCCGGTCACTTGGAAACTTTGAAGCCCCATAACTTGCAAACCTAAACATTTTTCAGCCTGATCTTTACGACTATATATTTTTCTCGGATTGCATAGGTTATACAGCATATAAATTCAAAAAATGTACTTAATCTTTTACATAATGAAAATAAAAACTTTTTGAACTTTTTTATTTTAATTTTATAGCTTTAAATCAATATGGCGTCCGGCATGTTTGATCAAGTTCATGACTATTTAATTAAAGTTGAAATTAAAATACAAATGAATAATTTGTTGTAAAAAATTTGTATTTAACTTGGTTTGATTTTTACAGTTTTTAAAACATTACATTTATATTTATCAAGGGACATTGCTTTAATCAAATAAATTTCGTAAATACGTCAATTCCGTGACGCGCGTCATCACATTGAAATTTTGGTATACCCCCCAAATATAATGAAAACAAAGACGTAGTCCTACGTCAAAAATTAGAAGAAATAATTTTAAAAGTACTCAAATCAAGAGATTTAAATTAAATATTAATAATTGTCAGTTAAATGCATTGAAGATAAATGAAAATTCTATACATTTTTGTAAAATGCTGACAAACATACGACGACCTAAAACTCAGAAATGGCCTGAGGATCAGAAAATAATCGCGCAAAATATATTTTATCGATCATCAAATGCGTACAGGTATATGCGAGAAAATTTACAATTTAATTTGCCGTCAAAGTCTTCATTAGTCCGTTGGCAACCGATAAAATATTTAAGCCCTGGATTTAATGAAAATATTTTACATAAAATAAAAGAAAAAGTTTCTGAAATGACCGACGATTCAAACGAAGCTATTTTAATGTTTGACGAATTTATATACAAAGTGATTTGGTTTACAAATTTACAATACTTACTCCGATCAGATAGATGGTTTTGTAGATTTTAGAAATCAACGAGAAAATATTATAGGAAAATTGATATCTTGTTGTATGGTAAGAGGAGTTACTTCTAACTGGAAATATGTGTTAAGTTATTTCGTTTCCCATAATGGCCTGTTGGCTGATAAATTATATTTAATTGTCCAGGAAAATCTCGACAAATGCTTCGAATTAGGGTTAAAAGTTAGCGCTATAGTATGCGATCAAGGCGCTAATAATCGCAAATGTTTTAACATGTTGGTACTATCTATCGAGCGTCCCATATTTAGTCATAAAAATCAAATTGTAGGAATTTCTGATGCACCTCATTTAATTAAGTCGGTTCGCAACATTTTACTTAAAACAGACATCAATTGCCCAGACATCAGATTGAAGTTAATATTTTTATCACATCAAATTGGCGCGTTTATCAGTCAATTTTGAAAAACCGCAAACAATGCTTTGGATAAGTCATCTGTGGTTGTATCCATACAAACAGACAGACGACGGTAATTATATACATAATATGTTGATGATGATATTTTATATTAACCCAAATTCTCCTAGCGTCGCGTCGTCAATATGACGAGAAAAAAACGATTTATTTAGTTCTGTAACTTTTGTCAAGGGTTTCGCCTCTAGCACCGTACTTTAGCCCGTGCCAGATGGCCAAAATGTGCCAAAACGGCCTCAGTTACCAGTAGTTGCCACGAGCAGGCAGCACAGGCACTTGGCAATTGTGACCAGGTTACCCTTTACAAATTGTACCCATCACACAGCTGCCTAATACATGACCAAAACAACTTACGTTATGGGCACTCTACTGGAAGGTTACGGAGCTGATAGATTAATTAACTCCAGTTTGGTCCCCCCCCCTTCCAATAAACGCCAAACCACCAAGGTCTGCTAAAAAACATCACTGCTGTGCGTGAGAGTGTACAAAAATCAAAAACCCGAGGCAGTCAATTTCTCGTCGTTCACAAGAACTTGGCTTTTCTGCACCTTCAACTTGGCGAATTTTGCGTTGGGAGTTGAGTCTGTACCCGTATAAAATCCAACTGACCCAGGAACGTAATTTAAACGACTATGGACAACGCCGTGTGTTCGCTGATTGGACTCTGGTGCATTTAAAAGTTGACCCAAATTTCGCCAAAAAAATCATTTTAGCAACGAGATCCATTTTTGGATGAATGAATATGTAAACAAGCAAAATTGTTTTATTTGAGGCGACCCCAATCCACTCGAGTCGAGATACATCAGCATCAAATGCATTCCGAGAAAGTCACTGTTTGGTGCGGATTTTGGTCTAGCAGAATCATTTTGTGGTGGTTTTTGATGATGATTGTGGAGATGAACGAGTATGAGTATTTTGTTTTACTTCTTCCTAAACGAAACTTGCTTTGTCATAACCGTCAACGGCAAATGCTACAGATCGCAATTTGAAGGCATGCCTATCTCGCGGGGTGGCCACGTGAACTATTTAGACATCCACAATTTGAATTTCGTAACATAAACAATATTGAACAAGCGATTTTAGAATTTCTGGAGCAGATAAGTGATAGCATTGATCAAGGACTTAAGGCTTCAGCAATGTTTGTTGACTTAACCAAAACTAGTCTGCGTCAATAATCGATTGAACAAGGAGCGTTATATTAGGGTTGGAGTTCCTCAAGGTTGGGTGTTGGGGGCCGTTACTCTTTCTGGCTTACATAAATGGTATTTTCAACCAGAATTTTTGTGATACATTCACTGCGTATGCGGATGATCTTTCATTTGTTTACGCTGGCATCAACAATCATGCGAACCTATTGACCATAACTTGGTTATGTTAGCGATTTGGTTGGGATAATTTGATTTTGAGCGACAACGACAAGACTTAACGTTATGCGTTTCAGGGAAAATCAGAGATCCCTAATACCGATTTTCTATTATACATTATTGGCTGTAACAAGAGTCCAATTTGTACCTCTAATGGTTGCTTCACCATAAGTTGGGTTAATGAAATTAAATATTTGGGAGTTACGATCGATGATAATCTAAATTGGAATGCGCACATTGTAGGCTTTTTTAAGTCGAGAATTCTTTTGGTTTCCAGGAAAATGTACGTTTTACGATTATACTGTCCGTTATATCTTTACTGAAATTGGTTTACTTTGCCCTATAGCTGATTCTACCCTTCTGTATGGTTAAGCATGTTGAGACGGTGCTTGTAAAACTCTCTTACATCCTCTGTACGTGCGACAGAAGCACGTTTTGCGTCCAAATAATTGCAAACACCATCACGGCCTACATTTTATGAGCTGGATATAATGGCTTTACAACACATGTATATTTTCAAGGCTTTAAAGCTTTTTCATACCATCAATCAGTGGGAACAGCTTTGTCAATGGACAGACACTCAGGTTAAGAATCATACAAATTATTTACATAAAATGCAATTTGGTTTCAGGAAATGCAGAAGTACTGAAAATGCGTTACTAGAGGTTACTAATTTTGTGTATAAAGGTCTCGATGTAAGAAATTCTGTAGCTACAGTTTTTGTTGATTTGCAAAAGGAGTTCGATATAGTAAACCATAGTGTGTTATTAAAAAAACTATTTTGTGCTGGATTTCGTGGAGCTACATAGTATAACATAGTTTAGTTCTTACTTGTCGAATAGGGTACAGAGTGTAAAAATAAATGATTGTGTTAGCCAAAGTTTAGTAATTAATGAGAGGAGTTACACAGGGGTCTTTATTAGAACCATTGCTGTTCTTGATTTATCTAAACTCATCTCAACTTATTTAATATTGAATTAATATCTATAGTGGTTGCTTTTGCAGATGACTTAGTATTCATGTACAATGAACCGACAAAGATTGATACTGTTAACCGTATTCATTTTGACTTAGAATTGCTCAGGAGATGGTGTGATACGCATTCCATGTTGCTGAGTACAAAAACCAGCTTTTATTTCGGATTACAACATCATTTATCATGAATTGGAATGTAATGAGGCGACATGTTCAAATGCATGTCTTAAACTTGAATGTGTCCCAACATTTAAATACCTTGGACGATAGTATTGATAACTCTTTAAATTGAAAATGTTATACTAGTCCAGTAAATGAAGCGGCCAACCTGTCAATAATTCCCTACCACTTTCACACAGCCAGTAATAAGAGATAATTATACATCATTTAAAATAAGCCAAATTCTACAGGAAAATATTTCCCGGGCGGGCATGAAAATGGCCCCCAAGACCGGGAAAATGTGTTTTCCGCCAATATCTCCTAAAATATGACAGTTAGAGATTTTTTGTTCAGACAAAAGATGAACATCATTTCATTCTCTACAAAAATGGTCCTTACCATTTTTTTTTTCGAAAAATTGACCGTTTCCGAGATAAACGGGTCCAAGCGCACCCAGAATTTTGAGCTCCTACGCTGCGTATCGGAGAGCACGCTCCGTGCATTTACACATGTGCGGGCGGACAAATTGTCCAATAATTTGGGTAAAAATGCATATTTTCTCATGATACAAAGTTCATGTGAAAGGGGAAATCTGCCGCTATCATCCCCTGTGACTTGAGTCACGTTTTGACTCTTTGGCCATATTGGAAAAACGGGTCAAACTTTCTGCTGCGGCGCAATTTTGACCTCGCCAGGAATTTGCTCGTACTTTTTTCGTAGTACATTTATTTACTCCAAATTTTCCTGAATATGGATCCTCGAAAGGTCCATAGTCATCCCAGAAAATTGGAGAAACTAATTTTCTTGCGTTTCAACAAAAAGTTTGGTTGTTAATTTCCAATTTTTCACTGTTTTTAAAGTCTTGAAAAATGTTGCCTACAATGAGTCATTACTAATTTATACTTTAATAAAATAGCCGTTCAAGGCATGTCATTTGAAAGGTGAGAATGTCTAGTTTCCGGATGTGCTATTATTTTTTTTTTTTTAAAGTCGTCGATTTTTCAATAAAATTGGAAAACGCGTGCTCAAGGAAAGAACGAACTTTTTCTTTTAGTAGCTTTTTTCTCCCTGCTCTTTATTTTTGACATTTTAACTTTATTTTTAATCAATTATAGAAAAAAAGAGTGATAAAAGTCAAGAGTATTGAACAAATATTGAGGTTTTTCGTTTAAATTAACTTGCATCACCAACCTAAAACATAGAAAGTGAAGATTCAAATCTTGTCAAATCGGAGCAAAAGGTGAGCATTTGTTTATGTTGTTTTTAGTCAAGAAAATTTGTTTACAAGTAACAATTCTGACTCAAATCTTGGTCTACTTTTATTGTTATAGAAAAATGGAGGCTAACTCCGCTACACCGGTGTGTTTCATTTGTAAGGAAGAAGTTTCCGGCGATGATGGGGTCTGATTACTGTTAGCAAGAGAGGAAGGATAATCACCATAAATTTATGGAAAAACGTCGTCTGTGCATATGCACAAAATGTGCAGGAAACGCTACACTCTTAAATGCAATGACAGTTTTCCATACAATGATTTTGTCCTCGACGAGACGTAATGTTACCCGAAGAGGTGGAAGTAGACGAAACTATAGAACCAGGAGAAATAGAGGGAGAAATAGACCCACAGGGAGAACTTAATGAGGACAATGTTGATGACCAAGAAGGAGAGTTGTGATCCACTGTCGTATGTCACAATCTTAGTATATTTTTTATAATAAAGGAAATTGAAAAAAAATTTATAACTCTTTATTCCGAAACCCCCATATTGATTGTTGCGCAAAAATTGTCGAAAATTTGCAATAAATTGACGATGAGCATTACGACGAAATGTAAGTAACTGTTTAAACTTCCTATATTTCCTTAGGAAAAATCTCGTGGACTCGCGCTGCCACGTGGGAACAACTGATTTTCGATAGTTTCGGGCCAATTTGTGAGGTCCATCCCGATGTAATTAATCTTATGCTCTGTTTTCTTAATACACATAGCCTAAACACTCATCTCTGGGAAGAAAAAATGGTCCATAAGCATAAAAACTCTTGAAAAATACATGGTTAATGGCGCGGGCGTTTCTCATTTATGATCGCGAGGATTTTGCAAGTGGGAGAAATGTGGTGGCACCATCTACAATTGGTTTCCACAGGTCAAAACATTAAGGTCAGTGTATTTCCAACACTTCCCACCTCAAATTTAGTAAAAAACTTGTATTTGTTGTCAAGCTCAAAATTGTGAATTTTTCAACCCTGTTTTTGCAAAAAATATGAATATTGCGAAAAAAATGATAAAGACCATTTTTGTAGAGAATGAAATGATCTTCATCTTTTGTCTGAACAAAAAATCTCTAAATGTTATATTTTAGGAGATATTGGCGGAAAACACATTTTCCCGGCCTTGGATGGCCATTTTCAGGCCCGCCCGGGAAATTTTTTCCTGTAGAATTTGGCTTATTTTAAATGATGTGTAATTATTTCTTAATACTGGCCGTATGAAAGTCGTAGGATGTTATTGACAGGTTGGCCTCTTTTTCACCCTTCATTTACTGGACTATACTGAATATCTCCATTATTATCTGCTAACGGTGACACGCAAAATGTATATTTTAAGACTAGTTTGTCCAATTGAGGTTTTGGAAGATGTGTATTTAGAACTTGTAAACTTAAAATTATCTTATGGTATAGTTTGTTGGGGAGGTAGGTACGTATTACACCCTAGTTTTTTTTATTTTTTGTACTGCATGACTCATCTCTATTATATGCGAGAAACAGATGTGCATATTTATGCTGCATCAAAATTAGAATGCACTAGTGTCTATGAAATAAATAACAAGTATTCTGCAGACATGCAAAATTATGCAAGTTATCCCTAACTATAGTTGGTTACAGAAGGAAAATTTTTTTCTTTGCTTTAATTTTTACAATGGTTACGCTATTATAGTACCATTGTCTGAATTTTTAAGGTTAATGACAGAAGACCTATTATGTACACAGCATTTCAAAAGTTATGATAAATTAACATTTGTATTGTTTTAATGTGTACAAGTGGGTAATACATTTAGGTATTTATTTATATAGACATAAATAAATTCAAATTATATTTAGATAAATTAATTAACTTAAATAACATATTTCAGATTGGATAATTGAAACCATAATAAGATGAATGTACCTAATTAACATGAAATAATTGTATTAAAATTGAATTATATTCATCTTATTGCTGTTTCCAATCTGAAACATGTAATTTAAACTAATTAATGTATCTAAATTTAATGTGAGTTTTGCAAATATTTTATCTTATTCTGAATTTGGTTAAGATTCAGGATTAACAATCGCATAATGTTTGTATCACTTCTTAGCTCTAACTACTTTCCTTTTTCTTTCAAATATTTTATGGGTGATCATCATATCTCGAACATACGGTGATACACCATCGTCGTTTGATGGGCACTCATAATCATTACAATCATTTCATTAACTTTCTTGGAAAGTAAGGATAAGTAATATAATGGAAAAAATTTTAAATCTTACATGTTGTTTTTTTTTCATAAGAGATGAGTTCTTATATCGAACTTAATCATTGCTTAAAAATCAATTGTCTGTGGATATACTTTTAGACGTTTTATATTGTTAGACGAAAATTTATTTTCAACCTTCATTTCAAGTGCAAAATAAAGTCATGGTGATGTGACACACCAAGATGTTTGTATTAGTTGCATCTGTTCTTTTCAATAGAAATGTTTCGGCAAAATTTTATCAAAGATGCAAAATATAAAATGAACCGCTTTGATGATTTTCCATTTATGATATAGAGATAAAATTAAATTTGAATTTAATTTATCAAATTATTATGCAGATTGAGATGGGAAAATTTTAATAGCTTTTGCCTTCTTAGGTACATGTTGTATTTTGTTATAACGAAACAGAAGTATTAAATTCATTTGCATTCGATTAACATACAAATAAAAACCTGTATGTAACCTCTCAGGTTTGGCAATTTTTAAGTGCTCTTATCTAAATCCAATCGAATTATTCTGAATTTCGGTATTTATGATATGAACACAATATTTTGAATTTTATTATCTTGATTTCAATTTATCTTGTGTTATTTTTCAAATTAAGGCTCTTATGGAGTACTTACGGAATTTAGGAAATTTGTTTGAGTTTTATCGAAGTAATTCTGCATAAAAACGTTTCTGTTTTAATGATCAAAAACTAATTTAAAAAACTCTTTTAATTGTGATATGTTTTTTATCGTTATTTGAATCATTATATGCATCACTAAATCTGTCTCGCATGACCTTTTCTAAACAATTTGTTTTTATTATTTTGATTTAAGTTTATTTGTCTTTACCAAACCACGATGACAAGGTTTTGTGACCCAGAATAATTTGGAAAAATGTCTCCCTTAGTGAGCAGAAATGACGGCTTTTTACGATGATATTTGTTTTAATATTGAATGAAAAATGTTACTTCTCCACACAATTATACACCCAGAGAAAAAAAACATTTCAATTTAATAAGATTTTCTCATTAAACTACATTTTTATGGTTCATTTTAAATCAACATGATTCCATTTAAATATCGTGATTTGATTTTGTTTCAAAATTAGATCCTTCTAATATTTTAAACTCAAAAAATATCATACATCTTACAAGGAAAGGAAAATTCTTTTTAAATTACATTTTATTATTACAGTTTAAAAAAATTCAAATCATGTCAAAATAAAATACTATCCTTTTAAATTATAACGGTAAAATTGATATTTTATTTTCACTAGTTATACAACAAGAGGTTCGAAAATAATCGAATATACAGTTGATAGGACGAGATGTGTTGCTTAGGAAACACAACGACACCGCAGGTGGAGTTGTGTTTCTTAGGTAACACATCGAGTCCGCAACTGTATATTCAGATGATTTTCGAAGCTCAAGTTGTATATGTTAAGACTATACAACGAATCAACCATGTCAAATATCACAAATATTAATTGTTTGTTTATATTCATGGAAGATATGATTTATTTGTTTGCGGCCGAAACACTATACTTAGCAATGCAAATAACCGATATTATACAGCGTAACTAAGGAAAATTCAACTATCGATCTGTGCAGCGATTTTGGTCGCAAAATGAGGATTGAGGATTGAGAATTTTGTATATGTACACAACGTATAATATACATTTTGCTATTGTGTGCCGTAAAATTTTGTTTATTGTATTAGTGTATTTTCTCATGCGTTTCCTCGTGGTAAGTTTTCAAAAATAAACGAATCGGGTGAATCGGTTCAAATTTTTGCGCTTACGCTCGCCTTGAGTTATTTTTCCCTTTCTTCTGACATGGGGAATTCATAAATATTTTTGTGTCTATTGTTGTTTATTGTTCAAGCAGATTGTGATAATTGTGATATAATATAATTTATAATTTTTCTTTTCATGAATTATTTATTGATTTTCATAAAAAAAAAAAATTATAACTAATAACAATTTAGGTATAATTTAATTAAATTGGCCCCTTACATTAAGTTACCAACAATTAATTCTAACGACAAAAATTAATTAATTTCGCAAAATTTTTACCGTGAAATTAATTAATTTTTAATAAAGGATTAATTTTGCTACATCAATTTTTTTTAAATCAATTAATTAATTAAAATTTTAATTATGAATTAATTCATTTTTAAGAATTAATTGTGAAATATTTAATTATTATTGAAAAGTAATTAATTACGCCACATAAAAATTTTCGGTCCTCAATTTCGGTTAACAGTAATATAAATGATTTTTAATTTATAAATTCTTCTTATTGAATTTACATTACATCTCGCTTTTTTATTTGCTGTGTATATGCTACAATAAAATTTCTCCATCCTCGGACATAACATCTTATAGCATAGCAACCGACCATCATGAGTTGCAACACAATACTAAACCAAATAAGCAAAATCATTTTGTTTTCTAACTTTTTTGTTTTTTTTTGGTTAATATTTTTTATTTTGAGTCTCGCTTCGTACTTCGTAGTCGTAAACAGGGTTGCCACTTTACTACAAATGGAGCAGATCTGCTACAATTTCAAAATTTCAAAATTAAGAGGCCACTTATCAAAATCTGCTACAATTTTAATGCCGATGTATAAATGATTGATTTTGACACGATAATGGTCAAATCATTAGAAAAACCTAACATTTTAACCCTAAATTTAATTATATGACATAGTAACATGTAAATAACATAACATAATAAAACATGCATACTTGACTGACCGTGCCCCTGTTTAAGGAAATGTCTACGTTTCATATTCATCATGGCTAACTTCATAAGTTATAAATTTACTCCTTTTTGACATTTCATTTCAGCAGTTCAGCGGATTATTTTTTTTGCGTGTCCCGTTAATTTGCGATTTGTATAAATAATTTATTGTTTGATAAATATGAAAAGATATTTTCAAACAATTTCAAAAAATAAGTAAGTAATTTTTCTATTTTATTTCATGAAAATGTATTCGAAATAAATCTAAACAGGGACATAAAGTATGGGTTATGTTAAAGACGTTGATGTGTTCTAATAAATTTAGTAAAATTGATTGTTAAACCATTTTTGTAGGCCTGGTGAGTCGGCAAATATTATTCAAACAAGTGAACTCTCTTCTTTACATAATATTGCTCCAGAAAATAATGTAATAAATAATAGGTAAGCCCTAAAATCTACTAAATTTTATACACATTTTCAAAACCCTGTTATATAATACTTTATAACTTTATAGGAATACACCAACAGCCACAAATGATCTCGACAATTCTGATGATTCAGATCCCACAGTAGAAACGCCCCAACGAAAACAGTACAAACAGAATTACAAACCTGAATGGGAAGTGTCGTTTCCTTGGTTAAAAAAGGTAAATGATTTGGCTTTTTGTACTATTTGCTTTAAAGTTTTAGCGAACAATAAAACCCATCTAAGACGACATCAAACAAAAATGTAACGGCAACCATTGAACAGAGTTTTCAATCTGTTGATAATTCAACCAGTCATCGCAAAAAGGCAACTGAATTTGGTTGCGTAATGTATTGTGTGCAGTACGACTTACCATTTTTACAAATGGACTCTTTGCCGAAACTACTTCAAACAACTTGCCACGATTCTCAATTGGCTAAAGATTTAAAATGTGGGCGAACCAAGTGTACGGCGATGATTAATCAAGTAATCGGACCGTTTTCTAAACAAAAAATTTCAAGAAAACTTCAAAACACAAACTTTTCTCTAATGATCGATGAAACGACCGATCTGTCTACTACCAAATGCTTAGTGATGGTTGCTCGATTTTTTGATACACATAAAAATAATGTGATTGACTGTTTTCTGGGGTTAATCGAACTGAGTGCTTCTACAGCCCAACAAATATTTAATGAAATTGAATACAATTTTAAAAATAGCAATATTCCAATGGAGAATGTTATTAGCCTAGCAGTCGATAATGCCGCAGTAATGACTGGTCACTTAAATGGAGTAGTGTCCAAATTTTATAAAATCAACAAACATTTGTTTTTCCTCCGATGCACATGCCATTCCTTGCATTTATGTGCTTCGGCCGCATGCAAAAAATTACCAAATTCCATAGAAAAAAACGTAAAAAATATTTTCAATCATTTTGCGCATAGTCCAAAACGCATCGGATCGTTTCGCGAATTTCAAAATTATTTTGATGTTGAAAATCATAAGATCTTGAGGTTAAGTACGACGAGATGGCTTTCATTCGAAAGTGTCGTCAATAGATTGCTAGAACAGTGGAACCCCTTAAAGCATTATTTTCGTTTATATGATTTTGAGGAGCTTCACAGTTCAAACGCAGCTGAAATTTACGAGTTTCTCACGGATCCATTAAACAAATGTTATCTCTTATTTATGTCTTATGTATTAAAACTAGTAAATGAAATTAATACCAATTTTCAATCGGAATTGACACAAATTAATGTACTATATAGTCAGATGCATACACTTTATATAGAAATCCTTAAAAATTTTATTAAACCAGAGTATTTAAAATTAGACACAAATACTAAAGATCCAGAATTTCATCTTACACCAACGGCAATGTATTTTGGGATTAAATTTGAAAATTTTCTAATTTCGGAAGGATTGGAAGAACCAAAAGTCAAAGCCCTAAAATTAACATTAATATCGTTTTATATTGAAATTGCGGCCAAATCAAACAGAGATTTGATTTTAATGACGAAAAATTAAAATTATTGAAATATTTAAATATTAACGAGATCGTAACAGGAAGCCTTCCGTCCATCATGCCTTTAATAAACAATTTTCCATTTCACGACTGTGATTTAGAAACTTTAAATAATCAATTTCGCAGATTGATTGGCAATTTTGAGATTGCGGCAAAATTTTCGGGGGATGTCACCAAATTCTGGATTGAATTGAAACTTTACAAGGATGTCGTGGAAGAGCCTATTTTTAACGAAATTTCAAAATACATGCTAATACTATGTTCGCTACCTCATAGTACTGCATCAGCAGAACGGAAGTTCTCAAAATTAAATTTAATTAAAACTAACTTAAGAACCAACCTAAATACGACAACTGTGGAAAATCTTATGTTTGCTAAGGAACTTTTGAAACCAGACAAAGCTTGTTGGGAACCAGGTGATACACCAGAACTTCTAAAATTTTCAGACAAATTCAAGTATATCGATGGAAAATATCAACTGAAATAAGACTACAACGCAATATTCTCAAATTGTTTATGTGATATGAATGATGTTCCTTTCGTGTAAGGTGTAACATTATGAATATCAGAATATGTTACACTTACACTTTTTATATAATTTAAATAAATTGAATTATTTATATTAAATCTCTTATTTATTTTAAATGTATTAATTTAATAAATATTCTGAAATAAGAGCATTGTGTTTTACTAAGGCATGATTTACTCCAAAAAAAGTTAATTTACTCCACTTTCAAGCCGTATCTACTCCGTATTTTCTATGTAAAAGTGGCAACCCTGGTCGTAAATATTTTTAATTTTTTTTTTATTTCGAAATTTGTTGTTCTATCTCAGTTCCCTCAATATTTAATACATCAATCGTTCTATTTTGAGCTTATTCCTCTTATTTGTATCATGTTATACCCATTACTCGCGTCATTTTATCTCTCTTATTTGCATCATATTAAACGAAAAATTGAAAGAAAAAATGCACATTCAACACCAATACAATTTATCAATACTATTGCCTTCCGGTAATCCTCAAATGAATCCTCATTTTGCGACCAAAATCGCTGTACTGGTTTATTTTCCAATGAGTTGTATAGTCATATGAATACCCTTTTGTTTTTGTTTTTTTTTTTCATTCTTTTTACCGTCATGTTCGAACGTACCATAAATTCTAAAGGTGTTTCAACTGTTCTTATAAAATAAAGTCAAGTCAACGATGTACACCGTGAAAGTGTGAAATATAATTTCTAAGCCGTGCATATTTTTATTAATTATTAAAAATATATTATTCTAATACATATCGTGTTGTGTGAGTTGTGAGATTTTATTTTAATAAAACTAAATACTTAGTTTTTTATATTTTAATTATGTCTGGTGAAAACGAAGGCATAACCGTAAACGACGAAAACGTGGTAATTGTTGATTTTGATGATCAGCTAAAATTTAAATATTTAACTAGGGGACCCCTGTGCAATTGTACAATTTTATTATTTATGTGAAACATTTTTGCCATAATAAATATAAACAACTTCTGCAAAAGGAATACTTAAATATAAGAAATAAAGGCCAACATTAATCTGATAAAAAAAAATAATTACATAAATTGAAAAAAAAAAAAAAAAAAAAAACGAAGTTATCGGGAATCTATGTATGTTTGTATGTATGCATGTATGTTCCACAAAAGCTCTTGGTCCACTCGAGCGATTGTTTCCAAATTTTGCACGAATACTTTTTAGCAGTCGAGAAAAAACATAGGGGGTTAGGCAAAAATTGGTACCTTTTCCTCATCACGGTGTGCGGGAAGCCGAAAAAAGTTTGTCTAAAATGCCGAAAAAAACTAACGTCATATATAAATACAGCATGCTCTACAGTGTCATAATCCATTAGACAGAAAATCGTACCTGATCATTTAACAAAGAAATCGCGAAAAAACGCGATTTTTTTAATTTTAATTGAAAATATCATTTCGGCGGCCAATTTAAAAAGGAAGAAGTTAAAGATGATAGAACTTTTATACTTTTTTCTTAATCTGTATTTCTTTATCTACAAAATGAACCCTATATCAATATTTTACGATAACTAGTTTTTGTTTTACAACCAAAAATACACTAACATACAATGCCGAAAATCAAAATAATCCGCCTACTTTGCTTGACACAATACTAACTCAAAGTCACTGTGTACGGAAAGGTGAAAAAATTTGCCAAATAGGTATACTGCATTCAATAAAAATTTAACCATTTTACACAGAATCAAAGACAGACCGAAATTAGACAGGTTAGAAGAGCTGGAAATATTCAAAACCAAAACAACAACAATTTACTTAACGACAAAATCAACACCAAAACCAATAAAAATTACGACTTAACTTTATCCATAACTTAAGTGCCAAACAACAGCACACAGCAACAGTATATAAACAGCTTCAAAATAATTATGTAATAGTAGTAAAAAAGAAACCGAAGAAGAAATTATCCTCGAAATCGAGATTTCTAAAAAAATTAAAAAATTGTCACAATAAGGAAGAAATAAAAACTACAATATAAAATTTAAAATAAAAAGCTTTTCTTTTAGGTAAATATATAAAGCGATAAAAGAACACAAAAATAAAGTGAAAATCGGCATGTGAAATGACGTTTTAAACTCAATTGATTTTGTTACATGCGTGGAAAATTTAAAATTATGACCAATCGCCGCAAAATAATTAATGAAAACGCTAATTTACATATATCGACTATACTTTTCACAAAATGTTACTCATCGTGTAAATTGGACGCCGTCTATTATTTGTACGGCAATCATTTTCATTCTGCATAAATAGCAAAACACTGAAGCTTCAATGTCAATTGGTGTTCCGATGATATGGATAGATCCACAAGTACATGATCCAATTCAATGGGTTGGGTGCGTGAATTATATTCTCGGTACAAACAGAAAAAAAAAAATTGGTACTTTGACATACACTGCAACGACATATGCTCTATTACGGCTGCTGCATTCAGATGAAATTCCTGTTCCGGAGAGGTAAACCCAACTGAAGAATATTTACCACTCATATAACTTTCAATTTTATTTAAAAAAATTTTTTTAATTTTAACTTTTATTTTTATTAAAAACAAAATAAAAACAATGTAAAATGTTAAAAGCTTTCATTATGTGACATTATTACTTTTCTTATAAAGAAGACGGGTTTCGGATTATACGTCCTTTATCAATTCTTATTTTAACATTAAGCCGGAATTATATAAGTGTAATCGTGACATAAGCCACAGCAACCCAAGATAAAAATAGAGTCATCCCATTTTTATAATGTATTTAATATTTACCACTAACATTTGAATCTGATGAGAAACACCTGTATCAATGTATCAACCATCAAATGTCACCGCGCCATGCAATTACATTGAAATCTCACAAAATCGTTTGGATATTGTGGTATGCCGCCTGAAACTATCGAAGCGGCAATCTATTCCTATGTCAAAGGATTTAAAATAAGTGAACATTTTGGCTCCAAATGTTCGAATATATGGAGTAATAAATCGTCATCGTCATTTTACGAATTTTTTCAAATCAATTGAGAATAATTTGCTCGCTGTTTGCACTGAAATCGTGGTTTGGCTTCCACAATGCCCCATGCATATAATTCCGAAGATTGGCAATTGTCTATTGATTCCTCCAAAAACCGTTAGAAGCCAGTTTTCCTCCACGTTACCAACTCAAAAATTTTTAGTAAAATTTCTTTCACCTTTCCGTACACAGTGACCTTGAGTTAGTATTGTTTCAAGTAACGTAGGCGGATTATTTTGATTTTCGGCATTGTATGTTGTATTTTTAGTTCTAAAACAAAAACTAGTTATCGCAAAATATTGATATAGGGTTCATTTTGTAGATAAAGGAATACAGATTAAGAAAAAGTATAAAAGTTGAATCATCTTTAATTTCTTCTTTTTAAATTGGTCGCCGAAATGATATTTTCAATTAAAATTAAAAAAATCGCGTTTTTTCGCGATTTCATTGTTAAATGATCAGGTACGATTTTCTGTCTAATGGATTGTGACACTGTAGAGCATGCTGTATTTATATATGACGTTAGTTTTTTTCGGCATTTTAGACCAACTTTTTTCGGCTTCCCGCACACCGTGTCATGCTGCCCTGTGAGGTGCCATTTGCAAGGGGGATTTTTAAAACTTCACCGATTAAGCTAATTTTTGGATATTTTGTGCAAAATTAAAAAAAAAAATCGACACTTGTATCATTATTTTTTTAACGGTGATCATGATGATGGTAATGTTGATGATGATGAGCTTGATGAGGTTGATGATTTTGATGATGATGGTGCTTTTGATTGCGATGGTGATGGTAATTGTGATTGTGTTTGTGATGGTGATGGTATAATGGTATGATGGTATGCGGGTAGGATGGTGTGATGATATGAAGGTGTGATATCAACATGAACACAATTGTGTGAATGTATAACGGAATCATGGTTTGATAGTTTGATGGTATAATGGCATAATGATATAAAGTTATGATAGTGAGATGGCTTGATGGTATGATGGTTTAATTTATCTTCTTCTATATATGTGACGTATGTTACTTGATCGACTCGGGCGATAGCTTCCTTTGCGTCTTTTTGCACGAATACTTTGTAGCAGCCGAGAAAAATATAGGGTTGTTATAATGATCGAAAATGTTACCCCTTTCCAATGCTCCCCAGTGAAATGCCATGTACAAGAGGTATTTTTAAAACTTCACCGATTGAGTCGATTTTTGTATGTTCACTGTATGTTTACAAAGTAAAAAAAAAATCACCACGTGTTCCATTACTGTTTAACGGTGGTGGTAATGGTGATGGTAATGTTGATGGTGATGTTGATCGTAATGTGGGATGATGATGGGGATGATGATTTTGATTGTGATTGTGATGGTATATTGGTATGATGGTATAAAGGAAGGATGTTACGATAAAATGAAGGTATTATATGGTAACATTATACAATGGCTGATGGTATGATGGAAAGATGGTGTGGTGGTATTATGGTTTGATAGTATCATGATGGTGAGAAGGTTTGATGGTATGATGGTTTCATAGTATATTTGTATGATGTTGTTTTGGTTTTCATGGTATAGAAGTATGATGGTTTCAAGGTACGATTGTAACATGGTGCAATTGTGTGATAGTATGATGGTAAGCTGGTATGATATTATTATGTTATGGTGGTGTAATGATATAATGGTGTAATGGTATAATGGTATGTCGGTTAGACGGGCTAATGATTTGATGGCACGATGAGCTAACTGTATTATGATATGATGTTGGAGTATAATGGTATGATGATAATATGAAAGAGAAGTTATTTATTAATATATTGTGTCTATAAAAAGCCGAAAGAATCTTATTGATGATAATATGGTGTGGTTGTGTGATAGTACCATAGTATGATGTTATAATTGTATGAGTATTAATGGTAACGGTATCATTCGCAAAATCTGTCTTTGGCGGCATGTTAAGCATATTTCAATGACAACACGCGAGTTCATCTGTAAATCTACGCCTCATCGAGGGATACACCAACTTCTTCGATTAAGTAAAGCAAGAATGCAAGCACAATGAAGAACTTGAGGAAATTTTTTTTTAAGCATAGAACTCAATTACCTGAATCATGAGGTTCTTATGGTATGGGAGTTCTGTCTCACATGCTCACATCCAATATTTAATTCCCAGAGACGCAACCTCCTACAAATAATTAGAAATTAACAGTGACAACATGGCATCGTTCTCAACAAATTATTTGTGTCTTGATTTTATTCGATTCACTTTAGAAATTGTATTCAAATGCGCCTTGCTGTATGTTCAATTATATTTAAAATAAAAACCCCTGTTGAAGTACACCAATTGAATTTTAACCCTTCTTTTAAACTGCTGAATTTAAGCATCTCGTATTACTTATATGAAAAAGTTTTCTATCTTATGGGTACCGGATGTCAATGCACGATGAGTTGCAAATTAGTTGTGACTTTAAAATCATCACAAATCTTAAGCGCAATGTATTAATTGTGAAAAATTAATTGTTCGAGACTTAAAATATTTTGTTTGGACTTTTGTTCTTAAACCGAAATGTCAATTTCGAAAATTAATCGAAATTTAAATTTTTAACTGTTAATTTGAAACTTTGAATTTTTTTCATTTTGAAAGTTTACACCAATGTAATTGCTAGAATTAAGTTTTTTAATCGCGTTATACTAGGGCACGTAAACTGTGCATCTTTATTCTTTATATCAAATCATGTAAAGCAAATTTTGTTAATACATAGTACATACATTATTGCAATAGGGGAGGGATAGACAAATTATTTATCTGTCTATACTAATAAAAATGAAAATGCTCTTCACACGTTTCCATGCTATTCATCACACCAGATTTAAATTTTGCGTAGTGGTTTCACAGGAAAATTAGCAGATTTTCGTAGTATTTTCGAAAGGGTCTAGCCCCTGAGTCTAGGTGCCTCCAATAATTTTTCTAAAATTTCAATTAAAAAAAAAAATACAGGACTGAGTTTAGATAAATGGTTAGGTGAAATTAATCGTATACTCTCATCCGAAGGGGCGGTTTCCTTTGTTGAGGGGGTGAAAATATGTTTTACCACCTTTTGAAGAGTACAATGGAAAAACGATATAAGTTAATTAAAAAAAAAAAGGGTTTTGGTGCTCTCTGCTAAAATACAAATATTTTATTTACCCCGGGCAACGCCGCGTACCTCAGCTAATTATATATATAGATGATCCAGTGGGGCGTTTCATTGGAGACAACTGATTTTTTGTGGACTTGCGGTATTACGGAAAATGTAATGAATCATATGATCATGTCAGATATAGCTAAACTTTTGCTGGATATTAAGCAAATAGTTTTATTTAGAACTGGATTAATGAAATGACGTACGGAAATAGTAAATACTTTTCCTACTAACTATGTGTTTTATTTTTATGTAATTTGTTTAAATTGATATATTAGGGATTCCCTTTTGAAAACTCTGGCCAAACATGTACTGCAACAACGGCATCGATGGCTAATAATGGTGTAAATTGGATTCAAAATCAGTGCGATGCATCAGATTCAAGTGGCGATTTATTAGAGTTTAACAATCGTCCACCATTAGTTATGGTTGTTGTGTTCCATGTATGTGTGTGAGTGCGTTCGTCGTGCTCTGGGTAAGCACCATAGGCCTAATAGTGGAATTTAGTGCAGGAAACCCTTAGGCAATGTTCCACCAAATTTAATTTATTGTCATATTTATTGGTTTCATTTTTCAGATGAAATGGAAGATACTAAAGTTTGGCTTCAAAATAATTGCGAACCGTGGGATGAGATCAAAGTAAAATGGAGCAAATCCAGTAATTATCGAACAAATCTAATGAAAAGGGAGGATATAAAAGATTTGTCTGCGATATTAAAGGAGTGGCCCCGGTACAACGACAGCTCGGAGTATCATTTGGTAAATGACAATTTCTTGCTTAAAGTAAAAAATTTAAACGTTTAAAAATTTAAACCTCTCGGCTTTAACTCTAAAGTCAAATATTTGGTGAAATAGTTTGCTATAGAAGTATTTATATGTTCTGACAATTATTTGATATTAATATTCTCCTTCCTCTCAGTAAATATTAGAAATACAATTATAAACCTGTGGGGTTATTTTAAACGACTAGTTTAACGTACCCTTCAATTTTGATAATTTAACTCTCCTATAGAGGGAGAGGAATACAATCTAAAATAATTGTAACGACATATAAATACGACATAAGTTATTTTAATCAAAGTGCTTTTTTTCAGAGTTTTATTCACTAAACGAACTAAGGCTGTTTTCCAAACGCCGACTTATTTCAGACTTATTGACTTATTTGACGCCATCTTGAATAAGTCAATGAAGTCATTCCAATTGATTTTATCGACTTATTTTGAAATTTTTTGACAATACACTATAATTAGACAGAATGTTTCCATGACACCAAAAATAAATAAGTTTTCTATAGAAAAAATTACTAAAGCATAAGTCACCTTTTCAGCAGACTTATTTGAATAAGTTCGAATAAGTCAATAAGTCGGTGTTTGGAAAACAGCCTAAGTCAATTTAATTTAACTTAAGAAATTTGGAAGTGTTGGTTATGTGACCGGAAAAATTTAGAGAGCTTTAATAATATTTGTACAATTTCTTGTTAAATATGAACGAACTAAAGTTAACGAAAGATATTAATGAACAGATAGCATAAGTTTTTACCAATAAAATATTTTGGTATCGTTTCATTTTTCGAAACTAATTACTTACATGGTCTCGTCGCTGCTCAATTAGTTATACATACATACATACATTTATAAAGCCGCTCATTTCAACTTTTTATTATCATTGCAGATAGAAATAGATTTCGAGCAACTATACAGTGGTAAAAATAATTTGGCTTACCAATTTAAACAATTTTGCTATAAAAGCAATGGTTCTTTTTGATAAAATCAAAGATAAACTAAATTCAGAATTATATAAAAGCTTTTTAAAGGACGACATTAATGCAGGTAAATATTCACTATACAAACTGTATAAACGTTGAAGTTTTAACTGTTTTTCTCTACATCTTACAGACTCGAAGCCCTGTATTGCAACCTTACTGCTACATTCTATAATACCAGTACCACGTTTGGACCGAAAATGTAAACCAACTATTTCTGATTCTCAAGAAGATTTTATGATTCACGTTACATCAATAAACGATATATAAAATAAATCAATGCCGTGATGCTTGCCACCAAAGTAGAACAAAAATGCTGCCACGGGTTATTGTGATAGGCAAAAGTTTTGAACAACTAACGGATTTCTACGTATTTTGTGATGGAGTTAAATACAAACTATCAACATTTACAAAAACATTGGATATTTGCGAGAAATTTGTTTTTAATTTACAGTATGCCACAATAAGCAAATTATCTAGTATGAATTTTTATTCAAGAATATTTTTACCAAATACATACCATCAGACATTATTTATCCTGCAATTCGCAATTTTATAAAACTATTAGAAGCGATTGAAAATTAATCGTATATAATTATGTTAATTTGGTTCCTGTGTGATACGAAAGGGGCCGCTAATTTTCAATCAGCAAACTCTTTGATTATACATTTGAAGTCTTATCATGGCGCCCCTTCTATTTTTAAATTTACATGTGCTCAGAAAGCTTGTAGACAAACTTGCAAAATATGTATACTTTTAAGAGGCATTTGGTAAAACACGAACAAGATACATCTAGTACTAATAACGACAATTTTTTACGTAATCAAATATCGCATACAAATAGTTTAAAATCTCTAGAAATAAATAATCAGAATAAAGCTAGTAGTTCTTCAAGATCTATAAATATTTCTACAAGCAATGATAATCATAAAGTTGATAAAGACAGTTTTAATGAATATATTAAAAAAAATTTAGAGTCCATTCTTACATTTTCTTTGAGTTTGCACAGTCTTCCAAATTTAAATCGTAAAAACATTCTACACATCCAAGCGTTGGTCACGCAACATATTACAAAACCAATTAGTGAGGTTATGAGCAGATTCATTATTTCATAAACGGAAGGCGATTTGACCACCAATCTACAATTTTTAATTAAACGGCTTGAAAATCCATTATTTGAAATTAAAGCGGAATATAAACTCCTAAAATATTTAGAATCAGCTGACAACTTTATAGACCACTCAAACCATTTACGACTAGTGATGAACTTGCTGAAATAGTTCAATCAGCGCAGCCTATTATCGAGACCAATAAAGTGGAAGGGTGTTTGTTAGACATTAAGTTCCAAATTAAAAAATACTTAGACTCGGAAAATGTGCTGAAGGATACTTTATAAAATGTTCAAAGACTAGAGCAGGAAACAGGATATAATAATATTGTAAATGGCTCTTTGTGGAAAGAAAAAAGTCTAAATTTAAAGATCAACTTATCCTTCCATATTTACTATGTTTCGACGATTTCGAGATTAATAATCTCTTAAGTTCACACGCCGGACAATATTCTGTTTGCGGCATATATTACAGTTTTCCAGTAATACCAAACTTTAATATTTCAAAATTAAACAATGTTGTTCACTGCAGGTTTTATAAAGTCTAATGATTTAAATGAATATGGCAACAGATGGTCACTGTATAAATTAATAACCATAATTAAAGATTTAGAAAATACTGGATTTAAAATACAAACCAAAGATGGTGTCTATCACATTTATTTTATATTAAGTTAGATACATATTAGGAGATAATCTGGGTTTAAATTCAATTTTAGGATTTTCATCTTCATTTCAAAGTAATTATTTTTGTCGAATTTGCAAAAGACATAAACATTGAGACTCAATAAGATTCAATCCAATTTTCTGAATTTTTAAGAAACGAGAATAATTACGAACTTGATTTGAGTACAAATGATGTTAAAAAGACTGGTGTTAAAGAAAATTCGATTTTCAATTCGATCCCTTCTTTTCACGTTACTGATAATGTTGCATGTGACATGATGCACGATTTAGTTGGTGGTGTATGTCAATACGATTTATCAAAAATTTTTCAATATTTCATATATGAAAAGAAATTGTTTACATTGGAAACATTGAATTATCGAAAGCAAATGTTCTTCTATGGAAAAACTGAAATCTGAAATCTTAGTGCACCGATTCAAAAGCATCATATTGTAAATGGAAATTTCAAAATGACATCTAGTGAAATGAAAATCTTTATCAATTTTCTAACGCGTATGGTGGGTGATTTAGTACCAGAAAATGATAAGGTGTATGAGTTTCTACTAATTTTAGTTCAATTAGTCGACATGCTTCTTCTTGCACAATTCGATGATGAAACGATTGATAAATTACAACACTTGATAAAAACCCATAATCAAATGTATAAAGAATTATTTCATGATACACTGAAACCAAAATATCATTTCATGCTGAATTGGTTATTCAAAAATGTGGACCTCCTAAATACTTGTGGTCTTTTCGGTACGAAGCGGCCCACGAATTTTAAAAAAATTATTGGCAACTTATCAATTAAGGCTAAATATTACACTTTCCTTATCAATTAAATCAGCTTTAAGGTTCTCCAACTTACTTATGTCTAATTCATTTTTCCAAGACGAGATAAAATATGATATTGAAAGTACAAGAGGTTCAGAAATTAATGATATTACCAAACAAATTTTAATTAAAGAACAATTTGATATAAATTTAGTATAGAGGATGCGAATTTATCTATAGAGGATGCGATAATTTTGGATAAGGAGGAGAATCTTACTAAAAGGCTTATTTTGGAAACTACACATATAAAAAAATTCAAAATTTATTAAATATACAAGAAGTTTCTTAATTTTTGTTAAATTATTATAATAATATTATTTTAAATTGAATTTTCATGTAATCTTATTTCTAAAATTAAACTTTGTATTATATGTATAAAATTTATTTTTGGCCATAAACGTAGACACTTTAGACATTACTGTACAATTTGAGAAAACGTAATGAAAAAATGTTTATTTATAATTAATTTCTCCCTGAAGATGACGGAATATACCGTCGACACGTAGGGGTATATAATATGTACAAATGTACAAAATAAAAATATTAAAAAACAAATAAATCGTTGTAATAAATTAAAAATGTAACGTTTAGAGGCACAAATTTTGAGCCTAAGTTTTTTGTTAGTTTATCCTCGAAAAACACCGATTTAATGACTGAGAAATTAAAACTCATAAAGATTGCCAAAAAAGCCAATGAAATATTTTTTTGTGAAAAATGTTTTATTTAGATCGTAAGATATATTTTATGCACAATGCATAAAAAGTTGTGTCCATTTTTTATAAGTAAAGATACACATTAAAAAATTTTATTTTAGCATGGAAGCTTACCAAAGTCTATTTTTAGTACATCTATCATAATATAGGAAACTATGTAGTAGCTGATTTATATTTAATCTTTTGCGCTATGTTAAAAGATAGAAGATGTACGTTAAAAGTATTCATTTTAATATTATTTCCTTCCATTATGAAGAGGCATATTCAAAATGTGTTATTTAGTACTATTTACTGCAATCCACAAGTTATTTTTGGCGAAAAAGAAGGAAAAATCGAAAAATGAACCTGTTTATCATGTTTCGTAACAGTTGCTCAAAATTTAAAACATATGTATGTCATATCATATCATATCATATCAAACATATCATAGTAATATTTTGAAAGAAAAAAAAGTTTTAGTATGTCCGTCTCATTCTTATATACGAATAAAATGTATTCGCACTTTTCCTCATGTATTTATACTTTTGGAATAACAAAATATAATGAAAACAACAATAACGTAGCGTTGTCAAAAGAAATACAATTCTTAGTGCTGCGTGTGCCAGTATTTTTAAGTGGATGATAGAAGTAGTTACAATTTCCTCTTTTTTTTGGAAAATATTTGAATAGATCTATCGAGACTTATAAAAAAAACATAGCTATTATTGTATGATATTTTACTTGTTTTCTGCATTAAAATTATTTAAGCAAGCAGTTATAGGATCAGGTTTTGTCACACTTTTAATAAGTTTTATTTAATTATTTGTTACAATTTTATTTTTGTCTTTTCACCACCAATTTATGTTTTATTGTATTTTTATTTATGATAATTTTCTATTATGTTAAAGTAAGCGCGCGTGCGCTCTGCAGAAAATCCGAGACGAGACTGATTAAATAATGGATTTATTTTGTTTTCACTTCGCATGGAAGAGACAAAGTTCTATTGTTTTTGTATCGTGTAATAGGTGCGTTCTTTGCGTTTATAAGTTTTCGCGTGCGCATTGATTGTGTGGCGCAAAGCGATTGAAAGAATTGTGGCGAATGAGTGAACGAGCCGCCACAGGACTCCCCCATGATTTTTTTTTTTTTGTTTATGGAAGTCCTATTTATTTTATTAAATTATTGAGGTACAATTTTGTTTGTAATTATATAAATATTAATTTGTTATTTATTTTTAATAAAAAATTTTAATGTAAAATTTATTTATTTTAATACAAGATTAATTCGTTTAATTTTTTTTTTTATTTTGTACCACCACCACCACGCGCGGCATGTTGCCGTAATGATATTTGAGAGCAGACTGACAGTAAATGAACTAAATGCTACTTTGATTTGGTGTTACATTTTTCATTTCAAAAATTTCAAACAGATAAGTCGCTAAAGAAGTTTCACTTCAAACAAAAAAACTAAATCACTTCAAATAAATATATAATTATAAATTATCAATTTATAAATAAACGACACAGACAACCTTTCTACTCGGTGGCCATTTTGAACAAAAAAAAACTAAACTTTTCAAATTTCCTGCAAAAAGCTTTTAATAGCTCAGCCTTGTATAAGTACAACCTATGCAAATTTAGGTAGGTTGCAGTTTAAATGATTTTTTTATTTTTCATAAATTAGTTTTTCTATATAAATTGCTCAAGGTGAAACAGCCTCGGAATCTCCTCGACAAAGCCAGAATGGATGGGTGGGTCTGCACGAACTGAATGTTTATTATTACCGCCAAATATTCAAAACAATGTTTACAATAATATTCACCGCTAGTGCAAGGATATGTTCTATGAAATCGGTCACCCGTTGAGATTAGATGGGTGAACCATATTCATATTTTTAAAAAACTTGTTTTGAACTATATTAAATACAATGGTTCATCTTAATATGTTGTATCTTAGTTTGTAAGAAACTTTTAATTTTAATTAATAACTATTAATATTAATTAAATAGACCATTGTTTGGAAAGGTGCAAAAGCAATGCTTATACCCATTTAATTATTATAAATAAAATTCGGGGTGGGCTGTGTCGTCTACACGGCCGTAGGTGGTTTTGTGATAACGCTTATAACATGTTGAGATTAATTATATTAATTTAATATAAATCTGCCACAGTTTGTTTATGCACAAATTGACATGAGAAGTGTCCCGGTCAGATGAAGAATTATCTCTCTACAGTGCTCTCAGTGCTTTGCAGATTTTAATTTCAATTAAATTTTATGTGGAGGTCAACTATTTTAATTTAAAATAAATTATTTGCCACATTTTGTTTACTCACAAATTAAGATTTGTATTGCTCCGATCAGACGACGCGTTCTCTCGTTATAGTACTCTCAATCATTGTAAATCACTATTTTGTAGTTTGAAATTTTAATCAAAATTTATGTGGAGATTAATTATTTTAATTTAAAATAAATTATCTTCCACAGGTTTTTCACGCACAAATTCACACTAGAATGGCTCCAAACAGATGAGCCATTCTCCTTTACAGTACCCTCAAGCTTTGTAAATCACCATATTGTAGATTTTAATTTTAATTAAAATTTATGTGAAGGTTAATTACAGCAGCACACACACAAACAAAATTCTGAACCCGAGGTCTGACATGTCACTTCTTATGTATTTTGATCCGCTGAATATGAATCCGATGCCCGTTTTGCTCCATCACCCACCAGTTTTATACAAACCCCCCCCCCCCCCCCTCCAGTCTATTTTTTGTACCGGTTTACTCCAGTTATAGCGTTTTCGGAGTATTTTTAACCGCAAAAAAGGATTCCATAGTCCAAATTTACTTGTAACACTTCAGTAACCCAAAAAAGTTCAACTTTAGGTCAAAATGGCCAAAAAAAATTCCAAAGTAATTTACTTTTCTATTTTGGTTACTAATGGCTTTTGACTAAACCATTGTTAGAAAGTCAGACAAAGAAGCTCATTGTAAAACCCAAACGGACAACTTACACTGAACAATCAAACTGTTACCCAAACCGAGATGCAAAACTCACACTTGAACTATGACAAGCAAACTGAAATTCAGAGAGTATAAGATACAAATAAATAGAAGACAAATAAGACAAATTCGCGGCTTGTGTGACTGAAACAAAGTTACTGGCAATGGGAAAGTGAAACTTAACTAAGAAAGTTTAGCTGAAACGAGTTCCCCAGTTCTGCAGTTTGAGAGTGCCTGCTCAAGATTGAGTTACAGCTTGTTGCTTTTCTCAACTTTTTGTTCATAGACCTATCACGAGCGTTCAAGTAAAGTTTTATTGATGTAATTTGTTGCGTGTATAGTAATCGAATGACCTATGAAGTGGATTTCTACGTCTTTTTCTCAGATTTGTTTCTTAATCTCTCTTGAGCATCCAACAATAGTCTGCTAACATGTTAACATCCCACCTTCCCTAATATTTCCTTTCCATTTCCCTTACATCCTGGTGGAAATGCTCCCCTTGCTCTTCACTATAGTCGCTTACATTGTCAGGACAGTAATCAAGATGAGAATCTAAAAAATGGAGCTTTAAGTTCATAGGACATCCCAATTGCCTGTAATTTTCTATCAATTTTGTAACAACGTCTTTGTAATGCTCACTTCTGGTGTTTCCTAATAAGTTTTCATAAACTTCTCTAAAACTGAGCCAGGCAGCTTTTTCATTTTTTTGCATGGTTTTAAAATAGTTTTCGAATTTGGAGTCCGTTAAAAATGCCTTCTTCTTTAATTTTAGCATCTGTCAGTTTTGGAAATTGTTGTGCTATGTATTGGAAACATTAATATTTTTTATCTAATGCCTATATATTGATTCATCAGCCCAAGTTTTATGTGTAGTGGAGGTAAGAGAATTTTTGAGGGATCTAATAAAGGTTCTTCAATTACATTAGGTTTTCCTGGATGAAGACAGCCTCTCAGCGGCTACTGTTTTTTAACGAAATGGTTTTCTCGGTCTCTACTATTCCACAGACATTTAATACAAGGGTACTTCACAAAACCAGGCTGCTGCTTTAAGTTTTGTTATAACTTTTAAATCCCTACAAAATTGCCAATTGTGCTCCGAATATTTAATTTTTGCAAAATATTTTCTAGATCTCCGTAATTCTCTCTTATAGAGATTGAGTGGACTATTGGGACAATAACATATATATTTCCATTGTGCAGTAGTATCGTTTTTAGGCTGAGTTTTGGGGAGTCAATGAATAGTATCTACTAGTTAGGTTTGTAAATATTAGGTTTTAAATCATTCATCAGTGCTGGTATTTTGTGCAATACGACAATAAAGATTTTATCTTTAGTAAAGTGCTTCCGAAATTCCTTTCCTCTTTCTCGATAAATTGAAGATTTTGTTCCAGGGACTACTAAGTTTCGACTTTTCACTTCATTAACTAAGTTTTCAGATAAACCTTTTGGTAATGCATATCTCCTAATCAAATTATTGAGGTCATTCTGAATGAATATATAGTATTGGAACTTTCTCTTCTTTAGGTGAAATGTACTTTTCTTCACTCTTCTCCGGTTCATTTTCACTGCTGTAAAATTCTTCTCCGCTGTATGCTGCATTCTCACCTACGTTATCCTTTGAAACTTCCATTACTTCATTGTTTGAAAAACTTGAGTTGAAGTAATTGGACTTTACAGGTTGTAACGATTTTAAATTTAAGCTTTTGATGCGCTGCGAAGAAAGTTTTGGAAACTGCTAATATTTCATTTAGTTGATGATTGAAGATGATGATATTATAATCTCTTCAGTTTTTTGTGTTTAATTTTGTTTTATTGTTCGGGAGCGATTTCCCCTTTGGGTTTTTTTTATTGATTTTGCTGATCAATTTTTATTGGAGTGGTGTAAGTAAAATTGGATCATGCAATGAGAAGAGAGGAAGACATAATTTTTTTGGTTTGGAAAAAAAATTGAAAAAGGTTTTTTTGCATCCTGACGTTGAGGCAGCAACATCACTCGAGCTTGCAGAGCAGAAATTAATTATTTAAATTAATTTTGGTTGGGGCTTTATTTGGATTTTGGATCACTATTTGCCGTGTTAAGTATATATTTTTTTGATTATAAAAAATAAAAAAAAAAACAATGTGAGATACGGGAGATATTCTGTACAATAATTAAGATAATTATAGACATAGTGTACAAGTAAATATCTTTTGATTGAACGTTATTTTTTTTATGGCGTAGTCTGGTTATGTTATTTTATCGTACGATACATATTTTTTTTTGGGTGTGTCAGCAAAGCTGAGTGTATCTCAAAATGAATTCCCACTATAAACTAGGGTTAGTGCAAGACAGTGAATAATTTTTTTTTTAAATTTCTATCTTTAGCCGATTCTAAACTCGATTTGCGTGTTAGCATTCTTACTACATGAAAAACTATATTGCATATCCATAGTTAAAATTGGAAAAAAATCTAATGGTTAAAATTATAGTGGTCCTATTGGCCATCCCAAACCCGGTTTGCTTGTTTGAGTTTTCGCTACATGGAAAAACTTAACAACCATTTTGGTCGTGAAAGAAAATAATTTATCGCTGTCACTCTATCTAAAGAACATATTATAACAATAACACTCTGCTAGTTGGAAAAAGTAACAAGTTGCGTACCCAGAGGTAAACCTGATTCGAGTACACTGAATCCAATGGTGCTAGTCCCATTTCAAAGTTAGTCCACATTTTAGAGATATCGCTCGCTTTCGACATGTTTTGGTTCAGAGTCAAAACTTTGTCAAAATATACACTCGTTTTCACGTTGATAACTCTTGAACCATTAAAATTTTCGTTATGTCTTTTTCAGCAAAGTTGTTGCGCAAGGTGACAAACAACTTTGCCGAACATAACCGAAAAACCACATTCACAATCACGTTTTTGTGTTATTTTTCTTTTTTTTATCATTTTTTGACCATTTATTGAATTTAAATCGATTGAAATCGATCACATAAACATCGCATTGACAAATATAAATCCAATAAAACCTATTTAAAGAAAATTAAATCGATTCAGTCGATTTTATAGTGATAGTTCATGATTTTTTTCGCAAATATTACATTTTTTCATTTGTTTTCATTATTTTTGAAATGTAGCGTAACCAAAAAGCACATTAAATCAAATTTCGCACGACATACATATAAAAACTGAAAATCATAAGTACCCTGAATTCAATAAAAATGTAACCATTTTACACAGAATCAAAAAAGTACTGAAATTAGACAGGTTAGAAGAGCTGGAAATATACAAAAACAAAAACAACAACAATTTACTTAACGACAAAATCAACACCAAAACCAATAAAATTTACGACTTAATTTTATACATAACTTAAAAACAAAGGAGGTGCTAAACAACAAAAAAATTAAAAAATTGTCACAATAAGGAAGAAATAAAAACTACAATGTAAAATAAAAAATAAAAAGTTTTTTGTAAGAACACAAAAAATAAAGTGAAAATCGGCTTGTGAAATCTGGTGAAATATCGACTATTCTTTTCAAAAAATGTTATTAGTGGTGTAAATTGGTCGCAGTCTATTATTTGTACGGCATGCAATTTCCATCTGCATAGTTGGTAAAACACTGGAGCCGCAATGTCATTTGGTGTCCCGATGATATGCATGGATCCACAAGTACATGATCCAGTATTATATTCTCGATACAAACAGAAAAAAAAAATGCAACGACATATGCTCAATTACGCTGCCGCATTCAGGTGAAATTCCTGTTCCGGAAAGATCAAACCCAACTGAAGAATATTTATCACCAACATTTGAATCTGATGAAACTGAAGAAATACCTCTATCAATGTATCAAAACCATCAAATGTCACTGCGCCATGCCATCACATTGAAATCTCGCAAAATCGTTTGGATATTATGGATAGACGCCTGAAACTATCGAAGCGGCAATCCATCCTTTTGTCCAAAAATGTAAAGCAAGTGAACATTTTGGCTCCAAATGTTCCGGATACATGGAGCAATAAATCGTCATCGTCATTTTACGAATTTTTTCAAATCAATTGAGAATAATTCACTCGCTTTTTGCACTGATATCCGTGGTTTAGTTTCCACAATGCACCATGCATATAATTCCGAAGATTGGCGATTGTTTATCGTTTCCTACAAACGCATTTTGAAAGCAATTCACCTCCACATTTTTTTTTTTTCGCTGTCGCTACATCCCATAGAGGGATTTGGCCGCTTCAAGATGAAGTTTCGTAATCGACTTTCCAACGGATAATGAGTAATTAATTCATTGATCCTACATTAACCAGCCGTGATTTTTTCATCACTCGCCGGGAATCGAACCCGGGACCTCTGGAGCTTAAAGCAAGCATGTTAACAACTGTGCCACCGGGGCGGCAACTCCACATTACCAACTCAAAAAATTCCGTTCCAATTGCACTCAGCACAAACACAAAGGAAACTTACGCATCAATGAAAAAAATCATTGATTTCATTAAATACAACGACCATCAGTGGAAAGTTTGTGCAGACCTAAAAGTGATAGCTGTGTATATTTTGACAAATTTTTGACTCTCAAGCCAAAACATGTCGAAAGCGATATCTAAGAAATTCGGACTAACTTTGAAATGGGACTAGCACCATTGGATTCAGTGCACTCGAATTAGGTTTACCTCCTATATGCCCAGCTTGTCACAAAAAAAAAACTCAGCGATTCAAGCAGAGTGTAATTATTAATCATAAAATATCATCAATTAAATCAAATTAAATTATATTAATTTGTGAACGTAGCATCACTAATTTTGTGACAATCAAGTTTCTAGAAGATTTATTCTTGAATCCTCTAAAATTCACAAAATATTTATTAAATGTAAAAAAATAAAATAAAAATAAACAACATTAATCTTGTTTTTTAAAAAAAGTCGTAAATACATACAAATTGCTTTATAAAATAATTGCAATTGTTTTCGATTACTAAGTAATCATCTTCACAGGTAACTATGCAACAAAAATGTTTTCCCATTTTTGGGGATATTTATAATATGTTTGCCTACTGTATATTATAATTTCGAGAAAAACGAGGTTATAGAGTTTCTTATAAACTCACTTGTCAATATCATATTGTAAACAAAACAGGAAAAATTAAGGAAAAAAACAACAAATTAAAATGAAATGAGTTTTCTCATTTCTCATTGAATTAAAAATCAAAGAAATAAAAACCCGTTTATTTGTATGTAGTTGAAATTGTTGAATTAGGCTTTCTTCATTGTTTATTAGCTGATCTTTATATTTATACATAAAGAGTGATTCATAAGCATCCAATTTCCATCACCAATTTTTATGAAAAAATAAATCAATACCTACTTTATAAACAAATCTGGTGTATTTTTACTTAAATTATTTATAAAACATTCCTCGATAACATAAAGGTGTAGGTATGAATTTCTACGAAAGATTTTTATGCGAAACGATATGAACATGTGGCGTCGTCAAGAACAGAAAATAAACTTTTTAACTTTTAATTGTTTAACTGTTTAATTTTATTTGTAGTTAAATCAACTTTCTATTTTTATAAATATAATTACGTTTGGTACACAATTAAAATTAAGAATAATTATTTTATTTTGTATGTATAAATTTAATTGTATGTGATCGATTTTTTATTATTCGCACAACTTTGTAAAGTGGCCAATATTTTTGTTTTTTCACCAACAAAGTGCTCATTTTTCTACGTTGTACTCATTTAACACTTGGTACAAATATAAATATTTTATTTCAATGGAAAAGATGAGATTTTAGTTTGATTTTAAATGAATAAATTGGGTTTATCCGCCTCCTCGGACGAAACTTTTCCCAGAAAGCATCCGTTAAAGATCCCCAAACCGACCATTTATATTTCACAAATATTTTTCGTTATATTGGGCAGGCAAGGTCCCTAAAATATGTCACAGCCTTTCTTAAATTTGGAGACCTCTTCTCTAATACACAATTGGTAACGACAATATAAATCTTCTACCTTCATACCACCAAATCACAGACTCATAAATAATGTTTGATTATTTAGAACTGCCACGTGTTGAGCAGAAATCAAAGTCGCATTCACCATTTTTTCATCTTCGGCCTTTAAAAATTAGATCAGTTACACATCTCTAGTATACCATTGAAAATCCTTAAAAATTTAATTGACTCCATTCAGAGAGCATCCACAATATTCAAAAATATATTTTCTAAAAATTTGTGCCGCTTGTTCAAATCACAATATAATGTGAGCAACGTCAGAATTGGCCGATATAATTATTTACTCTGTGCTTCAGTCTGGACGGGGTATCGCTGTGGACCATTCGAAAATACAAAAAATAAAACACAAACAATACAAAATCAGAATTAACGTTAATTATCATTTATTACTAAATCCCACCTTCTTGTCATATTGCATTTCAATTTATTTATCTCCCAGCTCTCCTAACCCTGCTCGACCCTAATGGCGTGATATTATTTTAAAGCGTCAAATAGTAATTGCTATTCAGCAAATATAACTGAATACCAAGAGAATTTATTACTCAGAAATAATACCTTTAAAGGCGATTTTATGTGTGAAAGCAATTCACAAATAATATATCGATCAATATATCGTTGAAATTTCAATCAATGAAATGTCATAAAAAGTCAATAAAACGTCACAGAAATTTCAATGTCAGAAATGTCAATGTCATAGAAACGGGAATATCATTGGTAAATTTAAAAGCTCACTAGATATAATTATTTTTAAATGTTGACAATATTATTTACCACCAGCAAAGTATTTTTGGTAAATTTAGAAATTTAAATTTCATATTACACTGTAGCAAACAATTGTTGGAATTTGCAAGGTGTCTTAAATGTAGAAAAATATTTCTTCGGGAATTTCGACATTACGTCGGTAAACAGATAAACAAATTCAATCGACTTCAAATTTTGTGAACAAGTAGATCATGAATTGTCAAATTTATCATCAATAAAACAAAAAATTCGTCGGTCCCATTTTTGAGAAAATCTGTTTTGCAGTTTTCTCTTCCACTGCAACCCCTTTTATTCTATACTCGAATGGACCTAAAAGTTAACACAAACTGCTTTCACCAAAATCTATCTTTATACAATATTTCGACCAAAACTATCAATATTTGTGAGAATGGGAGACAAAACAATAATAATAAAAATGTGCGACTGGAAAGACGGAAGGATGGACGGACGGACAGAAGGACGGACGGGCGGAAGGACGAACACGACATTCTTCTGATCGGTGTTTTGGGGTCCTGGTAACCTAATTCGTCGAGAAATGTGAAAATCCGGAACAAAATTTTTTTCGCGATTACAATACTTACCCAATATAACTTCGTTATAGTGGGAAAAGTAAAAACTAAAATTTGATAATCAAATTACAAAAGAATATTAATAACACCATTTTTATTGGTTTAGGGCTTTTTAATATTATTTTTTACTAATTAAAACTTTAGCTTTCGATTGCTATTCGGGTCCATTTTCAAATGCGTAATGAAAAATACTAATATACATATGTATATTAAAACTTTATTTGTTTTATAACCGATGTGAAGTACTTAACGTTAACAGAAAAGTGTAGCTCCACAAATTAACATAAAAGTGGCATTTACACAAAAAAGTGGAAAATTTAAAGGTTTTATGTATAATTATCGATACATATATGTATTGCTACTCGTATAAAATAAACGACAGAAAATAAGTAAATTTAAAAAGATATTTTATAGATTAAATTTAATATGTACAAAAAACACTACTAAGGCTGCTCGACCAAAAATCTTTACAGCAGACCCGAATCGATTTGATGAAGCACTAAGCCAATTAACACGCAATATTAGAGATGTTCCCATATTGTGACTATCTATCTATATACAGTATGATCAAAAAGTACCGGGAATTTGTAAATAAAACAAGTTTGTGTTAATTTTCGGGCAAATTTATTTTATCTCCTTCAAAATAACATCCATCTGAAGCAACACACATGTGCCAACGCTTTATTCAATCATCCATGCATTTTCGGTAGGCCGAAACTGGTATGTCCTTCAGCTCCTTCGTCGCATTTCGTTTTATGGCTTCCAGAGATTCAAATCTTTTTCCACGAAGTGGTAATTTAAGTCGAGGGAAGAGAAAAAGTCGCACGGAGCCATATCGGGTGAATACGGTGCCTGCTCAAGGATATTTACGCTGTGTTTGGTCAAAAAATCTGTCACAATACGCGCTTTGTGTGACGGCGCATTATCGTGGTGCAAAATCCAACTGTTGTCGGCCCACAAATCCGGCCGTTTGCGGCGCACTGCATCTCTAATACTCTCAAATACTCACATGACGATTTTCAAGCACAGTTTTCTTCACAATTTCAACGTTTTCATCGGTATTCGATGTGGAAGGGCGTCCAGAACGAAGCAAGTCTTCAACCACTTCACGACCATTTTTAAACACTTTATACCATTCATATGCTCTGGTTTTGATAGAGCAGACTCCCCAAAGGCTTTCTGCAACATTTTCAACGATTCAGCACAAGAAATTCCGTTCAAAACACAAAATTTCAAGCAAAATGTTTGCTCAATAAAATTGTTCATGTTAAAATGCGCCAAACACAAAAACTTGTCTATTATGAACAGCTGACAAACAAACACTAATCATCTGATCCCACTCAAGTTACACACAGATGTCAGTATAGGATCTACCAACTTAAAAAAAAAAAAATATCCGAATCGGTCGAGAGCGGTTCATTTAAATTACAAATTCCCGGTGCTTTTTGATCATACTGTATAATCGTCGTTATAGAACCAAAAGTAATCATCTACATATTTGTGATTTCGGGTGTAATGGTTTTAGTATTAACTTTTCTATTAAAAATCCAATTTTTTTAAATTAAATAGTTTGATTATTGTATCCTTTATAATATAAAAGATACAGTAATCAAACTATTTAATTTAAATAAATTGGATTTTTAATAGAAAAGTTAATACTAAAACCATTACACCCGAAATCACAAATATGTAGATGATTACTTTTGGTTCTATAACGACGATATATAAAAAGAAGTGTACATTTTGATTGTCACTCCATAACTCAAGAACGGCTCAACCGATTGCCATAACATTTTTAGGGAAGGTGCAGGGAGGAGTGATGATGGTTAGTTGATTTTGAAATCCAAAATCGGTCCAGCCATTCTCGAGTTATGATTTTTTTGTAAAACAACAACAAATACACGTAAAATCGAAAAATTGCAAATATCTCGAAAACGGTCCGTCTGAGCGAAAAAATAAGGTCACTTCCCCTCCCCCACACCTCATGCACACACTTTGTGGTCGATTGGGTATGGTCCCAGCCCCCTCTTGAAAAAATTTGAATTCAACATTTGAAAAAAAAAGTTTAAATTTCGGTCCGACCTAACGAAAAAAATCGATCCAAACTAATACACAAACTCATAAATACACACATTCATTTGATTTACAGCATACAAATGACAAACAGATGGACCTGTCAAAATGCACATGTTTGTCAATCACTTTCTTTTACTCTTATATTCTGATACAGGCGGTCATACATTCGCTGCTTTCCAATTGGAATTTTATTACAAGTGATTTTTTTTGAGTTTCATAAATATTGGTAAGTATTAACAAAATAAAAAGTGATTTTAAGTGTGTTCAGTGCAAAATATTTTCCAAATAAACAAAACAAATTTGTTTTACTTTAATGATTTTTTGGGAAAGTTTAATTGGATGCAACGCATAATAGCACTCACACAACAACAATACTTTTTTGAATTATTCTTAAATAAACAATCCTTAATTCATATTGAATTAATTTCATTGATTTAGAAAAAAAATGCCACCAACAAGACGATCAACTACAGGTCGACGTACGCGTAATTCTACCTATAGATTTAATCAAAGAAGAGCGCAAAGTGTAGAGGAATACTCACAATAAAATCAAGTACAACAATTACGAAACGCACGTCGTCATAGATCGGCAGATCCAAATCCATTAAATCCAGCATCGAGACGAACGACACGACTTTCACGTCGTGCTATGCAAGAGATGGAATATGCTGCTTTCGCTTATAATAGCGAAAATGATTATAGTGAATATGCCAATATTGGTGGAATGACGGTGAGATGTCCACATTGTGATGCAGCCCAATTTCAAGGTGAAATGCCTGGCGTGTGTTGTGCTAATGGCAAAGTGAGACTGCCAGCATTTGAATTTCCCCCCGATCCACTTCATTCATTCATTTTTGGAACGTCGCAAACGTCTAAGCATTTGTTGTCTCAGATTCAAGAATACAATGCGGCATTCCAAATGACTTCTTTTGGTGCGACCAAAATTGTAAGAGACAATTTCATGCCGACGTTTAAGGTGATTACTTCATGCGGAATATCATATGAAAAATGCGATCTGAGCAGCAATTTTTTGATGTGTTCAAGAATTCTGACCCAGCATCTAATTACATTTCACAAATATTACAGATTTAAGGTCAGATTTATCATCGAACTGGTTCCTTATTGCCATATCCTAATGATTATCATCAATTTTTACAAATCTATTTTATCGGAGATGCAAATCGTGAATTGGATCGGCGTTGTACAATTGCTGCGCGTGCAAGGCGACAAATTGTTTCTGAACTTCAAACATTCTTACATCAGCACAATGAATTAATTCGATTGTTTAAAACCGCTCTCGATCGCATGCCATCTGATGATCACAGAATCGTTATCAGGGCTGACAAAACGCCCTTTGGAGAGCATGCGAGACGATTTAATGCACCCACAATTGATGAAGTGGCCATTGTAATTGTTGGAGACCAGTTTCAATCTCGCGATATTGTGCTAAATCGAAGAAATGAAGAATTACGGCGTGTTTCAGAGCTTCACCGCAGCTATGATGCATTACAATATCCATTATCGCACTGGAAAGGGGACGACGGCTATCATATCAATATACGAATGATAGATCCACGAACCGGTAAAATATATATGAATTCAATTTATTTATTTCAAAACTAGAAAACATGATTTTAATTTTCTGATAATGTATTCATAATAGGTCGTGAGGTAGGAAAAAAAGTTAGTGGGATGAATTATTATTCGTATAGATTCGAGATTCGCCCACAAGAAGACAACTTTATTATGCGATGTGGCAAACTTTTCCACCAATACGCTGTTGACATGTATGCGAAAATTGAAGCAGAACGCCTCAATTACCTTCGATTCAATCAAGCCAAATTGCGATCGAAAGAATGCATACACTCGCGAGATGCAATAGTGAATGATGGTAATGTTAGTGATATCGGACGTTTAACAATATTACCATCAACATATGTTGGCAGTCCGCGCCACATGCACGCACTCAAAAAAAATTTACCAGTCAAATTTACAAAATCGTTTTGTAAAAGTGCTTACAAAATAAATTTGTAAATTTAAGATAAAATTGTTAATTTCTTCCAAATTGATGTAACATTTATTTAGTTTTCTATTAATCTGATAAAATTTTATACGTTTTACAATTTTCTTTATCAATTAAATTAAAAATAAAAACATGTTAAACTACAAATTATTTTTATAATGTTTACTAAAATTTTGTTAAATGTATATTTATATTTGTAAGTTCATTGCAAAAATTATTTATTATTACAAAATTACCAATAAATTGTAATAAAAGATTGTTAGTATTACTTATGATAAAGGAAAGAAAAAAAAGCAGTTTACAAAATATTTTGTAGAATTTATTTTGAAAATTTACCTTTTTTTGTAAATTGTTAATTGCATAACTAGAAATTGCACAATTGTGAAATTCAAATCTATTTAGTATCATTAACCAAAAAAGTTTATTAGATTTATAAAACTGTAGTTTATAAATCAACTTATCATTTGTCAATTTTACTGCAACAAATTGTGAAGGGTCAAAATGTAGTCAAAAAACCTATACTAGTTTTTTATTAAAATATTTGGCAGGTTTCAAAAATCATTTATACCTCCAGCAAACGGCTAAAGCATCAGCGGCGATATGAAAATATTGACCATGAATGTCGTTTAGCTGATATTATATCACAAATTCACCATAATTTAATCGTCTATCATAAACTAATCTACCTAATTGACGACACGCAAAAATGGGAAATTAATAGTTTATAAGCATTTTTCATAGCGCAAATTGTTTCTTAAGCCAAACTTTTAATCTAATTTAAATTTAAATTCAATTAGTATTTTGATTAATGTCATTATAATTGAAATGTCGACTTGGTAATAAGACAATTTTTTAAGGAATTATTGATTGGACTAGTTTAAACCCAAAATTATTGTAAATATCAATTACTCTATTAGAGTAGAGGTTCGGGAATTCGTTTTTCATTTTTTCATACATTCACAAATCGAGGAAACCATTCATTCAATTGCTTGTTTGATAAATTAGGAATGATATGCGATTAGAGGGTTGGGAGGATTTTGGGCAGAAAAGTAGTTAAGTTTTATCAAAAAACCAATTATGGCGGTTGACATTTGAAATTTTAGTTTATAAATTATAAAGATATTTTGTAAAAGTCAAAAATGTTTGTAAAATTTACAAAATTTGGTGTAAATTGTATTTGGGAATTCAGTTGTAAAATTTACAAAAAATAATGTGTTTATAACAAATAAGTAATTGATTTCTACAAATGATTCTGTAAAATTTATAAAGTATTCTATCACTTTATTAAAATTGTGTCATAAATACAAAATATTTGTTATTATTTCGCTACATTTTGTAAATTTTACAGAGAATCGTACCTTCCACAAGTTTTTTTGTAAACTTGTAGAACATAATTTATTTTTTACTATGATTGAGATATTTGCCAGCGAACAAAATATGACAGGCAACCACCACATCTACAATTAACCTTGAGTGAAACACCAAAAAACCCAATGGAAATTATCCATACAGACCTATTGCTATTGGATGGGAAAGTATTTCTCACCATAATCGACAAATTCAGTAAATTTTCGGCAGCATATCCATCATCAGGAAAAACTAATAAAGCAGTATCGGAAAACCTCATACACTTTTTCAGTCAACATGGATTACCGGAAAAACTAGTATAGCTGATTCGGAAATAGGAACTAGAAAAGACGTAAAAAACCTACTGGGAAAACATAACATCCAGTTACACGTTACCACACCATATAATTCCACAGGAAATTCTCCAGTCGAGAGGTTACACTCTACACTCAAAGAGTTATGTAGCATTATAAAATTGCAACGACCAGATGATCCTCTAGAAGTAATTATGATGTCAGCAATACTCGCGTACAACAACACTATACATTCAAAAACACATATGACTCCATTTAATTTCTTAAAGGGACATTATGCAAAAAGAGTGATTGACTTCAATAATGAAGCAGATTATGCAGTCCAAAGAAAGGAGTTATTCGAACATCTATGTAATGAAGTACACGAGAAATCATTAAGAATTAAACAAAACACAATACAAGCGCGAAATAAAAAGCTAAAACCTCCCGTACCTATATTACCCAAACTATTTATCTACGCAAAAAAGAAAAAACGCGGAAAATTACGAGCAAATTATAAAAAACTGGAAATTATCAAAGATAATGGTATAACTATAGATACAAATGAAGGAAAAGTGCATAAAAATAAAATTAAAAAACTCTTGCAGGTACCCCATGATGTACACACAGGAAATCAAACTAACAACTCTCGCACGACTACAATTTGAGAACAGACAAATAACTGACAAAATAGATAGGGTATATAATTACTATTAATATATGAGCACCATTTTTACAAAATAAACCACATTATAGACATCCTAGACAAAAATATAGATGAAAGTTTAGATATATACCCCTATCATGGTTTTCACATTTGCGTCGCTTGGTGAGTCAAACTCGCCGTAATCAAATTTTGGTATTATGGTTCTCGCCGTGAGTGCAAAGTGAGTGAGAGTAATGTCAAAATTGCTCGCCTAATATTTCTCGGTGACTAGTGCGATTTTTTATAAGGAATACAGAAATAATGGAAATAAAAACACTACAATTTTTTTTACAGGCAAAATATTTTAATTAATATTTCCTAATTAAATATTGAATAAAAATCAATTTTGATTTTTTTTTAAACAAAATCGTATTTTAAAATATTTTTATTCTACATATTAACAACAAAATGCGTATGTGAGTTTTCAAACATTTTTGTTCCCTCCAGCTTCATTCGCCACAGATAAAGAAATCCACATTGCATTTGCCGGTTTGCACTATTTATTAATAATTTTAACCAATAAAATATCTAATTAATTCTCATAAAATTACAAAATTAATCACAATAAATGTAAATGTGTACAAAAAAACTGTTAGACAATTAGACATATGTCAAAAAATGTAAAATTTCTGTGCTGGCAAACTTCAAAACGAATGGAAATTGTCATAATTAACAAAATCAAACACATTAGCCGCGCACAACTCTCGCCAAAATAAAAGTGAGAACCATAATACCAAAATTGAACTCACACGACTTTTCAAGTCACGGCGACTCGTCGGTGAGGTGAGAATCATAATAGGGGTAATAATAACGTTTTCACAACAACAACTATTTTCAAAACATTTACTGATACAAAACGAAACAACATATGTACATATTAAATTTACTCAGATAGGACGGCATTCCCATACTAAACGACAACCTCATTTACAGAATATTACAGCTGAAAGGGTTCTATATGATAGCAATAAATAACTAATTTTTACTATCAGAATACCAATTTTCAATAAAGAAAAATTCGAAATATATCAAATAAAAACTATACCATTTAACAACAAAACCCTAAACCCTACTCCAAAATCCATTATCCTAAATAACCTTTATGATCAAATATATGCCACAAATTGTAAAATAATATACAGTACACATTACTGCGAAGAAACAAGAATGGAACAAATTAAAGGATCATGTGCCCCGGCAATCATCAAACAACAACCAGCTAATTGTGAAAGTCAATATATAACTCCCCAAGAGGCCAAGAGGAAATAGACTACTTCAGCTATGGGAAATTATACATGCATCCCAAATCAACGAGTATAGCATATAACTCCAATTGAATCAAGAATTCTCAACATTGGAAAACGAATTCATTCACCAGCTAGAAATTGAATTACCGTATAACGATGTATTCATCAATCATACATCACCTGCTGAAATTAATCTCCAAATTTTGGAGCAATGATGCTATATAAACATGTTAAACTACACACGTCATCTGGACATGCCTCATTGATAGTTATAATAATTATTATCTCCCTTATAATCATATTTTCTATTAGGAAATGTTACTCAACCACTACAGGACCACTATTGCAGCCTGCCGTTATTCTTAGGGGGGAGGAGTTACATACATCCAACGAACCAACACCAATACATACCTGCAACGAACCGACATCCACTTCCGTATTCTAGCTGATGAAGCTAAAAACATAAAATACCAAACAATTTGATGTCACGTTGCATATACACCAAATCAATGACTTCGGAATTGTAGCTGACACAACACACAACCGGATGGATGTAACAAAATAACATATCACGTTGTGTCTACCAATTATTATACCGGGAAATTACCACATATGTATAACATGACCCCATACATTCTGACTAGTTTGCTAAATTAGGCACGAATAAAATTTGCCATACATTAAACTTATATTTTAAATTCATTATTATTTTTGTACTCATCCAGATATCATTGTAGTTTTTGTTTAAATAAAAAATAAAATAAATTTAAATATCGCTCTGGATAAAATCCAGAGTTTAAAAAAATAAATTGTTTAAATAACTAAAACTATAATTGGGGGAGGGGGGGAGGAAGGGGTGTAAACAAACCCCAGTCATGAGTTGACGTTTAATATTTGTGACAGTAACTTAATTTTATATTGAAATCAACATACAGGGTGAGGAAAAAGTATGGAAACCCTTAAAAATCTCGCGGAGTTCAGTCGAAAAAAATGAGCAAGGTTTATTTTTAGGTAATTTTCAACAAGGAATTTAATGGTGAGCTTTTGTGACCTTGACCTTTATCTTCAAGCTCTTATTGAGGTCAAGTTCATTTTTTTATAGGGAAACTCCTATTTTTGACATCGGACTCGAAAAGAGCAATCAATTGTACGTCCGAATATGTATTTTTCATGACCTCCCAAGGTCACCTGAAGGAATAGAAATAAACAAACATTAAAAAAAATAAAAATTAAAAAAGTTAATTCTTTATTTTTAAAATTTATATTTTTTTTATAATTTCCATAACAACACAAGCATTATTACAATGTTTTGTTATTTATGTTTTTTTAATTATTCTTTTTTTTTTAAATTTCATAGCAAATCATAAGCTTTACAATTAAAATATATTCCTTCAGGTGACCTTGGGAGGTCAGAGAAAATACATATTCTAACGTACAATTGATCGCTCTTTTCAAATCCGATGTTAAAAACTGGGGTTTCCCTATTAAAAAAATGACCTTGACCTCTATATGACATTGAAGATGAGGGTCAAGGTCAAAACCAAGCTGACCATTAAATTCCTTGTTGAAAATTACCTAAGAATAAACCTTGCTCATTTTTTTTGAACTGAGCTCCGCGAGATTTTTAGGGGTTTCCATACTCTTTCCTCACCCTGTATATTATTACGTAATCTGAGGATAATAGTCAAATACAGTAAACTTCCGATATAACAAACCATCAACGGACCATCGTAATAGTTTATTACATAATATGCGAAGAGCACAAACTCATATATTTTATACCGATTGGCTAAATGTTTACACGGTACTTCATCCTGTTAAGTCAGTTTAGCTACTTTTTGTGCGAATTTATAATAAAAGAAACCTTTAAAACACAATTTTTGGTTACTTTTTCAATGATTTTCTCCACTTCTCAGTTTTTGGATTTTCGTAATTTTCAATGGACCAAATAAATATTTCCTGTTTTAACTGAATAAAGTGACAGCAACTTTTTCCAATAGTCTAATGTCTTCCCTTCAAAACACTGTTTTTAAGATCGGTTGAACGGTTGAAGAGTTACAAATTTGTATTAAAAAAATGAGCTTTTTGCTGATTTTTTCCGGTTTTCAGTCTTCGAATGGGTTTTCATTAACTAACTGTAAATAAAATAAAATTTCTCTTACAATATTCTCTTTCTTATGTTTATCAGCATTGGACCGATTTAATGATCAGAAAAAGCGTGGGGGCGTTTGGACTCCCAGTCATAAGTTTGAAGGTAGAACAATAAAGTCATGAGTTGTAGTTGTAGGGTTAAAAATACGACAAAATTATTTCGTTTGTCCGGAGACCCAAAAAATTTAAATTGCATGGAAATCAATAGTAATTTTCCAGGATAATTTGATTTATAGCAATTGTTTTCTATTTTTTTTATAAGCAGTTTTGAATCTGCGATTGATTCGCTCTCACGAATTCGACAATCGACATGAATTATTTCAATTTCAAAAGCTACTGCTAATTTTTATTTAAAATAAATTTTCCCGAACTACACAAATACATATTTCCCAATCTACTTTTTAACAATTTTCTCACAAATTGTGTCTGAAATAATCAACCAATTGTTCAAAAAACTGTTGTTCAATATATATTTGAAAATTCGGTGGTTTTATTACGAAACTAGTTATTCATTTTTATTTTGATTTTCCGGAGAAGTAGAGGATAATATTGGAAAACTAAAACTTATTATTGAAACTTTAGAGAATTGTTGTTTAACTAGTTTCGTAAAACAAAAAAACACGGAATTGTACAACAAAACTTTCTACATTTTTGTCGTAAACTTTATCATCTCAAAAAATTGACAAATTGATCGACAAAATTGTCGATTAAAATTTCGTGATTTTAGGGTACCGTGTGTCGACAATTTTTTGACAAATTTTTAAACGGCTTGGTCAACAAATCACATTAATTTGTCAATTTTTTTGCAATATGTGGTTACTGGGATAGCGACTACCCGTACAATGAATAAAATTTACTGCACGTGTTAACGTTAAAATAAGGCAGAAAAGGATGCTTTGCATTAAATCGTGTTTTAATAATATTGCAACCACGATTCTCTAATCATTTTTCATTGCCTTGGAAACAATTGTTTTGTTTAATGTAAATTTTAGTAGTATGTGATTTATTTTTTTAATTTATGACGATACAATTTCCACATTTTTTGTCATTGTTCATGTACACATTTAGAAGAATTTTCTTTAATTATGAATAATTCTCAAATTTCGTAGAAAAATAGCATGAAATACGTTTGCTTTATACACATTTTGGAAGGGTCCCCTCCCTTCCGCACTTATATACTAAATATTTTAATCTACATTTGTACATTGGAGACAAAATTTGTTTTATCTTTCTAAACAATTTTATGCGTTTACCAAACATTCTTTATGAGAGTTTCGCAAGAATTTTTATAATTTTTAAATGAGAGAAGCTAAGACAAAAATATAAATTAGCAGAATTTCATAATTAAATTTAATTGTAACATTTTTCCCATAAATTTAAAAATATGTTTACAACTTTATGATGTTTTTTGTTTAATACCATTCATTGCCATACTTCACACGTTTAAACAAAGTTAGAAATAAAATTAGATGTTAACATTAATTATTTTGTAAAAGTTGTCCATACATAAACAAATACATTTTATGTTAAAGACATTTTTCAAGTAACATTCTTTCCGGTAATTACTTTCTTGGATAAACTTGTACGTATGTATGTATGAATCCCAACCGATTCGATTCGGTTCAAATTTCAATTTAATGTGATTTATGTAAGCTTAAAAGATAATAAAAGTTTTAGAGATTTAATTTTTTTGAAGTTTGTTTTCCACATGCTAGGTGTGTACGTAGTAAATTACCAAAAAAAAGGGTTACAATTTTATAACTTTTGTAAAATTGAATTTATATGTTATGTTTTTTTTTTGTTATGTGTGTGAACATAATCTTTGGTATAAAGGGCAAATAATAAACTACGTAATATGTTTACGAATGATTTAAATATATACAGTGAGGAGCAAAATTTTCCGGACAAATATTAATTTAGGAAACTAACTGTAATTTAACAATGACCCCGACCATTTTTTTAATTAATTTTTTTCGAAAGCGTCTCTGAACACTACTAAACTGGATATATCCTATATTTTTGGGCTAAATTACCCTTGATGCTTCCGCATATGGATAAGAAAACAAAACTTATACCAATATCAATGAGCAAAATTTTTCGGACAAAATTGTAATTCAAATTCTTTATTATAAGTAAAAATTCGTTTACAGTTTAGTTTTTTAATAAGTCTGGAAGTTAAAACTATTAATATTTCATATGCAATCCCTTGCTATCTATTACCGCCTGTGCTTGGGATCATTATCTTGGTACAAATAAAAATCGGTTTCACAGCGGTTTTTTCAGCAGACTGTACTACCCATTGTTGTTTCAATAAATTGGAGATTTCCTACGCCATAGTGTACCTTTTGTTTTCTTATCCATATGCGGCAGGATCAAGGGTAATTTAGCCCAAAAATATAGGATATAACGAGTTTAGTAGTGTTCGCAAAAAAAAAAAAAATTAAAAATGGCCGGGGTCATTGTTAAATTACAGATAGTTTCCTAAATTAATATTTGTCCGGAAAATTTTGCTCATCACTGTATATTGAAAAAGTGAATTTTTTTTTGTATGAGTATAGCAAATAATTTGAAATGGTAACGTCTACTGCGCGAATAAAGATTTTATAATAAAAAAAATTGTAAACCAAATATCGTGTACCTATTATGTTTAATCCTAAAAGAAAGCATTTGGGCAAACCATTTTATAATTTTTACATTTTTTACAGTTACGTCTGGTTAAAAAAGAGGAAAAGGTATTTACCGAAAATTATATTATACTCGGGTAAAGATTTGTTTTACCAGATGCTGTTGCTAGTTGAGTGGAAAAATTTTGTTTTTAAATCCAATATCGATATTATTGAATCGGAAAAATCAAGAAGTAATTCGTCCCTTTAGAAATGATGTAGCGGCAAAAAAAAATCATAGTACTATACTTATCTCAAGTATTTAAAGGTTTTTTTAAACTTTTTAAAATAAAATCTTTTAGTTAATAGTTAATTAAATTTTTTGTCAACAAAAAGGTATTACTTATGTTAAACAGTTTATGTCAGTAAAACTTTAAAAGCGAATTATCTCAAAATTTACTGATTCATGGGTTAGTTGTAATTACTAAAGTATAACTAAAATAAACTCAATTGACAGTTCCTGTATATGTTTCTGTTTTCAAAATATTCCGTGGAAGTTATGGAAGTTGGTTTTGGTTTCTGTATCAACCCTATATGTTACCACATATTTTTAAATTTTTTTGCATAATCACATATTTTTACATATTTCCACTTATTTTACGTTTTACCATTGAGCACTATACAGGGTAAGGAAAAAGTATGGAAACTCCTAAAAATCTCGCGGAGTTTGGTCAAAATAAAAATGAGCAAGGTTTATCCTTAGGTATTTTTCAACAAGGAATTTAATGGTGAGCTTGGTTGTAACCTTGATCTTCATCTTCAAGGTCATTTGGAAGTCAAGGTAATTTTTTTAAATTAGATCCCCTATTTTGGATGACAGAATCGAAAAGAGCGATCAATTTAACGTCCGAGTATGTATTTTCCATGACCTCCCAAGATCATCTGAAGGAATTTACTTTGCGAGGGCAAAGTATGGAAACCCTTAGAAATCTCGCGAAGTATGTCAAAAAAAATAAGCAAGGTTTAATCTTAGGTAATTTTCAACAAGGAATTTAATGATGAGCTTGGTTGTGACCTTGACCTTCATCTTCAAGGTCATATTGAGGTCAAGGTAATTTTTTTATAGGGAACCTCCTGTTTTTGACTTCGGATTCGAAAAGAACGATCAATTGTATGTCCGAATATGTATTTTACATTACCTCCCAAGGTCACCTGAAAGAATTAATGATTATGATTTGCTACGAAAATTAAAAAAATTAAAAAATTAAAAAAATTAATTCTTTATTTGTTAACCACGATGGTTTAGCGGATATGCGACTTGGTGCACGGACGAGAGTATTCACAAATAAAAACGCTTGAAACGATCAGATCAATTTTATTTCACTTTATTAATTTTATTAATTTGTATTTATTATGATGTTGATGTTATGTTATTATTATGTTATATATTATTATTGTTGAGCAACGCGATTATGTTTTATTTTTACATAGAAAGTGGCCACTGATTGCGAACACGTTGTTGTTTTTTGGCGATTGACACGAGAAGAGAAGACCGACTAAAAACACGTCGTGTAGTTTGACGTATTTATTTTGGTTTTTGGTGTTGCCTGACGAATTGGTTACTTTGATGTGTTCGCCACCAGGCCTTGCACCAGTCGTGTATTCAGTGGTGGCACCAACATTGCCGGCCGGCCTAAAGGAGTAATCCTTTAGTTGTCGATGTTGTCTGGGATCGGCAGTAGACACAATTTTACTACCGGTCTCGTGAGTGTGATGTCCTGACATTTTAGCGTGACTGTGCGGATGAGACCATCAGTGCCCGGATGAATAGCAGTGATTCGGAACATTGCCCATTTTGCTGGTGGGCAAAGTTCGTTTTTGATGAGAACCAGTTGACCGACCTTGAAGTTAACGTTCGTCTTGAGCCATTTAGGACGTTGCTGCAATCGTGACAGGTATTCAGTCGGCCATACCCTCCAGAAATGTTGGTACATTTGTTGAATTTGCTGATATCGATTGAGACGATTCGATTGGATGTCAAGTAATGATGGTTCTGGAATGGTGATGGGTGGCTCTCCGATGAGAAAGTGACTGGGAGTGAGAGTGGTGTAGCCCTCGGGATCATCCGACATGGGGCACAATGGCCTCGAGTTTAGACAAGCTTCTATCTGGCAAAGAATTGTTGTCATCTCTTCGAAAGTGAGTAATGTATTGCCGATGATTCTTCGAAGGTGGTGTTTGACTGACTTCACCCCTGCCTCCCATAAGCCTCCGAAGTGTGGCGAAGCAGGCGGGTTGAAACACCAATTCGTGTTGTCTTGAGCCAACATTGTGGCGACTTCAGGGTTCACATTCCTTGTGCTATGGTGTGACGATTGGATCCAATGAAGTTGGTGCCGCGGTCGCTGTACAACGATTGAACCTTGCCTCTTCGAGCGGTGAATCGTCTGAATGACGCGATGAACGCATCTGCAGTGAGATCTGACACCATCTCCAGATGAAGCGCCTTTGTTGATAGGCACACGAATAAACACACGTAACCCTTCGTTGATTTTACGCCGCGGCCCTTGCTTAGTTTAATCGAGAATGGGCCAGCGTAATCCACTCCACTATGTAGAAAAGCTCTGGATGATGATGGTGAAGCAGGGAAGGGTCGGTGCCGCGAGACGCGCAATCTGCGGGGTTGTGTCGAGTATCAACATACCGAGAGTCATTGGGTTTTAGATGATCGAGAATTTGCGAAACGCGATTCGCCACGAATGTTTTCCATCGATTGGGAGGGCTGCGGAGCCATCCAAGGACCACTTGCGAATCGGTCCATGCGAACTGTTGTATGTCGTTGAGATTGAGTGACTGGACGATCTTGTGCATGGGGTTGGCTAGTAACACACTGGCGCATAGTTCCAAGCGCGGTAGACTGACGGTTTTGAGTGGGGCGACTTTGGTTTTCGCCGCTAAGATGGTGATTTTAACTGATCCATCTGATGACGTGGTGCGAGCATATACGACTGCGGCATATGCTTTCATTGAGGCGTCGCTGAAACCGTGTATCTGAAGATTGTTGCGACATGGCTGATAATCCATCCAGCGAGTGATTTTAACTGTTTCCAAGAATCCCAGATTCTTCCGATAATTTGACCATCTTTCAGCGACTGATTTTGGTACTGCCTCGTCCCACGATAGTCCGAGTACCCATAACTCTTGAAAGATGATTTTTGCGATGATGACACTAGGGGATAACCACCCGAGCGGGTCGAAGATCCTTGAAGCCTCTGAGAGGATGATTCGTTTGGTTATTACTTGCGATTCTGGAAAGTCTTCGACTTTAAATGCAAAATAATCTCCCGATGGTGCCCAATGTAACCCAAGTGCCTTGACTGATTCTTCCCATTTCAATTCCCGCAATGGCCGATGTTCGTGGTATTCTGATGACACTTGATCGAGTAGAGATTGGCAATTTGACGACCATTTTCGAAGTTCAAAGCCGCCACATTGGAGTAATGCCACCATCTGTTGCTGGATTTCAAGCAATTCCTTGACTTCGTTTGTCCCGTCATCAGGTCGTCTACATAGAAGTCTGCAATAGCGACCTTCGCAGCAATGGGAAATTGCTTGGATTAGTCGTATGCCAACTGATTGAGCATGCGTATTGCCAAATACGGAGCACAGCTGGTGCCGTAGGTTACTGTGCGCAGACGATAATCTTGAATTGGGTCCTCGGGCGTTGTTCTCCAAACTATCCGTTGATAATATTGGTGCTCAGGAGCCACCAATATCTGTCGATACAACTGTCGGATGTCTGCGATGAATACGAATTTGTTGTCGAAATCGAGTGAGAATCGTGAATAGATTCTGTTGAAGCTTGGGACCGATACGAAGGTTTTGATTGAGTGAAACTCCGGAAGTCGTCTTGTATGAGGCGTCAAAACCCACACGTAATTTTGGCTTTGAGCTAGACCCCTGCATCACGCCATGGTGTGGGAGGTAGCACGTTTGATTTGTAATTTTCTCATCGTAGACTGGCACTGCTTCCATGTGATGTTGCTCGAGATAGGCTTGCATGAAGTCTCGGTATTCGATGCGTAACTGTGGATTCTTCAAAAATCGGCGTTCCATATGCTTCAGTCTGACGATTGCACCTTCTCGAGATGTTCCGAGTGGCAATGGCTGATCAACGAATGGGAGTTGCACGATATATCTTCCTTCTTTGTTTCTGGAATGCGTCGATTTAAAGTGCCTTTCGCATTGACTTTCATCTTTCGTGAGTTCTTGGGCTGCTGGTACATTTTCGAGCTCCCAAAATGACTTCGAAGTGTTGTCAACGTTGGTGTAATTCTCGATGATTGCGGTCGCACTTAGGGAGTGGGTGATTGTGTTTCGATCGAATCTCCCGAACAAGATATGTCCCAGTTTGGTTTCCTGTGCGAATGGCGAACCGTTGACAGATTTTATGCATCCATCCATATGAAGCATTCCGAGGACATCTGCCCCAAGCAGCACGTCGATTTTGTGAGGACGATTGAAATGAGGATCGGCCAATTGTAGCTCGTCTAGATGTTTCCACTATTGCGATTCGATGTATTGCGATGGCAAGGTGCCAGTTATCCTTTCGACGACAACTGCTGTGATGGAAATCGAGAATCTTGAATCAACACGTGATTTAAGAACGAATTCGACGATCGATTGTGATTTGGCTGCTTCAATGGCACCAATTCCGTTAATTAAGATTGAGGCTGGTTTCCGTTTTAAGCCAATCCGAGTTATGGCGTTTTCGGAAATGAGATTTACTTGGGACCCTGAGTCAAGCAGGGCTCGAATGGTGAAATCTTGTTTCCCGTTTGCGACGATCCCAACTGCTGTTGCGAGTAATACATCTGTCAGTGGCGATGTGGAGTGATGCGATTTAGCATTGTTCGAATTTTCGGCAGTTGGCGAGTTATCATTCGATGCCTTTCCTGTGTTGGTGACTGGAGTTCGAGATAACCCGTCCGGTAAATGTAGTAGGGTGTGATGTCTGCGGTTGCAGACCTGACAGAAACTTGAACGACATTCTGCGCAACGGTGTCCCTTCCGTAGACAGTTGAAACACAGATTATTTTCACGAATTTTGCTTGATTTTTGATCGAACGATAATGATTTAAATTTGCTGCACTGGAACGCACTATGTTCCTCGCTGCAGAATGGACAGCTCAGCGAATTGGTTGGAGTCAGCGACGAACGAATGAGATGGTTGCGATGATGATTCGCGCTTCGAGCTCGAGCGAGATGACGATGGTTGAGTTGTTGATGGTGAACGAATTGTTGTTGGCTCGTTTCTCCGGCGTATTGACGATGATGTGATTGGTTGCGACGAATTTGACTTGGACATGGAAGAAATCCATAATGCGGATTCATGAAGGGCTGCGGGCATATTTCGGAATCGATGGGGGTGACTGTCGATGATGAAACGTCGATGTTTGTACCGATTGGTGAGGCTATTCCATGCTTCTGTGTAGTTGGCATCGCTGATCTGTACCGTTCTCAATAGGGTAGCAGCTTCACCAGTGAGATTTGCTTTCAGGTAATGGAGCTTCTGCGAATTTGTCAATCTGGGATTTTTGTCGATCAGATCAGTGAACAAACTTTCGAATTCCGTCCAATTTCCGTAATTGCCATCGAAGACAGGAACCTTGATGCGTGGTAACTGAATTTCGATTGATTGTTGTGGTGTGGAGGCATCGACTGGAATTGCTTTGACCTCATGTGTTGACGTCGCCGAGGTAAATTTTCTCAATAATGTTTTGAGATTTGAGCTTGCGGTGAAATAATACTCCTCGATTTGTTCTCGTATACCGAATTGTTGCTCTAACTCACTCTCACCACACACTGCCTCGATCTTGTCTTGTGCATCACAAAATCCCATGTACTTTTGTTCCAGGTGATCAATCTGGACTTCGATTGCCTCTTTTGTGGCTTCGGTATCCTCACTTAACTCCTTACTACGTTTGAGAGCCCGTTCCAGAGTCTTCTGAAGCGACGCCTGCTTTGCCCGAAGTGTCATATTCACTGGAGTACAGATTTCACTCGCGCGTTTATTATAACCTCGAATTTAATGTGCGATATTAATGTGAGTAACTAGCACACGACTTCACTTTACGGCACTGAATTGATAAACACGTGACTTTTTTTTTATTTTTATAACGATGTGGAATACTCTCGAACACAATTATACGATATACGATTTAATTTTATGATAATGTGTGACACACTCGATGAGTAAACTTGATAAATCACACGTGAGATATTACGAAAATGTGTAAATATCGACGGTCGAATTAAATAAAACACGTGTATGATTTCTGTGATAATGTGGCACACATCCGGCTCGAAGGACAATTTTTCGTTAACCACGATGGTTTAGCGGATATGCGACTTGGTGCACGGATGAGAGTATTCACAAATAAAAACGCTTGAAACGATCAGATCAATTTTATTTCACTTTATTAATTTTATTAATTTGTATTTATTATGATGTTGATGTTATGTTATTATTATGTTATATATTATTATTGTTGAGCAACGCGATTATGTTTTATTTTTACATAGAAAGTGGCCACTGATTGCGAACACGTTGTTGTTTTTTGGCGATTGACACGAGAAGAGAAGACCGACTAAAAACAGGTCGTGTAGTTTGACGTTTTTATTTTGGTTTTTGGTGTTGCCTGACGAATTGGTTACTTTGATGTGTTCGCCACCAGGCCTTGCACCAGTCGTGTATTCAGTGGTAGCGCCAACATTATTTTTAAAATTTATATTTTTTTAATTTTTTTTATAATTTTCATAGCAACACAAGCATTATTACAATGTTCTGTTAATTATGATTTTTAAAATTTTTTTTTTTAATTTTCATTGCAAATCATAAGCTTTACAATTAAAATATATTCCTTCAGGTGACCTTGGGAGGTCATGAAAAATACATATTCGGACGTACACTTGATCGCTCTTTTCGAATCCGGTGTCAAAAACTGGGTTTTCCCTATAAAAAACGAGATTGACCTCAAAATGACCTTTAAGATAAATGTTAAGGTCACAACTAAGCTCACCATTAAATTCCTTGCTGAAAATTAGCTAAGACTAAACCTTGCTTTTTTTTTACATACTCCGCGAGATTTCTAGGGGTTTCCATACTTTTCCTCACCCTGTATAGTGCTCAATAGTTTTACCACATATATTATGGTTTATTCTAAATATTTTAAATTTTTCTTCAAGAATAACGATTTCGACTTTCATGGCTTAAAGTTTGATAAAGCAAACATATTTTATAAGCCAAATTTTAAATTTAGGCCAACAAATATTTTGTTTAGAAGTTAAAAATGTTTTACTATGGTCTAAACTCCACTAAGTGAGATATATACATTAAGAACATAATAAACGTTAAATTAAAATATTTCAATAGTTTATCGTACATTATTTGACGGTCCGGAGTTCTTCTGGTGGTCAGGCTGCTGTGTATGCAGGGGGATAAACACAAGACTCGCTTCATGTGCCGTAACTGCATGCAACTTCAGCAAGTGCTCACACTGCCTCTTCGTGGCGGCCACTAGAAACTACTCTGTTAAAGGAGTAGGCTAAAGTGTGATGGCTGTGGTCCTTCTACAGAAGGTTGGCGTTGGGTTAACAGCCCAACCTGTAAAAATTTTTTGTTACGAAACCTCAACATGAGCCTCGGATATTTTTGGATTCACAACAACGACCTCGGACACGATATAAGGACAACGATTTTAAATTTGGAACATGGAACGTACTCAGCCTAAACCGCCCGGAGAGCCTCCATCAACTCTTCGAACAAGCATCTACGTATAAACTCGACCTCGTAGCGCTACAGGAAACAAGACTAATCGGCAATGACATCACCGATTATAGTCGCTTCGGACTAACTCTCTGTCAAAGCAATAACATGGATAAACATGAATTGGGCGTTGGTTTCTTGATTAGCAATCGATGCCGTCAATTTGTGACTGACTTCATGCCTGTCAGTAATCGGATTTGTACACTCAGGTTTCATGGACGTCACTTTAACATCACATTTGTGAACATTCATGCCCCCACCGAGGAGAAGCCTGATCAAATCAAAGACGCTTTCTACGACCAGCTCGAAACCGTCCTGAGCAAAATTCCGCAACATGACATCAAAATTGTTTTGGGCGACTTCAATGCTCAAATTGGCAGTGCTGGCAGTACATATCGAAGCACTATCGGTCCAAACTCCTTGCACCATACATCAAACAACAACGGGATGCGCACCATCGAGCTAGCTTTACTGTACAACTTGGTGGTTGCCAGCACATACTTCCCACATAAGCGCATTCATAAAGCCACATGGAAATCAAACGACGGGACAACGGTCAACCAAATCGACCACATCCTCTTGTCCAAGAGACATTTTTCTAGCCTTAAAAACATCAAAACTAAACGTGGAGCTAACATTGATTCAGACCATTTCCTGGTAGTTGCTGAATTAAAATTTCGTCTATCAACCACATATAATCATCGCTTCCAGCGCATCACTCGTTGGAACACTGCGGCATTGAACGAGCAAGTTACCAGAACCACCTTCGGGATGACTGTATCAGAAATCTTGGAAAATAAACCACTTCCTGACTCCGTTCAAGAACAGTGGGACATTATCAAAACGGCGGTAACCGATGCCTCAAAGTCCACCATAGGCCAAAATCCGTCAAGGCCTAAAAATCTCTGGATTGATGATGATTGTATTGGTGCTATTCGGGAAAAAGATCGCGCACGACAACGAGATCTATCGCAAAGAACAAGGCAATCCCATAACGCCTACATGACTGCGAGGAGAATCGCTAATCGGCTATGTAGACGGAAGAAACGGGAATGGCATGAACAACAGGCACGCAACATCCAAAATTCTAGCCTGAGAGATAGATATCGTTGCATAAGAGAATTAGCTACGGACTTTCATCCACGTAGCAGCGCTATTCGCAACAAATCAGGCGAGTTGGAAATGGACACCAAAACCGTCCTCGAAGTGTGGCGAAATTATTTCTCCTCGCTTTTAAATAAACAGGCACCACCTTCCGAGCAACAACCTCTCTTGCTTCAACGCGACATTAACGTCGAGATGACACCACCACCTCCTCCATCATATGATGAAGTACGGAACGTGATATCGCAGATGAAAAATTACAAGACACCTGGTGAGGATGGTATCTGCAACGAAATGCTCAAATATGGCGGTGATTATCTGTTCTGCCGCATGTTTGAGCTAATATCAACAATTTGGTCTAGAGAAGAAATCCCAGTAGAGTGGAAGACGGCTCTAATATGTCCACTTCATAAAAAGGGAGATCGATTAAACTGCAACAACTATCGCGGTATAGCTTTGCTGAACACGGGCTACAAGGTTTTGGCTAACGTAGTCGCAGCAAAGTTATCAACTTATAGCGAGAGGATCTTGGGTGATTATCAATGTGGTTTTCGGCCAAATAGATCAACGACCGATCAAACTTTCACGCTGAGGATTTTGCTGGAGAAATGCTATGAAAAGGACATCCCTGTGCACAGTCTATTCATAGATTTTCAACAGGCGTATGACAGCATTAAGAGGAACAAGTTATGGAACGTATTGTCCTATCTGGGCATACCGTCAAAATTGGTTTCAATGTGCCAGCTCTTAATGGATGGCTCAATATGTAAGGTGCTAATAGAAGGCAAAATTTCGGATGCCTTCGAGATAACATCTGGAGTGCGGCAAGGAGACCCAATAGCTCAAACTCTATTCAATCTATCATTAGAGTATGTCATTCGTCAGCTTAATATAGCCCAGCGTAGCTGCCTGTATTATAAATCAACCCAGCTATTAGCATACGCTGACGATATTTGCATTCTGGGTCGCAACATCATCTCTCTGAAAGAGGTCCTCCTTCCGTTGGAATTAACAGCCCAACAAATAGGCCTTCAGATCAATGAAGCGAAGACCAAATACATGGTGACCGCGAGAAGACAGACTCGTGGGGACTTCATTTCAGGAGATACTCAATATGAAAAGGTGAATGAGTTTAAATACCTAGGATCACTGATCACTGAGCAAAACTCCGTTTCTGTGGACATTTCATCGAGGATCGCAGCAGGCTACCGAGCATTTTACGCCAATATAAAAATTTTCAAGTCTCCTCATATATCGCGCAAAATAAAATTGGACATCTACAAGGCGCTGATAAGACCAGTTGTCACCTTTGGTTGCGAGTCTTGGACACTAACAGCGCAAAACATCCAGAAAATCGCTGTAACTGAGCGTAAGATGATAAGAAGAATTCTCGGTCCCATTAAAGAGGGAGCCACGTACAGAATGCGAATGAATCACGAGATCAGAAATGATCTCGATAAAGTCGACATCATAGGATTCATAAAATCGTCAAGGCTGAGATGGCTTGGGCACGTACTACGTTCACAAAATCGGACCACTAAACAGGCCTTGGAGTCGGCACCAGCGAAAGTAGGACCTCGTGGGAGACCACCTACCCGATGGATGGACGACGTTGAGAGGGATCTGTACACACTCGGTCACCGTGTCTGGCGTTCTCTTGTGGCGGATCGGATTATTTGGAGGAGCATCGTTGAGGCGGCCAAATCCCTTCATGGGATGTAGCGCCAGCGGAAGAAGAAGAAGGAGTTCTTCTAGAAAAACACATTTTGTGATTGTTATTTTTTATTCGTTAACGTATATGTGTCTTTATCAAAAATGAAATTTATCTGATTAAATCGGAATTTAAATGAAACATGCGTTAAAATTCCTTTAAGTATACAAACGTAGCAAAAGCAATTCTACCCTATTTATGCACTTGAGCGACAGTTTTAAAGCTATTCATATTAAAAATGAGCTCCAACGAAAACTAATTTTTAATCCGAAAAGTTCCAAGTTATTACATGTTTGAGGGAAATATTGAATGTAAAGTGCGAACTACTAACCGCATTACTTGACTAAAATGGTAGATTAGTAATCGATTTCGGATTACAATTAAAACACGATGGATTTAGCCAAAATTATAGGGAAATCTAAACGTAACCAAATTAGGTTTAATTCTGAATTGGACGTAATGATTGTGAATGAAATTTTAAGAAGAATAATTAGGTAAAATTTTAAATTTAATTTAGAATAAAAATTAAATCAGAATTCAAACATGAAATTTAGTTAAATATTGAATGCCATTTGGGTGAGAAAAGTCAACATATTGTATGTCAACATACGTTAGTGAATTTCAACATATCGAATATAAAATCAGAATTCCAAGCAAACATCTGAAAGAGAATTTGAATTCCCAAATGTTATTGAATAAATTCTTGAGTAGGTACTTAAATTAGATTGAAAAATTTTGACAACATTTTGTGTTTAGAGTATGAATCAAAAGCTAATCGTAGTTTTCATAAATAGAGTTTGAACTACAATCTTTGCATAAAAATTTCAACCGGGACTAAATATTGAGTGGATTTACAAAAAAACCTTCTGTATTAAATCCATAAATTTTCAGTTTGAAATTAAACAGATACAATTTTAATTGAGTTACAAGTCGAACCACGACGCCAATAACATTTTGAGTGAAAATTGAAATTAAGAAAATGTTTCTGGATTAAACTACATTTTGCATGGATTTCAAATAGTACAAATGTTTTTATTATTATTATTATTATTATAACTTTATTTAGTATAAAATACTATTAAAAAATTTACATTTTTTTAAAAATAAATTCGTAAATTATTATTACATTCAAAAATTGTCTTTACAATAATTAATCATACTACTTTTAAATACTTTTAAACTTGTTTCATTTTTTAAGTTATTTGGAAGATTATTAAAAAGACATAAGCCATTATACATTAACATATTTTTTGATTTTTCATTATTATACACTTTTAACCTAAAATCATTTCTATTTCTTAACATATAATCATGAACATCACTAACAAACACTACTTTATCATACAAATATTTTGGCAAAATTTGATGCTTCATCTTAAAAATAAAGATCAATACATTCATTTTTATCCTCTGCTCAATGTTTAGCCACTTTAAAGATTGTAACATAAAATCAATCGAAGTGTATTTATTTACCCTAAGAATGCATCGCATTCCCTTATTCTGTAATTTTTGTAGTCTGCTCATCATTTCCCTATTACACATAAATAGGATTGAAGAACAGTATTCAAAATGGGGTTTAATAATAACGTTATATATATAAATTGTAGTACTCAACGAAATATTCTTACGTATACTATTCAAGAAATAAATTTTTTTTGCAATTTTTGTACACACATAGTCTAAATTACTTTTAAAATCCAACTTATTATCTATAATTATACCGAGATATTTTATCTCACTAACTTTTTCAATCGGTTGATTATTTATATGTACCATACTATCTAATTTACTATTAATAATCATGCATTTTGTTTTTGATATATTTAGCTTCATCTTATTGTTAATATTGTTTAATTTACTATTAATAATCATGCATTTTGTTTTTGATATATTTAGCTTCATCTTATTGTTAATATTGTATAAATATTGTTTACAGTGTTACTTGACTTAAAAATTGATTTGTAAATTTAGATTAGAAATTGAATAGGACATTCGACTTGATTTTCAACAAAAATTTGAGTTTAAATTTGGTGTTCCAAACTAGATTTAAACATAATTTTAATTGCAATTAGGTAAGAATTGGGTTGCAGTACGAGATTTGATCTCAAACAACCAACAAAATTTCCTTTGAATTTAGTTAAGAAATTTGTTTCAGAAATTTTGAGTGAAATTTGAATTAGGAATTTAAATTTAAAAAAAATGATTTTGGCATTCCAAACCAATTAAACAAAAAAGTGAAAGCAAATTAGATGGAACAAAGAATAGATATGTCTAGGGAAAACCAAAATACATATTTTGAAACCAGTTTGAATTGGACCAAACAATTAGACTGGAAAAGAAAATAGTTTTAATGGATTCGAATGAAACCATGAATACATCCTGAATAAAACTAGATTACAATTCCATCTGGATTTGAATAAACTTGGTGTGACATTTTAATCCGAAATTGAGTAAAACTTCCAAACTGTGCTTGAATATTAAATTGCAATTTTGATCACGATCATTGAATTAAATTGAAATAAAAACTTGAGTGAAATTTAAAGTTTTAACAAATATTTAGGTATTCTACTAATTGATTATTGTAATTTTTCTTTTAATATGTGAGTGGTATTCAGACTAGTAATTTAGTTTAAAAAAAATTAAGATTTTAATTCAGAAATTTACTTCGAAGCTGTTTCCAAAGTTGAACAAAATGATAAATGGAATTTTGAACATAAATCTAGGCTGGTTAAATACATTCGACAGATAGGAAATTGATTAAGAGAACGAAATTTTAAAGAGAGAAAATTATTTTGAATTCTAAAATAGATAATATTAATTTGAGTGAAATTTTAAGTAGAAATTGTCTGCTTTATAATTTCATTTGGGAAACACATTTTGAAAACAATTTTAGCAAAATATTTAATGCACTTTGTGTTACTGAGTTTAAATTCTAAACACGATTTCAACAAATTATTTAGTTCAACTAGAAAATCAAGAATCAAGCAAAAATCTGAATGCCTTTTTTTCTAATAGTATAGAAGAGTAATTGAATAAAATCTTAAGTAGGAATTTACATTGGAAATAGAGGTTAAATTACAATTTGATTTAAGCAAATACATAAAAGCTTATAGCTTAAAACTTAAGTTTGGAATCCAAACTACCTTTAAAACAGCTTGAGTGAATTTTAAAAATCTAGTTAAAATTATTCGAGCAAAATTTTTATTTAGAATAAGGTAAAACAAAGCTTGGACTCAATTTCAATTCAATCGAGAGTTTGAGCAAAAATTTGGATCTTTATTTGCCTGCTTTATAGGGATATTCGAATCCTGTATATCCCGATCCAATCACTGCGCCCGACGTCTGGTCGGTAAAAAAAAATGTGGATGCACTTTAATTAAAAAATATTTCAAAACTGAGTTTTAATTCCAAATTTAATTAACACAAAATTTTGATTGAAATGAAGCTAGAAATTTTGTGGTTATGTTGTTAGATATTAAGTGAAAATTCCACCCTAGATATACCTAAATATGTTTGATTAGACATTTGGAGTACAACTTCAGGTTTAGTTGCAAATGCATTTAAGAAAAATATGAGTGTTATTAGAAATGATGCGTTAGAGTAGAATTTAAAACTCTATAGTTTGGGTCAAACGATTTGTTAAATTTGTATCAGAATTTTGAGCATAAATCTGAGTAAGTATTGAAGTATTTGAATTTTAAGCAGTAATTGAATAAAATCTTAAGTAGAAATTGAATTTGAATAGTAATTTGGACTTGAGCAAAAACATAACTGTAATTTAGTTTTCAGCTTAAAAGTTGAGTTTGTATTTCGAATTGGGACTGGTAAGAGAGAAATTAAAGATTAAGTTAAAATTATAAAATAGATTTGTGCAAAATTGTATGTTTAGTGAGGGTAAAATTCTGAGAAAGGTTGAGTTTGAATTTCAAAATTTTGGTTGCAATTAGATAGAAATTTTGTGATATTTTAAATATACAAATAGACTAAGTTCCAAAATTGATTGTAACAAAATTAACTGAGGAATTGAGTTATAATTTTGAGTGAAATTTAAAATACAAAATGTACAGTTCTATTTCAGCTTTTATTTTAAAATGATTAGAGAAGTGTAAGCTTCATATTCCAAACCAAATATTAATTAGAATTAGTAAAAATTGGAATATGATTTCAATAAAATAACAAAATTATTTAGCGCGTTGTAAAGAATATGAATTCTAAAGTTTAATTGAATATAATCTTAATGGCAACTTAAATTAAAAATTGAGTTTGAATTATAATTTGATTGAGAAAAACTATGAGCGTAATTTACATTTTCTTAGTTCAAAACTTACTTAATATCGTGAATCTTTTAGTCTCAAGCATCACGATGATCGTTTGAAGTAAGTATCGCTTACTTTGGGAAATATATAAAATGAAATGCTATATGACAAGGAGGTGGGATTCGGTAACAAATGATAATTAACGTTAATAATGGTTGGTTTGATGGTCTTCAACGAATGCTTTCTGGGAAAAGTGTTATGTATTTCATAAAAATATGTCTCCACTTCGTTAGTTATTACTCTTTTTATTCTCCTCATTTTTCCATTCGTCTTCACCGATTCACTTATTTGAATCTCACCGCGTGTACGTGGTACTACCTAAGCAACCGATACATTAACGTTGATGTTAATGAGGATGGTCTAGAAAATATAAATTTTGGAAATTTAAATTTAAATGACATTAATAACGATAACCGTATAGATAATATGCGAATAAATTTAGATAATGTTAGTTGCAACGCAAATAATGATAATGTTACTAAAGCTCAGCTTATGTACACTAATATATGTATTATCATATCGTAATTCGCACATTTGGAAATTGTTCAAGGGGGAATTCCTTTGTATGTACTAACTGGAGATAAGATTCAAGTAAAGGGTAAAATATGCGTCAACGTTAAGTTAAATGAAAACGAAGGCTTTTCCCAAGCAGATTTGATTATTATTGATTTACCTAAACGAATGAAAATGTTGTGTGGGCGAGATTGCTTAGATCTATTATTCCCACATTGTAGAAATTTATTTAGAGTAAATATGATTAATGAATGTGGTGATTTCGGGACAAAATGTTGCCACAAATAAAAAATAGTTTTGAGAAGCTTTTCGATGGCGATCTTAATAGGCCAATAGAAGAATTCGAAGTAAATTTGAATTTAGTTGATAACTGTTTACCGAATTTTTCATAAGGCAATTACGTTGCCATTTAACTGTAGAGATTTGGTTGAAAAAGAATTGAGTTCCTAAGATCAAATAGAGATCGAACACCTCCAAACAGGTATAATGATTATATTTGTAAGGAGTTTTAAGAAAAAAAAAATATTTTTCTAGTTTAAAAGTTATGCTCATAATTTAGGTATGAGTGGCATCCAGATTTGTGATATGTATAAATGTTGGCTCATATTGGTCTATTTATCTAATGCGAACCAGTATTTGTACAAATCACCAATCATTTGGATGCGGCTTTTCATTTTGAATTAATTTATCTTATAACCTAAAAATCAAATAAGTTAAGGCGTGAATTTTTAAAAAGTTTATTAGGGTTGAAGGAATAAAATATTGCGTTCAACTAGAAGTGGCAGAATGAAGAAAAACTGCAGCGAATGCTGCCTCTTCATTTGTAATAATATGCCTGCAGCTTCGCTTAGTTCCGCAGCACCCGCATTTCCAGAACAACTATTAACAACCTTTGTGTCCGAAACAGAAATAGCATAAATCCTTTGGAATTTCAGAACTATCTTGCACCGACATATCAACTGAACGATTTTTTACTATCTCGTAGCCCGACTTCCTCTTCTCCGTCGTCAATACATAGCAATTTTTCAGGTAGCCCAATACAATGCGGTTTTAATTTAAAAGCAGAGTTACAACTAATTTCTTTGGATACCACAATATGTGGTATCACAATGAACAAAATTTTGGTAGTGCTTCATAAATATTTCTCGAGGCTTCTGAATAATGTTCGATCTCTAAAAAATATGCCAAAAATAGCAGATTTTAATGATTTAGCGTCGGGTGTATCTTATTTTTATTTAGGCGGGGCACAGGGTTTCTTTCTTTGAAAATATTCAATGGCATAGACGTTGATTTAGGCATTGATGGATTACCCATCTCCAAGCCAACTTTGGCGCTTAATGTAATGTAGGTTATCTGATGTTTTGTAATTTCCTGTTGTCATGGTAGAACCAAAAATTAAAATTCGAACTATTTTTAAAGGATTTCATTGAAAAAATGGGAATTATAGAGGCGCTTGGTTTTACTTTTCGTGACGAAATTGTTAAAAATAATTTAAGATTTCTAATATGTGATACTGATGCTCGATGTAAAGCCCTTTCGTGCCCTAATATTGGGCTTGGGGCCTATTTAAACAAAAACTTATCACTTTGGATTTTGGAAAATTTTGCTAAGTGTTAGGAATTTAAAATCGGTTATGTACATCTCATTTTAAAAATTTTGAACTAATCAGATAAATCTTTCACTGGTCGAGAATTATTTCATTTTTGATAAAGGTATATATGAAGATAGTCTAAGAATTGGTGCGAACGTTTTGTTAAATTAGTTTTGTATTGGCTGAAAATTTAAGAAAATGTAGTTTTTTAAACCTAAATATGTGCTAAAACATAAAATAAATTGAAATATGTATGTACAAAATATGAGGTTATGCGAAAATAATTAAATTTATGTATGTGGTCATCTATAGGGCTTATTTGCCTTTATTTCCTGTTCTAAATTGACAACAAATTTTTGGTTTGGATTTTCCAAATACTTTTTTTACCTAAGAACCCTAAGCCTAATTATAAAGTTACTGCCTAATTATTAATTAATCAGAGAATTGCATTTGGCTAAATTTTATTGCATGCATCCACATTTTATTGCATATTTTGCAAAAAAAAAAATAATTTAATTTGATTTGGAAAGTGTTGATGAGTTGTCAACTTGACTTTAAAAAGGTATATGTAAATTTTTTGGCAATCGGTGAAATTAATAAGACCGAATTATAGTAACGGGATTATCTTATTTTCAAACAAAAAACAGTAAAGAACTTGTCCGTATTAGTGAAAACCAATACATAACTAATTTTTATGAAAAATGTACAATATGATACTAAGGTGACGATTTAGATATGGAAAAACACACCCACGCCGACATTCATACAAATATGTAAATCATAAATAGAATACCGATGGGCCGGTTTGAAAAGATTCAGGTACAAAAAGTCGTAACAACCTGCTTATATTGGGTCTGTTTGATAATTGGATATAATTGGAATGGAAGGCAGTGCTTATCAGTATATACATACACCGTACAGAGCGAGCGGACCCTCATGCACGACTTATACATAGATGTGGAGGGTGGAACATTCACACTGCGAAGTAGGGCATTGATTAATCGACTGCCAGATTAATCGGAGACTATTTTTTTTTCCCCAAAAAAAATTTACATTTCTACACAGGTAGACAACACAATCACAAGCATTCAACAGTTTCTATGTACATATTTTATTATAAAAAATTTTGAAATTTTAATAATAATTGTTGTACGGATGTGTAATGATTCCAAATAATTATTGAAAAAAAAAATAAATAAAATGAAAACCAAACTGCGTTTTATTTCAATACGTTATAATATTTTAATTTATTTATATAAATGATTTTTGTGAAATTTTGATAACTCTGGTCTGCGGTCAAAATGGAAGTGAACGAGATACAAAATTTATTAGCTTGAGCTTACCAGTTACCAACATAGAAAATAAAAATAAAAACCGCGGCAATTCAAATAAATATTTGAGCTAAAAGTTATTTCTTAATAGTGTTTAAACACAGATGGCGCAATGACAACATAGATGTTAAAATATCAAATGCCGATAATACAAATTTCTACGTTATCAAAATAAATGTCATCATTCACCAGCTGTCAATAAACATTTTCAGGTAAATTCGCCGGAATACCCCTATGAGAGGAAAAATTTTCTCTTTGATCCCATTAATGTGGTTGGTCCAGGAAATCCATGAATTAATCTGCAAACCGAGATATCGAACATAGTCTACACGTGTAATTAATTCGTTCCAGATTTTCAAATTATCGAAAATTATGTAATGGTGGGTTTGCGTTTTAAGTAGAATATGATAAAACTAGATTTAGAAACATTCAATTCTAATTTATTGTTCTCAAGCCACTTAGTGATAATAGTTAAACCGCTTTCCATATCCAATTGAAGTTGATCGTGAGGGGCTGAGTTACAAATCAGAGCGGCATCATCTGCAAACAATTGGATTTTACCTTTTAAGTTAAGGTCATCTTTCACCTTAACTTAAAAGATAAAATCCAATTGTTATTTACATAAATTAAAAACCAAGTTGGTCCTAGAATAGGTCCTTGAGGGACTACTAATAAGTTTTAAGACACTACCAGAAATACCAAAACTCACAAGCTTATCAATCAATATAGAATGATTTACACAATTAAAAGACTTTTTAGAATCTAGGAACAAACACGAAATGGCACATTTACTTTCAGAGATTCGTAACTTGCTTCAATTAGATTTACTACAGCCGAAGTAGTATTGCAATTTTTTATCGATAAGTTCATTAAAGTTTAGATGGTTCACTAGTGTTGTTTGGATTATACGCTCAAAAATTTTAGAGAATGCTGGGAGAATAGATATTGGTCGGTAATTATTAATCAAACAGTTATCACCAGATTTCAGTATAGGAGTAACACGAGCAATTTGAGAAAGTTAGAAAATACACCTTGATTCATCCAAAAGTTCAACTGTTTTGCTATAAAGGAAATATGATGTTAGCCAGACTTTTTACGATATTAGCAGTAATATAATAATAACCAGGTGAGTCTGATGTTTGTTGCTTTTTTATAGTATTGCTAACAACTTCAGTATTTACTTGTACAATTCCTAATAGTGGTCTTATTACATAACGCGGTGCAGTATCCTGATATACTGAAAATGATGAAATTGAGATTAATGTTCCGATAGTAGCAAAGAATTTATTAATCTCGATTGCAACGAGATATTGGTCTGCTGTAACGATATGGTCAATTTTTAACTGAATTGGATTATTTTAAATTGCCTAGACTTCTCTAGGAAATAATGGTTTGTCGGATATGTCTTATGCAACTTATAATATTTGTCACAAAGTTGGCCTTGTTTTCGAAGTTGAGCATTGAACCATGGCTTTTTATAGTGTAATAAATTTCAATGTTGGTAGTAGAGGTTAGTATATTCTCTCCTATTGAGATGACAATATGTGTATGTAATGAAATGAAATCAGCAGGTGGTATAAAGAAGCAAATTTATTTTGAACAGCTTGGAGTACCTTATCATCGTCAATAGTTATTCTGGTTCGGGTTAAAGAAACTGTCTTTTTTGGTAATTGATATTTAATCAATATGTATCGATGGTCACTTTTATTAGTATCGCCATAGAACAGAAAAAATGTTGCTTCGTGATTAGATAAGACATGATCAATTATCCTACTATAGTGGTACTAGAAATGCGAGTGGCGTACAATTCATTTATATTATTAATGATAGAGCAATGTGGAATTTTAGTTACTGATCTGCGTCTGTGGAATTTTCCTACCCAACATATCTAGATTTAGATCACCAACTAATAAATTGATTCTTATAAGTGTACAATTGAGTGTCCAAAAAAGATAAAACTGTGTAGTGACAAGTGTGTTTATATTGTATATATACCTGTTACATATAAATTTAGAATTTTAGAGTAAATTATCATATTTATTTTCATCTAAAGTATGAGTTTTCGCTAAGACAAAATCCAGATCTCGATGAACAAGCATTGCAATACCACCCCCACACCTCCAGTTCTAGATTCTCTTTTACTATGATATGCCGCTTAATTATTTAAATTCAAATATTTGATTTCCGATAAGTTTAAAAAGGTTTCCGTAAGTATAACAATATCTATACCTTGATTTAACAATGATAAAACAATTTTTAACTCACTTAATTTATTCGCAAGCCTATTGATGTTTACATACAAAATGTTCAAACTCAAAATAATTCGAGTGCCCCCGGCAAAATCAGTATAACCAACAAAATACATGTTGTTGTCTAAGTTAGGTTTAGCATTACAATTATCTATAAAAATCAATAAAAAATTGTACAAAGTACTGCTGAAAATTTAAATTGGAAAGAAAAAAAAAATAAATCTTATGAAAATTATTTCAGAATAAAACAAGAAAAATAAAAATAAAATGTTCATGACATCATTTACTGTTCTTATAATTTTAGGTTGTTCATCATCTCTAACTGCGTGGTTGTGACGAAACCAGCAATACGTTATTATTTTTCTACACTTTAAATCCAGAAGTTGTTTCATGATCGTGTTGTTGGTTGAGGTAAGTCTCACAAACACGGTCAACTCGGCGAAACCAACTCGGCGACGACCAACTCGGCGACGACCAACTCGGCGACGGTCAACTCGGCGACGACCAACACGGCGACGGTCAACTCGGCGACGACCAACTCGGCGACGGTCAACTCGGCGACGACCAACTCGGCGACGGTCAACTCGGCGACGACCAACTCGGCGACGGTCAACTCGGACGACTAACTCGGCGACGGTCAACTCGGCGACGACCAACTCGGCGAATAAAAATCCCGATTTTCAGAAAATCCCGGTTTTTATTTTTATTTTATTTTAAATTAAAATTCTCCTTCACCAGAAAGGGTGGCTCGAATTAAAAAAATACGTCTTTCAAAACCAAGATTTTGAAAAGCGGGATTTTAAAAAATATCATTTTTATTGCTTACTGCTGAGCTGACCATCGCCGAATTGGTCGCCGCCGAGTTGTCCGTCACCGAGGTGGTCGTCGACTGGTTGATCGTCGCCCAATTTGTTGTCGCCTAGTTTACCGTCGCCGAGTTGCGCCGAGTTGCGCCGAGTTGTCGCGTACCGAAGTCTGTCACGTATGTTGATTGTAATATTACTACAAGAAGAAGTTTGATACAATTACTTTAACTTAAGCGGTCCACTAGCATCAACGTTATCCATAATAATGTTTTTGCATCTGATGAAAAATACGACAAATCACAAATTTGGTATATGGGACCGGAAGTCGTGTTTAAATTTTTTATTTTTTATGTTTTCAATTGGTAGTACTAGTTAAAAAAAAATTTTTGTAGAAAATAATTTTTTGTTGTTGTTGTTGTTGTTTAAAATACAGGGTGTCAAATTTTGAGAAAAATGATAAACATGATGTTGTGTTTATGGCTATAAAAGGAAAAATAAATATCCGATATTTATGATATAGGGCTCGTTTTAAAGGTAAGTTAATACGGATTAATAAAAAAATATAAAAATGGTAAGTTTTTTAATTTCTTCATTTTCAAATTTCCCGCCAAAATTTTATTTTTGAATTTTCTCAATGATCGTCCAATTTTTTTTTTTTTTTTTTTTTTAAATTTTACGTCATTTAATTCTATTGAACATACTAAAAACTTGCGCTAGTAAAATTTTTCGTTTTCGTGCCAAATACGTTTAAGTATGACAATCTACAAATTTATTATATTTAAACGTATTTTACACGAAAACGAAACGAGATGCTGTCCTGATTTTTTAGGATGTCTAATAGAACTAAATGGGGAAAAAGATAATAAAAAATAATTAAAAAAAAAAACGTAATTTTGAGATAATTGAAAAAAACTGTTTCGGCGGCCATTTTGAAAAAATAACAAATGAAAGATAGTACCATTTTTATAATTATTTTATAATCCCTATTCATTTATCTTTAAAATGAGCCCAATCTTATAATTTTCGAATAATTAATTTTCTTTCTATAGCAATAAATGCAATACCAAGTGCATTGAATTTTTAAATATTTGACACCCTGTACCTTAAAAACAACAACAACAACCAAAATCGTATTCCATAAATTGTTCATTTTATTCAGTGCTTCACATCCAAAACATAAAAATTATAAAATTCAAACTTGACTTCCGGTCACATATAAAGATATGCAATTTGACGTATTTTTCTCCATAGTGAAAAATTCGTCAAATCAAATTTTTTCTGAAGTTATATTTTAATTTTTATATTTTTCTGTTCGAATGTGTAGCACTATATTAAACAAAACATTTATGGAAAATAATTTTCTTTTTGGTGTTGTTTTTTAAGATACAGGGTGTCAAATATTTAAAAATTCAATGCACTTGGTATTGTATTTATTGCTCTAGAAAGAAAATTAATTATTCGAAAATTATAAGATTGGTCTCATTTTAAAGATAAATGAATAGGGATTATAAAATAATTATAAAAATGGTACTATCTTTCATTTGTTATTTTTTCAAAATGGCCGCCGAAACAGATTTTTTTCAATTTTCTCAAAATTACGTTTTTTTTTTTTATTATTTTTTATTATCTTTTTCCCCATTTAGTTCTATTAGACATCCTAAAAAATCAGGACAGCATCTCGTTTCGTTTTCGTGTAAAATACGTTTAAATATAATAAATTTGTAGATTGTCATACTTAAACGTATTTTGCACGAAAACGAAAAATTTTACTAGCGCAAGTTTTTAGCATGTTCAATAGAATTAAATGACGTAAAATTTAAAAAAAAAAAAAAATTGGACGATCATTGAGAAAATTCAAAAATAAAATTTTGGCGGGAAATTTGAAAATGAAGAAATTAAAGAACTTACCATTTTTATATTTTTTATTAATCCGTATTAACTTACCTTTAAAACGAGCCCTATATTATAAATATCGGATATTTATTTTTCCTTTTATAGCCATAAACACAACATCATGTTTATCATTTTTCTCAAAATTTGACACCCTGTATTTTAAACAACAACAACAACAAAAAATTATTTTCTACAAAATGTTTTTTTTAACTAGTACTACCAATTGAAAACATAAAAAATAAAAAATTTAAACACGACTTCCAAAAATTTGTGATTTGACGTATTTTTCACCATCTATATTTTTAAATTTGATGAGAAGTCGGTTGAATGTTCCTTTTCCACTATGGCCGCTGCGTTTTACAGTTATAAATTTCAAGTAAGATAAGCCTATATTTTCCAGACCAAAGTTTAATAAACCGTTAAGATTAACCAAAATATCAGGCATATCACTGATGGTATTTGGTAGCCCAGTTAAGAAAATATCACATTGTAAATTTGCTTGTTTTAAGTAATTAAGTTCGGATTATAAATCAGCAATTTTATCATTATTAGCGGTAACGTTAACTAGAATATCATCAATACGGTTTTTAATTTGGCTTATCTCTCCCTTGATTTCATTAACAGCAGTTTCAAGAAAAAATTTCGATTCCATCACGTTTAATGTCAATGTATTGAAATTTGTTCTATTAAATTCCACTAGGCTGGCAATCGCCTGCGTAATGTTAGCGTTAGACAGAGCACTAAGTTTCAAAATATCATCCAATTTCATCCTAAACACACACGATTCGAAATCATTCTTTCACACATCCTAAAACGATGTGTGAAAGAATGATTTTGAATCGGTTTAATATAAGTATAAGTACATAAGACACAGTGTGTAGAATGAGAAAGTGCGCCGCTTAAATAATAAAACGGTGGATATAAATGAATCCACTGGGGGTTTGTCACCGGCTTGCTGGAACTATTTTTAGGAGCTATAAATAAACACAATTCTAAATTACAAAGTCTCCTACTCCTTACTTAATATAGGTCAACTTGAAAATGTACGTGGACATGTTAGGTTATTGTTTACAACAATCAAACAAACTGATTTTTACTGCTACCTACAAGTGACCTATTTACCGATATAACATGAGTTATCAAGCCATATGTTATAAATAAACGAGCATGCTTACCTTTCTAGACAATTTTCTAGGAAGTTAAACAATGTAACATTAAAAGACCAATTTATTTCATTAAATATAAAAGATGTTCTTTCAATTTAATAAATGTTTGTATTTTTAATTTTTCTCAGAAATTTATAAACAAGGAAATTGAACCGGAAATAATTTAATAATATTTTCCTTTTCTTCAAATAATTTATTATTATCATTACAATTATTTAATATGTAGTTGCATAAATTTCTCCTAACGTAAGTAATTCATTAAAATCCTATTTCAGACAGAAAGAAATTTAATGGAAGGAAAAACAGTTCTTTAGCCAATTTACTGGAATAGCAAATAACAAATAGCAATAGCAAATAACGAATTTAACTCATAAATAAAATAGAGCCAGCGATTTTTTACATTTTTTTTTTTAAGCAAGCTAAGTATCTATTGGGTGTGGGGTGATCGCGACGTATGTTGTAATAAAAATAGAACGCAAACATTTTTATTTAAGCGGTTAAAGAACATTTTTATTTAAGCACTAAATTTAATGTGGAAAATTATATGAATATGTTTATTAAGATCGATAAATTGTTTTGCTAAAGAGCGGCACACTGGAGTAAAAAGTAAAATTCAGCTAAAATATTTGTTTGATTGATGTATGGCGGTGAGGAACTTTGCTAATTGTACTAAATCGTAGTAAAGACATTTGATTAGTACACATAGTGAGAATTAAAACCCCAGAATACATCGGAATATATTCTGTATGTGTCACTACTATGTCGAAAAGATTTTGTTTACATCAATTATATTTAAAATCGAAACAGATTAGTTTTCGAATAATTGTAGTGAGAAACTAATGAATCGCAAAAATAACAAATTAATAAGTCGACTAAGCAACAATATTTTTTTATTTCTCAGAAATTACTCAAAATTTCAAACATGCAATCATACATATATACTCCATAATTCTTCCTAAGGGCAGAAAGCAAACATGTATGTACATATGTAACATAATTTAATTGTTTTGATTTCTTGCCAAGTAAGATAGTTATACTTGTGCCGGCGCTAGTGTGGAAATGACTTTAGGCATATATAAATTTAATATCGATTTTTTTTACCAAAAACTAGTTCATGCATTGAACATACAGAGTCAATATTTTATTAAAAGTGACTACTAAAACCTAGCACGAGACACCTTTTTTGAAAAAAAAAAAATGAAACTTCTTCTTCTCACCTTGTTATGTGAAAGAATATTTTAAATGTTTTACGTGTAATTGTTACTTAACATTTTATTTTTCTCAATAGATTTCAAGAAATAGTACATTGTATGAAACTTGGCAGCATTTAAAATTGAATAATAAACAAAAATTATGTAGGACATAATTTAGATTTTGTTATGCTATTTAAATTAAAATTTTTAGGAATAATTTAAAAAAAAATTTTTTCTTTATTAATATTTTTTGAAGCGAAACTTTTTTAAGCACAACAAAAAAGATTGAAGCGGTATTCTGTGATGGTGAGGGATCGTGAAGCAAAATTTGTGTATTCGGAAAAATAAATTGTAAATATAACGAAAAATATTGACACAATTTTACAAAAGAATACAGCAACAACTGGTATTTTATTCATTCCGCTGAAAGACTAGAAGGAAGAGAATAATGTGTTTACATAACCTGTTCACAAGAACACAAAAGAATAATCGGGATACTTTTTCGACAGTTTCGTATTTTTTTTTTTTTTTTTTCATTAATAATAGATGTTTAGCGTCAATAGCATAAATTTCAATAATTTCCGTTATAAAAAAATTCATAAACTTGTAATCATAACATTATTAATTTTAATTTTGTATTTACACTCTTGCGATAGTGTGATGTTAACCGGAATATTCTTTTTATGATTCCTTTTGGTCTAGTACAAACAGAATTCATTCAGTTATTCTAAATAAATAAAAGAATAGAGGAATGAAGCAATAGAATACAGAGAATAAATAAAATAATCAGAGGCGGCTGGCTGGTCCATGAATGCAATGCATTCATTGCATGCGTAAGTCATATTTTTCAAAACTAGTATTCAAATTCATTTTTCGTAAGAAACAAAATATATTTTTTTTGGTTTTTTGTAAAGGGGCTCCCATTGTTTGTGCTTACTTTTAATAGCACGGAAAAAGTGAAAAAAAAAATCAATATTAAGGCAGTCCTCAACATAAGAGTTTGAATAGAAGCGTTAAGAAAATTCACAGGTTTGATACCTCAGTGTCAAGAAATGCCAAGGATATAATACCACGCAGAAATATTACAAACGAAACCTTTGATTTGTAAAATGTTCGGGAAAACATCTCGCCCAAGATTGTAAATTCACAAAAAGTACGCCTCCAAAATGTGTAAACTGTAACGGAGAGCATCCCGCTAACTATAGAGAATGTGAAGTACCCAGGAAAATTCAAAATCTGAGAAATAAAAAACGACAGGGCCCGCAAAACCGTGGAATGCCCAGTAATAGGACAATGCCTAAAAATTCAGCAGTGGAACTACCACTAACAAGTGCAATAGCATGCCGAAAACATACTCCCAGATTGTACAACAGCGGGAAATAGAATAAGTAACAAGGAAGAAGGGCAAAGCCTAATTCTTGAAGAAGAAAAATTAAAGAATATAGATTAAATTTAAGGTTAATAAAACAACAAAGAAGCCTGGACGGTTTAGGTACTAATCTATGAAGATTAATAACAGATTCAGAATCGCCAATTTGAATGCAAATGAGCTGTTCTAACAAATTCCAGAGTTAGAAATTTTCCTAAATATATAAAAGATAGATATATGCCTAATTTCAGAATCTCATTTGGCAAAAGATTCATTCGTTAGAATTTAAGGATACCAGTGCTACTACGCCATCCACCCATCAGGAGGAGGTTCAACAATATTTGTGACGGAAAACATCAAACATTATGAAGGAGGAAAAATTGAAAAAGGAATTAGGCAAGTAGCCACCATTAATGTTCGATTAAATAATCAAAAGGTAATCAACATATCTTCTATAAATGTATTGCCTTTCGCGGTACAATCTGAATACGGAACACTATGTTACGTTTCTTAAATCGCTCGGTTTTAACTTCATAATCGAAGGCGATTTTAACGCTAAAAATACATATTGGAGATGAAGGCTAACAATCCATGTAAGGAGCTATTTGCAGCTAGTCGGGCTTTGAACTGCGAGTTCTTGTCTGGAGGTAAACCAACAAATTGGCCAGCGGATACAAATAAGATACTAGATTTGATAGATTTCTTTGTAACAAAAAGGGATATCTGTAAACTAAGTAGAACTCGAAAACAGTGAAGGAATTTCGTTTGACCACACGCCTGTCATTGTGACACTCAGTGATACCATTATCAAAAACGAAAATTTGCCTAGGTTAACAAATAATAAAATAAACTGGGATCTCTTCCGGGAAATAGTCGAAGACAATACTGAATTACAAGTACCAATTAAAACTCCGGCAGAACTTGATGTTCAATTGGAGCTTCTGAGCAACAATATTCTAAAAGCAGCGTGGCAGAGTAACCCTCCTATTTGTAATCAAACGGAAAATCCCATCAACTATCTAGTAGAAGTGAGAGATCTGGTTAGAGAAAAATGGAAAGCGCGAAATCTTCTATAGCTTCTATCAAGATTGATGATGGAACTTGGGCTAGAAGTGCCAAAGAAAAAGCTGCATTGTTTGCAGACTATCTTAAAGACACATTTCAACCACTTCCAAGGCAAACAACTGAAGAAAATATAATTACAGTAAATAAAGTGGATAACCTAAACATAAGACCTGTAACACAACAAGAACTAAAAGATGAAATTAATAACCACTTAAGTTCAAAAAAAATCCCCTGTTTATGACCTAATCACTGGACTTATAGTTAAAACTCTACCAGAAAAAGGATTACGAAAATTACTGCAAGTAATCAATGCAGCGTTCAGATTAAAACACGTTCCATACTACTTAGTGGAAGGTGGCAGAGGTGATAATGATTCTAAAAACAAACAAGCCGCCAAACACGAAAACATCGTACAGACCGATTTTCCTACTTCCCACAATTTCAAAATTATTTGAAAAGTTACTACTCAAGAGGTTAAAATCAGTAATAGAAGTTTGAAAACTCATTCCTCCACACCAATTTGGATTCATAGAGAGATACTCTACCATCCATAGATCACAAAAAACATTAGAAAAAGTATGAAGAAAAAATTAACGAGAAAAAGATTAATGAAGGGAACGAAAAATGAATTTAAACTCTGTTTAAAATAAAATAAACGCGCAAAGCAAAAATATTTTTGTTTTAAATTTGAGTAATTATTCAATACCCATAATTCATTATTCGCATTTTTTCCTTTTGTGTCACGTTCTATAATAACTGCCAAAGTTTTAGACAACTTAAATTTTTCATTTTATTTTTAAATATCACACTCATCATTGTGAAAAATTAAATCCTCTATTTATATAGAGAAAAAAAGCAATTTCAATTGGGCATGCAAGTGAGCATATAGTACATTTGAGGAAATGAGAAAATCCTGTTGTAGCGATATTTGCAATACTTATACTCTCTTTTATGACCAAGAATTCTAAAATATTTTTTTTTTATATTTTGTTCCAACACAAGTTGTTTTTAAAACCTCGGAAAGTCCCAGAAAATATCCAAACATCACTAATTCTAGATCATCACGCAACTCCTTAAAGTCTGTAAAATTTCGAGTATAAGTGACAAATTTGACAAGACTCGGAATAATTTTGAAAATATCGAAGAAAATTAGATTCCTAAAATAATCTTAAAAATCGCGAAGCTAAGTAATTCAAAAGCACAAAAACGAGCAAATCATAATCTGGAAAATGTTGATAATTTTGAATAAGTTAGAAAGAAGCAACTTACTACTATTCAAATACAGATGTCTAGATCACACCAAAAATCGCAATATTTCTTTTGAAAATCTCACCTAACCCAATGTTAATGTCAATGCTTATATTTTAATCCAAATTAACTCGGGCAATATCAAAACCTTGTGGAATCTCGAAAAATTTACAAAATCTATGCATCTAAAGGCCAAATAAACACCGAGTAAGTTTTAAAGCCTCGAAAAGCACAAAAAATCTTAAAAATCCCGCTGTATTTGTAAATTGGAAATATGACGCATTTAGGTCAAAATTCGAGGCAAATAATCCCTACTAAGACAATTCTATTGTATAAAATTAAACTTTATTAAAAAAAAACTATATCACGCAAATCCGTAAACCGAGATGCCTGGGGGGGGGGGGGGGGGGGGGGGGAGTCAATTATGTAAGCATTTCACGATATTCGAAATTAATATGTAGAAAACGTAGTTAAAAAACGTTAAACGTTTCCAATTGCAAATCTGAAACTTGAAATATGAGAGATAATCGACCACCTGAGATAACATTAAAAAATAAAATTAAAATGTGGATGGATTACAATTAATTACAACTTGCTATGCAACTAAAATGCAGTAGGCTGACAAGTTTGTATATAGTTTTGTATTAGAGCGCTCCAATTCAAATTTTAAATAGTTAAAATTGATAAAGAAACCGATCGTCTTATTGTATGCGTGATAATTGAAGTCAGAAGCTGCCACTGAAAATAATGGCATATTACAAGTTATAAAATAAAAATAACGTAATTTTTGGAATACTAGCCGCATCATTTGATTTGAATCGGATCAGATCTTGTTTCATGAGATGATAAGCAATAAAAACAACTACATACCCCAATTTCTCAAATTTTTGCAATGTAATCTTTGATCTGATCCGGATCTTTATGCATCAAGGAAAGCGGCTAATATTTATATTCGGAATAAAGAAATTTCCAAAATTATATTCTACAAACAGTTGAATCTACGCCTCCTTCTTGAAAGGGTAAACCTTCTTGAAAGGGTATTAATTCATTTCCACAAATTCCGGAAAAGGAATATTTGATTATCAAATATTCTGAAAAATGTAGATTTATTTTTAATATTAGATTGAAAATCTCAGAATAAAATTTTCCAAAATATTGTAACGAATGGATCGACCAGGGGGCCGTAAGTCGATTAAATTTCCATAAAAATAAAGAAATTACAAATTATTACACTTGAATCTGGGGATGCGCAAGTCCGTGCAGACCGGTAACTAAAAGATTGTGCGTAAGTCGGTATGCAGCTGTAACCAAAGCCAAGTGTCAAGTAGTTCGGCTATTGGCTAAACAATAGGAGAGATTAGATGTGTAAGTTTGACAGGAATGAAAAAAGGTGGAGGAGATCGATTTAGACCAGCGTGCGAAACACGTGAAGTAAAAGTCTGTGAGTATATATTACTTGATACGGAGAGCAGTTAAGAAAAATTGGCGCCCGTGAAATAATTAGTGTTCCGTTGGGATTGTGCGTATAACAGAGCCTACAAATATTGAGTGTTAGCAAAACCATAAAAAAACAGTCAACCGGTGTTCCAACTGTAACCTGTGTTATCTCCCAAATCACAGGAACGGAATTTAGTTCATCTGTGCCATCTGACAACGGACTGCAGGGATTTCAAGGCCAACAACCTACTGTATTTATGTAATATCACCATTTTGTTTCATTTTTTGTTGTATTTACTTGTTGTATTAAGCTAACCATTTGATCAGCCAATTTTTATTTCTTGGTTACATTCTGTTGTTGTAACTTGTATAATCGGTATTCCCTGTGGCGGTGTGCTGGCGACATTTGGTGTGTTTTGTTTGATTATTTCCAGGAACAGCTGGCTTTCGCAGAGCTCTTCGTACGTGATAGCGGTAATTCAAGGAAACGGTATTATTATAACTAATATCGCGTTTTGGACTAGCCTCGCATCGCATCAGAATACAGGAAATTAAAAATTAAGATCAACTGTGTAACAATTATAATTAAATAATGATAATTATGTTGTAAATTTAGTTCCATCGTTCAGGGAGTGCCTAGGAGTGATGTTCCGCGTGGGTGTGTAGTACGTTCCATATAATGTCGGAGTTCGTGATGTAGAGTAAACAGCATTCTAGTCCCTGGTGGACACTGTGAACCCCCACCCCTAGACTGCGCAATAGCCAGGAAAAAGCTGCAGACAGTGGCCCAGGTGGATTCTGATAATGGGCTACCAACCTGTGTTGGACAGCTCGTTACAATATTTTAAAACCGTTCCGGACGTAATTACAGTCCAGACGAACCATAACGTTAATTTTACGTTTTACAACAATTTTTCCTGAAATTCCTTTTTGATTGTTTGACTGAATCTCCTTTTCAGTTAAGAATTTCAGTTAAAAATCCAAATAGAAACAGTTAAAAAAGTTTTGATTTGAATGCATAGAGCTAAAAACTATAGAGAAGAAATAAACAAACGTAAAGTGTGATCTGCTTGGGAAAAAGAGTAAAATAGGTTAGGTCCGTATTTAGAATTTTATTCAATGCATTGAAATGGAGTGGGTTGCTTAAAATAAAACAACTAAAGTTCAAAATATGTTTTTATTTTAGTTGCAAATACACGGATAATTATTATTTAGTTTAATTTTTTAATAAAATTAATTTTATTATTAAAAATAACTTTTCTAAAAACGCATCATTATTTTACACTTTTAGTGCGGCCCTGGTAAAAGTAGTTGTAAACAAATCGTAAGATTCCTAAGCATTCAACAACAACAAATTTTTTTTTTTTTTTTTGATAATTATGTAATAAATTTAAATTAACAGCGCACTTGTTTTATTACAAATTACAATATTTACATCATAATTTTAATTTCGTTGTATGTAAACCAGAATAAAACTTCCCGACGAAATGAAATTTCCGGTAATTTGTTGTGAATACCTATTGTTACGACATTTTCTGATTAAACACTTTATTTTTCATAAATTGTTTTAATAGTTTTTCACAAATAATTAATTATTATTCTGTTTAATTGATTTGTTTTATTTGATAATTTTGAATTTTCACGAAGCTACACACAACCACTTATTAACAAGAATAAAAACTAAATGGTTTGTTTACATAAAAGAAAGAGCATAGAACATAAAAGATATATAATCATCCCTCTCCAACTGCTTACACTTGAAATAGAAGATTTGATTTGTGGGAAAAAAAATGGAAAAAACTTTGTTTCAGGTCTACTGTTTTTATGTCTATGTTTGAATGCCTTTGTAGTTTTTGACGTTTAGTCAAAATGGCATTAAAGCTGAATTCACCAGATTTGTCCATTGAGCTCGTCAAGAAAATGACAACTTGACGGAGTTAAAAACCGAGTTAAAAATGTGTTATCTCGCTTTTTTTTTTAGAAATTTCAGAATTAGCAAAACCTAAAATAGGAATGGCAAAAGAAAAAACAATGTTGGTATGCCTGAAATTTTGTGTCCAGCGAGATAACATATTGTTAACTCGGTATTTAACTCCGTCAAGTTGTCATTTTCTTAACGAGCTCAATGGACAAATCTGGTGAATTCAGCTTAAAAGGCATTAATAGCTGTATTGTTTTGGTAAATCCAACAATGATTTAAAAGAATTAAAACAACAATTGCATTGTATAAATCCAAAATGATTTAGTTAAATAATTTTGGATTTATATAATGCAATTGTTGTTGTAATTTCTTTTAAATCATTGTTGGATTTACCAAAGCAATACAGCTAATGAAAAGGCATTTCAGACTAAAAATATTTTGAAATGAGTCTAATTTTTGACCAGAACTCCTTTCTTTTTTGGACTGAACTGCTTTTGAATGGAGCCAAAGAACCGGTTTACCAATGCATTTCAGTGAAAAAACCAACCAACCAAAAGGTACTTCAGTCCAAAAGTTTGTGAATTACATAAGTACCTTTAAAGAAGGTTGTTCAGTCCAAATAAGCAAAAGTGAAATTGTTTTCGTATGGAAAATTTTATAACTGAAACGCGTTTCGTTTTTTGACTAAATTGTTTACCTGAGAACAATTTTGCCCGGAATTCCTTTTTGGTTGTTTGACTGTATCTTATTAAAAAAATTATTTTATCATTTCGTTATTTGTTTGCTAATTATTTTGTTTTATTAATAATGAAATCGAAATTGACACCGAAAATAAAATAGCTGCGAACTTTTGATTTTGCGCGTTTTAAATGATTCAACCACTTTAGCGAAAGAATGACTCATGTGATCGAAGTAAATCTGGTGGCAATATTTGTGTAAAGAAACAGTGGTGGTTAATTTATTTTAAATTAAAATAATTAGTCTCCACATAAATTTTAATTAAAATTAAAAACTAAAAAATAGTGATTTACAGGACGTGAATACATTCTAGCGAGAGAACGCCTCATCTGATCGGAGCAGTTTTCGTGTTACTTTGCGCATAAAAAAAATGGCTCGATATTGAAAGGCCGAATGTCGGAAGGCCGAATGTCGAAAGGCCGAACGCCGAAAGGCCGAATGGGTCGGAAGGCCGAATGTCGAAAGGCCGAATGTCGAAAGGCCGAATGTGTCGAAAGGCCGAATGTCGAAAAGCCGAATGGGTCGAAAGGCCGAATGTGTCGAAACGCCGAATGTCGAAAGGCCGAATGTGTCGAAAGGCCGAATGTCGAAAGGCCGAATGTCGAAAGGCCGAATGTGTCGAAAGGCCGAATGTCGAAAGGCCGAATGTGTCGAAAGGCCGAATGTGTCGAAAGACCGAATGTGTCGAAAGACCGAATTTCGAAAGGCCGAATTTTAAAAATATTTTCGTTCTCGTATAAAAATTGTTTGGTTGCATCAATGTCCACTGTAGTAAGGTTTCAGTGTAGGTACATATATATTATCATAATAGTGTTTATTTTGTTTTATTTTTGTTTATCTAGTATAGTAAATTTAAACGTGTTTTTATTATAAAATATTGCATTTCAAAATATTGCTTTTTTTATTAGTCTTGCAACTATAAAATCTTTCAATTACAAAATCTTGCATAACAAAATAGTGCAATTATTTTCTTTTTAGTAGGTGTCATTAATAGATTCTATATAATCCGCTCCTATGTGCGGCACGCAGTGCGACATGTTTGCTGATCCCGGCTCCTAAGCGGGGAGGAGCGCAGCGACCTCCCGCGTTCCCGTGAGAGTTATCAAAGCCGTTCGCCTCTACAATTCTAAGTTAAATTAGTCGATGTCATTTTTCTTCAATTTCTTTTCATCAGAATAGAGAAAAAAATATACGAGAAATTGTTATGCAAGATTTTGTATTGCAATATTTAATAATTGCAACATTTTCTAATTGAAATATTTTGTAATGCAAAATTTTCTATGCGAAATTTTATAATGTAATATTTTGTAATGGAAGATTACATACCCAAACCAATTTTTCTATGTCCCTTATTTTAAGTTCATTTTTCACATGAGCAGGCATTTGTTTTAATTTTAATAATAAATTTAGGTACATGCACACATTTTATTTAAAATTATAATTTCAGAAGTAAGTTTCTCTTCTTGAGATATGTTTGAAAAAATATAATAAAAATTAAACTAAATTTAATGGATTAGTGCTATAAATCAATGAAGAGCTATATTATTTGCAATGCCTTTAAGGAAAGAAGAGTTTGTAAAACAAGATTTTGGAGAAAAGATTTTAGAAACATTCTTTAGTAAACAGTCTTTTGAAAAACAGTGATACGTGGCCAGCCCATGGAAAGGCCGATTTGGTTGAAAGGCCGAATTTTCATTAAATTTTCCTTCACTTAATTGATTGACATCAATATTTAAGACCATTGAATTTATTTCGTAATGTAAAATGTAAATCCTGTGTATTTAGCATACATACTAAATGTGATCAAATTTTGTCGAAAAAAAATTTATTTATTTTTCTTTTTTATTATAATTAATTAATTTTTATTTGACAAAAAAAACTTAAAAAGATTTTAACATTTAAGGCGATTTATTATTAAACATTTTTATACAAAAATTTTGATGAATATGAATTTTGTTTTCATAAAAATATCAATTTTGAAAATTTTCATTCATAAAAGATGAAAAATTAAAATAAATTTCAACATAAACGGCCTTTCGACACATTCCGCCTTTCGACACATTCGGCCTTTCGACACATTCGGCCTTTCGACATTCGGCCTTTCGACATTCGGCCTTACGACATTCGGCCTTCCGACACATTCGGCCTTTCGACATTCGGCCTTCCGACATTCGGCCTTCCGACACATTCGGCCTTTCGACACATTCGGTCTTTCGACATTCGGCCTTTCGGCGTTCTGCCTTTCGACATTCGGCCTTTCGACATTCGGCCTTCCGTACCTATTCCAAAAATATGTGGCGGATAATTTATTTTAATTTATAATTATGTATTAATCTACACATAAATTTTAATTGAAATTAAAATCTGCAAAATAGCTATTTACAATGGTTAAGAGCACTATGTACATGAAATTGAACATGTACGATTAGAACTAGGAAATCGCATGTTGTACCATATCGCGTTTTGTTATCGCGTTTTAAAATATCGCATTTTGAAATATCGCGTTTTGTACCATATCGCGTTTTGAAATATCGCGTTTTGTACCATATCGTGTTTTGTACCATATCGCGTTTTGAAATGTCGCATTTTGAAATATCGCGTTTTGTCAAATCACGTTTTAAAATATCGCGTTTCAAATGGGACCCAACCAGCATATAGGGAGGATTGAGTTGGGCGTTGAATTTGCGATTGAGTTGGGTTCCATTTGCGGGTTGAATTGGGATTGAGTTGTGCAGTTTGTTGGGTTTAGTGAGCAGTTGAACAATCTAAAGATATAAAAATGAGTGGTATTGTATATGTGTATGATATTTAAACAAATTCACACGCCTTTCCTTCGCATCTCTTCCGAAATGGGGAGAGATGTTGGTGTGGTTCGCCAAATAATCCATATCTATGTACACAAATTATAACAAATTGATTAATTAGAATTTAAAATTTAATAATGGTATGGCTTGCTGATCGTAACAATAAAGTACAACTATACATTTCCAAAACATCATTCACGAATAAAAATATACCAAATTTTAAGGGGAGGGGCACGTATATACAAAAATTGAAAAGAAAGTAACTTTTTGTTTTAGTTAGGTAATAAATAATAAGCAAAACATAGAATGCTTTATCTACATTGTTATCTCTAAATAAATAATATTTTCAATTTTATTTACAAATTCACCCCAAATTATCAATTAGTATTCTAGCTATTGCTAAAACAATAAATAAGTATTTAGTGAACAAATAAAATGTCTACTACACACCCCGAATTCTGAATTGTAATTACTGCGTAAATTTTTAAGATTACAATAAACAAACTAAAAATTACCCTTTTTTTGTGGTAATAAAATAATAAATATTTAGCGAAATGCAAATACATATTATTTATAACCGTCAACATAAATTATTGAGATTTATGAATATTAAATTAAAACAAAAATCCAAATGATTTCATTACGAAATGCAATAAGAGACGAAACAACCATTCAAAAATTTTAGGTAAGTAAAAATTGTGTTTACAGTTCAAAATTAGAATTATTTACAATAATTTCAAACGTCAAATTGTCAGCTAGGTTAGTTTAAAAATGTTCCACTAGGTGGAATCCGTGATGCTCCAATCGTCAATATTAATTTATGATTTCACCATTACTATTACGAAAATAGCACCCCAGAATATATGTCCATTGAGTCGGGCGATACTCTGTAGGTGTCACTACTAATCAAAAAGAGATTGTTCACTTCAATTATATTTGAAAGTTGAAACGGATTAGTTTTCTAATAATTGTAGTGCTGTAACGAAATGAATGAGCGATTGAATGAACAAGTAGCACGTTAAATTCTATTTGTAAAAATTTGTATTAAATTCAAAAGTTTTGCTCTTACATAATTAAAATAATATCCCGAACGCCCGACTAAACATAGAAAAATTAATTTTCGACTAATATAAAACTATTGAAACGTCTATAAAACTTTTATGTATTTCATCCTCTCTGCAACAGGATTTATTGGATTTTTTATGGTTCTGAATTAATATGATTCTTATTAAGATGTATCATATTTCTTTCTTTGTCTCCTGCCTACACAAACTGACCACGACATAAAATGTTTCTGCTTAATTAAACCAGATTTTCGTTTTCTTATAAATTGTCTAGACACTTTTAATTATTTCTTTAAATTTTATTTATAGGCAGCTCCCAAATTCTTCGAATACATTTTTAAGTTTAGGTTAATAACGAGAGTATCACATACTTATTGATTATAGAAGGACTTTCATAATAAATTAAAGACACTCGGAGACCCAAAAAATTTAATTAAATTATTTGTAAATTGAATTACTGGTATTAGAATACAAAGGATACAAGGGTAAATCTAAACAACAAGAACTAAAAATAGGATTAACAAATTATCATGAAAAGGTTGGAAATATTGAGAATAGATTACGGTAGGGTAATACTTTATAAATAACTTAGTCTGATTTATAAAGTAAAAATATGTCTCTACATTTTATCATTTATTTTTGATGACAAAGATGATTTTGCTACCTTCAAGTTTACCAAACCAATAATCAATCAGCAATATATAATATGATGGATCTGCATAAGAAAATGTTAATTCAGCTTGAACAGACCTTATCGTGGAATTTAAAGATGCACGCACGAAGGATTAATTCCAATGGTTTTTGAAAAGTTTTATTGTTACTGTTAGTAAAACTGGCTGGAACCTACAGAAGTTTCTGGGAAAGGACGACTGTTTTTTTCATTCGTTTCTAATAGATGCCATTGCATTTCGTGAACCGTGCAAAATTCAAACTTTTTCTCTTTCAGATCGCCAACCGTTTGAGATGTACAACTCTTCATTTACTCAGAGATCCCGTTTAGTTCGATATATTGCATAATTTAACCTTGCAATAAAAGAATGCTTCTCAGATGAGTTTCAACTTCAAGCTTCTTAAAACCCTGCGATATTTGAATAGCTCGATCACAATTGAACTGAGTTTTCTCCCATGTTTTTGCTTTTAACATACAGTCACAAATGGTTCGACAAAAGTAAATAATTGGATTAAACGCCAACAAGAATTTAATCAACAGCTGGATGGGACCCTGTTAAAGTTAGCCGAAAGTTTCCAGCAGAAAGTAAAAAGTCGATAATGCAGAATACCTTAATAACATTCCAGCCGAAAATAAAAAATTTTGTGGTTATCAGCCGAAAGTAAATAGGATACATGGCTTGTAATAAACAATTTTGCAAATAGTCTTACGTAGAAAACTTTGTCTAACCTAATCGCGGAAAACATTGAAAAATCAGAAGAATTCACAAAATTGGAATAAAATCAACCTCTAGAGGGTGTACCTATAGTTAAATCGTTTTTAATAGATTTGTCAAAAACCCAACGAAGGAAAAAAAATCAGTTCAAGTTTCCCATGGAAATTCTCGGAAAATTTGAAAAACGTTCCAGCCGAAAGTAAAAAATAAATGTCAGCCTCTCGAGTGTTATGTCTAGAAATGGATTACATTGATGTGACTCTTGAATATCTATCGCAGGAAAAAAATTCAGTTCAAGTTTCCCGTGAGAAATCTCAGAAAGTTCGATTTTACAAAAATCATTTGAAAATTTGTATAAAATCAGCCTTTAGAGTGTTATGTCTGGAGATGTATTTTATTGATGTGACTTGTCAATAGCTACCGCAGAAAAACAATTCAGTTCTAATTTCATGTGAGAGTTTCATATGATTTTTGGAAAATCGAATTTTCCGAGATTTCCCACGGAAACTTGAACTAATTTTTTTTCCTGCGATAGCTATTGACAAGTCACATCAACAAAATCCATCTCCAGACATAACACCCTAGAGGCGGTTTTTATTCGGTTTTTCTCGAGTTTTCCACAATTTTCCACGAGGAAATACAGCCAGGTTTTGCCATATATGAATATTAACAAAGGTATTCAATGATAGTCATGCATTCTTATATTGCTTAGTAGTTTTTAGGCTAAACACTCCCGATCGATATAGACTTAATTTTGTATTTTCGGCTGGGATAGCACAATCTGCATTACCGATTTTTTTACTTCCGGCTGGGATACCACAATCTACATTACCGTGTTTTACTTTCGCCCGGAGTAATGCGATCTGCACTATCGACTTTTCACTTTCGGCTCACTTTCACAGTATCTGGATGAGACTGTTGAAAGTGTTGAACAACCCTCAAACCGCCTGTCAATTCAGTTATCGATAATGTAGTTCATTCAACTCAACAACCAGAAATATGTAGATAATACAAATATCGATTATCGACGTCAACGCGAATATGGTGCAAATCCCTATTCTTAATTGGAACGAGAAATGATACAAAATTAAAATTTAATGGAAAAATTTATCGCACGGTTGCATCAGGGACTTTAACAACGTCGAGAAGGGTGGTTTTAGTGACCAACGAAATTTTTGTTTTTTTTTGGTAGGATTTCAATATTTGGGCCCTTTTGGACCAAAGCAATTGTAGCCGCTCAACTCAATTTGCTATCTTGCAATTTAGTAAAACCATTGCAATACGCGGTGATTAGTGTTTATAAAAAATATGTTCACCATAAGTATTTGTGGGAATGTTTGCACATTCCAGGTAAAATCCTGGATTATCTCGCTTTTTTATTCAGGTGTCAGATTGCTACCAGTTTCAATTAAGATTCTTGTCTTAACATAAGTTTATTTTGTTAACCAAACAGATTTTGTAATGCTTTGATCAGGATTTTCATGCTATAATAGTGTTAATTTTATTTTATCTAAACATTGTCGTTAAGTAACTTCAGAATTAACGAATATCAAATGTAGTACTGCAGACTGCAGCTGTTTTACTGGCTTTGTTTAACTGCCAAGCGCTTTTTCGAGTAAGTCTAGGAGTGCCTTCATTTTACTGTAGGATATTTGTATTAAAGTTTGCTGCCTATGTTTATCAATAGATAGTTTGTAGATTGTAATGGTTTTTTCAAGCTCCAAACATTCTAATGTGTCACTGATCCCGGGTAAAAGATAACTATTCTTTCTTTTAATTTAAAAAACAACTATCCTTCAATATCGATAAATTGAGTTTTTGGTACTGGTCACCGAACCTATATGCTACCAACATGAGTTCTAGATGTGATGATAAAATATTTGTAGTAGGTGTCACCAATTTATAATCTCATGTTCCTTAAAAACTAACGAATTAGGATTATTTTGAAGAAATAATTTTTCTTAAATCGAATTTTTTTGCAATCAATCATAAAACATGCTATAAATCTATTATTTGGGGTTTGAATTAGTTATGATAATATATTGAAACAAACCCACAATTCACCAGAAAATTTTAAGAGAAAGCTAACGAAAACCCTTTTTGATTTTTTTTTTAGAAATATCGATCGATTATATGTTTTACATTTATTAGGGTGGTTAACGAATTATTTTCTACGAAGGTGGATATGTTGATTTTAATAACGTTAAATAACTGACTCAAGAGTACTAAGAAATTTTATATTTGGGTCATGTTTGATTATAATTGAATTTGTATTTTAATTTTCGTCATACCTTGTAATAGGAAATAGGATGGATTATTTTAAAAATGTCAACCTTAATTTTATAAAATATGACCAAATTATTATATTTATATCTCTATATAAACAAAGAAGAATTATTTGGGTCGAATTAATTCTGGCTAAATTTTATTTAAAATTGATGAGGACCGAAAAAATAAAAAAATTCAAAAGTAACTTAACGTCTAAAACAAATTTCTCCCAGTACGACAATTTCATCATTATAAAAATAATAAAAAAAGGAATGGTATAAAAGTATATATTCAAACATTATAGCCTTCAATTAAAGGATTTATTTAAGTCTTATTTCAGGTGTAGCGTATTAATTTTTTAAATTTCATGAATTTGAAAATAGATTGATATCACGTAATTCGTTATTAATGCTAATCTCGAATATAAAATATTCTATTGCAAGAACTGGAACTGGAAATAGTGAATGATAACTGATACACCCTTATGAGCATTATGGGCATTTCTTACTTGGAATATAATTGCCATGTTTGAAGGTGGTTACGCACACTCTTCCTATAATACCCAAAAATTAATTAATTGTCGTAAACACATAATGGAATCATTTTCAGCAGGACAGGAATGTATTTTTTTTTTTATTATTCACCTGCATAAATGGCAGCATGCTTTAGATTTTTTTACACCCCAGGAGTTTTCCCCTAGAGTTACTAAAAAAAAAAATGTTTGTTCGAATTAATTCCAACCCAATTCTCCCTTCACCATTACTTTCTTTATCTTCCCTTCACATCTTTGACGCTATGCAATAAGATGGTATGGGTACTTGTTATGTAAACAACAATTTTAGAAAAGTAACAAATTATCTTTTACCTTATAGGGGAATACGAGTATGTAAACATTTTTTGGAGCTTTGACAGGCTATTATCTTTGCAATAACGTATGAAGTGTAACATCAGAAATAATGATACATCAAAGTTAGTTGAATATCATTGTATCGAATATGTAATTTCCTTACCACTTACCAAATTGTTATAATCGTATTCTATTTGGAAATTTGATTTTCTTGTGTGCTGAAGCAATATAAATGTCATTTATTTTGTAATCTTCAACGTAAATAAACAATGTAGTCAATAAATTTTTTTTAAGAGCTTTTTTTTGTTGATTGAGAGAACTCTCAATGCACGATTCCGTGTCTATTATCAGAGCCTTCTAGAGTATAGAGCCATAATCATTATGACGTATTTTTTCGAAGCTTTTTTAGTGGTATAACTTTTCACTAATTTCCATAGGAATCCATAGTAAAAATGGTGTTTTTTAGCTTCAAGTTTTTCAATGAAAAAAGCAAAAATGTTACAAAATTTTTATACAAAAGTGTTCTACATATATTTAGCAGCAATATACAAGAAGGGTATATTGGTATTATAAAAATATTAATTGCAGAAATATTAAAATTAAATTATTTCTAAAATATATTTTTCGAACTTTTATTTTGAAAAATACATCAAAGTTGGCTCTGACGAATTAAAATAATACTTGCTAAATTTATCTTTAGTTTTACTAGTGTACGCTAGATGTCTCAGATTTATACAGAAAAATACGAAAAAGATTGTTTTATCACAAAATTATGACACGTTCTTAAATATTTTGTGAATTTGTTTTGCTTTTCCTACAACGTTTGAACTCAAATTTCCCCAAGTGGCAATTTTTGGTACGATTTTTCAAAATGCTTACTGCCCACTGCCATCTATGTATATTGACTTAATGCACACGATTTGTAGTAAGCTTTTCTTTTTAATTTGACCAGAACGCTGTTGTTATGAACTTTTTTTTATATTTTGGTTTAAATAAATCAATTATTACAAGAAAATGAAAACGATTTACTTAAACGAAATTCAAACATTTATGAAAATATTTCAGAAATCACAATTAAGAATTTGCAACGGTTTCATTTACAAATTTGTCTTGGGAAAAAAAGTGATTTCCCATATGTTTTATGTGTTTTACTATGGAAATTTTGATTTTTTCGTCGTTTCTAAGGCCCGATTTTTTCATACGTTTAAGCGGTAGATTATTATTTGACTCCATCTTATCTCTTAAGTATAATTATTAATTAATCAATGTTATCGTCACTATAACACGATAAAAAACTGTGAACATTTTAAAATGTCAAAAAAAAAACAACAACAACATTTTGTATCCTCTGTTCTATCCACCGAAAAGAGAAGATAGAAACAGAGGATATAACTCTATCCATGAATTTATTTTCTTGTTCATACAATGCAAACGACGATAAATCCGAGGTTATATCGTCTATCCGCGTTCATACAATCGGGCCTAATTCCCTTGTAAAAGCTTCGTTTTTTAGATTATGGCTTGTATAATCAAGGTTGCTTTGCTATTATACGAAACCAAATTGAATCAAAATTGACATACAACGATTTGTACACGAAAGCATAATATTTTCATACAAGTGCACACACACACACATACATAAGCCAAACTAGACTTGCCAATCCTTTTATTATCGAATATCCTGTGTTTCGGCGTTACTATCAATGGGACACTGTTTGTCCCGTTCCGGTCAATTAATTATATTTGAGCAATTTTTAAAAACAGGACAGGGTAAAATATAGCGTTGTTATCATAATTAGGAAATTACATGAAATGAGCTTTGGAGGAGAAACTTTTTAATGGAACCCTACAGTTTCTAGCTACATCCATATTTGTAATACACTGACCATGGTTCTCTTAATTAGATATTAACACTAAAAAAATGATGTGGTCTTTGAGTGCAATGCATTCAAAATAAATAAGCAAAGCAAAAATATGTTTTTAGGAGTGTTTCCCCATCATTCCTTCCGTTGAGCGAAATTTAACCAATCGGCAATTAAGCTCATTGTTTTTATCTCTTTCTCTGCATTTAATTTTCAATTGTAATACTTGCCAACAACAAAAAAATTTAATTGCTGTTTAAATGAAGAAAAAAAAGCAATTTGAGTTGTGCATGCAAGCGAAAATGTTACACATGTTCATGTTTGAGAAAATGAAATCGTTTAAATATCTTCGATCAGAACCTTGTTTTAGCAATAAAAGATTGGAATTTTTCACAGGATGATAATAATTTTGAAAAATTCAGCTTTCAAGAAATAACTCGCCAGGAGATATCAAAAATAATAAGTAAAATAAAGGCTCAATATGATTGATGGCATAAACAGAATGGTCATGCTGGATGCGACGAAGAATCACTTATTCTCTGAATATTTTACAGATTTAGTTAATCGAAGTCTCAAGGAAAGAGTAGTACCGGCTTTTTGGAAAATATCAACAGTTGTTCCAATTCCAAAAACCACGAAACCAACCACATCTGAAGATCTGCGCCCCGTAAATATGCTTCCAATTGATGAAGCTGTACTGAAACGAGTAGTTAAAAAACGGTTGGTTGATCATATTGATAATAACAACATATTAGTGGATCAACAATCTGGTTTTAGAGAATTGCATTGCTGTAAAACAGCATTAAATCTTATGTTGAGCATATTGGAAACTCAAATAGATGAAAATAAAGTAGTGATAGCAGTTTTTTTAGATTTCAAACGAGCTTTTGAAACTATAGATAGGAAAATCTTATTCCAAAATATATGCAAGTAAGGTATAGAAGGAAAAGAGCGTGCTTGGTTCAATAATTATCTTCAAGGAAGACAACAATATACAAAATTTGATAATTTTACATCATCGTTGATACAAAACAATCTCGGTGTACCACAAGGTGCAACACTTGGACCATTATTATTTATCTTATAAATGACATAGTAGATGTTATAAAGAAATGTCAAATTAATATGTTTGCGGACGACACATTAATTACTATTTCGGCACCAACTCATCAAGAAGCAGTACAAAAAGTGAACGAAGATCTTGAGAATTTACGGGGATGGTTGATGTTTCATAAATTGTCATTGAACATTTCGAAAACGAAGTATATGTTTTTGTCAATCAAAACTAAGTACGAGAATAGCTCAGATATTGTAATTCCGAACCAAATCATTGAACGAGTTAAAGAATACAAATAGCTCGGTGTCGTCATTGATGAAAACTTAAATTTTAACAAGCATTGGGAGCTAAAAAGATGAATAAAAAATTAGGACTTTTCAACAGAATTAAAGACAAGCTACCAATAGAGACCAACATAATATTTTATAAATCAATTGTAGCTCCCCATGTAGATTATTGCTCATTTGTTCTATTTATCATGAATCAAACACAATTAACACGTCTGCAAAAAATACAGAATCGATTTATGAGAAGCATTTTAAAAGCGGATAATAGAACATATATTAAAGACATGCTAGAAAAACTAAGCTGGAAATCAATCAGCCAGAGAATACACTAATGTACTAAAACTGTTTTATTTACTCGAAAAGGGGGATCTTCTTAAATATTTAGATAGTTTGCTATCTACCAACAGAGAAGTTCATAATTATAATTAGGAATACTCATTTTAGATTATCAAGGTACTGTAAATCATTTTCTCAATGATCGCTAGGGTATAATGTGTGAAGTTATATAATTCTTTCAGCAACTGTTGCAATCTTAATGACCTTCTAGAGCTAGAGTACGGCCAGTTTATTCAACTATTACACAAATCCACTAAAGAGAAAAGTAATATTTAGTTATTTAGTAAAATATACAAATGATTTAATTAATTAATAAATTTAGATAAAAATAGGTTTTAAAAAATGTCAATAATGATAAATAAATAAATAAACTATGTTATAAACTGTGTTTATTTCAAGTACATTGTAGTTTTTTGGTTTTCGGTAAAAGTTTTCGATTTTGTGGTTTCAAGAAGGTGATTGTAAAACTGAAGAATTATCGAATTTAAACTATGTTTAGACTTTTAGAATGTAAAAGCTCTGTATTGTTTTGTGACTTTGGTTTAAAATAAAATAAAACAAATCAATATTTAAACCAACCATCGAGGTTTAATCAAGTAATCAAAACACAAGATTTTTTTATATTTGTTTAACATTTTTGTTCTAACAACAATTTTACTTGTTTTGATTTATTACGGTTTTGCTGAAATCTACGATCTAGAATGTATCGTTGTGACGGAAAGCAGAAATTCTTGCAAATTTCACAAAAAACGACGAATAAACTTAGAATCATGCTATTAAATAATCTTTAAAGAACTCGATAAGGAATAATTCCGGAAAACTGTATAAATCCAAAATTCTCAAAATCACGAATTTCTATAACCATATATCGGAAAGATCATGTAACTCATGAAAATATTTTATGCCATATTTTATTGAATCAAAAAACCCAACCTGGGTCAAAAAATGCTGAAATTGAGCTTAATTCAGTTGTATTTATCTAGATCAGTTTTTTTGCATCAATAGACCACGACATTAATTTCAATTTTTTTTATTTTTCCCAGAGTTTGTTTGTTTTCCCAAGAAATACAAGCTGACAATTTTTCAGATCATTAAATAAAATGAGGGTTAAAATACCACATAAGTTCAGTCAACAACACCAAAAATCAAAATAAAATCTTAATGTCTATGTTCATTTCAACAACACCAAAAATCAAAATAAAATCTTAATGAACATAGAACGCTATTACAAAAACAAATTTTGACCATCAGGATGAAATTAGAAACATGGTAGTACAAAAAATAAAAAACCAAATTCGTGAAGTACCACCAAACACCAATACGTAACAACGAGAATATAATAGCTGTCAACATTAAAAACAAATTAAATGACAACGGTGCAATCATTGTTAAGGCCGATAAAGGAAATACTATGTATAGTAATAATGGATACGGGAGAGTACAATTTTAAAATTAATGCATTCATCATTAATAACAATGTCCAGGAATTGAGTGAAGATCCAACAAAAACGTACAATTCAAGCATGAAATCCATTATTAATAAATCAACACATTTACTAAGTAATAGGGACATTAGATAGCAGAAAATGATGAAACCAACGATCCCGTTAATTAGAGGAATGTCCAAAATTCATAAAGCAGACATGCCGATAAGACCAGTTGTTAATTTTACGTCAGCGCCTTCATACAAAATCGCGAAATTTGTAAATCAATGGCTTTATAATAATCTATGTTTAGAAAGGGACCACTCCATCAAAAACAATTTAGAGTTGGTAAACAAGATTGAGGCAATTAACATACCGACGAATGCAAAGTTAGCGTCATTTGATGTCACCAACACGTATACCTGTAGATGAAACTTTGGTAATTGCAAGGAATTTATTATTGGATCAGCGAATAGACATACATGTCATTATCGAGATTGTCACTTTATTAAAAGAAATTACCAGGCAAAATTACTTCAAACATGAAAATAAATACTACATCCAGAACGATGATTTACCTATGGGTAGCCCACTTTGTTTTGGCAAATATTTTCCTAAATCACATCGAGAATACATAATGAACAGCCGAAATAAATTCTATGACAAAATTAAATATTGGCACAGGTATGTATAGGTGACATAATTGTACTTTTTACGGGAACCAGTAGGCAGCTGGACCAGTTTCACAATTATTTAAATGAAATTCAAATTCACTTTGGAAATCGAAAATAACAAAATTATCAATTTTTTGGATTTAACTATAAAAAATATAAACCAGAAACATGTTTTCCAAATTTTCCAAAAACCAACTGAAACATTTCAAACCATTCATCATCAATCATGGCATCCATTCCAACACAAACTATCTGCATACCGCCATATGATCCATAGGCGAAATATATTATAACAATGGCAGAGGAGAGTTATAAAATTGAACTCGGCATCATCAAATTTGTAGCTTACCACAATGGATATGATACAAAAATGGTCGATACATTGAATAACACTTATAAAAGGAAATTGGAGTATAGGTCGAATACAACGTTGTGTTTCGACGATAATAATAATAATAAAAAATACCTAAGTTTGGAATGGAGCCAGATAAGCCAAAAAATTTAAAATATTTTCATAAATTTCGGATATATCATTGCTCACAAAGCTCAACATAAATTAGAAAATTTTGTTAAAACCAAAATTAATTCCATTTTAGATTCGGGAGTTTACAAATTAACATGTTCAAATTGCCCCGCTTTTTGCATAGGCCAAAAGGGATGTTCATTTATAGAGAGGCTTAGAGAACATATCAAAGGAATCGGAAGAATGAATACAGAATCCAAATTCACGCAACATATAAATCATACGCTGCATAACTACGTGAATTTTGAAACAAATTTAGAGGTGCTGTATAGGACGAAAAAAGGAGCTATGATGGATCGTGTAAAGGAATTGGAAATGTTTAAGAACAAGGAAAATCAGTTTATGTTGAACAGCAAAATAAACACTGCAACAAATAAAATGTATGAGCTGATTTCCAACGGCTAACCAAAATAAGCGAAGGTTTTTGTAAATTTGAAAAATATTCAACGCAACCACTGGAAAAAATTGTTGGGTATATATAAAAGCGAGGAAAAAACGTTTCAATTCAATAAGGCCCGATTGTATGAACGACGATAAATCAGAAAATGAATCGATGATTTTTTTTTACCATCCGTTTTATCCTCTCTTTTTGGTGACTGAATCAGGGACCATGGTATAATAAATATACAAGGCATGTTCCAACCAATCGACATATCGCCATTTTTCCTTTTAGTGACGTCACTTTGAGTAATATATTTCGTAACGTTGACTCCGTTTAGTTGGGATTTGTGCTTTTTCTATCGTGTACATTCATTGAAACTTATTTCCATTTCCAAAACCTAAAAATATTTTTATAAACCTAAACCAATTCGCAAAAAATATCCAAATTGGCTCTGAGTGACGTCACGCTCCACGTGCTTTCAGCTGTCAAGCATACCTTGTAATATTATTGTATCATGATCAGAGACTAAAATAATTGGTTTTTTTGACATTTCAAATGTGGTATATCATAAACGAGGCATTTTTATAAAAAAACGTAATTATTAAAAATGGACTCAACAAGGAAGAAAATGTCAAATTCGGAAAATTTTCCTCTAAATAAACAAAAAAAAATTTTAATAAACATCAACAAAGTAAACGTCATAGAAAAAGTATTGCAAGTCATACAAAAACTGCTATTATAACTGGAATAAAAGAGAGACTAAATTTTTATTTAGCATCGTTCATACAATCGACGAAAATCCTTGAGTAGTGATTAATCATTAATCATTACTCTCGGATTTTTTTTCATTTAGCGGTGTTCATACAATCGGTCCTAAGTATTGCTACAACTAAAGATGTTGTTTGTTGGCATCGAAATCGATTTTGAATCGAAAGTAAAAAATAATAAAATTTCACTATTGACGATTGGAGCATCACGGATTCCAAGTAGTGGAAAAATTTTAAACTGAGGTACCTGATAATTTGACGTTCGAAATTATTGTAAACAATTCCAATTTTGAACTGTAAACACAATTTTTACTTACCGGATTGCTAATAATTGTAAATTATTCTAATTTCGGACTATAAAAACAATTTTTAATTACCGCATTGCTAAATTTTCTTTCGTCTCATTTGTGACAAATGTCATTTTATCAGGTGCATCATTTTAACTATTGTCCTCGAGAGGTGCTTTCTCTACTTTTACAATCGTCAATAAGGAACAGACTTATTAAAATATATAAGTAAATTAAAAATAATATAAAAGTTGCCTTTTAATTATTATTTTTATACATATTATGTATGATAATATATTATAAAAGTGAAATAGCCACAAAAATTGAAAATTAATTAAAAAATGAGATTAATAAAATAAACTGAGGAAGTCAAAATGAACAATAACGATAAAAATGGGTTCGTAAACATTTTATTTCTTTCTTATCAAAATTGTTTGGTAGCCAAACTATGCGCCCTTACGACAACAAAACTCGTAAGCGTTATAAACTTCGAAACATAGAAAATCCCAAGCTACCTGTAATTCGGTAACACATGATGCAAATACCTAAGGAAAATTAGGATTTAAAAGACAGAAAAATTTCTTTTCTGAAAGTACCCAAATCGATTTGTGAATAATTTAAAATTGATGAAATTAATTCGGGTTTTGCATGCGTGAAAATTTAAATCAGCAGCCATCGCTGACTTATAGCATAGACAATAATATAGACATTCATAATAGATTTCTCATTTGACTAAAAACACAAAAAAAAAAAATGTTTATTCAAATGTTATCGATGTATTGCATATACGTATTATATTTGCAACGCATTCTAAAATCATTGCCTTATAAAATACATAACACAACGATAACATTGGAATTATCAGAAGTTTTGTTTTTTCCCTTTAGTTATAATGAAATGAGAAATCTAGTATGAATGTCTATGCTCATAGTATATAATATATGTACATTAAATGATATTAAGACTATAAGTATAAAATTATACAAAGCAATTCATGAAAAAATTCTCCACTTAAACTCTTATTTGGCAATATTTAAACCATAGATCTTATAAAATTCTTAATGCCCATATCAAGAGAATTTTGAGCACTGTAATTCGTTCTATGTATATAGCGACTAGTAAATTACGATTCCGAACATTTAAGTTTTTTGCTGAATTTGGCTCCATTCCCTATGGTTACATTTTTACAAACACTGAATTGTTACCGAACGTTTAGGCCAGACCTCCAAAGTTTAAATCATTATTTTTTGAAGTAGAAAGTGGTTTTTTCAACCGGGTTTAGGAAATTTTGGTATAGTGTTACAAATCAAACAGTTCACACGTAATTATACTGTGTTACATGTGTTGAACATTCACTGTCTTCGCAAGCAACCGAGAAGAAGTTCTTTATCCTTTCTTTTTACAAAGATTCCCGAAAGTGATAAAGCGACAAGAGACAGTTCCTCGTTGCGCTTATTGAGGTGCGTTGCCTCGTTGACTCCTCTTAGTCATTGTCGTATTAAATAAATGTGATTTCATCAGATAATGAGAACGGTATCCTCAGAAGATGCGAAAAAAAAATTTTCTGCGTTTTCTGAATTTTTTTAAACTTTAAACTAGTAACGGATTAAAGAAGAGCAAAAGGAACAAACAGTATGATAATACATCCACCATCTTCATCTAAGGATATTTTTAAGAAAAGTTTTCTAAGTTTATAAAGGCTATACCTATTCCTTAGGCACGATCATATACTCATTTTTGTTTGTACAGTTCAATGTATCTTATGCTTTTGAGGCGAAAAGGTCTGTTGGCCATTATACTTACTTAGTAGGTTAGTATAATTTAAGGGGGGCAACCATTTAGAACCTTTAAAAAATCGATTTTTTTTTCTTGGTTTAAAAGTTAATAAAATAATTTTCTTTGTTTACCTTTTAAAAAAGAAATTGTTCCTTATCACAAAATTATAGCGGATGTAGAAAGTGGTATTTCAGGACTAGATGAGACGTAAATATGTTGACGAACTTCAAAACAATTATTTAGGTAAAACATTTGTGAGTATTGAAGAAATCCAACTGATTCAAGGGACTCAAAAGGCAAATTTTTGAATGAGCACCCCGAATTGTATGTGTTGAAAGCTAACAAGTGTAACATAACGGTACTTATGCCAAAAATTGAATATTCAGAAATAATGGAGTTACTCTTGTCGGACAACAAAACTTACAGTGGAATTCGGAAAGTTGCTATTTCTTCAATGCAATCTAAATTAAATGAAATCATTGGCTCTTGGGAACGTTTAGGAAAATTTGAGAAAAATTTGGCAAAATTTCTTAAAAATTATCATGGTACGACCCCACGAATGTATGATCTGCCAAAAGTACACAAAATTGATATTCCCTTGAGACCAATTGTAAGCTATTTAGGTTCGCCATTATACAATTTATCCAAATTTTTGTCTAGCATTTTGAATCATTACGTGGGAAATTACTTTTCGGCTGTACAAAACGCGGAGGATTCGTTAGATGTGGTCTCGTTGTTTACATACTTTGACTCATCTTTGGTAATATCATAGTTTTGGTTAAAAAATTGTGGAATAGCATGAAAGCATCTAGTAACACAAATCTGGAGTCGAAATATTTTGTAGAAGGGTTAAAATTCGTGTTAGATCATACTAAATTTAGTTTCGGGGGAAGATGTTTCAGACAAGTGTTTGGTTCATCGATGGGTTCGCCAGTTAGTCCAACACAGGCTAACCTAGAAATGGAACACATTGAAACTGAAATATTAAAAACATCTTTCATCAAACCTATCTTCTTTTACCGGTACGTGGATGATATTATTGCGGCTATTCCAAATTCGAAAATTGATAATTTTTTATACTCATTTAATAGTTTTACCCCGCGAATTAAATTTACATGTGAAATTGAAAATCAAGGTTGTTTTGCCTTTCTAGATACCATGGTAATACGTAATGAGGTCCATGGAAGTTTAACTACAGATTTACATCATAAAAAAACCTGGTCGAGTCGGTATCTAAATTATAACTCGTGGCTTTCATCATCTTACAAAAATAACACAGTTTTCTTGTTAACTGAAAAAATTTTGAGATTATCGGATGATGTTTTTCATGCCGAAAATTTCAAAATTTTAAGAGATGTTCTAATTCAAAATGGCTATCCGAGAAATGTAGTTACTAGAGGTATTAAAAGGCTATCGACAAACATAGCAATTCGGGAAATATTTTGGAAAATACGCACGAAAATCCAAATTTAATCGTTGAAAATAATCGCAAACTTTACATTTTGATCCCGTATGTTAAAATTCTTTTCAGCATTTCAAAGTTTTCACATGGTTTTATTCACTAAATTAAAAGACAAAATTCCTATAGAGTTACAATCAAATTTAATACCTAAATTAAAATGTTCGCGTGGAAAAGAGTATGTGGGTCAAACGAAACAAAATTTCAAAAAGCGAATTCGCCGACATATTTATGATTCTACGAGTTTAAACCGTCACACAACGCTTTATCGAATCATCTACGTGGATGTAACTACTCGTTATCTATAGATGATGCTAAGATACTTGAAAAGGAGCAGAATGTCAATAAAACATTAATTTTGGAAAGCATTTACTTCAAAACACAATTTTCAAAATTTATTAAATATCCAGAAAGGTTCAAAATATTTATTAAATTATTACGACATTTTGTAGATTTTCTAAACTTAAAAATTTGTTTTCACTCAAATTGTATAATTTAAAATTTTTTCGATTAAACTGAGTATTGTATAAATTTCAATTTAAACTCTGAAAAAAACAGTCGTTATAAAAAAATTTCTTTAAAATTGTAGTAAAAATTGTACCCTTGAGAATGACGGAATATACCGTTAAAACGTCGGGATTTTATTAAATAATTAATAAAAAATAAAAAATTTAGTCTAAAAAACAAAAGAAAATTATTTTAAATATACACAAGCTTAAAAAAGTGAATTAAATATTTAAAAGTTAACTTTATTATTTTTTTTGAGGAAACTAAGTTCCGACTATATAAAGCCGGCATATCAGATTAATTCGTAATAAATGGCTTTATCAAACACTTTTCTATTGACAAAACTTTAAACGGGTTTTTCTCGAAACTTTTCTTGCACTATGTGTTTTTTCATTGCCAAAGATTGTTCAGAGACTATTGAACCGATCTGGCTAAAATGTAGGATAATTTAATTTGGATAAAAAAATAACTATCATGTGAATAGGGAAATTCAACACATTCATGATGGTGCTAAAAAATATTGTGCTATGCCTTCTGAAATAGAAAATCAGATACCCAATAATATAAATGTTGGTAACACAACATCCGAACGTGTAGTAATGAAACCGCAAAACAACCATTTAAGAAAATGTGTAGAGTGAATCATACTCCTCAGCATCTCACACTAGCATCCAGTTGGATAATTTTGAAAAATTATGTATTTCATATGATATTGTTAAGGGTGTGTTAACCACATGACGTAGGAAATGCGCTGCTAAAAATGTTACTTAAATACCACTTTAACCTTCCAAAAGATATCACGTTGGCGAAAAGTTCCAACAGTCAATTGTGGCCAATTCTAGGAAGTATAATGTATATCCACCCTTAGATTAGAGGTATTTTTAATTGGTGTGCTTTATGGGAATAATATCCATTTTATATTGGGTAAGTTCAATAATTTATAAAAAATGGTACTTTAAAACACAATTAATTTTCTATGGGCCAGAGGTCACTCTGGATATTTTTGTTGTACGAAATTTACATAAGAGGAGAACACAGCAGAAACCGAGTGAGCTTTTCGAGAGTTAATTATCCTCCAAGAACCGACCAGAGTTTCAAAGAAAAGGTTCAAATGGAGCATCAAGTTTGTCTATTCGTGAAATTGGAAGAATTAAATATTGGATATGTTTCAGCTTTCCCAGTTGATTAAATACATTGTGTCTTATTTGGACAATTGTTGTAGCTGTGGATAAAAATGAAAAAGAAACCACTTTCATTAAAAAATAATGCAATGTAATAATGAATTCGAAGGAAACCAGAATATCTTAGAAGATTTAGAACATAGAAAGGCCACCGTACTTAATGTACTTAAATGTTTGGTCTTTGAGTCGGAAAAATCTAAAAAAAAAATACAATGAAAATATTTTGTGAATATCTAGCAAATGAATTAATTTTTGTAATACTACATCTTGATTGTAATTAATATTGTGCGTGTCTATTGTTAGTAAATTTGATCTAAAACTAATACATAAGTTTGTATGCATAACTATTTTCCAATTCTATTAAATTGATGCTATATTTTAGGCTCGGTATATATTTAATATATTGTTAAAGTCATTTGATTTGTGATAATGTCTTTATGCTGCAAATGTAATGTTATTATATCAGATAACTTTTTTACTTGCTCTGCTGTTTGCAATAAAATAATACATTTTGGTTGTACGGTTGTAAAAAAGAACGTGTATGTAATTCCAAATTTTTTATGGCGTTGTTGTGAGTGTATTGACTTTTATAATGTGCAAAAAGAAAAAGAATGATTATATAGCGGTTACATTAAATACCATATCCGTAACTTTTCCGGCATTAGATGAAAAACCTTAGGTTTTAAATAACAACATTGAAAAAATAATAAAGCCAATACCAATGAAATCATCGTCCAGTGGCAAGTTAAAAAAATCACATAATACCGCTGAAGTGTCGTCACCAAGGACAATAAGATCTAAGTGTGACAAAAATACAACAACTGCATCTGATAATATTGCATCTACTCAATCAGCTAGCAATAATAGTGATTCACCTACAATAATTATTGATAGTGGTCGACTTAATTCAACTTTGCGTGCTGTTGAACGTAATGATGATGGTGACTAATTTAAAATTGGTGTTCCCGAAAATAAACTTAATCAGTTATTGGATTCATCATTTTGGCCCCCACGTGTATTGATTAAAGAATTTTTAAATTATCGTCAATAATCTTCGATTCATTTTTTAGTCCCTCGCTACGTACACGATTAAATTGTTTTGATATTATCTACTATCAAAATGTTGGTCGTATGCGTTCTAAATCTTCGCATTTTTCACAATTTTTATCGTCATCTTGTTTGCCAGTATATGTTTTTTGCGAGACTAAGTTTCAATAAAGGGTTTCAAGTTATGAATTTTTTGGTGACAATTATGTAACGTACAGATGCGATCGATCCAGCCTAACAAGTGATAAATCTGATGGTGGTGGAATTCTTATAGCCGTGCACAACTCAATCAATAAGTTGAAGTATTCTGTCAAAATAATAATGTCGAGTATGCTGCTGTGAAATTGTCATGGACTGTTAAATCGATATATGTATTTATATGCGGCGTATGTTCCACCTCAGAGCTCCGCTGTGATTTATATTTCTTTAGTTATTTCATCCAATGTCACTAGTGCCGAAAACCAATTTTCATTGATTCTATGTTATCTTTAAATTTGCTTCAAATTTGTAAAGTTGCAAATCTAAATGGCAACATTCTGGACGTAAATAAAGAACATCTGGATTTAAAGCCTATTTTATTTTAAAAAAACAATTTATTTAATTGCATATTCGACGTTTCATAATTCATTCAAAAAGGACATAACGTCTATAAGTAGAAATACAATTGTGATGCAATATGAACTAATAACAAATTTCTTAACTTACAATAACTTTCTCGACTCCATTAATTAATCCATTAGTTAGGACACACAGCAATTTAAAAATAATTTCCTTCATCAAAAAATGGAATGAAATAACAAAAATCAAACTGTAAAAAATAACAGGAAAAACCGAAAGTTAATGATTCGTGACAAAAATTAGAAAAGGAAAACCTCCAATATCAATTGTGGTAACTTGAATTATGCACAATCGATGTCTATACTCGGTAAAAGAATCAAATAAACGAACCATTTTGACCATAATTTCTACCATAAATCTGTATTTGTTAATTAATGATACAAAAAACTATACTTAAGTGTCGTGTACATATATATTCACAATCATTTTGCCGATTAATCTTGTCGGGATTCTTTTTTATGTGGAGCATTTCGAGGATACGCTGCTTATTGTAGTTCGACTCGCGTTCCAAAATATCAACATTGTCTATGTCAATAGTGTGTGACGTGAGAGCTAGGAGGGCAGATAAAGCGCTTATATTTTCTTTCACATTCCCGACACTCTGTAAAGATTTCGTCGCATCATATTTGCTTTTGCTTTTGCCAAAGCTACTGTTGGCAACTTGTTTTATGTTAATTCTTTCCGGCAACTGTGCCGGGAATTTGATAATCGGCAATGGCTTGCATATAGAACAAATATTTCACGACTTGAAAATAATTTAACCATAAACCCTAAGCTATTTCGGTCATTTATTGATGCTAAAAGAAAATGTTCTGGGTATCCCCAAATGATGTCGCTGAATGATGCTACTGCTTGTAATGCTGAGGAAATAAGTGAATTATTTGCGGAATCATGATGATGGTTATGTTTCAGTGGATTCTAATATTGAGTATCAGCATAATTTAATAGGATTCGGAAAATGATGTCAGCCAAGGCATATCTACAATGAAATTGGGATGCAAATTCAAATCATGGTATACCTGCAAATGTTCTTAAGCACCCCACTACCATTATCTCTAGTTTTCAATGCATCCCTGAAGAGTGGTGTATTTCCTTCGATATGGAAGAGCTCAATTATTATGCATATTTTTAAATCTGGAAAACGTAGTGACATTTAAAATTATCGTGGCATATCAATATTCGCTTTGATTCCAAAATTATTTGAGCTCATTTTATCTGACTACTTGTATTTTAATGTCAAATCATCATTAGCACTCGAACAACATGGATTTATCAGACATCGTTCCACCACTACAAACCTGTTAAGTTTAGCATCTCGAGTATTTAAAGCCTTTGACTCCAAAAGTCAGCTTGATGTGGTTTTCACGGATTTTTCAAAGGCATTTGACTCATCCTTGAAACAAAAATGGGGTGAATACATTATTTTTGCAATAGATTGAATCGTATCTGCGAAATCGTTAGCAGGTGGTTCAAATTGCCGGTGTAACATCTAAGACGATTTAAGTTCATCCTGGTGTTCCTCAGGGTTCTCACCTGGAGCCTGTGTTGTTTAATATATTCATTAACGATATCGTTTTTTTGTTCCGGCCCTGCGAATGTGAGTTATATGCGGACGATTTGAGGATTACAAAAATTGTAGATACTCTTCAACAGTGTTTAGAAATGCAGAGTGATCTTATTTGCTATACAAATGGTCGAGTTTAAATAAATTACCCTTAAATTTGGACAAGTGTAAGACTATGAGTTTCTTCAGAAAAAAGGATATTATGTTCATCCATATCATATTGGCAATAATCAGCTTGAACGAGTAATGGCATTTAAGGATTTAAGAGTTCTCTTAGATCATCGATTGACCGGGGCCATATTAATTTAATAGTGGCTAAGGCTAGCGGTCTACTTGGATTCATTTGTCGTCTCACTAAAGATTTTCGTAATCCTCGTTCCATTAAAAGCTTGTATTGTTCTGTCGGCCGGTCTAATTTGGAATATGCGTCGATTATTTGGCATCCAGCGTACAACAATTATATTGATCGAATTGAAAGAGAACAAAAGCAATTCATTATTTATTTTCTTCATAAACTGAATTGGTCTTTTGATTCCAACATTCCATGATCATCTGTCTGAAAAGTGGCTTGAGACCACTTGGACTGAGGGTGTGATATTTAAATTGATTGAGCTGAAATTTGACTCACACTTAGTAAAGATAATATACAGCTTCCTGACAAATAGACGGATTCAAGTAAGAGTAGACAATATTCAGATGTGTTGGGCACATTTATTGGGGCATCCTGATTTTCCAAGAAGTCGCAGTTTGATGCCCACGACGAATATGCTTGTAAACCTACGAATATGCATAGTTGCACTAACTAAATGATCACTAAATATTAAATAAATTAATAAATGTGCGTTGTAAGTAAGTACATTTTTAAATTTTAAACTCAAATTCAAAACATTTGTGAATTTATAGACACAAAATACAAATCAAATCAAATATTCACATTTTTACAAAGCTTGAATTTGTATGTAGGTATACTAGACCGGGAGCGGTAGAGGGATTGTAACGAGCGCTTGTCACACCCGTTACAAAACACACCAATCCACCATAAAACTGTACCCCACATTTGAAGATATTTTCCTTCTATATACAAATTCATGTGACAATATCCGGGTGCAGTTTAAGGCGGCACCAGACGATGCGAGAATTGACAAATATATTGGCGCATATATCATATATTTGTGCAAGTTTAGCACATGGCAAATGTACCCTACACACAATGCGTCCAATGAAAATTTGTAAATAAAGCGATTGTATACCAATATATGTGTTGATGTTAAATTTTTTGGTATATTCCAAACTTAAAATATATTTTTTTAACAAACACATTTTTAATAATATTAAAAAGCCTGTAATAATCAAATTATTAATTTTTTACTTATTATTATTATTTTTTAAATAGATCGCATGACTAAATTATTAGAAAATAATTAAATAACAATAAATCCAATCAAATTGGTTTACGTGCATTTTAAAATTAGTAGGAAACGTACTAAATTCATAAATATTTGAACAAAAATATTTTCATATCGTGTGGATGAATACCAACATCTGTCGTTCGACAAATTCACATTGGTGATGTGAATACTGTCCACACGACATGCCATACGATATACATATCACAAACATTTGACAATTGTCGCATCGTCTGGTGCCGCCTTTATTACACTCCAGACGATGCGGAACTCATTGATTATGTTGGATCAATCTTGTTGATACGCATTAAAAAAATATGCACATAAGCAAAATTCATAACCAACAACTAAATTAATGAAACAAAACCTAAATATTCCCCATGGGGGAATCGTTGGTTATGAATCTTGCTTATGTGCATATTTTGGTTATGAGTCTTGCTTATGTGCCTTTTTTTTCTTATCGTACATGCATGAGAAAGTAGTATAAGTGTGTTCTACTTCTAATAATTTTCTTTTTGTTTATTCCACCAAGGTCATTATGACCAAATTAAATTCCACCGGGTGAATAAACGAGAAAACGTATTTTGTTTGCAAATTGGGTAATTCATGTGGTCACAAATGCAATAAAAACGTGCCTCATTTTTTTTTTCTTTTGCAATTTGTTGTATATCGATGACTAGGCCAAAGAAAATGTTGGAGAGGCGATTGTGAAATTTTTCAGTTGATTGATTCGAGGAAAAACAAAAAATATGTTTTTTGTTGTCAATCAGCGGAAAACTGGTGTAAAAACCTCGCCAAAATTTGACTATTGATGGATGAATTGTTTTTTATTGATTGATTTGATTGAGTTTTTTTTTGCTGTCAGTCTTAAAGAAAGTTTTTTTTAGTAATTTTTGGTTGTTTTTTTTTGTTCAATAATGTATCTTATTTGTCTTAAATTCTAATTTTTTTTTCTTGTTCTTTGTTTGTATAATAAAGCCAGAGTAAAAGGTAAATATGCCGCCCCGGTGGCACAGTTGTTAGCATGCTTGCTTTAAGCTCCGGAGGTCCCGGGTTCGATTCCCGGCGGGTGATGAAAAAATCACGGCTGGTTAATGTAAGAATCAATGAATTAATCATTCATTATCCGTTAAAAAAATTATTACGAAACTTCACAATGAAGCGGCCAAATCCCTCTATGGGATGTAGCGCCAGCGAAAAAAAAAGAAAAAAAAGGCAAATATGAAAAATCACCAAAACGGTACCGGGTGTTGAGTGTCTGTGAACTGTCCCTTATGGGACGGGAGACGGTAAGTGCATGCACAGTTCTCCCTTCTGTTCAAAACGCTCAACAGCTTAAACTTCTGTACTAATTAACTGTTAAGAACTTATACAGAGCATAATTTACGTTTATAGTAGCCTGGCTACCTTTTGTGAATGCCGTTTTAGTACTGGTTACCGACCGGATTTACATTTTGGGAATAGCAACTGATAAGGATTATCATAACATATGGCTTTCCAGCCTGGTTAGAACGGTTATTTAGCCAAATGGAAATACTGTACGTAGATTAGAAAGAAGGATGACAACAATATTACAATCAAGTGAATACAATTCCTTAAAAAAACTGTTACTGTGCACTCATTAAAAATAAGCAAGCATCAACACACCGGATCAGAATACGGACGAAGGGTTGGTAAAATACCCACCAACGTAAACAATCTTAAACCTAAAACAGAATGATCTACTATGTATATAAATCCACAAGAACCATTACCCAGTATCTTGGACATAATATTGAACATAAATATCATGGCATAAACTTACTACAAATCCCTCACCAAAAATAGCCAATGTAAATAACCTTATAGATCCCCATTTCTTAACTTAACGGTCATAAAAGGTCATAGAATCTTTCATTCAGAATGAATAATTACACTAAAACAAAATGAAAATTCTCCCATAAACTCACCTTAGGTAAAGAAAATCTTTTTCTGTTAAGATTGACTAAAATAAAAATTAAAAATAATGTGAATATAATTTACAATCGATAAAAAATTAAATCCTCGGTTGAAGATTAATATTATTTTTCGGATTTAACTGTTAAAAAGTTTACTTCAATAATTTCCATTCAAATTCTCCCTTCTCCATTCCGTTTTGAGCTGTGCAATCGGGCATTAGTAGTACCTAGTACCCTTACTTGTTGCATTGAACAATAAATTAACGATAATAATCTATTTGTTTATATACGTAGCATGTCAAATACGGAATATATTGTGTGTGTGCAGAAGTATTTTTTGATGGGAAGATATGTGACAACAGAAATAATGATGTGTGAAAGTTATTAGAATATTACTTCGTATATAAAAAGTAATTTCCTTAGTACTTATCAATTTACATCAACATTACAATTGGGAATTTTGTTTTCTTATTGTTTATGATGCTATTATAATACTGGATTCTGACGTGGATGTTACATTTATCAGATCTAAATAAAATATAAAAAGGAGATGATGATTATGATGTTGATACAGTAAGATGAAATCATCACGCGTCTGTGTGATGACATTCCACTAGACATCAAACACAATTCCACTAGACACAATTCCACTTGGCTGCATATAATAAAATATATACTTAGGTTTTTCTTTTTAAGTTTAACTTTTTTTTTATTAGTATATTTTTTATTATTTTAGTTGAATTGTGCCAAGTGGAATTGCGCCCAGTGAAATTGTGTGCAGTGGAATTGTGTCTAGTGGAATTGTGCTAGTGGAAAAGGCCTAGAATCGGTAATAATCGACCTGTGTGGTAACCAAAATTAAATAGTTTATTCAAATAGATATCACCAAGAGTTAAATTTCGGGATGAAATACATATTTATCCAATGGCATAAAGTAGTTTTCTTTAAAACTAATCAATTACAGTTTGAAAATCAAAATGATAAAACAAATTATAAATGCGACCGATTTCCCCACTTGATTTTCCTCTTTGATGAAAACCAATTATGGCACCATGAAGCTCTTTCTTTAAGTGTATTCTATTATTTTCCCCGCTGCATTTTGACAGACAAATAGTACTTGTAGCACACTGTAGTTTAAACAATATAAATTTCATTCGAATGGAAAAGTTGGCATGTAAGAAATGTGAACGACTTAAGGCGGCACCAGACGATGCGAGAATTGACAAATGTCGGTCGACCAACGTTGGAGCATATGATGTGGACAAATGTATACATGGCAAACGTACCCTACACACGACATGTCCAATGTTCGCCCAACGTAAATTTAAGCGAATGTGTACCAAGTGCATATTTATAAATGTTTGAAATATGTAGTACATTCTAAATTTTAAAAATATCTTTCTGTCCATAATTTGAAATTACTTCGTTGTTTTTATACATTTTTAATTTTAATGACCGGATCTATGTGACCATAACTTGATATCGAATTAAATAAAAAAAAAATGTTTTAAATGAAGCGCTATTTATTATCCATCAAAATGCGTGTTTGAATTTTTTCGATATTGAATTTTATATATTTCAACTTTTTGTATGGGCAATTTAATTTCAGTAAATTTTTTACCAACATAACAAAACTAAATTTTATTTTAAATTTACATAGGTCTTTTTCCGAATGTGCTAATTGTGTGTTAAACAAATAAACATTTTTCTCTTAACTTAAAATCGCACAAATCTCGATCATACACATGGAAAACAAATATGGAAACAAGAATGTACTTTAACATGTTTTCCTACTGGGATGTACCTAAATGGCAATATTTTAATTAACTGCTTTTATTATATAAATATAAAAATAAGTTTTCTTATCTCGACAGATACGTGAACCTAAAATTGCATATGAAAACAATTTTCTAAGTTAAAAAAAAAATTAAACTTCATTGCCGTAAAGAAACAAATCAATTTACCTTCTCAATTATACTTTCATATACCCAATCTTATTTACGAATTTTTTTAAATTAATATGAAATGTACTAAATTTCTAAATAAATTAAAGAAAATCATACCACATCGTCTGGACAGCATCACCAGTATATCAACCAACGTTGGTGGTCTCCTTTGATGTGTATTGATTTACCGCCTATTGAGCGAACGTATATACCAATGTACCAAAAGCCACATTGGTGATATGAAATCTGTCCATACGACATGTCATACGAATGCATATCCCAAACATTTGTCAATTATCGCATCGTCTGGTGCCGCCTTTAACTAATCTTAAACATATTTACTCTACAAATGAGGTACTTTTTCCTCACATATGTTGGTTAAGTCAAATTTGTTTAGTTGCAGTAACTGAAATTTCATTTAAGGCAATTTTTATATTCCAGTGGAAATGACTTATTTGTAACTATTAACATGACGCTTAAAAAAAGTGATGTAAAGTGCTAAAAAAAAGTAAAGTGAAGCAGAGATGAAGATCGCACTAAGTTAATTTTTTAGAAAAGTCACAATTTTATTTATTGATTTAAATTATATCGTTAAATTTTAATATGAAATCAAATAAAGACTAACAGGTATTTTTTAAGTTTTGTTCACTCTCTAAAATTTTCTGGAACTGTACGAGGCAGGAGGCACTCTTCTTACAACAACCAAAAATTTCACACATGCGATTAGTCAAGCCATTTGGTGTGTCATTTTTGTGTGTTTTACATAATTTAAAATTTAAAATGTTTAGTATACAGGGTGTCCGGGTTTGGGATGCTGATCCGTCAAAGGGTGATTCCTTGGTTCATTCTGAGAAAAAAATCGTATGTGGAGGGGGTCCATTTTTGATATCCTTTGAGATACAGGGTGTTTAAAAAATTTGGTTCAGAAAAAAAGTACACTCAAATATTAAAAGAAGAATTACCAAGAAATGAAATAACCAAAGGTATATACTTAAACGAATATTAGCCGATATTCAATCAAAAGGAGGGCAATTTGAGCACCTTTTGTAACTCCTAGGCTCAAACTTTGTATTCGGGGATTGTAGGGAAGATCATGGCGAATTAAAATTAAATAAAAAAATAAAAAAATTATAACGGTTTTTTTTGAGAAAAACTCAATTTTATAAAAAAAAAATATTTTATTTTTACTTTAAAGCATCATAGCTCTCAAACGGATGCTGATGCAAGATAACCACCTAGATCTTAATAATAGCTTATGCAATTACCAGTCAAATAAGACTAAGTCGGTTACTCTCCGATAAATATTTTGGATGTTACAGTTTAATATTTGAGTGTACGTTTTTCTGAACCAAATTTTTTAAACACCCTGTATCTCAAAGGATGTCAAAAATGGACCCCCCTCCACATACGATTTTTTTCTCAGAATGAACCAAGGATTCACCCCTTGACGGATCAGCATCCCAAACCCGGACACCCTGAATATAAACTATGGGTTCCTAAAATGATTTGCTGCCCAAACAGGTTCTTAAATGCATAGTTCCTACAATATGGCAAAGACTCAAATCAAAACAAAACTCTTATTTTTGCCAAATATAAGTGTGAATGGTTTCAACTCTAAAAATAAGTCTAAAATAAAATATCCAGACGTATCTTCAGTTACAAGACAAATTGTTTCCAAAAAATCGAGTAACAACATGAACCGCACAAATTCTTTGACATTAGATGATGATGACAAAATGGAAATTGATAGCCAGACAAAAAGTTCCATGGAAGTTGATAACGGTGAAGAGGAGGAGCGTGGTTTTCTCAAAAAGGTACTAATTATTCTTTTTACAGAAATAGAGAGAAGGATTTCAGGAAATATTATACTGTAAGTGAGGACCAATCACTGGTTTATTGCACAGATGTTCAGGGTCTGATGAACGAATTAAAACCAAATATTTATGTCCCTGAACAATGGAGACTCTTTATAGACTCTTCTACGGCAACACCTATGCCAGTGTCCCTATAGCCCATTCTACTAAATTAAAAGAGGAATACGAAACAATAAAGTATGTTTTAGGTAAAATAAAATACAAGGAGCATAACTGGCAAATATGCGGTGATCTTAAAATCATTACTATGATGTTAGGACAGAAGCCTGGATATACAAAATATCCATACTTTCAATGCTTTTGGGATAGTAGAGACCGTAGTAATCACTATAAAATAAAATAAAAATGGGAACTTAGAAAGAATCTAGATAAAGGAAAATATAATGTCATTGAAGAACCCTTAGTCAATTATTCAAAAATACTGCTTCCGCCATTACAGATAAAACTCGGGTTAATGAAACAGTATGTAAAAGCCTTAGATAAGAAGGGTCAGTGTTTTACATACTTGATAAGACAATTTCCTAATAAAAGCGAAGTAAAATTAAAAGAAGGCATTTTTGATGGGCCTGAAATTCGGAAGATGTTCCGGGATGAGAATTTTACATCAAAGATGACAAAAATAGAAAAGGCCGCTTGGCTTAGTTTTCGTAATGTTGCCCTCATTATGTAAATCTTGTGAAAAAAATGGTAGAACATTTCAAAAAAATGGGACGCCTAATGAACTTGAAGCTTCATTTCATAGATTCACCTCTGGATTGTTTTGCTGAAAACTTATTAAATTACATTGAAAAACGTAGAATGAGATTATTTTGAATTTTTATATGATGATGTAAAATGTTGACCATTTGGGGGGGGGAGGTATGCTGGGGGTGCTGGGGAGTGCTGGGGTGCTGGGGTGCTGGGGTGCTGGGGTACTGGGGGTACTGGGGCGAAATCTAAGGGTGATATGTAAATGATGACCTCACCGAAAATATAGAATAAGATTTTTTAAACTTTTGAATTATTCTGGTGTATTCTGGTGTATTCCAGTACAACAATTTCTCCTCTTCGTAGAATAAGATGTTTATTTTCAATTTTTATATGAAGTGAAAATTTGACAATTTGGGGGGTGCTTGGGTGTGCTGGGGCGAACTCTATAGGTGATGGATCAGTTCTGACCTGAGATTCGTTTTTAGCACACCGAAAACCGTACCTGAAGGTACTTCACCTTTCTGTATCAGGACTTTTTTTTGTGTGTCTGTGTAATCAATTTGGTGTAAAAGGTTCGATTTGAAGTGTAAAATCTGCATTCAAAGTGCAATTCATGTGTTACAAAAAATATCGCTCCCTAAAAATATGTTCTTCAATCGCTCTGTATTATAGAGAGGGAGCGATATTTTTAACTTTTACGCTACCTCTTTCTAGAGCAATATTAACACGTTCGCCACTCGTCTGTTTTTTTGGTGTTCAAAAAAAACTCACGTGCTAAAACAAAATGCCACGAATATGGGAAACGACTGGACTCTCAGTCAAACTACTTGACACAAGTATGTGTTAGATACTTCTATTTAGAAAAAGATTTTTAATTTTTTCGTAAAATTTTTAACATAAGGAATGGCCAAATAATTTGTGATTTCATTTTATGGTCGAGAAACAGGATTTATGTGAAAATGTCTTTGTTTCCAAATTATGTTATTTCAATTAATTTTTCAGTATATTGATTGCGAAGTATCTTTTAAAATTTTAAGATTTTTATTGGGAAATTTAGTATCGGAAAATTTAAGAATTTTTTGGGTCAAAATTTATTTGGTGTTAATTTTGTAAGATGCCGAAAGCCAAGAGTCAAAACTTAGATATCTGCCAGATCAAGTATGTGTGGTACCAATCACAGGAAATTATTCCGTTTGGTAATTAAATCATCGATATATCTATAATAGAACAAAGGTTGAAATTGAAAGTCTAAAGAGTTTAAAACTGAAATTTTTAAATTTTCTGCAGAACCTATACATGAATACATGAGGAGCCAGTAATTTGTTTTTAAATTTTGTTATCTAAAGAAAATTCCGAATTGTTTAAAACGATATCTAAAGCGGTAAGAAATTGGACTTTCGTTAATTTTGATTTTGAATTTTTCTTTATTTTTCTCCAATTTTGACTCACAATAGTTATTACAATTTGGCTGTCAACTTGGTAAATAACGACGTAAAATCTAGAGATTATTAGAAAATATGGTGCAATGGTAACATCCTTAATTTTATGTTTGAAATCTTCAAAATATTGAAGAAAGAATTTTTTTCCCGACACTAGGTTCAAGAATATGTATTGTCTAAATATGATGATAAAGAGTATGTTGGACTGTCTATGGAACTTACAATTGGTCTGAATGGTATGTCTGGTTTATGAATTTTGGGATTACTGGTGTGTAACTTGTTAATTTTTTCTTTGTGATAAAATCTGTGTTGCTTGATTTCTCTCAGTCTCTTACTAAAGTATTAATTTGTATCTGTAATGGTGTCGAGTTATCCTTTAAAATCTGTATGTAAGTAGAATTGTCATTTAGTAGGTTGTACATTTTCTCAATGTAGTCCGGTCGTAAAGTTAACAATGTTATATTTCCTTTGTCTACCTTTGTAACTAAAATATTTGGGTTGCCTTTTAAAAAAGTCTTTGCTTGTTTTACCCTTTAGACTATTTTATAAAAACACAACAAAAAATTATTTAATATTACCTACAGTAATAAATTTTATTGAAAATCAGGCTGAAATCAGAAAAAAAATGTTAAATGGCGACCTTGCGCAAAAATCTGTTGTTTTTAGATCATAAGTTAATTGTTCCAGTAAGCCTTTGAAATCAGAATATTACAAAGTGTACATGCACCACATTTAGGAATTCAAAAGTCGAAAATGAGAGCACATGAACTTTATTATCGGCTGTCATCAGATACTGACAAATGTATACGCGAAATTGTCGAGCATATCAAAAATAAAATCATAAAGACCCATTATTGAGCCATGAGGTAATAAGCTGTCAATGAAACAAATTTCCATGGATATTTATGAATTTTAAAATAATATTTTTTCTTGTAGATGATACTTATTCCAATTGAATTGAAAGTTCATGTAGAAAAAGATAAGTAGCGTATAACGTTTTCGGGAAATATAAAAATTTGTGTTTGAGGGGAATTCCACGGGTATTTTTTTTCTTATTTAATGATTTCAAAAATTTTAATTTTGTTGGTAGAAATGAGATAAAATGCAAAATCAGATTTTATTAAGTAGATCTACGCTTTTCGTCATTCTCGATATTGGATAAAACTCGAAAAAGCTATACCCTAACGAAAAGTTGTTAATACGCGAAATAATAGCAAACAATTATTAGAATTCGCAATCAAACGAAACATGAATTTAACATATCCACAAAGTAATGGCCTGGCGGAAAACGGTGTATCTGTTGCAAAACAGTTGCTATGTAAGGTTGGGAGAAATGTAGGGTTAGATGATTATCAGCTGGTACTTTTAGAATACAGAAACACCCGATATCCAATGCTGGGGAGAAGCCCAGCTGAATTGTTTTTAGGGAGATCGTTCAAAATTAAGATGTAAATCAAATAACGTGTGTGGTCTTCCCATGCTTTAACAAATGTTGTAAATCAAAGAAGTCTGCAAAACTACTACTTACTGATATCTACGCAATTTATTATTTATTACTCCCTCTTTTTGGTAATTGTGACTTATTTCAATCTAATCTACTAACCTTCCCAATTGTATGTGTTAATTACATTGAGCGACTATTGGTTAATATTATTCTATAAATATATGTTAATAATTCCATTTATATTCTATTCCGCAAAAATTATTTACTTGTTGTTGGTTAGATTGCATAATTAAATTGACTTCCTGTTTATATTTATTTTTAACGCCGTAGAATACATATTTGCATTGCATTACAGCAATAAAGTAAAACAAAATTGTATATTTGTAAATGTAAGTTGTAAGTGAAAATAAAAATTAAATCGGATTCAGTGAGTAAAAATATTGCAGAACTTTTTATTTAAAAACTGAAAAACCTACATCAGAACGAAAATTTATTTGTACGAATTCTCACAAAACAAATATTGTATGATACATGTTTGTTTAGGTTATGTGGCGGTTAAAGTACTGGCAACTGTTTCTTACGCACATGCGGACAAATTACTTTGTTTTTTTACCTGTATTCGTATGAACTAAATAAAAAAGGTAGGTCTATTCAACTCCTCGAACGACAATTTTCTCAGAAAGCATCGTTACATCGTCACCATTTACATTTTACAAAAATTTTCTGTTACTTTCAGCACGGGTAGTCCGTAAAACATCACACATCTACAATGTTCAAACATTTTTTTTTCTGAAGATTTGTGCCATTGGTTCGGATCATATCATTATGTGAGCAAAGTGAGAATTGGCTGAAAAAGTTGTTAGTTTATAGTTTCATGAAACGTAAGGAGGCCAATTGCGACAAAAAAAGGTTCAGATGTTCCATATAAAAATTTCCAAGATGCTGTGTAATTCAATCCAAAAGTCCAAAGCTGATGTGAAATTGAATCCAAAGCTTCCAAAATATTGTGAGATTGAAGCCAACTTATTAAGCTTCCAAAATGATTTCAAACCAACATTTACAAATATAACTCCGAGAGAACCAGAAATAAGATGAAAAGATCCAACGAAGCCACTATGTAAGCCTCAACAAATTAGAAAGTAAGGACAATAAGTAATTTATAACCATTAGTTTAATTAGTCCTAAGCCTATTTAAATATACATATGTCCCATAAGAGTTTTCCTTCAGAAAAATCTTCATATGAAGGGAAGATATTTTTAACTTAAACTAAACATCTCACAACATAAAATTATAAATAAATCAATAAATTAATTGAATAAGAGCTATTTACATTAAATAATAAAAATAAAATACGAAACTTACTAATTATAAATTAACCCTGGAAGTTGTATGACCGCGGAAATTAGCTTATTATAAAATAAATGTAATGAATGAGGAGTGTTTCACAACAATGTATCGAATTCAAGAATATATCGAACTCTAACGTGATATAACGAACTTTGACTTTATAAGTCTAAAGAATTCTGACAGAATATATTAAATTCTACGTCGAATTCTGACACTATATGAGATGATATTTCGAATTATTACATGATATACTTGTATAGAATTTGGAAATGATATGTCGAGCTGTGGGATGATAAATAGAATTATGATAGTATATGGCGAGTTCTGAGATGATACATCAAATTCTGGCCAAATATTTGGAATTCTTACATAATATATTCTGACAGATATATCGAATTCTGGTAGCATATAGCGAATTCTGAGATGATAAGCATCCAAAATTCTGACAGGATATATCAAATCCTGAGATAATTTCTGATGACATTTCGAATTCCGACATAATGTACATATATCATAAGATCTGATATGGAATATCGAATAATAACGCGATCCATGTGTTATTTGTAGTTATAAAACGGACAATTAGCAAGATAACTAAACCTATTCTTCTAACTAATGATAATATCAGCGTTTCAAATTTGACTTTAAACTAAACAGTACTCAAACATAAAGATTCATTCGGTTATATTCGCCGGTTTGTAACGATGCATTATGATGATACAAAGCGTACCCCTAAATGTCATTTCATTTAATTTTATTTGCGTCGATTTGCAGTGTATAATCAATAATCATCTACCTTATTTGATTCTATATTTTTTTTTTTTTTGTTACCATCTACCTTTAATTTTTTTTATTAGGTCGTCATACAAGTTTTTTTATTGTTCGGCGGGAATTTTAGCGCGGGAATAGTTTTGTATTGTTCTTGGAAATCATATAAATAGTGGTAAAGCGATTGAATCGGGAAGTTTAATTTTGGCCATTGAGTAAAAAGCAACAAAAGATCGTGAAAATACATACTATTTTTGTGCAAAGAAGAAGAAAAGTGAAATTATAATTAATTAACAAACAAAGTTTATATTATTTTGTTAATTTTTTTTTATTGTTCCAAAATTTGAAAAAAAAATAAAAAAAGAAGTTCAAAGTGTATACAATACAAGTATATACATAGCTAGACATACATATTATATACATACATAATTAGAATTTTTTTTTTGTGTTTTGACTAAAATTGAGTGATAAGTGTGATTGGTTTTTTTTTTCTATCCAAAATCGCATCCAAGTCCACGATACGGACATAAGGATTTTTTTTTTTTGTGTGAGTGATACTTCGGTGGTCTAGAAAAAAAAAACATTACACCTGACTGATAGACATCGTTAAGTTAGATTGCGTGAAGGTTACATCTAAGAACATTCACGAATATTCTAGAATTTAAGAAGTGTTTTTTTGTATCTATCAAAATTTTACAATTACAATTAAAGTGTGTAATTTATATAATTAAGAGCTTGAATATTGACTGGACGGATAATTAAGTAGGGCTTAATGCACAAAAGATCTTTTAGGTCGCAGTGCGGGGTGGCTTGAGCCCCCACATGGCCCTCAAGTAATAATAATAATAATAATAATAATATAATTACTATAAAATTAAATAAATAAATGAACAAGAGTTTGAAAAAAAAAATGAATTGAAATAAATAAAAAGAACAATGTGATGATGAATCCACCAATCAACATCTGCATCAACATTTTCATACGGAAATCTCAGCTGAGTGAAATTTTTTTTTGATTTTTTTTTTATTATTTATTATATTTAATACATATTTTTATTAATTTTTTTATTTCATTAAATTTGTATACTTTTCCGCTTTATTTTCTTTGGTTAGTATTAATTAATTAGTTAAGGTAAATATATTAGGGTTTAGGGTTAGCTAGATAATTTAATTTTGAAAATAATTTTCTTTTCTTTTTATGGTTTTTTTTTCTTTTCTCTCATTTTTTTGTTGTAATTTTTTTTCTGGAGAATATACATTTGTATTTAAAATATTAAATTTTGGTGTTTTCCTTTTTAAGAACAATGAGATAATTTGAGAGAGAACATTTGAGGATGAGTTAGGGTAAGTATGTCGGATCATGAATAGGGAAGATATCAGAGTCAATCCTTCCCCGCGGTTACATGTGACCCACATAAGCTCGAGAAAAACCCACGCCAGTACCCTGAAGCTTAGCCAGCAACGACCGCTCTAGAGTCCCTGTGTGGGTCCAAAATTCTGATGACACCGAATATGAGTTGGAGGAACTAATTTTTTTTTCCTCTTAGTCATTTAATTTTGATAATGTGTGTCCTTCAGCTAATAGTCTAATACCATAGTGTTACAGGTTCTAAAGAAATTGCAGTTACGTTTGACTCTGACACAAATATAAAACTTTCCTGAAATTCCAGAATTAGAAGAAGAAGACCTTAAGCTAACTTAAAAAATTAAAAATCAACCCTGTATTTTTTTTAAAAATCATTGATTTAAATCATTTTCTATTTGTTTATTGGATGTTATCCTAGTACCCTTGACACACTGGGACTTAATAAAACGGGTTTAGTGAAAATTTTGAGTTCAGTACTAGTCCACCTCAGTTTAACTTAACCGAGGATTTGTTTTTGCGTGTAGTACTTAAACGAGGTTAGCTAAATCAAATTTATTAAACCGCTGTCTTGGGTATTATTAAAGAGATAAACTCAATTTTAAAATTATGGATGACGCATCTTGAAATAGAAGCAATCATGGTGCGGAAACACACACATTTGTACATAACTAGTTTAAAACGAATTATTATGTGATTTAAAATATTTCATAATATGAATTACAAAAGCCTTTTAAATTTTACTGCAAAATGTTTATTTGTTTCATCCAAAATTTAAAAATCAGATCGGCAAAACTAATTTAAAACAGAAAGTTGATTTAAATAAAAAAAAAATCAAATAATTTATAGTTTTTTTAAAAAATACATGAAATTTTCCCACCCTACTTGGTTTTGAAGTATTCAAGATTTACATAGCGAGATCTCCGAAATATGTAGTTTTGGCTAATCCAGATATTGCGAATTTGAACGATATTACAATTTGCTTGGCATCGAGGTTATATGAGATTATTGTTAAGCTCGTTGATATTACTCATGTTGTATAGCCCTGCATTGGGTTTGAAGTAACAAGAAAAAGATATTTGTAAATAATAAACTTGTTAAATGTTACAAAAATCATTTAGTCAGTTCGGTTCAGTATCTCAAAACAAAAACATTGTAAAATTATTAATCACTTACTTCAATGGAAATTATCAACAATGAAGACATTCATGTGGATTAAATACAACATTCATCATTCAACTCTTCTATTCAAATTGTAAGTTATTTTATTTTTATGAATTTGAAAAACATTTCGATTCTTGTGGTTTCCAACATTCTTTACAAACTCCAAAGAATTTGCATATATCCAGAATGGAATTTAATTTTGACCGTGCTTTTAAATTAATTCCAGAGTTTAACGGAACTCCAGATAATTTGCATCGATTTATTCACTGTTGTAACATAGTATTCAAGGATGTGAAAGAAAAGGAAATTCCAACATTCATGGAATTATAGTGTAATTGAAACTAGTGGAAGAAGCGTACAATAAAATTGTATTAACTAACACATATATTACATGGAAAGATTTGCAAGTCGACCTAAAATCAAAATTTTATACTGTTAAGAGCTTTTGAACATGTGCAAGTAGAACTGGTTCAAGATCGACAACGATATGATGAATACATAAAAGATTTTGCTATTAAAAATGAAAAATTGTTAGCAGAATTAAATAAATCATCTTTCGGTATTGATGGTGAAGGTGAGCTAGATAAAAATGTTCAACTTGAGGTCTTTTGAAGACGGTCTTAGAGATCCAGTCAGGTTAATAATAAAAGCTTGTAGATTTGACAATTTAAAAGACGCTATCGCCAAAGCCATCGAAGAAGAGAATTTGAGTTTAACTAACAAAATGAAAACTGTCAAACCAGAAATAACTCCTCAGTCTCAAAACAAACAAATTAAATGTCAAATATGCTCGAAATTAGGCCATAGTGCAAAAACTTGTTATAGTCGAAATCCAACTCATTCAACTTCGGGTTAAGTATATCAATCAATCTAACAATACAAATCAACCAAATCGTAATTCATACTTTAGACCAAGTTCGGTTCAAACAGGTAATACCTCACGAATTAATCACATTTCCGTATATTATATTATTATAGCTTACTGTAAAAAATTGGGTCATCATATTAGCGTATGTCATTCTAGAAAAAGGGTTAATGCACAAAAAAATAATTTACAGCAACCGAATTTAGAAACCACGGAAAACTGAAACGAATCCAACCGAGAATCAAGGGATGTAGCGGTTCGGGTTTAGGACATGTAAATCTACATTCCATTCCAAATGATACTTCTGACATTAAAGTTTCTAAGTCATTATATGACTTCAAACCAAACGATTTATGTCCATTTCACTCTTCAAGTTTGAATTTAGATACAAAAAATATATTTTCTTTTTCAATCAACTTTCATAATGATGACATGAAATTCATTAGTATTTCTTTAGATATTTTAACAGAACCTCAATTCTTCTTAGTCGATACCAGTGCAGACATAAGCATCATAAAAAGAGAAATTATAAAACAGGATGTATTATGTTATCCAATCAATGAATGGAATCAGTACAAACCATGGCATTGTGTCCATCAAAAATATACCTATCCAACAATATTTCAATATCACATAATTTTCACATTGTGGAATCAAACTTTCCAATAAATTGTGCAGGAATAGTTGATAACGATTTTCTTCGATCTAATCAATGTAGCATTGACTACTCTCGTAACATGATAACCATAAATCCAACAACGATAAAAAACCAAACATTGTCACTAAATATTTCAACGAATAATCCACCAATAATTATACCTAGCAGATCAGAAAAAAACGTAAAAATGCTATTTAAAACAAACCAAGACGATGAATATCTTTGCCCGTCACAATTAGTCAAGCCTGGCGTATATACAGCCAATTCAATTATTCGAGTTAAGAATTTGTTCGCAACTGTAAGCATAATACAAATACAAACGATTTTCCAGTTGAATTAAAAGATGTTTATGTTGAACCAGAATCATTAAATGATTATCACCTTCTTCGATTAGAAAATTGGACAGACAAATTGGAAAACCGGTTAACCATTTTACAGGATGAAATACAAGCAGATCATATGAACATCGAGGCAAAAATTATCGATAATTAAAATTTGCCTTGAATATAATGACACATTCCATCTACCTGGTGATCAACTAACCACTACAAATGCTGGATGTCACCGTATGCCTCTTAAACCGGAATCGCAACCCGTGAACGTAAAGCCATATAGACTTCCACAGGCAATTAAAGCCGAAATCAACGCTCAAGTGAATCAAATGCTTGAACAGGGTATAGTAGAAAATAGCAATAGTTGTTTTAATTCTCCTTTACTTGTGGTCCCGAAAAAATCCAACAATGGCAATAAACGATGGCGTGTGGTTGTGGACTTCCGTCGTCTAAATGAAATAACCGTGGATGATATTTTTCCTCTTCCAAATATTGTCGATATAGGTATTGTGACGCAGTATATTTCACTACATTGGACCTTGCAGATGGTTACCATCAGATTGCTCTCAGCGAAGATGACAGATCAAAAACAGCGTTCAGTACCCAAATGGGACATTACCAATTTACGAGAATGCCCTTTGGATTGAAAGGGGCACCCGCCACATTTCAAAGAATTATGAGCAATGTATTATCAGGACTGCATGGTTTAAAGTGTTTTGTGTACCTGGATGATGTCGTCGTATATGGATACAACCTTGCCGATCACAATAGAAAACTTACTGACGTGTTTCAATGTATGCGGAAATATAATTTAAAGCTTCAACCGACGAAATGGAAGGAAATTTGTTACTTGGGACACATAATCACAAATTACGGAATAAAACCAGATCCTTCAAAAATAAGCGCAATACAAGATTTTCTGGTTGCTAAAACACCAAAACAAGGAAAATCCTTTATTGGTCTTATTGGTTACTATCGTCGATTTATAGAAAAATTTGCCGAACTTTCTCAACCTCTTAATGCACTCTTAAAGAAAGATACACCTTTTATTTGGAATGCCTTTTGCCAAAATAGTTTCGAAATATTAAAACAAAAAATTATAACTCCTCCAATTTTGCAGTATCCAAATTTTACCAAACGATTTTACGTGACGACAGATGCAAGTAACTTTGCTCTAGGAGCTGTTATTTCACATAGGATAAGCGATGATGACCTGCCCGTAGCTTATGCAAGCCGGGTCCTGAATAAGGCTGAGCGTAATTATTCAACTGTGGAAAAAGAACTGCTGGCAATTATTTTTGCTGTCAAACGTTTCCGACCATACCTTTACGGAGTAAAATTTAGTATAATCACCGACCATTACTGTGGTTAAATAAATCCAAAAACCTGTCATCTCGTCTTATGCGCTGGAGAATAGAGTTGGATGAATTCGATTACGAAGTAACATATAAAGCTGGGAACTACAACGTAAACGCGGATGCTTTGAGCAGAATTTCGTTAGATTCTGTCGGTAAAAGTAACGTCAACGTCATTACACGATCCAAGTCCAAAATAGATATTGCTCAAACCAATTTGAATCAGCCAACTGAAAATACAATAACTCCTGTACATGAAGCATCTAATCTTACAACCAAGTGAATCAACTCAACAAAATTCTAACATTGAAAACTCAATCATAAAGTTGCAAAATGAACTGGATATATAGGAAGAATTATCGCAGACTTTCATGTATCATGGTATACAACTTTGTACTCAAGTAACTCTGAGAAGATAAGATCTTGCATTTTAGTGAAAAATACTTTAAAAATTTTTCTACTTTCTCAATACAGTAGTGGTGACGTTACTGCGATCAGTATGGAGGTTGGCAGAGACAAGTTTTGGCTGGTCTCTGCGTATATGGATCGGGAGAAGGAGATCCCGCCGGATAACCTGGGGGACCTGGTCCGAGAAGCAAGGAAAAATAGGATTGGTGTGATACTCGGATGTGATGCAAACGCGCATCACACAATTTGGGGGAGCACTGATATTAATGAGAGGGGTGAGTTATTTTTTGATTACTTATTAAATACTAACCTTTCAGTCTGCAATGTTGGGCAGGAACCGACATTTATCATTAGCAATCGGCAGGAGGTTCTAGATGTGACCTTCGCCTCGGATACTATTTTTCAGTTGATTAGGGGATGGAGAGTGGCGAAGGAGCACTCATTCTCTGATCATCAATATATAACTTATAACCTTAACATTCACCCGGTTACCCAGAAGCCTTTCAGGAATCCTAGAAGGACAAACTGGGAGAAATATGGGGAGGTGTTGGAGGAACTATTGCCGGAGGTCCCCGGACCTCCGGAGACAGTGGAAGAATTGAATTGCATTGTGGATGTTGTCACAAGAGCATGCAATCTTTCCTTTAACGCTTCTTGCCCCCTGATAAAGCCAAGGGGCAGGCAGAAACCGGCATGGTGGTCCATGGAGTTGGAGACCTTTCGGAAGGCGTGTAGGACAGCCTTTAATAAGGCAAAGAGCACGAGGCATGTACGGGACTGGGACTCCTATAAGGAGGACCTAATAAAGTACAAAAAAGAATTGAGGAAGGCACAGAGGGGATCTTGGAGACTCTTTTGTGGTAGAATGGAAGAAGTCTCTGAAGGAAGATTCTATCTACTAACCCAACTAGTCCTAGTTACTTAATTAGACCAGACGGGTCATGAACAGCTTCAAGTGCGGAATCGTTGGAGCTTCTCATCGATACCCACTTTCCGGGAAGCTTTGATGACTCGATGGAGCCTGGAGCTCATCGAGGAACACCTCCAATAGATATGGAGGGCATATTGGATAGAGAGCGGATCAGGTGGGCGCTGCAGGGTTTTAAGCCTTATAAGTCGGCGGGCCCGGATCGGATTATACCAGCAGAGATTCAAAAGAACTCGGCAGCCATCATCCCCTGGCTAGAGGTTATCTTCAGGGGATGTTTGAAACTAGTCTATATTCCTAGGAATTGGACAGAGGTCAAAGTAGTCTTTATTCCGAAATCGGGAAAGAGCTCACATGCTCGTCCAAAGGACTTGAGGCCTATAACTCTATCATCCTTTCTGCTGAAAACCCTGGAAAGGTTGATAGATGTGTTTATTCGATCAAGAATTGAACCCAGGAATTGGGCAATGTCGCAGCATGCGTACTGTAAGGGAAAGTCGGTGGACACAGCTCTGCACGATCTAGTACGCACAATTGAGAAATCAATTTACTTGCAAGAGTTTTGCATGGTAGCATTTCTCGATATTGAGGGTGCTTTTAATAATGTAAAAACGGAGGCGATCATGGAAGGATTGTCTTTTTTGAAAGTGGACTGCTCTATAAGTAGGTTAATAAATCAGATGCTGGTAAGCAGGACTATTACCTCGGAGCTGGGAGAGTCCAAGATTAGAAGACGGGTGGTTAGAGGAACCCCACAAGGAGGTGTAATGTCCCCCATTCTCTGGAGTGCAGTGATTAATGGATTGCTGCTGGAACTAGAGAGAGAGGGGATAGGGGTTGTAGCATATGCTGATGATGTAGCGATAGCTGTCTCAGGCAAATATCTAGATACGATTAGGGATGTTATGCAGAATGCACTCCTGATCGTTACGAAATGGGCCAGCAAGTGTGGATTGGGGATTAACCCGTCCAAAACAGAGCTGGTACTATTTACTAGGAAATATAAAATTCCGGTGGTTAGCCCTCCTATCATAAACGGCAGCGGACTAGTTTTTGCTGACCGAGCGAGATTTCTGGGCATAATCTTTGATAGTAAGCTCAGCTGGAAGCCTAACACTTTGGAAAGAGTGAATAAGGCTATTGTAGCCTTATACTCGTGTAGAAACGCTATAGGTAAGAGATTATCAACCGGAGCTGGTATACTGGCTCTATACCGCCGTGGTAAGACCTGTGCTAATGTACGGGGTGGGCGTTTGGTGGCCAGCTCTAGATAAGGTAACTTATAGAGGTATGATGGAGAAGGTGCAAAGAACGGCCTGTATGCTTATAAGCGGGGCGCTTATGACAACACCTACACGCGCTTTAGAGGTTATGTTCCACCTTATTCCAATCGACCTTTATGGTAAACAGATGGCAGCCAACGTGGCTACGAGGCTCTTGGCTGTCTCTCAATGGAAGTGTCTTCAGGTGGGACACTCGACGATAGGTAGATTCGCTGGCGAAGAACTGGCGAATCTGGATTATATCACACCAACGTTGTGCTTCGATAAGGGTTTCCGTACCATCTTTCCCTCAAGGGAATCCTGGAGAAACGGATCAATCTTGGAAAACGAGGCAGTGCAATTTTTCACGGACGGCTCGAGGCTAGACGATCAGGTAGGAGCCGGAGTCTTCTGTGATAAACTTAATGTTAATATTTCTGTTCGTCTCCCTGACTACTGCAGCGTGTACCAGGCTGAAGTGGTGGCGATCGGGCAAGTCATGACATGGTTGAAGCATAATGTGGTATCCGGGAGGGATATCGCAATTTATGTGGACAGTCAGGCAGCGATCAAGTCACTTGGGGCAGTTTGTCTGAAGTCGCGGGTGGCGCTGGATTGCCGATCATCTCTTAACGAGATGAGCGAGTATTTCAGCATCCAGATAATCTGGGTCCCGGGTCACTCGGACGTCACGGGGAACTGCAGGGCGGACGAACTAGCTAGGTACGGTACGACTCTCCAGATGCAGCCGGAAATGGTAGGTCTGGGGAGGCCTATGGCAGTGCTAAAATGGGCGCTCAGTAAAAGGGCAATCGCCTTGACAAATGAGAGGTGGATCAACACTCTCACGTGCAGGGTAGCAAAGCAAGTTTGGCCAAAACTGGACTTGCGGCGCTCCAAGGTACTAATATCCCTGGGAAGACAAGAAATAGGATTGGTCGTAGGGATAATGACAGGTCACTGCCTTTTTGGGGAGCATGCGAGAAGGCTGGGGATACAGACGAATGACTTTTGTAGAAGTTGCATGGACGAAGAGGAGGAGGAGACTTTGGAACACTTCCTATGCTCATGTCCGGCGCTATCATACAGAAGGCATAAGTATTTGGGTGTGTACGGTATGGACAGCCTTTCGGAACTCGCGGACTGTGGAGTGCGAGATTTATTACGCTATATAAATAGCTCTGGTTGGTTTCAACGGGAGTAATGGGGAGATGGGATCCTGTGGTATCACAACGGGCCATTGCTGGCCTAAGTGTGCGATAGCAGCCACTTCAACCTAACCTAACCTAACCTTCATGTATCATCTTTAGGTGGACATCAAGGCATTGAACGAACGTATAAAAAAATAAAAGCATATTATTATTTTCCAAAAATGTGGAGCACAATTCGAAAATTTATATCCAAATGCGAATCATGTCAAAAAAATAAGGTTTCAAAAATAAACAAATGTCCTATGGTGATAACAACTACGTCAAAGCGCCCATTTGACAAAATATTTTTAGATATCGTTGAACCTTTAAATCCTTCTTATAATAACAGTCGATATATTTTAACAATTCAGGATGATTTGTCAAAGTATTCCTTGGCTGTCCCAATAGAAAATCAAGTATCTAAAACCATCGCGGAAGCATTTGTAGAGAACTTTGTATGTCGATTCGGCGTACCGATTTGTATATTAACTGGCCAAGGGACAAACTTTTTGAGTACTCTATTAAAAAATTTCTGCAAAATACTAAAAATAAAGAAAATCCAAACTACTGCCTACCACCCGCAGACTAATGGAGCGTTAGAAATATCGCATCGAACTTTAGTGGAATATCTTCGTAATTATACAGATACAAATTCAAACGAATGGGACAAATGGTTACCTTTTGCTATGTTCACATACAACTCTACTCCCCATTCGTCTACAAATATTATGCCTTTTGAAATTATACATGGTTTCAAACCAAATATACCGACCAGTTTAAAGCAGAGTACCAGAATTTATTACAATCAGGAAGATTACATTTAAAACTTACGGACCAAACTTGCAAATTCCTATGAGATAGCTCACAATAATTTAATAAAACAAAAAGAAAGGTCAAAGTTATACTACGATCGAAGAGCGAATAATGTTCAATATCAAATAGGAGATAAGGTATTGTTAAGAAATGAACAGAGTAAGGGAAAATTCGACCACATATGGAATGGACCCTTCGATGTATTAAAAACGCATTCAAATGAAAATACTACTATACGTATTGGTAGAGGCATCCGATTAGTGCATAATAATCGCCTAAAATTGTTTTTACAATAAGTATTAAGAAAAATAAAATTGAAAAAATGAAGTCTTTTAAGAATGAATAAGCATACTGATTTGAACGATTATTGTAGAAAATTATATTAATTTAATTGTTATTAAAGGTTAAATCTTTTATTAATCGAACATAAGTATGTACAAACAAAAATAAATAAAAATGTTTAGAACTCATAAAATTAAAATAAACAAAATATAAAAAAAATTGTAAACTAGATACTTATATACATAAGTACACATAATATAAAAAAAAATATTGTTTAGATTATACATAAATTAACTTATAGAAAAATAATCTTATATTAAGATTATTTATTTTTGTGGGGAAGGTGTTGTATAGCCCTGCATTGGGTTTGAAGTAACAAGAAAAAGATATATGTAAATAATAAACTTGTTAAATGTTACAAAAACCATTTAGTCAGTTCGGTCCAGTATCTCAAACCAAAAACATTGTAATTATTATGTAATAAGTCATTAAAATGTAATAAATGAAAAAACATAATAAAGAAATAAAAACTTTAATAAAATCACATAAATTAAATTATTGTAATAAATAAACTAGTATGTAATATTACAAAAGTGATAGTTTCATTTTTCACCTCGAACATAACCACCTTAAGATTTGCATATAACACTCAAGTGCAGATTAAACCTCCGTTGGACCAGTGCCAAATTCAGTGTAAATTAGAAGAGTTAACTCAACCCGTTAAGGGCAACAGCTTTGCGCATTCTTCGCTTTACTTAAATCGTGCAAGATCAAAATCATGGTACTGCAATTAGTTTCATAAGCGAGGTAGGATGCCCTCAAATCGACTAGGGGCCTGATGCACTAATAGCATTATCAGTTGATGCTTCAGACAATGCAGTAGGAGCAGTATGACACCAAATAATAAATCAACATACTCAACATCTATGGTTTGTTAATGAAGCTAGTAAGTACTGCAGGTATATGATTGAGAGTATGGATTATCTACAACGACCATAAACATTTAAATTGTACATTCCAGAAAAAATTAAACAAAGCATCTCCAAGGTAAAATCGACATCTCGATTTCGTGTCGAAATTTTCAACAGATATCCTATTCGTTTATACATTAAGTCTTGTTTTACCTAATAATAATAATATCCGCCCTTACATTAAAAAGAAGATCAGAGAAGAAGAAATCAAAAGTTTCCCCAATTTTTCATACTCTGGTTTCAGAGGAAATCAACGCAAGGTCCAGGAGAGATATGTTTCGGAAGGAATGCGCAAAGACTGTCAGACATTCATAAAAATATATTTGGCATCAGTATTCTAAAATCATGAGGCATATAAAATCAGAATCGTTAATAACTGTGCCACCAAACTAGCCATTCAATACATAATATATCGTATTATACGAGATGGCCGGAAGCAATCCCAATTTCAAACATGACGCACGTTTCGGTGTTCCAAAGATGTGTACAATTGATAAGAGATGACAGTTAAAATCACACTTATTTATGAGTTGCCGAAGCTTTTAAATATTCATCACCTTAAAACAACAAGCTACCATCCACAATTAAGTGGAAAGATGGCACAGGAACTTAAAGTCAGCAATTGTGTGTCACCAGACATTCAGTTGGTCAAAAGTTTTACCAGTAGTATAACTTGGCTTGAGATCGACATACAAGCCGGGCGAATTCATGCCAAAGATGACATTTTTATTCATAAGGACATTTATCAATACAGCCACATTTTCAGTCCCTTTCTCAACCATATGACTTACCTTTAACCGTATGACGAGTATTTCTCATCTTCCAGCTAAAAACCCGCACATCAAAAAACTTAATAGCTTATCTGAAGGTATTATTTGTCACTGCAGACAGTGAATGCGCTATCTTCAGATTAATTAAAACACCAGCAAACGTTATCACAATCAGGAGATCAGAATACTAGGCGAGCTTCTCAATTAATATTTAATCAGCCAAACACTATAAGGTCTAGCAGAATCGTTAAGTATAACGTCAGGTTTGCATAGAAACATCAACTTCAGAACTCTATGCCAATTCATCAGTTAAATTACTACTTTTTGAATTGTACGAACAACATTGTTCTATTTAATTTGGAAAAATAAAGTGTAAATTAAATTTAAATTATTATAATAAAATAAAATAATTAATATTGTTTTATTTCGTTGTTTTATTTTATTTCGTCAAATTTGAGGAGAAGAAATATAACATATAAAATTACAGTCCACAAATTCATCGAGAAAATTTAATTTTAACATAAAAAAATGTCGTCTTTCAACTTACGATAAGAAATTTTCGAATTGAGATCGTAATGATTTCATAACCGCAAATCATATAAAAAAGAACAAAAATAAAATCGTTAAAAAATCAGTAAATATAATTTATGTGTACATTCATGACTTCCAATTATTCTGAAATTAAAAATGAACCGGTTGTCCGGTACTGATTCCACATTAGCTGGAACAAGACATATACGAGTTATTGCACACTTAAATTCTGAGTTCAACGTTTTATTTTTTGATAATATCGATGTTTTATTAAATCACATTCACTATTTGTAGATTTAAACTTAAAATCCGATGATAATTGAAGCCGATGATTGATATTTTCGAAGATTTGATTGGTCCTTCGAACCGGATCGTACGGCGCGGCGTATCCACATTGTAAACCATTAAAATCTTTGAAAATATCAATCATCGGCTTCAATTATCATCGGATTTTAAGTTTAAGTTTACAAATAGTAAATGTGATTTAATAAAACATCGATATTATCAAAAAATAATTATCGCAAAGCGAAATACACACTAAAATCTTCGACACGTGGAATTTTCATCATTCACGTAACAAAACTATTATGAGACGAAAATAATTTTAGAGATTTAAGTCATCTATAATAGGATCACCATATAAATCATTGTATAAATATTTTCATTGTTCTGGTTTATCGAGTGTAAAGGAATAGATATCATCGTAGATTGATTGTACATCGCTTTAGGCAAACGCGAGGATTTATTCGTATCAACAGACGCTTAAGGTCAAAAGTGTCCTATTATTTCAAGTAACCGGATTGGTATCAACCATTAACTATCAACTGCGGTCAACTAACAATTCATCGAATTAGTTTTCATCGAACATTAAGTAATCAACAGGAATTTTTAACTAATTTAATTTTAAGTCACTATATTGTAATTTATTATATATAAAAGTGTGTAAAAATATTCCAATTTTAAATTGTGATTCGAAATTTACTTCATAATTTTTTTGTAATTCATTTCGTGAATTCTCATACTGAAATGAATTTGACGATGAGTTTGGATCAGTCGAAGCTACATTATTGAACAATATCAATGAAATGAAAGCAGGATCCAAGTTACTTCAAAACAAAATTGAGATTTCGGGTGAAAATAATTTGCAAACTTCCGTATCACTCAAACTTCCAAATATTCAGTTGCCTAAATTCGATGGGTCCGAATTAAATTGGTTGGATTTTCGGGGAATTTTTATCGAATTGATTCACTCAAATACATGTTTAAGCAATGTTGCAAAGTTTCTTTAGGGCTATAAATTTGTACAACCTTTTCCAATCTCAAATGAGAATTATCCAATTGCATGGAAAAACTTGACCGATCAATATAATCAATATTTTGTCGACAGTGTGATAAAGAGTTATGATTCATTAAAGGCTTTGAAAGTTCCAGTTCAGCACAGGGATTTGTTTCTCATTCACCATCTCTCGGAACGATTGGATGATCAGTCCAAAGTTAATATAACTTCCGTTTCCTTTAATATAATTAACGGTTCCTTGCAAGCAAAGGTTTTAACTTTTGACAAACTTATAGAAATTTTGAGAGAAAAGTGCAAAATCCTTGAAGCTCAAAAATCGTCAGTTGGCTCATATCAATTTGATAGGCCACAAAAAGGAACAACATTAAAGCCAACTCGCGTTATGTTAATGCAGAGCATCAATTGCGATTACTGCAGCGGTAAACATACGTTGGTTCAATGCTAAAAATGTAAAGAAAACAATATAAGTCCTCAGAATCGATATGAAGTTGTTAAAAGATACAAGTTATGTACTAATTGTCTTCAAAATAATCATCGTGTCGTGGAGTGTAAATCTTTGCCATGTTCAGTGTGTTGATTGAAACACCGTACATTGCTCCATTTCGAAAAGGGTAGCTTATCTAAATCATTAATAGAGAAACAGAGACAAGTGGAGATAATAAAGATGAAGCTTCCTCAAGTCTATGATCGTCAGTATCAACATCATTCGGAACAGATCGTCATAGTTTTTTTATTCTGAGAGCCGTATTAAATCAAATTATTTTAGCCACAGCAGTAGTTAGGGTTAAAAATTCATTTGACAGCCGTGTCCTATGTCGTGTTCTTTTAGATAGTGGTTACCAAGCAAATTTCTTGATCCAAAATACATATTTGCAAAAGGTTGTCGTTAAAAACAGAGCCTGTGCTGATCAAAATTACCGGGATAAATGGTTACGTATCAACGGCAACAAAAAGAGTAACCATTTTTATAGAGTCTCGAACATCTAATTATAAGTCAAATCTTAATTGGCTTGTAAAGTCCAAAATATCGGAACGGCTTCCATCATTTCGAATCCCGGTTGCTCAAAGCTCAATTCAGAAACTTGTCCAATTGGCTGATCGTTAGTTTCATAAGCCAATTGATTTATTAACTGGTGCAAAAACATTTTCGGAAATCATGCATGGAGGTAAACTAAACATAATTCAAGAGCTTCCAATGTACGATACTGTTTTTGGATACGTAGTCATGGGTAAGACGGGAAATAATCAAATTGTATCGGAAAATAAATCAGAGTCAGTAAAGACGAAAACTGTATCGCTACACGCATTCGAATGTCTCGACGAGAAAATCCAAAAATTCTGGATCATTGAAAGCATTGATGATCCAAAAACGCAATCAATCGAAGAAAAAATGTGTGAAGCACACTATTCCAAAAATGTCATTCGAACTGAAACGGGAAGGTATAGTGTTGCCCTTCCAGTAAAACCTAATATTAGAGAGTTAGGGAATTCCTCGACAAACGCCTCGAAACAATTTTTTACAATGGAAAAACGTATCCATAAGGGCCCGGAATTATTGAAGCAATATACGCAATTTATATCCGATTATTTAGAATTACAACACAAGAAAAAGGTAGTTAACCCAGACGAGACCGATTGTATTTATAAAATATGTTATTTTATGCCACAACACGCAGTAATTCGCGAAACCAGTAGCACAACCAAATTACGCGTCGTTTTTAATGCCTCATCAAAATCCTCGTCGAACATATCATTAAATGATTGTCTAATGGTTGGTCCCACTATTCAGCAGGACTTATTTTCGATTATTCTGAGATTTCGTAAATACTTGATTGGCATCACTGGCGACATAACGAAAATGTATAGTCAGATTTTAGTTCACGATGATAATCAAGATTTACAAAGAATTTGGTGGCGTGAGTCAGAATCGGAACCGTTAAAGTGTTACAAACTCGGAACAGTAACCTACGGCACAACGAGTGCTCCGTTCCTCGCAATTCGAACATTAGTTCAGTTGGCCAAAGGTGAACAGTCCATTTTCCCGGAGGCCTCAAAAGTGCTTGAGCACGATTTTTATGTTGACGACGTTTTGACTGGCTCCGACAATCTGGAATCCGCGATGAAGTTGAAGAGTGATCTTGTAAATCTTTTGAGTAGAGGAGGATTTGACTTACGTAAAATAACCTCAAATCATCCAGAAGTTTTGTCTTTGGGCGAGTCGCATCATTTAAAATCATTTTCAGTTCTTGGAATGCAGTGGAACATCGAAACTGATAAATTCAATTTTTCTTTTCAAAAATACAGTATCGCGCAACATTCTACTAAAAGGTTGGTATTATCGGAAATTGCGCAATTGTTTGACCCTTTAGGTCTGTGCGCACCTATTGTCTTCGAAGCAAAATATTTCATGCAAACATTATGGGCAGCAAAGGTGGGATAGGACGAGATTTTACACTCTTCAATTGATTACATATATATTCCGAGATGTGTTGTTGCGCCTATAGCAATATGGATCGAGCTTCACGAATTCGGAGACGTACCCGAAAAAGGTTACGGATGTGTAGTGTAAATTCGTAGTATTGATCCAGATAATAATGTATTCGTTATTTTCGTTTGCTCGAAAAGCAGAGTTGCTCCTCTTAGAACTGAAACCATACCACGTTTAGAGTTATGCGCTTCACTACTGCTGGCCCAAGTGGTCCACAAAATTGTTTGCGCTATGAAAATTAAATTCAACTCAATTTTCTTATATACAGATTCCGAGATTACGTAGCATAGAATAATAAGGTCGAGTTCAGGGCGATTTGAAACTTTCGTAGCCAACAGGATTTCTAAAATTCAAGATTTAAGTTCCCCAGATGCTTGGAAATACGTTCCTTCGTTAGAAAATCCTGCAAATTTGGTTTCCCGGGGGCTCATGTCTAAACAATTGTCAAGTTATGATCAGTGGTGGAAAGGTCCGCCGTTTATAAGTAAAAAGGTGTTAATATTACCTCAACAACCTATTTTGTCAAGCCTAGAATCAAAACCAGTAGAAATTTCCAATATATCAGTCGAAAGTGCAGTGAAATTGAAGAATGGATCTCTGCAGTAAAGTGGTCAGATTATCAGAAGATTTTGCACATTTTCGCGTATGTCCGTCGATTTATCGAGGGCTGTGAAAGGAAAAATCGAACGTCTCAAAAAATATAAGATCTCACTTCATCGGTACAACAACTACAAGTTTGTGAACTTGATGGCGCCTTGAAACTTATTATCAGACATATACAAAAATTCTACTATTCATCGGAAATTCATCAACTTCGAAAAAATCAGTGCCTTTCTCGTCAAAGTAAATTAATTTCTCTTGCTCCGTTTCTTGATGGCGATGGAGTGATTAGAGTCGGTGGTCGATTGAAAAATGAAGATGTTTCATTTGATCATAAGCATCAATTAATGGTGCCAGGATCACATTCGTTTATAAAATTACTGATTCGGAATGAACACATTCGTCTTCTTCATGCGGGACCTCAAACCGTCCTCTATAATCTAAGACAACTATTCTGGATCATAGGAGGCCGAAATTTGTGTCGAAAGGTGGTAGCAAAGTGTACACGTTGTGTCCGAGCAAGACCTCACACTTTACAGCAAATCATGGGTCAATTACCCGACCAGCGGATCCGATCTTCGAGACCATTCCAAAATGTCGGCATAGATTTCTGTGGCCCATTTTTAGCTACCAGTATATTAAGATCAAGGGTCCAAGTAAAGGTTTATGTCGAAATATTTATTTGTGTCTCGGCGCGGGCTATGTTCAACCATATATTCGAACAATGCCACTAATTTTGTCGGGTCGAATTCCGAGCTGATCGATCTTCGTCGTTTATTCCTGTCGGAATTACATTAAAACGAAGTGCTCAAGTTTTGCTTGGAATCGAATATTCAATGGCATACTATTCCATCGAGATCTCCCCATTTCGGAGGATTGTGGGAGGCGGCAGTAAAGAGCGCAAAACACCACATTAAGCAAGTTCTCAGCAATTATGCATTTTCTATTGAACAGTTGAATGCCGTTATTGTTTAGATTGAAGCATGCTTGAATTTACGTCCGATAGGGCCAATGTCAGACGATCCAAATGAGTTGGAGTATTTAGCGCCTGGACATTTTTTGATTGGACAGCCAATCAATTCAATTCCCGATCCATCATTGCTACACTGAGATTTCAACCGATTCAGTTATTTTCAAAAGGTTCAACATACATTTCAAAGGTTTTGGAAACGATGGTAGGAGGAGTATTTAAGTCAATTACAACAACGTTCACCAGCGTCAAGACGGGTATGTGAGAGTGGTCACGGTTAAGACGTCGAACTCAGAATTTAAGCGTGCAATAACTCGTATAATGTCCTCTTCCAGTTAATGTAGAAGCAGTACCGGACAACCGTTAGTTCATTTTTAATTTCAGAATAATTCGAAGACATGAATTATATTTACTGATTTTTTAACGATTTTATTTTTGTTCTTTTTTATATGATTTGCGGTCATGAAATCATTACTATCTCAATTCGAAAATTTCTTATTATAAGATGAAAGACGACATGGTCTAAAAAAAAACTAATCTTTTATGAATGAATTATAACGATTTAAGGTTGGAATATTTATTATTTTTAATTTGTATGCTGTTGAAGTAATTAAATACTTCAAAGGCGGGAGTATTTGATAAAATTGATGCAAAGAAAATTGTTTATAGGCAAACAGGAATATGTTTGTAGGTAGAAAAAGGGAATATCATGAATACAATATTCGTGTGAAGAGATGGTTTTACCAGTAGATTTTTGTTTAAGTGTAGTCGAGAAATAATTTTCATACGATATACGAACAACATTGTTCTGTTTAATTTGGAAAAATAAAGTGTAAATTAAATTAAAATTATTATAATAAAATAAAATAATTAATATTGTTTTATTTCGTCGTTTTATTTTATTTCGTCAAATTTGAGGAGAAGAAATATAACATATAAAATATACAGTCCACAAATTCATCGAGAAAATTTAATTTTAACAACTATATAGTCGCCAAATTCAGTCTAAACAACTATGTGCTTTAGTAATCGAATGAAAAAATGAAATGGCAAAAGCTTCTGCGATATCCAAGAACGCGAAGGAAACTCTTTACAAAGCCGGTTCACAAAATTTACCAGCTCTGTAAACATGTTGCATGTTAGGTAGGTATTTTAAGTAATGAACTCTGTCTACAATCCTTTCTAATGCTTTCAGAAAAGTTGAAAATCTAGAAAAAGTTGAAGGATTTATAGGTCAGAATGCCTCGTGATAAAATCCAGTATAGTCCCGCTCCAAGTTAGTGAGACAGTATCAAGAATGGAAGCAAGCAGAAAGGATCAAAAATTGGCAAAAGCTCGGAAGAGATTACTTCTCACTCGGTAAATTTTCGGTGGCGGTTTAGTTTAAGACAGCGTATTAAGTATTTCAAGTTTTAACGGAACTCACTTAATTAAGCAGAGCAGAATCATTGTGGTAACATTCGTGCTACCCCATATGGTTGTACATTGCATTTAGCTTTATATCCCAATTTAAGTGGGATATTTGTACCGATGTTGTAAAGACGACTTTGGTAAGTTCCTCAGTCAGAAGTAAGCCCAGATAAGATTCTACACTCATTAATAAGAGACGATGCATATTCTAATTTGATTCACCAAATTTAAAAAAAAAAATACCACCATAAGGAATGAGTGTAAGAGCAATCTACTTTCCTAATTCATAACATGGTGTTTAACGATATCAAATTTGACTGGAAATTACGAGTACAACATTTTGATTTATTAGTGAAAATAAAGTACTTTTCATACCGGCTGCGCTGACTTTGTACTTTAAAAAATTTACGTTTTATTTTTAATAATTATCACTTAAAAATAATTTTATTTTGTAACAGTTTTAAAATATTTCTATTAAAAGTGACACTGTTAATCAAATAAAACTAAATTACAAAACTTTAAAATTACAAAATGACTTTATATTTTTAAAGTCCATAAAGTCAACGCAGTCGGTATAAAAAGCACTTGAGTATAATGAGAACAAAGAACAAACGAATTTTACCGTTTAATGTAGAATTATCTGCGTTTGACAGCTTTACCCATGAAAAGCATTATTTTACAAATTTTCTACATACCGGCATTTTCTATAATACTTTTTGTCTGATCCAAGCGATTTAAAGTAAATAATGAAATTAGAGAGCGGCCGCGTGTGGAATGGTGTTTGCTAAATTTATGGACGGTAAATCAGGATAATTACTGCGTGACGCTTAATTTAATTTCAACCCTATTAAATCAAGTTTAATGATGGTTGGTAAATTGAGTAGAAAATCGGAAAAAGAGAACCATAAATATTTATTTTAATAGCTTAGCAATCAATAGCAAAAAAATAAAAAAAAAGATAGCGGCACATTATTATCGCTATCATTACGAATTTGTATCCATTAAACATTAACACAATATTGGCGTCATTTTGGTTAACAGCGTTAGGATTGTGCCACTTCGCTTCATTAATTGATGACACAATAAAATAATAAATTTTCTTTTCCAGCGACTTTAATCTGTAACAGTAAATTATACTGGTAACATATACTACCACATCAGTAATAATATGCTATTAAAGATCATGAAATTCAACCCCCAAGTAAAGGGCTTATTATTTTTAATCGGGTTAAACACAATATAACTGATTCAAACTATATAAATGAGAACAATACAAAATCCTTTAAGCTCATTAAAATTATTTAATAGTATCTTTCGGCTTTCGAAATTTGACACTTTTTAAATAATCGTAAATTATTCATTTTAATTAAGTAAACACATATGTAATGTAAAATTATTTTTATGTAGCTATTATTTTTCCACGCTCCGACGAAATTCAATACTAAAATATAATTTTAAAGCAAATATAAGTAAATGCAAAACTAACCGGCAATTTTTGTTAAATTCCAACCACAAACACTTATCCACTTTAAACTGATGTTGTAATCCAAAAACGTATTATATTTCACTGAACACACAAACACTATATATAAATTGATTATCACAGATAATTAAAACACCATCACTTCATACTTAATTATTCTTTAATCATATCTTAATCACTAAACACGTTTTATCTCACTATTTTGTAATAATATGTACACACATTTTTTTTCACAAAGCACCACAAATCTATCCACAACTGAACAGAAATATTTTTTATAAATATTTATAACAATGAATATAATTAATCCACAAGAATAAAAATCGCACGAACACGGCAACGGCACTACCGACTTACTTTAGCCACAAGATGTAGCTTTCATGAACACACAAGTTATACTAAAAAAAAAAAAGCTTCGAACGTTTTACAATTTTTTTTGTTTTCGTACTTGTTTTTTGTTTACTTACTTGTTCATTTTTACTATAACTGTTACTACAGAATTTATAAAAAAAAAAAACAGAAAGATTTTGTTGTTGTTATCTCTTGAGTATTTGTGGTACAGCATATTTCTCCGAGTACGTACAATATTAAAGAATACAGATAAAATTGAAAGTTACCCCCACTCTAGATAATTTATCTAATTCGCATGCTCGTGATTATGGAAATATTGTTAGTGAGAAATGAAAATTTATAGAGAAAAATATGGGTGGTGGAAAATTCTACACAAAATGAAAATGAAAATGTTTGAGGGGAAATGAGAGTTTTTTATTTGTACGTTTATTTTTCGTTTGCCTGTGTTATATTTTAGTGTGAGTTAATTCGTTACTCATGGCATTGACATCGTTAGTGTCATTACATCAAATTACACTCGTGTGTCGTGTCGTATATTAAAAAATGTTTTAGTTATTTGGTAAAGTTTGTTTTGAACTTATTTTGAATGTAAATATATACGGTTATTTAAAGTTTGCTTTATAGAAATATTTGGGAGAATATACCAGCTGATTATACATATATGTATGGTTAAACCTCCGTTTGGTTATTAAATAAATTCAAAATGCTACGTTTATAATGCGCACATTAATGTTTTTTTTAGCCAAGGTGCTTTTCTTCTAAGTAATTATAATATTCAAATGTGGCCCAACTTGACAACAAATATTATAACGTTTTTACTTAGAATTCTAGAATAATTTCTTAGAATTCAAAATAATAGAATGTTTATTTATTCCAAATCGTCTTACATTTTTATATACATACATATTTATGTTCGGTTCTAGCTATGGTAGGCTAAATACTATATCTTAGGTTGTAGTATTTGTAATAAGCCCATACATACTTCACAACTCCCCTAAAATTACAAATCCAATCGTTTTGGAGCTTTTTCTATCCGAACTTTGAAGCACTACTATATGTTCTACATGATTTTATGTTGTATTATTATTATGATTTAAAAAAGCTGCCCAAATTATAACTAGATCATTACTTCTTGACGTGAAGCAGTTATCCGTTCATGAATCATAATTGGCTGCATCCTCAGGACGGTTAGATGGCGGTTTTACTAAATAACTAAAACCGAGATTTTATCTGCCGACCTAGCATTACTTTCGCCGGTGATTCGTTTGTTGTACAATATGTCGTAAGACAATAGTCAAATAAATACCTATATTACTTTCTTTCTTTGTTTTAAACAGATTCGTAAGCTTCACTTTCTTTATTTCTCAATTTCAGTGAGCTACAAATTATCGTAATTTTCCTTCTTCCAAGTCAAATTAAAACCAAATTCCAATTTTACACCACGTTCGTTTCACGTTGTTTTTTCACCCCGAATCCTTTGTTCATTTTTCTGTTTCCTCCATATTGTTGTTTGGGTAATAATGGACACACCATCTATTATTCAGCTCCACAACATCGTACCGCTCTGTATGATGAAGCAATTCGTCATTCATCCTTTTCGTTCTTATTCAGGTCCAAAACTGCGATCTTGGTAACCGGTCTAATATACGTCATCCCTCCGACTTTCACGCTCGCCTGACGAACCTGTCCGTCCCTTGCTATACAATCACCTCTTCGACTATACCCATCGGCGAGGAGTTTCTTGGGTTATTTTCGTCCGCAATCAGAACAACGCTACCGGTTTTAATTGGATCCACCTTCTCGTACCATTTTGTGCGTCTTGTTATGATGAGTGCATATTCCCGTACCCACCGCTTCCAAAAATGATCTGCTATTTGCTGGGAAATTTTCCACTGTTTACGAAGCAGAATTACTCGATCGTCAAATTTGCCAGCGGGCTTGACCCCACTCGATGAACCAAGTAAAAAATGGTTTGGTGTTATCGCTTCTAGCGACTATGGATCAATGGGTATATAGGTGAGTGGTCGCGAGTTTACGATGTTTGCAACTTCCAGCAAACAGGTGCGTAGTAGTTCATCGGAGGATGTTCTCGTAGGTAAAACACATAGTAGGTTTGTTTTACGAACCTTATTAGTCGTTCCCATGCTCCGCCCATGTGTGGAGCGCTTGGCGGGTTGAAACGCCATTTAATGTCCATAAACTTGTCCTTAATTTTGTCATCACTGATTTCAGATAAAGCCTTGCTTAATTAATTTTTTGATCCATGGAAATTAGTCCCATTGTCGCATTGCACCTCTCTTGGCGTTCCTCTTATCGATAGAAAATTCCTAAACACCATTATGAATGAGTCGGTTGATAAACTGTGTGCAACCTCAACATGCACAGCGCGTGTCGTCATACAAGTAAACAGTGTACCATATGTTTTCTCCTGGCGTCTTCCAATGGCCACCGTCATTGGACCGAAAAAATCTACACCCACAAAGGTGAACAGCCGATTAAACGTTTCAAATCGAGATGGTGGTAACCCCGCCATCTCTGGGGATTTGGTTTGGCAGCCTCATTTCTACACTTCTGGCAGGAGCTGCGTATTGTTTTTAAAAACTCCCGTAAACGAGGAATGAAAAACTTTTGACGTACTTCGTTGGCCACTGTTTCATGATTTTTATGGAGATACTTCTGATGATAATGTTCGACTAGTAGATGCGCAATTGAGTTTTTCTTTCCGAGTATAATTGGTCGTTTTTGATATTCAGTCACATTGGGTAATGCATCGATTCTGCCTCGGATTCTCAATACCTTATCATCATCCAGATACGGAGACAGCTGATGAAGTTTGCTGTTAGATGTCACATTCCCTCGTGGGTTTGTAAATAAGTATATAATCTCGTTCTTATAATCGTCCCACTGTGCTTTACGTATAATTTCGATTTCTGATTTCTTGATTTCATTGCACAATAGTGCACCACCGATTTTTCCGGTCTTCCTGACCATATGTACATATGCATTTACTCGTATCAATTTATTCCTAATCATAGTATGTATTCTTAGTTTTTCAATAGTTGGAGTTCGACTGTTGAACAATTTGCCTGGCCATTCAGTTTCATCTTTATATAGAAAGGTTGGTCCTTGAAACCAAGGCGCCTCACTTGACATATTCGGCAGATTTCACCATTTTGTCGCCTTATCTGCGATATTTCGATGTGTTGGTATCCACCTCCACTGTTTGACGGACGATTCTTCTAAAATCATGCCAGTACGTGCCGTGACAAACGGCTTATAGTTAAGAGGGTCGCTGTTTATCCACCTTAGAACAGTGGCCGAATCGCTCCAATAGTTGGGTTCTCCGAGCTTAAATCTATGCCCTCCCTTGATATGTTTGGCGAAATTCGGGTCCAGTACTGCAGCCAGTAGCTCCAAACGAGAAATGCTGATAGGATGAAGTGGGGAGACCTTTATCTTGGAACTCACTAAAACTACATCTACCCCGGCCTCATTTTCTATTCCAATATACGCTACAGTAAAGTACGCTCTTTCACTGGCATCGCAAAATAAGTGTAATTGTATCAATGGAACCTCATCGTTTGACAGTTTTAGAGAGTAGCAGCGGTTGATTCGTAGGTGCTGCAGCTGACTTATCTATCGCATCCATTTTTCGTACGGTCTGTCACCAATTTGTTCGTCCCAATCGGTTCCTGCCCTCCAAATTTCTTGGAGTAAAATTTTTAAGTATATTAGAAAGAACGAGAGTAGTCCATGTGGATCGTACACACTCATTAAAATAGCAGAACTTCTCTCTTAGCTGGTCCCTTCGAACCGTTGAAAATATCCACACTGAATCTACCTAGATTTACCCGATATTAGAATGTATCCGAGTTAGGGTTCCACCAAATACCCAAAACTTTCTCCAACCTTCCTGTCTCATCAATGTCCATGTTGACTCCCGTTGAAAGAACAGTCTCACCTAGCACTCACCACAAACTGCGAATTAGATGTCCAGCCACGTATTTTATGTAAATCCAGCCTATTCGTGCACTAATTTCACTTGCTTGCTAACATTCGGGGCCTCCTCAGTATTGGTAAAACTGTCCAGGAAATCATCGCCATAATGATTATCGATGATACCTCTGACGGCGCATGGATACTTCTCCTCAAACATACGTGCATTTGTATTCTTAACAAATTGTGCCAATACTGGTGAGCATGCGACGCCGAACGTCATGACATTCATAATAATTGGTGAGGATTTCGCGCGTAACCCATGTGAACATACCATAATGCCGCAGTTGCTTCTCAAGCCTTTCCTTGAAACCATTATCCTTGCTCATTTTCTTCTCTAAACCTCGAAGCCGTTGCACTGCCATGTCGTAGGTATTCGGAAATTCGAACTCGCTATTCTTCCATAGCATGCCTAGTTCGTACCTGTTGCCTTTCTTGAAAATAGTACTTTCCATAATTTCGATGGCTCGTTTTTCTTCTCTTGACAACGATTTACATGGTAGACTTGTTCCCAAATTTTCAAGCGCAAAATATCGTTTAACTTCCTGATGCAGGTCATCATCTTTATCTTCGTAATGGTGTAAACTTGTTCTTATAACCTCCTTTTCGCCATTCAAAGGTCCACAAACGACCCATCCTAGTTTTGTTAGTGCCGCAACAGGTTGGTTATAGTCTCCTTCAATTAATTTATGGGTTGCAATCAAGTACGATTGGTCAAGACCAATAAGAATACGGTACGGTTTTAAGATACGGATATCTTACAGATATTTGTTCTTTTACTAATGTTTGCGATGGCAAATTCTGCTCTTTCACCGTACGTACTCCGCACATTTTATATTTTCGCTTGTCTGCCCCAGAGATTGAAATATTTAGATATTTTGAATTCACTTCAATTCTCGAATTATTTGCCGTCCACTTTATGTGCAGATCACTAGTTGGGCCCTCAAGCCCCAACTCATCTGCTACATCGTCGTCAAGTAGAGTCCCGGATCTCCGTTGTGTAGGGTTACTGGTACAATCCTAAAGTATATCTCTTTTCGTACTCTGTGTGCCAGGTTTGTAAGTTTGGAAGGCGAGGAATGGCTCTGTTGTCCCTCATTGTTTAGCATATCCTTCTTCTTATGCAATAGTGTGTGATGCCACCTTTCATATCCATCTGTCCCACATTTCTTTGGTGTAGGACACGTCCATCCCTGGTGAGCTTTTAAACAAGTGCGACATAGTTTATGTTCCTCTATGACATCCCATCGTTTCTTAATTGACAATTCATTGAAACGCTTGCAATGGTCAACTTCATGATAGCTATCAGCGCATAACATGCATCGTTTTGGGATTTCGTTTTCGTGTTTTACTGCTGGCTTCTGAGCATTTATAACGTCATTAGTATGTACCAACATTGTCGGCTGACCACGGTAATTTGGACCTGAGTTGTTATTTGGCTTAGCTCGTAATTTTTTATCTTTCACCTTAAATCCCGATACCACGGCCAGTTCGGCTGCGTCATCAGCAAAATATGATAGGAAGTCTTTCAGCGCTGCTAAGTTGGATTCTTCATTATGACGTCGTCTGTATCGCGTCCATTCCAATTGTAATGCGGGTGACATTTTCCGCAACACCTCGTGAAACTTTACGGGGTTATTAATGTGGTCATTGGAATCCGATGCCTCAATTTTGATAATAAGGCTTCTTACGGTCGAAGAATATTTAATTATATATGGATAGCATATCTGTAATATCAGGCGATGGTAGCACTCTGAGACGTTCTAAAGCTGCATGGATGGTTACATCGGGACGCCCGTATACCTGTTTTAACGTGCGCAAAACGATAGGAATGGATTGCGGAAATATCAATTCTCCCCCTACGAACTCCAAAGCTTCTCCCTTAAGCGCCTCTCGAAGCCGCACAAGGTTTTGCGAATCGGACATTTTCAACTCTTCCGTTGATGTCTGGAACGCATGATAAAATACAGGCCAATCTTTTACATCCCCATTAAAGAACGGTAATCTCCTAGGCACAGCATTTCGTGACATAATATGATCTGTAGTTTGTTCTGCTATTCTCTGAATTTGATTTTTACCCGTCATTTCAATATCTTGATGTTGTATATTTAGAACCCATTTTTGTGTTTGGTTAGTTATACCTTTATTGTAATTATCTTTTGATTCCCCTTGTGTCAGTTGAACTTTGGTAATGGATGTGGGTACTTCCTTATTTCTGCACTGCTCATATCCTTTGTGTGACGATTGTTGTAAAACAATTGCCTTGTCGATGGGACCTTGCGTTAATTTACGTTCCTTGGTCACAATCACTGATTCGTTCACTTCCCCGGGGATGTCCTCCTCGTCTTTTAACAATAGTTTATATTTATTTTTTATGTATTCCACCTGTGCGTTGTACAGTTCTTCACATTCTAGAAACTGTACTTCCAGTTGTTTTAATTTTGACATCGTGGTTGATGGTTTTGATACAGCGGATGACGCTTTTGATGTAACGGATGACTCTTTTGATGTACCGGAACGTGTCTTCGCTATCGGTGTATGAGATCTCTGCGATACGGTTTGTATTTCCTTTAGATTTACCTGGAGCGTTGTTTGTGTTTGTGACACTGTTAGCGAAATGCTTGCAGCCTTTTGTATATTAATTGAAGCTTCACATGCTGTGCAAGCCCAATGTGGGATATTTTCTCCACTCGATTCCCCCACACAGCTCATATGATACCATTTTGCACATTCGTCGCGTTTAATGATCGGATTGTCATCATCTTCTAGATAAACCAAACATTTCCAACTTTCCGACAGGAACTTTCATTTTCCTCATCAGCCACTTCTCTACTTTTCCTTATCTTCGACATTTTTCAAAAGAAGGATAATTTGTAGTTTTTGTTTTAATAAGATAAACACGGATTCGTAAGCTTCACTTTCTTTATTTTTCAATTTCAGTGAGCTACAAATTATCGTAATTTTCCTTCTTCCAAGTCAAATTAAAACCAAATTCCAATTTTACACCACGTTCGTTTCACGTTCTTTTTTCACCCCGAATCCTTTGTTCATTTTCCTTTTATCTCCATATTGTTGTTTGGGTAATAATGGACACGCCATCTATTATTCATCTCCACAACAACCTATTTATAGCTACATTATGTCGACAATTTTAACATATTGATTTAATTTAGCATGATTTAATGCTGCCTTCAAACTATTTTTAAAACTACAGACGAAATTATCTGCAGCACCATTCGAAGTAGGATGCCTAGGAGCTACCAAAATAAACTTAATTCCGTTCATGTCCGTAAATTAACTACATGCCTTTCCTGCCTTCGGGTGCGTAATGACAAATTGTTGCTCTTCTCATGCAACCAGCAAAATTGCAAAGAAAAATACAAGATTATGAGATCGAAAATACCATTATTCCCTGTGGATGTACCGTAGTTGGTGATACCAATATTCCCCAAAGAATGTGGATGTACCGTAGCAGTAATATTTGAAGGTTCAGGCGACTCTGTTACCGCTTTAATTCGCTCATTTGTTTTTGACAATCCGTACTTAGTCACCATGTCCTAAGTAATCAATGCTGTCTTTAAAGAAAGTCCATTCCTCTTTTCGCAATTTCAATCCGACTTCTTGTAATCGACTCAAAACTTCATCTAAATTATTCAAATGATCGCTTGTATTTTTGCCGGTGACCACAATATCATCTAAGACATTTACAATACATGGAATACTCTGTAATAATTTTTCAATCTCATGTTGAAATATGCCTGTCGCTGCAATTCAGTAAACACTTCATCTATACGTAACGGATGCTTATAATCCTCTACATATTTATTTTTTGTGACTTTGTAGAATGCACACAATTGCACTCCGCCATCCGGCTTTCAAACTGGCACAAGTGGAGTTTCCCAATCATTTGTAACAATTGCGGTTATTACCACCATCCTTTCCAATCATTCAAGTTATTGCGTGGTTCTTTGAAAGCATGTGGAATTTGCCGTGGTTTAATAAACTTTGGTGTGGCTTCATGGACAATTTTTAATTGTATTTGTTTGTGCTTAAATTTTCCTAATTTACCATCAAACAGAATTTCGAACTTCGATAATAATTGATTCAGTGATGTACGTTGTTTTTTGCATCGACTACGAAAATTTTAAATGGTATAGTGATCTTACCGTATTTAACTGTAGGCGTGAATGTCCTGATCTCCTGATTATTCTAATATGTGTCCTGAATATGCCCTCAATTTTACATCTGATTCCATGAGTTCAGTCTTCTGAAATTTTTTCACGTACAAATCATATGGAATTAAAGATACACCAGCTCCACTGTCCAATAAAAATTTTAAATTTTTCTCATTAACTACTAAGTCTACAAGGTAAGAATTTTGATTATTTAATGTATTAATTCCAAAAATACTTAGTCCAACTGTGGATTTCGTTTCGCTACTTTCTTCATTATTTGTTAGCAGTTCACTCTGTTGCTTTTCGGCATTCTCTACCAGAATAATTTTGTTTGTTTTGCATATAGGTGATAGATGTCCAATTTTACCATAATATGTGGCATGAATATATTTACAGTTTTTCGATTCGTGATTTTTATAACCGCAATGAGAGCATTTGGAATTTTTTTATTTAGCTCATTCTTCTTTCTTTCCTTCCTGATGTTTGGTAAAACTTTTGCAGTTTTTGTTTGCAGCATTTCGGATTGCGTCATACATTATTGCGATGCTTATTGCCTTTTTTGGTGTTAATTCATCTACATTCTCCTCGCACAACCTCTCAAAAATTCGTCCATCGATGTTTGTAACAAATTTGTCCAAAATATATGGTTCCAGTTGGGTTTTGAATTCACATTTTGAGTCCCGCACTAATTTGAACGTTTTCGGTCCCATGTATTTAACAACAATATCTTTGTTCCCGAGTAACCACATGTCACAAAAAAGCGACAAAAATTTCACATAAAATGGTGGTTGGTGGAAAAAAATGTGACAAAACATTGCCACAATATGGATGAAAAATGGTTGATGGGGTTGACGCCGATTGTCACGCGGAAACGAACATTTTGTAAATCAAATTTGTCGGTTTTTGGTGGAATATTTTTGAAATATTTGTTGAAAATTTTGTCACAAATTCGACAGTTTTTTATGATAAAAGTCTAACCTAATTATCAACAATTTTGTGGATATTTGTTGGTTTATTGATGCAATTATGCGTAAGAAATTTTTTTTTGACCCTACTTAAATAATTTTGTAAAAAATACTCCATTTTATGGTTTATTTGATATTTTTATTATTATTTATTTTAAAAAAAATATCTACCAAAAATGTAGAAATATCAAAATCCCCCCCGTACTTTAACCCGAGCCGTGAGTCAATACAAAATGTCTCGACTCTAAAAAATGAAAACTTTCCTTGAGTTTTCTACGTGGTAGTTTGGTTTCGTACAGATAAGCTCGCACAAACAAAAAGTTCGGTCTACTCATCAGGTACTCAGGTAGCTACGACCAAACACAAACTACAAAAATACAATTCCAACTTCATACATTAAGTATGAGGCAAGAACGTAGTGACTTAGCGAATTATAAATTCACCAAATCAAAAAAACCAAGGAAAACTTTCATTTCTGTGTGTTTTATGTCACAAAATACCCGCATAAATATGTTCCAAATTGTCAACTATTTTTGTGACAAAAAGGAACTTACAATTTGTGACAAATTGGTCTAAAATTTTGTGATCACCATTTTTGGTTACTCGGGTCATTTCACTCGCAATCGCAATCACTAAACCACAACTTCCTTTGTACGCTATATCTCGGAGTTCGAGACTCGGACGTTATTGTTTTGACTCGATCATTATGACCTTGTGCGGTCCATAATAAATAATTGTAATAAAATAATTGGCTACGAGAAGCATCGAACCATCGACCTTTTCGTTTATAGCACGCACCAACTGTCTAAGCTATTGCTGTTTATAAAGTGAGCTTGTTGTATGATATCCAAAATCGTCACAATATTTAACTCTATTTTTGACTTTGTGTTTTACCAAACATTTGCGATTCAGGTGGAGCTTGAACCCCGTTCGTTTTTTTTTCTTCAATTCAAAATAATAGAATGTTTATTTATTTTCTAAACCTCCTTACATTTTTATATTCATATTTTGGTTCGGTTCTAGCTATGGTAGGCTGAATATATCTTAGGTTGTAGTATTTGGGATAAGCCCATACATACACCACACACATTTATTACATTAAGGCGTCGAATAAAACTGTCAAACAAAAACTAGCCGAGGAAATTGGTTGTAATTAAATCAGAGTCGTTATTAACTATGCAATAATATGTTGTGTATATAATGGCTAATAATTGTATTTATGTAATAGTTATAAATTATGGAATTTAGTATGGAGTTTATTCTGAAAATGGCATTAATGCCGAAATATTGAAATAATATTAGGTTGTTCAGAAATTAATGAAGGTTTTCAACCATTTTATTTAAAACGACATATCTCAGTTTAGAATAAATTTTATTAATCGAAATAAGAACCATTAGAATCTACACATTGTTGCAAACAAGATACAAGTTTATTAATTCCAGTTGCATAGAATTCTGAAGTTCTGGAAGCGACGAATTCTTCGAAGGCATTTTTTGCAGCTGTTTGGTCGTTGAATACTTTCCTTGTAAGAAGTGGTCGAGATGCTTGAAAAAGTGGTAGTCGGTTGGCGAGAGGTCTGGTGAGTATGGTGGATGAGGCAGAGCTTCGTAGCCAAGTTGGTTCAACTTCTGCAGCGTCGGTTGTGCAACATGTGGTCGAGCATTATCGTGCAGAAGAATTGGGCCCTTCCTATTGACTAATGTTGGACGCAGACGTTTTAGTTCTTTGCGCATTTTGTCAATTTGTTGACAATATTTCTCTGCTGTGATATTTTCGCCAGGATTCAAGAAGCCGTAGTGGATAATTCCGGCTGACGACCACCAAACAGTCACCATAGTCTTTTTTTGATGCAGCTCAGGTTTGGAGAAGTGTTTAGGGGTTTTGCCACGGTCCAACCACTGCACTGAACATCATCGGTTGTCGTATAGAATCCACATTTCATCGCACGTCACAATGCGATCGAGAAATGGTTCGTTTTTGTTGCGCAAAACAAGTGAAGAGCAAACTTCATAACGGCGATTTTTTTTGGATTTCGTTCGATTCGTGTGGCACCCATTTGTCGAGCTTCTTCGACTTTCCAATTCGGCTCAAATGTTCCGAAATTAATCCAAACTTACGCCTAGGTCCCCTACAAGCTCTCGAACAGTCGTGTGCGTGGGTTTGCTTCCACCAAAGCCTTCAATTCATCGTCGTCAAAGGCAGAGGGACGTCCGCGACCTTTCTCATCTTCAAGACTGAGTTCACCACGACGAGATTTTTGAAACCAACGTTGTATTGTGCATTCGTTAACACTTCCTTGGGCCCAAACTTCATTGATGTTTCGAGCCGTTTGTGCTGCACTGCGGCCGAGTTTAAATTCATACAAGTAAATTTGGCGAAATTCTTGTTTTGACATCTTAACTTCAAAGGTATAAAAATAGACAAAACTACAATTTAGATTACAAATAGATTATGTGATAAGAAAGAGCATAAAATAAGCTTTAAAATGACTTATAATGTTAAACTCTTTGCGTAATTCTTTATTATTGAAAAATTGTTGAAACAAATTGAATCATAAAACCTGCATTAATTCCTGAACAACCTAATAATGAAGTTTAAATGTTAATTTGTTAAAGTAAAATAAATGTTTTATTTATAATTTTGTTAAAAAGGCTAAATTCCATAATTTAATTTTACTAACTTTTACATAAATAAAATCGCACCCCGCATTCAAGACTATTGTAATTCGACTAGTTTTCCACTTTTAAGAGGGGAACCTCCTCCAGATAATAATTTTTTTGAATTTTTTTTTTTTTTTACTTTAAAAATTCATTTAGTATCTGAAGAATATATTTCCAAAGTTTCAAGCCCAACAGAAAGTCCTAAAGATCCCTAGGAAAGTCACCGAAGTGATGCGAAGTAATGCGTTCTCTTCAAGAACGAAAACTTTAATCGAGTTTTTCTTGAAACGTGTTTTTTTGCGCGCCGTGGAATGTAACTCAAAAAGTAATGGACCAATCAACTTGAAATTTTGTACACATATTCTTTAGCTTATCGGCCTTTGCACAAACCTAAAATTTCGTATAAATTGTTTAAACAAATATTGGTTTTAACGAATTGTTTATAAAGAAACACGTGTTTTTTGTTTCTTTTTGTCCTCAAATTTTCAATTTTATTTTTTTCTTGCAACTTTTAGGTTCATGCAAAGTGGAATGAATTATTTTAATAAAAAAAATTTGTTTCGTTGATTTTAGTTAACTACAAGGACCTGGGCGTTCCACGGCGCAAACCTTAGTAGTCTAGTTCGAGCACCTCTAGCGCCGCCATTTTGTTTTTTTTCACTCATAAAATTTTTTTTTTTGTATTCATTTAAACGTCAATATTATTATGCAATTTGTTTCATTGCAATAAATGCTCTCAATTTTTTGTAAACAATTATTGAAAAACCAGTTGTCTGGAGGAGGTTCCCCCCTTAAAGTGGCTTACGTAATTGCAAAGGCATTATTCATCTCCTGTCCAAAAGTCACTCCAATCAGACACCTCCCTCAATAGTTATGGCGGAAAATGTAAACCCGACTTGTTTGTAATTTGAAAATATGTCCATATTGAATTATGTTAAGTGTACTTATACTGTTTCAGCTAGAAAAGCAAATTATTTTGAGATATTGTAAGTACTAGTTACAATAATTTTGCTTGGAGAGTATGGCAGACTACACGACTATATGTATGACTTACATTGTTTTAACTGATATTTTTTCAGAAACCAATAATACGTAGGTATCATTCACAATAGTTAATTAAAGACAATTGGCTGTTTAATTTTGCTGAATGTACATATAAGTACATACTTATGATTATTTTAATTGGATATTTTTGATAAATATAAAACATCCCATTTCAAAAATTTGCGATATTTTTATAATTTCTGGTACAAACAAATAGCAAAACTGTTTCTTGTAATTATTTTGAGCTAGTTTATAACAATTAACGAGAAAAACGACTCATGCAGTACCACAGAGGGTATAAAAAAAATTGTTAAAAGTTAGTTTATGGCTTAATAATTTATGATGTTGTTGTATAAGAAAATATATTTTTAAGATAAACGGACTTATTTAATATCCAAGTAATAGAATATGTCTTACGCGTATGTTTTGTAATCGTAAATCAGGTGTAGGTTAACGAAATAAAAGTACAGAAATTGAGATGAATGATCTTTTTCTTTTAAACTGTGCAATGTTTAACTGAATTTTTAAATGGATTAACGACCATTTCACTTTAGCCACATTTGCATGAATTAAATTCTGTTTTGCTGTTATTACCAAAAGCACAGTCTCTATTATATCCCTTATTATGAATATTTTTGATGGTAATAGTTAGATTTCAGCTGGATGAATTAAGCAAGACCTCACGACGCTCATGCTCGGAGCTGTACAATTTTAGAATGCACGAGTCACCAGTTTTCACCATTTTTCTATTTAAGTTATCCTTTCTGCTATCTTCACAGAGTACGTTATACATTTCTTTCAGAACATCCACTTTTCATATTACATACCTCATCATTAAACCGATACAAAAAACATATTCTATGTAAAAACCCATTACGGGATATTGAATTGCAATAAAGAACCACTACACTTCATCACACCTTCTATGAAAACTTTAGTTATGTTTTTATTTAATGCTTAGGGTCGAAAAAAAAAAAATGAAGAAACAGAAAAAAGGATATAGTCTTTCTTTCTGACTTGTTTTTCGATGCTGAATCCGAATCTGGCCGCAGAATTGCCCTATCACAACAGGATTTTGGGATATTCTAACTTAAAAGTGCAAAAAAGGCTGTTTTTATGGCTTCTAAATATTTCACTGTATTTTTAGGGAATTTCAGCAGTAAAAACCAATGGTGCCATCGTAAACTACCTTCATTCCCTCTCATTTCCAATTTAAAACGTCTAAATTTTTAAAAAATAAATTCCGTTTACGATGGACCCATTGATTTTTTCTGTTGAAATTTCCTAACAATACAGTAAAATATTGAAAATCCATAAAAACAGTTTTTTTGTAAAACAGTCAGATTCGGATTCAGCATCGAAAATTACGTCGAAAATGACTATCCTTGTTTCTGTTACTTTTTCTTTGTAGACCAGTGCAATTATTATTTAAGTTTGTGATAATATAGAAGGTAAATAAAAGCTTCAAATAAAGCTCATTTTTGAATTTATATTAATTTTTTTTTAGTTTTCGTGACATCGAATTTTATTAAAATTCATGCAAAATAATTTTTTGTACAAATACACAAAACTGTACTTTAGTTTCGTCCTATTAAAAATGTTATTTACTGAAAACACCTACCTATAATGCAGTCATTTCATAAACAGACTCGTGTGGAGCTGCTAGTCTCCCATCGGGCGCGTCCCCAGGTGGCGGATAGGGGGAAACCCTAACCGACTTGTCGGAGGGTAAATGGAAAATAAAATACCATTCGTGGACCAAAACTAGCTAGGGGTTGTTCCCTGAATATAATAACCAATATGGGGGACTCTAATGGAGAAAACCTTACGGCGCAGGGAAATGGATACCCAGTGCCGGCGACTTTGAGGGGTGAGCAAGCGGGCTCCCAGTCGTCGTTATCCAATGACCGCAATACTTCAGAGGTTATGGCAAGAGGGTTGCATCACACTTGCTCAAGCCAATTAAGAAATAATGGAAGACTTAAAAAATAAAGGTCTTAAAATACTAGATGCTGTGAATAGGATTAAACCAGATAGAATAGAAAACCAAGAGGGAAACCCACCTTTCAATAAAAGGGGACTCCCTCTTTTTATGCTAGTATTTGATAACTCAGAAAATGTTCAAAATATTTATCGTATAAAAGCAATTCTTCACATGAAGATAAAAATTGAACCAATGAGGAGAACCACTACACGCATACTCCAATGCAAGAAATGTCAGGGATTTAATCACACCCAAAAATATTGCAGCCGGGATCCGAGATGTGTAAAATGATCAGGTAAACATTTTACCCAGGCATGTACAATAGGGAGAGATGTACCAGCTAAGTGTATAAATTGTAAAGGCCAACTATCGGGCCAATTATCGGGGCTGTGAGGTTGCTAAACACCTACAAAAATTAAGAGATAAATCACGAAATCAATCGCAAAATCGTGAAATTCGAAGGATTCAACCATCAAATCAGATGGATCAAAATCCACAACCAAGCAACGCAGGGCAAAGAAGAACATTTGCTCAGGTAGTGAAAGGCTCGGGTTCAACCAAATATATGGGCTCTGAAAATAATCGAATTATGGAAAACATTATGAACAGCATCGAAGCTATTACAAAGCGGCTAGATGACCAAAGTAACCTGAACAACATGATATTTGATCAACTGAAGAAAATGCAACTCCCACAACGCAATCCGATAAAAAATGTTAAGTAAGAACTCAACTTTCAGAATAGCAATCTGGAATGCGAATGGACTTATGCAACATATTCCAGAAATAGAAATATTTTTAAATACAGAAAAAATCGACATTTTTCTAATATCCGAAAGCCATTTTGTTAAATCTTCGTTTGTTAAAATCCGGGGTTACAACTTATATCATTCCATTCATCCAGCGGAAAGAGCAAGAGGTGGTTCAGCATTACTAATAAAAGAAAACATAAAACACCATGTAGAAACAGAAATCGAAGAAGAAACAATGCAAGTCACCACTGTTAGGATTCACATTAAACACAGACAGCTTACTGTCTCCGCAATATACTGTCCTCCCCAGCATAGCTTGAAAAGACTACATTAAACTATTTAAATCGTTAGGACGTGATTTTATTATTGGAGGAGAGTTTTATGCAAAAAACACCTATTGGGGATTTAGACTTACGACGTCAAAGGGTAAAGAATTGTTTCAAGCAGCCCAGACATCAAAATGTGAATTTTACTCTGGTGGTTCCCCAACATACTGGCCCAGTGACGAAGCTAAGATACCGGACCTAATCGACTTTTATGTAGCAAGAGGTATATCTCAGAACTATATTCACATTGAAAACAGCAATTCTCTAGTATCGGATCACTCACCGGTTATCATGACAGTCAGTGAAACTGTAATTCAAAGGGAAAGTGGACCCAGATTAACAAATTCAAAAACAAACTGGGATCTGGAGGACAAAATCAATCTCCAGGTACCGATAAGAAATTCTCGACAGTTGGAAGACGAATTGGAGCAACTCAATGAAATAATTCACTATGCTGCATTGGCAAGCACTCCCATTTTGCAAAATAAGAAGACGCTTAACATATCCTACCCAATGGAAGTTAGAGAGTTGGTAAGAGAAAAACGACGAGCTCGTAAAACCTGGCAAATTAATCGAATACCGGAGAACAAAACAATTCTTAACAATTTATGTAACAGCCTCAAATCCCTTCTTAAAGAAGTTAAAAATGAATCAATCAACAGATATCTAGTTAGCCTAACTGATGAAAAAAATTCTGATTACTCACTGTGGAAGGCGACGAAGGGATTCAAAAGACCCAAAATGCAAGTGCCTCCACTTAAAAAGGATGATGGAACCTGGGCAAGAGGACACAAAGAGAAGGCTGATCTATTTGCGGAGTATCTCCAGGAAACCATCCAACCACTACCAAGACGAACTGCCAATGAAAATATAATATCTATTCACAAGCTGGATGAGTTTGAAATACGGCCAGTAACTCTCAAAGAATTAAAAGAAGAAGTGAAAAGTAACATGAATGTTAAAAAAGCCCCAGGGTATGACTTGATTACTTGCCAAATTATCAAAGCTCTACTAGACAAAGGATTTCGTAAGATAGTACACATAATCAATGCGAGCTTTCGGTTAAAATATGTTCCGAATCAATGGAAAGTAGCAGAAGTAATCATGATACCAAAACCTAATAAACCACCTAACGATAAAAAATCATACAGGCCAATTTCTCTTCTGCCAATTATGTCAAAACTCTTTGAAAAATTATTACTAAAGAGACTTAAACCAATAATTGAGGACCGACAACTAATTCCTCCACATCAATTTGAATTCAGAGAAAAGCATTCTACAATTGAACAGGTCCATAAATTCACCAACATAAGTGAAAGAACGTTAGAACGTAAAAAAGTATGCTCAAGCATATTCCTGGACGTCGCGCAAGCATTCGATAAAGTCTGGCACAGTGGTCTGGAATACAAGCTGCATAGAGATCTACCGAGACAATTCTATGCCATACTAAGATCTTATTTATCCAATAGACACTTTCGAGTGAAATATGAGGATGAATACTCTGAGCTATAGAAAATCTCTGCCGGTGTCCCGCAGGGGAGTGTCTTAGGACCAATCCTGTATTTACTATATACAAGAGACATACCAACCACAAATGAAGGAACCATAGCCACCTTTGCAGATGACACAGCAATTATGGCAGTTGGAAATAATGTCGCTGATGCAACGAGCAAACTCCAGAGGATGACCAATGCGGTTTGTAACTGGACAAAGCGTTGGCGAATCAAACTTAATGAGACAAAATCCACGCATATTAACTTTACTTATCAAAAGGCTTACCACCTACCTATAGAAATTAATTCGCGACTCGTGCCATATGCAAATACAGCTAAATACCTTGGCATGATCCTCGATGCCAAGCTTAAGTGGAGAGAGCATGTCAAAAAGAAAAAAGAAGAACTTAACATAAAGTTCAGAAAAATGTATTGGCTCATAGGTAGAGGCTCTGAGCTTACAATTCACAATAAGCTGCTGCTATATCGGCAAATTTTGAAGCCGATATGGACCTACGGTATACAACTCTGGGGATGTACCAAGCAAACAAACGCCAAAATGATACAGACGTTTCAAAACAAGGTTCTTCGTAGCATCGTCAATGCTCCGTGGTACGCAAGAAATGAAGACCTTCACAGGGACATACGGATGGAATACATCAAAGAGGAAATACAAATGCATGCTGCAAAACACGAAATAAGGCTCCAAGAACATGGAAAATCCTATACTCGCCATATGATAGATAACCCTGTCGTTGAAAGAAGACTCCAAAGAACGAGGCCACTTTAATCTAGTGAACTTACCAAACTAAAATTAGTAAATAGGTTTAATTGATTATGGGGCTAACCAGTGGGTTACACACACCCCAACAAACGTGAATTTTACTAGATATATAAAAATTTGTATTTGAAAGAAAAATTGCTAGATGAGCGCAGTCTAGGTCGTAATAAAATAAATTGAAAAAAAAAAAAAAAAAAAAACAGAAACTTGAAATGATTTTTAATATCATTAATATTCGTAAAAATTATAAGTACATTTTCAAAACGTTCTCCATAGTCTTGAAAGGGGGGTGCGAATTATTAGCAACTATATAAACAACATATTATTGCATAATCAGCGTCTGTGGTGAAAAGTGACGGCATGTATTTTCGACGGAACGAGTAAACAGTTTTTATTTAAGCCATAACTACAATAATGAGATCAACAAAAACATACTAAAATGGATACGTATCAACGATAAAATAAGTAAAACGATCACAAGGAGATATTTCTATTAAAATGCAGAAGAGGTAAGCTTTTCCCGAAGTGTATTCAAAATAAAACTAAGTGCATCAAACTACATACAACAAAATGAACAATAGAAATTTCAAAATGTGGTCAATAATATAAAATACGATGTTCTGAGAAAACTATTACTCTTGAAATAAGTGTTTGCATAAATACATTAAATACCTTAATAAGTCAAGTAAATTACATCAAGAATTTAACAAAAAACATTTAATTTCACAAGATTTTAATATACTCAAATAAACACAATTACAAAATAATAAAATAATGTTAATTTTCATTAATCACGATTAATTAAAAAGTTTAATAATTAATTTGATAATGAAATTATACTTAATGAAGATTATATTATAAACCTAACCGATATAATTTAACCACTGGATGTTAAAGTCTTATAATCTTTTATACCCAAATTTGCAACACCAACGACAATTGATAATTTTCCTGTTTTTAATATTTTAGCTGATATTGAAAACAATTTAGATAAGGAGGAGAACCAAGTATGTATACAAAAACGCAATGATATTTCCACAATAATTCTAAATTATATTAAAAAGCCAATTAAAAGAAAAGTTTTTGAAAATTTCCTAATTAAAGCGAAACAAAATCTAAAGAAAATAATGAAAAATAACAAAAACATAATAATTTTACCTAGTGATAATACTAAGAAAGCTGCAATCATGAATAAGAGCGAATGTATCCAAAAAAAAATGATTAATTTTCTCTCAGACACTAACACATATGAAATCATACATAAAGATTTTACTACGTTAACTAATAATAGCCTGAATAAATGATTTAAATCGAGCATGACATCACTTAAACAAGTTAGTAACCACAAAACATCCTACATGTCCAAGAATGTACGGATTACCAAAAACACATAAGGTTAATACTCCACTTCGGCCGATAGTATCCACTATTAACCCTCCAGAGTATCTTCTATCTAAGTACATGAGTAAATTTCTTAAAAATTTTACTAATTACAGTAGATACAATATTAGAAATTAATTTAAATCTTATGTCAAGAATATACAACTAAAAGATGAGGATATTTTGATTTCTTTTAATGTCGTATCATTGTTTACGAACATTCCGACAGCAATAACAATTAAGGAAATAAAACTAAAATGGGAAGGAATCAAACATAGTACGGAACTAAGTAAAGATAATTTTATTAAATTGTTAAAGTTTATAATTAATGAAAATAATTATTTTAAATTTGAAAATACTTTTTACAAACAAAAATTTGGACTAGCGATGGGGAATCCCCAGTGTTAGCAGACATCGTTATGGAGAAATTATTTGAAAAAACGTTAAAAAAACTAACAAGACAACCTTTGTTCGTTAAGAAATATGTGGATGATGTAATTATGACGTTGCCACTTAATTTAGTGGATTTAACAAAAGCAACATTGGAGAGCTGTGATGAACACATTAAGTTTACTTCAGAACTTGAAGAAAATAATGAGATCCCATTAATATATATGTATATATATACACTGCGCGAAATAGCTATATGGGACAAGTTTTTTTTTTGTTTTTTTTTTAATAAGCAACCTCTTATTTTATTTTCATTTGCATCAGAATATTTGCCAATGTAGAGGGCGTACAGATTTTAGTTCGGTTAGTTTTCATTGTGCCTACATCGCTATTTATAGCAGTTTATTCTCATTGGTCGAAGGAAATAATTATATGGGACAAAACTTAAAATCCATTTATTTTATTCATTAATAAAAAAATCCTAACAATAAGTGCATTTTAGTAGTTTCTATGACTTCCATTCTTATTAATAACATCCATCAATCAACGTGGCATGAGTTTATTAACGTTTGGAAAACAGAAACGTCAATTTTTGCCCATTCCTCTTGAATAACTGTCTTAAGCTTCGCTAAAGTATTAAATTGACGTCCATTTTTGTAGAGTCTCTGGCTAAGAATGCTCCAGAGATTTTTCATTGGATTTAAGTCCGGACTAGTAGCAGGCCATTGCAATACTGGTATATTTAGTGATTGAAAAAAATTCTTGGTGCACTTCACAGCATGAATAGGCGCATTAGCCTGCTGAAATGTCCAACTTTCACCGTACATTTCCTCCCCAAAATTTATTAAAGCGTCGTCTATTAACTGCACATACTTTTTCGCATTGATTTTATGGGAAACAACACAAATTGGGGTCTTGCTCTGATAGCAGAAACCACCCCATGTCATAAGTAACCCTCTTTGAAATTTGCGGGAATGACGCGTTTGATGTGACTCACGAAAATCTCGCAGATAATTCCGGCATTCATTGGTTCATCAAAATTAAATGTTTTTTCATCCGAAAATTTATTGATTGCCACTCTTCATCCCAAAATTTAAATTTCTTAGCAAATTCCATTCTCACCAATTTATGGTGTAACAGAAGTTTAGGTTTACGCACTCGCTTCTGATATTTCAGATTAATATTATCTTTTAAAATCTGTTGTATCCTTCGTTTAAAGACGTCTAGTCACAAGTCACGCTTTATTTGGGATGGATTGATATTTTTCCTGACTGCAAGACGCTTTATTCCCCTTTTACCTCTTACGACAACTTTAGACTCTGGTCCTGGTCTTTTTACTGTGACGTATGTTTGGGGATTTTTTTAAAAGTTGTTGATGGTATTTTAATTTCTATGTAGTTTTGTGGCTATCTGACGAATGGTAACGCCAGATTTGCTATAGCATAAGATCCTTGCCCATTAATCGGTCGAAAGTTGCTTTCCTCGTGGCATAATTCCTTAAAAATTGCTATTGAGTCATAAAAAATTATTTTTTTAATGTAGACAATAATTCTTTTTTCTTTTTTTAATTAGAGATAAAAAAATAACAATAAGAGCAATATTAAAATTAACAACAAAACGGTTTTATTATCAAAAACCGCACTTGTCCCATATAGCTATTTCCTTCAACTGGCGGTTGTTAAAAACATTAAATCAACATAACGGTATTACGAGAAAGGGACGAACGAAAATTTTAACTTCAGTTTGTTGAGTAAGCATTGACAAATTGTTCCATACATCGTAAAATAAAATCAGCGAAATGCTTTTGAAGAAAACAGTACAAATTACTTTGTCCCATATAGCTATTTCGCATAGTGTAGCTAGGGTGACTGTAGAACGCTTTGAAATAATAGAACAATTTAACAATGCAAATTAAATTAAATTGTTTGTGGCGTAGTTGTAACGCACTGGACTAGAGGGCAAAGGGTCTTCGGTACGATTCTCATCCAATTTTATTTCTTTTTATTTTTATTATTATTTTTTTTTTAGTATAAATGTAATGACCTAATATTTTACTATAAATTAAATATTCCGCTTTATAGTTATTACAGTAATTCCACAAGAAAATACGTGGTACGTTAGTGGTAGTAAGCCATGAGAATTTTTTGATAAAAAATTGTTTTCCTATCATAAACTTCATAGCATTAGCATGCTATGTTTGAAACAATAAACAATTAAGGCATTTTCGGAAATAGACCAAAGTAACTTCATAGTAAGTTTCAACCCTATCTATTTACAAACGATCAAAGTAAGTAATGAAAAAAGTAACTTCATGAAACAAACGCACTCGAAATTCTTTTTTACTTTTGTATGTGAAAGGTAAATTGAGTAACTTTGTTACCAACATAACATAAATTAAAACTTACTCTGAAGTTACTTTGGTCTATTTCCGAAAATGCCTAATATAACAATAAAAAGTAAATACATTTTTTTACGTTGGCTGTGGCTTAGAAGTAACGTATTGGACTAGAGCGGCTAAGGTTCAATTGTGCCCAAGGTATTTTAGTTTTGTTTTTCCATGTATATTTTTTGACGTGATCACGTCTTACACCGCGTATTCAACAAATTGGCATGAAATTTTGCCCTTGGTCGTGGGCAATTACTCTGAGAGAATGGCTGATCCAATCCGAGCAATTCTGAAGTCAATTTTTGCGTAAAAAAATAGTTGTGATTAATTTATTTTAAATTAAAATGATTAATCTTCACATTAATTTTAATTAAATCTACAAAATAGCGATTTACAATAGTTGAGAACACTGTAGGGAGAGAAGCCCCCATTTATTTGTGCGTAAAAAACTGTGGCAGATAATTTATATTAAAATAATTAATATTTAAAATAATTAAAGCCAATATCGAATATAAAATCAATCATGAATTCCCAAATGTAATTGATTAATTTCTAATTAGGTACTTAAATTAGATTTAAAAATTTTAAAATTGAATTAGAATTACAAACTAGATTTGGATAACATTTTGTGTTTAGTACGAGTCAAAAGCTAATCGTAATTTTCATAAATAGAGTTTGAGCTCCAATCTTTGAATAAAAATTCCAAACGGGGTTTGACTAAATATTGAGTGGATTTAAAAAAAAAAATTCTGCGTTAAATCCATAAATTTTCAGTTTGAAATTAAACAGGGTTAATTTTAATTGAGTTACTTCGAACAACGACGCCAATAATATTTTTAAATTTAAATTAAAAAATAAATTACATAAACTACATTTGGTACAAATTGGTGTACAGTATTGCTTGGCTTAAAAATTAATTTGGAAATTTAGATTAGAAATTGAATAGGATATTAGACTCGATTTTGAGCAAAAATTTAAGTTTAAATTTGGTGTTCTAAACTAGATTTAAACATAATTTTTAATTGCAATTAGGTAAGAATTGGGTTGCAATACGAGATTTGATCTTAAACAACTAACAAAATTTCCTTTGAATTTAGTTTAGAAATTTGTTTCAGAAATTTTGAGTGAAATTTGAATTAGGAATTTAAATTTTTAAAAAATGGTTTTGACATTCCAAACCAAATAAAATGTTTGGTAAAATTATTTACAGGAATTGATTTACAACTCGAATTTTGGTTTCACAAAATTTTGAGAGAAATATAACTTTATATTACACACATTAGATGGAGCAAAGAATTGATATATAACGGGAAATCCAAAATACATATTTTGAAACGAAAGTTTTGATGGATTCGAATAAGACCTTGGAAAATGAGTATTCAGAATAAAATAAGTTTACAATTACATCTGGTTTTGAATAAACTTTGAGTGACATTTTAATCCGATATTGAGTTAAACTTCCAAACTGTGCTTAAATGTGGATTGTAATTTTGATCACTCTCATTGAATTAAATTGAAATTTAAAGTTTTAACAAATACATAATTACGTATTCTACTAATTGATTATTGTAATTTTCCTTTTAATATGTGAGTGGTATTCAGTCTAGTAACTTAGTTTAAAATCAAAATGGATTAAACAAAAATGAAGATTTTTATTCAGAAATTTAGTTCCAAGCTGTTTTCGAAGTTGAACAAAATGATAAATGGAACTTTGAACATAAATCTACTCTATATTGGCCAACTGCATTCGACAGAGAGGAAATTGACTAAGAGATCGAAATTTTTAAGAGAGAATATTATCTTGAATTCTAAGCTAGATATAATGAATTTGAGTGAAATTTTAAGTAGAAATTGTGATATTGCATTTAGGAAACACATTTTGGAAACAATTTTAGCAATGTATGTAATGTACTTTATGTGACTAAGATTAAATAATAAACACGATTTCAACAAATTTGTTGTTCAACTAGATAATCGGGAATCGAGGAAAAATTTGAATGCTTTTTGTTTTATAGTAGAAACATTTCAATTTTAAACCGTAATTGAATGAAATCTTAATTAAAAACTTTCGCTAGAAACAGAGTTTAACCCTTAGCGGCCACTAGGGGTGAATATGTACCCCAGGCCAAATCACCTTAATTTAAGTTATTAAAAACTACGAAAATCATACTTGTCGCGTCATCTATAGGTTGTCGAGGAATGTAGGTTACTTGCATAGTACTTAGAAGGAAGAAAAAAGTATTAGTAGTGCTATAAACGATGAATTTCGGAGGGAGTAATGATTTTTCAATAGTAATGATTTTTTTTCTGAAAAACGTCCTTTTTCCTGACTTTGCGCATACATATATAATTTTTTTTGTTCAATTATCTTGATATTGGCTCTTGTAAACCATATTAGAAAATGAAAAACATGTTTCAGAATGTCCATGAATTTTTTGAAGTCTCAATATTTTAAATTTATCTTCCTAGACCGATTTTTTTGACTGGGGTTTAAAATCACCGCAGTGTGGCCGCTATATTATGGGAGCGAAGTGTGGCCAGTTACTAGAAATGCTGAGTTAGAGTAGAATTTAAAACTCTAGTTTGGGTCAAAAGGTTTGTTAAATTTGTATCAGAATTTTGAGCAGAAATTTAAGTAAGTATCGAAGAACATATTTGAATTTTAAGCAGCAATTGAATAAAATGTTGAATAGAAATTTAATTTTAATAGTAATTTGGACTTGAGCAAAAGCATAATTGTAATTTAGTTTTTAGCTTAAAAGTTGAGTTTGAATTCTTATAAATTTTTAATTTTTTCGGTGATTTTTATATTTAATTTTTATTTTGTTTTTTTTCCACATTATAGCGTATTACTGAATATGCTGATAATATGACAAAAATAAAAATTTTGGTTACAATTAGATTGAATATTGTGATATTTAGAATACAAATAGGCTAAGTTTCAAACTCGATTTAACAAAATTGAAGAAGAAATTGAGTTATAAGTTTGAGTGAAATTTAAAATTCAAAATTTAGAGTCCAATTTCAGCTTTCATTTTAAAATGACTCGAGAAGTGTAAGTTTGATATTCCAAACTAAATTTGACTTGCAATTAGTAAAAATTGCAATACGGAACATGATTTCAATGAAACAACAAAATTATTTAGTATCAGCACGATGTAATTATAGAGAAAATGAATTCTAAACTGTAATTGAATATAATCGTGATGGCAAGTTAAATTAAAAATTGACTTTGAATTACAATTTGATTGAGCAATAATATGAGCGTAATTTAGTTTTTCTTAGTGTAAAACTTGCTTTATAAGCGTGAGTCTTTAGTCTCAACTATAACGGTGTTCTTTTAAAGTAAGCATCGCTTATCAGTTCAAATTTTTAAGTGTATGGATGTGGACCATTTATGGAGGACGTCTCCAGTACTTTGTAATCCAGGGGAGTTAGTTTATCTAACTTTATAGCCAAAAACTTAATACTTTTTTGTTAATGAGTAAATTGAAATCCTCTTAAGATAAGGTCTAGTTTTGGTTTTCTTTTCAAAATTTGACCACACACATTTTATTTTAATAACATAGTTTACCATATATTTTGCAATTTTAGTTACACATTTTAGAAACATATTTTTAATTTTTTAGAACCTAAGAATCCTAAGCCTATTAATCTATCATATAATGAATCATTTTTATTATTGTTGAAGGCCCATGTGGGCGTTCAGCCACCTCGCACTGCGACCTAAGCCGGTTCGCAATATATACTATATGGGTCCATTGCTATCCCTCCTAGACATTTAATATAGCATTTACTTCTGCTAAAAAGACGGAGATTGGGACCCAGGTACTTTGAGAGGGTAGTCCCGTATATTCCTACCCATGCCCGTCTATCGTTTTGATTTTACTCTTTCGAGTTACTGGGAATAGAAAATCGTCTATAGGTCAACCAGCTTTACTACAGGAAGTCTAAACAAAACTGAAGGGTGCCTGGTATCCAGAGTCCACATGCTTTGGACTGATTAACCTATCAGTCATTCATCCATCGACATATGCTGTTTCACCTTAGATTAGGGTTTTTTGTCAACGATTTCTCTTTTAGCGCCGTACTTTAGCCTGTGCCAAATGGCCATAATATGCCAAAGGGCCTTAGATAATTGTAAGGCCTTATCCAATTGTAGCCATCACGCAGCTGCCTAATACATGACCAGAACACCTCACGTGATGCGCACCCTACTAGAAGGTTACGGAGCTGATAGAATTATCTACTCAACTTGCCCCCTCTCCTCCCCCCCCACCTAATAGACGCCAAACCACCTTGCCTTGACCATAGAAACAGATTGGCGAAAAAAATTCCAAACCGGACAAAAAGTTCTCGAGATACCGTGGATATTATCATCCAGAACGACACATGAACATTTTTTTTTAGTTTTTTCGGATTCAGGGATTTTCGAAACCTCGAGAAAGACACGTGGACTAACAAAATGTTTGCCCCTTTTTGAGAGGATTTCAATACTTTGGTCATTTTGGACCGAAGTAATTACATTAATCCCGTCTAACAAATCAATATGTTGCCAATAATTCGGATCATTATAGCTTAATTTTTAAGCGCGGGTTTAGATAATAAACAAGTGATTTTGCCAGAAGCACAACTAGCTAGTTTGGAGCCCAGAACCCCCGAGAAGATTACTTAAATGAAACAAATGACTTTTCCAATATTATTGACCTTTCTCCAGCACATTTTGAACAATATTGATAAAAATTCTGCTCTTAGCATACTGGATGCCAATTTGAAAAATCTTCTTCAAAGGTTTTACAATCGAAATAAAGTATAGTGTTACATTTTACCGGTAAGTACATACGCCTTTAACGAATTTGTGTTATGAACACACGCGCGAATTTCATCAACTTGACCTCAGTTAAATGATATCGTCTAAACTCAGCTTAACAATAACATTTACACGCCTTGTACACGAAATTCTAAAACATTATATTTAATATTTTACAATAGCTCAGATGCAATTAATAAATTTCGTATAAATATTTATGTAGTTGGTAAAAAATAATAAAAAAATCAACAATAGCAGACGAATAAATTTTTAACAAATACTCAAAATATAATTCTTTAAGTTTGGTTGTTTAATCATCTACAGATAATAACAATTGAACGAAAACCAAACCAAATAAATTGGGAAATCATTATTATGTGTTTGAAGCGATAAACTACGCAATAAAAACAACATTTACGAGCGCACCTGGTTTACGCGAAATATTATTTTATAAAATTGACTTGTTGGGTCCGACGATATTTGTACCATTTTTAATCGGCGGAAATAATTATCTTCAATATGCATAAAGATAACAGATATAAATTCAAATATCCAATTAAATTGCAAATTGACGATAAAATACTCATAAATTTTTTTCAGTATTTTAACTGATGTAATTTAACATTTAAATAGGTGTCATCTGTGTTATATTTGCCAGACATTTTAAATAAAAATTTATTTTAAAACTAACAAAACAGCAAGTGTCTTTAAGAATGTATTATGTACACGAATTGTGTATAAATATTTATTAACCTGACAACGCAACAGCACCGCAGCAGCACAACACAATACGAAATTCTATATTTAGCTTTTTTAATCTGTATGATGATTAAAAAATTGAATATGAACAATAGAAAAACCAAGAATATGCTCGTAAGTTTAATAAAAATGTATCGTCAAAAAATTTAACTGGATAAATTAGACTTGAAATGACTAATTAATAATTTAGTTTTCATGAATGTAAATTTCTTCTTAACCCTCTCAAACGCCTTGTACAATATATTGTACATCAACTTTCATCGCTTCGGCCAACCGTAATTTTTAATTTTTGCCTCATTTCTTATGTGCCATCGTTCTCTTATGTATTTATGTTCACACTACAGTTTTATGAGCAATGCCATATCATAGCAGTGCATAATTGTGCTACGTATTTTATTTTTGGAAGAAAGTCAATTTTAAATGGCGTTTGAAAGGGTTAAACTTTCCTAAAATAACAAAAACAACAAATTGTGCGAATGTAGGTATTAGTTTTACTCATTTACGAATAAATTATACTTTACTCATTTATTCAACGTAAAAATTAATTATAAATATAATTAACATTTTGGGTCTAAATTATATTCATATTCATTCCGAAATGCGGATGGAAGTGTTATATTCTGAAAAACACGTATTTTACTAAATTTAACGTAAAAAATATGTTTCATTTAACAAGAGGATTTATTGAACGTTTTCCGACATTTAGAAAAGCCGGTCAAATATACTAAGTATATTTTTGAATAACAGTGGATATAAACTAACAGAAAAACATTATCATTTGAAAAGTTATAGAGGCTAAGGGTGTTTAGTATAACGACATTTGCTAGGGAAATGAAAATTGCACTGAACCTAACTAGAGCCAAGTCTTATTCACCATAAATCGAGACTCTGTATCCGGTCTTCTGATTGGCAAGAACGAGTATGGCGTTTGGCACCTCCAGCGAAAGGGTTCGAGGTAGATCAGTCATGGTGCGGGAATTCCGATGGAAAGACGCACCGAGCTTTATCTGGTGCCAACGGGATCTATCTGTATACGTTCTGTTCGCGAACGAAATATGGGAAAAATCTGTTGTTCCCTATGCACTATTTATAGGCGATAATTTCTTGATAATACACGATGCAAGACCTCATATTGCCTCTACTTGAAGAAGATGTAAATATTGCGAAGAGGACATGACCTGCAAGGAGTCCCGATTTGCATCATAAATAACATGTGTGGGATATTTTTGATAGAAGAATTCGGTCTCGTATTCCAGAAGCGAAAATCTGAAAATACCTCACAGTACAATACAAGTTACAGTACAACCAACAGATTATCGAAAGCAACGAACCAAGGGTGCAGCGGTTATTCAATCTCAGGAGAGCAACTCACGCTAATAACATTTTTTTGGGTATCTCCATCAAGGGGGGGGGGGGGGGGGGCTACGTTTATTGGGTCGTGATACATTTTTTTTGGGTATCTCTAGCAAGGGAGAGGGTACGATACTTGGGTCGTGATTTTTTTTTTTTGGGTGTCTCTAACAAGGGGAGGAAGGGGGGGGGGGGTTACGGTACATGGGTCGTGTTTTTTGGGTATCTCTAACAGGGGGGTACGCTACTTGGGTCGTGACAACTTTTTTTTGGGGTTATTTCTAACAAGGGGGAGTGGTACTTGGTTCGTGCTCATTTTTTTTGGGTATCTCTAACAAGAAGGGGGGTGAGTTACGGTACTTGGGGTTGGGATAATTTTTTTTTTTTTGGGTATCTCTAACAAGTGGTGGTAGATACGGTACTTGGGTCGTAATAAATTTTTTTTTGGGTATCTCTAACAAGGGGGGTACGGTACTTGGGTCGTGGTAATTTTGTTTTTGTAGATATCTCTACCAACGAGGGTTGGATGGGGGGAGGGTACGATACTTGGGTCGTGATAATTTTTTTTTGGGTATCTCTAACAAAGGAGTACGGTACTTGGGTCGTGATAATTTTTTTTTATTATATCATCAACAAGGGGTACGGTACTTGGGTTGTTATACATTTTTTTGTGGGGATCTTTAACAAGGATACTTGGGTCGTGATAATTTTTTTTTTTTTTTGGGTATCTGGGTACGGTACTTAGGTCGTGATAATTTTTTTTTTTTGGGTATCTCTAACAAAGGGGAGAGGGTTGGGGTGTACGGTACTTAGGTCGTGGAAAAAAAATTGTTTTGGGTATCCCTAACCAGCGGGAGTACGGTACTTGGATCGTGATAATTTTTTTTTTTGTATCATCAATAAGGTACTTGGGTCGTGGTACATTTTTTTGTGGGGATCTTTAACAAGGAGGGGGGTACGATACTTGGGTCGTGATGATTTTTTTTTTGGGTATCTCTAACAAGGTGAGGTACGGTACTTGGGTCATGGTAATTTTTTTTTTTGGGGTATGCCTAACAAGCGGGAGTACGGTACTTGGGTCGTGATATTTTTTTTTTTTTTTGGGGTATCTGGGTACGGTACTTGGGTCGTGATAATTTTTTTTTTTTTGGGTATCTCTAACAAAGGGAAGAGGGGTGCGGTGTACTGTACTTAGGTCGTGAAAAAAAAAATTTTGGGTATCCTAACAAGCGGGGGTACGGTACTTGGGCCGTGATATTTTTTTTTTGGGTATCTCTAACAAGAGGGGCCCGGAGTATGGTACTTGGGTCGTGATATTTTTTTTTGTTTGGCATTTGGGTACGGTACTTGGGTCGTGATAATTTTTTTTTTTGGTTATCTCTAACAAAGGTGAGAGGGGTGGGGTGTACCGTACTTAAGTCGTGAAAAAAAATTTTTTTTTGGTATCCCTAACAAACGGGAGTACGGTACTTGGGCCGTGATATTTTTTTTTGGGTATCTCTAACAAGAGGGGCCCGGGGTATGGTACTTGGGTCGTGGTACATTTTTTTGTTTTTTTTTGTGGGGATCTTTAACAAGGAGGGTAGTACGATACTTGGGTCGTGATCATTTTTTTTTTTGGGTATCCCTAACAAGGAGAGGTACGGTACTTGGGCCGTGATATTTTTTTTTTTTTGGGTATCTCTAACAAGAGGGGCCCGAGGTATGGTACTTGGGTCGTGATATTTTTTTTGGGGTATCTGGGTACGGTACTTGGGTCGTGATCTTTTTCTTTTTTTTTGGGTATCTCTAAAAAAGGGGAGATGGGTGGGGTGTACGGTATTTAAGTCGTGAAAAAAAAAAATTTTTGGGTATCCCTAACAAGCAGGGATACGGTACTTGGGCCGTGATAATTTTTTTTTGTTGGTTATCTCTAACAAGGAGGAGTACGGTACTTGGGTCGTAATAAATTTTTTTTTTTTGAATCTCTAACAAGTCGAGGTACGGTACTTGGGCCGTGATCAATTTTTTTTTTTGGGTATTTAATCCAAAATTTCTGTTACAGTTTAAAAGCTTTGTATGTTTTACTGTAAAAATACCAATCAGTTCTTTTGCAACTGTGCAAGGGCTAGTTTATTTTAGTATCAATAACACGGAAACTACAATAAAAAACCGAAAAAAACTTATTTTTAACCGGTTTTGCAAGTACCAAAAATATTGAATAAATTTGACCAGCACTTTTTTAATTAAGTCAAGTAGTTAAAAAATTGTCTGTTAATAAAATTGATTTTTCGGCTTTATTATAGACAATATAATATTTAGTAGTAATGACATTCACAGTATTTTCGATTTGGCAAATCAGAAAAATACAGAGGCCCATATAATACATATATCTACTGGAAAAAAGTAAAAATATCATTACCCTCCCTTTACTTTACCCCAGAGCAGGCGCGGATCCAGAAGGAGCTGCAGGGAGGGGCGAATATAGAAATTATACCGTTAACAACACAGTTTTTTTAAGAAGTATCTATATAAATTATAAGATAAACAGAATAAAAAAATTAGTTTTCAGTAACTTTATTAAAAATATAGATACAGTTACAGTAAAAACATTTACAGTAAAAACTCATTCCGCCTATTTGATTTATTGGCGTAACGGTCGATGATATCCGAAGGTTTTATTTCATTTATAATATCGCTGTGGATATGTAAAAGTGCCAGTAATATCAATCGATTTTCGGTCATGGTTGATCGAATATATATTTTCAATCTCCGTAATATCGAGAACTTCTTTCAGCACATACAACACATACAGGATACGTCGATAACATAACTAAAATATTTTGAATGGCAGGCAAAGCTTCTGCTTCACAACAAGGCTTCACTGTTCTTTCTTTGATCTTTTAAAGTTGGTAAGCAATCTGACAATGCATTTTTGGTTGAAGTTTATCTAAATTAACTGTTTGCAATAATTTACTGAACGGAAGAGGAATAGCTAAACTGTAAGCTAAACTAACACTTTCATATTATCATTAAGGCATTAATGATTTGTGAAAACGAGAATTTAAATAATATTACAGAATCGTGTCGCTCCACCCACCGTGTTTCATATAAAGACTTGAGCTGCTTACTGAAAATATTTTTAAGAACGGAATTTCCAACAAAATTTCTGATAGACTGTACATTTGATGATTTGCTACTACTAATATTAAGTGCATGATTATTGCAATGACATTGAACAGCCTGTGGCAGCTCATTTTGTATTACAGCAAACACTCCTTTTTGAACTGATGTCATAATACTACAGTCATCAGTACATATTCCAATGCAATTCGAAGTAATAAGAAAGTTTTCTTTCAGAAAATTTCAGACTGTTTCCCCAATTATCTTTCCAGTGAGAACTGGTTCTCCATCGGAAAATATATGTCCGGTGTCGTAATATTCCCCATGAAAATATAAGAACGTATATCAAAATTATTCAATTCTTTATGGTATTTCACCTGCTAGTGCTAAATCAAACGATTATTTTTTAACGTCGAAAAAATTAATTGTTTGTGTTTGGGGGGGGGGGGGCGATCGCCCCTATCCCCCCCCCCTTTATATCCGCGCCTGCCTCAGAGTCTATACAAATGTATCGACCCTCAAAAATGTGAACCCTTCTTGAATTCTCTATAGTCATCTAAACAAATTTTTGCCATAGCCAGAATGTCATCCTCAAGAGTATTAAGAACAAATCTTGAAAGAAGTACCCAAAACATTGGAGTAACCGTATTTATACCAAAATTAACCGGAATATTTTTAGTACCACAAATAGGTATAGAAAATATGCGCTGTGGAACTTGGTCAATAATTCTGTCATCCCAAAACCTATGACTAACAGACCTCTACCGGCTTTTGAGCCCAGGAAGTACCGCATGGGATGACACAAGGGATTTGCTGACAATTTCTACGACGGAAATGAGTCTGACTATCATTCGGTTACAATTGCTTTTTGAAAAATTCGTCGTCAAGGGCTTTCTTTAATTCAACCCAAGACTTAAAACTACGATATTTTACAATATCGTAAGCTGCACCGGTTAATTTATTTTTAACCAACTCTACAAACAAATTTTTATTATCATCAACTAGAGAAAAATTTGTGAAGTTGTTGATGATTTCCGTTAAATTCTGGAATAATCTTATAAAATAATGAAGGATTCAACACTGTAAGCTTTAGGGGCAGCCAGCTAAACGGTTTAAAATAAAAAACATTCCTTGTGGCGCCTCCACATACTTAGTCTGTAACAGTTGGCTGTTATACACATTACATGATATTTAGAAAATTGTTATCACATAATAAATGATTTGGTATGTACTCAATTTATGCTTCAAAAGCGATCAACTTGTTTGATGTGCAAGGTTTAGTATATTTAAGCAAAGGTTTTTAAATTCGAAAAACAATCTTACAATTTCCCCTTAAATTACAAAATATAAAACCAAAGAGAAAATAATAAATAATCTTAGATTTAGTATCTAGATAATAATATCTAGAGATTTGAACCAATCGTTACTCAATCCATTTACATCGGACGATGACCAAACGATATTGATGAGGGAACAAATATCAAGTGTTTTGAGTCAATATAACAAAGTGAAAAACGAAATAGACAATCATAGCAGTCAAAGTAACACTAAAAATAATGACGCTACGTTACGAAATAATGACTAAACAAATAGAAATCATGAAACTGAGTATAAGGAAACGTTTAAAGTCGCAACAAAAGTACCTCCTTTTTATACCAGCAAGCCAGTTCTTTGGTTCTTGTAAATCGAAGCACAATTCCGTAATAATAAAATTACGCAAGATCAGACCAAATACGATATTGTTATTTCAAGCCTCGACCCAACATATCGTGATATGGTGGTCGATATTATTCGAAATCCACTTCGGGAAAATAAATACGGATGAAGATTGGCGGCCATATGGCGATTATCGTCGTCTTAATGCCGTCATCATACCTGATCGATACCCAGTGCTTATCATTACTTTACTATGACTATGTACCTTTAAAATTGCAAGATATTTTCGAAAATTGATCTCACTCGCACATTTCATCAAATACCAGTTAATGATTCTGATATACCAAAAACCGCAATTATTAATTCTTTCGGTCTATATGAATTTACAGTAATGACATTTGGACTTAGAAACGTCGATCAAACGTTCCAAAGATATATCGACCAAGTACTAATAGAGCTTTATTTTGTTTTCAAATATATTGAGGATGTTCAAATCGCGTAAAAACCCATGAACACCTTAAAATAGTTTTTAAACGTTTCCGTCAATTCGGTCTTAAAATTAATATGGCGTCGAGTCTCAAGGCCTATTTACAAAAATTGATCAAAGGAAATTAGGTTATTTGGGACGAGCATTCTTTTAACGCTTTCGAAATGTACAAAAAGGAATTACAAAATGCAGTTTTATTAGCTCACTCTTCGCAAAATGCAAAAATATGTTTACACGTCGACGCATCCAGCGATTACACCAAATTAAAAGCGATATTCTAGAATTATTAGGTTTCTATTCAAAACGGCTAACCAATGCGCAATAAAAATACAGTACGTATGATCGCGAACTGTTGGCCATTTATCAATCCGTTAAACACTTTCGAACTTCAATAGAAGGTCGAAATTTTACGATTTTAACAGACCATAAACCATTGGTTTTCATGTTTAACAAAAACATGAACCAAACATCACCTCGTCAATTGAGACACATTGATTTTATTGATCAATTCAGTACAGTTATACGACATATAGCTGGCAAAGATAATATCGTCGCAGATATGCTATCGCGATTAGAAGGCAATGAAGTTTCCAAAATTCATTTTCTTGACTATGCTCAATAAAGAATTGAACAAGACAACGACATTGAATTACAAAATTTATTACGGAAAATGAAACAAGTTTAAAATTGAATTAATTGATATCCCTGGTACCAATTCCGTATATTACGATACGTAATTCGACAAATAAAATTCGTCCTCGCAGATTTCATCTACATTGAGAAAAATATATTTCAAATCCATTCATAATTTATGACATCCAGGCATAAAATTTACAATAAAACTATGTAATTACTGATAGATTTGTATGGCCCGAGATAAAGAGCGATTGTAAAATCATGTCAGAACAATGCATGACTTGTCAAAAAGGGAAAATTACTTTCCATAACCAGCGACCCTTATCTAAATTCTTAATACGAACGGTGCGAACGGTTTAACCATATAAACATGGCCCTTTCACAGACATGTCACAGTGCCCATACTTAGAGCAGACTTTCTTAGCCGATACGGTCTATTAGTCGACATTAAACGCAAGCGTCTGTGGGATCCCCTCACAACAGTTTCCTCGTTATGTGAAATTTCTAGAATCCCGGTGAATACTTTGACCTCTATAAATCATAATGCAGTAATTCCAGAAATTGCCGCTCTTCTTATCGAGTTCAAGGAAATTACACACATTAGTTCGACAATTTCAAACCAAGTTAAACATTCGGTTACAGTGTTACACATTCTATAGAAACTCGTGGTCCACCTGTCTCTGCGAAATCGAGACGTCTTTCCCGGGAAAAACTTTGTATTGCAAAAATGGAATTTAAGCTGATGCAATCGCAGGGCATATGCAGACCCTCTAACAGTCCGTGGTTGAGTCCTCTTCACCTGGTCTTGAAAAAAAAACTGGAGAGTGGAGACCATGCGGTGACTACCGAGCTCTTAATAATATAACCCAGGCTGACCAATATCCAATTCCTCATTTACAGGATTTTTCATTTCAATTGGATGGATGTACGATATTTTCGACGATAGATTTGGTACGCGCGTACCATCAAATCCCTATTGAGATAAGCGACATTCCAAAAACGGTGATTACGACCCCTTTCGGACTCTATGAGTTTACGAAAATGACTTTCGGGTTGCGAAACGCCACCCAGTCCTTCCAACGCTTTATGCATTCTATTCTCAGAGGATTAGATTTTTGTTTTGACTACATCGATAATTTGTTCATTGCTTCGCGTACAGTTCAAGAACATCACGACAACTTGAGAATTATATTTCAACGATTAAAAGACGCAGGTCTAGTAATTAACTGCGACAAGTGTGGGTTTGCTAAGAGCGAAATAAATTTCACTTTGCTCGAGCCAAAAGAAAAATTATAGAGTTTCGGTGCACGCGATTTACCAATTAAGTTGGCAAATAAAGTGCATACAAAAGCAGATTTCATCATCAATTACATCAGATTTTGGAGGCGTAACAACATCCGGAGCTGTAACATCCGGAATTGTAAGTGCAATTTATTTTGTTGTTACCTTTTTTTTGCATTCTTAGACAATTTTTTGCGCAAGTTTAAACGTATCGTGTCCAATATTCGCCGCCATATTATTCGGGTTTTCCGTAGTGTTTTTATTTGTTTGTTTTTTTACGCGGTTATCGGCATCTGGTAATGACCCGGGTGATTCGGGCGCGGCACACCCACCGGGTCGTGCGCCAGCGAGTAAAGTCGGAAGTATAGGGGAGGAAATGATTACTGTCACCGTGGTACAATTGAACGACTTAATTCGCTCAAAGGTACAGCAAATGTTTGACGCGGGTTTAGCGCAAGTATACAGGACTTGCGTCAGGAGATCAATATCGATATTTTGGGCACGGGCCCTAGCGAGTCCAAGAGTACCAAAGATACAGTTGTTCCATGCGACGTCACCGCGGACCAGTGTAGTGAAGTTAAGGTAGGGACTCAAGTAGCGCATATCTCATTTAAGGCTCCTCAACCGCTTTATGCACAGAACTAGACGGTTCTTCCCGGGAATTCTCGGGCGGGAATTCCCGGGAAATTTCCTAATTTTTTGTTTCCCGTTTCCCGGGAAAAAAACTAAAATTTCCCGGGATTTTTTTTGTCTATTCTCTATTTTTTAATCAATTGACAAACGGCCTTTTTCTATCAATTAGCACATGACCTGTCCCTGTTTTTAAGATGGTGCTGCCGTGATGGTAAAATATGGAGCATTGTCTGAATATACCCACCAATTATGTTACAATCATTGCATACATTTAGCTGTTGTAGATGTGATTTATATGTAGCCCGAGATGTGAACGAGACGATATTAATGGTGCGTTGCAAATGGTAAGAAAAATTGTAAAATTTTTTAAAATGTCACCGAAAAGAAATTCAATTCTTTAAGAGAATGTGAAGCAAAATTACGGAATGGAATTAAGTTTGCTTTTAGATTGTAAGACCAGATGGAATAGCATTGTGATCATGATTGAAAGATTTATAATAATTGTTGACTCAGTTCGGGAGGCATTAAATAATTTGGGATCCCTAATATTACTGAATCACAATTATATCCCAATATTGTCGAATATTTTCAATGCGCTGCAGCCGTTTAAATTATCTGTGGAAGCATTGGGAAGACGTAATGCAAATTTGGTTATAGCTGATGTGATTTTAAAGTTTTTGTTTAAATCTTTACGTGAAAATGATTTCAACAGAGTTATTGGAAGTTTTATCACGTCGCATTAAAGAACGAAGAAATCAAGATCTTGTGTCTTCAGTCAAATACATGCAGACACTCGACATCCAATCAACTGCTACAGCAGGCTTTCCGTCGTCATCATATTCGTCAAAAATCCGGTATAGCAACCAGATTTTTAATAGGTTATTCAACAAAGAAGAGTTTGGAATAAAACTGGAGGGTGAGGATAGATTCAGGGAAGATGACGAATCGGAACACTCTCTGTTGGTTTCAGATATTAACGAAAGGTTGGCTGGCACAATAAACGCAGCGCTTAGAACTAAAAAAATTGCAATGTCGTCAAACAATCAGAGAACAAATATACAAAAGAGTTACAAATATACGTAAATACGGTAAACATTACAATAAATTTGCAGTAGTTTCTGGATGCCGTACTAACCATCCAACCTACTTCAATTGAGATTGAAAGGGTATTGTAGGCCTCGTCTGATTTTTACTCAAAGAAGCGAACATCGTTGAGCGATATTTCCATTGACTGCCTTTGTTTTTCTAAACAAATAATAAGATTTAGTTCACTTAATAAAATTAAGTTTAAGATGAAGTAGTTTTATATACATTTTATGTTACGTTGATATGTAGTAGTGTATTCGTTTTTCACTGTGTACTAGTGTATTCGTAATTTATGATTTTATTTTATTTTTATATTTTGAAATAAATTTAATGTATTATTTATTTTTTTTTTGTTTTTCAAATTCCTATAATTTCTTTTTTTTTTAATTTCTCGGGAATCCCGGGAAACCCGGGAAAATTGGTTTCAAATTTCCCGTTTCCCGGGAACAAAATAAACCCGGGAAAAAGCACCCTCTACACAGAACCCATGTGTGTGGTTCGAAATTTTAGAACAACAGTTCATCATAACTAACATTACGCGCGAAACCACAAAATACCGTAGTTCTCCGTATACTACTTTTAAGCGGGAGGTCATTAAAATCCTAGGCGAATCGGAGAAGTCCAAATTGCATAATTTGTTGCATGGTTTGTCCTTGGGTGATTTAAAACCTTCCCAGTTGCTTGCTAAATTTAAATTAAATGCAGCTGGTAGGTTCGATGACGTGTCCATACGTCAACTTTGGATGCAGCGTCTTCCACCACATGTGCAGTTGGTTCTGTCACCTTTCGAGAACGATTTGACGTTAACGGTGCTCGCTGAAAGAGCGGATAACCTCATCGAAACATTATCGCATCAGCAGCTATGTTTGATCAGTTCAGCCAATAGTGCTAGTAAGGAGTTAGTTTCTGTAGGGTCTAGGGACGCAGATAATTCGCATAGTGTTGAAAAGAAATGGGAAGATTTCGAATCTCGGATTCTCAAACAGGTATCCGGAATAATGAGTGGCCAGATCGGGGAGGTAAAGGTCGTTATCAATCCAATTCACGCGGGTCCAGTCAGGACAATGGAGTGTTTTTATCATCGGCGTTTTAAGGATCGTGCGTTGAAGTGTGTATTAGAGTGCAAACATCATCGGTCGTTTACTGTGGGGTATGATGCATCCATCGCGCCAAAAAAATAATTGCTCAGTCACTTTTGACGGCGTGTTCGGTTGAGGCAGAATCTAGTCGTCTTATTATTAAAGAACGAAATACCAACCAAAATTTTTTAATTGATACCGGAGCCGATGTGTCAGTAATTCCATCAAATTTCAGGAAGGAGTCGGAGGTTAAGGCTCAGTTCAACATATATGCCGCTAACGGTACACCCATTAAGGCATTTGACGTTTATCGTGGCTGACGTGACGATACCTATTTTGGACGCAGACTTTCTTCGTAGTACCGGGCTAATCGTGGATATTAAACAGCGTCGAGTTATCGACCCATTGACATCCAGGTTTGCAATTGGTGCACTTATGGCTACCCAAGTTCCAACTCTGTCTGTTTTGAATAAGACTGTTATCGACCCGGATATCTCGAACCTGTTAATGAAATTTGAGGCCATTACCCGTGAAACTTTTGCCGCGGTTCAGATCAAACATAATGTAACAGATTGTCTAGTCACTAAAGGTCCGCCCGTTTCCTGCAAAGTACGGCGTTTAGCCCCTGATAAGTTGCAGATCGCGAAAGCTCACTTCGAATCCATGGTAGCGCAAGGCATTTGCCGGCCTAGCTGTAGCGCCTGGGCAAGTCCACTGCACTTGGTGCAGAAAAAAAACGGTGAATACCGAATACGCCACCCTGTGGCGACTATCGCAGGACTACACTTGCAGGATTTTCCTTTCAGCTGGCGGGCTGCTCGATATTTTCCACGTTAGATTTAATTCGTGCGTATCACCAGATTCCTATAGAGCCACAGGATATACCCAAAACCGCTATAGCAACACCATTCGGCCTATACGAATTCTGTAGAATGACTTTTGGGTTACGTAAAGCCGCCCAGTCATTTCAGCGGCTTATTAATTCAGTGCTATCAGGACTTCCGTTTTGTTTCACCTATCTGGATGATATTCTTGTCGCATCTAAATCGAAGGATGAGCATTTGAAGCACTTATCGGTTGTATTTCAACGATTACCAAGTTATGGATTGATTATAAATGTAGATAAGTGTTGTTTTTTGAAGCACGAGGTACGATTCCTAGGTCATAAGGTAACCGCTCGCGGTATTTTGCCTTGCCCAGAGCGAGTTCTAGCAATTTCCCAGTTCGAACGCCCAGTAACAGTGCAGCAGTTGAAAAGATTTCTTGGAATGATCAACTTTTATCGGAGATTCATTCCAGCTGCGGCACAAGATCAGGCAATATTAGCAAAGTTCGTATTGATTGGTTTGAGCAGGCAAGCGAAGCATTCGAAGTCTGTAAGATAACATTGTCCGAAGCCACCAGTTTAGCACATCCTCTTATGACAGCGCGCATTTCAATAATGGTAGATGCGTCAGATTCCGCAGTTGGGGCGGTGGTGCAACAATGGATCGAACAGAGTTGGCAACCATTAGGTTTTTTTTCTGTCCGATTAACTTCAACGCAGCGCAAGTACAGCCCTTACGATCGCGAGCTGTTGGCTGCCTATTTAGGTGTTAGACATTTCAAATACCTAATAGAGAGAAGGCCTTTTGTTTTGTATACGGATCATAAGCCGCTAATATTCGCGTTCAAACAAAATTTAGAGAAAGCAACACCGAGGCAATGCAGACAATTAGATTATATAAGTCAGTTCACTACTGACTTGCAACATGTGTCTGGCGCAAATAATGTGGTGGCAGATGCACTCTCGCGAATAGAGCAGATCAACGTTTCCGAGTCCGTGGATTACTCTTGATTGCAGATGTATACAAAGCACTGACCAAGAATTGGCCGAGTTGATTAGCAATAATAATTCCTCACTAGAATTTCGTAAATTTCCGATTCAGTATAGTTCCGATAAAAACTTGTATTGCGACGTATCTATGAATAAACCAAGGCCATTCATTCCAGTCAGCCTACGAAAGCAAGTTTTTGACGCATTCCATAATTTGGCACACCCGGGAGTTAGAGCTTCAGTGACTTTGCTCATAGAACATGTGGTGTGGCCATCGATTAGGAAGGTCGTAAAAATTCTCGCTCAGGAATGTGTCCCATGTCAGAGAGCTAAACTCTCGAGACACACTAAATCCGCAGTAGGGTCTTTCGAAAATACGTCGAAACGTTTCAGTGAAGTCCACATTGATATTATAGGACCGTTACCGATTTCCGAGGGAAACCGATACTACATTACGATGATTGACAGGTATACGCGATGGGCGGAAGCTGTTCCGGTCGCAGACATAACCGCACTCGTGGTGGTGTTCGTTCTGTTTTCAAATTGGATCGCACGTTTCGGCGTTCCCACATTTATAGTGACGGACCAAGGTGCGCAGTTTGAGTCGCTACTATTCCACGAATTGTCAGGTTCATTAGGGTTTGAACGCAGACGTACAACAGGATATAATCCAAAGTGTAATGGCATGGTGGAACGCTGGCATAGGACGTTGAAGGCCGCGATTATGAGCCACGAAAGGACTGATTGGTCAAACATATTGCCGTTGGTACTGTTGGGATTGAGAACAACGTATCGAGAGGAGTTAGAAGCAACATCGTCAGAATTGGTGTATGGATGTACGGTACAGGTACCCGGCCAATTTTTTGAGCATAACGAGAAATTCATACCACAGTCCGAGTTTGTTAAAAGTCTTAAAATACAATTCAAAGAATTAAGACCAGTAACGGCGGCGCGACACAATACGGAAAAAAATTTTGTTAGTCAACAGTTGAATAATTGTACGCATGTATTCCTAAGAACGGACGCATTGCGGAGAGCCTTGCAGCCCCCGTACACAGGTCCGCACTTGGTATGTAGTCGCGGAGAAAAATTCTTCGAGTTAGTCATTAACGGCAAGCGGAGGAAGGTGTCGATAGATCGGGTTAAACCTTGCTACGATGAGGGTTTGTACGCAGTGGCGGATCCAATAAATTTGAAAAGTTCGCAAACACCGGGTTCGGATGCGACCACGGAGAGTTCGCACGATTACCAGAACCGGGCGAAGCATTAATCGTCTGCTGCGTTTCATTGAGTAGTTTCGTGTATGCACTACGTTTTCCACTGGGGGGAGTGTATGGCGTCAGTTTTCGGTGTAGTTGCCAGATGTTCGTTGGGCGAGTTTTCGGTTTTATTTTTATATCTCGCGCGGTTGATTGGACACGGTACGGGAGAACGAGCGCAATGATTGAGTTGAAAAAAAAGAAAGGTAGAGAACAAGAGAATAGCACGTAGATATATTTAGTATTGTATTAAGTTTTTTCTTTTTGAGAGTTGAGTATAAGATTTTAAAATGGCTAGATGTCTATTGAAGTAAAAATTAAAACTCAATTTTGAAATAAAAATTTATTGAACTAATCATCACATATTTGTGTGTTACAATAAAGGCAATTGTTAAATAGATATAAATCTATAAAAATAAAGAGTCGTATAGTATTTTTATTGTCGAAAAAAGTTGTTGAGAGTGAGGCGTCGTTACAGCAGTGGCACATTGACGTGAGCGAGGATTCTTACCCGTTGTCGACTGTGGGGATTAAATAAAAGCATACCATAAACGGCCAATCCCCAAAAATTCAGTGTTTTAGGATTTACATATGGTATACCTAATATATTTTAAGTCGCGGATTGAAATGGAGTTTTGGGGCACACGACACTCGTAAGATTACTCACAGTATCGCACACACACACAATACCCCACAAAAGCGCGCGTTGCTACAGGCAAAAATTTCGCACATTTGTTTCCAGTATTAACCTTTTTTATTCTAATTAGCACCTCTTGTAACCACTTAAGACTAAAACTTACCCCAATATATTGGATTTTGTATCTGCTTCTCTAATTTTAATTTATAAATCACACCGAAATAAACTCAAAATATTTTTTAAGAAATAAGAAAAATTCCTTTTCTAATGGAAGACACAATGAGAATCGATTTTATTAATTATTGTTAATATTATTATAATTATGTTGTGTTAAATTTTGTGTTGAATAAATAAATTAATAGATTATGATAAATTGAAACGGTTTAGTTTATTCACAGTCCGGTAATTCGAGCCTTAATTGGCAACACACATCACACACGAAAACAAAACAATTAATGCCTTAATGCTCAGTGCTCATCAACAGACGTCAGCTCGTCATTTTCTAGTAGTAAAGACGCAACCAAAATAGAAAACATCGAAAAAAACTTTTATGTAGGTACATACTCAAACCAAAAATAGTAGGTACACATAATTAAAAACAGATGGCATCACTTTAAATACACAAATTTCACTAATCTACAAGAATCGCTCTCTTTGCGGCTAATTTCGACAGCAAGAAATGTCAAAATAAAAAAAAGGCAAAGAAGAAATGTACATATAAAAACGTGCTTGAGTTTATTTTGTTTTTTAGTCGTGAAGATTTAGTTTTAATATTATTATTTCAATAAATTGTGCAGCGATAAGATAAAAAAATTTAATACTACAGATCTAATTAAAATAGTTGAATAGATATTACAAAGTAATTTAAGTGTATTTTATGTGAGTTATGTTATAAAATAGAAATAAAATTAGAAAATTTGCCAATCAATCGTTTGTGTGTAAGTGAAATATAAATTTGTGAAGTTTCTAACTTGAATGATAAAATATTAAGTTTGTATGAATTTTATTAATCAATTTGATTCTAATTAATTTATTAAATATTATTCATCTGCATACTCCAATATCTTAACACATTTACACACTTACACAGTCGTTCAATGCAAACATCTTTCTCTAAGAAGTTTTGTTGTATTCTATTCTTGTCTTTTTATAAAATATACCTACATAAATAAGATTCTCAAATAACTGCAATTCATGTGCATTACTTTCAATTTTACAACAAGTCTTTTGTTCAGTAGTATTTAAATTGCGTTATAAAATTGCATGTTTTCCGATGTTATTTTTGTTTTGAATGCGAGAAAGAAAATTGAAAATTTTTACTGTCGATTTAAAGATTATAGTAGAACACGTATTTTATTTAAAAACGTGGTTTCACAGCTGCCTGATTGAGGTGCCACGTTATTTGTTGCCAATATTATGATGTAAAGGTAAAATTGAAGATTTCTTGTCCTCTTTTACAGGTGGGCTTTTTCTGAATATGATACGAATTTGAAAGTGTAAGATTCGTATTAGATTTGAAATCAAATAAGAATCTTACACTTAAGAATTCATGGTAACTTGATTCTCATTAATACTTTATTTTGTTCTTTTAGAACCATAAAAGTAGTCGTTATCTTTTGAGAAATTCCTCTCTTACGCGTTACGGTTTCATCAATTTGTTTTGAGAAAAGTAAATTGAAAATACTTGTCATTAACCCTTATAGGCCAAAATGTAATTGGTTGCGTTTTGAGAAAAAGGTAATAAAAATTAGTGTTATACCACTGACAGACTAGGGATTAGCTAAGCGCGATTAGTGAAACGAGATTAGCTAATCCACCACAAATCCATATGCGTTGACAGACTAGGGATTAGTTTCTTGCAGAGAAATAAAATATTATTATGGTAATTCGTTGAAATGTATAGCTAGTAAATCAGCTGAACTCATTTTTTAATTCAATATTTCTAAGATTTATACATTAAAACACACTAGATTTTCTTTTTCCTCGAAATTTATTCAGCACAAATTTTTTAAGATGTCATTGATTTTATAACTTGTATCGTAATTTCACACCACTTGCATTTTCAGCAATGTTTAAATAATTAGTTAACATTGTAGTGCCACTTGTACCATCACTAAACCCAATACAACGAGATAATCTAGATTAGTCACTAATGCTCAAATAAAACAAGATTAGCTAATCTTCAACTTGACACACTACAGCTAATCTCGAAAAAATCACTAATCGCGCTTAGCTAATCCCTAGTCTGTCAAGGGTATTAAAAGATAGATTAATGACTAAGTAGATGATTTTCACAAGTAAGTATAAGTGAGTTCCGAACAGCTAATTTTTAACTCTAAATTAAAAATAACCTCTCGTATATCTGATACATATTTTAAACAACGAAATCTTTTTTCGTCATTGACACTTTTCACAAGTGTACTCAACGACGTTTTAGTCATTGCTCGGCACTATAAGGGTTAATAAATAAAATAATCAAATGTTATTTTTTTATGAAAACGTGATAAATGACGTCATTTTTTTTCAAACGAAAATACTTTTAATTGTGTTTCGTTTTTTGTGGTGGTGGACTGAAATTATCATTTTAATTGGTACGCCTAACAGCGCTTTTTCATGTGACGACACTATAAACGATAAATCGTCGCCGATATTAATTGATGCAACGATAGTTTGGGGTGTCGTTTATCATTGAATCAATCAGAATCGGCGTTATCATTCACGATTTATTGTGTTTTGTAGGAGTTTTGACCGTATGTTTGAAGTTATTTCAAAGAATAATAAACAAACAGACTCGACATTGGGTTTGCGTGGAGCAACAACGACAATTCATCACTAAAAATCACCTTCGCCAATCTATACTCTTTACATTTGTGAATGAATTGGCAAACTTGTAGAGAGCAGTATGGTCAAATTATGATCCTCTTGAATGTTTATCCCACTCTCCTTGCTAGGGTTTTCCATGAGAAATGCACTACAATTCAATAAACTGAGGTTTATTATGAGAACGATATTTTCCTTTTTCAATATTACGCAAGAAAATTTTTAAAATAGTGAAAATCACAATTTTAACAGATTTAACATAAAATTTTAATTTATCATCCATCATAAATTAAAAATTATCGAGAAAGAAACAAAAAAAAAAACTAAACTCTTCCGTAAATCTGGATTTATCTGATGGATTGGACGAGCCGCTACTAAATTAGAATTTGTTGAATATTTTAGATATTTTAAAATTTCGGAATTTCATATAAAAATATCCTTAATCAAACAAAATTCTTTAAATTCAACCGAAATTGTTTTTGGCTACGATTCTATCGCGATGGTAAATCAATTTTTTTTTTTGTTAAATTCGAATTTATTGAAAGCATAATGTATCTGTATCTGGGTTGATGCAAAATGTATTGATTGATTTTGATTAACACAAATTTTTGCAATGTGTTTAGTTTACTAATGGAAGAAATTTGGCCAAACTTACCTGGCGTCCGATTAAAACTAGGGGGCTATTCTTGAATATGATGCAAATTCGGATGTTTAAGATTATTAAGAATATTTTTTTTTGCATTATCATTTTTCAGGCAAAATATGAAAATTATTCTTCCATTTTCTTGGATCCCTCCTTCTCTTCATTACGAGAAGCTTCATTATTAAGTTGAAAAATTTCTCTGTTACAGTTTTTCTCGTCAATGCTTTACTTCGAATAATCTAGAAAATAGGCAAATGTAAAATAACACGCAACTCAACTCTAGTAAACACGAAAAATCTCTCCTCTGTAATAACAACTTAACACCCGCCAAAAGAATAAAAGATGCTTAAGGCAAGCTCACAGATCATCGTGGATTAAGTTCGGTGAGGAAATTAACAGCCTGTCGGATGTAACTAGATCTAAGCTTTAGCTAAAAATTATGTTTGTAGACTTAATGCTCTTCGTCTGCCGAATAGTTAGCTCACCTCTTCCAATAGGGAGGTTGGTGAGTTGCTTCTTTCTGTTTATCCTGGTTGTTATTTCAGTTCTGATTCTGTTGTTTTCAAGCCTGCTAACTTATACGATGAAACCTTTACCCCGTTCTGCGTTGGAGTGTGTTTTGATTTTCACCGTACAAAGCTGAGGGTCCTGATGGAATTCCCTATCATCTGATTCATCTATTCCATGCGTGCATTGCATTTAGTATTGTTCCACAATGTTGGAGCAAGACTAAAGTTTTTTTTATCCCTAAAGTCTGATTATACCTTGGATTATACGCACCCTAAGTCATTTAGGAATATTAGTCTGCCTTCAACTTTTCTTAAGATTTTAGAAAGGATCGTCGACAGATTTATTACAGATCATTACTTGCCGCTCTTACCATTCAGTAACATGCAACCGTTTGCTACGATTACACTACCCTGCAAAATTTTAAAAATTTGGTGCCACTTGACAATGAATAGTTGTTTCCGAAGTAATTTTTTACGCTGAATCCGAATCTGGGCTCAGAATTGCTCTATCACGTTAGGTTTATAAGTTATTCTAATCTAAAAGTGCAAAAAACACTGTTTTTTGACATATTTGAGGTTATCTAGCACCACGATTTTTTTTTTCTTCAAGAGTTCATGTGCGAGATCTTATAGTACACGTTTTCTTCTTTCAAATATCTGAAGGTATTGGCCGTTTTAATGCAACAGGTCCTACTTATAGTGGAGGCATGGTGTATTGAGAAGGGCTTATGGGTTAATCCGTCTAAGACTGATTCAATTGTAATTACTAGGCGGAGAATTTTTGAAGACTTATCTGTTCTTGCTCTTTTTAGAAGGGCGATTACTAGATCTGACCATGTAAAACATCTTGGTGCCTTCTTGGATAGTAAACTCTCGTGAAATTTCAACCTTGATTACAAAATTAAGAAAGCTACTGCCATTTTTTGGCAGTGTAGAAGAGCTTTTGGTAAATCGTGGGGACTGACCTCCAAAATGTTATTATTTGTTTACAAATCGTTGGTTTTACCAATCCTCTCACACGCTTCCATTGTTTGGTGGCCAGTGGTTGAATTAAAGGCTTTTGTAATTAAACTTAATGGATTGCAAGCTACTGCTTGTAGAGTCATTACTGGAGCTATGTCTTCTACTCCACTTCTGGTTATGGCGTCTATTTTGTGTTTGCCCCAGTTGAACACCTTCATTCTAGGCACTACTTGCTCTGCGGCGTATCGCTTGAGATGCATTGATGCATGGAGTGAATTAGGTGCAATGGTGGGGCATAGACTAACCAGGAAAAAATACCTTTCATTGATACCAGAAATTAATATGGTTAATGATAGGCTACTGCCTGAGTTCAACTTCGAAAATTTATTTTTGGTGGTTTATCCATCGAGAGATTTAGGCTTCGGAGCAATTTCTTAAAACTTTATCGGAGGATCTTGCCTTCTGTTCTGATGGCTCTTACTCTGAACTTGGTGCTGGATTGGCAACTTACTGCTCTCTGATTGATTTCAGATCGTTTCGTAGTCTGGGTTCACACTGCACTGTCTTTCAGGCAGAATTAATTGCTTTGACTCATAGTGTTATTGAGGCTATGCGTCTTGCCGTTAACAACAAAAATATTTTTTTCTGTACGGATAGTAAAGATGTGCCGAATTCATGGAATAATCCCTTGACCATAGTTCCAAACTTGTTAAGGACTATAAACATTTCATAATTTGTTCTAACAATAGAGTTACTATCTTATGGATACCGGCTCATTGTGAAATTGAAGGTAATGAGATCGCCGATTCCCTAGCCAAGGCTGGCTCGCAATTAACATTAATCGGTGCCGAACCAGTGGCTCCCTTATTTTTCATTAGCGTTAGCGGTAAGAAGATCAATAATTAGGTCGTTGGTGCAGTATTTTTAAAATTATTCTGTAATATTCCTAGTCCGCTTGTGCCATGTTTGACCCATGGACACGATTAATTATCTCTTTCGAAAGTACTCCAGCACCAGGATTCCGGTTTGATGGGAAATTTGTCATATGGGTTTTATTCGACTAAAAATTGTAATTGGTATAAAAACTGAGAAATTGCGATTCCGGTTCTATGAGTGGCAAATGAAAACCCATAACAAACGTCAAAAAAAAAACATAATTTTTTTTTATGTGAGAAGTCGGTTTTTATATGTATTTTATAAATTTATGTATTTTATCAAAATATTTCCAAAACATAAATTATTGAGCAATAAATTATTTGGATATTTTATTGTAATATAATATTTTGTTTTTTTTTAGACAGCGACCGCGCAAAAAAAAACTAGCAAAGAGCAGTAAAATTATTTGTTTAAACTTATTTGGAAAAAGATTGATCTTAAACGGATCACTTGCATCTCATAAATTACGTCTAATTTTCACTAGACGAAACTAAAAGCACAATAAATTTAATTAATAAATTAACTGTTAAGCTATTTGAATTATAATATAGGTTATCTTCGATTTAAACATCGTCTTCTACTCATACGAAAAATTATGTAGTCCATAATTTGTTTTGAATTTCAAAAATATCTATTTCGACACCAAATTTTAATGGTGTACTTTATTAAAAGAGATTATAATATAAAACATAACCTATGTATTCAAAGTGTAAGACTAAACCCGTATTAGCGTAGCTCTAATGATTAAGTTTATAAAATAACTGAAAAATTCGCGTTAATACAAAATTATTACAGAAGCTTTGAAAATTTTTTGATTTACACCATATTCAAAAACTAATTTATTATTTAAAAAAATTACCCATCGTACCAAAATAAGTCATATTGTTAATTTATACCAAATCAAAACACATTGGTCTAATCGGAATCGGGATTTTTATGAGAATGGGAACTGACTGGTCGAAAAAATATTTCGTAATATTTGCCATTCTCAGTTGTCATAGAACCGGAATCTGGGTGCAGGTGAGTTTAGCTGACTTGGTTTGGGTAATTTGATTACAGTGGAAGCGCATATTATGTTATTTATTACAGTTGCATTCAATATTGTAATTAAAAAGCTAGCAAACACTAATTTTCTCATCGATAAAACAATCAAACAATTTTGATAAAAATTTCTAGATACACGGTATTGCAGTGTTGGCAACTGCAAGAGATACGCCAATTTTGATCAAAAATTCTGAGAGAGCATGGTCAAAACACCAGAATCAATGGTTAACTCATTTTTGTAAAAAATGGTCTATAGGACCAGAGGGAACTCACATGACGATATTTTGATTAGAATTTTTAGATGGCTCGGTTAAGTTGAATAAATTAGAATTATTAAGAGTATCAAGCGCATTAGAATTAGATATAGGAGAACTTGGAAAATTTGAATCATAGTCAGAATTTTTGAGCGTATTATATTTGGCACGAATAATGACTTAAAATGTCATCATTTGACGCATCGGGGATTTCAACTCTAGATAAGTCATCTGCATTTAGATTACTCTTTTCAGGTTCATATGTTATTTTGAAATCATACTCTTCTAATTTTAACCGCCATCGTAGAAGAATTGACGTAGGATTAGCAGTCTAGTAGAGGAATGTCAATGGTGTTTGATTTGTCTGAATTTTAAATGGTTTGCCATATAAGTAAGGTCACAATCGGCGAACTGACCAAATAATTGCTAGTAGTTCCTTTGTGATAGTTGGATAATTCTTTGCTGCTGGATTCAAGATCCTATACTAGCGAATGCTACGGGTAAGTCATTTTAATCCTTGAGTTGTGATAAAACCGCTCCTATCGCGACGTGACTAGCATCCGTAATAAAAATGAAGGGTTGATCAAAATTGGGGTATTGTAATATTGGAGAATTACAAATAGCATTTTTCGGTGTAGTGAAAGATTCCTCTGTAAATGCGTTCCACCGAAATTGGCAACCTATACGTTTCAACAGTGTCGTAACTAGGTACCAGAGGATGGAACGAGCGAAATCGAGCGTTTCGAAAAATGACGTATAATATTTTGTGTTTGTTCGTTTTTGAAAAAAAAAAAAAAAAAAATTGCTCGCTTTTGCTCGCTTTTGCTTGTTTTCATATTTTTTTCGTTTTCGTTTGTTCGTTTCGTTTGCTTGTTTGGTTTTGTTTGCTTGCGAGCTGCAGTTTGATTGTGTTCGTTCGCAAATTTTCGAAACAACTCGAGCTGACCTCCAAACATGTAATCTGATTTTTCAGTAATTTTGGTAAATTCATTTTATCCTAATTTTATTCCTACTAAATTTACAATAAAAATTGTAAATTCATCTATAAATGCATGATTTAAATACCTTTTTCAAGATTAAAATTCGGAGGATGAAATAAATGGAAATCTAAATTTAAGTTTGAAAGAAATTCTAGGATTTGGCCAATTAGGAAGGAACTTGGTTGTTTCTTAACCGATTATGATGAAATTCAACATGTACGATAGAAAGAGGAAATCCAAAACTATTTTTGGATGAAGTTCTAAAATATGGCCAAGTAGGATGAAACGTGACTATTTCTTAACGGATTTTAGAGAAATTTGACATGTTCGTGGAAATGAGATTCTAAAATGATTTTTAGATAAAGTTCTGGATTATGGCCAATTACGATTAAATTTATTTCAGAATCGTATATGTAGAATTTCATCATAATAAACCACGAACTGGCCAAGTTCCTTTCTACTTCGCCGTATTCCAGAAATTCATTTTGTTTCTTTTAACTAACAGCGATATAAAATTACATATCTTGACTTTCACAGATAATCTGGCAAATCATAGATAACAATAATCAAGAAAATTTGTCTCGTAAATTCGAATTGTTTCCATTAAATCGGGGGAAATCGAGTTTTTATTGTAATGAGAAATAATAATAAAAATAGATCATACATGTAAGTATGACGTTGTTTATACAAAAACTTTTTATTTTGCACCTTTTAATTTCACCAATACAACCTGAAAAACAAAATACATATAAAATTTCAAACATTGGATTTTCGTTGTGCGTTTGTTGCTTGCAAGCAAAAACAAACGAAAACGAAATTTTTTTTGTTTTTCTAGTTTACTTGTTTGTGCTCGTTTGAAAGAAACGAAAAATGACAAGCAAAAAATACCAAAATTATATTTTTCGTTTTTATTTGTTTTTTGCGTTTTGTATTTGATCATATTCGCAATAACGGATTTTTGTTTGGTTTTGATCGAAATTTGGTGCTCGTTTCCGATCTCTGCTAGGTACCCGCAGCACCCGCAGCCGCGGGGGGCCCACGGCTAAAAGGGCCCACGAGAGTTATCAGGCGTTCGAATATTAGTTCAAAGTTAAGATCGGATAGATGATAGCTCAGATTAAGGTTAAAGTAGATCGCCCTTTCAAATTTGCAAAACGGGAAATTTCTATAGGAAATTTTTATCAAAAGACTGTTATTTAGTTTTTAGAGAAAGAAAACATCGTTCCTGTTGAAATTAAATATTTGCTTAAGAGAAGCCCAACAATTTCTTCTCTGTTGCTGAAGATGAATGTATGAGTAATTACACGTAATATGACTCCATAGAAATTAAAATGGCTTTGGCTTCTGACAGATATTTAGATTTAGAAGAAAATTTGCCAAACTTGTTTAAAACCAAAGTTTTTAACATGAAACGATAACGATTTTAGTGATTGCTGGGTCGATATATTTGTAAAATACGTCTAGCCCTCAAAATTTACCTTTTTTGCACTTCAAATTCAACCTTTTGCAAATCAAGTTTTGATTAGAAAAGGTAGAATTGATTTGCAAAAGATTGAATGTGTTTGATATAGTTTCTCGTTTGCCGAATCTTTTTTATTACCGGTAAACTATAAATAAAAACTTAATTTACCTAAAATCGGTTTAATATGAAAAACTATTTTAAATCAGGAAATTGGAAATTCTCCTGTTTCATATTTCCTTGTTTAGGATTTTATTTTTTGATCATTTTTGAAATGTTTTCGAGATTATTGGAGCATAGCATGGAAATGGGATGAAGTAATATTAAATTACTTGACAAATAATTTAATATTTACACAAATTTTCGGAATTTTTACAGGCTCTCCGAAACTATTCATTAATATCTAGATTTTTCGGTATATTATTGAAATTATTCGAGATCAATCGAGGTAATACAGAGATTAATCGATTTTTTCTGGGGTAATCGAGATTGTTCCGCGGTTTATTGTAGATTTCTAAAGTTTTTAGGCATTTGTAGGATTATTCGAGGTTTTAAAAGATTTTCCAATTTATTCGAATTTTGTATGGCAATGTTCTGCGGTTAGCTTGGAGTTGTGGGAACTTGCAGAGTTACACATATAAATCTAAATCATGATATTTAGTTGATTTTTCAAAATTTCGATATTCTAGGTGATTTAATTTTACATGGCGGTGATTGTATAGGATTTCCTTTGGTGTTACATACTTACGGATAATTCGATATTTGAGAACCTTCTAGAATATTCAAGATACTTTGATTCAACATTTTTGAGATTTTTGATATTCTTCAAATTATACTCGAAATTTGTGATGCATTATCGATACATAAAGAAATTGTCATAGCATTGAGTTGATTGCAAGAAAATTCGATTTGTTTGAGACCATTGGACTGAATCACGTACTGTATCGGACTCTCGAAATCAGACACTTATAATTAATGCGAGGCTGGACAATAGGAAAAAATAAGTTTGTACTATAACTTTACTTGTTCATAGGTATAAGAAAATTTTTAGGGGACCTAGAAAAATTTTGCAGGGGGGCCCGAAATTTGTAGTTACGCCACTGCGTTTCAACGTACACAGTGGTTCTGCAATTTTGGCATAGTTTTGTGTAACTTGGCAGTAACAGCCAAATAGACTATAAGGAGGTTACTACTTCTTCCGTGCTTTGTGGTTTAGGGAAGTTTAAGTGGAGACAACCATTTGGAACGCCGAAATTGAGCAGATTTTTAGGAATTTTTTGGAAAGGGAAGAAATAAATGAATCTTTTTGAAATTTTGACAGAACACCCCGCTGCTCTTCAGTTCGTATACCTGCGGTCGGCTCTCGGAGTAGAATGAAAGGGAGTCTCTACAAGAGCTTTGAGTTTTAGCCTGTCATGAAGTTTTTCGTATTCTACACATATTAAAGTAACTTTTAAAGTAAAAAATCGATTTTTTAAGGTTCTAAATGGTTGTCCCCCTTAAAACAGAACTCACAATATTTGGATCTGGTTTACTGCCATCATAAGTAATTATTATGTCCTAGGTATACATATTTAATTTCTGTTCTTAAAAAATTATAATTTCGTGGTTGTGTAACATTCGGTACTCTTGAAGAAGACCAAAGTCACATTAAAAATCAGAAGCTTTGACCTTTTGCCCGCTCAGTCGAGAAGAGGTTGTAAATTATGGTCGTGGGTGTATAGGTCAGATTAGACTTCTGCTTGCAGTATATACAGCAATATGTTGTTCCTTTCACCAACTTTGTCTCGCCCAGCCCAATGATTTAATTTAGTGATTCGTAGTTTATGACGTATCACCACAGAAAAAAAAACAACTCAACAAAACACCAAAAAAAAAATATGTGCAAAAACTTACGGTTTGTCTTCTATTGATGGTGAATTACCGTTACAAATTATTGTATTAAATTTATCCGTCAATGATTTCCGATGGTCCACTTCTAATACCACAGTTTCATCCAACAGATGGCCAAACCGGTATCCAATAGTAAACAACTCGCCTTCCGCGTCTTCTGATAGCCAAATTTCCCAAAAATCAGCTTCTCTTTGCAGCATGTACTGATATATGTATAAATAATCGTACCAACGTCAAACCTAATATGGCGAAAACTCAATAATTTTCGAGAAACAAATCAACTTCGAATAAACGATATAGTGGCGAAATCGTTTGATTTAATTAAAAGAAATTTGGTTTATCATTAATTTGTTTATATTTTTATTGAAACAAATTAACCACAACTTTTATTTTATATTTGTTTTTTTTTTTTTAGTTTATTTTTATTAAAGTTTGCAATACATCATTAACTATTGCTCAAAGTTTATTTAATTCTTTTATTTTATAATTATTACATTTAGTTTATTAAATTCGTCCATTCACCATAAATTCACATACGTATCAAAAAAAAAATCACGGCGAATATTAGCACAGTTTTTGTTTCAATGTCTCAACTGTTTTGTTGCTACCTTTCCGTGTGGTTCAATGGCGACATAAACTAATTTTTTTTTTTTGTTGTTAATATCACTAATTATCACGCAAACTAGGTTCTTCGACTCACTATCACAAATAATATCGTATATTTTGACAAAAAAAAAAAAAACTTTTTAAAGAGCTTTTATTTTATTTTTATTAACGCTCCACTTAATGACCAAAATGTAATTGAATTCTTCAAGATTTTTTCTTCATCCAAAAATTCAGCATCAACAAAAATACTAATTATCTAACGGTTAGATGCTGGTGGGGAAATATGCATACATAAATAAATAAAATAAATCTACACCGGGTAACCGGGATATTTTTGTTTAATGTCGTAAAATTCAAGAATCATTCAAAATAATAATAAGACCGTATAAATTATGAAAAATCGAGTGATTACAGTTTAGCATCAGTAATCTCAACCTCTTCGCGGGTATTTAATAAAAAATACAAAAAAAAACGTTTTAACAATTAGGACAATTGTTACAGTTGAAATTTAAGGTATTTTTGCGGAAACAAAATAACAAGTCATTTATTATTGCGTTGTGAATTTGTGATCAGTTAATGTTGTTCCATAAATAACAACATCATCTATATAAACGAAACATTTAATTCCGTTTAATCCGCTAAGAAAATGGTTCATAAGGCGCTGAAAGGTACTTCTTGCATTTTTAAGTCCGAATGGCATTCTAAGAAAATGAAAATGGCCTCATCTGCGAAGAGAAAGGTGTTTTATCTTTATCTTTAGGATTTATCGAAACTTGCTTGCCTAAGTTGATCGTAATTTCGTTAAGGCGACAAAAGTCTACGGCTAAGTGCCAGTCTTTCTTATCGTTATAGGATTTTTTAGGAACTACTAAAATTGGTGAATCCCATTTCGCCGAGATATCGCATTTTCAAAATTGCATGTTCGTTAATTTGTCGGTATACTGTATAATAGTAAATTTACTATTATAAAAATTCGAATATGCAAAATTCACGAACATGCAATTTTAAAAATGCGATATCTCGGCGAAAAAAAAAACATAGTTGAGCAAACTCAAAGGCATTTTAAAGAAGAAGACTTGTACTATAAGATCCACACTTGTGAGGAAAAAAAAATCGCGGTGCTAGATAACCTCAAATATGTCAAAAACAGTGTTTTTTGCACTTTTAGGTTAGAATATCTCATAAACCTGACGTGATAGAGCAATTCTGAGCCCATATTCGGATTCAGCGTGAAAAATTACTTCGGAAACAACTATTCATTGTCCAGGGGCAAAAGTTTGCAGGGTAGTGTTATTATTTAGAATGCTAAATATGGCCGATTCAATTTTAGGAGAAATAATACAGGTTGCTGAAAATGCACCTGATGAAATTTCTTGAGATGGACAGAAATAATCTACGCTATCATGCTTGTTCACTGTTGGTAGAAATGGTCTTCCAGATTGGGAAATCAAAGTCAAATTATGAACAGAACTGTTATAATTTATCTCTGAAGTCTTTCTTCCGTAGTAAATAACACATTCGATTTTTTGAAGCAAATCTTTTCATATTATTCCCGAATAAGTTAGTGAAAAATCAGTCGGCACGGTACAACAGGCTAATGCCTTAGATGTAAACTTTTTGGTTTGGAAAAACTTCTGTACCGTATTGTATTCTTCTTCTTCTGCTGGCGTTACATCTCATGAAGGGATTTAGCCGCCTCAACGATGCTCCTCCAAATAATTCGATCCGCCACAAGAGAACGCCAGGCACGGTGACCGAGTGTGTATAGGTCCCTCTCAACGTCGTCCATCCATCGGGTAGGTGGTCTCCCACGAGGTCCTACTTTCGCTGGTGCCGACTCCAAGGCTTGTTTAGTGGTCCGATTTTGGGAACGTAGTACGTGCCCAAGCCATCTCAGCTTTGACGATTTTATGAATCCTATGATGTCGACTTTATCGAGATCATTTCTGATCTCGTGATTCATTCGCATTCTGTACGTGGCTCCCTCTTTAATGAGGCCGAGAATTCTTCTTATCATCTTACGCTTAGTTACAGCGATTTTCTGGATGTTTTGCGCTGTTAGTGTGCAAGACTCGCAACCAAAGGTGACAACTGGTCTTATCAGCGCCTTGTAGATGTCCAATCTTATTTTGCGCGATATACGAGGAGACTTGAAAATTTTCATATTGGCGTAAAATGCTCGGTAGCCTGCTGCGATCCTCGATGAAATGTCTACAGAAACGGAGTTCGATCAGTGATCCTAGGTATTTAAACTCATTCACCTTTTCATATTGAGTATCTCCTGAAATGAAGTCCCCACGAGTCTGCCTTCTCGAGGTCACTATGTATTTGGTCTTCGTTTCATTGATCTGAAGGCCTGTTTGTTGGGCTGTTAATTCCAATGGGAGGAGGACCTCTTTCAGAGTATTGCTCATTGTATTGCATCTTTTCTTATCAAATTGATATCAGCGCCTGTATCGACAAGAAAGAATTGAATTTTAGTCAGACTAAAGATATTTAATTTTTGTTATTTGCAAAAGTTGAAACGTCTTTATGATTCAGGTTACTGATGTTTGAATCATTTGAACATTGTTTTAAAGATTGTGGGTCCGTGCAGATATAACCTGATGTTTCGAGGTTGCTGTCAAGTTTTCCGGATTATGATGCTCTACCTGTCTAATTTTAGAGGATGACGCAGAAGAGTTTGAGCTATAATTGGTAATTTCTGTTATTATTGTAGCTTCGCTTATAACAATTGTTTATTAGATAGATGACCACTATTTTGACAATAATTGCAAAATATATCTGGATTTGCATTTGATTTATGTAAACTTTTATTACACACATTTTTAAATTTTTTTTTTTTTTTTTTTTTTTTTTTTTTTTTTTAAAACACTTGTTAAATATTTCGCAAAATTACAAAAGGTTTAAAAAGTCACTCGATCGATTTCGACTTATTAGGCCATCATCAGGAGTATCTACTAAACTGTAAAAATAAAAATGTAGTTAGATATATGGGCCAATATCTGTAAAATTGTACAAATAGAAATTTTTTGTTTTATTTTTTTTTTTACATTTTTTTTGCACTTAATGTTTTTGCTCATTTGAAATATTTAATTAACAACACAATTCCGTTGGCGGCAGTTAACTTTACTAAATATTTTATAAGTTATTTGGGAAATTGCAGTCGTCCTTCCTAATTTATGTCAGCTTTGTTACCGGATAAAAAAATTCAATATCCAAAATCTTATTAATATTTGGTTTCACTTTCACATTTCCCTTTTCATTGTATTCAATTAAAGATTAATATAATTAAAAAAAAAAATTAAAAATAAATCAATTTATGTAAAAAAATTGAAATTTTTGTCAGCTGAGTTACCAAGATCACATTCAAGAAATTTTCTTTTCAAATTAATTTATTTTTAGGGTTGTGGGTTTAAGATATCAAGTTATTTCCTAAATGGTATTTTCTCTAATGATTCGGAATTTGCATTTTAAACTGTTAAAATTACATTCATTGATTAAAAAAAAAAAGAAAAGGTAGGATTTCGGGACAGAAAGTAACGCAGTGGAAACAAAAGTAACACAATGGACAGTTGTATGATAAAATACATCCTTCACTAAATAAAACAAATAAAATCAAAATGCTTTTCATAAGCTATAAATATTTAAAAATAACATAACAAAATGAATTCTTTCCATAAGAAAAACAAAATAGTAGATATACATCTAAAAATAATAAGGATCTAAGATATTTCTTCAAGTACTTTTATTGAATTTTTAAATTCATAAAATATCCGACTTGCTTTTAGTTCAATGCCAGGATTTTGCAGTTTTTTTATTATATGTTTAGAATGGACATCCACAACATCATGGTTTTCTATTTTGAAAATGATTTTAGCGCTACTTATTTATTTTAAAAAATTACTTTGGTTTCACCTTCATTATCTATTTCGGTTTGGGCTATAGCTACGTATCTATTAACAATTTGTTTGCGTTTATTATTAAATAACTACAAAAATTCATTTTCTAAACAAAGCGCAGTCTATTTCCATAAAGAATGTCAACTGCGTTACTATATTGTCAGTCACGTTACCAAATTTAAGTAACGTAGCTGACTGGTAACACAGTTGACGTTTTTTACGAAAATGAATTGCACACATTAAAATTAAAATATTTAAAACATAATTTTTATGAATATTTATCGTTAACATATTCTTGTTCTATTACTTAATATAATATATAGATTTTATTAAATCATTTAATTAAATTTTTGGTAACACAGTTGAATTATATTAAAAATACATACCACAGTTTCGAGAAAACATTGACACTGCAAAGTGATGCTAACACGCGCACATTCTAGAATAAACTGATGCATTTATGGAACACGTTACGAACGTCGAACGTATTTTATTTTTTTGAAATAACAGTTTTTTGTTTTTATTTTTTCGGTAACTTAGTTGAAGTAACACAGTTGAAAATAAATAGGGACACAACTTTATAATTACAAAAATCACAGAAAAAAATAGAAACTATTAATTATGATTAAGGATAAGCATTAAGAAAGGTTGAATCTTGAATAATAAAATTACAAAAATTAATTAAATTTTAAGTAATGGTCAAAATTTATAATCGTAGAATTAATATTGTAGTTTGGGACATTGAGTTTTTGGAATACCATTGGCATACTTTTAAAATTTCTCGAAATTTGTCCTTTGATAATTTTCTAATTTAATACGTTTTAAAGTTATAAAGATTTAATAAATCGAAACTTTTCTTTTAAATTAAAAAAAAAGTTCAAATTGGAGAATAATTAGAATAACTAGCTCCGGGACACCATTGTACAATTTTACAGATAATGACCCATATATATATAGTTGGAAAAAGCAAAAAGTGAAACCAAAATATACCAATAAAAATATGTGGGAGTGGTAAACAATAAAATTGGTGACAGCAATAAACATTAAAAATTAAAATAGGGGGTGAGTTAAACACAGGTAAAATTGGTGAGAGCAATAAACATTCAAAAATAAAAATTAAAAGGGGGGTGAGTTAAACACACACAGGTATATGATTATTGATTAGTCAACGGTCGAATAACAAAATTCCAGATGTTGATTTTTTTTTTATTTTTTTTTTTATTTTTTTTATTTTTATAACCCGACGAATTAGTAATTTTATGGTATGGAATGAGTATGTGAATAAAACAATGCGGGGTCGGTAATTGGTGAGAAACGGATTTCTCTCTGTTCGTTGAGGATATTTTGGTTAAGAAATATAGCTTTTCGGATTTCGTAAGATTCTAAGTTGTCTAAACGTCTGCTTTTTGGTTGTACATGTAATATTTCTAAATTGTTTAAACTGGATGTGTGATTTTCTAACGTTAAATGATTATAAAGGGATGATTCATGGCTACCAGATAAATGTTCTTTAACTCTAACTTCAAAATTGCGCCCAGTCTGTCCGATATAAGAGGAACTACAATCATTGCAATTGATCTTATAAACGCCAGACTTGGAAAGGCGATCAATTCTTGGTTTATTGTTAAAAATCATTTTGTTAATTGTATTATTGTTATAAAAAGCAAAGCTAATATCTGTATATTGTGTCACGATGTTACTAATCCGTTGACTAGTTTTTCCGATATACTCTAAGCGGCGCCAATTTTTCGGCATTGGGCTATCAGGTGGATAAATGTTAGCTAAAGCTTTATGTTTCAGTTTTCTGTTTAATAGCTTTAATATAGTCTTAGCTGCATAACCGTTATTCGCTGCTATTTCTAAAATTATATTAAGCTCTTTGTTATAATTGGATATGGTCAAAGGAATGTTTATTAATCTATCTAAGAATGAGTGGAAAGCTGACATTTTAATATTATGGGGATGGTTTGACGAGTTAGGTATAATGGCGTCTATATACGTCGGTTTTCTATAAATTTTGAACTCTAATGAAGAATTAATTCTGGTTATTGTTTTCTCTAGAAAGTTAATGGATTTGTTTTCTTCTTTTTCTACCGTAAAATTAATGGTGGGATATTGAGAATTTAACCAAGTGAGAAAAGAGGTTAATAGCCTATCAGTTCCATTCCATAGACATAGTATGTCATCAACATATCTGTACCAAAAGATCATATGACGGAAATAAGGATTATTGCTTGATACAATCGTTTGTTCGAAGAAATTCATGAAAATTTCTGCTAACAAAGGTGACAGAGAGGAGCCCATCGGTAGACCATCAGTAAATCTGAAATACTTATTATCAAAGCAAAAATAATTTTGTTTAATACAAGTTTCAAATATCAGCTTCAGTTCATTCCGAAGGCTTCCATCTGCAACATCCCTATCTAAGTAAGTATAAACTATTTGAGACAAAATGTTAATTGGAATAGAAGTGAAAAGACTAGCAACGTCAAACGAAACTAATTTTGAGTGTAGTGGAATATCAACATCTTGAATTTTGCTAATCAATTCTACCGAGTTCTTAACCGAGAAAGCCGAAACGAAATTGGTATGACTGTTGAAAAAGTTTATGAAACCCTTACATAGCTTGTAGGCAGGTGCATTGCAATACGCTACTATTGGTCTAATTGGAATGCCTTCTTTATGGATTTTAGGTAAACCATAAAGAATTGGGGCAGATGGATTCATAACCGTGTACCTCCAACCAGTGCCATCAAAGACCTTTGGGCATTGGTTGATACACTTACTGACCAAAGTCTTAAATGACCTAGTAGGATCTCTATTGAGCTCTAATTAATTCTTAACCAAAATATCCTCAACGAACAGAGAGAAATCCGTTTCTCACCAATTACCGACCCCGCATTGTTTTATTCACATACTCATTCCATACCATAAAATTACTAATTCGTCGGGTTATAAAAATAAAATAAAAATAAAAAATAAAAAAAATCAAAAAAAAAATCAACATCTGGAATTTTGTTATTCGACCGTTGACTAATCAATAATCATATACCTGTGTTTAACTCACCCCCCTTTTAATTTTTATTTTTGAATGTTTATTGCTCTCACCAATTTTACCTGTGTTTAACTCACTCCTATTTTAATTTTTAATGTTTATTGCTGTCACCAATTTTATTGTTTACCACTTCCACATTTTTTTATTTGTATATTTTGGTTTCGCTTTTTGCTTTTTCCAACTATATATATATCTAACTACATTTTTATTTTTTACAGTTTAGTAGATACTCCTGATGATGGCCTAATAAGCCGAAATCGATCGAATGATTTTTTAAACCTTTTGTAATTTTGCGAAATATTTAACAAGTGTTTTTAAACATTTTTAAAAATGTGTGTATTAAGTGTGTTTCGCCAAGTGCCTACGGCAGAAAGTGTAAGAAGTATAAACTTTTATTATTATTTAGGTCGCCAGAATACATTCGAGTATTTGTTATATTTCGTAATTGGATGTGTGATTTTGATTTGACTGCTAAGAAGATATACAGGGTGAATTTTTTAAAAAATCCCAGGCTTTTATCTCGATAACGGTGCTAGTGCTAGATAGTAAAAAATTACTTATATGTATGTAATGAAATTTGTTAAGGGTCGAGGGAACATCGAATGGAGACCTTTAATTCGATTTCCAAGTTCATTTGCGGGTTAAATTGAGTTTTTAAATGGAACGATTCCGGATTTGGAAAGAGCGCATCATTTTACGTTCAGTTAGGAACTTTAGGCTCTTCTTTTGAATAACTAGCGGATGTTAGTTCAAGGACTAATTAATATATAAAATAAATCAGCAAATAAAGAATTTTAATGAGGCATGACTTAATTTAAAGTTGTGGGCACCACGACCTAAGGTACTAGGTTAGTATTATGTTAGTAGGTATATTCCTCATTAAGGCAAAAATAGGGCTGTGATGACCTTCAAAGTCGAAGTCAATGTAGAATTAAAGGATACCATCCGATGTCCCATCGACCCTTAACAAATTTTATTACAAGTAATTTTCTCGTATCTATCACCGTTCTCGAGCTACAAGCCTGGCATTTTTTTAAAAAACTCACTCCGTATACATACATTAAAATATTGTAACCTAATAATAAATTTCTAATAAAATCCAGATAATTTAAGAGTACATTCATACCATTCAATAAATCTTGCGAGTTTGCTTAATTTATTTAATATGGGATGCACTGCACACCACAACAAGTCCAAATCGAAATTACTTGTCACTGGCGAATCACGAGTGTGTGACCCGAAATTCTGATTTTGAAGTACATTGATTAAGCTTGCTAGGTCACATTCTGAAATTTACAGGATACAGAGATCTCTGGGAAATGGGCCATCCTTTTGCAGGAGCGGAGGTCGCTGTCGACAACGCTGACTCCTCGGTGTAAAGAATAACTTGAATTTTTCTGGTTGTCCAACTCTCCAGCGAAAACACAAATCCACACAGTATACTACAAAAATATCACCCAAATTCTTAAGCGCTAAACCCACTGAAAAATGAAAAGAAAACCCGCAAAAAATTCAATTTTTATTTTCTCAGCCAATTAAATATTTTTCTGAATTTAATTAATCGGTCAAGAACCAGAACATTTTAGTTAAAATAGAGCAATAATTTTGGAATTATATTGAAAAAAAACGAGTTTGGCGCTATTGTTGAAAACAGATCACTGGTGAATAATGAAACATTTCTTCAATTCGATCATTTTTGTGTACACAATTGTAAATTATACGAATACATAAAACTATAACTACATATTTATTAAAGCATATTTAAATTATATTTTTAAATGATTATTTGTAAGAAAAACAAGGGCAAACACATTTTTAATTAATTTCATTTTATCGAGCATGCATATCACATCATGATTCTGTTTTGCATTCTTTCTAAACTACAATGTATCAAACTCAAACTATTAATCGATTTGAACCTATTAAGCTATAAACTACATATTGGCAAGTTGTATAAAAATAAGTATGTCGTCATGTGAACGCAATATTTCCTATATACCAACAAATCAATATTAGTCTCGACTCTCGTTTTGCGTTATGAATCAAATACAATAAACATATGATACAATGAAAATTTTCTAAAAGTTTCATCATCAATGAAAATTTATTTTAAACAAATTTAATTTACGTATGTATATTGAAAATAAAATGAGAAAATCAAAACGTCAAGTTAAAAATAACGAGATACGAAAGGAAAAATGTTTACCTGTTGAACAGAGCCACGTGTACGATGATACACGTCATAATGATTTACTATTGTACATTTTACACGTGCGGGCCTACCTTAACAGACATCTGTGTAAAATTTCATGTCAATACCTTCAGTAATTAATGAAATAATGAGATACGCTTGTTTATTTACATATAAGTTGCATCAGATTTTGCTTCAAAAATAGAATTTCAGCTTGCAAAATGTTGGAAATGTTGGGAAAGGTTCTTAATGACAATGCACTGTTCAGAGCAAGTATTTTTGATTGGTATACATTGTTCAAAAAAGGCAGAGAACGCGTTGAAGACGACCTTGCCGTCCTTCGATGTGTACCGATGAACACCACATTGCATTGGTTGCTTCGTACTATTTGGCGAGAAACACGACTCATATCGTTCCGCAATTGCCTTTTTCGACTGATTTAGCTTCGTCTAACTTCGGGCTATTCCCGAAACTCAAAAAACAGATCCGGGGACATCGTTTTGACTCGATTGAAGAGATACAAGCTGAATCGAAGAAGGTTTTGGAGGCCATTCCGGAAATCGGCTTTAACAACTGTTTCGAAAACTGGAAAAAACATTGGCATAGGTACATTCTATCCGAAAAGTCTGAAGGGGTTGAAATAGATTTAAAATAATAATAAGCCGTTTGAGTTTTATTTAATTCTTACTACTTTTTGATCACAAAGTCTAATATAAATAGCAAATAAGAATTGTTTGTAGTGTACAAACAAGTAGTGCTTAAAAAATGATAAAATAAAACGGTATCAGTTAAATATTGCACTACAAAACAAATACACACGTTTCGTCCAAGCCAAATGAGTAGATTTGCGAAGTGCCGCATGCCTCAATATGAATTAACTATTGTGGTGGCCCTCCCACTTAATATAGAATAATAAATAAAAGCCAATATTTTTAGTGAAGTTTTATTGCTAAAATTTGTCAAAACCACTACCATTTGGTTTGGACACCACTGGCCCAGACTGAACGAGTTTATGTATTTTGTATCGCAATATTTAACTCACGTTGTTTTCTTTTATCACTTTTTAGCAGATACTTTGTATATTACAAACAATTCCTATTAGCTATTTATATTATAAATCATTATTACGCGTGCGGTACACGTGATACTGTTCAAAAGGTAAACATTTTCTTTCGTATTCGTTATTTTCAACTTGATGTTTTAATTTTTTCATTTTTTGTTCAACAGTACAGTGTTCCAAAAAAATTGTTAGTACGGATGAAGTCATGTCGCGGAAATGCGAAAAACATTTAGTTGTAACTACGCTTTTCCGAAAATAATTTTTATCGGTTTATTTCAATTAACAGATTATTGAGAGGAATTGATTTTTGAAAAAATTAGGTTATTCCGGAAGTAATTAGCCGGATAGATAAATAGTTTTACGAAATGAAGAAAATTGTTAAGAGTTTTGCAAATCAGCTTCAATCTGATGAAGATTGTGAAAAATATATCATCAATCGGATACATGCAGCTAAAAAAGTAATTAAACAAATTTAACCTCTTTGGGTCGAAGGACTTTAAGAGAGTGGGGAGAAAATCTGGTGAAGAAATAAATCCAGAATGTCTTCGTAATACGTAACCGTTATAGACTAAATTTTAACCAACCTAACCTTCTGTAATTGTTTTGGAAAATAATTTATTTAGATCAGCTGAAAAATTTGGAATTCAAGGTGACTTTATATTTTAGCAAGACTGGGACCCGAAGCACAGTGTGATAGTTGTGATGAAATGGTTTTCTGATAATCAAATTAAAGAGCTTATCTTGGCTGCGGGATCACTAGATTAAAATTCGATAGAGCATTTATAGGCGGAATGAGAGCGAAAATTGTTCTTCTTTAAAAGAAAAATTAAAGCAGGTTATTGCTTGGGGATCATTTCTGTCACTCAAAGCTTGGTGGAATTAATGTCCCTTCGTTGGCCGAAAGCTATTGAAGCTAAGAACAAAATTTTGAAAACAAATACATAAATATCTACTTGCTTGCCGCGAATTTTTGTCGTTTTAGATTAAACAAGGTTTTATTGCTTGAATCAACAATTTTTTTTAATTGTGAAGTGCGATGTTAATATGTGACCGTATAAATGATTGGACCTACCTTTTTCGGCACACTGTACATGAAATTTATTTAAATAAATTTTCATTGATGATGAAACTTTTAGAAAATGTTCGCTGTATCATAAGTTATACATATATGATTCATAACGCAAAACGAAAACCATTATTGATTTGTTTATAGGAACCCCGACATTTCGGGTTCGGGTTCAGGTTCGGGTTCGAGTTCGGGTTCAAAAAAAAAATTTACTTATTGTTTTTATTTATTTAAAATAAATTCATTTAAACGTACAAATAAAATGTTTTTTGAAAACCGAATTTTGCAAACAAACGTAAAAAAGAGATACATATATACAGAGCACCAATAATTATTATTTTTTATTTTATTTTCGTTTTATTTATTGTTGTTTTATTTTTGAAAGAAAAATTAATTTGAACTTGAACTCGAATTTTTATTTGGTTCAGGTTCGGGTTCGGGTTCAAAAAATTATGAAAAATTCTCTGAACCGGAACGAGTTCAGGGGGCGAATTCCGGTTCGATGACTAAAGTCACCAATTAGCTTAGTTGGTATAAAAATTCAAACTGGTATAATAAAACCATAAAACCGATTCCCGTATGATGACTGAGAAAAACAAAGTCATAATATCCATCAAAAAGACTCAGTATATTTTATTCTGTGATAAAATTAACTGCTACTCAGCTAATCCACACTAGGTCTCATGAGTCCGGTATCATTCTTCCTTTTTTTCCACTTTACCTATAAAACCGGTTTTGTTGCAGATTCATTTTTCAACCAAAATATTTTTGGTTTCTATAGTCTCTCCACACTAACCCAAACAAAAATAAAATAAAAAAAATTCTCAAGGACATTTTTGACTTGTATTTTTTAGTTTCATTTTGTATTTCGACAGACACATACATACAATTTATTAAAGCAACCGGATTCACTTGAGACTGTGTGTGGATGCGACTGGTATTTTGATACTAGAAACAACCAGTATCAAATGAGACCCAGTGTGGATATGCCCATTAAAAAATTGTTGTTTTATTTCAACAACTTGTGGAGAGTCTAATTGGAATTTCACGAAATCTTTTGCCAATTTGTTTTTAATTATTTGACAAACTTCATCAACACATCGTAAAACCGAAAACGTTTCACATTTTTGTGAAAGTGAAATAAAGAAGTCCTGCCCTATTGGGCGTTGATAGCAGCCAACTGCTAGAAAACAAAGAGCGCATAGAATTCTTAAGGTCGAGTTCAATCCGTTAATTCGAACGCGCCTATTCATATGGGGTTGAATGAAGCTGATAGGCAGCCTACAAATTGTTTTATTAAATCTAAACAGCTTTAAGAATTCGGCGTCCGTGATTGCTTCAAATGGATCACCTAAATCTCTTAAATTCCTTCTGAATCTTAAGAGACGAAATAAGAAATTCATATAATAAATATTGAATCAAATTTGAGAAATCTAATACTAGTTTACCCCTTTAGAAATTCGACGCCTAAGAATTCTTAAATAAAGATATCCATTTAATTGTATTAATTTTATTTTATTAGGTGTTGTGCATAAAACGGTTTGAATATTATATTTTGTACTTCCCCAAATGTCAATAATAGAACCCAATAACCCAAAAAAAAAACTCATGCCATAAAGTTCATAGCACGCCAAAACTTATTAGTCAGGTCAGAATCGAAAATATTATGAGCATGAGATCTGACTAGTTAAAAAAATAATATGTATAGTCATTAGTCATACTCATTTGTCATAAAACCGGAATTCGGCCCCAGGTTCGGGTTCGGTTCAAAACCCTGTTTAAAATCGATTGGGGTCGATTTGACCCCAATACACGGAGTAAGGTTTAAAGGCTTGCTAAAGGTCTCACTATAAATTATTTCATTAAAGAATTTTTTTTTTATATTTAAAATAAATTTTATTTATTTTATGTAATTACATAGTCTCCTGCACCCGAATTCCGGTTCGATGACAAATTTCTCATATGGTTTTTATTCGTATAAAAAACTTAAAGGTATAAAAACTCAGAAAATATTATTCCGGTTCGATTTTTTTGATTGATTGATTGATACGGATCTACGACGAAACCTCAGCAAGATTCCCGGATACGCCGGATCCACCCGTACACCACCTTACATATAACAAGACCGAAGGATAGGAAAGGAATGTTAGCATTATAGACTCGACCCGGTTTCAGCCACCTATGCAGTCGATAGTTAGTAAATTTTTGTTAATATTTTTTTTTTTTTTTTTTTTTTTTGACAAGTTGTTAGTCACAAGACAACACAATCTCCTAATCAGCGTTCCCCATTAGTGCCGCAGGTTTTTTCTGAAAAGCTGTAAAAAATGTCTCCACTATTATTTCCATCGGTGGTTGTGAGGGGGGGGGGGAGGCGAGATTTCGTTCCAACATCATGTTTCCATGCGGTCACCCAAATTTGTACTAACTGTAGCACGTGTTGTTTGAGGTCGTCAAGTTGAAGTTGTTGCTCCTCTGCTGACTCTCCTACTCGCCCCCGTAAAAAAATATTATTCCGGTTTGATGAATGAAAAAATAAAACTCGAAAAGAATGTCAAAAACAGGAAATATTTTTCTTTTGCCGTCTTACTTTGGTCACTGACAAAAAAACAATAAAATATTTCAAAACTATTGCTAGAATAATTCTATACCAACAAAAACTTGGTTTGCAACTATTCATTCCGGAATGAAAAAACACGGCATTGTTGTGTAAAATTACCAAAGTAAGACTACAAATATAACATTAGTTGATGGAAAATGAGTAATAAATTTTTTGTAATTTTTAATCTTTAGAACGTAGAAAGAAAATGTAGGAACCTAAAATTATTGTGTTGTGTGTCAAACTTATCAAAAAGAGATTACAGGGGTCGGCACTCGAAGTGTTACCAACTTCACGCTACTCATGGCGCATGACAGCGCGCTCATTTTACAAGCGTCAGTCTGTTATGTTGTTTACAAGCCTATGGGAGCATAACGTTTTACGTCACAGTTAAAAAAAATGGAGGTGTGGCCAACACACGACTTTCTTTTACGAACAGCGAATTTTGAAAAACTTTTATAATTCAAATTTCCCGCAAACTTAATTAAGATTGTTTTTATTATTTCATGTTTTCTGTAAATTGTATATTTTTCAAATATTTGCAAAATAAAATTTCTGTTTTACGGAATCTGGGAGCTGGGAACTGGGACCCCAAAATTTATGTAAAAAGTTTAAACATGAAGTTGCAGTTTGATTGCTTAAACCATTTGGACTACAAATTGACAGTCATATGTATATACCAACAGACACCACTTGAAAACTCAATTTTTTGAACTCATTAGTACACACGTAAAAGAAATAAAAGGTGATATTTATGAATTTAAATTTTTTCTTTTAATTTTTTGGAATTTGTATTAGTGATTTTTTGTAAATCTTATACTTTTTAAAATATGTGCAAAACACATTTTCGGGCCGAGAGTGGCCACTTCCGGTTGACCGATTTGGCAATTTAACATACATGTAGGCTAAATATTTTTATAACATACAGTACGTCACTGAAGTGTGCAAATTAATTATAATTAGCATAATTGGGCTAATACACACAATAATTAAAATGACAAATGCAAGAACTGCTGTAACTCCCTGTAAAAAGTGTGGGGGGGGGGGGGGCAGGAGTTGCAAAATATTTTTGCAATTATAAAACGATATATATACTTAAGTATTACAAACCCTAATAAGTCGTTAAAAAAGTTAAGAAACATGAAAAAATGATCCACATTCAATTATGTAATATTTGCATTAAAAACCGGAAGTATGTCACTGTAGTGTGCAAATTAATTATAATTAGCATAATTAGGCTATATATACACATATATTTATGTGTTGGCAAAACAATATTTAATTTTTTTTTTTATAAAATTTTTAAATTTTTTTTAAATTTTTTTTTTTAATTTTTAATTTTAATTTTTTTAATTTTTAATTTGTTTATTTTTATTTTTTTTTGATTTTTGGAAACATTTTGTATTAGTAATTTTTTGTAAACCTTATACTTTTTAAGATATTTGCAAAACAAATTTTCTGGCCCAAGGGAGTGGCCACTTCCGGTGGACCGATTTGAAGTAAAATTCACTGCGACCTCCCAATTTATCCAAAAAGCTTAAATCTGAAGTTTCAGTTCGATTGGTTAAGCCATCTGGGCTGTAGAGAGGACACAGACTGACAGACAGACGGACAGACAGACGGACAGACAGACGGACTGACAGACAGACATCATTTCGAAACCCACTTTTTCGGACTCAGGGGACCTCAAAACAGATAAATCTTCAATAATCTCAAGGTCGAAAATTTTCATGATTACTATACTTTATTTTACTTACGTAAAAGAAAGTAAATGTTATCGAAATGGAATTGAAACGCAACAGTGTTATTGCTTTGTATTTGGCTGGAAAATCGAAACCAGCCATTGTTAATGAGCTACGACATTTACATATGAACAAAATGTTTGTGTATAGGACCATTACATGTTACAATGAAACTGGTAGCATCAAAAAACGCCATGGAGGTGAGCATTCAAAAACAGCAACATCGCCAGAAATGGCTCGAAAGGTGAATGCCATAGTTCAACGTAATCCACGCCAAAGCGCAGTTCAATTGGTGGAAAATCTTAATGTGTCTGCTCGTAGCATGGGGCGCATATTAAAAAATGAAGTACGATTGAAGCCCTACAAAATACAAAAAGTGAAAGATTTAAGACTTGGACAGAAGGCAGTTCGCCTAGCAAGAACAAAGGTGTTAAACACTTGTACGTCGGTGGCGAGCTTGAGAATTTGATATTTTCTGATGAACAATTTTTTACGGTTCAGCAATATGTAAACAAACAAAACGATAGTGTTTGGTTAGAGTGGAAATCAAAAGATAATTTAGACCAGCGAATTGCTGTGCGAAAGCAAGCGCTTGCATCAGTGATGGTTTGGGCCGCGGTAACTGCCACAGGACGCTCACCACTCGTTTTCATTGAGCACGTAAACAATTCGGTAGAAACCATTGGACGTTTCAACAAGACTCGGCGTCATCCCATAAATCCATCAGATCACATTCGTGCAGCGTGTGAAGCCTTCTCGGACGGACTCGATGCTATTATCCACGCTAAATGTGGCTACATTGAACAATAACATATTTTTTGTTAAATTTGAAATGTTTTACGATATGCTGAAATTTTGAAATAAAAAAAATAAAAATTGATAAATTTACAGCACTTTTATTTGGTAACACTTCGAGTGCCGACCCCTATAATTGGTCCGAAAGGAATTCAATTTTGTATATGTTGTTTCCAAGACTTATCACACAAGATAACAAATTTCACCAATTTGCATTATTTATACGAGTAGGTAAAATTGGGCCTAATATAGATATGTCCTAATACATATAAATAGTAAACCAAATAACGCATGCATGTATTTTACTATAATTGAAACTCATCTGCAATACGGGAATCGGAATTTTGATGAGTAGGAGAACTAACTAGTCGAAAAAAAACATTAAATCATTTCTCATTCCCATTTGTCATAGAATCGGAATTCGGGTGCAAGACTAATGCGCAATTTCATACTGTCTTAATTTACTATCTTATATTAATCTATGGCTTCATCCCATTGGCGTTCCATAGTGTCTGGTAAGTTGAAGTAATGTTAATACATATACTGAGTTTTTGCTAGCTGGTGCAGATAGTCGATTTTTATGCAACTCAATTAATTTTTCGATTTTGATTTTTTTTAATTTCCTAAAATTTCAAGTAGTGATTAATATTTTTAAAAACTTATTTTTGTAATACTCCAGTGTATTAATCCGATAATTATAAAGTGAATTAATAAGAGTATATTTTGGAAATACTTATTATACAACAAAAATAAAATACGCGTTTTATTAGTGAAATCTAACAACAACATACTTTATATTGCCTTTACCAACCAGCGGCACAGTCATCGACCAACTTCGTGACACAACACAATGCAAAACCTTATTCCGAAATCACCTCGGCAAGCCAAACAAGATGACATTTTTGTTCCTAAGGCACTTGCCGACTGTGATTTTGTCTTCGTAAGAACAGATAAGGTCCGCACAGGCTTATCCACTCCCTATGAAGGCCCGTTTAAAGTTATCAGACGCCTTCGAAAACAATTTACCGTCTCAATTAATGGAAAGAATCAAACCATTTCAATTGATCGGCTCAAACCGGCTTACGGCATACTGTGTTTCACTGATGCAAAATCAGTTCATCACTCACATAAGCATGTTCGTTTCGCTGCCGAATAAACTTTTCCTTAGGGAGGGGGACTCATTTGCGGCGGAGTCCTGTAGCGACTCACGCATCGATTTATAAAAATTAATTATTTATTTATTTTATAAATCGATATACGTTCGCCATCACATACACATTTGGGTTTGCGCAGAAGATATCTCTTTGCGTAAATATTTGTATTTGCCACCTAACGTAACTGACATGGACATAAAATATGATTGAACTCTATATTATATTTTGTGATTTTTGTTCCATCTTCTTTTCGTTAGCTGTTTCAAGATCTGTTTCGATATGATATTCTGTTTTACTCCATCTCGTTTTCGTCACGACAACGACAGTTTGACATCCGATTCTTCTCTTTCTCGCCAACACCAATTTTTCAACAGTAGATATGTCAACACTAAAAATCGAAATAATTCACGCGAAGAATAAAAACATAAAATAATTCATCACGAGTGCAAAAATATGTTCATCGTCTCGAATTTTAATATATACTCAGTTTTTGCTAGCGTTGGGCATACAGTTGATTTTTATGCGACTCAATTAATTTCCATTTTGACATTTTTTTTACTTCAAAAAATTTCAAGTGGTGATTAATATTTTAAAAACTTAATTTTGTAATACTCCAGTGTATTAATCCGATAATTATAAAGTGAATTAATAAAAGTATATTTTTGAAAATACCGAGTGTCCCAAAAAAATGTATACACAGTTTGAATGATTATAAATTGAGTTTTTATACACATATAATTAATATTTAAATTGCTAAAGAATCTACATAAAACTTTCCTCCTACCGCAGTTGTTCAAAATTATTACCGTTGTGATCAATACACTGCTGATAACCGTGGGCTATACAGATTTTTTGGATCGTTCGCAATAACTTTCCAGTACTCTTTCTTGGATCGTGAAACTCGTTGATATTCTTTGTTTTCAGGAACGTTATCTAAACACTTTGAACAGTTCCATTCGTTTCAAACTTAGCTTTTATACGACTAATTGTAGTCGTATAGGTGGATCTGCCTGAAACTTCCGCGATATTGTCCTTTTACTTTTGCTACATCTTCATACCTTCAACAGCATTTAAAAATAAATTTCCTTTTTTTAAATGTTAAGCTTGGTCCACTCATTATTTCCAATTAATTATACCTTGAAAAGAAAGTAAAATCCCAAAGTTATGGCCCATTAATCAGTGTATACATTTTTTTGGGACACTCTGTACTTATTATACAACAAAAATAAAATACGCGTTTTATTAGTAAAATCTAACAACGACATATTTTAGGTCAGCACAATGCTATTTTCCCTAATAATTACACCAGCTCAAAAGGTTTGGTTCTTTTAAGTTTGCGTACTAAATTCGTGTTGCTAATGGTATTATGACACCGGTTTCTTTTTTCTTCTTTTTAAGCGCTGGAAAAGTATCGTGAAAAACGGAAAAATAATAAGTACATATAGCAAATTATCGAGCGAAAGAGTGTATAGTATACCCAATATAGGGGTGGTATAGACAAATATAAAGCAAAAATCAATAGCTCAATTTAACAGCACTTATCCTCAACACATTTCTAGTAAAAAAGAATAATGCCACAGGCCTCATCCCGTATATTTCAGCGCTTGTTAGATTCAATCGTTTGTTTTTTATTTTTAAGTATGAAGTTTTATTCGAAAAAAATGTCTAATTCCACGCAGATTCCACACAAAATCATTTAATTAAATTTTTTTTTATTATAAAAAATATAATTTCGACTCTCCAATTAGGCATTTTTGTAATTAATTCATTTTTTGTTATAAACAAAAATTAATATTATTTGTCATTTGTAAATAAAACAATGTTGTCTCTTTCTTCTTTCTTTAGCCACCCATTTCTTACTTTTATTGCACTATTTTCCAGCCAGTGTCATAATACCATTAGGAGCTTAGTTGCCTCAAAGCTTACATGTCGCTGGAGCCTTTCTTCATATCTCCGCGCTTTTTCCTGAATTTAATACACGTTCGCGGACACTTTTTTAATACATGATCTACTCAGAAACATACATTTAATAACTTGAAGAAATCTAACGATATTTTATCATGGAAAGTAGGGATATGCTTAGAATTAAATACTAAGTAGTATTAAGATCAGTTTGAAAGAAAAATGGTATGGCTACTACAGCATTCATTTGCACAGTATAACCTTTTTCCTCCTTATTTTACAAATGACTGCTCTAGCAGTCGACTGTTTTTGTCTATAATCGGTTAAAAATATCGCGAGTCGTCGAATTATCGTGCAAATTTATTTTAACATCAGCATCTTCTTTATTAAATTCAAACTCCGGAACGCATTGTACATATTCATGCCAATTTTCTTCGCTTTCATCAACGTCGCTATCCAAATTTTCAATTTATGGTTCTAAATTTGTTTCTAATTCGTCTAATTCATTTTCTGTTTCTGATTCAGTTTCATTTGGTTCATAATCTGGATCTCCATTGTATTCCTCATCATCTGAGAAAGGGTCGGGTTCAGATCTATACTCGCTAACATCACCGTCTCCATGTAAACGTCTCACAGAAAACGACCATGACGACAGTAAACGAAAGGCCTATTACTCACAGCAAACGACTACCCCAGAACACACTTCTAACGACTGAAGGAAAGTGTATGAAACAATGAATGCTATAGGCAGCATTCATGCCATTCTTAGTTATACTAAAATATCAAGGTGCATCAACAATGTTCTGAAATCTTTGGATGATTTACGTTACTTTGCTTGGTACAACCGCAAAGCTGAATATCGCATAAGTCCAAATCAGTTTCAATATTTGCTTATAATGTAGAAGCTTGTTGTATGTTAATAAAGAAGAGTTCCTTCCCATCAGCCAATATACATCTTTCTGTATTTAAGTCTCAGTTTTTCACATTTCTTCTTGACCTGTGCTTTCCATCGTAGTTTAGCAGAGAGGGTCATACCACGATACTTAGCCGTGTTCGCATACGGTACTATTTCTCGGTTTATGGCAATCGGGATATGATCGAATCGCCTTTTTGTAAAGTTTATGTGAACCGATTTAATTTCATTTAGTTTTATTTATGACGCTCGTGCAACGATAGTCTAAAGCCCCAATTAGTGTGAATATTTACTAGAAATGGGTTTCTTTCTTTTTGAATGATTTTTTCACTTAATAGATTTTATTCAAAATTTTAACAAAATTTTATTTACCTTATTATAATTCAAGACAATACAATTTTAATTGAATATGCGACAACAAAAGTTGTTTGGAAAGGAACCGAACTACGAGATTTGGAAAATGGTAATACACTACCAATCCACAAAATAAGTCGAAATAATTTTCCGATAGTTATTTTATTGTTTCAAAACTATTGGACTTAGAATATTTTATTTTTAATTTTGTTGCAAATAAAAAATGTAAATAAGTTTTAATTTTGAACTTTGTTTCCCATTAAAAGAAAGAACTCATAAACCGCGAAAAATAAATCTGAATGTTATGTCATTAAGAAATTACATCACCCGAGTTCATTTAATAACGTTTGAAAATGAAACTTTAATTTAATTTTGTTTTGTTTGTCTTATAAAACTGCTCATAATTTCCAAAAACTGATCTATTGATGGCTTTAAGATTCAATAATTAATTTTCAAATTTTATATTAATAATATTAAATAGGGGCGAAACGTGATCAGATGGTGTGGTAAAGTTATAACCAAGCAACTCAGAAAGTCTAATTATTTAAACAATAGAGTACCGATGAAGATAGATTGAAAAGTGGATACGTATTGTTTCCAGGTGGCATGGTTAAGTTCGTTCGATAGCTATAACACAATTAATTTCATTCATTCATTTTGTGTAGATTGTTCACAGTAGAAAATCTTAAATATTTCATAGGCTTATATTCATAGGCTTCGACAATTCGGAATTATTACAGAAACAAATTGTCAAATTTTTGTTTTGTGAAATTTTTGTGATTTAAAAATGCAAATTGAAGCATTGAATATAAAAGGTGACGTGCTGCCTCATATTAACGTACCCGATATCGGAGGTAGTGTCGGTCTGTTCCAAGCGGTTTTGACTATATTACGTCACGCATGGAAATCAACTGGCTAGGGCACCTCATATTTGTGGTGGTTTTTGCGAGCTGGTTGCGACAGAAAATTGTTGAATTCATTTTGGAGACTTTCCGCAATGGTAAGGTTTATGGTCAATTCAGCAATACAAGTAACCCAGTCGCGCGACTACTTTTTACACAAGACCTCTGTAATGGTAATTTTGACGTGAACTTACCCTATTTAACAGAGTCCACCGCACTATTTAACCCTCAGTATGACTTCATTTTCATATTCCGCAGAAAGAAATCCGTGAAAGTCAATAAAAACACCGTGCTAGATACACCGATAGTAAGAATGGGGCAACTGAAACAGTCCACAAAGAAACATATGCATGCGAAGTTCGCCGTTCTATTTCGAAAACCTATCAAAAAATCCCGAGGCTTACAGAGCAAGTGCTGCCGTTTACCAGCAAAATAAACCAGAGTTACATAGAGCGGCAGTGTACGAAAAAAACTTGGAAGATACGAGAAATACAACAAGCACTTCCATGGACGGTCAAAACTTTCAAGAATGGCATATGCTCCTGAAGTGACCTGAGAATTTGACAGCATGGCAGCTTTGGGTATTATGAACAAAAAATGTAACTTCTGCAATGCCATTAAGTGGAAAGACGAATCTCATTTCATGAACCGCCTTCGAAAATACAAAGGTTGTTTCCAAATGACATCATTCGGAGCAGAACACGTTTTGAGGCTCGCTTTCAAGCCAACATTCAAAGTACAAGGTTCAGATGTACCACTTAGTTAAAAGACTGTTATCTCCTGCTCAACAGGAGCTTCAATTATTCGCGTCGTGAAACTGGGGTTAGTAAAACAGTTACAAAATATGTTACACATTTTCCAGAATTTATAGCGAGGAAATGTGCGCGAGGAAATGTGCACGAGGAAATGTCCTGGAATCTCGGACAATCGTTTGGTCGGCGGGATATTGTCTTACAGAGCCTCGATAATTGACTACGGCATATCAGTGAAATCCACCGATCATCTTATACTACCCGCTTCTTTTCTGTCGGGGCGAGTATGGTTGCTCAGTAAACCAATATCTTCGTGATCCCAATAACAAACTGCCATTGAAGCAGATCCTCACGGCGGTGTCCTTTTATTCTTATCGAATCATGGTCAAACACGGTGAAGGGAGCCATTTATGGCTGTTCCGTTCCCTTTTAAGCCAATTTTTAGTTGACATGACTTTTATTAAAAATAACCAAGCACAACTCAGGGCAGATAGTTATATCCATCTTAGGGATGGTGCAGGAAGAAATGAAGCCAATGCTGATCAGCTGGGTCAGTTGATAGTGCTTCCATCTTCTTTCACTGGTGTACCTCGATGTACGAACGAACTCATGACGCCTTGAAATACAACCGCCACATGCAATATGCATGCGGCATATGCATTGTTTGAATAGGATAGATAATGCCATCTGCGCCAAAATTACTGATCCTGAGAAAGATCCTCTCCTGTACGACATCATCAAGGCCAACTTTCATAGGCCATGTTGCCCATTCACCCTGCATGAAGAAAGGCAGGTGCTGCTAGAGGTTTCCTGTCTTTTACTGAAGGACACCCAGATAGGTTGCCACTCCGGTGGCATAGTGGTTAGCATGCTTGCTTTAAGCTCCGCAGGTCCCAAAGCCCAGGTCCCAGGCCAAATCCCTCTATGAGATGTAGCGCCAGCTTAAAAAAAAACAGATAGGAGATGATGGGTACCCACAATATCGTCGAAGAACCCCAGCTGATAGCTTCATAGTGAAAATTAACAATATGAAACTAGACAACCGCTGGGTACATAGTTCCTTATAACCCAGTCTTACCACGTAATTTCAGCATTCACATTAACGTTGAGTGCTGCAATTCCGTAGAATCTATAACATATATTTGGAAGTACGTACTTTTGACTTTTAGATTTGAGAATCAGAAAGATGAAGTAACACGTTATGAGTGGACGGTGTATCAACAGCTCCGAAAGCCGTTTATGAAGTGCCTGCATATTTCGAATGTCAAAATAATATGTTTCAGAGAAGAACGCGGTTACGGGACAAAGATGTCGAAACCTAGCCTAGAGTGATAATGCGCTAGGAAGGGTATACACCATCCACCCAAACAACACCAAATGTTATGACCTCTGGATATTGCTAAATGAGGTAAGAGGACCAACTTCTTACTCTCAACTTAAAACAGCATGTCAGGCCGTCGGATTACTAGTCATCTATAACCCTACACTGGGTGATAATACTCCAAAAGAATGTGATATATGTGACTCTCAGTGTTGTTGGTATTTTGTCAACTGTCTAATCCGATCAGCCTTTGGGAGAAATATAAAAATAATTTCGCTGAGGAAATCCTGCGGCAGGTGAAGAAAAAACTAATAGGCAGTGTGCTCCGAATGAATTTGGTTTATAGCGAATGTCTTTTGCGTATTGAGAATGTAGCGTTAGGTTTGGGAGGTAGAACAGTATGTTCTACCTCTAACCAAAAGTCCGGAGTAATTCTGGAGAATAGAGGATATTTACGGGAGACCAGTTACGATGCGGAATTCTTGGCACAACAAATGGCAAATAACGAAGGTTCCTTGACAGATGAACAACTGACTGTCTATAAGCAGATTATCTACAGTGTTGCAACAACTACTATGTTGGATAGAGGAAGGACGGCCCATTCTGCTTTTAACTTGCTTCTTAACTTAAACCATTCTGAAACTACTCTCTCCAACATAGCGAAACAAAGAACAAGTGGTGCCGGATTGTTTGGAATGAAACATTATCGTGCAATAAAGAGGTTTTGAGGCACTAGAGAAAGACATAAGGAAAACCCTTCAAGTAACGGGAGGTGTTATCTTGCTGTTGGCCGGAGATTTTTGACAAAATATTGTGACGAGTAGTGCTAGAGAAACACGAGCGGATAAAGTCAGAGCATGTGCTATGTGGCCACTCATCTAAAAACGCTCTCTCAAGAATAACATGAGTTCTCTTTTAATGTGATGTGTCTTCTGAGCAATTCTTCCATCTTCTATCCAAAGTAGGTAACGGAGAAGATCATGTCGTTGAGATTAACATAACGATCCCTTCTTTTCTTGGATTAGTCGTGACTACTTTATCAGATCTTAAAGCAAATATTTATCCTGAATATAAGAAAATCGATGGATTGGATATGCGGGCGTACCATTTTAACGCCGAAGGACACCATGGCTGCCGTAATTAATAAAATAATTCTGGATTCATTCGAGAGGACACAAATAGAATTCAGGTCGGTGGACTCGGTGATTCGAAGTGATGATGCACGGCGCTATCATTTTGTTTCCCTTACCGTTACCTTGTTCTGAAAGTGAGAACTCCTGTAATGTGCTTGTGAATCCTTAAGTCTCCTAAGCTTTACAATGGCACAAAGCTACTAGTGAATGCCCTTCAAAAAAATTTAATTGAGGCCACTGGGTTAATTGGCTGTGCTCGAGGGGAGTCGGACACCTTGAATACTATTAATTCTTCTATTAAATCTGCTTTGCAATGACCCTTAACAAGGCCCAGAGGCAAACTCTGAAGATGGCAGCAGCCTTGTAATCCTAGCCCCTGGAGGAAGAATTACTAATTTAGTCTATGCCGATACATTATAACGTACTTAACGTACGCATTATTTGATTAAATTTTAACTTATTGAATTAACAAAAATATGTTGGTTGGAATAGGGTTAAGCATTCTTAGTGTGTGTAGCAAGCGTGAATTATTCAAAAACACCTGCCTAGGATATATTTTGTTATTTGAAGTGTAAACAATACATCGAACGCATTAGCAGGTGTTTTGACGTCTACTCCTGGCATACAGCAAGTGAGCATTACGAAAACATAACCATCTAATTAAGCGTACTGTTCGCAAACACCATAGCCACCAACGAGATAACTATATCAGTGGATAACTGTGGATAGTTCTCGACTCAATACTACAATTTTTAATATCGTGTGCTTACGTAACCTGAAGAATGGGGGGCCCAAGGCATGGAACATGTTTTTTGTTACAAGTCTCTCCGAGCTATCTAGCAAGCTACCGTGTCTATCGTGACTGAAATAGGTGGTGTTATGTTTCGTTCAAAATTATGTTCAGAAAATTATTTCGTTATCCATAGTTCATATATTTCGGATGATCTAGTAAATGTGAAGGTGCGGCCAAATTGGAAAATTGTTTTCAGAATTAAAGCGTCGTTAAATGGCTAGGTCGAGTCCAATGCACTTCTGTAGCGCCTGCTTATCATTTTAAGCTACCCTTATTTTACTTGGCCAACAATATCCCCTAAGTTTTACATATTTGGTTCTCTGGCACGCAAAAAACGAAGGTCTGACAAATCGCCTTCCCGCCGACCATCACAGTGCCATGGCACTGATATTTACAAAAACCAAGTGATTCTCAAGCACAAACCAAATGGAATTGGATTTTGTCCTTTTGGATTGAGAAAATCATTTAGAAACAATAAATAGTTTTCCATATTGTGGGAATTTACATATATTAATGATGTAAAATTGATGTTAAATTTTCTTTTTTTATTTGTTCCAGATTTAACAATTACTATACAATAGAAGCAAAACAAACAAAATATGGATACATTATCACCAACAAATACAGAAATGGCCTTCATCACAAAGGATTCACCAGAACATTCGGATAAAGTAAAAATGAAGAAACAGTTGGGCCTGCTGGAAGGGGTCGCTATTATTTTAGGAATTATATTTGGTTCAGGTAAGTTTAATCAAAGATAATCCCATATTAAAGATAATTCATTCAGTACAAGAATATACAATAAAAATAGGGTACCCCGATGTAATATATAGGGTACCTTTGCTATACATAGATGTAAATATTTTGCATACAAATTACGTGCAACTTTAATGTGGTGATTTTTGTTCTCCTACAAGTACAGCAAAGGTACCCTAAATAATGATTTGGGGGTACGCTAGCTTTTTGTTACATTTTTATACTGATTGAGATGTGTCACTGTAATAAACTATGATCTTTGGTTTAGTTTAGGAAAATTTTAGAAAATCGAAATTAATTTGCTTTGATCTTCAAAAGGTATATTTGTGTCGCCTAAGGGTGTAATAAATGAGGTGAATTCCGTTGGAGCCTCCTTACTTATTTGGGTGTTTTGTGGTATATTGTCAATGATTGGAGCGCTTTGCTATGCTGAATTAGGTACAGCAATTCCAAAATCAGGAGGTGATTACGCTTATATATTCGAGGCTTACGGATCGTTGCCTGCTTTTTTATATTTATGGGACGCAGTATTCATATTTGTGTATGTGTTATTCATTATTTGTGTTTTCAGAAATGATAAAACCGATTTATTTCAGACCGTGTACAAATGCCATTATGGGCCTAACATTCGCCAGTTACGTACTACAACCTTTTTTTGGTGCAGAATGTGATATTCCAGATATTGGGTTGCAATTAATCGCTGCCGTTACAATTTGTCTATTGACATTTATCAACTCTTATGATGTTAAACTAACAACAAAAATGCAAAATGTATTTATGTTTACTAAAATCGCAGCACTCGTGACTATTATTATTGTTGGAATTGTTTGGATGTGTATGGGGCATTTAGAGAATTTTGAAAAACCATTTGAAAATACTGAAACAAGTCCGGGTAAACTTGCTATTGCATTTTATTCGGGAATATTTTCATATGCGGGATGGTAAGTTTTCTAAAGACCGTTTAGTTCAAATGTATTTATAGTTTTTACGCCATTTAGGAACTATCTGAATTTTATGACTGAAGAATTAAGAGATCCATATAAAAATCTTCCCAGAGCCATATATATTTCCTTACCATTAGTTACCGTTATTTATGTACTCGCAAATATGGCTTATTTAGCGGTTCTAACACCTCAAATGATGTCGGCATCGGACGCAATCGCTGTCGTATGTATTAACCCGTTTAAAAAAAACTTAATTTAATTAGTTTGATTAATGTAGGTTATTATTTCAGACATTTGGAGATAAAGTGCTAATGAGTTGGTCTTGGATTATACCGCTCATGGTAGCCGTCTCAGCTTTTGGTGGGCTAAGTGTTCATATCATGACATCATCTCGTATGTGCTTCGTGGGAGCTCGAAACGGCCATATGCCTTCATTTTTGTCGTACATAAATATAAAAAAATTCACGCCTGCTCCATCCTTGCTATTTTTGGTAAACATTTTTTTTTTCAAAGAAAAATATTTCTGGTGCCTTATTTTGCATGTTTATTCCATAATTTTGTTTTAGTGTTTACTTTCATTGCTCTACCTCACAATTAGCGATGTTTATGTCCTCATCACATATTCTAGCATTGTTGAATCATTTTTCATCATGATGTCTGTAGCAGCAGTTTTATACTTTAGGTATACGCGGCCCGATATTCCACGACCTATAAAGGTAAGAGTTCAGCTCAATATACATAATTTGGTTAAACGAATGTACGTTATTAAATATGAAATTTTCTATTTTTATAGGTTTCACTGTGGGTACCAATTACATTTGTGATAATTTGTGCATTTTTAATTGTAGTACCGTGTTACGTTGCTCCAGTTGAAGTAGGAATGGGTGTTGCTATTACGCTTTTAGGTGTTCCATTTTATTACGTTTGCGTGGTGTGGAGTAATAAACCAAAAGGATTCTTAAATGTAAACAGTAAGTTAAATTGCAATTATTACAGCCAAAATCTCGCCTATTCCAAACGACCAATGCTACGTCTTAGCGCTACAATTAATTGTAGTAAAATTCAAATTATGATTATTAATTGAATTTTCCGTCTTGACAGAATTTAAAAAATGGTCTGATTTGATATTATGAAAGGGATCAGCGTTCTGGCCATCGAAGGTCCTTCTAACATTAAAAAAAAATTTTTTTTTAAAAAAAGGTCAAAAACGAATTATAAATATTAACGGAAACGGAATTTAATCCAAGTGTGTAAAAACTTGTGAATCTTAACTAAAAGATGGAAATTTGTGAATCTTAACTGAAATACCTTTTAATTAAATTTTAAATAAATGCGGCAACGAAGGTATAATAAAAATAACCAGAGGGAATATATGAATGTGGTCCCATCAACCACGGCCAAATTTTGAAATCCCTTTAGTTAATACCGATATAGCGAAATCTTAGTATGGCCAAGATTCGTAGCCCAATTTCTATTTTTTGCATTTAGCAACATTTATTGCTACTTGCATAATGCAAGTAGCCACCATTAATGTTCGAATAAATAGTCAAAAGGTAATCAACATATCTTCAATATATTGCCCTCCACGTTATAATCTTACTAAAGAAAACTATGTTACGTTACTCAAATCGCTCGGTTTTAACTTCATAATCGGAGGCGATTTTAATGCTAAAAATACATATTGGGGATCAAGGCTAACAACCCATAAGGGTAAGGAGCTATTTGCAGCTGGTCGGGCACTAAACTGCGAGTTCCTGTCTGGAGGTAAACCAACATACTGGCCAGCGGATACAAATAAGATACCAGATTTGATCGATTTCTTTGTAACAAAAGGGATATCTGTAAACTACGTATTACTCGAAAACAGTGAAGGAATTTCATCTGACCACACACCTGTCATTATGACACTCAGTGATACCATTATCAAAAAAGAAAATTTACCTAGGTTAACAAATAATAAAACAAACTGGGACCTCTTCCGGAAAATAGTCGAAGACAATACGGAACTACAAGTACCAATTAAAACTCCGGCAGAACTTGAGGTTCAATTGGAGCTGCTGAACAACAGTATTCTGCAAGCAGCATGGCAGAGTACTCCTCCTACTTGTAATCAAACGGAAAGTTACATCAACTACCCAGTAGAAGTGAGAGATCTGGTTAGAGAAAAGCGGAAAGCTCGAAAAATCTGGCAGAGGAATCGAGCACCACAAAGCAAATCACGACTTAATTATTTAAGCAACAAATTAAAAATGCTTATCAAAGAAGTCAAGAACAAATCTTTTAATGAATACCTGGCTGGCCTTTCTGGCAACAAAGACACTAATTACTCCCTTTGGAAAGCAACTAAAGGTCTTAAAAGGCCTAAAGTACAAATAGCTCCTATCAAGAATGACGATGGAACTTGGGCTAGAAGTGCCAAAGAAAAAGCTGCATTGTTTGCAGACTATCTTGAAAACACATTTCAACCCCTCCCAAGGCAAACAGCTGAAGAAAATATAATTTCAGTAAATAAAGTGGATAACCTAAACATAAAACCTGTAACACTACAAGAGCTAAAAGATGAAATTAAAAACAACTTAAGTTCAAAAAAATCCCCTGGTTATGATTTAATCACTGGACTTATAGTTAAAACTCTCCCAGAAAAAGGAGTACGAAAATTACTGCAAGTAATCAATGCAGCCTTCAGATTAAAATACGTTCCATACCAGTGGAAAGTGGCAGAGGTGATAATGATTATAAAACCTAACAAGCCGCCAAACAAGAAAACATCGTACAGGCCGATTTCCCTACTTCCTATAATTTCAAAATTATTTGAAAAGTTACTACTCAAGAGATTAAAATCAGTAATAGAAGACAGAAAACTCATTCCTCCTCACCAATTTGGATTTATAGAGAGACACTCTACCATAGATCAAGTGCATAGAATCACAGATCTAATTGAAGATGCTCTGGAAAATAAAAAAATATGCTCAAGTGTATTCTTGGACGTATCTCAAGCATTTGACAAAGTATGGCACCGAGGCCTGGAATATAAACTACACAGAGATCTGCCGAAGCAGTTTTACCTGATTTTAAAGTCATATCTAGCTGATCGACGCTTTCGTGTGAAACATGAAGAGGAATACTCCGAATTAAAGAAAATATCGGCGGGAGTTCCACAAGGGAGTGTTCTGGGGCCGATACTTTATATACTTTATACGCGAGACGTGCCAAGCACAAAAGGAACAAATATTGCAACATTTGCGGATGATACTGCAATCTTGGCAACTGGAAACAACATAGAGGAGTCAACCAGCAAATTACAAAACGCTGCTAATTCATTGAGTAATTGGACGAAGAAATGGCGCCTTCAACTCAACGAAACTAAATCTGTACATATAAACTTTACCAACAAAAATGTTAATTGGTTACCTGTTCGACTGAATTCACAACTTATTCCACATGCAAACACGGCAAAATATTTAGGAATGACCCTTGATGCTAAACTCAAGTGGAAAGAGCATGTTAAAAAGAAAAAAGAAGAGTTAAACATCAAATATAGAAAAATGTATTGGCTCATAGGAAGGAACTCTGAGCTAACTTTACATAATAAACTGCTATTATATCGGCAGATATTGAAACCTGTATGGACGTATGGTATACAGCTATGGGGCTGTACCAAGAAAACTAACGTAAAAGTAATTCAAACTTTTCAAAATAAAGTCTTGCGTAGTATGGTCAACGCACCATGGTATATAAGGAATGATAACCTTCATAAAGATCTAAAGATGGAGTACGTCAGTGAAGAAATTAAGAAATATGCTAGGAAACACGTACAGCGCCTCAGTCAACATGAAAATGCGGATTTGCGTCGTATGCTGAACAACCAAAATCCAGTAAGACGGCTTCGAAGAACGAAGTCCTTAGAACTAGGACAGATAAATTAATGAAGTATCCAACCTGGAGCTAACCGATGGGTTATTCTCCTCAAACAGTTAACATCATTTAATATAGATAAATTACTAGATGAAATTGTATTCAGTTGTAATATTTGTTAAATAAAAAAAAAAAAAAAAAAAAAAAAAAAAAAAACATTTATTGCAGTACGTTTGCAACTGCTCGCAAGCATTTGTTGAAAATAATTTTTTGGTAAATAGTCGGCTTTAAAGTGTGGAAGAAATATTTTTTGGTCATATACAAAATTTATGTAAATATCTTAGAGAGTTGCAATAAAAAGTTCTCCATTTGATACTTTTTTCAATAATTATGATAACCACACAATGACAAAGGCACAACTTTTTTGAAATATAAATTTTGACAATGTTAAGTTTGGGTGTCTCGTTCATAATAACCACCGATTCTATATTTTGGTCTCATTATATTTTCATTGACAAAAACTTTTCCACAATGAAATGCCGGCTTAATTTATTTTTTTAAATTTGCTTTTAAATAGGTACATGCGAATCTCGCTTTGAGGGGATTGGGTTAGATTAATAACTGAAAGCTACGCTCTCCTCTTGATTTAGGTTTGGGTAACTTTATTTTGCCTAAACTATCATAGATTGCGGACTCTTGCGGAATGGTTCCGAAAATTTCAACGTACTGCAGCATTTAACCATTTTGATGAAATGTCTCGAAATATAATTTACATTCTTTTTTAGCCATCATCAGTGGCAAACGAGCCGAAATATTTGATAAAGATGTCCTAAATTGAAAACTAAAATTAATTTTGTCTATGAAAAGTTGTTTGCTCCTAATCCAAAAATTATAAAGACAAACCCAAACAAGAATATTATAAATTGCAATCATTATTCTTTGGTAAGGAACTGTGGTGTAAAATGATTATTGTCGTATTACCATGAGAAAAATGAATTCAAATTATTTTTGAGTTATTTTTTCTCATGGAAACAAGTCGCGAATTATTTTTTCGAATTGAAATAAAACAACAAGTAGAAAGACCAAGTTGGCGTCTGGTGTCGGGTGGTATAACTTAAATTAGGAATGAATTAAATAATTCAAACTTTTGGTTTGAATTATTTAATTCGTATCGCGAGCAATTGTTGTTGTAAAATTCTCATGGAAATACGACATATGAAGATTGAAATAGTTTTTTTTTTGCAGAATCGGTTAGCATAGTGAGGTAATGTCCCAATAAGTTTTGGTCCTTATTCGTTAATTTTAAATGTCTTAATGTCAATTTTCACTAAAACGGATTAAGAAACAGGAGGGCTATTTCTGAATACGATACGAATTCGAACGTATAAGATTTTTTTTTATTTTTTATTTATTATTTATTAATTTATGTACATTTACAATTTACAGTTTAGTTTGTGTTTAATTTTAAATATAATTTTACACAATATTATGTATTCATCTGGTACTTTGTCTGTTTTGTTGTCTAAATATTGTTGAATATTTTAAGGGAAAATTCTCAAAAAAACCTTAATAATAACTTAAAACTACATACTAATACTAATTAATAATGTTAATATTATATTTCAGATATTGCACTTATTCTAATATTATGTAGAGTAACCATTATTGTCAGAAATTGCCAGGAAGTGATCATTGTATTGTAAGGAGCTCAGGAACCTCTGCTGAGTTTCTCTTATTTTGTCATTTATCAGTTTTATATTGTCGAGTTTGTGAACCTTTACTGTCGAGTGATAACGTGGCAAATTATAAATCATTTTTAATATTTTGTTTTGACAAATTTGTAGCTTTTGGAGATGCATTTTGGCACAATAGCCCCATACTTCAGCAGCATAAAGCAGAACTGGGCTGAATATACATTTGAAAACTAATAACTTATTGTGAACAGATAATTTAGAGTTTCGATTGATCATAGGATAGAGGATTTTAATTAGTTTGTCACATTTATCAATTGAACTTTGTATATGATAAGAAAAGGTTATTTTGGGGTCAAATGTTAGACCTAAATACTTCACAGTGTTGGACCAAGGAATCATGATGTTATTACCTAATATTTACATCTTGTTGAGGCAAGTTGTTTGCACTGTGTTTCCGAGTGAAGAATATATTTTGGGTTTTAGAAATATTCAGTTTTATTTTCCAACTGCACAAATATTCGTTTATTAGCCTAATTGCTGATTCAAGATGTTCGATTATACATTTTGGATTTACTGATTTAGTTAATCGGGCCATGTCATCTGCAAACATGAATAGTCTACATGTATTAGGACAGGGTAGCTCAGAAATGAAAATGTTGAACAGCGTCGGGCTCAAAACAGCGCCCTGTGGTACACCAGCTGGAATAGAGTATTCAGTAGACTTTGTATTACCATTCATCACTGAAAATGATCTGTTAGATAGATATGATCTAATAATTTTAAATAGGTACATGGGAGTTTTAGTCGAATAAAGTCTATGAATTAGGCCATCATGCCATACGGTATCAAACGCTTTCTCAACATCTAACATAGTGAAGCCAATAGATAATTTATGATGAAGATTATTTTTGATATTATTGACTACTCTATGTAGTTGATGTGTTGTGGACAGTCCTCTTCGAAAACCAAATTGTTCATTTGGTATGACCTTATTATTATGAGTATGTTGCTCAAGTCTCCTTAAGATAATGCGCTCAAATATATTGCTTAATGAGGACAATAGTGAAATAGGTCGATAATTAGCTGGATTCGACTTGTCTTTAGATGGTTTAGGTATAGCTATAACATTAGCTTTCTTCCAAGCATTAGGATAGTATCTAATATTTAAACAGCCGTTAAATATATATGTCAGGGCTATAAACATTTTTCTAGGACATTTTTTTAGTGCTCTATTTAGGATTTGATCTGGCCCTGGAGCTTTAGTTGTTTTGAGGGATTTAATTATCGATTTGATTTCCGATGGCTTGGTCAATTCAGTCATGCTTAGGTTACCAGTTTCTACTGAATTTATTATATCTAGACTTCTTTTAACTGCAGCGTCACATGAGGCATTCAGGTAGCCCTCAGTAATAGAATGTGCTTTAAAGAATGTCTTTGCTACTGCTTCAACCTTTTCTTGGCTAGTGATTATCAATTTATCATCCACTTTAAGTGTTTGAATTTGGGGTTTTGTGAATCTTGTTTTTAGTATTTTCGTAGCTTTCCAGAATGGAGAACTGCCAGTTTTATTTAAAGTCATTAAGTAATTAGACCATCGAAGGTTTCTAATTTCATTAATTTTATTTTGAATTTCATAGTTCAACATTTTGACGGTAGTTTTGAGATATGAATCATGAGTGCGTTGGAATTGCCTTCGGATTATATTACGAATTTGGATTAGCCTTATGGTTTCATCATCCAATTCAATATCATCATTTTTTTTAAAGTCAGATTGGGAATAGCATGCCTTTGAGCTTCTAGTATAATAGAAGTGACTTGCTCAATAGAATTATTTATTTCAGTTATGGTCTTTATTCCACACATTGACTTTTCATTAAGTTTTAAATGATTGCTAATATAATTAGAGAACTTGCACCAGTTAGCTTTTCCAAAATTCGGTATATATGATTGATAGTTACAAGTATCTACTTGGTCTGTGAGTCTAAAAGTAACTGGGAAATGATCAGATGATAACTCATTTTTGACTGTAACTTCAGTAATGTTTGTTACATTTTTAGCTAGAATGATATCTAGTATTGATGGTGTACCTCTACCAGAACTTGGATAGTATGTTGCAGAATCGGGATAATAGATAACAAATTTTCCTTTAGCCAATTGGTCGAATAAAGTATTACCGGCTCGGTTAGCTCTAACGCAGTTCCAAAAGCGGTGTCTTGAGTTTAAATCCCCACAAATTAGTACGTCGTTTAAAGTATTAGATAATATGCGTAAATCGTTTTTATAATCTCTAATAACTTCAGCATTTATATTAGATCCTGGGAAATAAGTGCTGAATAAATTAATTTTTTTTTTACCTGCACATATTTGTATTCCAATATTTTCAATTACCGTTGTATTAGTTACTGGTAGCAGATCATGTTTGATACCTTTCCTGACAATAATGGCCACCCCTCCTCCACTTCTGTTAGGCCTATCTAATCTGTATATAATGAAATTTGAATCACGAGTTAGATTAATGTTATTATTGAGTAAAGTTTCAGACACTATCGCTATATCAATAAAATTTACTTTTAAAAAGTTATACAATTCAACTATTTTATTTTTAAGGCCTCTAGAATTCCAAAGGCATACGTTTATTTTACTTACAGTATTACTATTCATTTTGAATTAAATAGGTATTTACATGCCATCTCTGTGATTTTGTAGAATTGTTCTTCTTTTGTCCTACACGATCTCAGCTTTTGTATTACTTCTGCTACAATTGTTGTAATTTCAGAGGGGCTGAACGGGTTAGTGTTTGTAGTATTAGCTGCTACATTAGAATATAGTAAGTTTGGAGTTCTCGGCACCTCTTGTCTTTGAAAATTTGCTGTGTTTGATGATAATGATGGAAAATTTCTTTCATTGACGTAAAAAGTTTCTCGTTCATTCGCGAGGGTATTTCTGTTGAATTTAGATTTTTGTCTAGCTTGCTGTATTTTTGACTTTATATTGATATATTCAGCTCGCTTAGCACATATTGATGAGTTGGCAGGATGATTTAATTTGCAATTTACATATTTTATTTTTGATTCACGTAATGCAACATCAATATTGGCCAAGGGACACTCAGTTGATTTGTGCTTGTCGCTACATAAATTACATATGGTTTGTTGGATTTCTAGTCCCATGCCCCCACATTTGACAGTTACGACATTGAGTCGGTCCATTTCTCCGATTAACGTAATTACTCCAGTGTACAACCGTATAGTCGATATATTTTATTTTCATCAATTGGTTAATATTTATTTCATTGTTTTGAAAATATAATATGTAGCTTACTTGATCAGTGTAGCTGCATTTTTTTAAACCAATTTCTTTAATGTCGCAAGGATGTACGCTTTGTTCAGCTAACAATTTTTTCAGTTCATCAACTGGCATTTTTGTGAAACCTTTTAGAACGAACTTTAGCTGTTTATCCTTCGAGTTCTCATATGTGAAGAAATTATGTTTATCCAGTTGAAGACTACTCTTCACTTTATTGTAATGTATAATATTTTTCACTGTGAGTTTAACACCTATTGACATATTTTTAATGTAATATTCCTCAATATTAAGTGTTTGCATAAGTTTATTAATTTCTTGTTTATTCATTTTATTTAAGATTATTGGTGGTATCCTAGTTTTGTCAATAATTACATGTTTATTTAAATTATGTTCTTCAGTATTTAAACCAGTAAAACGGTTTCCAGTATTAATGTTGTAACTCGTTGTTCCCGGTTGAATTACTGTTTCATCAATTATTTGCATATCACAATTCTTGTTCATGTCTGTATTATTTTTTGTAACTGTATTTAACACGTCCTGTTGGTGTGGTGTTTCAATTAAGATTTTCTTGGCGCAATATGCTTTACTTTTCTCCGTATTATTTTTCACTGTTGTATTTTCATACGATCTTTTAACAGCAGGTGAAGGGCTATTCGGGAAACCGAGAAAATCATCTTCATCTTCACTATTTATGGTAGTTTTGGTCATATTCAAAGATAGCGGACCGCATGGCGATCCGCCATCCCCATTTGCACTGTTTTCAAAAATGTTCACTTGTTTTGTTGAATTTCACACAAACTGTGTAACTGACTTTGTATTCACTAATTTTGATTATTATGTATATATATACATATATATATATATATATATATATATATATATATATATATATATATATATATATATATATATATATATATATATATATATATATATATATATATATGGGTCATTATTTTATATTTCAAATGGGGCCCAACCTTGACCTCTCCGATTTCAATTTTTTTGTTGTAATCGTGTTCCTTATTGAAAATGATTGAGTACCTATTTTTTTGTTAAGTTATATGACCTTCGGTTGACCCGTTATACGGTTTTGAAATTGTGACGTTTTTACATTTTCGGGATTTTTTTTTTTAGTGGTCACGTAAAATTGTTTTATTTTGAGTTCTGTATTACTCATTAATAAGAACAACACCATTATAGAAAGGCATTAAACCATTCTAAATTAATCAATAATTTGTTTTGTAAAAGTACCCTTAGTGACGCAGTTATAATACAACAAATATTGCCAATTATTTTCACCTGTAGAGGGCGCAGCTAGCACTCCATAAAAAAGTTTGATATACCATCGGAAAGGGAAAGGTTCAGCCTTTTCAACAAGTGTAAATTTGTGAATGGACAGTGCCTAATTTGGTCGCTACAAGGCTTTAAAGTTGGAAAATGAGTTTTTTTTACAATTTTTCTTATATAAAAGTTGTGTACAATAAGTGAAATTGTTAAAATATGTGATGGTTGGTGGTAAAAGTTGTTAGATAGTAAACTAGCCTTTAATAAAAGCGCCACTTTGTAAATAGATAAGGCTTACGATCATCCGGTTCATAGTTACAAACTTTAAATTAACGTTTCGACTAGTTTTTCACACTAAAACTAAACTAAAATGAGACAATATAATGAAATAAGTAATTGTTTGTGACTTTTAAGATGACTAATACACTAATTACCAATAAATTTCAATTCTCAAATGAAAAAAAATGAGTAATACTAGATTATTTGCTGACCGAAAGGAGTTGACCGTCAAATACCATCAGAAATTATTTTTTACCTGTTATGTATTTGTTTGGGGTTTACTCCCATTTTTTTTTAGTTTTAAACAAGATTTCGCAATAAAATCTGTGCGAAATCTTGTTTAAAACTAAAAAAAAATGGGAGTAAACCCCAAACAAATACATAACAGGTAAAAAATAATTTCTGATGGTATTTGACGGTCAACTCCTTTCGGTCAGCAAATAATCTAGTATTACTCACTTTTTTTTCATTTGAGAATTGAAATTTATTGGTAATTAGTGTATTAGTCATCTTAAAAGTCACAAACAATTACTTATTTCATTATATTGTCTCATTTTAGTTTAGTTTTAGTGTGAAAAACTAGTCGAAACGTTAATTTAAAGTTTGTAACTATGAACCGGATGATCGTAAGCCTTATCTATTTACAAAGTGGCGCTTTTATTAAAGGCTAGTTTACTATCTAACAACTTTTACCACCAACCATCACATATTTTAACAATTTCACTTATTGTACACAACTTTTATATAAGAAAAATTGTAAAAAAAACTCATTTTCCAACTTTAAAGCCTTGTAGCGACCAAATTAGGCATTGTCCATTCACAAATTTACACTTGTTGAAAAGGCTGAACCTTTCCCTTTCCGATGGTATATGAAACTTTTTTATGGAGTGCTAGCTGCGCCCTCTACAGGTGAAAATAATTGGCAATATTTGTTGTATTATAACTGCGTCACTAACGGTACTTTTACAAAACAAATTATTGATTAATTTAGAATGGTTTAATGCCTTTCTATAATGGTGTTGTTCTTATTAATGAGTAATACAGAACTCAAAATAAAACAATTTTACGTGACCACTAAAAAAAAAAAATCCCGAAAATGTAAAAACGTCACAATTTCAAAACCGTATAACGGGTCAACCGAAGGTCAAATAACTTAACAAAAAAATAGGTACTCAATCATTTTTAATAAGGAACACGAAAAAAATAAAAAAAAAGAAATCGCTGAGGTCGATTTCGAAAAGTGCAAAAAAAATGCTGAAATATAATGGAAACCGTCATATATATATATATATATATATATATATATATATATATATATATATATATATATATATATATATATATATATATATATATATATATATATATATATATATATATATATGGGGCATTTGCATTTAAATCTCACATGATTTTGTCCCCAAGCATTTTCTTTGTCCCCTTAGCATTTTCCAGATAATTTTTAACGGGTATAAGTTAAGTATTTGATCACAATACAGACAGTTATGAAAATGTATTTTTTTAAATTATTTTTGGCTTTTATTTTTAAAAAAACGAGTTTTTTTGTCATGAACGTTACTTTATTTATTTTAGATAAATTGTGAAATTCAAAAATATAAATTTAGTTTATCGACGTTTATTCACATTGGTGATATGTCTACTTCCAAATGGTATATTAATCTTTTGTATTTTCAAATTAATAATTTTAAAAATAACGTAAAACGTATTTTTAGGTAACGTTCATGACAGACAAATTTAAAATAGCACAAAAGATTATTAAAAAAAATGCAAAACACAAATCTGCTCACGCCCAGATTTAAAAGAAACAGAAATATGATTTAAAAATTATATTTTAATTTTTTTTTTTAATTCAAAAATTAATTAAATTATGATTCAAAAATTATATTTTAAATTTTTTTATGTGAGATTTAAATGCAAATGCCCCATATATATATATATATATATATATATATATATATATATATATATATATATATATATATATATATATATATATATATATATGTATATATATATTTTATTTATTAATTTATTTATTTATATTTTTATTAGTTACTAATTTACGTGTTGATTCAACGAAATTTGAAACAAGAATGAACGTACATATAAGATTCGTATTTGATTTAAATAAGAAACGAGCGATTCTGATTCAATTCTAATTCAATTCAAATAAGAGTTTTGTACTTTTGTATTCGTATCGTATTCAGAAATAACCCCCCTGCTAAGTTCCATCCTAATGGGCCATATTCCAAAAATTTATCCAAAAATAATTTTAGAATCCCATTTCCATCGTGCATGCTGAATTTCATCAAAATCGGACAAGAAATAGAATCCCAATAAAATTTTTGTAAGAAAAAATCACAAAACCTCAGTTCAAAGGACATCTCACTATAACGGACAACTTTTTTGGTCCATTGTAGTGAGGTTTCTCTGTATATAACAAAAAGCTTAAATATGCATGACTTAAATATGTCGTCCAGTTAATAGTGTCTAATTAAGTTTTACTCGGAAACTTCATAACTCCAAAGGCTATAAAAACGCACAATAAATTCTGAGGATGTTGCATTCGTTTTTGTGTCTGACCGTGAAGGAAATATTCCAGCTGTTATAGATTTCGCTGTTGACCCCAGTAATAGTAGAACATTGAAACGCATAAACTCCCTCTCAAAACATTTGGATCCTATGGTATTTCCTCGTTTCTTTCCCAAGGGTGAATTCGGATGGACCACCGATATGCATCACAACAGCGATCATGTTACTGCTATACGAAATAAAATTGCGACCCTCCAATTTTATTCATAAAAAATTGCAGTACGTCGAACTGTCTTTAATTCGCTTTATTATGGTGCCAAATTATTTTAACAATATTTGGTTCTTGCCTTCGCTCGAATTGCGGCTAACTGGTTAAATTTTATACGACATAATTAAAAAGCTCTTCGTGTTGAATCTTACAGAGGAGTTTTTTATTACGTAAATAGCGATGGTTTTGAAAATAATACCAGAGTTGGTAATACATATTTATATTCTGCCTTCTTCGTTTATCGGTGGTCCAACGTTCATGTCCAAATTGTACCAGGACAACATTGCTATTGTTAGGAAGTTTGGCCTTCCAGACTTATTTATCAGTTTTACGAGTATACCGGCATGGCAAGAAATAAAGTCGGAACTTAAAACTTTGCAAAATTCTTCAGAAGCGTTCTGATATCGTAACCCAAGTTTTTAATTTAAAAATACAGGAATTTCTTAGTGATATCGTAAAACAGCAAATTTTTGGAAATGTCTTGTCGTATAATTATGTTATCGAGCATCAAAAACGTGGGTTACCTGTGGTTGGTTCTTAAACACAATGTACTTTAATCGTAATTCTGTTTGTATTGTCGACGGAAAATATTCAAAGTAACTTCCTAAAGAATTTTGTTTTGAGACAGATATATCTATGGAAAGTTATACTAAATATAGAAGGTGTCCTCCTTCTGATTCACCAGAATATTTTCCCCGGACGCGTTCAAATATTCCTGTTGATAACCATTTTATATTTCTATACAATGCCTATTTAAGCTTGAAATACATATAACGCACATAAATGTTGAACTATGCTCTACGGTGAAAACATTTAAATATATCCATAAATATACAACTAAAGAACAGGATGGCGCAATAGTTTGAGTTCAAATCAACTTCTTAAATTATAACTCAAATAAGGTTCAACATGATGAAATATCGCAATATCTAAACTGTCGCTATATAAGCTCACAAGAAGCAGCTTGGAATCTACAAAAATTACCCATTCATGGTAATTTTTGTAGATTCCAAGCTGCTTCTTGTAAATTCCAAGCTGCTTCACCACTTTGCTGCTCGTCAATTTTTTTGTAGCGACATCCCGAATTATTATGTATTTAAGATCTCGAAATGGAAAAAGCGATCTATAAATTTTCATTTTGGTGGAAAAACTATTGGTAGAATAATAGCAGTTTCACCTAGAGATATAGAGCGTTACCATCTTCGACTAATCGACTAATTCTTCTCTCTGTTAAAGATACTGAATCTACATCATTTGAAGCAATGAAAACCTTTAATAATGTAACATTCCTAACCTATACAAAAACAGCAAGAGCCAAGGGATTAATTAATGAAAATATTAAGCAAAAATTTTGATTAACCAAAGGGATTAATAAAAAATTTGGCGGAAACTGAGTAGACGTATTAAATTGGTCTTTTACTTTTTTCTTTAAATCAAATTATTTTTAAGTTACTCTAATATGTGGCATATACATTAATTGCCTCTACAGTTACTCTATTTATTGCGCAGTGTATTTGTTTTTTTTTTAAAGTTATTGACTTTTATAAGTGCCAAAAGGATTAATTATATCTTAATTTAATATAATACGTGCCGGTGCATTCCAATTTTAATATTATGGCATTTTTTTGGCCAAAACGCTATTTGCCAATTTTTTATATATACTGGTTTAAATATTGAGTTGGGCATTGAGTTTGGGGTTGAATTGAAAGTTAAGTTAGGGGTGAATTTGTGGGTCGAGTTGAAGTTGAGTTGAGGTTGGATTAGGATTTAGTGAACAGTTGACCAATTTTTTATATAGGCTGGCTCGAGGATTATGTTGGGGTTGGATAGGGTTTAACGAGCAGTTGAGCAATCTTCATAAGTGAGTGTTTGTATGTATGTATAGCATATGTGTATGATATTTTAAAAAATCCACACGCCTTGACTGATTTGAACCATACTTTACACAAATATTGTTTAAGCTTAATAAAGGGAACTGTTAATATCTCAAACCTCCATCTCCTTCTTGAGCGATGTTAATCAGGTTTAAAGTTACTACGGAGGAATTTCTAAAATTTCACCAATTGAGTTGATTTTTGAATCATAATTTTTTTAAAGATTATGGTGATGGTGACAATTTTAGAGTTTAGTGGGAGGCTGGATTGAGTTGAGTTCATATACGCATGTAGCTTTCGAATCGAGCTGATTTTGGGATTGGGTTGGCTATTAAAAGTGGACTTTAGGAGAGGGTTGAGATTTGGTTCGAGCTAAGTTGAGTTGAAGTTGAGTTAGGGTTTAATTAGCTTGCATTGGGGTTAAGTGAGTTCTTCGGTTAGGGAATTATTTAAGGGTTGATTTGGGGTTAGATTAACCGTTGATTTGGTGATTGAGTTGAGAGTTGAGTTGGCGGCCAATCTTTTGACTGCGTTTAGGATTATGTTACGATTGAGTTGAAGGTTGAGTTGTAAATTGAGTTAGAGATTGAGCTGAAGATTGGCTAGGGATTGATTTGGGAGTTGTACAAATTTTCAAGACCGAAGTTCCGATGACCCTATGAGGTTTCAGCCCTTTATATTTTTTAAAAGAGTTCGAGTACGAGCAGCGGCGCTTTTTTACGTAATACCAGATCACTATTTACGCCAATTTAAAGCTTATTGTCACTGATGCTCATACCGATGAACCACAAGTTAAACAAAATGGATCCACCAAGAAATCCTTTAATGGAAAATGTTCAATAAGAGATGTGAATACTTCAACAAAATGGCATCTAAAGCGACAAAATTTCAAAATTAAATTCTAAAAACAAAGCAGCCTATTTATATGGTTTGCAAAACTTCGTTTCATTCAGTACCCTGAGGCCCGTTGTACATTTCAGCTAAGCTAAGCTATAAAACATATCTTAGTTTAGCTTAGTTTAGTTCGCTAGCTCGACATCCGCACATTTGAGCTAATAAATTGGTTCACACATCCTTATACTCCTATATTTTATTTGTGACGCACCCATTAGGTTACTTCAAATTAATTCTGTCCATCGAAAATACGACATAATAATGTCTGCAGATGAATTAGAAAAAATTATAGAAAATAAACTTTATTATCTATATGATAAATATGTTTAAGAAATTTTTGCTTTATTATTATATATTTAAAATGTCTTCCTTTCGTATAGAATATTTTGACAGAATGAAATTTAAATAACATTGTATGTGCGTCAAAAATAAAGTATAGGAAAATGTCATTGTATGTGAGAAACATAGCTGCAAATTGTAAGGCGAAGACAACTCGAGCTATGTTTATTTTCATAGCTGAAAACAGTACAACATAGTTTGCTTAGCTTAGCTCATGTGTGCAACGATTCATTAAAACCCTTTATTTACAAACAGAGCTATGAACATAGCTCAAATCGTTTAGCTTAGCTTAGCTGAAATGTACAACGGGCCTGATTCTCTAAAAAACAAGATAAATTGTAATGTGCAAACGTGATAAATTTTACATACCTAAAAGTTTACACTTAAATTTATCTTGGAACGCTTAAATCATATTCTGTAAAAAAAAATTGTTTCCAAGATAAAATTATAGTCAGCAATTCAGCAAGATAGACGAAATGTCAAAATATCAATTTTCTATTACAATTTATGAAATTTATTTGTGAATGTAATGTTATTGATTGAATACATGTGCGTTAGTAATTTTAATGCGTAAGCGTATAAATAATTTAATCTAGGAACATAAAATGATGCGAGAAATTATATGTGAAAATGGTAACATTAAACGTGGTTAGTTGGTAAATATTTGAATAGGCTATAGGTAGCAAATAAAGTGCATTATTTTCATTATTCTAGGCGATAGCGGGTACGTTCAAAAGCCATTTTTTACCAATTAGAACTGCCAACACCAGTTAGAACTCCACAGATGAGTACGAGCGAAAGTGTATTGTAGAGCCAGCAGAAATTGTGTCGAAAGATGCATTAGCGTCCTTAAAGGACGTTTTCGAATTTTGGGGAAAGATAGAATATTGAGATATTCTCCCCAAAAAACTGGCATATCATTAATTCTTGTGCGGTCATGTTGTAGAAGCAAATGTGCCACTTCACGAAATCAATATCGACGATGACGAATATGACGAAGTAGCTGTTGGCGAAGACGGTAATAAGGAAGGGCAGAATAGTTATTTGGAAACGGGTATTTCGGATAATCTAAAAAAATGATGCTTTTATAAATGTTATCACAAAATATATTTGATTCATCACATTTAAATTCATTATGTATATTTAAAATAAAAATAAACTAGCAATTTCATTTTTAACTAATTAAAATGTAGAGGTTATAATTACAGATGGATCCTCAATGGTTATGATCTAAGCTCATATTGCGCTATGGGTTCCGAAGCCGAACCTTTGCTAGTCTCAACTGCCAATCTTTGTTTCTCTAACTCAAATGTTGCCCTCTAATTAAGCTTTTCTTTCTCGCAGCTATATGCATCTAATTTAATTTCTAAACTATTTATTTATTCTACATTATTTTCTACGCCCCGTTTGCCCCTAGCTTTGATGTTGCTAAATTAAATTAAAAAAAATGTAACCAAAATAACCAGACTATTCTAAGTTTTAAACATTATTTGCGCTCACTTTTTATTTATGAATGTTATTGTATCAAAATAATACAATTTAATAAGAATTAATACAAAAAACAAACTTAAAAATAATTGTTGTGTTAATTTTTCCCAAGATAAATAATTGTGTAAAATTTTGACGTTCTTTTATCTTAGCGTTTTGAATTTTATCTTGATGGATAATTAGAGAATGCAAAATGACAAAACCAGCAAGATAACTTTAGGTTTACCCGTTTACACATTATCTTACTGCTTAGAGAATCAGGGTACAGGTGTCCATAGCTCTTTATTTTTTTTCTAACGACCATGTCGTTTATAGATGTACTTTTGAAAATACTTCGCTACCAAACGTGAAGTTAAAGGATATCCTGCAACAATGCACCTAGGGGAATCCACATAAATCGTCTTCCTCTCAAGAAATGGTCAATAAGTTTGCAACATTTTTTCAATAGACATATAAGCCGGAAGATATCCATGACTTCAAAAGACGACAACCAGCAAATTACAACAGCTCCGCGGTGATTGTAACCCTTACTGCTGGTGAAGATGAATTATTAGAAGCACGAAACCATATAGGAGACGGTTGTAGTCCGGACGGAACTCCATCTTTTATACTGAAAACCCATGCAGAACAACTTTCTCCACCTCTTTGTAAACTCTCCAACATGTCACTAACTTCAGGCATTTTGCCTACTAAATGGAAAATCTCATTTTGTAGTCTGGTTTTAATCATATCTTTATTAGATCACAATTTATCGAAATGGATGGACATAAATCACATATAGTACAAGCTTTTTTATTTATTAATAGTGTCGCCAATATTTTTGTGAACTCATCAGTACTTCTCTTTGCTGATGATCTAAACATCTTTAAAGTTATTGTCAATCGACATAATGTAATTTTACTACAAGATGACATTGATAGGATCAGGGAGTGATGTGACGCCAATCAACTCCACCTTAATTTTAAATTATGTCGTTTATGTCTTTTTTACTTAAAATTATGTCTTTCCACCAAAAGTAATCACCTATATTTATGGACTTTACTATCGATGGCAGCAAAATCAACATGGTGAGTGAGATTGAACACTTAGTCGTAACAATTGTTGAAAAAATGCCATTTACCGAACACACATTCGATTTAATTATTGCCAAGCTCAATTCTATGTTTAAACGATGGACAAAAGAATTACTTAACAAAAGGACATTGTTTAAATTATATTTCAGCTACGTCAGATCCCGTCTGGAATATGCAATTCAAGCATGGTATCCATTCTATCAATCTCACATTGTTAGAATTGAAAATATCCAGAAACAAGTTTGGCTTTTCATTGCGAAGAGAACGATTTGATTATGGAACATGGTCTTCCTTACCACCTAAGATATATTCATCACACCTTTTCTTTTTGATTAAACGTTTCTTAATGGCCTCTAATGATTTTAATCCAGAATTAGGTATACAGCATTTCCATAAACCAATCAGAGTAAAATTTATAGTTCTATCTTCAGTGAGTTGATGCGTGAAAAATTCGACTTGACTTAACTTGCAATAATCGATTATTACTAGTTAATAATCGATTACTAGTTAATTTAATTCTTATGAACTTTTGCACTGATTAATAATTGTTTAACCTTGGCGTAATTTAAATATTTACTGTTATAGGTACTTTATTCCACGATTGGTTTATGTATTCCTGATTGGCGTGGGATTGTTCAACAATACATTAAATTGGTTATTTGTTGCGATATTGGGAATCATATTATCTGGAAATCTTCCAAAACCCCTCATTTGAAGAAAAACTTTGCGTTTTCATGCCAATTGGTTCGTCGCTCATTACAGCTTTACTGTTAAGCGCACTAAATCTATTACTGGAGCGTATAGTAGATCGATTATTTTTAACTACCCACTTGTTTGGTTACAACACAGCTCACAGGATTTGCATTTTTGATACTATATATATCAATTTTTCATTATGCCAACTCCAGCAAAGCATTTCTTGCTGAGTGGTTTATAATGTATTTCTCATTAGTAATAGCTACTTCATTCCAACAATTTTCGATCGGATTCAGATCAGATGACCGACTCGGCCATTGTGTATGGCCCCCATTTTCTAATCGTTAAGCTAATATCTTGCTTGTCTCATGATAATCATTGTATCGTTATCTTGCTGAAAACACCAGCCTGGTTGTTTATCGTCTTCAGTATAACCGAGCATTAGATAAGTTAATAATATGGATGGAAACAACCGCTATCATTCCATTTTCCGGGTAATTAATTATAACGATCCGCGTTAGAAAAAAATCTCACTATGCCACAATGGACAACCACCATGTTTAATTGTCTTTTTCGTATGTTTCCGTATGATTGACTTTTATTTTGTTAATTCATAGTATTTTTCTCCACTTTTTTGGCTTCAACATTTTGTGTGGATAGAGAAGGAACGGCTCGGGCCTTTAAATCTATTTCGAGTATCTCTTTGCGAATAATTAAGATTTAAGAACTTCTTTATTTCGTTAGAGGTGATAGAAGAATGTTTCATTGCAGTTCGGACAATTAAAGTGCCCAGTATGCTGGTATTTTGAGCAATACAACGGCCAACCTTACCGCAATGAAAGCAAACGACGGGATTAATTAAGTAAATTACAACGGCCGGATCAGTCGCTTGATCTGAATCCGATCGAATATTTTTGGAATCGAGCAAAAGTAGCTATTAATGAGAAACACAAAAATAAATAGAAATGTTGATATTAAAATTTGTCGATTTTGGAATAAATGACCGTTCACAAATGCCAGCCCGGCCGATGCCGGGAAATGGTTCGAAAAGAAGGTCACAAGACCAATACTATTCAATAAAAACACATGTTAGGTTTAATCATACACAAATAAGGCTGAAAATGAATTTTGATATTAACTGTGCTATTATTTTGAACAGCCTATTGAAAAAATAAAATGTTTAATTATTTTTTTTTAAAATTCCTTTTATTAATCAAATATGATTTTTTATATTTAATTACTAAGTTTATATTTATACTATGTAAATAAAAAAAATAATTGAAAATTGATAAATGGTTTTTTAGTTAATGAAGAATTTGCAAAAAAATCTTAGATTGTGTACTATTTCATTGAACACCACTGTATTTAGTTTTATGAGTTGGGGTCCCATTTGAAAAGCGATATTTCAAAACGCGATTTCCTAGTTCTAATCGTACATGTTCAATTTCATCATTTTCACGTTTCGTCATATCGCGTTTTGGAATATCGAGTTTTAAAATATCGCGTTTCGAGCGGATCCCCTATGAATTGGTATTAAATAACAATTCTCAATTTTTCGATAAATCAGAATTTTAAATTTTGTTAATTATCGTTTGGAATTGTTATACTTTATTTAATAATTTGTTACCACTATTTTATATTTGTTGAAACCCTGCATAATAAATTGTATTTTAGAGCTTGGTGCCAACTGTTGAAAGTAAAAAAAAAAAGTTGTTCTTAGCTCTTACTTTGGGCAAAATTTCATTCCTATCCGAATAAGAATAACTTTTACCAAAGTAAGACGGCATAATTTCAAATTTTATTGCACAATAATGACGTGAATTATATTGCACAATTTAACTGTACATGAATACCGGCCTCAACGTTATTCACGCCTTCTTCTAAACACCAAATAAACAGTTTGTCAATGTTGACAGATGTTCTTGCTAGAAAAGGACAGAAAATAAGTCTCCTGCCCAGGTTACTTATTTGAATAAGTATCGGGTTGGGAAACATCCTTAAGGTCGAGTCACAATGAATCCGCCCCGTCTCGTTCCGTCGTTCTCCGTCTCGTCTTTTCCGTTTGGTGATTACATTGCATAAGTTCCGCCTGTTTAACTGACATTTGAAAAACAATTAAAAAAATAAAATGGAAGACTACGAGACTCTAAAATCTTTAGAAATTCTTTGATTTATACGTTTTGTATAAAGAATATTACAGAATTTAAAAGCAAAAAAGAAGATGACGAGTGCGGTGCGCCCATTAAATCTGGATAGGGACCAAATGGAAGAGTTATGTTTCCAAATAATCGAAAATCACTATGTAGTTACACCCTACTTCAAAATTAATTTGATTTGTTTGGTTAGGTGTTCCATCTTTCCGTAAATTCTAAATTTTTTGAAAAAACGGATGAGCTCGTTCGTCTCTTTCCGTTTTATTATAACTAACCATTCCGTTTCTTCATACAAAATGTTCAGAAAATGTTTAAAACTAATTTTAACCGAGAAGCGGAACGAAATAGGACGGATTCATTGTGACTCGACCTTTAGGCTGTTTTCGAAACCGATACTTATTTCATACTTATTGACTTATCGACGCCATCTTAAATAAGTAAGTAAAATCATTCGAATTGATTTCACTTAGCTACTTATTTTGACAGCACCAACAAAAATTCATTTGTTGTCCAATATTTTTAGTTGATGGTGTAGTATTAGTTTATTGATTTTCATCCCCATTATGTGCCAGAGGTTTTCAATACGGTTCAAATCCGGTCAATTTCGGGGCTTATTCAGTATGGGAATTGCGTTTTTCAATATAAAAATTTCCATCCGAAGAAAAATAATAATTATTTTTTTCTATTTTGTTTATCGTCTTAAAACTAAAATTAACTAACGAAAAACAATGTTGCTTACCGATTTCACCCGATTACAAGGGGTGGAGACATCTTGAAAAATCAGAGTATCTGCACTCAAAAAATGCATTTCAATGAAAGGGAACAAATGTTCTTTTAAAATTTGTTTATAGTCTTCTGCATTCACAGTTCATTAATAAAGACCATTTCTCCAATTACATGATAATAAAAACATCCCCAAAGCATTTGGGCGGCTGATGCTTCATTACTCTTTCAGGCACAGATCGCTCAGACGTTCACCGGATTTGTGCCTGCCGTACTGGATTTCATCCGAACCAAAAAGATTAAATTTATTCTCGTCGGAAAAAATAACTATTCGCCACTGCTTAGGCTCCAAACAAAGCGACTCGGAGCCCATTCTAAACATTTTTGCTTCATTTTAGTCGTAAGAAACGGTTTTTGCAGAGGACCTGGCTATATATCCTTGTTCCCGAAGCCGGTTACGAATCGTTTGGATCCCGATTTCTTTGCACTCAGCCCGAATATCCATAGCACTTTTAAAGCGATTAGCAGTTGGTATTATGGTTATTTTTGAATTTTCTCGTGCAGTTGTCTTTCTTTTTAGACCGGTTCTCCTTTTGCGTTCCAGTTTATCGGTAGAATGAATTTTTTTTTTTTAAATGGCTCACACTCGATTAACTGCATTCAATCTCAATAGCAATCTGCCTCGATGACATTTTAGGTATCCCAGAATATGCCCCAATTCGATTTTTAAGAGCCGCAGTCAATTGCGTGTATTTTGTAATTTTCAACAAATTTACATTTTACTAACCTTCTAGTAACAAATAGAATATGAAAAACGATTGCATTTATTCTTAAAAAAAATCAGCCTAATACGAAAAGGATAAGGGATAATTAGCACAACTTTACTAGAAAAATATTGGTGTTGCACTTTCCATTCTCGCCTGCGATGGAAATGGAATTTTAACATGATTTTTGGATGAAGTTCTGGAATGTGCACAAGTATGATGAAACCTGCCTATTCCTTAAACGAGATGAAATTCGACAGGTGCATTGGAAATGGAATATTAAAATGGTTATTTGACGTATTAAATGGCTTGTTCTATAAATCATTTTAAAATCCCATTTCCATCAAGAATGCTGAATTTCATCAAAATCAGATAAGAAATGGCCAAGTTCCATTATACTTGGCCATATTCGAGAACTTCATTCAAAAATCATTTGAGAACCACATTTCCAATGCTCATGTCGAATTTCACCATAATTGGTTGAGAAATAGGCAAGTTCCGTCATGATACTTCGCCATATTACACACCTTCATTCAAAAATCATTTGAGAACTCCATTTCCAGCGCAAATGTCGAATTTCATCATAATTGGTTGAGAACTAGGCAAGTTCCATCATTGGTCGTATTCCAGAACTTCATCTAAAAATCGTTTTAGAATCCCGTTTGCAACGCACAAATCAAACTTCATCATAATCGGTTGAGAACTAGGCAAATTATATCATACTTGGCCATATTCCAGAACTTCAACCAAAAATCATTTGAGAATTCCATTTCTATAGTACATGCTAAATTTTATCAAAATCGGATAAAATATGCCCAATTTGCTTCGTAATATGCCATATTCCGGAACCTCATCTAAAAATCGTTTTTGAACCCCATTGGCAACGCACATGTCAAACTTCATCATAATCGGTTGAGAACTAGGTAAGTTCCATCATACTTGGCCATATTCCAGAACTTCATTCAAAAATCATTTTAGAGTTTCATTTCCATCGTGCATGCTGAATTCCATCAAAATTGGATACAAAATTGCCAAGTTCCTTCCTAATAGGCCATATTCCAGAACAACTTTTTAAAAAATGTTTATTTTTGAGAAAAATTGGTTGTATTTTGACATTTTCTGAATTTTGGTACATCACTCTTCAAATCTTTGAATTACCAATAAATTACTGCATTTATTACCTCGTTTCAGCTAAATAGCAATGATATTTGAACTGGCTGATTTACAACTATGTCATGTTTTACCATTGCTATTGCTAATTTGGCTGTGGTATAAAAGCAGAAATTGACATTTCAAAAATTTAAGTTAAAATATTAATCAATATAAATTCTGCCTTTTCAGCAACTATTACGCATTCTCTGCAAAAATTATTCTTAGCAGCCAAAGAAGAAGACGAGGACGATTAAATTAAGCCGCACGATTTGCCAAGCTAAACTTAATTAAACAATGACAATTAAAAATTTACATACAAGCAATTTTGTTTTACGATTTAAAAGCATTAACCAAAATTGAAATTAAATTTCGATAAATTTAATTACGTATTTTTAGTTTAATATATGTAAGTTAATTTTATGCTAATAAACATACTCTGTAGTATTTTTTTTTTTTTAAGAAAGAAATTGTGATCTATCTAAAACTAAACACTATAAACAATTTTGTTTGTTTCTTTGAATTTGTTTGTGTTTTAGGACTAATCTCATAAAAAATTATTTGTTTAATTTTAAGAAATTTTCTTTGCCATGACAATATATTTATAAAATTAAAATATTTAATAATCTCATTATTTGTAAATTTAATTGTTAATGTACTTAAGAATTGTTTACTATTAAGTTGGAAAATTATTAATACTTATTCTAATTTATACGTTCCTAGCTCTTAATTTCCTTATGGTTAATTTAAATTTGTAAAAAAAACAGAAAGCAAATAACTCAGTCTCATTTAAATTCATAAAGTTGATTCGTTTTTTTTGTATGAATTAATTTACATTTATAATTGTATTACTGTACAGGATGATTATTAAATCAGTATACTTATGTTTATACACTAAAATCATCACGATGTCAGTACGAGTTGCAGTGATGTTTAATGTTTTCTAATGGTAATGGTATTGGTTTAATAAAGTAATAAGATAAATCAAAATGTCTTTTTTAATATTTCAGTTGGATGAACGAACTTTCATGGTGCGATTAGTTGCAACAAATATACGTGATTTCTAGTTTTGATTGTTTTCTATATTTTGAATTCAATTTTTTTTATTGTAATGAAAATAACAATAAGGTATAATAAATAACATAAATTAATCAGTGTTTAATGTTAAACACACTCCCTGCAATACCCAATGACTAAGATGTTCTGCCGTAGCTAAATCAGCTTCGAATACTAGTCCAACCCCCATAGCATTTCGCCGCAACGAAGTTGTGTATACGGGAGTTTTAAAAGTGTTCTGTAATTTTAATCGATGCACTTCAATCGGGACTATCGCCAAAATTGGTAATTGTTCCACTAGAATTTTTGGATTTGAACGCTGTAAGCACATTTGTTCGAGTGACCAGCGTGCACCTTCAAGATATAAACCAGTTATATAGCAACCGGTTAATGGCCTCGACTCGATGTCATCCGGATCAACGAATTTCGTAACAAAAGTAAATAGGGTAGAACGATCGAGTGGCCAATTATTTTTACGACACGCAATTTGTATGAGCGCAGTTAAATAGCTTTCGGGAATATGAAGTCCGGACAGCCACATCACCATCGGTTCACCCGAAACAGACCAAAATTTGTATTGCTGTTCACGTCGAATTAAATGATTTATCCATGGAGCCAATCGTTTACAGGTGGCGGGTGCTAATTTTCTCCAGTCATGCGGCAATAAACCATTGAATAATGCATTAGCGATATTATCGAGCACCGCGTCCATTCCAATTTCACCAGCTATTGCTTTTCGCAATAAAAGTAAAGTAGTTGTAATCCGATTTACTAGATTATTAAATCGTTCCAATTCTTGTAACAACACTACTGCGGTTGGTGTGATATTCATTTGAAGTGCTTTCTTGATACGCATGTACTCAAATTCCTTTGGCATTTTACCCAGAATGCCAGCTGCAACATTATCAATAAACTCGTCTCGGCTAATTCCACCCGAAACAGCACCTGAAATTTACATAATAATACCGTTTATAATATCTAATGAATGAATTGAAGGTGGTCCTTGAATATATCTCAACTAGCTACATGTGAATTAACCGTTAAGTAAAATTCTTGGCACCGCTCTTACCATATTGTAATTTATTCCGTTTGAATACTTGGAGTAATAAAAATAGTTTGGTGATTGTTTTTGTAAATTATTGTCATAAATTAAATTGTCGCTTTTATGTAAATCTATTTTACTCATCATAAAGTACAAGAAACATTGTATTTTACCTGTTTGAGGTTGTAACTCAATTAAATGTAACCACATCTCCTGCACTGCATTCGTATAATAACCGATTTCAGCATTTGGATGCAATCCAAATATTTCAGGTGTATTTGTAAGTGGAAAAAGATCAATGGCTGCTATAAAATCTTCTCTTGTTAATGCTTCAGGTGGGATTACATAGTCGACTGTATCATCATGATAGAAATGAAATGATTCAAATACAAAATCACCCATATATTCATCCATATATGTGGCAACAATCCGTCGATCGTAATCATCAATCACTCGGCCTCCATACATAACCTCTCCGATCAAATATTTTAAGCTATTCCATGGTATCCTCGTCTCTTTGACGGCCAACGATTTCGATAAATACGTATCGAGTATCATGAGACAAACATTAAAATCTGATTCATTGAAATCGTAACTAATGTTCCAGCCAATTTTATCATATTTCCGGCGTTCCTGTAGGACAGCATGGAAAAATGCTAAAACATAAACGAGGGGTTTAAAAGCTATGTGTTGACACGAGTCTAACGATTGTTGTCGCAATTTGAAAAATGTCGATCGCAAATTTAATTTTAATCCATTTGGTGGTTCTGTCACCACTTTTAGAGATTTCTGCAGGACTCCAATTGGAAAAGTAGGTGTTGGATCTGTGGTTATCCAAAGACGAAAATCAGGATGTAGTGATTCGACTTTTTCCAAATATTTTTCCAATCTTTTAATGAAATTCACCAATAAGTGGCCATTTTGCAGCATTAACCAATTACCACGATTTCTCGCCACATCCAATAGTGTTATCGCATTCTAAAACGCAGTAAAGTAAAAACATTAGTATTTTACCAATGTAAATAAAGCCTGGCTTACCGTTTCTTGACCTTGTCCAAGTGATATATGTTTAAATTTGCCACCACCTGCTCCCGATCTGTCGGCTAATTTCATCAAATCACTTGTAGGGTCGGAACCAGGACTCAAAATAAATACGACCGGAATTAGAGACGAAGTTTGCTCATAAATTGCATCAAAACTGACCACCGGTGGTGTAATGTACTCTTCTCCCATTATATCAGTAATATAATTATTGATAGCCCGAAAGACCCGATCAGTACGGAAGCAGCGAAGTAACATTAATTTCTGTGCCATAAATCAAACCATATTAGAATGAGAGATTTACATAAATCACAATTATACCTACATGAAAAGGTTGCATCAATTTTTCAAATTCTCCAGGGATTTCACCCACTTCAGGTGCTTCTAAATTATACCAATCCTCCCATAATTTAATATTTCTTTCCAAATGGTTTGGTAATTCACCAAAAACATCGGCAAAGTCTTCAGACAATTTTAATATATCCTCCCATCCTTGAGCTGTAATCCATTTTCCCGGACACGGTCTTGTTGATTTTTGCAGTGTAACTGAGCCCTTTATAAAGAAATCCAATTCAAGTTGTTGTAGACTACCTTCACCTTGTTGCAATTTCGCTGTCATTTGAAACGAAAATAGTAGCTTGTGTTTCTCAAATATTCCGGTACAGCCATAGTCATAAACATTTTTGGTAAGCGTATTTATAATATTGCTTAATCGTTTCAAAAGGATTGTGTCACGAATTGATTTGCGCAGTGAATAGGAGAAAACGTCCAAATACGATGACAGGGAGTATTGATACATAGTATTTACGACGGCCATATCTGATAAAACAAAAAATAAATTTGCCCCACGTTTGGCTGCAGAACGATAACCATTTCTTAGCACATCGATATCATGTGCCGTTTTCTCAGCCAATTCTAATTTGTTGCTTACTTCATGCGCTTTTGTTTTTGTATTTTCTAGCGTTGCAATTAACTCAATATTGTCCAGCATATTGCCCGTAGACGTCGTTAATTCGCGGAGCAATGAATCCTCAAGCTGTTGCAAGAGTTGCTTGTTTAAACTGGTTTCAGCAATAAGTGATTCTCTTTGTTCTTCTAAATCGGGACGTTCAGATCTGACTACAACACTCAAAAGTTGATCTTCTAAACCAGATAAGGTAACCGTATAGTTTATAACCGTGGCTTTAGCATAAACGGACGGATCAAAATTAGGGTTACTCAATTTAGTGGTTAAATACATTCGAAAATTTTTATCATAATCAACTTCTTTATCTCCAAGTATGATAAACTCACGACCAGCAATTTTTTTAATATTCTTTTCAAGAACATTATCGATGACTGGATCAATGTAATCATCCACGTCTTGAAAGAGTACTGGAATCCCATACATAATTGACATCTCTAGTTGTTTAATAAAATCGGAATCGGAAAAATTCAAAATTTTTAAATTTGACTTTGATTCACGTCGTTTAATCCAAGTCAAAGCCTGTTGCTGTGGATCTATACACAATGGAAACCGTGAAGCTCGATTGGTTAAAATACCATTTTCTACCGACAGTTCATCGGGCGGTAAACCTTCTGAATTCCAAGTGCTCACTTCAACATCATTACTTAGAATAGCATCAAGATAGAACGGTTGACTAATTGGAATTTCTCTTTCGGTAATATCTTGAAGCCAATCTTCGTTAATCATATGCTTTCGGAATTCCCAAGAAAATGGACCAGTGTATGCTAAAAATGATGCTGACAATAAGCATGTTCCAATAATTTTCACTTTTTCATTTTTCAAATTTCCTAAATCGATTTCCCATCGATTTTTTTCTGAACTCAAACCAGTTATGAGTTTATCGGCTGCTTCCAAACGTCTTTCCGCTTGATCCAATATATCTTGCAGAGCTGTTTTCTCCTTCATTGAGTCTGCATACCTCTGGTTCAAACTCGATAAATCATTTTCCAATTTTTGAATTTCGGAATTAAGTTTAGTCAAAGTCTTTACTTGGGTGTCCAATTCTTCCTCAAGATATTTAACTCGTTCTTTTTTCGGTTTAACCTCTTTGTATACGTCACAATAGCCGAGAACGGCGCGCACAAATTTCAGTAGTCCATAACCGGCTTTGGAAATTGTTCGCATATCATCCAATTTAGACGATTTTTTCATGTGCGTTCTTGTAGCAGCAACCTGCTTCTGGGTTATTAGGTCACAATTCATTTCTTGCAAACTTCTTAAAAATCCACTTTCAGCCAGCATACCTTTAGCCGATTTCCATGAAATTTCCTTTACACCTTTTAGTATAGCAACGCACTCACACACAACCTGGACTGCTTCCGGTGGTGTAGTAAAGCTTCGAATCTCTGTTATATCAGCTTTATCCAAATCTTCTAGTGCTAGTCTAGCTTGTTCTAAAACTGGTAATGCTTCTGCAAGTACCGCCTCCGCATCACCCTTTTCAATAGCAATCTGCTTACTCTTTTGTTCAACATCAACCGATTTTTCCGAAGCCATTTCTTTTTTTGTTGTTGCGGCTTCGGTTGACTCTTGAATATCGACTAACATTATCTCACATTTATGCGCTGAAATTAACACTTCCTTCCGTTGTGTTTCAACAACTGCACCTAATTTATCAATTTGATCGGCAGCTTCATTGATTTTATTGATTCCCTCACTCAAACGATCGCATTGTGCCATAACAAAAGCATCACGCTCGATAATTAGTTTTAAATATGTATGGATAAAGTCAAGATAATGTTTTGGCGTGACATAATTTTTACGCCTTAAGATTTGAAGAAATTCTACCGAATATTGCAACACTGAACAATGTACGTGGACTACATGTGTGATTATCGGTTCCCGATGTGGTTCTGGAATTTTAGGGTGTTCAGCTAAAAATACTTTAGCCACAGCAAATAGAGCTTGTTGAGGCCATGGAAATATCCAATCAATTGCAGTACTCCCGACAAGACCAGGAAAACTTCTACATCGATTTCTGAGCGCATCACCAGCCGGAGACATTGAAAGCACCACGTGTAAATTATCACTACACGTGTGCAAAAAATATGTCCAAACACCTTCTTTATTAACGGAATACCCCTTATCTGCAGCCTTATTCCGGCATGAAGAAACCACTACTTCCTTGTCATCATCACTAAATAAGGCTGGCACAACACCAATTGTTAAGATATTGTTGATCATCTCAAGAAAACCCTCTTCAGCTACTTGATTAGAACTAAATAGAAACACAGTTTTCTTATTTTCAACTCCAGCCATCGTATACAGCGCCTTTAAATCATCTTTGAATGAGCTTTCATTATATCCCCGGCTAAGTGTTATGGAGAACACTTCACATTCGGCTGCGAAAGCAGCTAATTTAGTAATCGATTTTTTTCCAGACCCACCAACACCTACAACTAGCACATGACCCCGATTTATCCTTAACGCACGATGTACTCGAGTCAAGTGTTCCAGACAATCCTCGAATAATACAATATCTAATTTTGCCTTACGTTCGCTATATTCTTCAAGAATTTCTTGGAATAAGAAATAAATCGCTTCGTAATCCAATAGGTCCTCGTAAAAACGTGGTTCAGACTCATTCACCGCATTGCGATAATCACCAAAAAGTAGTGGATTTCGCAAGACATATTCATGCATTGGTGGCTAAAAATAAAAAGAAATTTATTAGAAATCAATTTACAAATTTAATTCGTATTATACCCAACCTCATTCAAAGCTTCGCCAGATTCCATTGAAACATCGCTCGCCTTTGCAGTAAGCGATAGTCGGTCTTTAGGTGGCAGTGGGCATAATTTCATTACCTCTTCAGCTATATTGTCATTCATGAGTTTTATGTCTTCGTCGCTAATTAACCGATCACACATAACCCTTGTAAATTCATTTCTCCAAACTCGGCACAAATGTTTTGGCAAATTAAAGTATTTCGGTTGGATTAACATCATGCCAGAGCAAATACGAGATAAATCTTTAAGATTGAAAATGTAGTGAAATTTAGAAGGGGTTGGTGGAAATTGTATAATCGCTTTCTGAAAAAATGAATAAATAAAAATCGAGTTTAATAAGAAAAAAAAAAAATTCTGTTGAAATTTAATTTAATTTAATTTAATATTTTATTTTGTTGCCGTGGAAGTACCTTATCGCTAAGGAACAGAATTTAATTATCGACCAATAAGAAGGCTTTTCAAATTTATGAATATTCGCATCAAAGGTAAAAATTTTTGCATGAAATGTTTGCTTTATTCCGTTGAGCGCAAAAGAAAGATTTCAACAAGCATACATTTTAATTTGGCTGACGAACGATTTAGTTTGATAGGAAGCTAAGTGACATGCGTCCTAAAAAACGTGTACATGGGTGCGTAAGATGAAGCTAAACTTTAACAGACCCATTGTATTGTGGGCGTAAACTTGAAGATTTTGGTTAAAAGTCAACCAAAAAACTGAAATCAGAGGATGTGTCCAAATCAACATTTAGCAGTCCATTTTTCGACTTATCATCAAACATCAAGATGCTGTCATCTTGGAGTTTTTTTGAAGCTTTAAATTCTAAAGAGATATAGTCACAAAGATCTTTTGAAGAGTTTTTAAATTGACTTAAATTAATTTCAAAAGCAGTGAACAACTTAGGGAGAAAAAGGCCAAAGCAAAGCTTTGTTGAACGATAAAGGATTATTCTTGAATGAAACCAGGATAACGTAAGCAAGGATTTGAGACATTGAATAGCACTTTCGTGGTACAAAAAATATGTTCAGCTTGGGTTTTGCAATCACCAGTAATTTATCGCAGGGCCAGTCACTTAAAGTTAAGCAAGCCTTGTAGTAACCTAAATTAAATATTTGTAACAGATTCCAAGTGATGCGGATTATATAGGGCAGTTCGAATATGTAAAATTAAGCATGAAATTCGGTGAAACACGTGATCGCACAAAAAAAAGGGACAATGACGTCTGATGCTAGCACAAGTACATACATACAATCCAAAAACGGATAACGAAGCTAAAAAGGCTATCAAGTGTGAAAGAACATGTGCGGAAACAAATCGTATATAATTCGAAACACAGCAGGTTAGAAAAAAAAAAATTTGGAAACAGGAAGCGTAGAATTAAACTTTGATAAAATTCGTACAATGGCTAGAGATAATAGACATGGCCGACAAAGAAGTAAGAAAAGTTAACATGTTAACTGGATCGTCTACAGGTAAGTTGGCTTGGTTTATATTACTGCTTTTATCTCTCGATGTAGATGGTTTTGATGAGACCGATGTTTCTACTTCTGGTTCTGGCATTCGCTGTATTCTTCCCGGCGAAAACTTAGGTGATGTCAACGGTAATACCGATCGTTCTACTAGTAATGGTGCTTGCTGTGAACTCTGGTCCAAGTTAAACTTGTTCTCAATTGAAGTTGGTTGTCGTACTTCTGGAGGTTTTAGACGAATCTAATTTTGGTGGCGTCTACAGACTCCCCGTGATGACTCTATAATGAGCATTTTTCGTCCGATGACTTCAGAGGTTATTCCCGCAATCCACTTTTCTCCACGCCCGAAATATCTGGCGTACACTGCTTGACCTGAGTACAACTTCGACGTTTTTTCATAATACTGATGTTGTGGATTCGGTACTAAGACTGATATTAAAGTACGCGGTTGTCGCCCGTGTAAAAGTTCTGCTGGTGATTTACCACTAGATGGATCAGGAGTAGCTCGGTAAGTATTAAACACTTAAAAAGAGTTTTTTGTCTATTGTCTTCATCTGTCATGATTTTGTTGAAGGATGTTTTGAAGGTTCGGACGAACCGCTCGGCTTGCCCGTTTGAAACTGGATGAAACGGTGCTGATGTCAGATGCTTAATACTGTTCGGAACTCTTCTGATGTGAACTTGGTGCCGTTATCAGACACTATTGTTACTTGTAGTCCCTCAATTGCAAAGATTGATATGAAGCGCCTGCATCGTGGTAGTTGCAGTGATATCTGTCAGCTCTATGGTATACGGAAACTTAGAGTAAGCATCCACACAGATTAACCACATCTTATTAAAGAATGAACCTGCGAAATCAACATGGATACGCTCCCAAGGATGCTTCGCAGCCGGCCAACTGGAAAATGTCTTTCTGAGATCACTCATATTTGACTGACACACTTTACACTCTGATACGATTCGTTCTATCTCTTTGTCAATATTCGGGATCAGCTTCATCCTAGTTGACCCCCAATGACCCTGGTGTAAAAGCTGAAGTACGTTTAGCTGTATTGCTTTTAGAATGACAACTCGGTTATGCTCTGTTTGAAGAAGAATGCAATTTGACCGCAACGATAAAGAAAACTTTCGATTGTAAAATGGATTAAGTGCACTATCCGTCTTGGAAAGAACACTTGGCCATCCGTCTCGTATGAAACACGAAACTCTTGGATCATCGAAACTCTTGGATCATCACGTTGGATCATCGAGTGTTGCCCTCGCGATTAGCGAAGAATTTATAGGTAAGTCCTCTAGTGTTATTTGACTTATATGATCCACGTGAATCAAACCATCTTCAAAATTATCAAACTCCTCATCCTTGCCTACTGGCAGTCTGGACAATGCATCTGTATTGGCATGCTTTTCTGTTGGACGATATTTGATGTTATATTTATATCCTTGGAGTACAATAGCCCAACGCTGAAGTCTTTGTAGAACAACGGCTTGTGATCCGTTAACAACTCGAAATTTCTGCCGTATTCAGTGTCTGAAAAGCGGTTCCTTGACGATTGGTCCAGACGAACTTCACACCCTTGTGGCGGAGCTCATTAAGTGGAGCGGCAGTTGTAGCGAAATTTTGTATGAATTTATTGTAGTAATTGATTTTGCCAATGAATGCTTCCACTTGTTTGATATCAATAGGCCGTGGCATATTCTTCAATGGCTCCAGCCGCTTCTCTGATGGTTGTATGCCCTGTGCGTTGATGATATGCCCCACGTATTCTATGTTCTGCACTGCAAACGTGCACTTATCCTTCTTACATCGTAGATCATACTTGTTAAAACGGCTCAGAAACTCTTTGAGATTTCGGAGATGATCTTCGTTGGAGGCTCCAGTGACGATTACGTCATCTAGATACACCGCACACATTGGAATACCGGCAATAACTTCTTCGAAAAATTCCAGGAGCGCTTGCCACTCCGAAAGGTAAACGTTGGTATTGATAAGAGCCAGAGTGTGTATTAATTACCGCCAATTGTTTAGACTCCTCTGACAATTCGATTTGAAGATAAGCATCGCTTAAGTCAATTTTAGTAAAGAACTGTCCTCCTTGAAGCTTATGGAACAATTCTTTTATGCGCGGGATTGGGTCCCGATCGATTTCTATTTGTGGGTTGATAGTAACTTTAAAATCTCCACAGATTCTTACTTTACCATCTGGCTTTTTAATCGATACAATTGGGGATGCCCATCGACTAAAATTGATTGATTTAAGGATGCCGCTGGACACTAGTCTCTGAATCTCATCATCCACGTCCTTCTTCAAAGCAAATGATACGTTGTATGGTTTGAAGAATTTTGGGCGAGCGTCAGGTTTCAATGTGATTTCCCCCCGGAAAGAGTTACACAATCCGAGAGTAGGCGAAAATAGAATTGGGTAATCCGAACAAATCTTCGAAGCACATTCAACTACACCCAGAGAACTAAGCGTTTGCGACAACCGAATCAATTGCCCTACCGAATTATTCGGTCCTGTATACATTTTAATTAAACTTTACGACAACCTCTTTTTATTGTTTATCAGAACTGAAAAAGAAGTTGTAACTAACCCTTTTTAGTTAGCCTAAAGGAATTAGCTTGTATGAAGAACGAAATATACTGTATTACAACCGACCATTGGTTGAGCTTATCGATCATTCGGTTGAATTAATCGAATATTCGTTTAGGAATATTACAAATTATAGTTGTCGTGATCACTGATCGATTGTAATAACAGACTTGGTTATTAAAGCAACTTTCTTTGCACGGTTAGTGCAATCCTATTTCGGTTACTACATAATCAGAAGTAGTTGACGCAACCGCATTCATTTGTTTTCTCCAACCGAATAGGATTGTTGCCAGTTCATTTAACCAAATTAGTTTTATTAAGAAAAAAGTAGAAATATCCTCCCCCCCACCCTTTATTTTACCACAGAGTCAATATAAATGTATCGACGCTCAAAAATGAGAACCCTCCTTTACTTGAGTTCAATTATATTGGTAGTTCGATTTCGTACTCAAAAGTACAACCTACTTATAAAGTAGCTACGACCAAACTACAAAAATACAATTCTCGCTTAATACATTAAGTGGTAAGCAGAACGTACTGACTTAGCGAATTATATTCGCGTGTGTATTTATGCCAACATGAAATTCGTTTATCATGATTGCGGTAGAGTTTGCCACAAACGCAATTCGTTTGGACTAATCGATAAGTTAGTTGTCCCGACACCAATTCGGTCATCGCAACTAGATTAAGATAAAATCGAAAACTACATATAAAAAAAATGAGAAACAATAATTGTATATCATAGTTTCATTGAAATTCCTTTAGATTTTTTTACAATTCGTCATAAAAAAATTGTTTTTGAAATGCAAGAAAACTATTGCGTTTGTTCGGGGAATCAAAAAATCGCTTGTAAATGTCAATAAAAGTTTTCCAGGATACTTTGATTTACACAAATTGTTTGCTATTTTTGTTATATGCAGTTTTCGATCCGCCATTGATTAGGTGTCAGTTATCGCGTACATTATAAAACAATTTATATTATTCATGTGGTGTTCTTGTTAACAAAATAACCACAAATCATTTTGTAATTTTTTCAAATAGTGAATCTACCCTCTCCTCATATAACACCCTCCTCATTTTGTATTATTTAAACATGACATATTCTAAATACGATTATAATATTTAGTTGTAGCAACGGAATTCCAAAATAAATAATTCCACTTTGATATTTTGGTACAACGACAGAATGATATGATTACATTGAACTACAATATTGTTCTCGCAACAGCATTAGTCAGTTAGTTTTGTTCGCAGTTGTCACAAAAGCCTCGTTTAATTGGTGTAACAAAATTACGTTTGTGGCAACTGAAACGAGGTTGATACTTTAAAAACTATTAGGCTCATTCGGTTCTGACAACGAATATCTAGGAAATTAGCATCAACGGAGTTGAAAATTTGGAAACGAAGTTGTTGCAACTATCTGTGCATTAGTGGCTACCGTAGTTTGTTTGTACCAACCTCAAGTCAATTGGTGCTACCGAAATTATGTTGTAGCAACTACAATTCGTTCATCGCAATGGAAAGTATTTTCTCGCAACCTCATGCCAACGAATCATTTCTCTCAGTGTAGGTATTATTGAGACGTATCTAGCACCGAACAGCTGTTGACTAAATTACGATTTGTTGATGTACATAGTTCAAATTTTAGTACCTTGAACCAGTCTAAACCAAGAATATTTGATGCTTGTTCGTTGTCGACAATCAAAAGTGGCAGTATGTATTGTTTATCTTCCCATATAACTTGCACCTTAACAACTCCTTTGAGTGGAACGAGTGTGTTGCCCTCAGAACCTTATTCGTCAGCTCATATGCTGGAGAGCCCAATTGGTAGTATCCCTTAAGTCCGACCATACAGCATGATGCTCCCGTGTCAACTTTAAAAGAGATTTGTCTGTTGTTAACACTGATATTTGCCATAATTTTCCCTGAACCTTGCACCATTGCAGCTGACACTGGATTTACTTCTCTTCTCTGACAAATGCGGTTGACACTGGATTTACTTCTTCTTGAAATTCTGTTTCCAGGTAATAAACAGAGTTTATGTAATGAAAATCGCTCAATTCATTAACTACGTGATTTCCGGATGAAAAGTAGGTAGTTACGATCACGACCGCGTCCGCGATGTCTTCCTGCCTGATTACGATTTACCGTTAACCCCCGGTTGATTGACTGGCATACACTGGCGATATGACCCTTCTTGCCACATTTGTCACAAATAGATGTGATATGTCTACAGTCTCGACGCTAATGGGCTTCTTGACATCCAGGACACGATTTCATGATTTTGTACGAGAATTTATTACGTGAACGATTATAGCCTCGATTTCGACCTCTTCTTCCACTTGATGGCTATTGATTATGACCCTCTGTTGGTTTTATGTAATTGACTACATAGCTGGATCCGAAATTGTAGCTTGAACTCCTTCTTTGATAATTGTGCACGATCGTTTAGAGCATTCATAAGCTTCTGCTATTTGGATTACTTCCTTTAGTGTTGGGTTGGTTTTCAGTAATGCAGCATTGTGCACCGACTCATGTGGTATATGCTTGACCAGCAATTGTCTCTAATTTCCCATTCTGTGTAAGCTTCCTCACATGCAGCTTTTGGACAAATAAATGCGCAATCTCGCGCTGCTCCTCGTTATTCCGCAAGCCAATCTGCGTATGATTGTTCTGGCAACATGCGACTTTTGTAGAAATTGCATCTCGACACAAGCACATGTTTTTTTCCACAAAATGACTAGTTAACGCTTTTGTCAACTCTTTTTTATTAGCTCTTTGTGGAATAATTTTTGAAGTAGTTCTAGCGATATGTCTCCTACGCTTGCAAGAAAAAATTCTCGCTTGACCGCCTCGTCCTCTATTTTATTTGCCAAAAAATGCTGCTCTATTTGCGCAAGATAAGTTTCCCAATGTATCTTTTTTTTTTCAAAGGTATGAAAGTGTGGTACGGCTACTGACGGTGATCCGATTTTCTGTTCCTTGACCATTGCCGCAACCAGCTTTTCATTTTGCTTTTGCATTAATTGCAATAATTCTTTGAATTGGTTGGCGTCCATTTTTTTCAATGTACATATACACACGCAATTTCGATGCGACGCACTGTCACTATTCCACTTATTTTAAAAAACCTTCACAATCCTCGTCGCCAAAAATGTTGTATCTTTGTATAAAGAATAAAGATTGATGGATAATTAAAGAACAACTAATTTAAACGTTTTAATAATATTTATTGTAAAAATGACACGACTGATTTTCACCAAAGCTATACACGTTCTAACATGAATGACTGCTAGTAATATATGATATAATACCGAAAAAGAAAGAGAAAGAGAGTGCTCTTCCTATTTTGTGTTTCTTTTGTTCGGTATGTTTGTAAGTTGTAACCTCACTATTTATCAGAGTAGTAAAATAATTAATGATGCGAAATACATCAAGTCGAATACGTTCGAATCGAATTCACAAATAGCCCCAAGGTTTCTTGTAGAGAACCAAAAGAAAAATTCTTCGGTATTATACAAAGACTACCGAAAGCTTCGGAATTTGGATTTTTGAAAACCTTATGAATAATAACGAGAAAGTAGCTAGTAAAAACTAAAATATAATGGGTGCTCCATTTAGCGTTTGCTATTTCATCTACCGGCTATTTCGAGTGTGGCAACACGTACGTCATTCGTGTTACGTCAGAAAATTAGTTTAATGTTTGACATTTACGAAATGGGTCGCTTTCCCGTTGAATAAAATTGGGAAATATTGAATACTTACGTTCACAGTGGTGAACAAAAATCATCTTTTCATGGAGAAGCCGATGCATCCACACGAGTGACTGTTTGGTGTGGATTTTGGACCGGCGGCATTAGAGGTCCATTTTTTCGAAAATGAGCAAGGAGATTGGAGGAAGCGTTACCGAGCCATTATTATTACTTGAGGGCCATGTGGGGGCTCAAGCCACCCCGCACTGCGACCTAAAAGATCTTTTGTGCATTAAGCCCTACTTGATTATCCGTCCAGTCAATATTCAAGCTCTTAATGAACCTGATAATACTGCCTAACGGTACGTGATACATACTATCTGGGCTCATTGCTCTCCCTCCTAGATGTTTTAATTATCCGTCCAGCCAATATTCAGGCTCTTAAAGAACCTAATAATACTGCCGACCGGTGTGTGATACATACTATCTGGGCTCATTGCTCTCCCTCCTAGATGTAATAACATTTACTTCTGCTAGAAGAGCGGTAGCATTGGGACTCAAGGACATCGAGAGGGCAGACCCACTCCCGTATATTCCTATCCATGCCTCGTGTACCGTTTTGATTTTACTCTTGCGAGTTGCTGGGACATACTATCTGGGCTCATTGCTCTCCCTCCTAGATGTTTACTGTTGGAAGTACTTCTACACGCGATACATATTATCTGGGCTCATTGCTCTCCCTCCTAAATGTTTACTGTAGGAAGTACTTCTACACGCGTTACATACTATTTGGGCTCATTGCTCTCCCTCCTAGATGTAATAACATTTACTTCTGCTAGAAAAGTGGTAGCATTGGGACTCAAGGACTTTGAGAGGGCAGACCCACTCCCGTGTATTCCTTCCCGTGCCTCGTCTACCGTTTTGATTTAACTCTTGCGAGTTGCTGGGAATAAAACGTCGCCTGTAGGTCACCCAGGTTTACTACAGGAAGGCTAAATAAAACTGAAGGGTGCCTGGTATCCAGAGTCCGCATATATAGACTGATTAACCTATCAGCCATTCATCCATCGGCATATGCTGTTCCACCTTAGATTAGGGATTTTTTGTCAAGGTTTTCTCCTTTAGCGTCGTACTTTAGCCTGTCACCAAAGGCCACATTCAGCCTAATGGTTACAGTTACCGGTGGTTGCCACGAGGAGGCAGTACGTAGACCTGCGCCTACTGGAAGTTTACGAAGCCCCTTCCAATAGACGCCAAACCACCGTTACCGAGCCATAATAAAAGAGTTTTTGTTACCCATAATTCAAGAGGCAGGATTACACACGACATTTGGTTTCAACAGGACGGCGCAACATGCCACACAGCAAACGAAACAATCGGTGTTTTGCACATTGGTTCCAGGGATCGAATAATCAACCGTAACGGAGATGTCAATTGGCAACCACGCAGCTGCGATTCGACTCAAATGGACTTTTTTTTTTGTGGGGAGCTATTAAGGATAAGTGTTGCGCTAACCATCCAAAAACTATCCAAGACTTGAAAGATCAAATCGAAGTTGCCATTGATGAGATAGGAGCCCATACAATCGAAAATGTTCTGAAAAATTGAGTTGACAGAATGGGGTACTGTTCAATCACAGATCTAAACATAAATTACGCTTATCATGCAAACCAAATACATTCCACTAATCATGGCACGTTACAACTACAACAACTATCGATGCAATAATTGTCAACTAAGTGTCTTTAAGTAAAATTGTTATTTACAGATATAGAATCCAGTTTCTGATTTATACAAATTGTTTCATATAATTTTTGTTATTTTAGTTTTGTACAAAAATCCAACTTCAACAAAATGAAGTTAGTTTTTGGCTTTAATTTTCCTATATTTGTCCTATTTTTAAATAGAAAACGGAACACAAATAATTTACAGATAAATTTCAGTTCACAGTTTTTTCGAGAAAAGAATTTTTGATTAATTGATTAATCGAACAATTTTAAATGGCCGATTAATCGATTAATCTAATCATGCGCTATTATCATGCACATTTTTAATACATTTTTTATTTGTCTTATCAACAACTAATTAAAATATTTTTTTAAGTCCAATGATAACAAACCAGTAATTAATTTCAAATGTTATTTTAAAATTTTATTTCATACCGGGAAAAAGTGCTCACTTTAGCTTTTATACCATAAGCTTATACAAGTAAGTGGAGTAAATTAGTCCATACAATACATAAATTAAAATTTCAAATTTTTGTTAACTAGGATATCAAGATGGCAATATTGGCACTAGATAGAGTGTATATGGACGTCGCTATAAAAATGACCGAATTCAGTCGAGATCCAGATAGACAAGTAGGTGCTTGCATCGTGGATCCAAAAAAAAATGTAATCGTTAGCACTGGATCTAATCATTTTCCGGATGGGTGTGATAATAAATTTAGTTGGAATAAAACCAGTACTCTTGAAGATAAACTTTTGTACGTCGTACACGCGGAAGCTAATGCAATTATTAAACGAAGCAGTGATATAGAAGGATGTGTTTTGTATACGACCTTTTATCCTTGTAATGAGTGCGCAAAGCTAATAGTTCAATCGAAAATTAAAAAAGTTTTCTATTCGGAAGACAAAAAGAAAGTTTGGAAACGAGAGGAAGGGGGGCCAACGCTAAGGGCAGCTGGTATTGAGTGTATAAAAGTATAGAAGTAGTAAAATCATGTACAAGTAGTATTCATGCAATTTGTAATCAATTCAATCATTTCTGTCAATAATATAAACATTTTAAAAACTTATTCAAGTCTTTCTTTATCTTATCTGTAGTAATCTTATATTGTTCATGTTTTTCTAAAACTGGGACCCACCGTTTAAATTTAACAGTAAAACGTTTCAAATCAGGTATTCGCCTTTTAACGCAAAGTGGCTGACATCTGGTGAACGGTTTTACAACTTAGCGAATGGTGGTCAACCGGTAAATAAATGCATAATTAGACATGTTTCTTAGTGAATTTATTTCAAAATAATTGTTTTTTTGCAATTAAAAAATTAAATTAATTTATATAGGTAATTAATTTATCAATAATATTTGAATTTAAATATAAATGCGGTTCATAAATAACCGGTTACCACCATTGGCTCGTGCAAATCGTAGCGCCTCTTGCGGCACTTTAAAGGCGAATATATAGTCAGGTAACAATGAATGACAAGCTCGGGAATACCAGTCAAACCAACAATTTCTATGAATAATGAAAATTAAAGTATCCTTTATTATTAAATTTGAGTAATATTAACGAAACACGATAGTTAATTTAATTTTCGTTGTCTTAATGGAAATTTCTTTGATATTACGGAAAAAACTGAAACAATTATTTACGTTTTAAGGTTGATTTATACTATCCTTTCAGCGCAGCGCAGTATCGTTTCGTTTCCTACAAAAAAAAACATTGTTACATGTTTTTACCATAGACATTCATACTAGATTTCTCATTTCATTATAACTAAAGGAAAAAAACAAAACTTCTGATAATTCCAATGTTATTGTTGTGTTGTGTATTTTATAAGGCAATGATTTTAGAATGCGTTGCAAATATAATACGTATATGCAATACACCGATAACATTTGAATGAATTTTTTTTTTTTTTTTTGTGTTTTTAGTCAAATGAGAAATCTATTATGAATGTCTATGTTTTTACTATAAGAGTAGTTATTTATACTATTGTTTCCTTTCCTTTCCTTATCGTTCCGAATCCTACAGAATACAGACATTGTAAAAAAGAATGTTTGTAGGAAACGCGCGGAAGCGAAACTGCTTCGAACAAATACGAATCAAAACGATTACATTTTTTTATATCTCTTCATGTTTTGTATTATAATGTACATATTTATGTATTTTCAGAAATTATTTAGTCTACAACTCTACACTGAACACTCAGTTCGGTTGTTAGCATGTGATGTATGATGAATGAAATATGATTTATATCAAAACGAGGTTTTGCTTTTTTTAAGATATTTATAAAGGTTTATAAGTTAAAATTGTTTAAATTATTAAAGTTTTTACTTTTTATCTTGTGTTGTAATTGTAAACACATCGAATAAACACGAAACATCCAGCAAGAAAATACGAACCAAATGTATGAGCTGAAACGCGCGTATAGTATAAATACTCGATGTATGATACTGAACGATACTGCACTGCGCTGAAATAAACCAACCTTTAAACGTGTAATCATAAATACAACGAAACAGCATTCATTAGGAAAAAGATTGTTTTCGCAATTTACTGTTATTTAAACGTAAGTTATTTAACATTTTCGTAAGATTAAATAATTGTTTCATTACTATAACGCATAAAAACAAAATGGGAGATTTAATGTATTTGTCATAATGAAAATAGTATTTCATTAACATTACGAAAAAAATGTATAAATAAATGATTAAAACGTATTCTAATAATTTTAATGAAATTATTTCACTCGGGCAACGAAAAGCATCTATTTTAAAGCATATACATATTTCATTATCTCAATATACATTTTCCCTAGTTATACAACAAGAGGTTCGAAAATAATCGAATATACAGTTTATAGGACGAGTTGTGTTGCCTAGGAAACACAAAGACACCGCAGGTGGAGTTGTGTTTCTTAGGTAACACATCGAGTCCGCAACTGTATATTCAGATGATTTTCGAAGCTCGAGTTGTATATGTTAAGACTATACAACGAATCAACCATGTCAAATATCAAAAATATTAATTGTTTGTTTATATTCATGGAAGATATGATTTATTTGTTTGCGGCCGAAACACCACTAGTGGTGTTTCGCGAAACACTACTTAGCAACGCAAATAACCGATATTATACAGCGTAACTAAGGAAAATTCAACTATCTGATTGGTTTATTTTCCAATGAGTTGTATAGTCATCTCATTATTATAGTAAAATTACCGTTATTAAATTATTCCTGAAAAAATTCAAGAGAACGATTTATTTGACTATACATCATTGGAAAATAAACCAATCAGATAGTTGAATTTTCCTTAGTTACGCTGTATAATATCGGTTATTTGCGTTGCTAAGTAGTGTTTCGGTCTCAAACAAATAAATCATATCTTCCATGAATATAAACAAACAATTAATATTTTTGATATTTGACATGGTTGATTCGTTGTATAGTCTTAACATATACAACTCGAGCTTCGAAAATCATCTGAATATACAGTTGCGGACTCGATGTGTTACCTAAGAAACACAACTCCACCTGCGGTGTCGTTGTGTTTCCTAGGCAACACAACTCGTCCTATAAACTGTATATTCGATTATTTTCGAACCTCTTGTTGTATAACTAGCGAGTATAAGCCATATTAAAAATAAGAACAAAGTCTCGTTTAAAGTGTTTTCAACACATTTTTGTGAAAAGCTGTGAAAAAGTTGGTGAGAAAAAGTTTTCTTTTAAAACTGAAAAAGTAAATTTTTAAAACTAATATAATTTGGGTGGTTTATTTTAGCCAAACCCAAAATAATAATAATTATTTAAACCATGCGGTTTTACTAAACTGAAACAGTATATGTAAATCAAAACTGTTAAGCTGACTATTTTGTTGTAGTAAGAAAATGAAGTGCTTTTTATGCCAGGTAACTTTGTAAATTGGAATTTGTTTGTGAATCATTGTAAAGTAACCAGTGATGGAAAACGTTACGTTTAACACACTACATAACGTTATGTGTAACGTTACCATAACGTTATGTGTAACGTTATAAATTTTTAATATTTTTGTGTAGCCGACGAATTATGCAACGTTTTGACACAAAAACGTTATGACATGAAAAAAAAAAAATAAAAAAAAATAAATCAAAAAAAAAATTATAATAAATTATTATACATAATTAATAACATAACGTTATATGTGACTGTAAGTGTAACGTTACACAAATAACGTTTTCCATCACTGAAAGTAACTCATAATTTAAGGTCTCATAGCACGTACAGGTACAATGAGGCTTTATGCACGCAGGCTTTTTCTACTTTAGGTAGCTTTAAAAAACATGTAATTAACAAACATAAAGCATTCGCAGATAGTTTAGAAAAATTTCAGGTTCAATCTGAAAGCAAAAGTTCGACCTGTTCTATAAATAAAATTTTTTGTATATTAGTCTAAGAAACGATGATGAAAGTGTTTGCTGGAAAGCACAAGGCATAAATTTCAATTTTGAGAATTCAATAAATCATAGTTATGATTCTGGCATTAAATTTGTCTTGGGCTTACACAATAATAATAATTTTAGTAGAAAAGATATTAGCCGCATTTCTTGACGCATTAGTGATCCGGATCAGATCAAAGTTTACATTGAAAACAACAACAAAAATTAAATTTTTGTTGTTGTTTTCAATGTAAACTTTGATCTGATCCGGATCACTAATGCGTCAAGAAATGCGGCTATTATTGACATTGAAATAAAAATTAGGCAATTATTAATTGATCGGATTTTGGAAACTACACTGCGCCAATTAAAAAACGGAACAGAAATTTTCTTCGAAAAAATACCCAGATTTGAACTCTTGTTTCTTGGTGAAATAACACCTTTCAAAAAAAAATTTTAAGGAAATTTTGTTTTCTTTTCGACACTGGAAACCGTTTTATTTTATTTTGTTTTTTTATGACTTTTTTGAGTAAAACAAAAGGTGTCTAAAAAAAATAAAAATTTGCTGCTGTTTGAAACTGTAATCGAACTTGCTCGATATTTCATTCAAAAATTCAAATCGGCCATTTTATAGAGAATTTAGAAACCTTGCAAAATGATACTAGGAAAATTTCTGTGCGGCTACTCTTTGTTGAGTTATTGAAGTTTTAGTGTGTTAAAGTTTTAGTGTTAAGTGACTTAACATTTTATCGCAGAGTGCTAAGTTTACAAAATAAAAAAAATTTACTTCTACGCTTTTTGATACGTTTTCTCTAAAACAGTAATAACTCGACAAGGAGTGGCCGCACAGAAATATTCCTAGTATCATTTTGCAAGGTTTCTAAATTCTCTATAAAATGGCCGATTTGGATTTTTGAATGAAATATCGAGCAAGTTCGTTTACAGTTTCAAACAGCAGCAAATTTTTATTTTTTTTAGACACCTTTTGTTTTACTCAAAAAAGTCATAAAAAAACAAAATAAAATAAAACGGTTTCCAGTATCGAAAAGAAAACAAAATTTCCTTCAACTGGAAACAAAATATTTTTTTTGAAAGGTGTTAGTTCACCAAGATACCAGCGTTCAAATCTGGGTATTTTTTCGAAGAAAATTTCTGTTCCGTTTTTTAATTGACGCAGTGTATTAAACAGTTTTGCGTTAATAATTCTTTGGGGAGTAGCTTTATGAATATTTTGTATAGTCTATTAAATAGGTGCCAAAATCCTTTTATAAATTGTAACACTGAGTATGTCTTAGACCATACATTAGAATCTTATATATTATATGGTCTAAGGAGTATGTATTAAATCAATGGCTTAAAAAAAATGAATTTATTAGTGATATACAACAAGTCAACATTAATAATGTTCACTTAGATACTGTTGTTCGTAACGGAGAACTGATTATTGATGAAAATTGTGCAAGAGGTTCAATTTTGCCAATATGATTTCAAATGAAAAAAATATTTGAAAAAGATAATACATACTTTAAATAACATGCTTCATTACATACATGAAATTTTTAGACCAAGAAAAAAACAAGATCTCGAATTTTGTACAAGGTCAGCTTTGGATGGAAAAAGTCAAGTTATATCCCAACAAAATTTTGATTCCTTATTTTTTATATGTTGATGATTTCGAAATCAACAACCCTTTAGGATCTCTTTCAATGGTGCATTCAATTACTAATACAGTAATCCCCCTATAACACGGTAGATTCGTTCCGCGTTATAGGAAAACGCGTTGTACGAGAATGCTCGTACAACGCGCTCGTATGACCCCGTATAACGCGTTATGTACAAAGATTCACGTTTAATTTTTCTCGTTAAAGGGGGTTTAAATCGAATATTAAGGAAAAACTATGTTATGAACGAAATATCCCAAGTATAACAAATCTGAACTCAGTTGTGAGTTCCATCATTTTTGGTAAGTTATACAGGAACTTGCTTGCGTATAGGGAAGATACTATAAATGTTCATAATTTTAATATTTTTTACAGCCAAGTTTAATAGGAATCGATACGCAATACAGGACACAAGTAAGTTCTTGTTATATTTTATATTTTTGAGGTTTTAATAGTATATTAGATTAACTATATAATTTTTTATTAATAATATAAAAAAATAATAATTAGTAATAAGTTTCATTAAATTTCTTTTAAATTTTAGAGTTCGCTTAAAGTTTCCTGATATTCCTGGATCCCACCTACTATATTTACATGTACATATAAGATAATCTTACATTTTTAGTTTGTAAATGATTATTTTATAATGAGAAATAAATAAAATGAAAAATAAAAAAATTTAAAAAGATTATTTCATTAAAACATATTTTACCAATAAGCATTAATCGATATTTTGAGAGTACCCAATGAGCCCACGAGCAATTTTACCCAACAAGCTCGATTCTGAGTTCCATCCAGTTCCAGCTTCTCGCGACAAGTTTCATAGTGTTTCTTATAATAAAATGGAACTCAAATGGAGCTTATTCTGAACTAAGCTCAGATTGAGTACTGGAAATTCGAGGTAAAAGGTTGAAGTAAAAATACTTGGGATGTGCGTATTATTAAAATCAATGTAGGAAATCCCCGCGTTATATGGGAGAAAACACGTGTTATACGAGGGACATGAAATCGCGTAATATGAAAACGCGTTATAAGAGTACCGTGTTATAGGGGGGATTATTGTATTTATTATAATTTTCCATGTTTTAAAGATGTTTCTAAACTAGAACATATTTATTTAGCTGCTGTCCTTCCTTCTAAAGATTTAAAACTTCATGGCTACGAGTTATCTTTAGTGGCTTTGGTTCAAGAGTTAAAATATTTAGAAGAAATTGGAATCGAGATTAAAACTGAAGAAGGTGCTAAAACTGTTCATTTTATTTTAGGCTTAATCCACGGTGATAATTTAGGAGTGAACACATTTTTAAATCTTTTTCTAGTTCTTACTTTTGACGTTTGTGTAAAACTAAAAAACATGAAACTCATAAATTATGTGTTGAAAATAGTGTTCAAATGCGAATTTTTAAAAATTATGAATCCGATCTTAATATAAACAAACCTAAGGAAACTGGGATTTCAAGCAATTCTATTTTAAATACCATTCCATCATTTCATGTGACTGATAATGCTTATGTAGATATTATGCATGACTTCTTTGAGGGAGTCTGCCACTATAATTTGTGCCATATTATACTTTATTTTATTGACAAAATGAAATATTTCTCAATGAAAACGTTAAATAATAGAAAAAAATATTTTGATTTCGGTACTATTGAAATTGGTAATATTTCTCCAGAGATTAACATAGACCACTTAAAGAAAAGGCACCTTAAAATGTCAGCAAGAGAACTGATGTCATTTATGCATTATTTGCCTCTTATAATAGGAGATTTTGTACCAATCGATGATGAAGCATGAAGTATGGATATTACTTGTAAATTTTATTGAAATTATTGATATACTTCTTTGCTTAGAAATTAATCATGCCACAATAGATTTATTAAAAAGTTCATTGTAAAGAATATTTACGTTTATTCAATGATTTCCTTAAACCAAAGCACCATTTTTTAACGCATTATCCTAACGTTATTCTTAAATCAGGACCTTTAAAATTGTTATGGTGTTTCAGGTTTGGAGCAAAATATAAAGAGTTCAAAATATATTCCCGTACCATTACATCGCGAAGGAACATTTGTCTAACTCTCGCAAAAAAATTCCAATTAAAGTTTGCTCACATTTTATTTGAAGATAGAATAGAGGGCCTCTATGAAACACTCGATAAAAATAAAATAAAAAGCAATTATGATAAAATCATAAGTGAGAAATCTATGGAACAGAGATTTTAGAAATTTCAAATAAGGATTCTTCGAATAGTTCTTTAACACATTTGTTATCAAGCTGGGGTGTATCAAACGTTTTGGCTTATTTCACAGGTATACTAATTGAAACTATTAATAAATTTACTGGTTATTCAAATTATAAAAAATATATTTTTCAGAACAAAATATTTCTGTGGAAACATTAAGGATCATGAAACGGGATCATATTCAGAAAGTTTTAAAAGATTTCGGTTGAGGTACTATTATAAAATTTGAAGATTCCTTTGAAAATTGGCGATCATCAATTGGAAAACCATTAAATGCTGAGAATATACACACGTCTGTTTAAAATTCAGAAGCAAATCCAGCATCTCATTCATTTTCCTATACGCAACAAATATCTCCGTCTGGATTATCTACATCAACAATTTCCGATTTTGAACCAAGATGTACAACACCCGACATTTCAATTGGACAGTAAATAACATTAGCTACTATCTTGAACGAGTCACCGAAAGGGTCTTCACTGGTACAGTGTTCCGTATCAAAACCGAAATTAACGATCGAACAGCGCAACATGCTGATCCAAATTGTTGCCCAATAGTTCGATGACAAAAACCTGCCTTTAAGCCTGTCGGCTAGCTAAGCTTTGGAAAAAGAAATAATTCAACGATTTCCTTCAGAAAAATTGGTAAAACATTAACCACATTTTTTTGTATATATTTAGTAATACGAGTTAATAATATACATATTTCTAGGAATTTTATCGAACAGGCTTAAGAGGCAAGATATATTACTAATATTGCAATTTAAAAACGAAAGAACGATCGGCATTTAAGGTTCAATCAAAAAAGATGATATCTTCCAATAATGTCAACCGGGAAACTGAAAAACTTGGTATGTTATTAGATAATGTTGCCGTATTTTATGCCAAATTGCATGAATATAACCTGTGCATCCAAAATATAATTTTGTGCATCAACACTTCCTCATCTTACGATAATATGCAGACAGTAAAATTGGGTTTTATAGATGACGTCTGCTTCTTTTTATAATGTTTTATCTAACTTGACATGAATCTTGATTGTTTGTTTGTTTCAGCTTTTTAAACTCCTTTTTAACCAACTTTCAAATTTCCTAGAGGGTTGAAATTTTGTTTCCATCTCAGTCTCATACAACTTCATGTTTTGTTCTATAATTTTCTGTTCTTTAAAGTTGCAGATGTTGATGTTCAAAACGCAATTAGATCCTTGAAGTTCGATAATTTAAGCGCAGAACAATTCGACCACGTCTGGCAGTCTTGTTCAGATTACAGAAAAAATCTATTAAATTTAATTTAGATTAAAAAATCTAAAAGCTCTATCTGTGGTCGAAATTTATAAAAATTTAGCCACAATATAAATCACCTGCAGGTTTTCGCTTGGTAAATAATCATTTGCCATGTTTTTTTATAAGTCTCGATAGATCTCAATAGATCGCATCCAGATGTTCTCTATTTTTGTGGTTAAACTGCAATTGATTCAGTTTATTTTAATCAAGAATAACTTTTTATTCAACATTTTATCGTTTTTAATTCATTTCCTTAAATTACACAACTTATTAATTGTACATGAAAATCTTGCTTTTTATCCAGATATGCTATCGAGACTACAGATTTTCCCTTTTATGAGTAAACACACACATTAAAAATTTGTATTTTAGCATGGAAGCATACCAAAGTCAATTTTTAGTACATCTATCATACAATAGGAAACTAGTAGGTGATTTACATTTAATCTTTGGCTCTATTTTAAAAGTCAGAAGATGTACGATAAAAGCATTTATTTTTTTTTATTATTTCCTTCCATTTTGAAGAAGCATATTCAAAATGTGTTATTAAATACCATTTACCGCAATCCACAAGTTGTTTTGGCTAAAAAATGGAAAAATCGAAAATGAACCTGTTTATTATTTTTCGTAAAAGTTGCTCAAAATTTAAAAAATCATAGTAACATTTTGAAAAGAAAAAAAAAATTCAGTAATTCAGTATATCCGTCTCATTTTCATAAGTATATGGATAAAATGTATTCGCACTTTTCCTCATGTACATATTTATGCTTTTGGAATAACAAAATGTAATGAAAACAACATGACGTGGCGTTGTCAAAATAAACACAATTCTTAGTGCTGCGAATGCCGGTATTTTTAAGTGGATAATAGAAGTAGCTAAAATTTCCCATTTTTTTGTTTGCAAATATCTGAAGCGTATTCGATTGGACTGAAGAGTACAACTCTTCACTTCAGTTAATTGAGTTACTCTTCACTTAATTGAGTTACTGAAGAGAAGAGACTGTTCGATTGGTATTCTTCACTTCAGATAAATGTCAAAATAAAAATAAAACAATTTATTTCAATGCGGCTTGCATTTAGAAGAACTGTTTCAAAAATAATTTTCATGCTTTTACAAAAAATCAACTAAATTGTCATAATCGAAATTTGTATTTTCTATTTTATTATAATCATTTTTATTAAAAATTATAATTGAAATTTGTCTGTTTATTTTATTTACTTTTTTTTGTCAAAAGCGAGAAAGAAAGAAATCCTAAAAAAGAAAAACAAATAGCTCATCTGAGTTATTGGGGCTTAAGAGATAGCAAATGACCCTCCCTTAATGTATGTATGTAATTTAAGCCAAAACCATTTTTTATCGCGAATGTCGAATATCAGGCTGATGTGTCCCGATACACAAATTTTGTGATTTAGTAAAATATTTGAAATGGTTTTTAGGGCATATTGCCTAGTGCTGGAAAGGGGATAGACTATGAGAACTTAATAAAAAAGTGCGAAGATCACGATCACTCTTAGTTTTTTTTTTATTGCAATGTTAAGTTGAGTTTTAAGTTTTTACTACAGATTTCATATATTTTAAGAGTTAATGAAAAAAAATCCAGATGGCCAAAAATGATTTATTGGTGCTTAAGAGATAGCAAATATGACCCCCCCCCCCCCCTTTGAGCCATTTCAATTTGGCAAACGATGCACCAAACACCCTGTATATATGTACATATATATTTTTTTTTTTGTATGCAATTTCAATTAAATAAATAAATAATAATAAATAAATAATAATAAAAAGAAAAATTCATTAATACAATAAAACTATTACATTAAATCCAAATTATTTTCATTATTTTCAAGTTGTTATATTAATGAAGTACTTTTCTTTAATATAATGAAGCATTTCATTGGACAAAAAATAATGTAAATTTCGTTAAAGTGATGAAAATTTTCATTATATTTAGGCCACTTTTTTTTTTCAGTGTACCCTTGACAGACTATAGGGATTAGCTAAGCGCGATTAGTGATTTTTTCGAGATTAGCTGTAGTGTGTCAAGTTGAAGATTAGCTAATCTCGTTTTATTTGAAGATTAGTGCACTAATCCTTGAAAATTTTCGAGCTTATCTCGTTGTATTATTGGGTTTAGTGATGGTATACAAGTGGCCCTACAATGTGAAATAATTATTTAAACATTGCTGAAAATGCAAGTGGCGTGAATATTTACGATGGAAATCATAAAATCAATGACATCTTAAACAATTTGTGCTGAATAAATTTTGAGGAAAAAGAAAATCTAGTGTGTTTTAATGTATAAATCTTACAAATATTGAATTAAAAAATGAGTCCAGCTGATTTACTACCTATATTTCAGCGAATCACCATAATAATATTTTATTTCTCTGCAAGAAACTAATCCCTAGTATGTCAACGCATATGGATTTGTGGTGGATTAGATAATCTCGTTTCACTAATCGCGCTTAGTTAATCCCTAGTCTGCCAGTGGTATAACTCGTCAAAATGGATCTTGTTTGATGAATTTCATTAAAACCGAAAAAAAAATGAATTCCTATGAAAATCGATATGTTCGCCGGATGCTGACTGCTGAGCTAAATTGTAAACGAAAAGCATTTTTTTTGACCGGAAATCTAATTTTTGGTACCAATTTTGAAGAGGTAGTCGAAAAGATTTTTCACTGAAATTGTTTCTAGCGTATTTCTTTATCTCAAAGCTAACTAACAAAACTAAATTTAAAAAAAAAACGAAATTTTTGTCTTACATTAAATTTAAATCTAAAAGGGCACATAATATCGTCGACCTGTAACAATTTTTTAATTTCGATATTCTGATGCCCGGTTTCACAAAAAAATCACCAATATCTAGTTAAATAATATTTCCTCCCTTTCTTCTTTTATGAAATTGCGTTTTGTTTCAGAATAAAAATTCAATGCAACTTGATTATATTTTTATTTTACATTGAAATATTTGGCCTTCAGCTAAATAATTAGCTAGACGAAATTGGGCAGCTAAATATTTAGCTCTCCAGTTAAAATTTTCATGTGAAAAAGAAGTAAAATTAGTGTGCGTTGAATTTACATAATGAAATAATTCGCAATTTCATAAAAGAAGAAAGTGATGAAATATTAACTAACTGGAGATTGCCTGTTTTTTTGTGAAACCGGGCAAGAATTAGATAGACTGAAGTATATTTTTGTCCTTGCATTTTCTTACATCACAGCGCAGTTTTCGTACGAAATAACCGAATGAAGAGAAACAACCATGTTAGTGCTGAACTTGCTGAAGCATTGTTGAATCTAATTACCGGAAACAAGTGAATTCTGTTTGGGAGGGTCTGAAAAATTTGATTGTCAGTGGGTTCCGAATATAATTGGTTTCATGAGGATTTCTGGGCTTTTCCTTGTTCGATATAAGGTACATATCTCTCTCATTAGTAAAATAAAGAGGTCAATCACTCATAATAATTATTATTGACTAAAGAGTTTTGAGTATTTAGTATTGAGTTGGAAACTGTGGCAGTTGTGGAGTCAGTTGATAGATTTAGGCCGTTCTTATTATGAAATAAATCTATGCTAGTTACGGACTGCAACTCTCTCCGAACATCAGCTACAAAGAAAAATTTGATTGCTCGAATAGGACGTAGGTGGCTCCGCCTCATGGAATACGAGTTTGATTTCCCATAAAAGCTATTCTCACATGTTGCATGTGGATGCTTTAAGTCGCCCTTCGTCGAAACTGCCCCATTGGATATATTAATGTAAATGTTATCGACGAAAACTGGTTAGCACTCCTTCAAATCAAAAACCCATAGATAATTGATTTAGGTTAGAGAAGACCAAAGCCGTCATTAAGAAATTTTATAGGTTACCTCGACTCCATCAATTTGCGAAAAAATACATTGATAGTTGTGCCAGTTGCTTGTATCATCGAAAGAAAGGAAGTGCACGAGGCACTAATTGACCCATCGAAAAGGTACCAGAATCATTTCACATATGAAATTTGGACCATACGTGTCTATTTATTAGAATCCATGAAGGATACATTTTGTGTACTGGTAATAGTAGATGCTTGTACTAAATACATCTTCATCGATCCTGTAAATAATACGTCATCGTGATGTGTCATAAATATGTGTCACAAACAGAGGCTCCCAATTTACATCAACGGCGTTTAGAGACTTCTGCCTTACCAACTTAGTTCACCATGTTTTAAATGCTACCGCCACGCCGAGAGTCAGATGATAAAGATGCAGATGGTGAAGATAGCTGCGGATAAAGCATCTACTATCTATACAATGGCAATTAATAAGTTGTTACCCCAACAATTGCTCTATGATTACGATCCACGAAAGCTTAATGAAGATAAACTTAGGGTGGCATTGGCTTCTGATGGTGTGATACACGAGCCTCTACGTTAGTGTTATAGCTCGCCATAGAAATTTATTTGGTTGGAGATCTTGTCGCCGTTTATTGGGAACCACTGTCAACTGCTCAAAGCAAAAAGTTGCAGCGTAGACTTAAAGAACCTTAATAGGTATAGTTAAGATCTTATACGTATACGGCTCAATGAAATATAAAAGACAAAAAGAACATGAAGTTGAATGTAATTTAGAGTTAACAGTACAATACGAGAAAAGTCACAGAAACCACGTTAGGTAATGTCTTAGACATATAATAAACACATCGTCTTTAGTTTCAAAATGTGCCAATCATCGAGCAGAGTAGACATAATACAGTACATTTCAAGCTGGAAGAGCCACAGTTAGAATCATACCATTGTATAACGGATCCCGGCCATTAGGAAAGTTATTACGCAAACAACAGTGAATTAGAACACCTCGAAATATGTATGTGAATACATATGGTTGCGAGAAATTATTTCTACAAAATCATTAAGTTTCCAATTTAAATCTGCCAATGCTATTGTAATTTGACAAAATTGCATTTTTTATTAGTTTTTTTTTTCTTGGTATTATAATGTAACGCAATTTTGAGTTTATTTTGGAGTGTGCAGTTTTGTAAGTTGGAACTTGTAACTTGAAACAAGGACCATTAACGTAATGAACAATAAATAAATTTAATTTAAAATAAAAAACAAAGTAAATTCAAATTGTGTCGTGTTACAGTCGATTATTTCGAAAAAGAACATACAAATTTGGTCATTCGTATCGGATTTGTGAACAGTTAGAAAAAAAATTGCATCCATGTTAAAAATTCATCGTAAACCAATGAATATTCCAATTAGTGGATTTAATGAAGTTAGTACGAACACCAAATTTAAAGTTAAAGCGATAATACAATCTCGGATTACTAATTATTACTCAACGAAATTAGAATTTCTTATGGTCAACAAGATTACGGAAAATTTACCAACCATAAATATTGACGTATCGGCTTGGAAAATACCAATCACAGTTGATTTAGCCGACCCCGAATTTTTTGTTCCCGATACCATCGATATGTTATTGGGGGCCGAAGTTTTTTTTTGATCTTATGCTGAATGGTAAAATAAGATTGGCAAATAACTTACCTTTATTGCAAGAAACACAATTAGGATGGATTGCGTCCGGTTCAATTAACACAAGCTTAAAGCTATCAACGGTTGTTTCATGTGAACATACTGGAAAATTTAAATGACTCCATTAAAAAATGTTGGGAAGTTGAGTCCTGTTATGAAACCGCATTAGTTAATAAGGTGAAGAGATTTTTGAAAGTAGCTATACTTGTGATGAAAATGGGCGTTATATTGTCGAATTGTCTTTTAGAGAGAATGTGAGCTACCTATATACGCGACGCGAATCAAAGAAAATTGCGACGAAACGATTTGAACAATTGGAACGGAGCTTAAATAAAATTCCTGAGAATACAGGACATATGAAGTTATCTGGGGATTCAGATAATTCAACTGATAATGAGGAATATTATATGGCACATCAAGCTGTTTTCAAACCAATGAGCTCAACCACAAAGGTTCGTGTGGTGTTTCGACGCATCGATAAAATCGTCAACAAATATATCTTTGAATGACACATTAATGGTGGATTGTGGGTCCAGAGAAATTTGTTGCAAATTGTTTTGAATTTTCGGGTGCATTTGTTTGTGTCTACCGCTGATATCTCAAAGATGTATAGACAGGTTCAAATTCATGATAAACATAAAAAGTTCCAAAAAATATTGTGGAGAAAAGATTATCGAGATAAATTAAAAACTTACGAGTTAAATACTGTCACGTATGGGACGGCTTCAGCACCATATTTGGCTACGCGTGTCTTAAATCAACTATAGCAGCAGATGAGCAAATCAAGTTTCCTTTAGCAACTACAGTGGTTTTAAATGATTTTTACGTTGACGACGTTTTATCAGGTGCGAACAATTTAGAAAACGCATTACAAATAAAACAATAGTTAATTGAATTGCTAAAACAGGGTGGATTTCGATTACACAAGTGGTCTGCTAATTATGCAGGACTATTGGAAAAAATTCCTGAATGTGATCGAGAACAAACCATTGCTACTGGAAACTCGGATGTGAATGGTGTTATCAAAACATTGAGACTTTTGTGGAATTCGTCTACTGATGAGTTCTTATTCAACATTCAAAACCAACACGGTAATAGTGAAATTATCACTAAAAGAACAGTATTGTCGAGAATTTCGAGTATATTGGACCCACTCGGGTTAATTGCACCTGTAATTATAAAAGCCAAATTATTCATGCAAGATCTGTGAAAATTAGATTTGGAATGGGATCAGAGAATGCCATTTAAAAAAGAAAGGGATTGGTGTGAATTTTAAAATCAATTACATGGTACAAACAAATTAAAAATCGTGCGGTGTGTAATACCCGACAATTCAAAATTGATTGTACATGATTTTTCCGATTCATCGGAGCTAGTGTACGGCGCTTGTGTGTAAATTCCAACATTAGATGTGAAAGGTCAATATACAGTGAAACTTTTATGCAGTAAATCGAGAGTTGCACCTTTGCAGAAATTGTCAATTCCGAGACTTATTGTTATCTAAATTAGTGAAAAATGTTATTTGTGCTCTGAATAATGATTTCAATATGGTAGAGCTGTGGTCTGATTCTCAGATAGTTTTGAGCTGGATCAAAAAACCATCTCATAGATTAATGACCTTTGCGGCAAATAAAGTGGTTGAGATATATATTAGAACAAAGAATAATCCTGCGGATATAGTATCTCGTGGTGAACACGCAAACAAATTAAGTGAAATGCAGTTATGGTGTAATGGCCATAATATTTTATAAAGGGACGATGAAGAAATTCCCGATTCTATTCCTCAGGTTCAAGAAAGCGAGTTACCGGAACTTAAATAGTTAAATGTGAGTGTTGCCACCTTTTAATTTAAGTGCTTTGACTTTATGACAAACATTAGTACATTCAAAAAGATTCAAATTAACATGTGTTATGTGTTGCGCTTTATAAATAATTGCCGAGAAAGTCTCAAAAAAATCTCAAATTTGCAACTCAATTAAGGTTTTAGTGAAAGTAGTTCAAAATCAGGAATTTCGTGCAGAAATAAATGCATTAAGGAAAGGTGATCTGAGTTCCAGCAATAGCAAACTTAAACAATTCAGCATATTCTTAGATAGTGAAAATTTAATACGAGTTGGTGGCCGTCTACAATATGCTAAAATACCAGTGGACCAAAAACATCAATTAGTCTGGCCGAAACATGAGTTTACAACAACCCTAATAAGACATTTGCACATAGAAAACCTACATATAGGCCAAAGTGGATCGTGGTTCGACATCACGTGGTTCGAAAATATTATCAAATTTGTTGTACGAAACTGTATGCGATGTTGATTTTAGAGTAACCCCAACTGAGGTATTTGACAACGTGGGAGTTGATTATGCGGGCCCTATTTATATGAAATCTAGTTTACTGAAACAAATACTAGTGAAAGGCTACATAGCAGTATTTGTTTGTACTACTCGTACAACCAAAGCAGTTCATATTGAATTGGTATCGAACATGCATGACATCGCAGGCGCTTGTGTGCTTTACATCGATTTGTGAGTCGTCGGGGTGTTTCATCTTGCATTCATTCTGACAACGGTTCTACATTTATTGGAGCTAAATCAGAGCTTTCTGAATTATATGAATTATTCATTAAAAACAATGAGTTTAACGAAGAAATCAAAAATGTTTGTGTGGGAAAACAGATTGAGTGGAAATTTATATCCCCATATACACCACATTTTGGTGGCTTATAAGAGTCCACCGTTAGTTTTGAGGAAATGCAAACTCTATTATATCAAATTAAGGCAATTTTGAATTCAAGTCCTCTAACTCAGCAATCAGACGACCCTAACGACCTAATGTGTATAATTCTAGCTCATTTTCTATTGGGAAAACCGTGTACAGCAATAAGTGAGCGAAGAGTATGAAAGTGCAAAAATAAATAGATTGTCACGTTGGCAGTACGTGCAGAGCTTAAAACAACATTTTTAGAGTGAATACTTAACCACATTTTGCAATGTGGGTTATTTCGAAATGGAACAGCCTCCAATTTGTGGTTTCGAGATTCGATAAAAATTTCAAATTCCAAATGACTACGACAGAGGCTTCGAGATTTAGAGCTCGGAAGAAATAATAATTTCAGAGAAAGGCTTCGAAAACAGTTGTAAGGTTATATCGAAATGGTATTCTTGTAAAAATTAGAAAAAAGTGAACAAGTTTGTACTCCCCGGATGTGGTTTTCTGGAAAATAATCTGGCAAATTACTGTTTATGACGTTTTGTTAAGTTATTCAGTTTCGACAGTAAGGTCGATAAGGAAGCGGTTACATTGGATAAGAATTCTTACAAAAATTATTTTGGTATAGATAACTATTTTCTGGAAAATTTACGAAGGTTTAGATCATTTGAAAAATTTCGAGGCAACGATAAACAATTATTCGAAGCAACAAAAGTGACGCCTATTTCTAGAATATAGGTACATTTTGGATTTTTGAATACTTTGATGAGTATTTCCCGTATTATCTACCGTTTTCGTCTGAAATTAATACATGTGCGCAAGTTTTACAGCACAACCGCCGATTACTTTTGAAAATTTGTATCAACCAATAAACTGTGTACAGTCAACGAACGATAATATTCAGTCAGCGAATGATAATTTTCAGGTGCAAAATTAATTTCATCATCAAGCTGTAAATGACGAAAGGCAGTATAATCAATTTGTTCCTCGGATTGTCAACGATGGAAGGCAGTGTGTACCGTATTGTATGCCGATGGAAAGGCCAAACCCGGATAATCAGTACAATTATTTTAATCAAAACAACGTTATTATATCGCTGTTACCATCGGATGTGGCAAGATTGCTTTTATGGGTAAGTTCAATCGATCGTATATAAAATGAATATCGAATACTCGATCTTATTGTGCTTTACGCAGCGGTTAATAAATTGAACAGTTGGATAGATTTACGTGTAGCTATTGTTCAAGAATTTAATAGAGTGCGTGATATAGCGGCGGTTCACAGAGAATTAGCTAGAAAAGTGCAAAGATTGAGTCAATCGTTTATGGAATTTGTGTATGAGTGTCGACGAATTGGAAGCGAGGGTGGTTTAGAAGAAGCGACAGTTGTAAATTACATTATATCGGGTTTAGGAAATTCCGAATTAACAAAATTACTTAGTGTTCAAAATATTTGCACTTATTGCCAACTTTTAGGTAGATTAGAAAGCTTCGAAAAAATGTCAAAATATGATTCGTTTGGTAGGAATAATTTTAAAAGTAATAATAATAACTTTCAGAATCCTCGAAATAATTCACAAGCTTCGGGCCCTACTAGGAAAATTTGTTCGTTTTGTAGAGAATTTGGGCATTATGAAATAGATTGTGATTAAAAGAAAAGTGAGGGAAAATCCGTGAAACGAGTTGAATCGGTTACAAAAACGTTAAAGTCAACGGAATAGATATGGTTAGATTTATATATCTTTGTAGTGATGTAGTTACAATTAAACAAAGTTTTGGGAATGTTTTGAAAGCTAATATAAATCTATCACATCAAGTTCTACGTGATTTAGGTAATAGTATTGTTAGAGTGAGAGGTGAAATTCAAAATAATTTATCTAATAAGGACGACATAGAAATTCAAGTTTCAGCGTTGATTGTAAACGGATAGGCCAAAGTGCGCTGGATCGACCAGATATTGTTATAGCTAAATCGCCGGGAATGCTTTAAATATTAAACGCTTCTCAAAATAATAAAATTGAATTAAAAAATAAAGTATTGAATATTGAAAAGGTTGATACCGTTCAAGTTCCGAGTAGCGAAGTGAACAATAATTTGATTTGAACTCCAAATATGAATTTGATATCCATGAGCAGAATAATCTAACCGAATCTTGTGATGAAATATGGATATTAACAAATTAACAGATTCGTCGAATGATAATTTTAATTTACTTGGAAGTATTTCTAATAGTTTGAGCAATTTGGACAGTAAAGGTTCTGAAGATTTCTTGAATTGTTTTAATTTCGGGAGCAATGCTGATAGCGATAATTCAGTAAATACGGTTTTGGCTTCTGGTTTTGATGACGATTTTGGTAAATTTTCAGTTATACCAGAGATTGTTTTAGATGGTTGCATGGAATGTGACATCGACACTGATGTAAAATGGAGCCTTATAGTATTGATGAATAAATATGGATGTTCATGAAGTAAGGAAATTTGTTGACCTAAATTTGTTCCACGTTTTTCAACTCTCGCCGAACCGTTAACTAGATTAACTAGAAAAGATTGTATTTTTCAGTGGGATAAAGGTAAAAAAAAAGCCTTTGCTGAATTAAAACCTAAACTTTCTAGTAGAGATGTACTTACTATGACAACGGAAGGTTGCTGAAGTTTTTTACAAAGGAAAGATAATGACGCGATTAGGCCAGTTGCCTATTACAGTCGAAAAACAACCGAGCTTGAACGAAACTATCACAGTTATGAACTTGAGGCCTTAGCAGACGTAGAGTTAGAGTGCTTAGATAGATTTCATCCAAATGTTTTAAGAGAAGAGATTTTAGTTGTGTCTGATTGTAGTGCGCTTCAAACACCATCTACAAAACGAAATATAATTCCAAGATTAGCCAGATGGTGGCTACAACTATTAGAGTACAGTTTTACTGTTAAGCATCGGGATAGCAAACAAATATTACACGTCGATTGAGTCGCTCGCCCATTTTCCCACCGAATAAACCTGAAATGCCGCGTCTTTAGATATTTTTAGAATTGAAAGGAATGATAGTATATATCAAAAATGGGTTGAAGTTTTACAAGATTCAGACCAAAGAGTACGTCACAAGAATCTAAAACTATACAGGAAAATTAATGAAAAGCTATTATTCGTGGTACCTAAAGGGATTCGTAATGGTATAATTTATAAATTTCACAATGATAAAGGTGATTTTGGGGTCGATAAAACCCTTTAAATTCAATTTAAACAATTTATTCATGGCCTAGGATGAGGCAGTGTGTAAGAAAAGCTATAGATTAATGCCTTTTTCACCGTGAGAATAGCACTGCACCCAATAGATAAACCACCTTAACCGCTTCATGTTTGGCACTTTGACCATCTCGGTCCTTTTATTAAAAGTTCTCGGGGAAATATTCACATAATTGTGATGGTTGATGGGTTTACTAAGTATATGTCAGCGAGGCCTATACGATCTACTGTGACAAGATATGTATAATCAATTTCTGTCGAGAGTGTTAGAGCATGTACTGAATGCTGTGTCGACTCCCAGAGGAACTGATCAGGTTGAACGCTATAACCGTACCATTCTACACTCTATAAGAACGATGTCGGATAACAACGAGGATGATTGGGAGGAACATTTAAAAATAATTCAGTGGTCATTAAATGCGGCGAAGCAGCCAGTAACTAAAGATTCTCCAGCTCAGTTATTAATCGGATTCAAACCACGGTGTATTTTTGATAATAAACTGACTGTATAACGTTACTCGTTAAAGTTGAAGCATAAACCACCAACGAGATAAAGTATTGGCGCTAAGGTAGTAATATATTGCGAGCCAGTGGCTACAGGAGATAGTAAAAAAACTTCAGCGACGGTTTAGACGACCATTCTCAGTCACCAAGATTATGTATGGTGACCGTTACAGAGTGGAAGATTTAGGTAGAAATGAAGGACGTAGACGTTAAAAATGTTGTTCCAGCTGAGAATGACTTAGAAGATGAAAATTACGGAAAATATTCGAGCAGGATAGACGAGTGTAAAACGAAAATCGTATCCATTCATAGATGTCACTTAGTATAGTTAGTATAGGAAGTTGGCTATAAGAGGGTGTAATGTAATTTTCAATTGACCAACAATTGGTATAAAATTGATAACAGTAAATTCAAAAAATGACCTTTATAAACCTGTACCTGAATATTGTGCATTAACCGGAATTTGAAACGATTAAAAGACGTTTGCAGAATGGAATCGTTAGCCAAAGGTATGAAAACAAGAAATATCAACTTTTGGATTTCTGTGAATCGTGTCTTCAGAGTGTCATCGAGGTATCCTATCCCAAAAGAATCTATCAAGAAAACGTAAAACATACATGATTTAATTGACACAGACCTATGTACGATCCAGCAAATGATTCCAAGGCGCAACAAATATATTTTGACTTTAATGGACAATTTCACGAGATACTCGCACATATATGTATATATTGAAATCGAGAATATGGTTGAGTTCATTAAGTTAATACGGTAAAATACCAAATGCGATAAAATCAGATAGCGACGGCGAGTCCATGAAGGTTGGGTTATGTAAATTTTTTGGTAATGATTGATAGCTGTCACGAAAACTTCATAACAAAATATTATCGCCAAAGCCGGACCCTGACTGACATGACCAGATGTATGCTGAAAAGTTCATGGATAGATAAAATGTATTGGAGTAAAGCAGTGTCCACGGCGAACTATAAAAGTGAAAGATGAAATTGACTTTCACCCGAATAACCAAATTGACAGGTAATCAACGGTTAGCGCATACAGATAATCGACGAAATTGCTGAAATTAGTAACGAAAATGTGCAACAGCTACCTAGACGTTCAGACAGACAGACCTAGGGGATTCCCCCAAGACTGATAGAAGAAGTTAACAGTTCGACAACTGAAATTGTAAGTCATGATCCCTTTTCTTATTTAACGACGGTGTGGAACGATGAGATGCGAAATAAGGGAGATGAAATAAGTGACAAACTGTCAAATAACCTTTTGAGGTGAATGCCATTGGTAGCAAGTGGGTCTACAAGATCAAAACAGATCTTAATGAACATGGATTATGATGAAGTTTTTGTTGTAAAATTAATTGAGACTGCAGCCAGTGGACAGAACAAACTACATTTTATTCGACAGTTATGTATAACAGTGCTATATAAAGGATGACTTACACTACTAGTATTTATTGAATGCAAATTATATTTCAACACCCCTCCTTAATTTGCATTCTAGCTTTAATATTATCAATTTACAAAATTAATTTCAACATACAAACAAAAAATAATTTGATTTTGAACATTTCACTAAAATCAATTCAAATTAATTAAATTACACTTATCCCTAAATAATTGCAATTTCCCTTTAGCAAGACCCTTTGTAAACATGTCGGCCAGCATCCCATCGGTTGGACAATATTCAATTTATACAAGATCAGCGTCGACGTATTGCTTTATGAAATGTACTTTGGTATCAATGTGCATTGAACGGTTGCTCAATTTTTCATCAATTATCATTTTAATCACGCTTTGGTTGTCCTCGAAGATTTTTGTTGATTGACTTCCTTGCCAGTGAAGATCATTTAAAATGCGCTGGCTCCAAATCACTTCTTTGCAAGTTTCAGACAATGCGATGAACTCAGCTTCAGTTGATAATAAGGCTACACAATCCTGCCGTATGCAAGACCAGCTAATTGCACCATTTAACAAAAAATATGTGACCAGAATTGGATTTTCGTGTTTGGCGATCTTCTGCCCAATTCGTATCAGCGTATCCAACTCGTTCCTTGCTAATTGTCTCACATCCTAATTTCAGACGTAGTTTCGATGTACCTTTAAGATAACAAACCACCTTCTTGACTGTTTCAATCAGACTGCGTCGGTGATTCTACTTTCTGTGATAATATTGCAACGGCTGCAGAAATATCAGGATGAATATTCGTCGATATGTATAACAAACATCCTATTGCTGCACGGTACCTGTTATTGTCCAACAATTTCTCCTCATCGATTTGTTTGTGATACGATGGACTAAGTGGAATATCAGTCGGTTTGGATTTTTCCAAATTAAATCTTACTGCAACGTTCAAAATGTATTGCTCTTGGTCAAGCATATATAGAAATCATCATGTTTAGCGACTTTCATTCCCAAATAGTTTGCTATCAAACGAAGATTGTCGATATTGAAATTCGAACTCAACGTTTTCTCAAAATTATCGCCGTATTCTTTTGTGTCGTAAATAATCAATTTATCATCGACATATCGCCCGCTTCGTGGCAATAACTCCTATCTGCAATTTTTGCATAAATGAGATTTTGACGTAGAAATACGGGAATATAGAGTACGTATCTATGTACACATGTAAGTTTAATATACAGAAACAGAAAAAAAAATTTCATAGATAAAACTATTACTTCTATAAAGGCAGCCCATACAAATAAGAAACAGTTTTTCTCGTTTCCTGAAAAATACAATTTTTTCAGATAGGAGTTCTTGCCACGAAGCGGGCGATATGTATGTTAACACAAACATGTAGCCACGTAGTCCGTGGTAAGTGTATAAACAAGTGTCAGCTTTGCTATGCGTCATTTTTGCTCTGATGAGTACGTCATGCAATTTCTCATTCCAAACATGTCGTGCTGACTGTTTCAGACCATAAATGTTTTTGTTTAAACGACATACCTTATCCTCATTTCCATAGGCTATATATCCAGGTTGGTGACGCATGTAAATCTCCTCCTGTAAGTCGCCATTCAGAAATGCGGTTTTCGCATCAAAATGATTAACCATCAGTTTTATGCTCGCTGCAATTGAAAGCAAAATTCGAAATGTTGTGTCTTGCGACAGGTGCAAATACTTGATCGTAGTCAACACCATATTTTTGACTAAAGCCTTTTGCTATCAGTCTAGCCTTATATTTCTGCATCTTTCCATTAGCACTAGTTTTTAACTTATAGATCCATCTGCAGCCGACCAAATTTTATCCTTCAGGCAAATTTACCAGCTTCCATGTATCATTTTTAATCAGCGATGCATACTCCTCCTCCATGGCGTCAATCCAATAATCCTTTTGAGTGCAGGAAATAGCTTCTTTAAAGTTGGATGGTTCGCCATTGATAACAACCCTGATTTCCTCAATCAAATGTCTTGGACGTTTGCCAATAGTCGAACGATCAGATCGCCTTAGTAGCTCAAGCGACGAGTTACTGGCAAAAACATCATTATCCAAGTTTTCGTTGGTAGTATTATCATTGTTCAGACTAGAAATAGTGGTCTCCGTTGAAATAACTTCTGTGTATTCGTTATCATCTTCCGGTTGAAGATCGTCTAAATTAACGTAAATATAAGACTCTTCTCTGCCCTCCTCGATAGCATCATTGCGTTGATTGAGAGCTTGTTTTGTTAGTAGGTTATGTTTCGCCGCTATATCATCTGTGAATTTAACGTCTCGAGAAATGACAATCTTCTGTTTTACTTTCACGAAACACTTGTATGCTTTAGATTCAATATCAAAACGCAACATAATTGCCTCTTCCGCTTTCGAATCTAATTTCCCACGCTGCGCATCTTTAACTCGTACGAAACATTTTGCATCAAATCGTTTTAAATTTACATAAAATGGCTTTCTACAGTTCCAAGCTTCAAAAGGAGTTCGCCTTATTGCTTTTCACAGTAATATATTTTGTAAATAATTCGCCATTACAACCGCTTCACCCCAAAACCGATGTTCCAATCCAGCATCAAGCAGCATGCAACGGGCCATTTCTATCAAAGTACGATTTTTTCGTTCTGTAATTCCGTTCTGTTGAGGAAACATCTGTAGAGAACGTCGACAACATTTTATGACTGCAGTCGTTTAATGTTGAACTGTTTCCGTATATAGATTGTAGTCAATCCATATTAGTTATATAAACCTTAATTAAGAATTTGCACAGTGCCATCTCTATAACAATAGAAAAACAATTTTCACGATAGTCACTTAGTTCATATACCAATGAGTAATTTATGTGAATTGTTATCAAAATGTAACCTTTTTTTGATCCCTAGGTTAATTAGACAATGACTTATTTATTAACAGACAGCAATATGATCAGACCGGCTAAATAAATGAGGAAATTAATCATTTCTTATAGGTTGTCGACGTTGACTACGATGTCGACACCAAAAACGCAAAAAATCGCGAGGCAATCTACGTAATAGATTAAGCGTCGACAACTGCGTAGATTACATCACGTAATCTACGTCGCCCATCTATGACTTCTGCTGGAAATATGACATGTCGCCCCAGAATCAAGGATCCAGTCGCTTGAACACTCGCCAACTTTGAACAAAAAATTATCCGGTTCATGTTGCCCGACGATATTTGCTTTCGATGTTCCACTTTCATTGGGTTTCTTTACTTTCCATTTTGCATATTATTTCATCGCACTTATTCCGAAACTGACCTTTCTTCTTACAGAAGAAACAACTGACGACACTTTTTGTTTTCTGCGAACCATTACTGTTTGACACTTTTAATATGTTCGCATCACCAGAAATATGCTTCGATTCATCTCTATCTTTTCGTCGTCTGTACTCCTCAATATCCCTTTGCACTCACCAACGCTGGTGTTAGTTCACCTTCGTCACGTGCCTCGAGCGCCGTTATCAATCCATCATAGCTGTGCGGCAAGGAACAAAGTAGCGTGGCACTCGTAAAAAAATCGGGCTTGAGATTTTCACCAAGTGCAAGCAGTTTCTGAAACAATTCGTTCATGTGGTTGACATGAACCAACATATTAGTATCCTCTGTTGCACGTCGTTTCATTATTTTACGCAAAATTCGAACTTTGGTGCCCGGTGAATCACGCTCATGAAATTACTTAAGCGCTATCCAGGCTTCTTTGCACTTTTCGTGTTTCGGATATGATTAATTTGGTCATCCTCTATGCACAACGAAATTGTTGAATGTGCCTTTTCATTCGCTGTGTCCCATTCTTTGGCATTGTCGTCTGTCCGATCTTTCGTGATCGCTATCCACGCTCTATCACGCTTCAACAACATTTCCATTCTGAAACACTAATTGAAAGTATTTCTAGCATTCAGGCGTGGAATTTGGTATTTTGCAACGCTGGCCACCATTATTATTTTGCACAATTTCCAGAATATATTAATATAACACGATATCTCTTGTAAAATTAATTGGGATTGCAGCCAATGGACAAAACAAACTACATTTTATTCGACAGTTATGTCAAAGGATGACTTACACTACTAGTATTTATTGAATGCAAATTATATTTCAACAGTTTTTGCATCTAGTAGAAGTAGTAGGTATTAGCCGTAACTGGAAACTGAAAGGTGAAAACGGAGGTAAAACACTTTATTCGGGAGGCAACACCGTTTGAAGCTCGTCAAAAACCTTTATCGGCTAAAACAAGGTACAAATGATTGAAGAAATTCAATCAAGTCATGGCTGCAGAACGGGTATAATTAAAGTAAAAACGATTGCTTGTATATAAAACGGAACGACAAATACACCGTGTATTTTTTAAACCAAGTAGACGACAACGAGGAATTCAAAATGAAAAATCTGGTGAATCTCTAATGGGAAAACGTGATAAAAACGGTAAATTTTCTACCTACAACAAATCAGATACATCCAACATAAGCTAAACGGATTCATTTGAAGCGAGGCAAAACCATCATCTACGGCGATAACCAAAAGTTTTCTGAAGCAAAACATGGGTATTTAGCCGAGAACCTTTCAAGTCACACGAATTGTATGATGCAGTTGGTTCTTTACTGTATTTATCAATTGTCAGGTGAGCGATTTTCAAATATATAAAATCAACAAACAATCTACTATTTGGATTCTGACTGAACAGGCGATAATCACAGTCAAAAATCAAGTTTAGGCTATTTTTTCATTTTTAACGGAGCACCTATAGGTTGAGCTAGTAAGAAGCTAGCTCTAGTCTTGTTATCTACAACGGTGGCGGAATTTGTCGCATTCGTTGAAGCAGCTCGCTAATTTATTTAGATTTATAGAATTGTAAATGACTCCGATTAGGGCTGACTTAAGCTACTTCAAGACCACAGCGGACATCAACGGACCAAGCATATAAACACGAAGTTTAAGTTTGCTCAACATCTGATAATAGCGGGAAAGCGGTGGCTATTTATTGAGCCACAGAGGCTGTTTATTGGACCGACCAACCCCCACACAAACTAATAATCAAAATAACCTATGAATGCGAGGATTTTGAAGTACGAATAAATGACATGTTGTTGAACTTAATAAAATTTACAACAAAACCAAATACACTTACCTTAAAGAGCGCCAGGGTTGCTGCTACTATTGGATCAGCAAGAGCAGATAATTCTACGGCAAAAGTTTCCAAATGTCCTTTTAATATAACACTGTAAATATGGTGAACTGTACTGTCTTCCGGAAAAACTAGATTATAAACGGCAAACATTGATATAAATCGGGGGTCGACATCATTTCTTCCGCCACCCGCTTTACCCATAGCAGCAAAAAAAATCAAATCCTTAAACTTTTTCCAAATCAAATCTTTGCCACGGTCGTACAGCCCGCCACGTTCAAAAAATAATTTAAGCAGAGCAATTGGTTGTTGAGTACCGTACGTATCAACCTGTGGCATATTCATATCATCGATAAATGTTGCAATCCTTTTGCCAATTGGAGGACCAAATGTATCTTTAGTTCGTTTTTCGACCGCCGCCTCCAATGTACGTTGCACATCCATTGATGAAGTTCGCGATGAAAAATTAATGTTCAGCACAATATTGACATCTTGATTGAGATTTCGTAAATAGTCTGCAATAATTGCAGTCTTAGCTGTTCCCGTTTCACCAACCAATAGAATCGGCTGTTTTATTTCCTTCATCATACTCAAAAGTCGACCCGTTCGAAGTGTATCGACAGTAGGCACTAGAATTTGGCTAAATTTCATTTCACGATCATGTGTATATTCTGGTATAATCCATTCCCAAGCTATCCACATTTTTTTCTTCTGATCAAAAAAATATTCATATAGCGTTTCTTTTGTGGATGGTGTTTGAAGTGAGCTCGCCGGTTTACTAGGACTGTCTTCCACATTCATCATACCATTTGTTTTTTTTACGAATTCGTCAAATATAAAACGTGATTTTCCAACAAGCGTCGCTCCCAGTGAAATGTAAAGAGTTTCTATGAAACTGCATTCGATCACATCTTGCTCGTACTGCTCTTCGGAACATGGTAAAAGAGCGTCAAACATTTTACAAAATTGTGTAACCATATTCAGGCCCGTTTGTTGCACTACCGTTGTAAGTGGATCACCTTGATGATTTCCATCCATACCTTCAACTATGAAAGCAACACCAGTCGCTATAAATTTTTCAAACATATCCGCTAGGCATTCTGTTTCGTAACTTAATCGATGTTTCAGCCAACGTTCCCAATACGGGGAAAATCCCAAATTTTTAGGATCCACATAAACCATGCCGGCACGAGATACCGTGGCCGGTGAAGCAAATGCTAAATTACCAACTTCGAATAGTAGGGCGCAATAATTTTCGAGCCGTATTCGTTCACCATTCGCTAAAGTTAGCAGTTTGTTGTCATCCATTACTGAGTTCATATTTTCAATCCATAAAGCATCAACGTCACCATCAAAGCAAACATATCGCCGTTCGTCGCGGTCCGTTGGTTTATTTATTTCACGAAAAATGTTCGAGAATAACCCGTCCACCCAGTCTCTTGTGTCCATATCTAAATATCCATACAATTCAATTACCGAACATGCTTTTGGATTTAGGACTATACATTTTGTGGGAAGTCCCAAAATATTTTGAGCTTTTATCAATCCGTTGATTACAACGGTTTTGCCACCACCTGTAGGCCCAACAATCATGGTACAATGCCTAGTCATCATTGTCTCATACATTTGAACCACTTTGTCTTCCTGGTCTGCCAATAAAATATAACCATCCGTTTGGAATCCTTCACGTACTGCTGCATTAAAATCAGGATAACCTACTCTTGGATAATCAACGCCAGGAAATAAATCTTTAATCAAGCCCAAAAATAGCGGGACATCATCGAAGACAAATTTTGGAAAATTCATATCTCGCAACACTCGCATTAGTACGATATTTTCCGTCTGATCTTCTGATGCTTTACGTTTGGTTACACCAGCCATTCGTAGGACAGAGTTCAAGGAACGTAAACCCCAATCATAATGATATTGTTTCGAAAGCTGTTCTTCGGCTAATTTATATAGTACCGTCATTTTCCTCGCCAACACCTTAGCTGTTAAAAAACCATCGGAGAACAACGAAATAAGACAAATCAACTCTTTGTCTGGCATGATGCAAGTAACGGGGCGGAATAACGCTTTTACGGATTCGGGTAGTTCAGTTCGGCCAGCATATCCTGGATTCATTGTTATAAATATTCCAACTTTCGCATCCAAAGCAATATCAGATCCTTCAAACGTAAACCTTGTAAGTTTCATCAGTAAACCGCTACGAATCGTTTGCAATTGTGTTGATATAACACTCAACACTGATATGTCAATGCGATTAAACTCGTCAAAGCAGCCCCAAGCCCCGCACTGTGATAAACCAGACAAAATAGTTCCAACCGCACGGAAATCCATTCCTTCACCACAATTTGTAACTACACAAAGTAGTGCCATTGCTTTTGCCAAATCTTTAACGGTTTCGGTTTTGCCTGTGCCTGCAGGCCCAGCTGGCGCTCCACCTAAGTGCATTGTAAGTGCTTGTGTGATCGTTAAGTAAATACGGTCGGTTAGCGGTGTTATTACAAGTCTGCCATTCAGACCCATATATTCGTAGCCATATTCAAATTTCCCTGTGCACTGGGCAACATATAAATTATCCAAATCTCGTAGCCAATAAAACCTAAAAAATTAAACAATTTTAAGGATCGCAGAGTTATGATAAAAAGTAGATTTTTATATACCGTAGCTGACTTTCCCAGCCAAACTCTTGCGCATCTAATACACTGTCCCGAACAAATGCTTCAATTATATCACGGGCGTGTACATCAATTGTGGTTATTGTTTTAAACTTTAGCCGATCATTTCGGTGCAAGTCTTGCCGCACTTTCATTACCAAATCGTCAATTTGCTTGTTTTGTTCCTCTAAAAATTGTTTCATTGCCCGTTTATTTCCGCAGCGCACACGATAGAAAACTTCTTCAACCTCAGCAGTCCACCAAACTTGATTTGCAGCCAAACAAACCATTCCCTGATACATCAAAATCCACTCTGGCCTCGTAAGCGTTCTTTCCTTTCCGTATTGGAAAATTCCTTTCTTTGAAATAAATCGATTTGTACGGCGCATCTCACTCAACACCAAATTCATCCAATCTTCAACGCGACCCTCAGTAAACACTTGATACCGAAATTCCATAACCTCACCCTCACTAGATATCATTGCGGTTGCAATTGGCCGATCATTCGGATCCGTGCCTAACCTAAGCGATTTAATGTTATCAAACATTTTTATCATATGCTCTTGTACAGCTGAACATTCGCTACTGCCCAATATCGAGAGTAATTCATCCGTAGATATGAAATAGAATCGAGGAAATATTCGCCGTTTACTATCCAAATATTCATTCAATGATTTTTGACATTTCTCCAAGCCTAAACCGAGTCCTTGGAATTCAGCCAATCGTCCCGTAACCATACATATGGGCAAGACTAGCGGATTTTTGGCACAGTCGCTCATTATCTAAACGGAAAAAATTAGAAAAATAAGGCAACATTTTCATTGAATTGTAGATCCAATAAATACCCTTCGGTACGCCTTATCAATATCATCAAATTTTCTTGCTTCCTCTGGAAGTTGTGTTCGTATGTCACCGCCGACAAAAATTCCTTCCAAATATAACCATTTGCGTTGCGTGCTTATCCATTCATCAATTATTTCAGAAGCAAGTGAAAGATTTTTTTCCCATGATTGAACAGTTTGTAGAAAAGGCCCGATAAATCTAGAAGATACAACGGCATTATTAACAATCAAAATATTCGTTCAATTATTGTATTCAAACATACTGGGATGCTGCCATTCCTTGTAAATTCATCGAATTATCTTCCAAAACCAAAGCAATATCTTCGGTCGCACCAAGTGTATATCCCCTCTCTTCGCTACCTTTATAATGTTTGACCACCGTAAACACCTGTGTCTCCCAAATTTCCGCAATCTCCCTAACACCTCGCTCAATTGCCAACTCCTTTATGGCATTATTAATAATGGTCTCGGCAATATCCTGATACTTGTGCAACTCCATCGCAAACATATTTTCCAACGTGAAACGATCCGGAGCCATATCGAAATATTGTCCCGTCTTTTCCATTAACATTTTCCAATGGCGTTCACGTAGCGCTTCATTCTTTAGGCTTACCATTAGCGGGACACTATTCTTGAATTGTTTCAATTTAACGTCTAACATTTGGCCAATGGGCATAAGCCGGATCCAACGTGGAAATTTACGAAATTCTTTAAGAAAACCTTCGATCCCCTCGAGTAAAGCTTGAGGATTTAAATTTGACCACAAGGTTCGCGACCAATTAGCCCTCGCAACTTTTTGCTGCCGATACAGTTTGTAGACAATTTGCATACCATCAAAATCATTTTTACACCGCAAAAAATCACTGTAATCAGCCAATGGCATGTCAAACAGTTTTTCAGCGTTCACCAAATCGATACGTTGCTCTTCCAGCGTTATAAACTCGGCAGTATATTGTTCAATTAGTTTGACTCCGGCATCCATATCTTGGCCAATCGCACCAGGACCAGTCTCCTCGAAGCGTTTTACAAATTCGGCCAACTGTAATTTAGGGAAAAAACATTTTTTTGAATATTCCATATATAGATGATTGTAAAGAGGAACTTACGTTTAAGCAAAAATTGGATATTTCCGTGGTTGTCATATCGGCAAATTTCTTTTTAATTGGCTGCAATGTGTTCGCCTTATGGTACGCTGAGGTAAATAATTTTTTCCATCGCTTTTCCAATTGATACGACATCAGCATATCGCTAAATGGAAATTTAATGTGATGTTCCTGCAGCACACTGTACGTCTCTTGCATTTCATTTACACGATACTCGATTGTTAGGGTGGTTGACTGGATAATAGCAATGGTGTGCATAACAACTTTAAAATCGGTTAAACCTTTAATATTTCGATCCAGATCAGCCCTCAAACTCGCAATATTATGCTGTAATTCGATAATGTTTGCTTGGGTGCGCTCAGCCAGGATGTTACCCAGTGAATTACGCCAATCGATCGCATATTCAATGATTGTTGTAATCAACGGCCTCAAATTAACCCTGTGCACAAAAATAATAAGTGGTTGCTTACAACCTTTTCATTTTAGAAATACTTCTTTTATATTTACCGAATTCCGCGAATATCATGGAAAGGTTTGTGGGCTGTTAGCTGAACAACGATTTGAGTGTAGAATAAAAATTTTTCGTCCAATTTTGCAAGTGGAAGTCCGCGATTCACGTATTTTTCCCAAATTGCACTCTTATCGAACATCCATAAACTTTTAAACTTGAGCCATCTGTAAATAAACGATTGTATATAGTACGCCTCATTCTTATCATAAACTTAAAAAAGTACTTTTGTAAATAAAGTCTAACGTCGGTAACCAGACGTTGAACTGAATCTTGTATTTCCCGGATTAGATCCCGAATTTCGGAGAGTTGAATTAAATCCTCAAAAAACGAAACCGTATACTGTTCTCCATTCTTTGTTTGACGCGGGCACGGCAAACATGTTCCCTTCATCCATCGGACAAAAACTCTCGACCGTTCCAAAAAATCTTTCAGCGAATGGACGACAATATTGTAAATTTCATGCGAATCGGGCTTTAATAAAATGATGGAATTCGATAGGACCGCATCGACTTGAAACAGGGCACGATTGCTGTTAATTTCATTGCAAAAGTCTTTTAAATTTTTAACGGCTAATCGTGTCAAACAGTCAAACGATGCCTTTTCCCACGCATTATAGTACAACATCATTTTCTCTGAGTCGCCCGTAAATGTGCCAAGCATTAGGCTTTCCAATTTTATTAAAATCACTCCAATCGAATCGTACATTTTGCCAATTTTACGTATTTTATAATTTCGCACATCGTTCATTTTATTAAAGTATTCGCGACACTCCAACACAGTATCAACGTCTTCATCGATTGTAACTTGTTTTGGTTTTGGCGCATCTTCGTCTTCATTATTCGTTAGAAGCCCTGCTTCGGCCGCTGCTAGCGGCCCTTGCAGTTTCATTTTCATTTCCGTTGGCTCGATTATTTTTATACTAGACTTATTTGTAATCGTAGTTTTGGATTTTTTGTATTCCAGCGAAAATAACGAGTAGTTTTGAATTTTTTTTATTCGATTTTTAATGTCTTCCTCAATGTGATTGATTTGTCGCACCATGGAACTTAATTTTTTGATTACATTCAAACATCTTTCGCAATATCCTCGCAAATTAAACGACTGCCATGTGTACCGGCCCAAACCAGCCTGAATCAATGTTTCAGCTTCGTACAAATAGCCTTTCAAAAAGTGAACCTCCGCCACAGTTAAACTAGAAATCAGCGCATTATAATCCTTTGTCATTTCATTAACCGCTTCGACGTCATAAAATATTAAATCTTTGCGCATTATCGACGTCCTTACGACCGGATCCAATGTAAAACCCAAAAATTCAAATTCCTGGCCCTCGGCAATCACATCGAATATTTGTCGCTGAAAATTTACAACAAAACGCAGCTTATAATCAATAAGTACATTATCTCCAATAACCTCGTGCCAGGTTGGTATATTCTCTTGTTTCGTTGCATTAACCATAACCTCCGCCTGTTTTAATTTAAACTGATCGACAACTGGAGCGGGCGCTTGTTGACGAGGCGTCGAAACATTTTGTGCCATTTGCAAAAATTTAGTTGCCATTTGAACATTTGTATCGACGGTGTCCGGCCGATTAGCCAACCATTTTATTGCTGTAGCCATTGAGGCAAATTTTCCCTTCGCCAAACTGCCACGTCGTCCAACACCAAAAAATCCCGATTGTCGACGTTTCTTTTTTTCTTTTTTAATTTGGTCCTGTGTTCGCAACGTATCAATCAAATCTTCGCTAAACTCTAATTTCAATAAATTTCGCTTCAAACAATCGTTGACCACAAATGTTGCTGATTGCAAAAAACCGTCCAAACAGTTACTTTCATATTTTTGCATATCGCTAACCAATTGAAAATATTGGCCAAATGCCGTCCTCTTAAGGAAACTACTTTTCAGGCCCGGTTCATTTTCCATTTTACGAAAAGCGATTACCGACCTTTTCAAATGATTAAATAGCAAACGTTCCCAAAAGACAGCCCCCGCTTTCATCGGTTGGTTTCGTTGAATCGGTGGCGATTGATGGTTTTTAAGAAATTCCAATTCAATAACGCCAACCTCGGTTATAAATTGTTTAATAACCGATTCATGTTTGCTTGACAGGAATTTTACCACTGATTCTCGTGTATTCATTGTTGTTACATCTTTTATTAATTCTAAACCATCTTCAGCCGTTCTGTAAACAATTAAAAATAAATTATTAAACATTTAAAATTTACAACACAATGACAACGACTAACCGTAAGGAATGAATACATCTATCCAAAACATTGTTTGCATCTTTTTCCACTTTGACCACATGCTTATAGAAGTAATCCAATGTCGCTTGCCAATTTTCCAAATTACCCGGCTTGAATATATCATAATCAATGTGTATAATATGTTCAATTAGCGCATACACTTTTTTCATAATCGTGTCAACCTCTTCCGGTTCGTGAACAATCGATTTCAATCGATACCCAAATATATTCTCAAATTGAATAAAAACTTCAGCAATTTTTACAATGTCATCACTTATTCCCGTAATATGATCAACCGTTTCAAATAAAACTTTCTTATCAAATTCCCAACGTGATCCAATTCCCGTTTGTTCAATGTATTCACGTGTCGATTGATACGATTGCCGCCACAAACGTAATAGCTTGGCACAATTCGTTCCCTTCGTATATACCGTATTCGGTGTATTTTGAAAAATGGTTTCAATCTTAAGTTCTAATTTAATCTTTTCAGTGATTACGAATGAAATTTTTGTTAATAAAATTTGCATAATATCATCACGACAATAGTAATTGGACATTGTCCAAATGTAACGCAAACCAACCATCAGGCTTGGTACCAATGAAAAGATCTGTTTAAAGTCATCAGAATCTCTGAAATGCTGTGAATGAAAATAAAATGAAATTTGATTAGTAAAAACAAATTTTGTACGTACTTCCAAAATATCCATCTACAAAATTCAAGATAAATTGTCGGTTTTAGCTAGCGCAGATTTCTCCAAATCAATAAGCGCCTAAGAGAGAAATGAAATAAATGTAGCTGGGTATTTTAGTTTGGCCATAGGCTCTAAGTCTCCATGAAGTAACTCAGAGTAAAATAACTTCTAACAATGTTTGCGTACTGCCCAGACGAAATCATTAAAAAAAATAAATTGGGAGTTATTTGATTTTTTGAACTTGGGAAATACGTATTTCATTATGAAATCCTAAATGACATAAGTCCCAAAATTTATTGTTGGAAGTTCTTTCATATGTACATCACCATAAATACATGTTATTTTAATGGGTGCAGCGAATTAATGCCGCAGAATTAAGGGCCGCAGTACGGTCCGAACCAAAGTCTTTATTGTCCTTTTGTTGTGGAAGTCAATTGGGAAAAGCAGTAAACCCCTCTGCAGTAATAAAAGTAGACTCAAATAATTGTATGTCATTGTCGCCTATTTTTGCTGGTTGCTTTTGAAAATTACAGAAAAACAATCCCTAAATGCAAACTAGTCGAAATCGCTGAAAACAATTACAGGACCATAGCAGCAGGTATATCAACACACACAGCAGTCTATGGAAGCAGAATAGCAAGGAATATAGAATGGGGAAACAATCGCTGAAATAATCATCAACAGCAACATCCAAATCTTAAATAACGAAAAGCCAACAAACCAAAATATAAGCAACCACACAACGTCAGCAATATTATGTATATCACCTTATGCACTCATGACATAGCGCCCAGGCTAACATGGGACTGCCTGGAAGAAAACATCGGATCAGATCATCTTCCTATATTAATAAAAATGAACATAAACAGATACACCCTCAAAGAAACCATTACTTGGAAAAAGGAACTCAGGAAATAGCCAACATAAAGGACACAGACTGCAATGCCGAGAATATCGAAAGCAGAATAGAAATAATAGCAGCAAATACAAAGGAGATAAATATATGGAATGTCAAAACTAACAGACAAAAGTGTTACAACAGACACAAAAATCTATACACAGCACAAGAACTCATGAGATCAATAGCCGTATTAAAAGGAGAAATAAAAAAGGCAAAACGTAACACCTGGGAACTATTCGTCAACGGTATAAATTCTACTATAAACACCAAACAACTCTGGAATAAAATCAACAGACTAAAAAAGATAAAGACTTTAATCTGTTAGAAGATTCCGAGATGGCGAAAATTGTCCCCGAGTCCATTGAAGACACAACACTCCTCTTAAAAGATCGCCAACAAATAAACCTAAATTCAACAATCAAATAATGACAAACCAAATATAATCAATATGTTAGTCCAACAATTCCCAGAAAAATGAAAAGTAATAAAAGTAACAGTAATGCTAAAACAGCAGAAAGATGTATACGCAACTGAGAGCTATTACAGCTCAGCAACTGAGAGCTATGTAGTCTGCTTTAGTACTGTAACAGACCGATTTGTCTTCTAAACACATTTGCCAAACTTTTCAACAAGGTCATATGGGAGGAATTAAACAAACATCTGGAAACTCATATGGATTTAAAAAAGAAATCAACATAATGGACTAATTCGTAAATTTATTTAGCGAAATAACAAAAGGGAAAAACAACTGGAAATCCCAAATCTTGATAACAACAAACATATAAACAGCATTCTACCATATCAATAAAAACAAATTAATACAGGAATTAATAAATAACGCACCAAATCACATAACTAATTGGATTCATCAGGTATAACAAACAGAATAATCATTTACAACAATGGAACAAGGGAATTCCCCAAGGAAGCTGACTAAGCCGTGGGCCTATTCAAAATAATACACACATAAAATGGTATCCGCCCGCATGACCGACAACCATTTCGCTGACAACTACATGGCCGACAAGAATGTTGGCCGACAGGCCAAATGGCCGACACAACCACATCGCCGACAAGACAGATGGCCGACACAACCACATCGCCGACAGGACAGATGGCCGACACACCACATCGCCGCCAAGACAGATGGCCGACACAACCACATCGCCGACAGGACAGATGGCCGACACACCACATCGCCGACAAGACAGATTGCTCACAACTACATCGCCGACAAGACAAATTGCCGTCACAACCACATCGCCGACAGGACAGATGGCCGATACACCACATCGCCGACAGGACAGATGACCGATAACTACATCGCCGACAGGACATATGGCCGACACACCACAACGCCGACATGTCACCTGGCCGATAACTACATCGCCGACAAGACAGGTGGCCGACACAACCACATCGCCGACAAGACAGATCGCCGATACAACCACATCGCCAACAGGACAGATGGCCGACACAACCACATCGCCGACAGAACAAATAATATTAATTAATTAATATTTTTATTTCGATCACTGAAAATTATTCGAAATAGTTGACATGTCGAATTTTTTTCCGTTAAAATGAGCATCGGGGTATTTGGCTGCAAGACAAAATCTTATTTTGCTTTACAATCTTGTTTTTTGAATTCTTACCGTATAAATTATAGTTTACAAAAACTTTGTTGGACAAAATCTCGTTTTTTAAAATTTTGTTTTCCGAAATAATTATTTTGATTATTTTATGGTGAAATAATGAATATTTAGAGAAATAGTTTTTCTGGGAACGATATAAAATATTGCATTTCAAAATCTTGCATTAACAAAATATTGCTTTTTTTATTAATCTTGCAACTACTGTTACGTGCCTCAATATTAGCGACCAACATGCTGAAGTCGGATAGATCTCAGTGGATATTAGGAGGGTACTTGTCGCCATATTTTTTGATGAGACACCACAAACCATCATGTTGATTGAGTTTTACAAAAAAAAACAAAGAAACTAAAAAAAATACCTGAAAGAAAACACTACGGAACTCACTGACCACCACATCACCATCAACCATTAAAAAGTCTCCAATTAATTCATATTAAATATTTATTGACAATTAAGCTAAAATCAAATATCTTGTAAATGTTAAGGTACACATAAAGAGTAATAAATAAGTTGGTTATGTATTATCATAAAAAAAAAATTTGATTACAAAACGATAAGCTACCAAAAAAAATCAAATAAATGTTTTGGGCCAAAAAAAAATAAATTAATGAAAACTCACCCACAATCGGCCGTAGAGTACTCTCGGTTTATTTGTGTGCGGTATGCTGAAACAAAATTTTGTTAATTCACTATGCCCAAGTCAATTACTTTCACTTGATATTTTTTTTTTCCACTGTTTAGAACTTAAAGCAAAATTATTTTTTTTATCTTAACTTTAATTATGAATTTAAACTAAATTATGAACCTCCACCATTTTTTTTTATTTAGCTCTCAAATTTTCTTATGAATTTAAATTATGTATAAGAAACAATTTTTCAAGACAACAAGAGCTAAATGAATTATTTAGATATACATATAATTTCACAACACTATCGGATAAAACTATCGGCTGATCTGATGTCTGTATTGTTGATTTTTCCTCTAGCGGAAATTAAGCAGCTTTACTATAAATACAGCAACAATATATAGCCTACCGCCTCGTCGCGGTACCGTTATAGGAGTTTATATCCCGCAATCTTTGGCGTTTTATTTTATTATTATTTTTTTTTTTTCAAATAATTGAATAAAATTAAATAAAAAGGTGAGGCCCCGCTGTTAAATAAAACACTTGTTTTAGCCATGAACTTTTAAATTTCATTCGAGCTTATAACTCACCAGAAAAATGATTTGTTTCGCTGTTATTGTTGTTTAAATTAAGTTGCCCATTTACACAGCGATTTCTGGGACATACAATGGTTATCTCTCTAAATAAATGGGATGAAAGCACTGTCAGAAAAAAAACTCACAACACTACACTAATCAGATAAACCTACCATTTACTAAAATAATTTGCACTCTTAAATTTTTTGTAACTTATTCCACGGTTGCCTCACGTATAATGAAATTATAAAAAATATTTTTACATAACGAAAAAAATCTAAATACAATACTAGTTCAATTATTCAGAAATATGCACTTTATATGCCTTCCCCTCACTGTTAATATACAGATTTATTGGGCATTCCTATTGTCTTTCAAGTTACACATAGACAGCATCTTTAAAAAAAATAAATCGAACGATCGTGTGGTGGCTATATTATGTATTTAAAAGTATATAACCAATACTAAATTTGAGTTATATAAAGCCAAATTGTATACATTATACCAATGACTAATAGAGAAACATAAAACCATCAACACATAAAAATAAATAACCAGATCAAATGCACCAAACTTTTGGTATATAAGAGATTACTGACCTACATATACCGGGTGTTTCTTTTAAACTGAGACGATCAAATATCTCGAAAAATAGCCACTCTACGGAAAAAATGTCCATAATCAAAATTTAATCATACCGCGGGGGAAATACATTAGTGCAAAAAAATAGTCCCCCAACCCCGGCTTTGTAGGTGGGGCGGGGATAACTTTTAAACTAAGATAGGAAGCCATATTTTTTATTACAGATTCGGATTCTACGGCTAAAAATACGTAGGATTTGACTGAAACATTTTTATCGATTCATGTTAGATGGCGCTGTAATTGACGATATTCAATTTTTATCTCGAATTAAATATCTCGGAAAATAAGCACTCTACGAAAAAAATGGTAGAGATCAAACTTGAATTATTCCGCGGGGGAAATACATTAGTGTTAAAATTAGTAGCCCTCACCCCTCCATGTAGGTGGGGCGGGGGGTAACTTTGAAACTAAGATAGGAATCCCTATTTTTTATTGCAGATTCGGATTCTACGGCTAAAAATACGTAGGATCTGACTGAAACATTTTTATCGATTCATGATAGATGGCGCTGGAAATATATTAGTGTTAAAATTAGTACCCCCACCTACAAGGAGGGGGTGAGGGTACTAATTTTAACACTAATGTATTTCCCACGCGGAATTACTCAATTTTGATCTCTACCATTTTTTTCGTAGAGTGCTTATTTTCCGAGATATTTGATCGTCTCAGTTTAAAAGAAACACCCGGTATATAATTGAACGTTAATATTGGGATGTTCTTTATGTTATAATTATTGTGCGTGGTCAAATTATTCGTGTATTCCAATACTGCATTATTTAGCAGCCGTAACACTACAAAATGTTGCAATTACAAAATATTGCATAACAAAATAGTGCAATTATTTTTATTGGTAGTAGGTGTCATTAATAGATTTTATTTAATCCGTTCCTTCGTGCGGCACGCAGTGCGACATGTTTGCTGATCGTGGCTTCAACGTCCCCCAAAATTCAAATCAAAAGCGCCTCAGAGGGCTAAGCGGGGGGAAGGGGGGGGTGGAATGCAACGACCTCCCGCATGCTCGTGAGTGTTACCGAAGCCGTTAGAAGTTAAAATAGTCGATGCCATTTTTCTTCAATTTATTTTCCTCAGAAGAAAAGATGTACGGAAATTGTTATGCAAGATTTTGTATTGCAATATTTTGTAATTGCAACATTTTGTAATGCAAAATTTTGTAATGCAAGATTGCATACCCAACCCAGTTTTTCTATGTCAGTTATTTAAGGTTCATTTTGCACATGAGCAGGCATTTAAGAACATAAAACATTATTAACATAAATAAACAGTATTTTGAAAATTAGATTTCGAGAAACAAGATTAACCCGTTAAAATGGTATGTTCCCGTTGGTGATGTAAGGTCGCTGCCCGAGTATGGATATAAATCCGAACAATCTGAATCCGGTCATTCATCCAATGAAATTACCCAAATATTGTCATGTGACCGAAAAAAATGTTCCCCTATTTCTCCTCTCGAGTGAAAATAATTTCAACATTAAGCAAAATATCCGCAGAAAACCAACATAGCCATACCAAAAAATATATATTACTACATAGCCCCAGTTTTTTTCCCCAGTTTTTTTTGTTTGCTTATTTCTGACTTTTCGACTTTTAAAAAAATTTTGTTATTTTGTTATTATTGAAACTAAAAGCAAAGAGAAGTTGATAAGTAAAATAAACGAATTTACGAGAATTTATTTAGCAAAAGGTCAAATAAGTTATTAACTTCATTCGAATCCAGATTGTACGGATTTATAGTCCAGTAAATGAACGGCCGCCCCGGTGGCACTGTGGTTAGTATTCTTGCTTTAAGCTCCGGAGGTTCCGGGTTCGATTCCCGGCGGGTGATGAAAAAATCACGGCTGGTTAATGTATGGATCAATGAATTAATCAATCATTATCCATTGTACAAATGATTACGAAACTTCAATATGAAGCGGCCAAATCCCTCTATGGGATGTAGCGCCAGCGAAAGAAAGAAAAAGTCCAGTAAATGAAGAGGCCAACCTGTCAATAATTCCCTACCACTTTCATACAGCCAGTAATAAGAGATAATTACACATAATTTTAAATAAGGCAAATTCTACAGGAAAAGATTTCCCGGGCGGGCCTGAAAATGGCCTCCCAAGATTGGGAAAATATGTATGTTCTCCGCCAATATCTCCTAAAATATGACATTTAGAGATTTTTTGTTCGAAAAGTTGACCGTTTCCGAGATAAACGGGCCCAAGCGCACCCAGAATTTTGAGCTCTTGCGCTGCGTAACGTACACATGTGCGGGCGGACAAATTGTCCAATATCTTGGGTAAAAATGCATATTTTCTCATGATTCAAAGTTCATGTGAAAGGGGAAATCTGCCGCTATCATCCCCAGTGACTTGAGTCACGTTTTGACTCTTTGGCCATATTGGAAAAACGGGTCAAACTTTCTGCTGCGGCGCAATTTTAACCTCGCCAGGAATTTGATCGTACTTTTTTTGTAGTACACTTATTTACTCCGAATTTTCCTGAATATGGATTCTCGAAAGGTCCATAGTCATCCCAGAAAATTGGAGAGACTAATTTTCTTGAGTTTCAATAAAAAGTTTGGTTGTTAATTTCCAACTTTTCACTGTTTTTGGAGTCTTGGAATATTTTGCCTACAATGAGTAATTACTAATTTATACTTTAATAAAATGGCCCTTCAAGACATGTCATTTGAAAGGTGAGAATGTCTAGTTTCCGGCTGTGCTAACTTGTACAAACGGCGTTGCAAAAATATGCTGTCGAAGGCCCGCCAGTAATAGTAGTTGTAGAGGACATTGACATCCTTGTACTAATAACAGCCTTGACCCCAACGGATCAGACAATTTATTTCTTGAAGCCTGCAAAGGGAAACAAGTTCCAGCAAATGTTTTCCTCCAAGAGCTTGGATGAGCATCCCTTCATCAGAGACAATATTTTATTTCTGCATGCGATTTCGGAAAGCGATACAACTTCAGCTATCTTCAGGAAAGGGAAAAAATCAATAGTTGAAAAATTAGAGAAAAATGTAATGAAGGGTGGGGACAAGGAGCTGGGAGCGGCCATTGAAAGTTTTAAAAAACATAATCTTCCCCACGAGATCGTATTTGGGAACGGGCAAACTGTCATTCTGGCGATTTATAGTGACAACACAAGAAACACACTGAAAACCCTTAGATATCAGACCTTTACGCGGACCCAAACCGCGAGCACACTAGCAAGCTTGCCACACACAGCTGAAGCTGCAAGGCAAAACCTTCATCGGGAATATCTGCAAGTCCAGCAGTGGGTTGGAAACGAACTGTCACCAAAAAAATAGGGATGGAAACGTGTAGGGGATGTACTCATGCCGGTACAGACCACTAATGAACCGCCGCCTCCAGAACTCTTATATAGATGATATTTGAGTGAGTCCCGCCAGTGTTCGAATTATAAATATAGCCAAGATGTAATGTTACCCGAAGAGGTGGAAGTAGACGAAACTATAGAACCAGGAGAAATAGAGGGAGAAATAGACCCACAGGGAGAACTTGATGTAGACAATGTTGATGATCAAGAAGGAGAGTGGGGATCCACTGTCTTATGTCACAATCTTAGTATATTTTTTATAATAAAAGAAATTGAAAAAAAATTTATAACTGTTTATTCCGAAACCTCAATATTGATTGTTGCGAAAAAATTGCCGAAAATTTGCAATAAATTGACGATGAGGATTACGACGAAATGTAAGTAACTGTTTAAACTTCCTATATTTCCTTAGGAAAAATCTCGTGGACTCGCGCTGCCACGTGGGAACAACTGATTTTCGATAGATTCGGGCCAATTTGTGAGGTACATCCCGATGTAATTTATCTTATGCTCTGTTTTCCCAATACACATAGCCTAAACACTCATCTCTGGGAAGAAAAAACGGCCCATAAGCATAAAAACTCTTGAAAAATACATGGTTAACGGCGTTTCTCATTTATGGTCGCGAGGATTTTGCAAGTGGAGGAAATATGGTTTCGCCATCTACAATTGGTTTCCACAGGTTAAAACATTAAGGTCAGTGTATTTCCAACACTTCCCACCTCAAATTTTGTATAAAACTTGTATTTGTTGTTAAGCTCAAAATTGTGAAGTTTTCAACCCTGTTTTTTGCAAAAAATATGAATGTTGCGAAAAAAATGATAAGGACCATTTTTGTAGAGAATGAAATGATCTTCATCTTTTGTCTGAACAAAAAATCTCTAAATGTCATATTTTAGGAGATATTGGCGGAAAACACATTTTCCCGGTCTTGGGGGGGGGGGGGCATTTTCAGGCCCGCCCGGGTAATTTTTTCCTGTAGAATTTGGCTTATTTTAAATGATGTGTAATTATCTCTTATTACTGACGTATGAAAGTCGTAGGGTGTTATTGATAGGTTGGCCTCTTTCTCACCCTTCATTTACTGGACTAATACTCGTGCAGTAACCTGTAGTAGTTGCCCATCTGTCCTGTCAGCGATGTGGTGTGTTGCCATCTATATTGTCGGCGATGTGGTTGTATCGGCCATCTGTCTTGTCATGGCCGGTCGGCGAAATGGTTTTTTCCATGTGACCCATACCCATTTTCAGCATATCATAACCATCGCCAAAAAAATTTAAATTTAATTAAAATAATTTTCGAAATCTATAGATATGATTACCCTACAACATTCAAGAGAATTCAAATTTTAGAATACCATTTCTATCGTACGTGTTGAATTTCATTATAATCAGTTAAGAAATAACTAACTTCCTTCCTAATTTGCCATGTTCCAGAACTTCATTTAAACATTTTTTTAGAATCCCATAACGCAATTATTATCAACTCCGTTTTATTTTCATTTAAAATATACAAGGTACAATGTTGTACCTATCCATCCGAAATATGTTTTTTATTCATCTGGATAAAGGTTATTAAAAATTATTATAATTTAGATTTGCTTGTTTATATTATAATATTTTAAAACATTTATATTTTCAATAAAGCGGATTTAGTACAGGTGGAAGATGCTGCCAGTCGATTTGGCAGAAAATTCAATCTTTGGGTTTGTCGAGCAGGTATGGATCAAACGAAGCATTTAATTTAATAATGAGGCAGATAGGTGCACTTGCATTTAATGCAGCAGAAATATCCGGAGCATGGAATGATCTTAAAAATATTATTCCACAAGAATCCAATGGAGTTGTAGAATGGTTCGAGCAAACTTACGTATTAGGGAGAACACGACGAGCTGTCAGGTAAGATCCACCACTTTTCCCGCCTGAGATATGGTCAGTTTTCGATAGCCAGGTGAATAATATTCCAAGAACTCAAAATAGAGTGGAAGGCTCTTATCGAAGATGGCAGGTTTTAGTTGGATCTAATCATCCGGGTACCTTCAGCCTTATACGAACCTTGCAAAAGGAACAAAAAGTTACTGAAGGGCAATTTGAAGCGATAACTAGAGGCGAAAGGAAACCACAACAAAAAGAAAATACAAGGAACTTGAATAAAGGTCATCTCTAATAATTCTAGATATAGACCGAATCGAACCCTTTTAAATTTTATTAAAGGTATTGCTTATAACATAACCCTCTAATTTCACAATTATTTTCGCTTTTGTAACTAATAAATTAGAAATACATGTTTGGAATTATTTGATTGATTTAAATTTGATTGGATTTATTGTAGAATTTAATGATTTAAAATAAATAAAATAAAAAAATATTAAAAAAAATTTGAAAAACTACAAACATGGAACTATCTCCCCAACACGTCCACACGTCGCTGCGCTCCCACCGCTTAGCCCTCCGAGAGGTTTTAAATTTGAACTTCGGGGGACGCAGGAGGCGGGATCAGTAAATATGTCGCACTGCGTACCGCACGTAGGAGCGGATTATATAGAATCTATTAATGACATACGTATTAGTGATACATTGCCAACCCATAATTTAGCTTAGAATTGTAGAGGATAACGGCTTCGGTAACTCTATTTTGTGGTTGGCTTAATTCTTTGGGTTAGTATGACATCAACGAATGTATTGAAGCGAACTGCGGATTTAATGCTTCGTCAACCTTGCAGACACAGATCAAAGGAATTGTATCGCCCGTATTGCTTCTACTGATAGATGTACCACAAATGTTTCAAGTGATGTCAGAAGTCTAAAAATGCCAATAAAATTGATTTTTTTTTCATTTATTTTAAACAAAATATTTTTTCTGGATTTTTTCTGGATTGCTTTTCCGGTAATTTATAGATTTTTTCTTGCGATTTTAGTTTTCTGAATTTTTACTTTTTAACTATTCTGGATTTTAAAATTTTTGGATTTTTTTTCAAAGTGATTTCATGAAAATCCTTTCGACACAATCGGCCTTTCGAAACAATCGGCCTTTCGATATTCGGCCTTTCGACACAATCGGCCTTTCGACATTCGGCCTTTCGACACATTCGGCCATTCGACTTTCGGCCTTTCGACATTCAGCCTTCCAACCCAGTTGGCCTTTCGGCGTTCGGCCTTTCGACAATCAAATAATTTGTCAAAATTATAAAAAAAAACTCAAGGTAGCAGGTACTTTATTTTTGACAGAATCAGAGAATTTATTTCACTCAAATTCTGTTTTTATTCCAGCTGCCACGGTCCGGCTAAATACTTGGGTGGATAGTTTAACTTTCATCGTATCGAAATGGCCGAGATTAGCGTGTTTATCACTTAATTTAGGATACATTCGAGTGGAGGACGATTGTTCTAATGTATACAGCTCACGAACAACTTGCCAGCTCGCAATACTATCAGGTGTTTCGAGGTCAAATTTCAGCATACAATTTCGAAAAGATTTAATAAATGCGGAGATCAAATAAACCTACAATTTGAGAAAAGCTTACATTGCTTAAAACTGGATTATTATTACTAGCTTCCAACTTATTCGGTGCTAGACATAAGTAACTATACAATTTCAAGTTGGTCTGTACTAAATTGGTTAATGTGGCAACCCTACTGTCAAGGCAAGTAAAACGACATCACCTTTCCTTGGTTTACTGGGTTGATAAAACCACGGTATTCTAAAACGACGGAAGTCTAAAAACACAAGTCTAAAATCCAGAGTCAAAAACGAACGAAGTAAAAACCACGAGAAGAAAATATAAAGTTGACGACAAAATAAAATCAACATTAATCACATCATCCGAAGTGTAATATTACTTGTTTAATCAAATATATCGATTAAACATTCATCGTGTTATTAGTGAATAAAATACTATTAATAGAATATCAATCGGTGTACATTATTTATTGGTTGCTACACGCACGTGTATGAACATAACCTTTTGCTAATATAGTGGAGTGATAATTGAGGGAAGACGCGTAGTCATCCTCATATCGACACGATCCTACATTTGTGACTCCGACGTGATCACGTACCGACGTGATTAAGCAATAAAATCATTCGCAAAACACCAATAATTACGCCTATTACCAGTTCGGATTTAAACCTTAGTTTAATTGTTTTAACGAGTGCAAAATGAGTCACGACGAAAACAACGCTGCAACGAAACCCAAGATGGTGGGGACAACTAACGTCTACAAGGTGTTGATAAAATACGCACCTTTCAATCGAGACGACCCAGAAATTTTGTTTACACAGCTGGAAGCACAATTTGAAATTGGTGCCATTTCAGTCGATTCCGCCAAATACGGACATCTAATTGCTGCTCTCGATCCTGAAACAGTGAAATGTGTGCGCGATCAGATTGTCACACCGCCAAAGAACGATAAATACTCAACATTAAAAAAGGTCATAATCGAACGCATAATCGAAATCTGTAGCTACAACGTCTCCCAACACATGCACAAGAAATTTTGTCTTGCATGGATGATTCTAACCTGCAGAAACTGGCAAACGCTGCAGACAAAATAGTCGACGTATAAAAACCTTCTAATATATTCAACCTGAAAGCCTGAAAGCCACGAGACGACGACAGAGCACAACAAAATAATTTAACAGCTCAGATCAACTTCCTAATACAACGAGTGGAAGCACTGTTCAGTCATTACGGGAAATCTGAAAATAACTCATACCGCGGACGTTCGCAAAGCCCCAGGACCAATGACAATAGGCGTCAACGCAGAAATACGCGATCAAAGGAACAAGTGACAAGACACCCGAATTGCTGGTATCATTACAAATATGGTATTCAAGCGCGAAGGTGTTTAAAACCGTGCTACTTCAACGAGGCGCAACAATCAATAACGAATCCGGAAAACCGGTAGGCATCGTACTTCACGCGGCAAGTAACGGTAGCCAAAACTCAAAAAGCCGCCTAATCATAGTTGATTCACAGAATAACCTACAATAATTCTTGATCGACACCGGCGCCGAGGTTTCGGTAATACCACCGATAAATCTCGATAAGTCCAATTCGTCCGCGTTTAAATTGTTCGCGGCGAACGCTTCAACGATCGATACATATGGTTGTAAAAACTTCATTCTCAACATAGGTCTTCGTAGACATTGACAGTAACTCGGGAATCAACAAATCTAAACACGGTGAAACACAACGTCACGCATTGTATTAAAATATCCGGTCAACCTTGCCATGCAAACGTACGTCGGTTGAACGCGGATAAGATAAAAATAGCCAAAGCCGAGATTGAAGCTTGGACAGCACAAGGAGTATGTCGGCCCTCGAAGAGCAATTGGACAAGTCCACTCCATATGTCACAAAAGAAAGACGGAAACTGGCGATTATGTGGCGACTATAGGGCATTAAACTCGATAACGAAACCTGATCGTTATCCGATTCCCTTTGTGACCGATTTCACACATCAACTCGAGTTATGCACAATTTTCACGAAGATTGATCTCATCCGTACGTATCATTAGGTTCCTATCGAAGAACAAGACATAGGAAAAACCGCAACCATCACTCCGTTCGAATTGTTTGAGTTCACCCGGATGACGTTCGGGTTACGTAATGCGGCTCAAACATTCCAACGTTTGATTCACGCAATATTTCGAGATCTACCATTCGATGTTTCAACGAGAACTCAAAGGCCGTTTATCCCTAAATCATTTCGACGACAAATCTACGAGTCATGGGCTCATGGCACAATATCTCTCACCCCGGGATACGCGCCACAGCAAAACTAATCAGCAAAAAAGTCGTGTGGCCATCGATGAACAAAGAAATACGTTATTGGGTCAAACACTGCATACGCTGTCAAAAGTGTAAAATCACGAAACACGTCAGAAGTAAAACTGGAACTTATGAATCGACCAGTAAGCGGTTTGATGAAATTCACATCGACATAGTCGGACCGTTACCTCCATCCGAAGGTAACTCATATTGTTTGACCATGATCGACCGCTACACACGTTGGCCGGAAGCCACACCAATTCCGAATATCAGGGCAGAAACTATAGCTGACGCATTAATTAAAACTTGGTGCCAACGAACATCGTAACTGACAGAGGTGCACAGTTTGAAGCAAGTCTGTTCAACCAACTTTCCAAATCACTTGGATTCCACCGCAAGCGAACAACAGCTTACAATCCAGCATGCAACGGGTTAATCGAACGATGGCATCGTAGTCTTAAAAGCGCAATAATGTGTGTTGCTGACAAACAATGGACAAAATCTTTACCGATAATACTACTCGGTCTGAGAACCTCATTTCGGGAAGATTTTCAAAGTACATCAGCTGAACTGGTGTATGGAGAACATATACGATTGCCTGCGGATTTCATCCACTCAACCAGGACATGAATTTTGGTCGCCTCATGAGTCAGTGAGGCGAGAATTACCGGATCGTGATGGTATTGGTTATTGTGTGTGTGTTCGAATGCTCTTGCTTCATGCTCTTTATGCTCTTTTAGTTTTTCGTTTAGTTATTTTTTGGTGTTTGTAGAGATTAGTAGCGCTATAAAAATTATTTTCTTCTGTTTTTTCTATCTTATTCCGTATTGCTTATTACCAAAGATTGTTAATATTATTTTATAAGATGCACTTTATACACTTTCTCATTGGTCTCAGTGGATATTGCGAATTATCGTAACATTAATTTGCGTTAATTAATTTGCGTTACATTCACAAAATAAAACAATTCATTTCTTTAGTTTAACTTAATATATATTAATTTCTTAATAATTTATAGTAAAAACGATTTATTATAAATTAATAAAAATTAATAAACAAACAAAATGAGTTAAAACTAAAGAAATACATTTTTGTATTATAAAATATTAGAAATTAGTAAAAGTAAAATATTCATACCATATTGCTTGAACAATGAACAATGCACAAATGTAAATTCTCTTGCTTCATAGCAAGTGAGATCTTCTCACACGCGAGCATAAGCACCAAAAATTTGAACCGATTCAACCGATTGGCTTATTTTTGATACTTACCGTCACAAAACGACACAATAATACAATGAACAAATATGATAGCACACAATTACAAAATGTATATTATACGCCTTGTACGTATACAAAATTCTCATGAGGCAATGAGGAATTTGCGACCAAAATTCATGTCCAGGAACATTTATCAATTAAGGAACCAGTTAAGGAACCAATTTAAGGACATTCAACCCTCATCGACATCACGGCATGCTAAAGAAGAAATCTTCGTATTCAAAGAGTTGTCAACTTGCGAATTCGTACTGTTACGGACCGACGCAGTTCGTCAGTCGCTACAACCACCATACGAGGGACCATTTCCGGTAATCAAACGCAACGAAAAATATTTTACACTGCTGGTCAAAGGTATCGAAACAACTGTTTCAATAAACCGGATTAAACCCTGTTTCATAGAAGCACCGCAAACGAATAACCATACAAATACATGGAACGAAGTGCCAACCAAACCAAGCACTACGGGGGAAACAACACATCCACCATCGTCACACACCGATGAAATAGGCAGATTACTTAACAAAAGAGTAACATTTGACCCCAAAATCAACGAACAAACCAAATCCAGAGGGGGTCGCGCCATCATTAGACCGGCTCGCTTTCAATAAATTTCTATCGTTCACTCCGTTCACTAGGGGAAGGATAGTGTGGCGGCAACCCTACCGTCAAGGCAAGTCATCAGAAAAACGACATCACCTTTTCGTGGTCTACTGGGTTGATAAAACCACGGAAGACTAAAATCACGGTATTCTAAAACGACGGAAGTCTAAAAATCGAAAGTCAAAAATCGGAAGTCAACCACGCTCGACGTAAAATCCACGAGAAGAAAAATAAAGTTGACGACCTAACAAAATCAACCATCATCACATCATCCGAAGTGTAGTATTCTTTGTGTAATTAAATAAATCGATTAAACATACATCATTCTATTAGTGAAATAAAAACGAATTAATAAAATATCAATCGGTGTACGTTAATTATTGGTTGCTACACGCACGTGTTTTAACATAACCTTTTGCGAATTTAGTAGAGTGTTAATCGAGAGAAAACGCATAGTCATCCTCGTATCGACACATATCCACACCCATATCCTTACAGCATGATAAATGTTATTTGACGTTTTATTTATCACAAACAAACTGAGTAAAAAATTGAAAAAAATTGTGAAAGAGTCTCAAATCTCAGTCTGCAGTGGTTGATAGTAATACAAGTGGTTCATGCGCTTCGTATTTGGAGGGTAAACAGTCAAAAGTCCCTTTATTGTATCATCGGGCGTCACACTGATATTTTGCAATTGGTTAATGTGCTGATGTGTGTTGTCTATGACAAAACAATCAATGAGAATCAAACCTCGAATGAGACTAGAATAGAAGCCCAATCTGGTACTAAGAGTAGTACTGTGGCAACGCGTTACAGCCCACAGCAGGAATATAAATCTGAAGGCATGCATAAAACTATTGTCGAAAAGGCTTTACGTCATTACACTACAACGTCGTTTATGTATAGTATTATGTATTGAATTCAATTTTCCACTAGTTTTATGTTTCGATCAGTTGATGGTTGCCGCATCAACTGATGAGATAGCGATAGTATATCTTATGAAGGAATTGTTATGTCACAGGTATAATAGAGGGACGCGGACGAAATCAGCCGGAAATAATAATAAAGCAATCTAATAATATCGAATTGAATTTTTAATCATCCATCGAAAATAACGTCTACACACCAGATAAGAAACACAACAGATTGGCGACGAGGTGAATTAAATTATAAATGATTGATTTTTTTTTTCTTCGAAGCTGTGCAAGAAAAAAATAAGCATTCAAAGGTTATGTGCACGTGCAAAAAAAAAATTAAAAAAAATAATTTAACTGCAAAAATAAATAAATTGATTTAAGTGCAAGGGGGTAGTTAAAATAGTTCAAGTGCAAAAATGGATCCGGAACAATTGCAACAATTGATAGACGCGATGAATAAAGATCAAAACTTATTAATCGAATCAATGTTATCGGGAGAAGGACGTAACGGTAGTCAATCATCGAATGTGACCATTTCACATATTCCGGCCCAAGATGGACCAAGATAAAATAAAAAGTGCACAAATGCTATTAAGTTCAATAGGCCCATCAAATTATAATACATTAGCAGCCTTAGTAGCACCGAAAGTGCCGGGAGAATTAGAATATGAGCAATTTATCTCTGAATTAGAGAAGCATCTAGAGCCAAAAAAAAGCTCGTTAGTGAGTCAACACTATTTTTTATCAACGTATCAACAAGATAAAGAAAAAATAGCAGATTACGTAGCAGCTTTACGCCGTAACATTACGGAATGTGATTTTAAAGTAAAGTGCCAATGTGGAAACAGTACATCAGCAGCAGACTTATTTCTTCGCGCTCAATTTGTTCGAGGTATAAAGGAAAATATCCTTCAATTAGAGCAAACTGATTTTAGCGAAATTGTCACGAAAGCAATAGCAATGGAAGCACCAAAATTGAATTGTCAAGAACTTTCAAAAAGACCAGAAATTACAACAGCTGCAAGTGACATTAACAAAATAATCAATCATCAATCACGGAAAGACAGTTTTTCCACAAGAAATCAAAATAAAAGTCAGTCAACACCAAGGGGAAATCATGATCAAACGCGATCAAAATCAAAAGGATGGATCGACTACAAGAAACTTGGGATCGACAATGTATGTTTACGATGCGGTCGGAATAATCATAAATCAAAGAACTGTCGAATCGAACGAGCAACAATGGAGTGTTCAATATGCCGTAAGACAGGACATCTTACACAAGTATGCATTAAAGCTCTCTTAAGTAAAAGGAATCGATCAAATTCAACAAATGCTGTCACAACAAATAGGTTAAACAATTATGATGATATGGGAGTAAACAAAATTATCGATATTTACGACCAGCCCACACAAGAAATGGGCCAGGACACAAAGAAGTTTTACACTAGTGTTAAAATCGAAGGGGTTCAGCAAAAATTTGAAGTCGACACCGGTGCTGGATTCACACTTATTCCTAAGACTCAATATAGAAGTCTAGGAATCAAAAAGCAGCTAAAACCAACCAATATCGCATTCAGGTCATACACAGCAAATGTGTTCTTACCATTGGGTATAGTCAATGTAAAAGTCGAATATAAAGGAAATGGATCTAATGAAGACATGTACGTCATTCCAGACGGGTTCGACCCATTATTAGGGAGAACATGGATCAGGCATCTAAAAATCAAGTTGGAAGACATTGATCAAGAAATTTCAAAAATAAATCGGGAAATGCATATCCGATTAATAAATGATGAAGAAGACATTGAAGTATGTTTTCCAAACATTTTTACCCAGAAGGTTGGCTGTGTACCAAATTTTAGTATCAAGTTACAACTTCGTGAAGGTGCGAAACCCAGCTTCACACCCGGAAGGGATGTTCCATACGCTCTACGAGAACAAGTAGAAAAGGAGCTGAACAATTTAGAACAAGAGGGTATCATATCAAAATCAACCACGAGCGATTGGGGATCACCTTTGGTAGTGATTCCGAAAGGAGATGGAACAGTTAGGCTTTGTGTCGATTACAAAGTTGGGGTAAATGATCAATTAATAAACGTCAATTATCCAATCAAAAAGATCGAGGACATATTGAATAACTTACAAGGTTCAAAATATTTTTGTCGATTGGATCTATATAAAGCATATCTTCATTTAAATCTGACGAGGAGAGCAGTATTATTCAAACAATAGCGACACACAGAGGAACTTACCGAATGAACAGATTAAGTTTCGGTATAAAAAAAGCACCAGCAGAATTTAACCGGATAATCGATCAAGTGCTTCAAGGGCTAAACAAGACGATTGCATATTTCGATGATATACTCGTGCACGGGAAAACAAAAGAAGAGTGTCAGGAAAATCTAAGGGCATGTTTAACACCCTGTTAAAGTTAGCCGAAAGTTTCCAGCCGAAAGTAAAAAGTCGATAATGCAGATTACCTTATTAACATTCCAGCCGAAAATATAAAATCTTGTGGTTATCAGCCGAAAGTAAATAGGATACGCTTGTCATAAACAATTTTGTAAATAGTCTTACGTGGAAAACTTCGTTTAATCTAATCGCGGAAAACATTTGAAAATCAGAAAAATCCACAAAATTGGAATAAAATCAACCTGTAAAGTGTATATCTGAAGTTGAATCGTTTTTATTGGATTTGTCAATAGCCATCGCAGGAAAAAAATTCAGTTCAAGTTTCCCGTCAGAAATCGCGGAAAATTGGAAAAACGTTCCAGCCGAAAGTAAAAAATAAATGTCAGCCTCTAGAGTGTTATGTCTGGAGATGTATTTTATTGGTGTGACTTGTCAATAGCTATCGCAGGGAAAAAATTCAGTTCAAGTTTCCCGTCAGAAATCGCGGAAAATCGATTTTCCAAAAATCATTAGAAAATTTATATAAAATCAGCCTCTAGAGTGTTATGTCTGGAGATGTATTTTATTGGTGTGACTTGTCAATAGCTATCGCAGGGAAAAAATTCAGTTCAAGTTTCCTGTCAGAAATCGCGGAAAATTGGAAAAACGTTCCAGCCGAAAGTAAAAAATAAATGTCAGCCTCTAGAGTGTTATGTCTGGAGATGTATTTTATTAGTGTGACTTGTCAATAGCTATCGCAGGGAAAAAATTCAGTTCAAGTTTCCCGTCAGAAATCGCGGAAAATTGGAAAAACGTTCCAGCCGAAAGTAAAAAATAAATGTCAGCCTCTAGAGTGTTATGTCTGGAGATGTATTTTATTAGTGTGACTTGTCAATAGCTATCGCTGGAAAAAATTCAGTTCAAGTTTCCCGTCAAAATCGCGGAAAATTCGATTTTCCAAAAATCATTAGAAAATGTATATAAAATCAGCCTCTAGAGTGTTATGTCTGGAGATGTATTTTATTGGTGTGACTTGTCAATAGCTATCGCAGGGAAAAAATTCAGTTCAAGTTTCCCGTCAGAAATCGCGGAAAATTGGAAAAACGTTCCAGCCGAAAGTAAAAAATAAATGTCAGCCTCTAGAGTGTTATGTCTGGAGATGTATTTTATTGGTGTGACTTGTCAATAGCTATCGCAGGGAAAAAATTCAGTTCAAGTTTCCCGTCAGAAATCGCGGAAAATTGGAAAAACGTTCCAGCCGAAAGTAAAAAATAAATGTCAGCCTCTAGAGTGTTATGTCTGGAGATGTATTTTATTGGTGTGACTTGTCAATAGCTATCGCAGGGAAAAAATTCAGTTCAAGTTTCCCGTCAGAAATCGCGGAAAATTGGAAAAACGTTCCAGCCGAAAGTAAAAAATAAATGTCAGCCTCTAGAGTGTTATGTCTGGAGATGTATTTTATTGGTGTGACTTGTCAATAGCTATCGCAGGGAAAAAATTGAGTTCAAGTTTCCCGTCAGAAATCGCGGAAAATTGGAAAAACGTTCCAGCCGAAAGTAAAAAATAAATGTCAGCCTCTAGAGTGTTATGTCTGGAGATGTATTTTATTGGTGTGACTTGTCAATAGCTATCGCAGGGAAAAATTCAGTTCAAGTTTCCCGTCAGAAATCGCGGAAAATTGGAAAAACGTTCCAGCCGAAAGTAAAAAATAAATGTCAGCCTCTAGAGTGTTATCTCTGGAGATGTATTTTATTGGTGTGACTTGTCAATAGCTATCGCAGGGAAAAAATTCAGTTCAAGTTTCAAGTCAGAAATCGCGGAAAATTCGATTTTCCAAAAATCATTAGAAAATGTATATAAAATCAGCCTCTAGAGTGTTATGTCTGGATATGCATTTCATTGATGCAACTTGTCAATAGCTATCGCAGGGAAAAAATTCAGTTCAAGTTTCCCGTCAGAAATCGCGGAAAATTCGATTTTCCAAAAATCATTAGAAAATGTATATAAAATCAGCCTCTAGAGTGTTATGTCTGGAGATGTATTTTATTGGTGTGACTTGTCAATAGCTATCGCAGGGAAAAAATTCAGTTCAAGTTTCCCGTCAGAAATCGCGGAAAATTCGATTTTCCAAAAATCATTAGAAAATGTATATAAAATCAGCCTCTAGAGTGTTATGTCTGGAGATGCATTTCATTGATGCAACTTGTCAATAGCTATCGCAGGAAAAAAATTCAGTTCAAGTTTCCCGTCAGAAATCGCGGAAAATTCGATTTTCCAAAAATTATTAGAAAATGTATATAAAATCAGCCTCTAGAGTGTTATGTCTGGAGATGTATTTTATTGGTGTGACTTGTCAATAGCTATCGCAGGGAAAAATTCAGTTCAAGTTTCCCGTCAGAAATCGCGGAAAATTCGATTTTCCAAAAATCATTAGAAAATGTATATAAAATCAGCCTCTAGAGTGTTATGTCTGGAGATGTATTTCATTGATGCAACTTGTCAATAGCTATCGCAGGGAAAAAATTCAGTTCAAGTTTCCCGTCAGAAATCGCGGAAAATTCGATTTTCCAAAAATCATTAGAAAATGTATATAAAATCAGCCTCTAGAGTGTTATGTCTGGAGATGTATTTTATTGGTGTGACTTGTCAATAGCTATCGCAGGGAAAAAATTCAGTTCAAGTTTCCCGTCAGAAATCGCGGAAAACTCGATTTTCCAAAAATTATTAGAAAATGTATATAAAATCAGCCTCTAGAGTGTTATGTCTGGAGAAGTATTTTATTGGTGAGACTTGTCAATAGCTATCGCAGGGAAAAAATTGAGTTCAAGTTTCCCGTCAGAAATCGCGGAAAATTCGATTTTCCAAAAATCATTAGAAAATGTATAGAAAATCAGCCTCTAGAGTGTTACGTCTGGATATGCATTTCATTGGTGCAACTTGTCAATAGCTATCGCAGGGAAAAAATTCAGTTCAAGTTTCCCGTCAGAAATCGCGGAAAATTCGATTTTCCAAAAATCATTAGAAAATGTATATAAAATCAGCCTCTAGAGTGTTATGTCTGGAGATGTATTTTATTGGTGTGACTTGTCAATAGCTATCGCAGGGAAAAAAATCAGTTCAAGTTTCCCGTCAGAAATCGCGGAAAATTCGATTTTCCAAAAATCATTAGAAAATGTATATAAAATAAGCCTCTAGAGTGTTATGTCTGGAGATGCATTTCATTGATGCAACTTGTCAATAGCTATCGCAGGGAAAAAATTCAGCTCAAGTTTCCCGTCAGAAATCGCGGAAAATTCGATTTTCCAAAAATCATTAGAAAATGTATATAAAATCAGCCTCTGGAGTGTTATGTCTGGAGATGTATTTTATTGGTGTGACTTGTCAATAGCTTTCGCAGGGAAAAAATTCAGTTCAAGTTTCCCGTCAGAAATCGCGGAAAATTGGGAAAACGTTCCAGCCGAAAGTAAAAAATAAATGTCAGCCTCTAGAGTGTTATCTCTGGAGATGTATTTTATTGGTGTGACTTGTCAATAGCTATCGCAGGGAAAAAATTCAGTTCAAGTTTCCCGTCAGAAATCGCGAAAAATTGGAAAAACGTTCCAGCCGAAAGTAAAAAATAAATGTCAGCCTCTAGAGTGTTATGTCTGGAGATGTATTTTATTGGTGTGACTTGTCAATAGCTATCGCAGGGAAAAAATTCAGTTCAAGTTTCCCGTCAGAAATCGCGGAAAATTCGATTTTCCAAAAATCATTAGAAAATGTATATAAAATCAGCCTCTGGAGTGTTATGTCTGGAGATGTATTTTATTGGTGTGACTTGTCAATAGCTTTCGCAGGGAAAAAATTCAGTTCAAGTTTCCCGTCAGAAATCGCGGAAAATTGGAAAAACGTTCCAGCCGAAAGTAAAAAATAAATGTCAGCCTCTAGAGTGTTATGTCTGGAGATGTATTTTATTGGTGTGACTTGTCAATAGCTATCGCAGGGAAAAAATTCAGTTCAAGTTTCCCGTCAGAAATCGCGGAAAATTCGATTTTCCAAAAATCATTAGAAAATGTATATAAAATCAGCCTCTAGAGTGTTATGTCTGGAGATGCATTTCATTGATGCAACTTGTTTTCCCTGCGATAGCTATTGACAAGTCACATCAATGAAATACATCTCCAGACATAACACTCTAGAGGCTGATTTTATATAAATTTTCTAATGATTTTTGGAAAATCGAATTTTCCGCGATTTCTGACGGGAAACTTGAACTGAATTTTTTTCCAGCGATAGCTATTGACAAATCGCATCTATAAAATATATCTCCAGACATAACACTCTAGAGGCTAACATTTATTTTTTACTTTCGGCTGGAACGTTTTTCCAATTTTCCGCGATTTCTGACGGGAAACTTGAACTGAATTTTTTCCCTGCGATAGCTATTGACAAGTCACATCAATGAAATACATCTCCAGACATAACACTCTAGAGGCTAAGTTTATATAAATTTTCTAATGATTTTTGGAAAATCGAATTTTCCGCGATTTCTGACGGGAAACTTGAACTGAATTTTTTCCCTGCGATAGCTATTGACAAGTCACACCAATAAAATACATCTCCAGACATAACACTCTAGAGGCTGACATTTATTTTTTACTTTCGGCTGGAACGTTTTTCCAATTTTTCGCGATTTCTGACGGGAAACTTGAACTGAATTTTTTCCCTGCGATAGCTATTGACAAGTCACATCAATGAAATACATCTCCAGACATAACACTCTAGAGGCTGATTTTATATACATTTTCTAATGATTTTTGGAAAATCGAATTTTCCGCGATTTCTGACGGGAAATTTGAACTGAATTTTTTCCCTGCGATAGCTATTGACAAGTCACACCAATAAAATACGGGATTGAATCGGTTCACCGCGAAAATAAGCTCACCGCTTTACGTTATACCGCCTGCTTAATTCACCGTTTTTACGATTCACCGTCATAATAGTTCACTGCTTACGATTTACCGTTTTCACTATAATTTTTTTTGGGACAATTTAAACGGGAATACAAGAAAATATTAATATTTGATGGGGGATCGATATAAAATATTGCAGTGTCATTAATAGATTCTATATATAATCCGCACCTACGTGCGGCACGCAGTGCGACATGTTTGCTTATCCTGGCTCCTAAGTTAAATTAGGGATCTCCATTTTCCAGAATATTTTAAAACTAATTTAATTTTTTTATTTATAAATTTGTTGCCAGTTAATTATTTTTGTGCGCGGAGAAATTTGCTGTCGGTAAACCGTCGCGGTGAAATTTGCTGTCGGTAAACCGTGTGCGGTGAACTGTTAAGCGGCGAACCATGGGCGGTAAACCATGAGGCGGTGAACCGTACCCAACCCATAAAATACATCTCCAGACATAACACTCTAGAGGCTGACATTTATTTTTTACTTTCGGTTGGAAAGTTTTTCCAATTTTCCGCGATTTCTGACGGGAAACTTGAACTCAATTTTTTTCCTGCGATAGCTATGGACAAGTCACATCAATGAAATACATCTCCAGACGTAACACTCTAGAGGCTGAGTTTATATAAATTTTCTAATGATTTATGGAAAATCGAATTTTCCGCGATTTCTGACGGGAAAATTGAACTGAATTTTTTCCCTGCGATAGCTATTGACAAGTCACATCAATGAAATACATCTCCAGACATAACACTCTAGAGGCTGATTTTATATAAATTTTCTAATGATTTTTGGAAAATCGAATTTTCCGCGATTTCTGACGGGAAACTTGAACTGAATTTTTTTCCAGCGATAGCTATTGACAAATCGCATCTATAAAATATATCTCCAGACATAACACTCTAGAGGCTGACATTTATTTTTTACTTTCGGCTGGAACGTTTTTCCAATTTTCCGCGATTTCTGACGGGAAACTTGAACTCAATTTTTTCCCTGCGATAGCTATTGACAAGTCACATCAATGAAATACATCTCCAGACATAACACTCTAGAGGTTGATTTTATATAAATTTTCTAATGATTTTTGGAAAATCGAATTTTCCGCGATTTCTGACGGGAAACTTGAACTGAATTTTTTTCCAGCGATAGCTATTAACAAATCGCATCAAAGAAGTATATCTCCAGACATAACACTCTAGAGGCTAACATTTATTTTTTACTTTCGGCTGGAACGTTTTTCCAATTTTCCGCGATTTCTGACGGGAAACTTGAACTCAATTTTTTCCCTGCGATATCTATTGACAAGTCACATCAATGAAATACATCTCCAGACATAACACTCTAGAGGTTGATTTTATATCATATAAATTTTCTAATGATTTTTGGAAAATCGAATTTTCCGCGATTTCTGACGGGAAACTTGAACTGAATTTTTTTCCAGCGATAGCTATTGACAAATCGCATCAACGAAGTATATCTCCAGACACAACACTCTAGAGGCTAACATTTATTTTTTACTTTCGGCTGGAACGTTTTTCCAATTTTCCGCGATTTCTGACGGGAAACTTGAACTGAATTTTTTCCCTGCGATATCTATTGACAAGTCACATCAATGAAATACATCTCCAGACATAACACTCTAGAGGCTGATTTTATATAAATTTTCTAATGATTTTTGGAAAATCGAATTTTCCGCGATTTCTGACGGGAAACTTGAACTGAATTTTTTTCCAGCGATAGCTATTGACAAATCGCATCTATAAAATATATCTCCAGACATAACACTCTAGAGGCTGACATTTATTTTTTACTTTCGGCTGGAACGTTTTTCCAATTTTCCGCGATTTCTGACGGGAAACTTGAACTCAATTTTTTCCCTGCGATAGCTATTGACAAGTCACATCAATGAAATACATCTCCAGACATAACACTCTAGAGGTTGATTTTATATAAATTTTCTAATGATTTTTGGAAAATCGAATTTTCCGCGATTTCTGACGGGAAACTTGAACTGAATTTTTTTCCAGCGATAGCTATTAACAAATCGCATCAAAGAAGTATATCTCCAGACATAACACTCTAGAGGCTAACATTTATTTTTTACTTTCGGCTGGAACGTTTTTCCAATTTTCCGCGATTTCTGACGGGAAACTTGAACTCAATTTTTTCCCTGCGATATCTATTGACAAGTCACATCAATGAAATACATCTCCAGACATAACACTCTAGAGGTTGATTTTATATCATATAAATTTTCTAATGATTTTTGGAAAATCGAATTTTCCGCGATTTCTGACGGGAAACTTGAACTGAATTTTTTTCCAGCGATAGCTATTGACAAATCGCATCAACGAAGTATATCTCCAGACATAACACTCTAGAGGCTAACATTTATTTTTTACTTTCGGCTGGAACGTTTTTCCAATTTTCCGCGATTTCTGACGGGAAACTTGAACTGAATTTTTTCCCTGCGATATCTATTGACAAGTCACATCAATGAAATACATCTCCAGACATAACACTCTAGAGGCTGAGTTTATATAAATTTTCTAATGATTTTTGGAAAATCGAATTTTCCGCGATTTCTGACGGGAAACTTGAACTGAATTTTTTTCCAGCGATAGCTATTGACAAATCGCATCAATGAAATATATCTCCAGACATAACACTCTAGAGGCTAACATTTATTTTTTACTTTCGGCTGGAACGTTTTTCCAATTTTCCGCGATTTCTGACGGGAAACTTGAACTCAATTTTTTCCCTGCGATAGCTATTGACAAGTCACATCAATGAAATACATCTCCAGACATAACACTCTAGAGGCTGATTTTATATACATTTTCTAATGATTTTTGGAAAATCGAATTTTCCGCGATTTCTGACGGGAAATTTGAACTGAATTTTTTCCCTGCGATAGCTATTGACAAGTCACACCAATAAAATACATCTCCAGACATAACACTCTAGAGGCTGACATTTATTTTTTACTTTCGGCTGGAACGTTTTTCCAATTTTCCGCGATTTCTGACGGGAAACTTGAACTCAATTTTTTTCCTGCGATAGCTATGGACAAGTCCCATCAATGAAATACATCTCCAGACGTAACACTCTAGAGGCTGAGTTTATATAAATTTTCTAATGATTTTTGGAAAATCGAATTTTCCGCGATTTCTGACGGGAAAATTGAACTGAATTTTTCCCTGCGATAGCTATTGACAATTCACACCAATAAAATACATCTCCAGACATAACACTCTAGAGGCTGACATTTATTTTTTACTTTCGGCTGGAACGTTTTTCCAATTTTCCGCGATTTCTGACGGGAAACTTGAACTGAATTTTTTCCCTGCGATAGCTATTGACAAGTCACATCAATGAAATACATCTCCAGACATAACACTCTAGAGGCTAAGTTTATATAAATTTTCTAATGATTTTTGGAAAATCGAATTTTCCGCGATTTCTGACGGGAAACTTGAACTGAATTTTTTTCCAGCGATAGCTATTGACAAATCGCATCAATGAAATATATCTCCAGACATAACACTCTAGAGGCTAACATTTATTTTTTACTTTCGGCTGGAACGTTTTTCCAATTTTCCGCGATTTCTGACGGGAAACTTGAACTGAATTTTTTCCCTGCGATAGCTATTGACAAGTCACATCAATGAAATACATCTCCAGACATAACACTCTAGAGGCTGATTTTATATACATTTTCTAATGATTTTTGGAAAATCGAATTTTCCGCGATTTCTGACGGGAAAATTGAACTGAATTTTTTCCCTGCGATAGCTATTGACAATTCACACCAATAAAATACATCTCCAGACATAACACTCTAGAGGCTGACATTTATTTTTTACTTTCGGCTGGAACGTTTTTCCAATTTTCCGCGATTTCTGACGGGAAACTTGAACTGAATTTTTTCCCTGCGATAGCTATTGACAAGTCACATCAATGAAATACATCTCCAGACATAACACTCTAGAGGCTAAGTTTATATAAATTTTCTAATGATTTTTGGAAAATCGAATTTTCCGCGATTTCTGACGGGAAACTTGAACTGAATTTTTTTCCAGCGATAGCTATTGACAAATCGCATCAATGAAATATATCTCCAGACATAACACTCTAGAGGCTAACATTTATTTTTTACTTTCGGCTGGAACGTTTTTCCAATTTTCCGCGATTTCTGACGGGAAACTTGAACTGAATTTTTTCCCTGCGATAGCTATTGACAAGTCACACCAATAAAATACATCTCCAGACATAACACTCTAGAGGCTGACATTTATTTTTTACTTTCGGCTGGAACATTTTTCCAATTTTCCGCGATTTCTGACAGAAATTTGAACTGAATTTTTTCCCTGCGATAGCTATTGACAAGTCACACCAATAAAATACATCTCCAGACATAACACTCTAGAGGCTGACATTTATTTTTTACTTTCGGCTGGAACGTTTTTCCAATTTTCCGCGATTTCTGACGGGAAACTTGAACTGAATTTTTTCCCTGCGATAGCTATTGACAAGTCACACCAATAAAATACATCTCCAGACATAACACTCTAGAGGCTGACATTTATTTTTTACTTTCGGCTGGAACGTTTTTCCAATTTTCCGCGATTTCTGACGGGAAACTTGAACTGAATTTTTTCCCTGCGATAGCTATTGACAAGTCACATCAATGAAATACATCTCCAGACATAACACTCTAGAGGCTGATTTTATATAAATTTTCTAATGATTTTTGGAAAATCGAATTTTCCGCGATTTCTGACGGGGAACTTGAACTGAATTTTTTTCCAGCGATAGCTATTGACAAATCGCATCAACGAGGTATATCTCCAGACATAACACTCTAGAGGCTAACATTTATTTTTTACTTCGGCTGGAACGTTTTTCCAATTTTCCGCGATTTCTGACGGGAAACTTGAACTGAATTTTTTCCCTGCGATACCTATTGACAAGTCACATCAATGAAATACATCTCCAGACATAACACTCTAGAGGCTGATTTTATATAAATTTTCTAATGATTTTTGGAAAATCGAATTTTCCGCGATTTCTGACGGGAAACTTGAACTGAATTTTTTTCCAGCGATAGCTATGGACAAGTCCCATCAATGAAATACATCTCCAGACAAAACACTCTAGAGGCTGATTTTATATAAATTTTCTAATGATTTTTGGAAAATCGAATTTTCCGCGATTTCTGACGGGAAACTTGAACTGAATTTTTTCCCTGCGATAGCTATTGACAAGTCACATCAACGAAATACATCTCCAGACATAACACTCTAGAGGCTGACATTTATTTTTTACTTTCGGCTGGAACGTTTTTCCAATTTTCCGCGATTTCTGACGGGAAACTTGAACTCAATTTTTTTCCTTCGATAGCTATGGACAAGTCCCATCAATGAAATACATCTCCAGACAAAACACTCTAGAGGCTGATTTTATATAAATTTTCTAATGATTTTTGGAAAATCGAATTTTCCGCGATTTCTCACGGGAAACTTGAACTGAATTTTTTCCCTGCGATAGCTATTGACAAGTCACATCAACGAAATACATCTCCAGACATAACACTCTAGAGGCTGATTTTATATAAATTTTCTAATGATTTTTGGAAAATCGAATTTTCCGCGATTTCTGACGGGAAACTTGAACTGAATTTTTTTCCAGCGATAGCTATTGACAAATCGCATCAACGAGGTATATCTCCAGACATAACACTCTAGAGGCTGACATTTATTTTTTACTTTCGGCTGGAACGTTTTTCCAATTTTCCGCGATTTCTGACGGGAAACTTGAACTGAATTTTTTCCCTGCGATACCTATTGACAAGTCACATCAATGAAATACATCTCCAGACATAACACTCTAGAGGCTGATTTTATATAAATTTTCTAATGATTTTTGGAAAATCGAATTTTCCGCGATTTCTGACGGGAAACTTGAACTGAATTTTTTCCCTGCGATAGCTATTGACAAGTCACATCAACGAAATACATCTCCAGACATAACACTCTAGAGGCTGACATTTATTTTTTACTTTCGGCTGGAACGTTTTTCCAATTTTCCGCGATTTCTGACGGGAAACTTGAACTCAATTTTTTTCCTTCGATAGCTATGGACAAGTCCCATCAATGAAATACATCTCCAGACAAAACACTCTAGAGGCTGATTTTATATAAATTTTCTAATGATTTTTGGAAAATCGAATTTTCCGCGATTTCTCACGGGAAACTTGAACTGAATTTTTTCCCTGCGATAGCTATTGACAAGTCACATCAACGAAATACATCTCCAGACATAACACTCTAGAGGCTGATTTTATATAAATTTTCTAATGATTTTTGGAAAATCGAATTTTCCGCGATTTCTGACGGGAAACTTGAACTGAATTTTTTTCCAGCGATAGCTATTGACAAATCGCATCAACGAGGTATATCTCCAGACATAACACTCTAGAGGCTGACATTTATTTTTTACTTTCGGCTGGAACGTTTTTCCAATTTTCCGCGATTTCTGACGGGAAACTTGAACTGAATTTTTTCCTTGCGATAGCTATTGACAAGTCACATCAATGAAATATATCTCCAGACATAACACTCTAGAGGCTGATTTTATATAAATTTTCTAATGATTTATGGAAAATCGAATTTTCCGCGATTTCTGACGGGAAACTTGAACTGAATTTTTTCCCTGCGATAGCTATTGACAAGTCACATCAATGAAATACATCTCCAGACATAACACTCTAGAAGCTGAGTTTATATAAATTTTCTAATGATTTTTGGAAAATCGAATTTTCCGCGATTTCTTACGGGAAACTTGAACTGAATTTTTTTCCAGCGATAGCTATTGACAAATCGCATCAACGAGGTATATCTCCAGACATAACACTCTAGAGGCTGACATTTATTTTTTACTTTCGGCTGGAACGTTTTTCCAATTTTCCGCGATTTCTGACGGGAAACTTGAACTGAATTTTTTCCTTGCGATAGCTATTGACAAGTCACATCAATGAAATATATCTCCAGACATAACACTCTAGAGGCTGATTTTATATAAATTTTCTAATGATTTATGGAAAATCGAATTTTCCGCGATTTCTGACGGGAAACTTGAACTGAATTTTTTCCCTGCGATAGCTATTGACAAGTCACATCAATGAAATACATCTCCAGACATAACACTCTAGAAGCTGAGTTTATATAAATTTTCTAATGATTTTTGGAAAATCGAATTTTCCGCGATTTCTTACGGGAAACTTGAACTGAATTTTTTTCCTGCGATAGCTATTGACAAGTTACATCAATAAAATACATCTCCAGACGTAACTTTCTAGAGGCGGTTTTTATTCCAATTAAAATATTTTTTTGGGTTTCTCGAATTTTCCATAATTTTCCACGAGGAACTGCAGCCAGGTTTTGCCATATAAGAATAATAACAAAGGTATTCAAAGATAATCACACATCCTTACATTCCTTAGTAGGTTTTAGGCTTAACATTACCGATCGATATTAACTTAATTTTTTATTTTCGGCTGGGATAACACAATCTGCAATACCGATTATTTTTTACTTTCGGCTGGGATAATGCAATCTGCATTACCGTTTTTACTTTCGGCTGGAAACTTTCGGCTGGAATAGTACAATCTGCATTATCGACTTTTCACTTTCGGCTGCCAACTTTCGGCTAACTTTAACAGTATATGTTTAACCAGACTAAGTAAATATGATTTACATTTAAATAAAAACAAGTGCTCGTATTATCAACGAAAAATCGAATATCTGGGACACGTCGTGGAAGACGGAAAAATTTCAAAGTCCCCTTCAAAAGTAAAGGCAATCATCGAAATACCACATCCAAGAAATGTAAAAGAAGTTAGACAATTTTTAGGGATGATAACCTATTATTCAAGATTCTTGCCTGACGTCTCTACTGTTACTTACCCGATTCGAAAATTATTACAAAAAAATGAAAAATTTGTATGGTCAAAGGAGTGTCAAGCAACGTTCATATAATTAAAAAAGGAAATTTCGAGTGATCGAATACTTGTACCATTCAACATAGATTTACCGGTAACATTAGCAACGGACGCAAGTCCTACTGGAATCGCGGCGGTGTTGTCACACACAACCGACGGGGGAGAACGCCCGATTGCTTTTGCCTCACGTTCGCTCTCGAGCGCGGAGCAGAACTATTCACAGCTGGATCGTGAGGCTCTGGCAATAGTTTTTGGAGTAGATCATTTTTTCGATTACCTATATGGGAGACGATTTACATTAATCATGGATAATCAACCGTTAACAAGGATTTTCCACCAAAAGTCAAAATTACCAAAAATGACTTCCGCTAGATTACTACGCTACGCATCATTCTTGGCGGGTTTCGACTATAATATCTCATTTAAGAAGGGCATCGACAATCAAAACGTCGATTACTTATCAAGAGCACCAGTACACCAAGAACATATTTCCTCCGACATGTAAATAATGAAGAGGTTTATCAAGTCTTAGCAGCATCAGTATTCGAAATATCTACTGAAAATCTAACTCCGGATAAAATAATTAATGAAACAGAAAAGGATGAATACTTATCAAAAATAAAGGGAGAATTACAATCAACCGATAAAGATAGTGAATATGTAGTAAACGCGGGGATTTTATTCAAAAATAATCGAGTGGTAATACCAAAGTTCTCCAGCCGGAAGTTTTAAAGGAGTTACATTCCACGCATCTAGGCACTGTTAAGATGAAACAGCTAGCGGGACGATACTGCATATGGAAAGAAATAGATAAAGATATCGAAAGAGTATAGTTAGATTATGTGAAGAATGTGCAAAGATCAAGAAGAATCCCACAAAAGTTCCGACGCACCATTGGGATACTCCATCAAACAATTGGGAACGTATCCATATTGACTACGCAAGGCCGTTCCAAGGATTCTATTTTTTGGTTGTAATAGACGCAAAATCTCGATGGGCAGAAATCAAGGGGTCACGTGAAGCGCCGAATTCAGATAACACTATTCAACTTTTAAGTGAAATTTTTGCAAATCACGGATATCCAGTCGTATTGGTTTCTGACAACGCCACAACATTTACCAGTGAAGCGTTTCAAAAATATTGCAGTAGGAACGGTATTCGACAGAAATTTATTGCACCAAGACATCCAGCAACCAATGGATTGGCGGAAAGGAACGTTCAAACTTTAAAGAATCGACTAAAGACCATGGCGAACGAAAATATTCCAATGAATCAAAAATTACTAAAAATTCTGTTGCAATACCGAGCCACACCCTTAGCAAACGGGAAATCGCAGGCAGAAATGTATTTAAATCGACAGATACGCATAAAACTCGATGCAATGTTTCCAGTACAAGAAAATGTTTCTCATCAAGAAAAGAAAATGCATCTACGATCTCTTAAAGAGGGGCAGAGAGTCCAAGCGAAATTTGTTATAAACAATAAGTCTATGTGGAAATTCGAGATAATCACCCGGAAATTGGGCCAACTTCATTACATCGTGAAATTAGATGAAGGCAGATCTCTAAAACGCCACATAAACCAACTTATTGCATCGGACGTAAGAAAAAAAATCGTCACGTTTGATGAATCAACCATTAATCCAGAAGTAACAACAAGCAAGCAACAAGAAGAAGAATTCGATCCGTTGCAGGTGAAATTTCGAGTACCTGATCAACCACAAACTCAGGGGAATGAGCCAGTACCAGACCACGAACTGGAGGAGAACATCGAAGAATTGTTAACAAGTCCGGGGACCGAGACGGTAGAAAATAGGCCAGAACGGGTAAGGAGACCACCAACGTATCTGCGAGACTATATAGTATAATTTAGAAGTTTTTACATAATGTTAAGCATTGTGAATTTTTTTTTTTTTACGTAGGGGAGAATTATTATAAAATGAATTAATATCAAAATTAAAATTAAATTAAAATTCAAATTAAAGTAAAATTAAAAATCAAATTAAAAATTTCAAATTCAATTCAAATTTAAATTCAGATAAAACAATTAATAGTTTTCCCAGTAGTAAGTAAGTTGAATGTGTTAACATATTGTTTTAAATACGTAGGGGAGAATTATTATGTATTGAATTCAATTTTCGACTAGTTTTATGTTTCGATCAGTTGATGGTTGCCGCATCAACTGATGAGATAGCGATAGTATATCTTATGAAGGAATTGTTATGTCACAGGTATAATAGAGGGACGCGGACGAAATCAGCCGGAAATAAAGCAATCTAATAATATCGAATTGAATTTTTAATCATCCATCGAAAATAACGTCTACACACCAGATAAGAAACACAACATATAGGTTGATGAATTTAAAATCCAAGTTTCGTAAGAAACAAGTAGCGTTTTCAACGACGGAATCGGAATATGTGTCAATAGCGTCCGCAGCTCAATAAACTTTATAGCTTACCGGATTTTAAGGAGATAATGAATGCCATATCATTAGAAAAGTCAGTCCTGGTCCCAATGTTTCAATTTTTGTAAAATTAATGGGTTTCAGTAAATTTAGTTCTAGTATAGAGATGTTGGATAGAGAAATTAATTTTCAAAGTCAATTCCTTCCGGATATTTTATTTTCTGTGTAACCCAATAGCTCTCATAATCGTCACCATGAATGGTTACTTGATCTGATTGATGGTTACTTGATCTGTTCTGCAATAAGTTTATTCGTGCTTCGCTCGTTGTACTAAAATATATTAGAACGGAAGCTGCAGAGTTAGAAAATCTAACGAATAGGTGCACAGCTAAATTATTGATCAAACTAACCATTTCAGACTGGTTCACAAATTCGAAATTTAAATATTTAGTTTTAACTAATTTCAATACTTATTTGGTTTACTACAACAAAATACGTTAATGTTTTACATGAAATTCACAAAATGTCTTAATCAATTAAATATAACGGTAATAGAATAAATGAAAACTTACAATTAGGTAATCCTTTATCGTTCGCAAATAGTCAGAGTTCTCCTTAGCTGTATCATGAAATTGTTTGACACCAGCCAAAAATGAAATATATGTTTTACTCAATTTTGGATTAAACTCTTCAACTCGGGCTAAAATTTCGGCTACAAATTCGGCTTTTAATTGTTCTATTACACCATTTAAATCAGACTCAATCGTTACCCAGTAATCATATTCGGCCATTGGTGTAAATTCGTCCGGTTCATTCTCTTTATACACATTAATCTGCTTATTAACATGACGCATCCAGCCATTGACTATATCAACTAATTGTTGTTTATCCAAAAAATTAACTGGTGATTTACCCGGAATAACCGTAACTTTTGTTTTCATATCTTCATCGGCAACGTATTCTTGACCTGGTGCATTATACGATGTTGGCAGATTAAATGTACAAACAACATGTGATATTGTCCAATCAATTGAATCAATAAAATTGGCCACATTTTTTTTTAGTTCATTTCGAATGGGATAACGATCAGGAGTGTTATCGGGTTTTTGAATGATTGGCTCTATGAGCGCCTTCTGTTTTGCTTCTTTCAATAAATTTTCCCATTTTTGAGACAATGTAACAACCAATGGAATTACTTTCACTTCCTTCTCCTCCTCTTCTTCTTCTTCTTGCTCTTCGTCATCAGAACCGTGTTTTACTTCTTCAGTTAAATCTTCTGTTTTTGATGTTTTTCCGCCTTCCAATCCCTTGTCTCTGGTACTTTTCAAATGAGAATCATCTCCTTTTGCGCGAAATCTGAAACAATTTTATAGTCGTAAGCGGTTAGTCGATATCAAAACAAATTGAATCCCGTAATAAAACTTACCCGCGTTTTTTCGCCTTAACAGCTTTGGAGTGAAAATCACTTGGTCGCGATGCATCCAAAATTTTTACACTTTCTGTAGTATCACTAGTCATTATCTCTTCGTCTTTTAGTTTAAATAAGTTTTCGTCAAAAACGGTTGGTTCTTGAAATTGAAAACTGATTGCATCTTCAAATACTTTGGACAGTGTCGTCTTTACTAAATCGATAAATTCACCTTTGATCGTACCAAATATAAAACGATCAGGTAATTCCGCATGGCATTCAATTTTATAATAAAATGTACGGCTTTGCAGTACATTAGTCCGTGCAATGTACAAATATGAGGTGCCTGGATCAAATTTATCTAGTGGTATAAAACCAAAGTAGCAATGAAGCAGTGGTGTTTTAACATAGGTTTGGATGATTTTCTAAAATATGGGAGGGTGGAAAAATAAAATAATGCGTTGGGTTTATGGTCAAAAAATCTGATATAGTAGCTTACTTCAACTTCGACATATACAGGCTCAGGTTCAACAACAACTTCTTCCTTTTTCTTACCCTTTCTTCCTTTTTTGCCTTTACCTTTTCCCTCTGAAAATGTATTCAATAATTTAATTAATAAATGTAATGGAATCTAATGGTTTGAAAAAAATTTCACCGATATCATCGTCATCCGCAAGACCTTTTAACATACAACGTAAAAAATTTATTAACACAAAACAAAATGATTAAACTGAAAAAAAATACAACTACCTTGGGGTGACCTCGGCGACCTTGGACTCTTTGGTGATTTAGGCGATTTCGGAGATTGTGGCGGTGTTTTCGGCTTTCCTTTGCCTTTATTCTTCTTCGATTTTTTATCTTTAGGTTCCGGAGCTTCAACAACCACAGGTGGCGGCACCAATTCAAGTACCTTAATCGTAGTTTCAACCATTTTATCATAAAATGTACGATAAATGTACACAACTCTTTTCTCAATCTCTTTAATCTCCTTGATTTCATCTTCAATGAAACTTTTGAATTCATTATAATGATCATAAATGAATTGATTTGTAACTTCTAAGTCGTAGACACCCAAACAACGGCCGATTACATCACGCATCCATTCTAATGATAATTCCATTTTAAAATCTATGGGCATTTGGGGTTTCTCAAAATTAAAATCTTCTACCGCGGGAGTTTCATCAATTTGCCCCTCAGCCGGATATTCCTGTTGTGAATCGATGGGTTCTTCTTTTATCTCAACCTCTTCGTCTTCCTGTTTTGCCTCACCAGCTTCTTCTTTTATTACAACCGGTTCCTGATTTGTCTCATCATCTTCCTTAGCTGTTTCAACAATTTCGGGGTTTACTTCGCCATTGCCAGATTTTTCCTCGGTAGTTTCCTGCTGTGCCTCAATAAGTTCCTCTTTTACCGATTCAGGTTTGGACGTTGTGCTTTCTTCTTCCATATTTGTATGTTTAAAATTAATCCATATAAATGATATTCACACGAAGAAAGCCACTTTTGTAATAACAAAAATAAATGTTTAGGTTGTTTCCTTTGATTTGAACTATAACAACGGGTTGTTGTTGTTTATGCCATTCAACAAGTCAAATTACTGTGGCAACGTGAAAAATACTTTATCTCAAAACTTTATTGATGTATGTATATTGGTAACCATGAAATTGATTAAATAAGTTACGACCATCGGCAACATTTCTGTTGTTAGTTGCCCCTTAATTAAATTAATTTTAAATTCAATGCTAAGCAACCTAAACCTATAATGGTATATCGCATTTTATATGGCAAGGAATTTGGTAATAAAACGCCACTTTAATTTACGACCAACTGTCCATCCATTTCAATAACTCGTATGTGTTCCGTAAAGCAAAAATGGAATAAATGAAATTAAAAGTAATTATGTAATGTGGACACTAATAAATTAAATTTTGATTTATATCCGTCTGGAAGACAAAATTGTATTGAAGATTATAAAGTACAACCTATATATGGTTAATGTTAATTTTATTATTTGACATCATAATGCGGATCTGCAATTCTTCATCACGTTTACTTTACTTACAACGTACTTGCTACAAAAAAAAAAAAAATCTGATGACGAAAGATAAGATTGGCATTATTGACAGCAACATGCTTGTAATTGTTAAGAAATATATAAATCGTGGAATTCCCTTAAACATTGTTACTTGTTGGCAAATTAGTATTCATCGTAGCTATCTTTAAGATCATGAATACCAAGTGGAAATTAAAACGGTTGTAAATTTAGTTGCAGTAATATACCAAATATAGTTAAGATTGATAGAATTTTCTAAAATTGCATTAATCATGGAAAACTTATTCATATCGAAACAGACCATCATTCAGACCAGGCAAATCAGAAAATATTTTGGTGCCATAATTACGCTGCATGGCAAAATTGAATAAGGTATAGATTTTTGTTATATCGACGTATGTTCCACCCCATAACTCCCATTTCAATCGCCGTCGAGTCTCAAAAATATTTTCAACGTTTTAGTCGATAATTGATCGTTGTCCCACGTCGCTTAGTGTCTTGCTTGGCGATTTCAACGCCCTTCTGGGCCACACAGACGTGTATTCTAAAAACGAAAATGGAGTTGCTCTAGACCTACTTACTCTTTCAAACCAGCTCTTCAACCACACACTACAAGAGCGACGACGAAACCTGATGACTTGAACAGATGGTCGATGCCCCATTTTACCCGGCTATAAGCGATCTCCGCTTAATCAGGATTGATTCTGCTATTCGGAAAATAAAGACCGAAGGCCCTATCGTTTCTGTGCCAGTATCCGAAGGCCCTATCTTTTCTGTGCCAATATCGACTTTTGCACTCCAAACTAACATCTATACAATACTTTAAATTTATTGCTATTACAAGGTTAAAAATTAGCAGTCGATATCTAACCTCTCTGTATATGCCAGTAACATAAATCTGTGGCCGTTAATCACATCTCCCCACGCATCGGTGAAAATTACCGCTGTTTAAAAGTGCGAAATACTATAAAAACTCCGGTCCCCATGATCCGGCTGCTCGGGAGCGTCTACAAACCGCCAGGAAGCGTTTGACTAACGCCTATTCCAGTAACCGATCGTTAGAGTGCCAACAGATTTTCCGTCAGTTATCATGCTACTCCCCTCCTGAACGACTCCGTAGAACCTTTTCATGTTTTTAAAAAATCAAACAAAGTCACACGTCATGTTGACGAACTCCACAAATCTGAATGAGAATGGCCATACACATTGAAAAAAACGATTATTTCCTCCTAGGTCCTCCACCAACTATAGCTATTGAAAAATGCACCCGACAACATTATTAATGCTCTGCACAAAATCATCGAAAATGCTTGAATAGAAAATGAGCTTCCAACCGAGTGGGTCGATACCATTCAAGTTTCGATTCCCAAGATCAAGAATCCAAGGCAAACTAATGATTATCGACGCATAAGCCTATGTAATACGGGATAAAAATTTGACAAGTTGGATGAACATTTAGGATTACCGCAGTCATAACAGGCATCATTTTTAACCAACCGATCAGCTGATGATCATATGTTTGCCGTACGTAGAGTCCTTGATGAGGAATGAAGCGCTGGCAATCAAACATTTACTTTTTCAATTGACTTAGCAAAAGCTTTTGACACCGTCAATCTAGATGTAGTCATCGAGTGTCTGCAGCAGTATGTTCCGCTCTGGCTGGTCAACCGCATAATTAATTTCGGTCAAATGGTTTAATACAATGTAGAGAGAGCCAAGAAAGGCAAAGGGGTAAAACAGAGATGTCCAATCTTTCCGCGTTTCAATTTTATTTTTAATGAAGTGTTGGTACCAGTGGTCGATCAGTTTCCATTACTTCGATTAAATCAGAGTGGTTCTTTGCCGCTTTTTCTGATTTTCGCTCATCAGTGAGTTAACGAGTGGATTAGAAGTCGCATGCCTTGAAATAAATTTCCCGAAATACTCATCAGAGGTCCAGACTCTGCAGTTTGCATACCTCCAAACATCAGTATAGCTGAAATTTCCTTCACCACAGTAGCATTATCTGGGCACCAGATGTGTGAACGATCAGTCACAAAACCAAAAGAAATTCCAGTAAAAAATGTTTTGACTTGAATGCCTTTTTCGTTTTTTGATTGAACTTCCTGAGTAGTATAAGTGGTAAATTTGTCTCAAGTAATAATTTGCAGTGTGAGATTTCGGATACCAGCTGTACCAGTCAACTATCCCGTAATTTAAGTGATGTGGTTTCAGGCAGGATCCTTCCGCCTATAAGTTCCGGACAAACCTCTTTTACCTCGATATACTATCATACCATGATGCCTCTGACGCATTCGAGGTAAAGCTAAATTATTCTTTCTTGGCGTGCTGGACGATGATTACGATGTGATCGTGGTTGCTGCATATGTTCACTGCAGATGTACTCTAGAATATTATCTTGGAATTATTAATTTTATCGATTCAGTTGTTGCGCCACTGGTTCGAGTTGGTGAACAACTAATTATTACTGGTGACTTCAATCTTTCTGGTATTACTTGGATTGATGTTGATGGAGTTTTCAAGGCCTCTTCCATCAACCAAAAAGGACTAGCAGTCACTGATTATTTTGCTAGCACAGCATTGATGCAGGTGAACCGAATAAGCAATAGTCGAGGGAAATTCCTCGATTTGGTTTTTTCAACTGACCTTATGTATTTGGAGCTCTGGCCGTGTGAGGACTTCACTGCACTGGATATATGAGCATATATCATACTCCAATTATGATATACATTTTTCAAGAGAATTGTAATACTATGTGCACTTCTAGTATTTCTTTTCATTTCGATTTTAGACATGCTGATTGGTATTGAAAGATGTGTTCCATCAGTGAGAAACGAACCTCGGTATCGGAAGCCATATTATAACAAACAGCTAATTCGTATTGAAAAACACCGTAATAAGTTACATACCTTATATAAGTTACACGGTGTTAAGTTTTATCCTAGTTTCAACACTGCTTGTAGGGAGTTTAAAACGTTAAACTGGTTTCTTTACAATAACTATACATTTTGCAAATCGAAGATGAATTAACTTCCTATCCTAAGAAATTCTGGAATTTCATAAATGGTAAAAAGTAGGTTGCTGGGTTTCCTACCCCAATGACTTTTCAGAACTGGCAAATCTTAATTATAGTGAATTAATATTCGATGCGATGATAATATATAGATGTTTTAGGTTGTTGAACGATGTTTTGTGATTTTCCGTCCAAATCCATTTTTTGATTTTTATCCAATAAATGATGAAGAGATTCTGCAATTGCTGGGGCAAACAAAGAATGGTACAAATTGAGCAATGCTAAAAATTATTAGAGTTGCTTTTTATCGGTTGGTTGCGGTTCATTTTGATTTTTGAATAACTTGTATTTTATCGGATGTATAGGTCTGATCCCCAAAGCACTAATTTTAAATCCAAGAAAATCGATTGGTGAAACTCTAAATTTGCATTTATCTCGACGTAGACATAGCCCAGACTTTTCAAAACGTGAAAAATTTTCACTTAAACGATCAGCAAGTTCCATTTCAGTATGTCCTGTAACCACAATGTCATCGAAGTATGGAAATACCCCTGGAATATTTCTCAGAAGTGTTTCGATAAAATTCTCAGATATTCCAGGTGCTGACCAAATACCAAATTGAAGACGGGTTATTCTAAACACACCTTTCACCAGGCTGATTGTTTATTATAACTGTGGTTGTCTTTTTTAAATCAACCTGCGGCAATATTTGATTTATTACTCCAAATTCCGACTTCATTTAGGCTTGCTGATTGTATGAATTTTTCGACGAGGTTGGTTTAACGGCAGATCGACAAATTCGTTGTATGTGACCTTTAATACCACATAAAGAGCACGTTGCAACTTTGAATGGGTATGATGGCCTAGCATGTGGTCCTTCACATCCATTACAAAAACAACCATACAAGTGTTTTGCTAGACTGATGATATTTTGTGAATTTTGTGTGAATTTTTGCTACCTGATTCTGCAGTATAGAAGCTCTATCGATGACCTTCTGCAATATAAGATTGTCTTCCGCTAGAAAGCTGCGTTGCGATGCCTCGTCCCGTATATATTCCGATCTCGAAGCATTCGGTCTAGAGAATTCTCAAATTTGCAATCAATTGAAAGTCGTTTTAGTGCAGCTACTTATGATGCGCTTATTGATCCCGTTTGAAAAATTTGTAGAAAGCAGAGATTTCGATGGGCGAGGCGAGAAATGATCGGTTAATATTTGCTTTGTTTCTTTTAACGTGATATCGCTTACCTTTTTATTTGTGATACCAAAGAGCACAAGAGGTCATATAATTGTGGTCTACATAGTGTTAAAAATATAGCACGGTGACGTTGCTCCCCTTGTACATCATTGGCTAACAGGGGCACTAAACATCCCATAACTGATGACATGATATTAGCGTGGTTTTCTGCCTTCACCGTATTTTGTAATGATTCCGTTTCAATTTTCACTCCAGGTTTTGACGGCATACAAAAATTAGTAACACACAAGTTCAAAAATTTAAATCACTTCACAACGGTAAATTTATTTTTTGCCATGTTATGCCATACAAAAACGAAAAAAAAAAATTAAACGTAATGTAAACCAACCAAGTATATTACCTACATTCGGACGTAGAAAATTAAATTCATTGAATTGATTGCCGACCATTAACAGCCTCCCCGCCGTGATCCTTGGAATGAACAGGATCAATTGGTAATGGGGCGATCTTCGTAATAGCACGTTTCAATTTCCACTTGAGCGATGGAATATCATCTTCTTTGATGATGATTATTGTACCCATTTTAATTTTCGGTGCTTCTATATAGTCCAAATGTGCCGATGTTGAAGTTCTTGGAAATATTCCTTGGACCAACGAGACCGGAAGTTTTGAAATAAGCCCTTTGTAGGTTCCAATGAGTGACATGATCTAATTTTGAATTCAAAGTTCCTAATTCCGGTATTGATTTAAGAGGCCGACCAACGAGGAAATGACTTGGAGTGAGTACCTACCTCAATTACATCATCGGTAGATATTGATTAAACGTCACCTTGGCGTTTAGCGTTAAACGGCGGAGATGATATTTTACCGACTAAATCGCACGGCAGCAAGAAGCCCTTGTAGACCGACGTGAAGGTGTGTTCTGTGAATAAATAAAAAGACTGCCTGTGTAAAGAAATGATTCGGTGGAAGCAAGGCCGGATGCTTCGATATGTAAGACAACGTAGAAAATTTCAATCGGCCGCCAACACGAATAATTTTGTCATCATCCATGAACAATGACAACGACTTCAACTTCTTTTCGCAAACGATAAATGAGGGATTCTGAAGCCCATGATATTCAGATGAATATGACGTAATTTGTATTAGTCGTATAACGACTTGGAGCCCATTAATGGCTCCAACTGAAGAAATCGGACCCGAGCAACGACTAGAAGGAGTTATCGTATTGTAAATTAAATGAAGCACAAAACGTAACTCATAGCATTTTGTACAGTGATAAATGATCCTCGTGCGTGTATGTGCAGAATACAATTAAAAATTGTGGAGGCTTTTTCTGCTCGGATGATTCGATTTAACTCGATAGCACAAACGGGTACGGCCAGGTTGGTCAGATGATTGAAGAAAATTCGGACCATTCCATCATAATTTAGAAATAATTAACTGTTCTGGGAGTAATCCACGCAATTTCAAATCGGCCGGATTAAGCTTAACGCTCAGCGATCCGAGATTTCGAACACATTAGTCTAACAATAACACCATTGGAGGTGTGACTTCGAACATAAGCAGCAGCACCGTAACCTTTCTGGCTAGCATCCGCAAAACCCTGTATTTGGATGTTCGTTGGAATTCGACATTGATTGAACATATGTCGCGGTATGTAAAGCCCTTGAAGTTTTTGTAAATTTTCGCGAAAAGGAGACCAATTCGTGTGTAGATCCATTGGCAGTCAAACATCTTCCCTATAGTAAAACAACCGGCGTTATCAGACCAATAGGATCAAATATTTTAGCTTTTTCAGAAATAACTGTGCATTTTGTTATTCTCGGTGATTCTTTCCCAAGGTTGACATTAATGTATCACAATAAGAATGCCAATATAAACCCAAAGTTTTCATCGGGAATATCGGCAAGTATAGGAGCTTCATTTAAACACCACTTATGGAGTGACATCCCTGCGGATTAAACAATGAAAGATACCTTGTCCTTAATGGTAACGACTTCTTCTTTCAACATGCATATCATTGCAAATTGTAGAGGTCGCCGTTGGAAATTCTGACTCGTGATCTAGGGCCAATTGACGAAGGGAACGAGTAGCTGAGAAAGACGCCGGAGTTGTGCCGTATGTAACTGTTTTGAGCTGATATGCGAGCAAAGGATCATTCGGATCAAATCGCCAAAATATGTATATACTGAATTACTGAAAACTTTGATCATCGGGGAGAATTTTGACCTGACAACACGATTCTCGCATTTATTGTTTGAAATATTATCTTTGCTAAGTAATCTCCTTCCTCTATAGCCTAAAATCTTCTATAAGTGTATCCAAATAAGTAGATGGGGAGTTACGGCAGCTAGATTGCAAATTTGATAATCTACAGGCGGATTATTGGTCTTGCTTGAAACCACCCATCCCAATCTTATATTCTGAAGAATTGGGAAATTATTACCTAATTTAATTTGACCGATAGACTGTAATAAAGAAAAATTAATTCTTCGAGGTGAATAGAATTTTGGGTCCGCCACTTTGATATTAGGTAGAATAGACCATTTGGATAAATCACATTGAATAGTCGGTTGATAATCGGATATTTTTGGTAAAATGTATAACTCTATTGAATGATAACCAACCAAGTATATTAAAATTAAATTCATTGAATTGATTGCCGATCATTAACAAGCTATTATATATAGTGTGAAAATCCTGTTATTGGTTAGGAGTTTGAACTGTGTGGTTGAAATAAAGTTGAATACTTAAAGCGTATGTTTTAAAGCTGATTGTGGGTGGCGGAATTCCCTTTTCCCTTACTGCCCTCTCTTGCTCTCAATGTCCACAAAGGCACAGAGGTCGATTTCTTTTTCAGCCTTCGTATTTTCAATTGCTCACTAAGGGCCGCCACTGTAGAATACCAGCTTGATATGCAAAATGGCCTCACTTCTCATTTGGTGATCCAAAAGTTGGCCATCGTTTTCAGCAAAAATGATGTGAGGCTAATTGGGCGATATGCCTTGGAGTAGAGGTTCAGACAGCCCTTCATTTTATTACAACGACCTCATTTACTCTCCTATAATGTTTTGGTATGTATAGTTAAAGGCATATCTTAGGTCTAGATAAGCCCGTAAGGCTGGAAAATGCCACCTCGTTCAGCGTACTTGAAAGGTTTGGAAGGGTGTTTATAGTAAGAGTCCTCGTAAGATTTCGTCACTATTAAGTCCGGAAAGTGGAGCTCTAAAAGTACCCTAATTGCTTTTGTTCGGTCTCAGTGAAATCTCCATCTGCCCTCTAGAGCAGTCCTATAGCTCTGGAATGGTCCTTAGAAAGGCCTTTCTGTAGACGCGCTTTGGAAGGCAACTCATTAATTCCTTCACAAAAACTGCTCTAGGTTGCCCTCTTGGATCTCCTTAGTTCGAGATTATATTCTGTCAAGATCAACTCGTAACCGCCACGTTCATTGGTGTGTTTTGTCTTGCTGAACAATTTTGTCGATGTTTTCCTTAATTTTTCGATGCTCCGCTTCAATAAGGTACCATCTTAGTGAATCCTCTTCGCTTCATGGGAGAGCTGAGAAGTGCTTTATATAAGTTCCAGTCGGTCAGTTTTGGAACCCTAATTACCTGGCTCTTCATGGTTTTGGCCGCTATACCAAAGCGAATGTGAATGTAATCGGAAAAAAGAGGCCTCTTCAGACACTTGCCAGTTATTTACTAAATGACACAAATGCGGGCTGGTTGGTTTCAAATCTATAGGACCTCTTTGCTGAGCAGATTTCTGAAAGTATGTTTCTTCTCCTATTGATGATGTCTATATTGTTATCAATCAAATACTTAAAAAGTGCTCACGCCTTTTGTTGAAGTCACTGCTGCCCACACGGTATCGTACACGTTTGTATCACACAATGGGCTTGCAGCCGTTACAATGGGCTATTGCAGCCTCCTTGCTCTTTTCTCCCAGCATCTCTACCAACACTGCTACCAAGTTCCTGGAGATAATCTCTAAAAATGGTTTTATAAAATTGCCGCTCTTGGACTCTGAGTTCCGTTATCATGAATCAATTTACCCACTTGTTTTGATAATCCTTTAAATTGGTTACCTATAGCCCATGGTACCTGAATAAGGACCAATATGTTGAAACCTGCGGCTAATGACGTCTGAGGCCACCTTAGCATGATACAGGTTTTCTGTGAGCACTTAGTTTGTGTTCTCATGAATTATGGACTTATATGAAGGCATGGACCATTTCAGAAAACCGTCAGTTTGAGGAGTTAAGTAGGTTCTATTTAGTCTGACCGATACACAGAAGGTTGAAAAGAAGAGTTGTGTTATGCAAGGTGTTGGTTAGTCATAATTAACCAAAACCCAAATTTAATTCCTTTCATATCTCAATACCTTATTTAATTTCCTTGAAGCTCAAAAAACAACAAAATTCAAAATATTTATTCTTCTTTGTTTGCCAACTATATATTACCGTCTACTTTTAATTTATTTTACCCTGACCCTAAATAACAACCATATACTAGTGCCTTAACTCAAATTAATGACCTGGCTTGACAGTTTTAATTAATATAACCTTGATCAGACAAAAAATTATTTGTGGTAATCCTCCAAAAAGGTGTTAACCCAAATTCAGAGCCCCGAGAGGCTAGCTTTTAAATAATTTGAACTGAAATTTGAATTGCTCTGGTATTTGCAAAATCTGTAACTTTCTCATCGCAGTTTAGCCAGAGCAGCCTACATCACCCCAGGTTTGAACATAGAAGAAAGTATTTTTAAGTGCCTTATCAATAAATTTATTGATGCGATAAGATATAAAATACTGCACATTACACATATGCATTGATACGATTTATAGAATCTAATTAATATTCTTATCTGTTGTCTAAATTATTTGTTTTTATATGACATTAATATTTTATGAATTGCATTGTAAAGTAAAATAAGCTTGATTTATATACCATGTTACCATAAAAGAAACAAACTTCAAGATAAGCATCTAAATTTTTGTTATGATTAATAAGCATTAATTTTTTATATACATACATAAATATGTATAATAATGAAAATAAAAACAAAACTGTTCACTAGGCTACAAATTATACAAAGAAGCTAAGCCAAAAAAAATCGAGTTTGGAATTAGACACCAGTAATTTCGCATCATCATAACGCGTCTCATAATGTAAAATATTTGCAAGAAGCCAATCACATTTGAATATAGTAAACCAAAAATAATTTATGGGGTTTGTACTCAGATTGCGGAATTTGTCATTTGACATTGAATTGTTATCATTATCTAGATTGTAAAAAATGACCAACCGGAAAATTGATATAAATAAAATTTTATGTATGTCATCAATATTATTCATTCGAATGAAATGGTTTAGTGCCTTAATAAAAAGACCAATAACTAGTTGGCGTAAATAAAATATTTTGTGTATAACTTGTTTTTGTTTCATTATTAGTGGGTCAATAGAGGCTAAAAATATACATTATTTCGGTCCCGCAAAACTTACGAGAAGCGTCTGTTCACCATGGAGTGTGACTTCAGACAGCGTATCTCCTCATGTAAGAGGCGGCTGATTTCTTAGGTGGGAGTCGGTATAACATGCTAAGGGAACAGATACTCGGACACCCAGTACCGGCTACCTTCGGGAATGAGCAATTGGGCTCCCCTCCCATTCCCTTCCATGGTGCACTTGGCAGCTGGGACAGATAATACTACAAGCACTGCTGATGCTGTGGCAAACTTGGCTGCAGTAGCAATAAGCATAATATGGGAAAATGAGAATCCTTTTCAAAAGGGTAACCGAATCATGAGATCACCTAAAATCACAGTAATGAGTTTTATGGGAGATACTAATTCGATTTTTTTTTTCCTATAACTAACTTGGTAAAAGTGAAAAACGCATACTTTATGTACAGTTAAGAGGCCTAGAAGAAGTAGTTTTAAAGCTGAGTAACTCCCTGGGAGGAATGAGGACATTCAAGCCACTTAGCACCGCGACCTAAAAGATCTTTTGTGCATGGACTCTGTTCAAATAGCCTCCAGTCAATATTCAGGCTCTTAATGAATCTGATAATACTACCGGCTGGTACAAGATACATACTATCTGGACTCAATGTTCTCCCTCCTAGATATTGTAGTCTTGGTTAAGCATTGACACAAAATATGTTCCGCTGATTTCGCTTCCAGAGCGCAGAAGCGGAATCCGTCTGTCATACTTAGGCCCAGCTCCTTAACGTGATACCTTAAGAGGACGTGACCTGTGAGGAAGCCAGTAAGCAGCCTCAACTCAGGTTCCCTAAGTTCAAGACACTCCTTAACCCTAGCCGACGAAGGTGATATAAATTTCTCCGCCTGTCGCAAACCTGGAATCCTGCGACAACAGGAGGACTTTTGAGCATACTCCCAGCGATTTACCGCAGCCCTAAGGTGTCTCTTAGTAACTCCGCAGAAGGGTTCTCGTCTGATCATGTTTGGTTGTAGTCCCCAAGTTCGCCCATAGAGTCTCTGACAGGCCCAGAAAGCCCTGGTGGCCCTATTTTGAACTTTGAATAAATGCTGCTTCCAGTTCAGTTTTTGATCTAAGATAACCCCTATATATTTAACCTCTTTGGAAAAAGGATCAATAGTACCGTTATCGAGGGGGCTCTAAACGAGAAGTTTTTCCGCCTCGTAAAAGGAACAATGACAGTTTTGTTTGCATTGACACTGAGTTCTTCCTGGTTACACTACTGCCATATTATATTGAGTGCATTTTGCATGCGATCAGAGATGACTTCATTCAACTTGCCTTCTAATTATGATAGCCATATCATCCACATAGCCCTGGACATCAAACCCAAACCTACTAAGAAGGACCAGTAGTCTGTCAATAACCAATGACTACAAAAGAGGAGACAGTACACCTCCTTGGGGACAGCTCTTTACGGCCCTAACTCAGAAAGCCCAGTTCGTAACAATATAATGCAAAACTTATCAAAATATCCGCTTTAAAATAGAAACCATCACAAGACAATTTTTTACGTACTGAGCCCCGCGGAGTTACAGTGAGAACTTCACAAGTACACAGGCGCTTGCATTGGTGTAAAAAAAAGGTCAGTCGATATCGTTCCCTCTCTTTCTATCAATCCGAACCGTTTTTGTATATATGTACAATTACGTCTACACGGAATAAAGTAGCGTTAATGTGAGAATGAAACACAAAAAATACTGAAGTTTGAGCAATTAAAAAAACATTCAAAAAGTATCTATAGGTACGTGATAGCAAAAAAATTAAAGCAGATTTATATTTACCACGTTAAACTCTTCACGATCATCATATTTTTTGATATCATTGCAGACCAGTATTGGACCAGAGCGGCTAAGGTTTGGGGTTCGATTATGCTCAATGCATTTTTAGTTTTATTTTTTCAATTTATATTTTTTTTTTTTTTGAAGAATAGTACAGCTTCCGCTGTTTGTTGGGCTGCAAGGTTTTATGTGTGAAGCCGCAAATTTACAGGTTCATCAGTCCGAGTGGATCTGTTCTTTTTAGTCGCCTAAATCGCGGTTGTTTTAGTATATCCCTGGCCAATTCGTTGGGATGTGCTTCTAGTTTTGAGTAATATTTCGAACTAAATTCTTTAATTGTTTCTTTAATGGTTTTAATTCCAAGGCCGACGTGTATATTACTATTTCGAATGTACCATGGAGCATTGGTAATACTGCGAAGTATTTTCGCTTGGGTTCGTTGAAGGAGTTCTCTGTTTGACGCGCTGGTGGATCCCCATAACTGAATACCATATGTCCATATGGGTTTGATTATCACTTTATATAGTAAAACTTTGTTGTTTAATGACAGCTGAGATTTTCTTCCCATTAGCCAATACATTTTGGAAAACGTCATTTTTATTTGGTTGCGCTTTGAATGGCTAAAAAATAAGAATTAAAAAAATATCAAATGGTCAAATGGGATTGTGGCAGCGGCCGCTGGATATCACCATTATATATAAATTTTATCCATCCTAGGACGGGCTGTACCCCTAGTATCAAGAAAATGTATTAATCATAAATAATACCTTTAAAGGCGATTTTATTAAAGCAATTCACAAACTCTGGTCGTCAATCACTGAAAAGGTCGATGAAATCTCACAAAAAATCGAAGAAGGCCGACACAGAAGCAACTACGATATTGCTAAGGAATTAAATTTCGATTACAAAACAGTTTAAACCATTTGCGTAAGGCTGGATACACAAATAAGCTCTATGATCGGGTGTTGCAGGAATTGTCGATGAAAAATTTGTTTGACTTAATTACCATCAGCAAATTATCCATTGAAGATAAATATCTACTGAAACCAACCGATTTTTGAAGCAAATCATTACTGGTGAATAAAAATGGGTAAAACACGAGAATGTCGTTCGAAAAAGATCATGGTCAAAGAAAGGTGAACCACCTCAAACAACTTCAAAGCTAGGATTGACGCCCCATAAAGTTATGCTGTGTGTGTATGGTAGGATTAGAAGAGAATCATACTTTATTATTAAATAATACTTTCAGCAATTAACCAGATTGCAGCAAGAAATTAAAAAAAAAACGGCTAGAATTGATCAATAGATAGCTTAATTGTTGTCTTCCATCATAACAACGACCACACACATTTTGAACACCCGGCAAAAATTGAGAGTCGTTGGCTAATAAATGTTGAAACTAATGCATATAATTAATGCAGCATTTCGACTAAGATATGTACCAAGACAATGGAAAGTTGCAGAAGTAATTATGATACTTAAGCCGAACAAACCTCCGAACGATAAAGCTTCACACAGGCCGATTTCTCTACTACCAACATTATCGAAACTATTTCAAAAGGTTCTTCTTAAAAGACTAAGACCAATTATCGAAGAAAGGAATCTTATCCCCTCACATCAGTTTGGATTTAGGGAAAACATTCTACTATAGAACATGTACATCGAATTACTGATGTAATCGAGAAATCACTAGAAAGCAAACAAACATGCTCAACTATATTCCTTGATGTAGCGCAAGCATTTGACAAAGTATGACACCAGGGGTTAGAAATCAAACTTCTTCGAGATCTTCCGGAGCAATTTTTTCAAATTCTAAAATCCTACATATCAGAGAGGCACTTCCGAGTAAAGTATGAGAATGAATACTACCAGCTAAAAAGAATAACAGCAGGAGTTCCACAAGGGAGTGTTCTTGGGCCGATCCTTTATCTCCTATATACTAGAGATATACCAATTACAGAGGCAACAATGGCGACTTTTGCCGATGACACGGAAATACTTGCAACAGCAAAAAACATCAATGAATCCACTAGTAAATTACAGAAGGCTACTAACCTGATATGTAAATGGACAGAGAAATGGCCAATTAAATTAAATGAAGCAAAATCAGTCCAAGTGAACTTTACAAATCTAAAAGTTAATCATATACCAATAATTATAAACTCTATAGTAGTACCGCATGCGAACACTGCTAAGTATCTTGGCATGACTTTAGATGCTAAACTTAGATGGAAGGAACACATAAAAAAGAAGAGAGAAGAACTAAACATAAAATTTAGAAAGATGCATTGGCTCTTAGGGAGACAATCTGAACTAGCGATCCATAACAAACTGCTGTTATACAAACAAATCCTGAAACCTGTATGGACGTACGGTAGCCAACTCTGGGGTTGTGCCAAGAGGACAAATATTAAAATCATACAAACAGTTCAAAATAAAGTCCTGCAATGTATTGTTAATGCACCGTGGTACATTCGAAACGACAACCTCCATCGAGATCTAAAGATCGAGCTTGTCGCGGATGAAATTAAGCATCATGCAACAAAACACCTACAACGTCTGCACCAGCATGAAAATCTGGACATACGCTGTATGCTGACTACCACACCAACAAGAAGACTGCAAAGAATAAAACCATTGGACTTATCGCGACCAGGGGGTCAGTAGACTTACTGTGGCGAAAATCCAGGGGATGAGTTACACGAAATGGGGGATAATCATGTGATTGTGCCGACTAATCAATTACTTTATTATGCAATGTAAATTACTAAATGGGTACAAGACTCAGTCGTAATATAAATAAAATAAAAAAATTAAAAAAAAAAAAAAAAAAAATGTTGATGCATACACCGCATAGCCCGGCCCTTGTACCCTCTGACTACCATTCCCTCCGACGTTTCGATTTCTGCAAAACTCCCTTGATGGTCTAAAGTTTGCTTCATTGAAGGACTATGAAAATCACCTGGCCAAGTTTCTCGCCGATAAAACCCAGAAGTTTTAAACTTCCCGAAAAATAGCAAAAGGTCATAGATAGTAATGGCCAATATGTTCTAATATAAAACCCATTTTAAATAATTAAATAAAAGAAAAATTTAATCAAAAAATGATAAAAAATCTCTCAATAATTTTTCTGAAGATAATACTTTCACCTAGAAGAAATAATTCGTAATCTAACAACAAATCCTTCTATTAGCATAAGGAAGTTCGCAGTACAATTGAACGTCTCTTGCTACCGAATTCATCAAGAATTACACAAGGAGAATCTTCATCCATACCATATAATACCCGTTGAAGAACTATTAGCGATAGACCGCAATAAAAGATTGGGGTTTAATAATTGATTGATGGAAAAGAATTTGGACAATGATAATTTTGTGAAACGTATCCTGTGGCGGGATGAATCATAATTCACAAGAGATAACATAACAAACTTGCAGAATCTACACGAGTGGGCTGCTGAAAATCCTGAAACAAAATCCAAAAACCGTGTTTGTGCTGGTGTAATTGGGGATAATTGTACCATTCATATTACCATCGAGATTAAATAGTGATCGTTATTTACAATTTTTACAAAAGGATTTGCCACTCCTCTTTGATGATGTTTCTATTTTAAGTAGAGTCTCGCACACATACCAACATGATGGTGCACCTTGTCGCTACGATAGAAATGTTAAGAATTGGTTAAACCAAAATTAAGGTAAAAGCAGAACTCATACAACGAATTCACACAGCAGCACACTAGATAAGGAAAGAATTACCAAGAAATGAAATAACCAAAGGTATACCTAAACGAATATTAGCCGATATTCAACCAAAAGGAGGGCAATTTGAGCACCTTTTATAACCGCTAGGCTCAAACTTTGTATTGGGGGATTGTAGGGGAGATCATGGCGAATTAAAATTAAATAAAAAAATTAAAAAATAATAACGGTTTTTTTTTAGAAAAACTCAATTTTATAAAAAAAAAATATTTTGTTTTTACTTTAAAGTATCATAGCTCTCAAACGGATGCTGGTGCAAGATAACCACCTAGATCTTAATAATAGCCTATACAATTACCAGTCAAATAAGACTAAGTCGGTTGCTCTCCGATAAATATTTTGGAAGTTACAGTTTAATATTTGAGTGTACTTTTTATCTGAACTAAATTTTTTAAACACCCTGTATCTCGAAGGATATCAAAAATGGACCCCCCCCCCCCCCTCCACATACGATTTTTTTCTCAGAATGAACCAAGGAATCACCCCTTGACGGATCAGCATCCCAAACCCGGACACCCTGTATAATATGTAGTAATATAATTGAGTAATACTGGTGTTCAGTCAATAGCTTCGTTCTACATATTACAGTTTTCCAGTATTGTCAGTAAAAATGCTTTTAAAACTACAATACATTTTTCCTGCTATATTTTTGAAAACTTCAGTACTAAAAAAAAGTTGGAAGCAACATAGCGGTGAATGAACTACATAATCAAAATAATTCAAGATATTGAACAAATGGCATAGAAATACCAGCGTGAAGATTGTCGTAAATGTGTCCTATAACTTTTTCACTTGAGAATGTATTGTTTAATTAAATTAAATATCTCATAGCATTGAATTCATTGAAGTTTTCTCTACGGTTCGTGAGAGTTTTAAAAATTTTCTATGGCGCTGTCTCGAATAATATAGTCTTTAGAAATAATCTTTATGGATGATTCGCGAGAACTTGTTGCATAGCGTGGGTTTCATTGAAGTTGTATCTACGGTTCGTGAGAGTTTTTAAAATTTTTTATGACGTTTTCTCGAGTTGTGTCCTTAGAAGTAATCCTTATGGAAAATTCGCGAGCACTTGTTGCATAGCGTTGGATTTTTTGAAACTTTCTCTAAAATGTATAAAATTTTCAAAAACTTTCGATGACACTATCTTGAGTTATAGTCTTTAGAAATAATCCTTATGGGAAATATGCAAGCACTTGTTGCTTAGCGTTAGATTCACTGAAGCTTTCTCTACGGTTCGTGAGAATTTTGAAAATTTTCCATGACGCTGGCTCGAGTTATGGTCTTTAGAAGTAATCCTTATGGGAGATTCGCGGGCACTTGTTTCCATAGCCAAAAGTTGCAGCTGGCCAAAATTAAAAAAAAACCGTATATTTAGAATTTTTGGTTTTTATATGGCAAAAAGAGGATTGTCACATTCACACAATTTAATTCGATTCGAATCGATGACATTATCAGAGCTGAGTTTCCAAATCCGGCCGAACATCCTGTATTGTATGAAATATTCGTAAAAAATATGATAAATGAAGTACTAATGCTGTGTGCCTGACACCGATTTTTTCGACTAAATTTCTGACTAAACTAAATTATGCTTATGCCATTAACCAGCAGACGGCTAACGAAAAGTCTCCTCGCAAGGTTGCTTTTCAATTTAGTTGTCATTTTTATTGAGAGAGTGCTTGGATTAAGTACTTTTCATTATCAACGAATTTAATTAGTGCCACAAGTTGGTACCGATTAATGGTTATACGTACGATACGAGTTTTTATTGTATATATGTTATATATGTTTATTCAATTCGGAATAATTTTCATTCATTTTAGAAATAGTTTCACTTAAATAAGAGAAGGTTTCGTTCATTCCGAGATTTTCCAAAAATTATCAAAATTAATCAAATTATTCAAGAAAATTAAAATTGTTGTCATATTTAATTAAAGTTTATATATTTTTGTATATAAGATTTTAATTTCAACTTTCTGTTAGGAATTATATGGTGTCAGATCGTCTGTAGGCAACACGGATTGGAGAAACTTTTGGGTCAAAAAAGAGATCACCTTTAGTTTGCCAACGCTAAAGTATTCTGTCCGGTTTTATCGAACTTATCAACGACTTTGCAAGTCTTTAGATTTTCTTATAGCGCCAATAAACTAATTTAATATTTTGTAAATAATTTTGTGTACGAAATATTGAAAAATTCCAAAAAAAAAACAAATTAACTTGGTAAATCAACTTGCGCGCGAGTTATTTCAGTCAAACAGTAATAACATTCGGTTGATGTTCCAAAAGTCGTAATTTAGAATAATGAAAAGTCAGGCACAGCCTGTCTTATTGACCCTTATGCCATCTATGAACGACTGGTACGAATTAGTCGACAATTTAGAAAAGTCAACAATTTAGTCAAAAAAATCGGTGTCAGGCACACAGCATTAATATGCAATCAGCCTGTATAAAAAACAAGAAATGCTCAAAGCCGTATATCCGAGACCATTTTGAAGTGAAACGCAAACGGGTGAAGTTAGTAGAGGAGGATTTACGCCGAAAATCAAGACGAAAAATGACATAGAAGTTGAAATTACCGATCAATGGGTCATGCCATACAATCCATTATTGTCGAGAATGTTTCAAGCATACATCAACGTAGAATATTACAGTCCTTACAAGTCAATTAAATATGTATGCAACCATAATATTAGTGGTGTTCCGCAATATTTCTTGAATTTGGTTAGAGAGTGGATGATTCGGTTTTATGTGAGCAACTACTTATAGAATCGGTTTATAACTCAGATTTAAAATTTCACTAAAACCCATTAACAAATGCGCGTGTTCCATTTGGTGCTGAAATTGTAATAATTCTTTATTTATCTAAATTTTCTTTGGTAAATCTAAGACCAAAGTATTGAAATCCTGTCAAAAATGACGAAAAATTTGGTTGGTCCAAAGACAATTTTCTTGACTTTTTGAAAGTCCCTGAGTCTGAAAATAAATGGCCATCCGTCTGTCTGGATGTCTGTACCCATGGTATCGCGAGAGTGGCATGTTCGATTTGGAAGCCAATCTATTTCTATGGTCAAGGCGGAGATTTGAAAAGCTTTTGGAGACTGTTCGTCAAGGGGGTGGGGTACCTGCCATACGAATTGACCCAAAATACCTGGTTTTATAAATATTTACGATTTTTTTATATAATCTGGTTTGATTATTGAATTGGGCATTGAATTTGGAGTTGATTTGAACGTTGAGTTTGGGGCCAATTTGCGGATTGAGTTGAAGTTGAGTTGGGGTTGGATTAGGATGTAGTGAGCAATGAACCAATTGTTTATATTATATGCTAGTCTGAGGATTGAGTTTGGCGTAGTGTTTGCGGTTGAGTTGAGGTCGGTTTGCGGATTTAATTAAGGCTGAGTTTGGCTTGAATTAGGGTTTAGTGAGCAGTTAAACTGAAGATTTGTGATTTTTTTTATAAAAATTTTATTGTGATCCTATAGTATACATACCTTATCCAATTTTAATAAATTCAGCATTTCCAATGGAAATAGGATTCTCAAATTATTTTTAGATGAAGTTCTCGAATATGGCCAAGTAGAATGTAACTTACCTATTTCTCAACCAATTATTAAGAAATTTGACACGTGTGTGGCGAAATATGGCGAAGTCTGATGGAACTTGCCCATTTTTCAACCGATTATGATGAAATTCGACATGTGTGTTTGTAAATGGCATTCTAAAATGATTTTTGTATAAGGTTCTGGAAAATGGGCAATGGGGATTCTAAAATAATTTTCGGATAAAGTTCTGGAATATGGCCATATGACGTTCAGGCATTCAATTTAACATGAAAAATCGTATTCTAGAATTTTATACCGAAAGAAGTATAAACAATTATACTGATATTTCTAACCGTGTAACTGGCCATATTCCAGAACTCCATACAAAAACCATTTTAGAATCCCATTTCCATCGCACCTGCCAAATTTCATAATAATCGGTTGGGAAATAGGAAAGTTCCATCTTACTTGGCCATATTAAGTTTATCCAAAAAACATTTTAGGTCCCCATTTCTATCACGGATGTCAAATTTCACTAAAATCCGTTATGAAATAGATAAGTTTTATTCTAACTGGCCATTGTAAAACCTGTATATGTGCAAGATATTTAAACAAATCCACACGCCTTGACCAATTTGAACCAAACTTTACACAAAAATTGTTTTTGGAGGTTGAGCTGAAGACAGTTTGGGATTGATTTGTGAGTAGACTTAATTTTGAAGACCGAAGTTCTAATCACCTAATGGGATTTCAGTCCTTTATATTTTTGGTTTGTATTTGTGGGCCATAGTATCATTAGAAGTGTCCCACAATATTTGGTGAATTCTGGCTATGTTTTATTTAGGAAACCCCATCCCTGCCCCAAATGAAACTTCTAGTATTATGAATCAATTTCATTGAAATTTGGTATATGTCTTAATCGACATATTTGTTTATCAATGAATTAGTTGTAGCACATCCAAATGCAGAATCAAGATAGCGTTTTTAAAACTTCTTTTTCTTTTCTTTCTTAATATCTGTTTTGTAACCGGATTGGATGGTCGTCGGCACCAAACAAATTTTATGCTAGATGGTATTTTCTTTTTTTTTTTTAATCAAACACATAATATATTTCGAGGCTTAATAAGTGCCCTAATATTTTTAAGTCGAAATGTTCTGGATTTCCAAACTTGTTCAGGCTTCGTCCACGTTTAGTCGTATTTTATTATAAAGGAAACCGACTACATAGGGTTACTACACTAACGAAATGTTACTTGTTCAGCCAAAGGTGGTTAAATCATTAAACTCCGACTAACAGTTGCTAAGGTGATCTCCTGCGTTAAACCAAGCTAAAATTTGTTTATCAATTTATGTACAGTCAATTCATCAAATAAACTATGAATATTAAACACAAGAGTACCGTTCTTTTTGCATTCTTCCCATATATTCGATAATTTTGTTACTGTTAATGTAAATAAGGAAATAAAGTCACATAATATTGATTCTTTTGACCGCATTAAACTGCACCCAAAATTACTGCAACCCATTTTCAAATATTTATTGTTCTTCAATGTAGTGTCAATAGTACATTATACTACATATTGCAATTAGGCCTTTATACCACATTGTTGCAATACGTTTCGAACCAATTACATGTCCACGTGTTGCTACATCACTTTGTTGAAAAAAATTATCTCACTGGAGCTTTGATGTCCGAAATGAATTAAAAACATAAAAATGATAAACCATAATACAATGTTAAAGGTCATATAAACTTTGATATGTAAAAAAATATTCTACTCAAAATATGTACATAATGTAAATTATAAATGAGGCAGTGCCTTTTTGGAAGGAACGTACACAGTACAGACTGGTTATATACCAAGTTCTTTTGTAATAACAACATCATTTTAGTATTCAAGTGCTATAATTATTATTAGCGGACTGAAACTAAAATAAAATATGATTTTATTTTTAATTCTTATCGCAATGTAACAAGTGTTTGACATTTTTATTGTTTTCAATTTTAATATTCACTCATGTACCTCCGCCGCGCCGCTACCTTTATTCGTTTGTATATTTTTCATTTGGTTTACTTTTATTCAGTATTCTTGTAATGTAAAGTCTTAAAAGTTATAAGAAAATCATTTATATGTACTTTAGTTTTATGTTCATATGTGTATACCCAAAATTTGAATTATTTACTTACTTTTATTTTTTTTGGATCTTAAGACCCATGTTAAGAAAATCAAATGTTTTCTTTACTTCTTAATTCCTGTCTTGTTTTTTATAAAATTTAAAATCTTTCAATGATGTTGTTGTTTTAGTTATTTTATTAGTACGAATATTGTTATGGAGTTTAAGTGGGGATATAACATACCTATACACAATATAATGTAAAAAAAAAAAAAATTTAATTTAATTTTGTAAAGATTTGCAATTAGTTATAACACCGATAAAATCGCAAAAAATAAATTAGTTGATCGTTAACGTTTAAGTTGACTAAATCTAATCATTCAATAAAAAAAAATCATAAACTAAATAAACAAATCAATTAATAAATAAATATCAACTAATATCATAAATAAATATTTTTGTTTTTGTTTGTTTAATTTGTTTCTGTGAAATGAAAATGAAATTATCAAGTGTTAATAATAGTTTATTGTGTTTATTTATAATTAGTGCAGGTGATAAGTTTTTTATTTTATTTTTAATTCAACTAAATTCTAATTTTCTATAATTAATTTAACGAGAAGTATTGTACAGAAAAAAATATTTTTTTTAACGTTCTCAGTGCATTGAAAAATAACGAACGTAACGATTAATTCAATTTTCTGTAACTACTCGAACGTGCATAATAGGTAGTAGTGCTCGGTGTTGTTCATGAAATATTGTAAAAATTAATTTTCCATTTTACGACCAATCACATAATAATAATATGTAATCTGTCATTACACGAACGTAATTGCATTCGCTCATGACATATTCTTACGTTTTATTTTTATTTTTTTAAGTGTTTATTGCAAATATAAATATTTGGATTTAAATGAGAGATGTATAATGTAAATACAGTATATTGCTGTTTTAATACAGTTGTTCGTTATGTAACGCACGAGACAAGACAAATATATATGTTTAGTGAACTTTTTGATCAGCCGTCCTCAAGATTTTATAAAATTAATGTAGAATTTATTTAGTATAAAGTGCTTCTTGGCCGTTTATCACTGTGTACATTCAAATTAGTTAAACAGTGTTTGCATCTTATTGGAATTTGGAATAGATAATTACTGACATAATGTGTATTATTATCGCATTATCGAGATCGCATTTATATGCATATTATAAAATTATGGAATATTTAAAATGCACTTTTAACGTGTAAATATTAAAATCAACATGATGGTCTGCATATTATAACGAGAACTCTAAATTGTTGCTAAGGCTGTTTAAAGAATTGCCCTTCTAGTTTGGGACATTCCAAAACATGTTTATAAAATCTCAAATAGTTAAATTGCAATTACATCACCTTACTAAGCTGAATTTGTAGTATACATAGAGTCTCATATTTTTAAATATGGGATAGACCCTTCTAGTAAATTATCGCAGAAAAGTGATTTGGCAATACAAATATATCATCATGTAACCACACCCCAAAAAAACATTTGCGTTCTGTAGGCCATTTATCTCATGCATATTTTTAATGCCGAAAATAATTCAGCTAGCCCAGCGTAAGTTAATCCCATGAATTATTACAGAAGGAAGTTGGCTCAACTGGCTTTACAAATAAACTAGAAAAAATGTTTTTAATCGGTTTAGTCCCTTAAAGTCGTACAACATTTCAATCAACGAGCACCGCTCGGTATATAAGTTTTGTAGGTAATGGAAAACCCGTTTTAATAAACTGTTGATTGAACTTATATATATATCCTTACCTTGGCAGAATACTTACACAATAAACATTTTTGTTTATCGTGTTGGAAATTCATATAAACCTGTAAGTCTAAAGTAAAAAGTTCTTTCATTGTGAATGCTCCGTAAAATAAAATCCGCACTTATAAATAATAAAATTTTTAAATTGCGCTTCCTCGAAATTTTGGTTTTTGAGTTGCGTCTGATTTTCTTTTTTATAAATACGGTTTACGACGTGTTTTAGTATTTTCGAATTTAGTTAATTTAAAATCAAATATTCTCTATAGTTCTAAATTCTTGAATTAAATAATGTAGATCTAAACATTTTCTACATTTATCAAAAACAAATCTACCCAAAAAGTTCGTTAGTTTTTATGCAATTTGCTAGTTCTGTAAATTATCTTCATAATTGGAGAGTTTATCCAGAACAAGAGTAGAAGTATAACAAGAAATGTGTCTAATATTTTATGTGGATTATTTTGTTAAATATTTTAGAAGATTAGATTTACCTTATTTAATTTAAAAATTTGACAATATTTGATTTTAAATTAACTAAAACTCGCCTGTTGTTGGTTGTTTATTAGTTTATATTTTATACTACATAGTGTTGTTGGGTATAGTTCGACTTATACTTTTGTAGTTTTATAATAGTTATTAGTCGATAACTTCCGTTGGAAAACCAGCGTTAGCGTTATATTCAGGTGGCAAATTGTGAATGGCGGTGGGTATTTGGCTTCATTGTCGGTGATGATTTCTGCTATGTTAGCGCTGCTTTTTCTTAAATGGTTTTTTGAATGGTCTGTTCTTTCAAAAAATTTGGTTACAATATTGTTGCAATGTAGAGTTCGTGAACGCACTCCAGACTTTTCATTTTTATAAATTGCAACTTTTCAAACGTCAACTAACTGTCATCGAATGTTATATCGAATACAATAACCAGGCATACTGCATGAAATTTGAACTAACCGTTTTTTCATTTTACACCCGATCATTTACAGCTCAGTGTTTTTAAACTCATGAAATTTGAATCTAAAAATATTTTGTCAGAATTTCGATAAGAGTGGGATGTAAAGGTTTTTTTTTTTAATTTTCGGATTGTATATTTTGGAATTTTTCGGTATTTCTCGTCTATAAAACGATGGTAACTTACATACATAAATTCAACTAAGAAGAGTTCTCTATTTTAGTATGTCAATAATTATTAAAAAACATAAATTTTTCCAAAATGCTCCAATCTCTATGAATGTTAAAATTTCATAAAACGTCAGCGGGTGTTTTGGGGTGGCAGCCGCCATCCTCTAAGTCTAAGATAAGGTATAAAACGTTTTAAAATAATATTTAAAAAACTTGGTTTTTTGGGATTATTTTATTTTGGATAACAATACCAACCCGGTTATAACGGGGTCGTAATGATATCCCGTATTTCAAAATCCCGCTTTATCAAATCCGGCTTTTTAAAAACCAATTTTCATAATCCTGCTTTTCAAAATTCAGTTTCTGCAAAAATAAAAATTTCGGTTTTCAGAAAATCGCGGTTTTTAGAAACTCCCGGTTATTATTTTGAGATCACTACCTTTGCCTGAAATAAAAAATTCAAAAATTTTAAAATCTACACCTTTTCCAATTGTAATTCAGAAAGTATTAATTATACTTCAGAAAGCGTCAATTGTAATTCAGATTAGTAAATTGTAATTCAGAAAGTATCAATTGTAATTCAGAAAGTATCAATTGTAATTCAGAAAGTATTAAATGTAATTCAGATTACATAGTCAACTGTAATTCAGAAAGTATCAATTGTAATTCAGAAAGTATCAATTGTAATTCAGAAAGTATTAAATGTAATTCAGATTACATAGTCAACTGTAATTCAGAAAGTATCAATTGTAATTCAGAAAGTATCAATTGTAATTCAGAAAGTATTAAATGTAATTCAGATTACATAGTCAGCTGTAATTCAGAAAGTATCAATTGTAATTCAGAAAATTCCTACATTCATCTCATTGATGCAATAATCTGAATTAAAATTATATACTTAGTTTTACTGGATTATATAGAAAAAAATAAAGATATAGTAAGCAAAAATATGTGTCATATATAGAAAAAAAATAAAGATATAGTAACCAAAAATATGTTTCATTATCTATGTTAATTCAATTGTTATTAATTCTTGTGAAAAAAATTAATCCCATATTTTTTAATGGAGTTCAAAGATAATTGCGTTATTTGCCGCATTCCAATGACAAGGAATAAAGTTATAAGACTGCTACCATGTAGACATCTACTGCACACAAAATGTCAACAAGATATGAACAATGCTACTTGTCCTATTTGTAGAGCTGTTGTCACTGGAACTGAAACCACAGTAAGAAAAACATACAAAAAAAATACTAATACAGATCGCGAAAGAATTGTAAATTGTGCCAATAAAGGTGAGGACTGGGTGTCTTTAGCAGCGACGTTGGACATCAAGTACAAGACTGCGTTTCATTGGATCCGATCAGGGCGTGACAAAATGTTACCCAGAGGAGGCATAAAACCTAAAAATTTGAATGAGGAACAAATTGATTTGCTAGTTTCATGGGTAGAAGAGGATTGCAGCTACACACTGCAGCAATTAAAACAAAAAATTCTGACCAATTTCAACATATCGGTATCTGCGTCAACTGTAGGTAATTACCTAGAAGGTAGACTCTTCACTATGAAGAAAGTTCATAATGAACCTTGCACTATGAACTCCGAAATAAATAAAGGAAAAAGAGCAGAATATGTGCAACGTTTAAACAACTACGTACAACAAGGGAAACAGATTGTTTGGATAGATGAAACCAATTTCAATTTGTTTTGCCGCCGGACAAGGGGTCGTGCGGTAGCTGGTACCAGAGCAGTCCAACTCCTTCCGGCAGCACGAGGCCCTAACGTCCATTTAATAGGAGCAATCTCTGCTATTACAGGAACAGTATATACAGTTATTACTGGAACGATGGCATCTCTGCTGCGGCTAGGGCCATATTCGCCAATGCTGAATCCTATCGAGACGATTTGGTCAAAGGTAAAGGCTTACGCTAAAAACAATATTAGAATACCCAGCGTTGCAGGTCCTGGTGTTATGGAACAAAGACTAATCTATTTGGAGGAGATAATAGATCAGGCAAAGAACACCATAGCAGGAGGTGATTGTGCTCGTGCCGTACAACATAGCTCAATCCATCAAGCTACCGCTTTAGCAATGAACGACATGCCTGTTGGTACCTAAAGCAGAAGTTCATTCATTATTTGTTTTATTTATTTGATATTTCTGTTATTGTTTGTGTATGTGTTATTGTTTCTTTATTAAAGAATATTGTTTGTTATAAACCTAGTCAGTTTTTGTCAACATTTATATAGTAGATTGGAGCGTAGGCAACAAATGGATGCAGTTTACACCGATTTTTCGAAGGCTTTTGATAAAATTGATCATTCGATCCTTATCGATAAGCTGTATAAACTAAATTGTCAGTTTATTCCCATCAGGTGGTTGCATTCGTACCTGTCTGATCGCTACCAATTTGTTAAGATAAATGATTTTAGTTCTCGCTTATTTCGAGTTACCTCTGGAGTTCCTCAAGGTAGCCACATTGGTCCTCTTTTATTCTCATTATTTGTCAATGATGTTGTTGATTGTTTTAAATTCGCAAAATGTTTGCTTTACGCAGATGATATAAAGATATTTGCTCCTATTACTGGAGTTTCTGATTGTGTTAAATTACAGGATGACCTGAGTAACTTTTGCAGTTGGTCATTTAAAAACAAATTGTTGTTGAATGTGGGTAAATGTAGGATTTTATCATTCTCTCGTACACACTTACCTGTTCTTCAGCAATATTTTCTATACAATACCGCTATCGACAGAGTTGAGGTCATAACCGATCTAGGTGTAACCTTTTCCTATGATCTTACTTTTACCAAACACATTGATTCTATTATTTCAAAAGCTTATATTATGCTGGGTTTCATTAAGCGCAATTGTAAAGACTTTTGCGACCCACTCACACTGAAAACTCTTTTTGTGTCCTTTGTTCGTTCCATTCTGGAATATGCTTCTCAGATTTGGTCACCATTTTATCATTGCCATTCATACAGAATTGAGAGCGTTCAGAAGCAGTTTCTTTTGTACGCGCTTCGCGGCTTACCTACGGAGCGAGTGCACCAATATGTATTTCCTCCTTATAATGATCGTTGTAAATTATTAAATTTACAACGATTAGACCACCGACGAGACGTTGCATCAGACGTTGCATCTGCAAATGGACGTTAGGGCCTCGTGCTGCCGGAAGGAGTTGGATTGCTCTGGTACTATCTACCACACGGCCCTAGTCTTATAACTTTATTTTTTCTCATTGGAATGCGGCAAATAACGCAATTATCATTATATAATCCAGTAAAACTAATACCGTAGACAGACACAGAGTTAATCGCGATTTTCAGTTGTCATTTTTGTCAAAAACCGCGTTGTGGAAACAAGATAATCCGGTTTAGGTGAAAATCGTGTAATGACAGACGACTGTCATTACACAATCTTTACAAAAAACTGGATTATTTCGTTTTCACAACGCGATTTTTGACAATCGGGATAAATGAAAACCGCGATTAACTTTGTGTCTGTCTACCGTATAAGTAAATAATTTTAATCCAGTTTATTGCATCAATGAGATGAATGTTGAAATTACTTCGGTCTAAAAAGACCAAAGTATTGAAATCCTGTCAAAAATGACGAAAAATTTGGTTGGTCCAAAATCACTTTTCTCGACGTTTTGAAAGTCCCTGAGTCTGAAAATGCAAAAAAAAAAATGTCCGTCCGTCTGTCTGGATGTCTGGACCCATGGTATCTCGAGAACGGCTTGTCCGATTTGGATTTTTTTCCCCAATCTGTTTCTATGGTCAAGGCGGAGATTTGAAAAGCTTTTGGAGACTGTATGTCAAGGGGTGGGTACCTACCATACGAATTGACCCAAAATACCTGTTTTTATAAATATTTACGATTTTTTTTTATATATTATGCTGGGTTGATTATTGAATTTGGAATTGATTTGAAGGTTAAGTTAGGGGTCAATTTGCGGGTTGAGTTGAAGTTGAGTTGGAGTTGAGTTGGGGTTGCATTAAGATGTAGTGAGTAGATAACAAATTGTTTATATGATGGAATTTGCGTGTTTATCAACCGATTATTATGAAATTTGACATGTGTGTTGGAAATAGGAATCTAAAATGATTTTTGGATAAAGTTCTGGAATATGGCCAAGTATGATGAAACATGATTATTTCTCATCACATGTGCGTTGAAAATGGGATTCTGAAATTGTTTTGGATGAAGTTCTACAATATGGCCAAGTATTATGGAACTTGCCCATTTCTCAACCGATTATGATGAAATTCGACATGTGTATTGGAAATGGGATTATAAAATCAGTTTTGGATGAAGTTCTGGAATATGGTCAGTTACACGGTTAGAAATATCAGTATAATTTTGTATACTACTTTCGGTATAAAGTTCTATGTAGAATACGATTTTTCGTGTTATATTGGATGCCTGTACCCCTGTTACTGAAGCTTTTGACCTGTTTGGCTGTTGTTGTATGAGTAAATATATGTTGATTAAAATAGAAATCAGTACTGTCAAAACTGTCATACCAACTTTATGACACAGGTAACAGGTGAATGCTATCCCCATTGAAAACACCAAAGACCGAAGTTCTGATCACCTAGTGAGGTTTCAGCCCTTTATATTTTTTTGAATTACAACTGCTACTTTCTGATTTACAATTGACTATGTAATCTGAATTACATTTGATACTTTCTGAATTACAATTGACTATGTAATCTGAATTACATTTTATACTTTCTGAATTACAATACATACTTTCTCAATTACAATTGATGCTTTCTGAATTATATTTGATACTTTCTGAATTACAGTTGACTAATCTGATTTACAATTGATACTTTCTGAATTACAATTTACTAATCTGAATTACAATTGACGCTTTCTGAATTAAAACTAACTAATCTGAATTACAATTGATACTTTCTGAATTACAATTGGAAAAGGTGTAGAATAGTGAAAAATTTCAAACCCAGAAAAAAATAATCCCGGAAAAAGAAATCCAGAAAAATATTTCATGATATTTATTTATTATGTATATACATATATACATATGTATTATGTACCTATGAGTACGTTGTATTGCCTTTAAAGCATTATATTTCTTGCTAAACCTTTTAAAAAGTGTCATTTCGGACCACTTATGTTTTTTTGAAAGAATTTTTTTAATTCTTTTTTCTTTCAAAATATAGTTCCGGCGAATTTTAGGTTCCTCTCCCTTATAGATGCCTTCCACTCTGGCTTTGACAATGGCTTCCTTTGGCTGCTAAAACTTTAATAAGTTGATAAAGACCCGTGTGAGCCTTACCAACCACAACCTTTAATCGCAGGTGCCACGCCTCAACAGAATTTTGTGTTCTAGGTAGACTGTCTATTGTTAAGTCATGCACCGACCAAAATTCTGGCGCATATTTCGGAGTCCAATTTTTTAGAGTTCCATTCACTGTTCTCTTTTTAGTATTACCTATTAAATAAGATTAGGTTTAAAATTATGTTTACGACGGAAAAATATATGTACATGTAACATAGTTTTTGTTAAACCAGTTGTCATTATCTAAATTTAGATTTAATTCCGCGAAATAATGCGGAATTGCTGCCGGCGGTAAAAAGGCTAAACTTTTAAGCATTCTCATACTTAAACTGAATTCTGTGAAAAAAAGTTTTAATTTATAATTTTCATTATTTCCTAAAATTTATTTAAATATACACACCTTCATTATTTTCATACTTCGAGGATAGTCTTTCTCTCTGAATTCGCCTCCATAAAATTTGTCCGAAGTGGAAAAAGCAAGCTTTCGATGTGCAAGATGGAAAGAATGTCTGTGAAACAGAAATCGCAGCTTTTTCGAAGTCAGATAGTAACCGATGTGAATTTTATCCTAAAGTTTTCCTAAAACAACACCAACTAAACAACTTGATAGTATTAGTAAAATGCATACATTTAGGCGATTGCATAAAGTATTGAAATTATAAATAATTTTTAATAATGTTTTGCATTACATAAAACAATTTATTTATTTCATTATTACATTATTGGTTAACAACTTGAGAATTACAATTCTTATAGAGATCAGTTTTCAGAAACTTTACAACTATGGTAATATTATTAATGTACATATGTATCTGTTTATATTTTTTTTTTATTTTTTTTATTTTTTTTTTATTATTATTATTTATGTTTGAAAATATATTATAAAATACGATATTAGGAAAAACTAATTGAAAAACCTAATATTTGCGACTTAACCTAATCCTTATACTAAGACAATACCAACAGATAAATATAATTAGTTTAATATAATAATTGTTAAGACTGACAATAAGTTCAGCTTATTTGTTAAATTCAGGGGAGAAACCCACTAATAAGTGAGTTAGTATGATGTCTGCAATTGAGTTCAAAATGTGTATTTATGTGATTTAAGTAATCATTAATAGATAAAACATTAGACATGATATGGAGGCGCCGTGTTGAGAAATATTGAGGTTTACCGTGTATAATTTTTAGGGTTGGGTACGAAATTCTGTTTAATAAAATTCTCTTTTACAAAATTCTGTTTTAGAAAATTCTGTTTTTCACAATTCTGTTTTTACAAAATTCTGTTTTTTATAATTCCGTTTCACAAAATTCTATTTTACATAATTCTTCAAAAAATGAATTCTGTAATTAATTTTTTTGCCGCAAAAAAATTAATTGCAGAATTCATTTTTTGAAGAATTATAAAATCTAAGGTTTCGTGATGTGTCTGTGTATGTGTGCAACTGTGTATGTATATGTATGTAAGCGTCTGTCTGTTTAAGTGTGGGTTTGTGTATGTGGGAGAGTGAGTGTGTGTGTGTGTGTGTGTGTGTGTGTGTGTGTGTGTGTGTGTGTGTGTGTGTGTGTGTGTGTGTGTGTGTGTGTGTGTGTGTGTGTGTGTGTGTGTGTGTATGTGTGTGTGCGAAAGTGAGTAGATGAAAGTGAGAAGATGAAAGTTTGTGTGTGTGTGCCTTTCTACCTGCAAGTGGGTGAAAATCTTCGAGATACACTACCCGTGCAAATATTAGTGCCGTTTTTGACCGGCTAAAAAACACTTTTCCTTCATTAACCATTGGTCCCCCGAAAACACCGTTAGGTATTACTTCGGGAAGTGAGTTTAGCAAGATCAGACCATCTCTATTTTATTTATCTACTCTTCATCCAATTATAATGCTATGAACCATTATTGGTTTTCCTTTCGCGCTCAAGATACCGTAACTTAACCAAAGTTTCTGCTGCAAAGCTGCAAACAGTAGACCAGTAATCAGTTGAGTCCACCATACGTAAGATGATGTCCTGTGGAGTCGGGCGCTGTCTAAGCCTACTACTTGAGAGTTTTTGTCCAGGCGAAATATACGGATCACTCTTAGTGCACACCGTCGGTATACTGCGTCCACATTTCTCATATCTTAGAATTAACCCATTGTCATCCAAATGGTTTCTCGCCTTTTGAACAATGGATCCAGCTCAGCACCGAAGAATAATTAATTACGTTAACTGAGTAGACAATTGATGGATTAGTTAATGATAAAAATTATGTTTAAAAAAACAGAATTTTGTAAAACAGAATTTTATAAAACAGAATTTTTTAAAACAGAATTACGTACCGATCCCTAATTTTTAAGCACTTATTTTGTATTATTTGTAATTTTTTGCGATGGGAATTGGCACAGAAACTCCAGGCCGGAAAACCATAAGTAATAGTAGGTCGTATTACTGACTTATACAATAGTAGTTTACTCTTCTTAGCTAGATTTGATCTTTTATTGATTAGTGAATAAAGCATCTTAATTATTCCCTGTGATTTTTCAATAACCAAGTCTACATGATTTTTAAATGTTAATTTTTTATCGAGATTGATACCTAAATATTTAACGTTTTCACTCCACTGAATAACTGAATCATTGACTTTTAATATATTATTATTAGGTAGATATCTTGCTGCTCTTCTTCTAGTGAAAAATATAGCTTGTGTTTTTTCACAGTTTAAGTTAATATGCCATTTTTGGCAGTAATCTAAAAGTGCGCCAATATTATGTTGAAGCGTATTACTAATAGTATCAGGACAGCTTGAAGATATATATATTGCAGTGTCATCTGCATATAATGCGTAATCAGAATCAACTCTAAAAATAGATTTAATATCAGCAGTGAAAATGCTGTAGAGTGTAGGAGGCAGCACTGCGCCTTGTAGAACACCGCTAATTACACTTCGAAATGTTGATGTTTTATCATCAATATATATAAAGAAGAAGCGGTTACTAATAAAGCTTTCAATTATTTTAATAATATAGGTGGGGAAATTTAAAATTATCATTTTATATATTAAACCGTTTTGCCAGACTCTATCAAATGCTTTTTCTATATCGAGTAGAAGAAGCCCAGTAGAAAGCTTATTGGATAAATTATTCCTGATAGTGTTCGTCAGTCTATTTAATTGATGGGTGGTGGAATGTTCATCCCGAAATCCAAATTGTTCTTTTGGGAGAACATTATTTGATACAATAAATTGATTTAATCTTTTAAGGATGGAACGTTCAAACAGTTTACCCAGGGAACTTAAAAGACTGATGGGCCTGTAACTGTTTGGGTTGCTCCTATCCTTACCAGATTTATGAACTGGTATTACACGGGCTATCTTCCATTTATTAGGAAAGTAGGAGAGCCTGTAACATGAATTGAAAAGTTGGGTCAGAAATACTATGGCTTTACGAGGAAGATTTTTAATTAATCGATTGTTTATGTTATCTGCCCCGGGTGCTTTATTTATTTTCAGTTTCCGGATATAATTCCGGAGTTCACAGGGTTTTATTATCATTAAACCATTCAATTTATTAAAACCAGTCGAGAATTTATTATCAAAATAATTTTTAGTATTAAACACCACAATCAGTGATATTATTTTGGCAAGCTTTTCTCTTGGTTTGTGAGTATACATAGGTTTATCATTATGATAAAGTGTAGGTAAACGCCGTGTTCGTTTTCTAAGAACCTTGGATAGACTCCACATCTTGTTTGTGTTGTTATTCTTACTGATATCAGCTAGCATTCTTTGAAATCTAAGATTCCTAATATATTGGATTTCAGCCCTGATTTTTACATTTAATACTTTAAAGATTGCTTTAAGGTACGTATTACGAGTTCTTAGATATTGCCGCCGCCGTACGTTGCGTAATTTTATTAACATTTTAATTTGATCAGGGCTAGTTAAAGGGTGAGAATCTTTACTTTTATTAGTAAAGTTGGGAATGGCTAAGCCTTTGGCTTTAAATATAACGTTATTGAAAAATTCATTAAGTTCATCTATTTGTTCCCGACATTGTATATTCAGAATTGGTGATTTTGATGTTAAATCAATATTATTGTTGATATGACGTCTAAACAAAGACCAATCAGCTAGCTGGTAATTAGGTATACTGATTGATGTATTGATTTGAATATCACCATAGTTCATTTCGAACAAAACAGGAAAATGTTCCGAACTAAGTTCATATTTAGTTTTCAAATCGGATATAATGCTGTTATCGTTTGTTAATAAAAAATCTAGTACAGAGCCGTAATTTGAATTAGGAGAAAAATAGGTGGGTTCCGTAGGGTTTTCAATTACAAAACTACTATTAACTAATTCGTTATACAAGACTATTCCGGCTCTATTACTTTTAAAGTTATCCCAAAGCCTGTGTTTGGCATTAAAGTCGCCACAGATCAGATAAGATGAATTAGATTTAGTTAGTGTTTGTCTTTATCTAGTGTTAGTTGTTATCTTTAATTTAGTGTTAGTTGTTATCTTTAATTTAGTGTTAGTTGTTATCTTTTAAGATCGCATTTGATGTTCCACCGGGGAAATAAGCAGCCACAATTACAACTTCACCAAATGGAGTAACAATAGTAATGGCCAAGGCTTCTATTATTTTTAAGTTAAGGGCAGACAATAGAGTGTGATTAATCAATTTATTGACAATAATAGCTACACCCCCATGTGGCGAACGAAATCTATCTAGTCTGTAAACCTTGAACTTAGGATGGTACACTACATTATCAGGTTTAAGCCAAGTTTCTGTAACCAAGGCAATGTGAATATTATTATTAATAAGAAAGTCAAATGTTTCATCTATTTTGTTAGTTAAACTAGTAGCGTTCCAACAGACCCCAAATAAGGCTGCTCAGAAAATGAAGATCGCTCGCCAGCGTAAGGGAGTGTTTAGTGAGCCACAAAATTTAGCTGATATCGTTATTCCTGACGAAATTAAAAATATTGAAGGTGAAGCTTTCATTCTATCTGATGACAAATTTGGCGGAGAACGCAATATAATTTTTGGAACGCTTCTTAGGCCGTGAATGAATTAGTTAAAAACCAGTTAAAAATTAAAATTTTGACATAAAAGTTAAAATTAAAAAATTTACTCACCACAAAAAATAAATAAAAAATGCATCAAGGTAGGCACTGTACATATATAAAATTTGACAAGCGAGTTAAAAAAACATAACCTCATTTTTTTAATATTGGTTCAGTTAATACATAAGCTCGACTTGTTTCTTTCTGTTTCTTCTTAAAACAGCTTCATTTGATAAACTACGCTTTTTATAAAGTAATAAAATAGATAACAAACTAGGAAAATGATTGTTATAAATGCGCTTCATGTTGTTGTTCAGTTGTCACAATTTTAATTTTTAATTAATTCACACAGCAATATTAAATTTGGTAGATAAAAATATTTCACCACGATAATTTGATTTTCACCAAATTTTTAACCAAATATTTTTAACATATTCACTCACGGCCGTAGTCTAACACTTTTGGCAAATGCGGAATTTTGGATTATCGATGGAACTTTTGCTGTAGTTCCAATTATCATGAGGCAATTACTCACTATTTGCGTTATGGTTCATGAAACGATTGTTCCAATTATATATTGCCTAATGTCGAGCAAAAAAGAAGTTCGTATGAAAAAAAATTTTATTCCATTTCTGGTTTGTGTTCCTTCAATGGACTTGATCCGAACCCAAAAATTATCATGACCGATTTTGAAAAAACAATTTCATTAGCCGGCAAAGAATTTTTCAAGAACGCAAAATTTAAGGGTTGCTTTTTTCATTTTGGGCAAATTCTGTGGAGGAAAGTACAATCACTTGGATTGCAACGCAGATACGGTTGTGATACAGAGTTTGCCAACCGCGTCCGAATACTCCAATGTATGGCGTATATGGATCCAGATGAAATACCAAAAGCATTCAAATGCGTAATACCATACATGTGCAAGGATTCCATGATACTGGCAAAATGGCTAAAGATTAATTACATACAAACATCATCACCGTACCCTCCCTCATTCTGGAGTATTTCAGAACAACGTGAATTTGCATTGCCAACAACTCAGAATAACATTGAAGCTTGGCATCGTCGCTTGCAAGTTGTGATTGGCCACAAACATGCTGGTGTTATCGAATTGGCAAAAGTGCTACAGAAGGAGTATGCTCACGATGAAAACATTGAAAATATCAATAAACATTAATTACAGCAAATTTCACCGCCAAGATTTACATTAATTTCATCTCATTCACCGCGGCCGATAAGTGAGATGAAATTAATGTAAATTTTGGCGGTGAAATTTGCTGTCGGTAAACCGTACGCGGTGAAATTTGCTGTCGGTAAACCGTGCGCGGTGAACTGTTAAACGGCAAACCATGGGCGGTAAACCATGAGACGGTGAACAGTATCCAACCCGCCGCCCCAAACGCCCGCCTTGACGATTTTTTGAAATTCTAATATTCATAGTGATTGACCCATTTTTGAAAAATTTGTATTTTTTAATAATAAGTCACAAACTAAAATAGAGAACTCCCCAAAGCCGCTTAGAATTGGACCCTTTGCGCAAGGATGACAGGAAAACGTAAGAAAAATTTCAAAAATATTAACATTTGTAAAAATATTTACGTTTGTATTTCACTAAAATAGAAAACTCCTCAAAGCCGCTTAGCGTTGGTCCTTTATGCGCAAGCATGACATGAAATTATGTAGATTCCTTTTTACACACATTTTTAAAATTTTTTAAAAACACTTGTTAAATATTTCGCAAAATTACAAAAGGTTTAAAAAATCACTCGATCGATTTCGGCTTATTAGGCCATCATCAGGAGTATCTACTAAACTGTCTTATATACGGCAGAAAGTGTAAGAAGTAGATTCCTTTTGTTTACAAATTTTAGTTATCAAAAATTTATTGGGGTCTTCGCTTTCGATGTGACAGTTTACTTTGTATTTTGCGGTATTTTTTTTGGGGGGTTTTCCGTTCAGGAATATGATGGTATCCCGTTTTAATAAATATTAGGGCAAGACATTCGTACTAGATTTCTCATTTCATTAAAACTAAAGGAAAAAAACAGAACTTCTGATAATTCCAATATTTTCGTTGTGTTGTGTATTTTATAAGACAATGATTTTAGAATGCGTTGCAAATATAATACGTATATGCAATACACCGATAACATTTGAATGGAAAATTTTTATTTTTATTTTTTTGTGTTTTTAGTCAAATGAGAAATCTATTATGATTGGCTGTGATTAGGGGTACCCATAAATAATCAATTATTTCAATAGGAAAATTTCCATTCAGTTTCATTTCATTTGCTGCGTAGTGTGGACTTATTATTTTTAAAAATAATAAAAATTACAGTTTTGCAAAAAGAAAATGGCGGCTAATGAACCTTCAGAAGAACACATACGTCATTGTATGATGTTTCAATTTCGATCGGGATATAATGCAATAACAGCAACAACAAATATTTGTGATGTCTACGGTGATGTTTTGAAGATCAATAAGTGTCAGCGTTGGTTTAGGAAATTTACTAGTGGTGATTTTGAACTATCGGACAATGAACAATGCTCGAAGTGTGAGACCTTCTAAATTTGACAATGATACTTTGAGATCAGTGATTGAATCGGATTCAAAACTGAGCATACAAGAAAAAGCCGACACACTTGAGGCCACCTGGTCGACAGTGCAAAGACAGCTCTATGAAATTGGAAAAGTATCCCGACAAGGTATTTGGGTTCCACATCAATTGTCGACTTCAGACAAAGACCAACGGCGAACCATTTGCAAAGGGATCCATTTCTTAACAGAATTGTGACCGGCGATGAAAATTAGGTGCTGTACAGCAATTTAAAACGATCCAATCATGGTTTTCTCCGAATCAACGAGCTATACCTACACCTAAACCGGGTCTGACACTAAATTTTTGTAACATATACATATACATATTATATCTCATTTCGATAAAATATGAACTGCTGTTAACGTGACAAATATCGGTATATGCGGCTCGACATACGTTTTGTATAAAAATGGAAATGTAAAAATAAAAACGAAATTCTCACTTTAAGACCGCCGGACGGCCGTTCAAAGAACAAAATCAGTTTTGTTTGTGAAAATCGTCGTCCTTAAAGTAAATAAAAACGGAAAAATAAACAACTTACCCCATTTTAGGGTCGCCATGCACAATGGATTTATCCGTTATTTATATCTCGATAACGTTAGTGGTTAATACAGTTTAAAATTGATTTGAATCAAACGATCAAACTATTCTAATTCTACTACGATTAAACGTCCTATACATGCCAACGGTTTAATTTAAATGTAATAATTGATTTAGAATACTTTGTACAATTTGAATGGAGTGTAGCAATTTGATTTGAATGAAACTAATACAGGTGTTTTGATTCACCAAGCGCGTCGACACAAAAAAAAAACGAATGGGGTTCAAGCTCCACCTGAACCGCAAATGTTTGGTAAAACATAAAATCAAAAATAGAGGTAAATATTGTGACGATTTTGGCCATCATACAACAAGCTGACTTTATGAACAGCAATATCTTAGATGGTTAAGTGTTATAAACTCACTGAGATATATACATGGAGACGACATGCAAAATATTTATCATAGTAAACACTAAACAGCAAAAACGAATGGTACAAGTTTTTTTTAGTTGTACCGCTCATTTTATGTATGCCTCACACTCTAAAAAGCTAATTCCGAAAAAGGGCCGTACTGGATTCGAAAATAATTTTGTTAATATTAAACTTGCGCTTGACTCATTAAACATACAAAGATTTTGAGACTGATTAACTAATTGAAGCATTATTTGAACTATTCACACATTGCACTACTCATCTTCGGAAAATATTTAAATTATTTTTCACTATTTTTCCTTGAAATTTTCAATACACACCTGGAAAAACAAAAAAAACAAAATTTGTGAAACGTCAAACTTTCGAACATAAACAAACTTGTTTACTAAACATTTGTAAAAACAAAAATGTGAAAGAACAATTTAGTGTATTGAAAATAAAACAACGCATTTATTGACTCGAAGATCATAGCCTACTATGTAATTATAGCGGTACGAAGGTTAGGTTTATATGATTTCATTTCGGAAAATTCGAAACCAATTCAAGACAAGGAAAATAAATACGTTCTCTGTCACACAGACGCAAGCTTTTTTTCTTCTTCTTCGTTTTTTTTCTTGTACCATGAATTTTTGCCTATGCCGTATCCATGTATATATCTCAGTGTATAAACTCGACCGATGGCAGGCAGAGAACGGTTTTTGGTTTATTTTAAATCGTTAAATAAAGAAATAAATCTGTTGTCATAGCCCCCACCAGTAAAGTCAAAGCAAATATCAAAGTGAATAAAAGTAGAGTCAAATAAAAAGTACACAGTATTTTTAATTTCAAAATCCGAACGAACTCAGAAGCCCAGTTCGTAATAATATTTTTGCTATATGACATGATTTGTTTTTTATTTTTTGTATTTTGAAAATAATAATCATTGGAAATTTATGGTATGCTGTGTATGCAATTATACTATAACCATAGACAATCATAATAGATCTCTCATTTGACTAAAAACAGAAAATAAAAACAAAAATTTTCCATTCAAATGTTATCGATGTATTGCATATACGTATTATATTTGCAACGCGTTCTAAAATTATTGCCTTATAAAATACACAACACAACGATACATTGGAATTATCAGAAGTTTTTGTTTTTTTCCTTTAGTTACTATGAAATGAGAAATCTAGTATGAATGTCTATGCTATAACCATAGACATTCATACTAGATTTCTCATTTCATTATAACTAAAGGAAAAAAACAAAACTTCTGATAATTCCAATGTATCGTTGTGTTGTGTATTTTATAAGGCAATGAAAATTTTTATTTATTTTTTTTTTTTGTGTTTTTAGTCAAATGAGAAATCTATTATGATTGTCTATACAGTGGTAGACATTCGTATAAACGCACTATGTTTTTTTAATATAGTTCTAAGAGTAAAGTGTTTTGATTTTTTTCAAGTAGTCTAAATTATGTCTATCATCTGTTGATAAGATAAACCATTAGTAAAAATTTTAATGTTTTACTTTAATAAATGGAAAAATCTAAATTTCAGGTGGACATTCGTATAAACGCACTTCTGATAATGTACTAAAATAAAAACCAAAATTAGCAATTTTTCATATATTATTTTATTTAATATTTGGTCTGGCCCCGACCTTCCTGAATAACTTCGAAAATTCGAGTAGGCATTGAATTTGTTAAATTTTTGAGGGTTTTCGGATCAATTGTGGCCCAACATTCACGGATGGCACTTTTCAAATCTTTAATTGAATTATATTGCTGTTCATTTCCATAAACTTTTCGGGGAAGGCCCTCTAAAGGTTTTCGATAGGATAACAATCAGGACTATTGCCTATCCAAGATCTCAGCTCGCCAGAAAGGTCTAATCTGCAAAGAAGCTATACACGAAACCGTCTGTCATGCAGGCCATTGGATCTTCCTGTGACGACCCGACACATTGCCCGTATTTTTAATAGTTCACCGAACATAAAATGGAGAAAATTTTGGATCAAAGCACTTTTAATGGCCATGCATACAAATAATCCGCTCAAATTTGCTCGTAAATACATGTCGTCGATAACGGATTAGCAGAGTGTGATTTTTTCTTACGGAAAAAAAATTAATCTGGATTTTCCCGACTGCTGTAGTTGCTACTGGCATAATTTGGAGGAACTTGGCGTCATTAGGTCGAAGCGTAATTTTGTGGCGGTGTGTTATGGTATGCGGAGCATTTTCTTATAACGAGGAGCTTCCCATCTGCTTTATAACGACACGAATGAACTTCCGTATGTACGTGAAACTTTTGGAAGACGTTTTGATAAATTACCTGGATAATAACATCAACAAAAATTAGAATTTTCAACAAGACAATGCCTCGATACATGCTTCGAAGGAGACCACACCGTGGTTTCCCGAGAAAAACATTCCCCTTCTTGAATGGCCAGCTTGCAGTCCTGATTGCAATCCTATCGAAAACCTTTAGAGGGCCTTCCCCGAAAAGTTTATGAAAATGAACAGCAATATAATTCAATTAAAGATTTGAAAAGTGACATCCGTGAATGTTGGGCCACAATTGATCCGAAAACCCTCAAAAATTTAACAAATTCAATGCCTACTCGAATTTTTGAAGTTATTCAGGAAGGTCGGGGCCAGACCAAATATTAAATAAAATAATATATGAAAAATTGCTAATTTTGGTTTTTATTTTAGTACATTATCAGAAGTGCGTTTATACGAATGTCCACCTGAAATTTAGATTTTCCAATTTATTACAGTAAAACATTAAAATTTTTACTAATGGTTTATCTTATTAACAGATGATAGACATAATTTAGACTACTTGAAAAAAATCAAAACACTTTACTCTTAGAACTATATTAAAAAAACATAGTGCGTTTATACGAATGTCTACCACTGTATGCTATAACATTGGGAAAAGTCGAACGCACAGAAATATTTAGCCTCAAAGATGTCGTCATGACATTTTTAACACAGCATACATGTAACGTGAAGACTGAAAATACTCTCGCTATGTTTTTTGTCTTTTTTGTTTCTATTTTAATGTGATAAATAAAAAGAGACGAAATATTTTATGTTTGGTAAAACATTTAGGGTACTAGTTTTGGGTTCATGTTAGACGCTGCGTTAGAATGTTATGTTAAATGTTGCGGGTCATATAAAATGTTATATTAAATAAAAATAGTTTCTCTCTTTTTATTTAACACATTAAAATAGAAACAGAAAATACAAAAAACTTAGGAATAGTAGTTCCAGTGTTCATGTTACATGTTTGCTGTGTTAAAATGTCATGACGACATCTTTGAGGCTAAATATTTCTGTGCGTCCGTTTTTTCTCAAATATAACTAATTGCATACCATAAATTTTCAATGATCATCATTTTCAAAATATAAAAAAAAAAAAAACAAATGTCATATAGCAAAAATATTGTTACGAATTGGGCTACTGAGTTCGTTCAGATTTTTAAATTAAAAACACTGTACTTTTTATTTCACTCTACTTTTATACACTTTGATATTTGTTTTGACTTTACTATTTAATTCTGTCCTCTTGCTACTGGTGGGGGCTATGACAACAGATTTATTTCTTTATTTAATGATTTAAAATAAAGTCGTGTTTATAACACTTAACCATCTAAGATATTGCTGTTCGTAACGTGAGCTTGTTGTATGATGGCCAAAATCGCCACAATATTTACCTCTATTTTTGTACTTATGTTTTACCAAACATTTGCGGTTCAGGTGGAACTTGAACCCCGTTACTTTTTTATTTAATATAACATTTTACATGACACGTAACATTTTAACGCAACATTTAACATAACATTCTAACGCAGCTTGTAACATGAACCCAAAACTAGTATCCTAAATGTTTTACCAAACATAAAACACATACGCAAAATTGTTGTCTATTTATAAGACTAGAACATACCTACTAGAGAAAAACGAAATTATCGTGTAAAATGATGTTTTTGATATGAATTTCATTTTTGTAATTTTGAAATAGTTCTCGGGCTTAATTAAGTTTAATTTATTGGAAGCATCATACTAGTCTAACAGGCAGCAATTTTGTATATAAAAGTTTTTATATCATAATTTTTAAAAAATTTCTACTCGTATTCGAAATATTCGTGTGTATAGCGGCGTCTCACAATCTGCCGCTTTGATTGATCACCAAAAAAATAGAAGGCCACCTTGATTAATTCAGTTATAGGTAACCTTTGTGAGTTTACGTATATGTGATATTAAACGTGACTTATGTAGTATAAGAAAAATGAATTAAAGTAGTTTTTTTAGATTTTCACTTTTTTTACTCAAAATACTCGTAACATCGACTATATCAAAATTTTAGTTTTAATGTAAATATTTTAAATTTTTTTATCAAGTGTTATGCAATTTTTTTTTGTTTTGAGCACAGTTTGCTTTTTTTTATCACTTGGAAAATAAATGTTTTGCTTAAAAAATATGAACACCTTCAAGTTCAATTTATAATTTATAGCTCGTAACAGTGGTATTAGTTTTAATGAAAAATTATCAAAAATGCAACAGCTGATCTTGTTGTTTTTGTGTGTAATATTGTTTTTCGTAACTTAAATATTAGGGTTTCTCATATACAAAGAAGGAGCTAAACCCGACATAAATGTTGCAAACCAGAACCAACCAAAATGTCTATATAAGCCATAGTAATGCAATACCAATCAAGTTATTTGGGCCCACTATTGCAATTGATCCCAATATAACAATATGGGAAATATTGAAAGACATTTTCTAAGCATGAACTTAGTTCCACCAATACTATTGTACTTTGAATATGGAGAATGAGACAAATTAAAAAACAGAATTGCACATCATAATTTTTGTCTATTATATCATATATTATACAATAACGCCAATACGAATAGTGGGCCTAATTGTTAAAGTTGTGGTCCGGCTTGTATATATTTACAATAGTGCTGAATGTCTTGGTTGCAACACATAATAGTATATTGTATAACAAGTCAAGAAAAAGAATCATTGCAATACGAAAGTGAAATTTGCAGCCTGAGCGATAGCTAGAGCTGCAATCACTTGAGTATTGCAATTACATGTTTTCCCACGAATATTATACACGCTATTTGTTTTCACAAAATTTTCACAAAAACTATCATCGCAAAACAATTCGATTTGTTTTTGTTTGCTATGAACTAGAGTTTATAAAAAAAAAGTATAGCACAAATCACCGAATGACGTAATATTTTAGTGAAAGAGATAGCAATACATGCGCTTGATCATACCTCTTAAATTGGTTTATCATGATTAAAACTAACAAAAAAATTCCTATTCATATTTTCTTTCTTACGGCAGAATAAACCATAGGAAAAATAGCATAGGAAAAACTGCTATCAAAAATAATTCCTATATAGGAAAAAAATTCCAAATTCCTTAGGAAAACCAGAATACACCCGCAGGAGTTGATAATTTGTGTCACATCAAAGTAATATTTTGATAAGTTGTGACAGTCGGCAATAGATGGTGATGAGGAATTTTCGGTGTAGTGGAATGTATGTGGAATATATTTAATTTGCAAAGCAAAGATACGCATTACCAGTACATTTAATGAGTCAAATATGTACACTGAAGGTGTCACTACATACCGAAAGAAGTTATTTTACACACAATTATATTTAAACGTTGAAATGGGTTAAATTTCAAACAATTGTGGAGATAAACGCATGAAAATGGATAATTGAAATGCGTGGATCGCGACAAACACATGCAATCAAACAAATGGTTTTAAGTCAAATTGTCTCGTGTTGTTTTATAGGTTAGTGTGAATTGGTTTGATAAAATGAATCAATAAAATACGATCAAAATAATATTAAATAAATTAAACAATTTTAATTAAAAATATTAGTTTCGACAGTATTTATTTTGACAATTATTATTTCTTGCTTTATAAAACAGCGACCACGAAACAACTTCAAACAATGTTTTTTCTTGATTCAAACAGTTTTGTTTTGTTTTGCTTTGTTTTATTTCAGTATGAATTAACATTATTTTGTTTATAAGCTACGGTGAACGGTCGCCTTCAATTATGTTTCGTTAATTAAATTTGATTTAACACAATTTTGCTTTATTAGAAGACAAGAAAAAAACGTTTTAACTAATTCGGTGTGTTTAGAGCCTTAGACTCGCTCATATTTAAATATTTAATAATTAACCAACATATGTATATTGTTAATTGGATATACATAATTGAATAATTGTTCAACGGACGATTCTCTGTCATTCTCTAATATCAAAAATAAAAAAAAAACATGAAGATTATTTTAAGTTGACTAACTTAACACCTAATTTTAATTGCCAAATTAAAAAAAAACTAATTAAATTACCAACAAATTCTAAAACCAATCCAACAAACACCAACAAATGGCCGACAAACGATTAACATCAAGTAAAATTTAAATAATTAAATTGATTGGACAACTTAACGGAGGTCTACTTTATAGTAAAACTTCTCACAAGTCACATATTAGTAATAAAATACCGAAAAACATAAATGTAGGTTCGATTATAAATGAAAGTCAAATGGCAGTTGGAAAAATAATATTTGTTTTTCATCTTTGCAATGTTTTGAAACAAAAACTAATTTGAAATTTATGATGTTGTAGGACCATAATATTAGCTTGTGATTTTATCTCCGAATTAGCAACATAATTTTTCTATGTGCTTTTTAGCAAGGAAAAACGTTTCTATATTAATGCATACAGAAATTCAAGCAAGGAACAGTTGTTTAATGAAGGAACCTCGGTTGTCTGTAGCTAATTCATGTTCACAAAATTAACTATGTAATTAACGACACTTTTTAAGGATTTTTTTTTATATATAGCCACCTTTCTCTCGAATAATTTTTTCAAAATAGATTCTTACTTTAAATGTTCGTTTATTTTTAAATAAGATCAGTTTTCGTAATATTGGATTCATTTTCTAAGTATATTACACCGAATAGCAAACGGAGACATTTTTTATCCACTAGAGTGGATATTTCAGTTTCGATTGGATATAGAACCAGTGACCGCATCATGAAAGATCTGATCTCTCTTATGGTCAGCAGCACAACAGGATTGAGTAGTTGCAGTTTCGTTTTTGTGGGGAATGACAAGATTTAAATACGTAGGCTCTGTCGTCTCTCACGGTGACAGCAGGGCAATCTTGCCGCAGGTGTTGTTCTGGTGAAATTACATTGATGTTGAAAATAAATAAATTTTAACATATTGTCGACTTGTACTAATCAGGAATCGTGTTCGGTTGGAATGAGCGTCTTAGCACTCTAGTGTGTAGACATCAAGATCTCACAGGACTGTTACTCAGCGAGTTTTATTTATCGTTTATAGAAGCTCATTCGAAAACTCTAGCCAATACTTTTATTGATTTATGTTTCGCCAAAAAATGCCTTTCACATCCTACTTTTCATAACATGATAAGTCTCATCAATTAAATTATAAGGGAATAATCATTTGTTTCTTTGATTCGCTTTCCGATACCAAATATAATATTGCCGACCTCATATACATTTTTTGCGACAAATTTTATTTTCATATAGACAACCAATGCACATCATACGGAAATTTGTTTCACTAATTATTTTTAGCAAACGTCGAAAGTCTTAGATACGATTTATTTTCAGTTAAACAAATTATGAATTTTTATTACATCCCTTTACATATATGTATGTGACGGATTGGTTCCCATCCAGGTTTAATGGATGCACCCACCATCGTCTTTTTTTCTTTTAAATTCTATAATATTGTTTATACAAAACGTATAAATCAAAGAGAATTTCTAAATATTTTAGAGTCTACTAGTCTTCCATTTTCTTTTTTTTCAAATGTCAGTTTAAACAGACGGAACGGATGCAATGTAACCTCCAAACGGAAAAAACGAGACGGAGAACGACGAAACGAAATGGGGCGGTTTCATTGTGACTCGAGCTTTACACAAAACGAACGGAACCAGAGCCTTCTAGAGTATAGAGCCATAATCATTATGACGTATTTTTTAGAAGCTTTTTTAGTGGTATAACTTTTCACTCATTTCCATAGGAATCCATAGTAAAAATGGTGTTTTTAGCTTCAAGTTTTTCAATGAAAAAAGCAAAAATGTTACAAAATTTTTATACAAAAGTGTTCTACATATCTTTAGCAGCAATATACAGGAAGGGTATATGGGTATTAAGTAAATATTAATTGCAGAAATATTAAAATTAAATTATTTCTGAAATATATTTTTCGAACTTTCATTTTGAAAAATACATCAAAGTTGTCCCTGACGAATTAAAATAATACTTGCTACATTTATCTTTAGTTTTACTAGTGTACGTTAGATGTCTCAGATTTATACAGAAAAATACGAAAAAAAATTATTTAATCACAAAATTATGACACGTTCTTAATATTTTGTGAATTTGTTTTGCTTTTCCTACAATTTTTGAACTTGAAATTTCCCCAGGTCGCAATTTTTGGTACGATTTTTCAAATGCCATCACTGCCATCTATGTAATGTATATTGACTTAATGCAAACGATTTGTAGTAAGCTTTTCTTTTTAATTTGACCAGAATGCTGTTGTTATGAACTTTTCTTTATATTTTGGTTTAAATAAATCAATTATTACAAGAAAATGAAAACGATTTACTTAAACGACCTTCATATATGTTAAAATTCAAACATTTATGAAAATATTTCAGAAATCATAATTAAGAATTTCCAACGTTTTCATTTACAAATTTGTCTTAGGAAAAAAAGTGATTTCCCATATGTTTTATGTGTTTTACCAGAACCATCTTGAAGTGAATAGAGCCGGCATGTGAAAAATGAACTTAAAATAAGGGATATAGAAACACTAAAAATTCATTTATTTTCATAGTGTTTATATGAAAAAACGCGATTTCGATTGACGATAAAATATGAATTAAAAGTTAAACCCAGTTAAATAATTTTTTAAGAAATCGCTAACAAACAACTCAATGTCTTACTCATTTAAAACACAGATTCTCAAATTTCCATATTTTCCAGCAATAATCAAAAGAAAATAAGGGAAATTAAATTAAAAAACATTCTACAACAACAACAATGTGTATTAAAAAGAGAAAATTCAGTTTAATGACGACATCATATCTCCACATCTAAAACCAATGGTAAGAAAAAGACAACACGCTTCCGCTCAACAATTAAACTAAAATAAATCAGAAAGAGCAAACAGAAAAAAATAAATCAATAAAATGAGTGCGAAGAAAACAAAAAATCGAAACAATCTAGCATGCTTTGCAAATTCAAAATAACTATAGAAACATATTCGAATTCAAATTTGAATGGAGGCAATGAAAGAGATGATTATTGTATTTTTTATAAACGAGTTATGTTGATGACGTAGTATATTACAAAAACAACAATATTTAAAATTTCAAAAGTACCTTATTTTTCATGACGATTTTCACTTAGAAATAAACATTTTCAAGACTCAATTTTTCAATCAAATAATATTACATGTTTCATGAACATTTTCATATAAAAACAAAACAAAAGCTCACATTTCTAATAAACTATTATTATTATTATTATTATTACTTGAGGGCCATGTGGGGGCTCAAGCCACCCCGCACTGCGACCTAAAAGATCTTTTGTGCATAAGCCCTTCTTAATTATCCGTCCAGTCAATATTCAGGCTCTTAATGAACCTGATAATACTGCCTAACGGTACGTGATACATACTATCTGGGCTCATTGCTCTCCCTCCTAGATGTTTTAATTATCCGTCCAGCCAATATTCAGGCTCTTAATGAACCTGATAATACTGCCGACCGGTACGTGATACATGCTATCTGGGCTCATTGCTCTCCCTCCTAGATGTAATAACATTTACTTCTGCTAGAAGAGCGGTAGCATTGGGACTCAAGGACTTCGAGAGGGCAGACCCACTCCCGTATATTCCTATCCGTGCCTCGTCTACCGTTTTGATTTTACTCTTGAGAGTTGCTGGGACATACTATCTGGGCTCATTGCTCTCCCTCCTAGATGTTTACTGTTGGAAGTACTTCTACACGTGATACATACTATCTGGGCTAATTGCTCTCCCTCCTAGATGTCTACTGTAGGAAATACTTCTACACGCGTTACATACTATCTGGGCTCATTGCTCTCCCTCCTAGATGTAATAACATTTACTTCTGCTAGAAAAGCGGTAGCATTGGGACTCAAGGACTTTGAGAGGGCAGACCCACTCCCGTGTATTCCTTCCCGTGCCTCATCTACCGTTTTGATTTGACTCTTGCGAGTTGCTGGGAATAAAAAAGTCGCCTGTAGGTCACCCAGGTTTACTACAGGAAGGCTAAATAAAACTGGAGGGTGCCTGGTATCCAGAGTCCGCATATATAGACTGATTAACCTATCAGCCATTCATCCATCGGCATATGCTGTTCCACCTTAGATTAGGGATTTTTTGTCAAGGTTTTCTCCTTTAGCGCCGTACTTTAGCCTGTCACAAAAGTCTATATTCAGCCTAATGGTTACAGTTACCGGTGGTTGCCACGAGGAGGCAGTACGTACACTTGCGCCTACTGGAAGGTTACGGAGCCCCTTCCAATAGACGCCAAACCACCTTCTAATAAACTAAAAACTGTAAATGAAAATAACCGTTTCCCCATATAGTTTCATAGTAAAGGAAAAATTGTTTGTACCTTATTTTAAGCTTAGTAAAAAATACAGTCGATACTGGAGGCTCTTATTTATACAGTAGGCTCTGGTTTTACTATGGAAATTTTGGTTTTTTCCTCGTTTCTAATTCCCTTATAAAAGCTTCGTTTTTTAGATTATGGCTTGTATAATCAAGGTTGCTTTGACGGAACACGTAGATTTACGTTTTTTCATGACTTGCTAAGACGGGCCACATCCCACATAGATTTACGTCTATGCACATTTTTTAATTGCTCGACAGTATTTTAACATTCTTTTGTAAGTATTACGGTTAAAGCCTGTATTCCATGAGAAATATTGACTGACAGTCAAAAAAACGAAAAGAGAAAAATAATCTGATGCTCCTTATAAGATAAAAGGCAACGTTTTTTTTATTTTATAGCAAAACAATTTTGCTATAAAATAAAAAAACACGTTGGATTTATCTCTTATATGGGGCATCGGATTATTTTTCTCTTTTCGTTTTTTTTTTTACTGTCAGTCGATTTTTCTCATGGAATACAGGCTTTACTGGGTGTATCTGTCTGTCACATGAAGTGCACAAAATTGCGTTTTGTTTCTTAATTTTGATGAAATTCGGTGCGCACTATATGAAGGATTGAGAAAGGATTCTAAAGTGATTTTTAGACGCAGTTCTGAAATAAGCCAATGAGGGCGGAACTTGGTTGTTTCTTAACCGATTTGGATGAAATACAACATGTATGCGATGGAAATGGGATTCTAAAATGATGTTTAGACGAATTTCAATAGTACGACCAATTAGGATGGAACTTGGCTAGTTTTTTACCGATTAGACCAAATTCAAAATGTGCGAGGGAAATGGGATTCTAAACTGATATTTAGATTAAGTTCTAGAATATGGCAAATTAAGTTGGATATTGGCTGTTTGTTTACCAATTTTGATGAAATCCAACATGTATTTGAATGAAGTTCTGGAATACGACCATTAGGTTGGAACTTGACTATCTATTTACCAATTATGATCAAATTTAAATGTACATACTATGGAAATGGGTTCCATCTTCCATCTTCCATCTTCCATTGCACACTTTGTATAAATCTTTATAATATGTTTTTGTACTTAAAATTATTTGAACCAATTTTTATTTTACAACTTTTAAATTTAACAATAATAATATACCATACTAACTAAAACCCGTGAAAAATCACAAAGACCAAAATATTATAGATTTCCATAACTTCAACTTGACTTGCATTATAAAAAATGTAATTTTAATCAAATGGTTTTATTCATACGAAAAATCAATAAACGGGATACGGCATAAACATTTGAAAATGATTTCGGGCTCATATAGCCACCGAAGCGATTCTTGACGAAGAGTATTCTGGACGTCCAATTTTTTGAGCACTGCTGGCCGTATATAACAAATAACACGAGCAATGTTGACCTGCAATGCGTCAATTGCTGCTGGTTTAGCAGTAAAAACCATAGTGACTTCACGTCACTTGTTGGCCATGGAGGCCAACTGGCAGGTCTATTTCTCAAAACTAACTTATCGCTAAATTTTGATTTCAATAAGTCGACGGTTGCCGTCGTCGTAGGTACATAGCGCCTTCCTTCCGAAGCCACATCTCTCTGGATTTGTAACGATCCCCATCCCATTGACTGTAATGCAAATTCCACCAAACGGAGTTATTTAGAGTGTATGTAGTTCGAGGTTTATCCACAGTTCCTTACCGCTTTGGTAAGTTAAACAAAAAACCACCCTTCTATGGCTCAAAATTCAAATAGTTTTTAACCTACATAAATAAACTTAAGAAAATTTGTATGTATAAATTACACAAAAGTTTTAAAAAGAATTTTACAAAGGGTGCAAAGGAACTATAGAATATTGTATTCTGATATTTTTGTACTTGATTTATTTAAATAAAGTTATAATAACAATTCTTTAATTACTTTATTTTTGGTGACAATCAGCAATTATCTTTGTAAAAACCAGTTTTTAATAATTTTGATATAGGAAATGAAACACGTTTGTCGAAAACTGGGTGTGACGGTTTGAAGTGTCATGCCGGTTTACCGTTTGTGCATGGGTATCGCCTCTAGTTTTATATATCCCAACGCTACTTATATATGTATATCCCAAATTGTTAGTTTGGAGATCAAAGCACATGTTAATAGTATATAAACTTAGAGACGTGTTTTTATGTTGACTAAAAGGAGTTCTTGCTTTTCCATTACGTTTAGTTAAGAATTCATTTTAAACAGTTCGCTAAAATACTCTAAAATGACAAACACAGAAGGCATAAGAGTCTCCTGCATCCAAAAAGTATGTTTTACCGCCTTTAATTTCTAGTTTGTATCACTTTTATGTATTTTTGACGCTATATTTGAAATTTAAAAATCAAAATCATGTTTTATCATACGACTGAAGTTTCTAAACAAGCTTCACCTATTCCTACGAAAAGTTCTCCAGTCTGTTACACTTAATTGAAAACATTTTAAAATAACCGTTTTCAGAATATTTACATTTTTCGGGGCATAGAGATATTACACTTCAATGCGTTGGATTGAAGCTTTTGAAGAACGTAACATACTCAAAATTGGCCACATTTATCATTTTTGGGATATTTTTGAATTGGGAAGAGATCGCGATAAATGTCAATTTAAATTGCCGTGGCAATTATACATTGCGGTCTAATTGCAAAACACCATTTTTGTGGCACAAACCATAATTTTCCTTTACTCATTGATTGAAAATTTCGCCAAATTGATTGCAACAAACGTTTGTTAGCGAATATTTTTTCAGTGAAGGGAATTCAAACATAATGCGAGCTTTTAGGTCTGATAACCGTTGGGAACATGTTGAGTAAAATCAGAGCCTTCTAGAGTATAGAGCCATAATCATTATGACGTATTTTTTCAAAGCTTTTTTAGTGATATAACTTTTCACTAATTTCCATAGGAATCCATAGTAAAAATGGTGTTTTCTAGCTTCAAGTTTTACAATGAAAAAAGAAAAAATGTTACAAAATTTTTATACAAAAGTGTTCTACATATAATATTTAGCAGCAATATACAAGAAGGACATATTGGTATTAAGTAAATATTAATTACAGAAATATTAAAATTAAATTATTTTTAAAATATATTTTGCGAACTTTCATTTTGAAAAATACATCAAAGTTGGCTCTGACGAATTAAAATAATACTTGCTAAATTTATCTTTAGTTTTACTAGTGTACGTTAGATGTCTATAATTGTTGGCAGAGAAATACGAAAAAAATTGTTTAATCACACAATTATGACATGTTCTTAATATTTTGTGAATTTGCTTTGCTTTTCCTACAATTTTTTAGCTCAAATTTCCCCAGGTGGCAATTTTTGGTACGATTTTTCAAAATGCTTACTGCCATCACTGCCATCTATGTATATTGATTTAATGCACACGATTTGCAGTTAGCTTTTCTTTTTAATTTGACCAGAATATTGTTGTTATGAACTTGTTTTTATATTTTGGTTTAAATAAATCAATTATTACAAGAAAATGAAAACGATTTATTTAAACGACATTCATATATGTTGAAATTCAAACATTTATGAAAATATTTCAGAAATCATAATTAAGAATTTGCAACGTTTTCATTTACAAATTTGTCTTCGGAAAAATAGTGATTTCCCATATGTTTTATGTTTTTTACTATGGAAATTTTGTTTTTTTCCTCGTTTCTAATTCCCTTATAAAAGCTTCGTTTTTTAGATTATGGCTTGTATAATCAAGGTTGCTTTGGTAAAATAATCATGATATTTTCTGAATACAACCGGTTTATCGAAAATTTCATGGCAATGTGATAGATCAATGTCATTTTTGATTTTTTCATCAGTAGATTTTCAATGCCAACATGTCGGAGGAACTGAAAGCGCCCAATGTGTACGATACAGCACAAATGCTCAAGAGCCTTTGTTGAAATAGGATTTTGGTGGATATGCGGCTTTATCCATATATGTATATGTACGTACAACAGCCCAAATTTTTCGATTGTAAATATTTGCAAAGGGAAATTTTTCATTTACAATGTAAAAAGATGTAGGTATGCTTGACTATTTTTGATTGTAAATCGTATTGTAAATTTGTATAGGTATTAGCCTGTGAAAGAAAATCAAATAGATTGCAAATATTTGCAATTTACTTTTGGTGAGAACCCATAGTAAGAGACAAAAAAAACTTAGGGCCTACTTTGATATTTTTTTGCCAAATGGTCAATTTTAATATTTCCTCATGTGGGCCGGACCATTCGTGCTTTTTTGATTGAAAAACTTGAAGCTATAAAAGCATCATTTTTACTCTTATGAGATTCCTATGGGAAAAAGTGAAAAAGTTATACCACTAAAAACCTTGCTAAAAAAATATGACGTCTGATTATGGCTCTGTACTCTAGTAGTTATTCATAACACCCGACGCAAATCAGCCCTACAGCGTATACATTTTTTTCTAGTTTGTTAGGTTAGCTCGTTTAAGCGCTGCATTTAATTATGACTATATCGAATTATGACATTGTTTCAATTTGACATATGGCACTGTGTATAATTTATAAATTACTGAAAAAAATGAATTTATTGATAATTTTTTCTGTCTTTCATTATAAATTTTCATAACACGCTAGACATAACAGGCTAGGTGATCGCTGAAGCTGGCTTACTTCGTTACTTTGTTCGGTTCCGCGGTGTTTATGACCTTTGGCTAAACTTCCTAGTACATTATGTAATATGAATTCAAAACTCCATGCAATATCCTAAAGTTCTGTTAACTATTAATAGAATAGAATGTATTCGCCTCAGGCATTACTCCATATTATCGAGCTGAAGTCTCTTGTTGAACAAGTTGTATACGATATACGAAATATGTTAGCGTTTATACTGTTCCATTCTCAGGTTAACAACTTCTTTAGAGAATCCGGTATATATGTTGGTTTTTTGCGCATGCTCTTTTCCGCGAAGCATAGCTTATGCTGAAGCACACATTTAGAGTTGGTCGAAATAAGGCGGCAGTCTCCTCATTTCATTTGTTGATTACCCGGTTAACTCATTGGCAATTGAAGAGGCGGGCCATGGTGAAATGGCCCTAGTCTGAAAAATTTCAAAGAACAAAAATATCTACCAAACGCCATTTTCCTATACCACGAAATCGGACAGTAGATTCCGCCAGGTAAATCGACAATTATTTTCTGATATCGGCTATGGGCAATGCAAACATACCAATTTTTATCAACGTCGAAAGTAACAGGCGATTCCATCGATTAAGAAAACACTTTCCATTACCTGTAAATTTTCGCTGTAAATTGGATTCGGGATAAGTTCGGATTCATTCAGCCGTTCAGTTGGAGATTTAAGTGGGAGCTAGGTTGAGGTTTGAGTTGGAAGTTAGCTTGACCTTTTCTGAGTAGTTTACGAACCGTGTTAATTAAATATTTAATTTCCTCAACTGCATTTAACTTTTCCTGTTCAATTTCACTATACATTGTCAAAATCCTATTCATACAAAGAGGCAGTCTTTCAGCGTTGTGTTTGAATGATTTATTTTCAGCCACTCTGTTTTAGCAGAGTTTCAAAGGCCCTTTCAGATCTAGAAATACTGCCACCACCATTTTTTTTTATAATGATCTGCTGCTCTCTAATTTAATAGTTCCTGTTTATTACGGATTTGATATTCCCCAGTTCATATCAATCTTATATTTAATATTATTTATATTTTCCTGCATCCTTGTTTGTTTTCCATCCGTACATAAAATATTTTTTCGACACGCCTTCGATAATGTGTGTTATAGTATGTCTTTTAAATACCTTGGAGGCCCGGAATATCACATCTATTGAGGGATAAATAGTTTAGGCTCTAGAAGGTTATCCGAAATCAGCTCAGCACAACAGTTTGGTGGGGCGATAGCTTCTATAGTTCGGAACATAGTGGATGAAGATAATCTTTCGCCAAACTCTTTGACTATATAGAATTTGGGATGGTTCGGTGATTTCGAAATTCTAAAAGTCGATAAAAAATCAAAAATTCAGAAAAAGCAATCCAATTGATCTAGACAAGCAGCTTGTCCCTTAATTCTACATTTCTTGTTTTAATTACTTTGGAAATTGCGGGTTAAGAACGGCTTAACTTGTTCGATAACGGTTAAAATGCTCTGAGAGTAGTGTTGATGCTATACGCCATCGTCTTTACCCATGTTGGACCATTTAGCCGTAAAAATGATATTGTAGAGTATTAATTAGTAACTAAAACACAATAAGAACCAGAATAAATAACAATTTCAATAAACCATAAATTGTGATAAAAACACTGTGTAGCACTATAATTCGGTACAAAATTGGCATTTCCTTCGATTCGATACTTTCTTCTTTTTTGTACAAAATACAAACAAAGTGTAGGAACGGTTTTAACAGTATTGATCATCTTAAATTTAGAGGAGTCCAAATTGAAAATTTCGGAAAAATGTCGTTACATTGTATATATGTGTGGACGGCTGCGTTCTCTAACTCAGAAACCAAAACTTCTAGACGTGGAGATTTGCACCTTCTATTTTGGTTACCTGTCTTGTTTGATACAAGGGAATCTTGGGACCCTCATATTGATTGATAAGAATGTTCGACCAAGCCTTAGCAAGACTCCCGCATGACACCGGGCACTTCATACACCCTTTACAAACAACAAAACCGAAGGAAAGGAAAGGTATATTAGTATTGAAGGCTCGACCCGGTTCCATACACCTAAGTAGTCGATAGTTACTAAATTTGTTTATTTTTTTTTTATTTGTGTCTCCACTATTTTTCCCATCGGCGGTTGGGCGGTAGGAGAGGCGAGATTTCGTTCCATCATCTTGTTGCCAAGCGGTCACCGAAATTTGTACTAACCTTAGCAAATGTTGCTTGACATCGTTGTTGAAGTTGTTTCGTTTCTGAATCTTGGGACCCCCATATACTATTTTTTTTTAAACTGAAAGTGAAATGACGCCACACATATTAGACCAAACAAAGGAATTTGGAAATGCATACATTTGCGTAGTCTCGGTAGTAACTGTTTCAAATAAAATGTTGAAGTGGTTAGGTCGATGGACTTGACAATCCCTAATTGCCTAATATTAGAAGGTTAAAAATATTTTACATTTGGCGAGAATATTTCATATCTCCTTAGATTCCAAAGTAGTCTGGCTGGTGATCTGATTCCTGATTCAATGAGCTCCCATAAACAAATATTTTTAATTATTTGAAAATGCCCAATACATTTTATAAATTAATAGAAAATTTCGGGAATGTACAAAGTTTGATGCCATAGATTTTCAAGTGATATATTTCTGATATTTATGTACCAAAAAGTTCAAAGTTCGAATCTAGGTTTTGTATGGAATTTTTGCTTTTTTTATGGGTTATAAAAAAAAGTGATTCAGTAGTTGAAAGATTCAATAGTATTAAATCCGAGACATCAAATTTTTAAAATGAAATAATTTAGCCAAAAAAATTAGAAGGTTGAAATACAAATATTATCATCGAAAGTGAAATGAATGTAACACCCTTGAAATGAACTTGAACTGAAATTTCTCACATACAATTTACCTTTACGAAAAAACACTAAAAATCTTAAAGGATTACAAAAGTTTGAAATGAATTTAACTTTACAAGGCATTTCTCAAATGTTTAGACTACTAATAGGAAAACCCATACTCTAAAATACGTTCAACGCCCGAATCCATCATTTGTACAGAATCATTCTTTTTAAAACGAAATGACTATTTTTAGTTGCAAGTAGAATTATAATTAAAAACGGTTAATTTAAATAGTAATATTGACTATGATCACGTCATGATACTGAACCAAATGCAATTGCCCCATATAAAATATCGAAACCGTTAGCATGCTCCAAGATTTTTTTAGATGGTTGGATAACCGGGGAATTAAAATAAAAAGTATTCGACTACCCGAACAATTTGAAACTCGAGTAATTTGGATACCATATTTCAATCTACATGAAGGAACTCTTGTATAAAAAAGTGGGTTGTTGGCATCAACAGAAATTAGCATCAAATAGAACAGTTTATACAAGTTATACCCAAAGGATGGTTAATTGCATTTACAAAATTTTTAAGCAATAAGATTCTTTCGGCTTTTTATAGACAAAATATATTAACAATAATGGCATTCACAACATTTTCGACTTGTCAATCAGGAAAATGAAGAGGCCAATCATTTATAATGTATCTACCAAAAATGTAGAAATATCAAAATCACCCCGTACTTTAACCCAAGAGTCATACAAAGTGTATCGACCCCAAAAATGAAAACCTTCCTTGAGTTTTCTATCTGGTAGTTTGGTTTCGTAGCTACGACCAAACTACAAAATACAATTCTAACTTCATATATTAAGTATGAGCTAAGAACGTATTGACTTAGCGAATTATATTCATTAAATCAACAACTCAAAGAAATCCCTCATTTCTGTATGTTTTTACCCACACGAATAATAGAAAGAGAAGTTTGTCTGTATTAAAATCAATAAGATTCTATCGGCTTTTTATAGACAAAATAATAAAATATATTATATAACAATAATGACATTTTTGGGGTCGATACACTTTGTATGACTCTTGGGTTAAAGTATAGGGGGGATTTTGATATTTCTACGTTTTTGGTAGATGATTGGCCTCTTCATTTTATCCGATTATAACAATTCGAAAAATGTTGTGAATTCCATTATTGTTAATAATTTTAATGATTTTAATACAGGTAAACTTCTCTTTCTAAAATTTTTAAGACGAAACCATATTAGATAAATATCATCACTTTATGTATTCTGGAATTACCATACATAATAGCTAACAATTGTTCATTCGTATTGCGGTTTTAATAGCAGTCGGAAAATTTTAAATATTTTTAGTTGTTCGAATGAAAGATTTATTCCATAATAATGGCGTTGTGATACAAACAAAGAATACTCATATATGTGTATTAAACTAAAGATAAAATAAGATAAAATTGTATAATACTATTTACGACGTGTACATACATAATTTATATAAATACATTTCAAAGAAACGACAAAGTTAAATCGGAACAAAATTGGTTAAGTAAGTATTGAACGAGTACGTCTTCAACCTCTTAAGCGGTAAATAAACTCACAGAAATAAAGATGTTTCACGTCAATCTTTTCACACAATATTGCAACTATCTGATCTTGTGATTGATCAACTTGATATTCGTGACATTATTAACAGTTTATCTTGACAGAAACCTAGATAAGTTGAATTTAATTAACGATTAATTTTTTGTTTACAAATTTTTGAAATAAATTTCTGTAGAACGTACTAAATAAAATAATAATTTAAATTAATATTTATTATGCATGTTTGTTTAGCTTTAAGATTATTTGCTAAAAAAAAAAAATTATTTTATTTAAACAAGAAATTTAAAGTTTCAAGTAAAAGAGATAATGGTCATTTGACTCTGGGTTAGTGGTTTAATTTTTAATTAGCCTAATGTTGTGTTATTTGCAAAGATGTTTTGTGTTTGTTTAGAATTTAATATAAAATTCGAAAGGGTTTTCTTTTTACGGTCCTTACTGAAGAAGGTGCCTTTCACTCGAACAAGGTTAAAGGTGTCTTTCTTCTCTTAACCGGTGGTAATCACATGATGAAAAAACCCATTTTGTGTCATGTCTCAGTTGGGCTTAGACCCGGTGCCTGTCGATCCAAACGATTTATATTTAACCACGTTTCTGCCTGAACTTTTTGTTTGACATTTTATTTCAAATATTTCAATTTTCTTTCTTTCAACTGTCGGCGTAAATTTTGTGGAAATTTTTGTAATTCTTTTTTCAAAAATTACTTCAAAATATTTCTCCGTCAAGTTATTCTGAGGAAAATTTACCAACAAAAAAATGCCGAAAAGACGTATTAAAAGACTTTCGTTTGCCATCGTGGGCGGTTCCGAGCGAAACTGGCGAAACAAATGGTTTTTAATTTGTTTCCGTTTTGCCGCTAGTGACGGTGGTTGTTGAACTGGTTGTTCGGTGCCGACATTCTCGGTGAAGCTATTAATGTAATAAAATTAATTGTACTCTCTTTTTCATATTTTGTTCTCCGCAGTAGTACTGTTGGGTCGTCGTAATCGTCTCCATTTTTTGCATTCTCTGAATTTCGAGGAATTAAAAAAAAATTCAAGTTATTAGTTCTGTTTTATCGGAGATCAGGATCCATTTTACCCCGGTTATTTATTCTTACCTTTATTAAGTATAGATCTCATTGCGCTCGTTCGATCGACACCTAAAACGCCCATATTGGTTAAGTTCTCTGGGACATATACACATACAATTCCCACGGAATCGCTGTTTTATACCGATTTCGTAAAGGTATTTACGGTAATTGAACGCGCCTACAACGTGGTATATTTTCCCATTGGTTTTGTTTATTTGTTCAAAATTTATAAGCGAATCGTTTTTAATATTTTTTGGGCTTTGTTTGTGAGCGATTGACACCACATAAAAATCAAATACAATCAAAAACACAGTTCTACGTCAAAAAATTAGTGTCAGCAGTTTCCATGTAAAACTGACTGAATGACGGAAATGGCTGAAAACTTTTTTATCTTTTTTGATAATTTTCGCATTCAATCTTCCTTGTAATCTCTTTTTAACTTAACACACTTCATCGTCGAGCTAATCTTTTACCACCAAGTCATTTTTTGGAATTTGGAAAGAGGAAATAATCCGAGGGCTAAATCTGGCGAATGGGGTGTATGAGAAAGCAATTCAAACCTTAACTCTTTGATTTTGGCTATCGCAATAACGAAGGTATGAATTGGTGCATTATATTGATGAAACAGCATTTTATTTTTTGCCAAATGCGGCCATTTTTTTATTAATTTCATCACTCAAACGTTCAATGCAAATTATCCCATGCGCATCCGAAAAAAATCGATGCCATGACCTTGCCAGCAAATGGAACTGCATTCGCCTTCTTTGAAGCCGATTCTCCGATTTCAGTCCATTGTTTTGACTGTTTCTTCGTTTCAGGTTTGAGAAGTAATGTAAGAAGTAATACATCCATGATTACGAATCGACCCAAAAATTCGGCTTTATAGCTTTACACCTGCTGCCGAACACTTGATTAAGATATAGTCACGATGCTGTTTTTGTACCATTGTGAGCAAACACGGCCCCATCTTATGCACACAGTTTTCTCATGTTCAAATATTCAGCCAATATACGATGTACGGCACTTTATGAAATACCTGCCCTCCGCGCACTTTCAGTCGACGGTCATCCAATACCATATTGTGGATTTTCTTCACTATTTATAGCGTGGTCACTTCATTTGGCTTCTTTTGAACCTCGTTTAAACTCTTCCATTCCAATATTTTATTGTTGTAAACGATGACCAATTTTGACAGTCAAATAAATACTAAACAATGCAGCGTCTTCAAACACTTACAACTAAAGTAATTTTTCAAACAAAAACTGCCATCTATATGTCAGGTCGGGTACTTCTGGCTTCTGGAACTACTATCGTATGTGTCTATTATTATTATTATTATTATTATTACTTGAGGGCCATGTGGGGGCTCAAGCCACCCCGCACTGCGACCTAAAAGATTTTTTGTGCATAAGCCCTACTTGATTATCCGTCCAGTCAATATTCAGGCTCTTAATGAACCTGATAATACTGCCTAACGGTACGTGATACATACTATCTGGGCTCATTGCTCTCCCTCCTAGATGTTTTAATTATCCGTCCAGCCAATATTCAGGCTCTTAATGAACCTGATAATACTGCCGACCGGTACGTGATACATACTATCTGGGCTCATTGCTCTCCCTCCTAGATGTAATAACATTTACTTCTGCTAGAAGAGCGGTAGCATTGGGACTCAAGGACTTCGAGAGGGCAGACCCACTCCCGTATATTCCTATCCGTGCCTCGTCTACCGTTTTGTTTTACTCTTGCGAGTTGCTGGGACATACTATCTGGGCTCATTGCTCTCCCTCCTAGATGTTTACTGTTGGAAGTACTTCTACACGTGATACATACTATCTGGGCTCATTGCTCTCCCTCCTAGATGTCTACTGTAGGAAATACTTCTACACGCGTTACATACTATCTGGGCTCATTGCTCTCCCTCCTAGATGTCTACTGTAGGAAATACTTCTACACGCGTTACATACTATCTGGGCTCATTGCTCTCCCTCCTAGATGTAATAACATTTACTTCTGCTAGAAAAGCGGTAGCATTGGGACTCAAGGACTTTGAGAGGGCAGACCCACTCCCGTTTATTCCTTCCCGTGCCTCGTCTACCGTTTTGATTAGACTCTTGCGAGTTGCTGGGAATAAAAAAGTCGCCTGTAGGTCACCCAGGTTTACTACAGGAAGGCTAAATAAAACTGGAGGGTGCCTGGTATCCAGAGTCCGCATATATAGACTAATTAACCTATCAGCCATTCATCCATCGGCATGTGTCTATACACTAAACTGTAGTAGCAGCCGCAAGTTACATATTTGTGCTTCAATAGGAACTTATGATCTTGCCACCAAATTGATTAAATTTAAATTTGTAATGACGTATCGCGAATTCATTAAAAACAAAAATATTTTGTCAAATTTGATACAATGTTGAATAAAAATGTGATTATTAATTTTTATTTGAGTTTATACAACGCGAGCTGTAAGTGAAAATTAAATGTTAACTATCAACGTACAAACAAAATTGCCTCACTGATTTTATTATTTTCCACATGCCCGTAGGGATATTTCAAATTATAGTCGTTAGTATTTCTTCTTTGTAAATTCGCTAACGAATGTTATAATGAGTTTTGTTACCATAAATTTTAGTAATTATACGTGGAAACCACAAATGATTGGAAGGTATCGCATTAATAATTGAAATAAAGAATTTGGTCATAAATTAAATGAAAAATTATCAGTTTTACAAAGAATAAAGCATGTTTCCGATTTATGCTTGTTTTCACAGGCTCTTATCTCACTTTAATTAGTTCTATTTTATCGGTTGTTAACTGATATCACTTATGGTCGATGAGAATTAATTTATTTCTTAAAGTAAGTCAACTCATTTTTGAGCAGACGTCCATCGACTGCCGGCAACATTTTGAGCAAAAGAAGTTTACTGAATGTAACCGAATTTATTGAAAATTTCATGTCAATGATTTCATTTTTCTATCGGCACAGATTTTCGATGCTAACATGTGGCTTGACTAGGGGTGGCGTGTTGTAGCATCACTTCGATTCCCTTTGATAGTATAGCATCGCATCGAAAATCAAAATATTCGATATAATAAGTTCGATAAATCGAACCGTGCTGAAATTTATACACATCCGAAGAACACAGGGTTCTCCTGAATCTCACTAGCCGCCTTGTACTTTGTGTAATAAATTCAACTTTGTTGTAGAGATAGTTTTGTAGCAGGCGACCTAGAAAAGTACAATCATTTACTATAGGCGTCTTAATTTATCACGTGTAATGAAAAAGTCAAAACGGTTCATAATTATGATTAATTACAACTAAATGATATTGACATTGTTAGAATATTAAACAAATAAATCGTTTGAATGAAATACAAGATTTAAAAATAATAAAATATCAGTTTTTAACATCGCTTTCAGGGATAAAGTTGTTAAGTTGAATTTTTCTTTGGATTGTTAATCAAATCAGTATAAGAAGATTGATTTAATCTCAGCAAAATGAGTCAATCCTTTTCAGAGCAGCAAACCGATATTTTTATCGTTTCGGCTTTGTATTCAGTTCCAAAATATTTTTTGTGCTCCGGTTTTCTACTTCGCGGTTTTGCAAAATATTTTCATTCCGACTTAGTTCCGGAACGAAACCGGTTTGAAACTGCTCTTTTCAAGTCAATGCCAAGGCTGATAAATTACGCTCTTAGTTTCACCTATGGTTACGCTTTTGGTTTTAAATTTTGTATTAAATAGATTACAATTCGGATTACAATTTGGAAAGTATTCCCGTTTGCTAACAGATTTCCATTTATGCTATTGCGGACCTCGATAGTTTTGCTAATGACCTCATCGAGCCAATAATTCTGCTTGCCACAGTGGGACAAATTGAAATACTTTTAGAGCTCTCACCATTGCAAGTGAGCATACTAAGAGGGTAGTTGGTCCGAGAGTCATAAAACTTACAAGTAACAAATAAGATTAAATTTACTGGTTTAGGTCAAAATAGTGTACTAGGTAGATCAGGATACCCGAAAGAGATCTAGTAGGGAAAATCATACACTGCTTATAAGCAGAGACTGTTGTTATCAAGGTATGTATGTGTGCTTCAATGTCTCAAAAATAAATAACGAAAATCTGAGATATAAAGTCCTCCACTGGGATGAAGCAAGCCAAAATAATGTTAAATTAAATTATTACTTATTTAAAAGGGCCGCTCAAGATGGACCACCAAAATAACAATTCGGTTACTTAGTATTTAACAGAGCATGATCCTTTTAATAGGTCATTTCTAAAGAATGTGAGGTCTCCGATAGGAGATTCTTCAATGACTAATACCCACCAATAGAAACTCACAAACTAGTGACATTTATTGAGGTTCTGAATCTTTAAGGTTGGACAATAATCGCTGAACTTTTTAAGTTTAATTAAAATAAATTAATTTTAAAAGAATCTTGAAAAAATGATAAATAAATAAAATTTAGCAAACGATCCATTTGCGACAACAAATTATTAATTCGTTGTTTTATTAATTAGATAATACATCATTTGCAGGAAATAATTTTAAGAATATTGGCGCTATGTTTTGTTGATATTTTTCTTAAACGCAGATGCGATTTAGACACCGGCGAGTCAATATTCAAAATAAACAAAAAATGTAATTTAATCAATTGTGAAAAGATGATATCAGCATTTACAAGGTGATTGATTTAATTTAGCGCAAAAATTGTCTCTTCAAAAAAAATGTATTTAAAATTTTAATTAAATATGAGTGGTTACAGTAATAGTGAAAGTTATACTACTACTTTAAGTATATAGAATGTCAGAAGAATACTCGTTTGGAAGAAACCTTTTACGCGAATGCGATTTTCGATAATTTATGACAAATTTAACGAAATACAGATCATTATTTCACAACCAAGAACAAGAAATCGGAAGGGAGGCGCAGAAAATATTGAAAAATAATATCAAGGAAGCGAAGACTAACGAGTGACTCCAAAACCAATCATTTTTCGCCTTTTTCGTAGGCCTCATGAATTTCTCGGTGATCTCGTGTTAATTTTTCATTTTTCTTCAATTGTGTTAATTTTTTTTCAAAACCGTTTTTTATGTGGTTTTCCGCTCTTTTAAAATATAATATTAGAATTCATCAAAAGTATGATTTAAATGCTAAGTATAAATAAGCCGTGTCCATCTTGAAACAAGCAGGCATGTGAAATTAACGTTACTGATCGACTCTAGAATAATGTTTTATTGATTTTTAGTCAGTTAGAACGAATAATATTTCTCGGGGTTTTGTTAGTATATGGTTCTACTATTTTCGAGCCGAGTGGCAGCGTGCAATCGCTGCTTAGAGCCAAACAGTTTGAATCTTTTTAATCATCGTTTAGATTTTACCGAAGAAAAGTTTGCTTAAAGGAACATTTATCTCAACAATATAAATGATATATTATAAGTAGGGCATCCAATTTTTAGGAAAAATGTGATTCCGGAATTTTCGGATTTGAATACTATTGATTCCGGAATTTCGGAATCAATTCCGGAATTGATATTTTTCAAATAATCGTTGATTAAAAATTAAAAATCAAAATTTTACAAGAAACAACCAATTTCTTGTATTTCATTATTTAACGCACCGAGGGTTGTGTCATTAAGGCAGGCTACAGTTTTAGTGGGAATATTTAGCTGCTGCTAAATAGCTCTTCCAGGCTCGATGCTGATTGATGGATAATTTTCATAAACATTGTGATGAATAGGGCCTCGAGGGCACCTCAATCGCCTCAAAATTAAAGTCGTTTTCGGAGGGAAAAACGTTGTTACATACGGCTAGTTCGCTAGTCAAAATACAAAAGTGTGTTTTTAATATTTTCAGGAAGCCTGAAAAACGAACGAATTTGCCATAGCAGAAACACTAAAATGAACTAACAACATTGAATGTTTTTTCACTTTTACACTTTTGCTGTCACAAATTGAATTCAAAAGACTAGCAAACACTAATTTTCGTAACGGTAAATCAATAAAAAAATTTAAGGAATTTTGTAGATACTTTGAAGAACTAATCAAATCATATATTTTGTGTTGAAACAACGTTCCCGCAATCATTTCCGCAATCAGCATTCTGGACCAAGCAGTATAATTATTGAATTGTTCAGTTAAATCATTGCCGTCGGAGCTTCAATTGCTCTCATCAAATTTATACCGGAATTGTAAGGACGAGAAACTTTCTGAATTTGGTTGTTTGAGTCCGAATTGGAATGAAGAGGAAGACCTTTCCTATTAAATACATTGTTCTTTACCGGGATATATATATATATATATATATATATATATATATATATATATATATATATATATATATATATATATATATATATATATGGCGCTGCATAGTTATTACGTACAAATTACCTTTTGGCGGTTTTGAAAACTAAGAAACAATACAACACTTATTTAACAGGTGTATTTTAGGGATGGATACGATGTATTTTTTATAGACGTGCATTTGTTGTTTTGTAATTCATTTATTTGGTGTCATATCCTAGTGAACGCAAAAGAAAAACACAGTATACAGTAATACTTTCAAAAGTGACCAACTTTGAACATCTCTCTAAATTGACCACTTTTTGTCAGTCCCTGGAATATTATCTATAACATTTGTTACACAATAATTTGTTGGCAAGACTTTTAATTTTCAAATTATTAGACTGCTACTCCTTAAACTGACCACCTCCATAAAGTGACCAAAGTTTCTGTGACTCTTGAGTGGTCACTTTAGAGAAGTTTCACTATTTTATAGTACAAAAATACTATAATTACATAAAATTAAGTTGAAACTACTTAAATTAGTGTGAGAAATAGAAATCCGATAATTCCGGAATTAATGTTTTCAATTGGAATTGGATGCTCTAATTATAAGTAGTAACATATATTGCTTTAAAGTATGTTGATGATGGTCATTGTACATCCCTTGTCGTTCTGAGATGGATATGGCCAATAAATAAAAATAAAATTTCTTTACTTTACGTATTACTGTTACAAATCTTAGTCACAAATAGATACATCACAAACATTAGGATTAGGTATATTAATTACTTCTTAGTGTGCATAACCAAGATACGAAAAAATTGTCATGACATGAGTGCAACAACCGATGGTCCGAGAACCTCTTTCACAGGTACAGAAATACTTTTATTGAATCTCTTCCGATTTTTACGTTATCGATTAGCATAAAAATGTGATGATATTCACCACTGCGAAAGCAGGACCTCATGTATGTGTCAATCTCACAGCGCTGAATCGTAAGAATCCGCATTCCTTATTTTATTTCCCTTTTAGCGAAAACTATAGAAAAAATATAAAGACTTCCTACTTCATCCAAATCAAATATCCGCAGCTGGGATGGGGGGGGGGTACTAAAATACACTGCGCCAATTAAAAAACGGAACAGAAATTTTCTTCGAAAAAATACCCAGATTTGAACGCTTGTATCTTGGTGAAATAACACCTTTCAAAAAAAAAAATTCTTTCTAGTTGAAGGAAATTTTGTTTTCTTTTCGACACTGGAAACCGTTTTATTTTATTTTGTTTTTTTATGACTTTTTTGAGTAAAACAAAAGGTGTCTAAAAAAAATAAAAATTTGCTGCTGTTTGAAACTGTAAACGAACTTGCTCGATATTTCATTCAAAAATCCAAATCGGCCGTTTTATGGAGAATTTAGAAACCTTGCAAAATGATATTAGAAAAATTTCTGTGCGGCCACTCTTTGTTGAGTTATTGAAGTTTCAGTGTGTTAAAGTGACTTAAAATTTTATCGTTGTGTGCTAAGTTTACAAGATAAAAAAAATTTACTTCTACGCTTTTTGCAACAAAAAATTTGCTGGGTTAATCCAGAACCATCTTGATGTGAATAGAGCCGGCATGTGAAAAGTAAACTTAAAATAAGGTATATAGAAACACTAAAAATTCATTTATTTTCATAGTGTTTGTATGAAAAAACGCGATTTCGATTGACGATAAAATATGAATTAAAAGTTAAACCCAGTTAAAAAAATTTTAAGAAATCGCTAACAAACAACTCAATGTCTTACTCATTTAAAACACAGATTCTCAAATTTCCCTATTTTCCAGCAATAATCAAAAGAAAATAAGGGAAATTAAATTAAACAACATTCTACAACAACAACAATGTGTATTAAAAAGAGAAAATTCAGTTTAATGACGACATCATATCTCCACATCTAAACCCAATTGTAAGAAAAAAGACAACACGTCTCCGCTCAACAATCAAAATTTAAAAAAAATCAAAAAGAGCCAAACAGAATAAATTAAATCAATGCAATGAGTGTGAAAAAAACAAAACATCAAAACAATCGGGACACCGGACAATTTAAACGGGCATACAAGAAAAATTTTTTGGCGACAAACATTACCATCAAAAATAATAAATTGGCATCACAAATAATATTTTGACACCACATATGAAAAAACAAACAAATATTTTTGAAGGACATTATTAAATACTGTGGCGACAAACATTGACATCAAAATTAATAAATTGGCAACAAATATAATATTTTGGAACAGAAAAAAATAATTTTTAGTAGTAAAAAAAAAAAAAAATCGAGACAAAAAATTAAATTTAATCGATACAAATTATTTAATATTTGATGGGGGATCGATATAAAATATTGCAGTGTCAATAATAGATTCTATATAATCCGCTCCTACGTGCGGCACGCAGTGCGACATGTTTGCTTATCCTGGCTCCTACGTCCCTCGAAGTTTAAATCTAAAGCCCCTCGGAGGGCTAAGCGGGGGGGAGCGAAGCGACCTCCCGCGTGCCCGTGAGAGTTACCGAAGCCGTTAGCCTCTACAATTCTAAGTTAAATTAGTGATTTCCATTTTCCAGAATATTTTAAAACTAATTTAATTTTTTTAATTTTTATTTTATTTATTTATAAATTTGTTGCCAGTTAATTATTTTTGTCGCCCAAAATGTTTATTTCGATGCCAAAAAATAATTTTTGTGTGTTGTAGTACTATGCCCAACCAAATAATTTATAACAAGGAAGTAAACTAAGAAAATTTTGTATTTTCATAAATTTATTGCAAAGAAATTATAATATAGCTAATTAATGTTTCCGGCAGGGCTGCAGAGTCGGTAAAATATTTCTTCGACTCAGACTCCGATGTATTAAAAATTGACTCCAACTTCTACATGCAATCTAATTGTTATAAACTTCATAATACTGCTCGTATTTAAATTCTTTCATTAGAAGATAATTTAAACATAAGAAAAATTTCGGTTGATATTGACCACTTTCTCCAAGCCATCAAAAAATTTAATCCATAATTTTTGTAATTCGATGTCGTTTCGATTCCCTATGGTTATCTAGAAATTTTTCGGATTCATGTTTTCTTCTAGTTCTTCAACAGGATTTTCGTGGTGGCTAAGAGATGAACATTACGGCTGGTCACTATGACTGTGAGCTTTTCGGTAATATCTAAAAATCATTTTAAACAATTGCCAAATTACGTAGCAGATGTTTGCCTCTATATTGTTTTTCTTCACGTAATAATACTCTAACCTTGGAGACGACATAATTTCTAGCCAATAACATCTCGTTATCAAGCAGAAATATTTTTCTATAGGCTAACGATGATTTTATTTCTGTTGCAAAGATATTTGGGTTTTTCCTATAAGTGAAACATTACGCATCGCCATTCTTTATAAAACTGGCCGGGGGTGAAATATACTCATTGGAGTCTTTTTGTAACTAAGGTAAGGTATACCTTAGGAGTGAAAGAAAAATATAAAATGCGAAGTCAGAATCAGGAACTATTTATTCATACTATCAAAATTCTACTGCGTAAATTCTAAATTTTAAAATTTTAATTCTGGTTTACAAAATTTTATCATCTACAGCTTTTCTAGAATTACAGAATGTTCTAACAAATTTTAGAATTTCGTATTGCTGGAATTTCATAGCGAAACTTAGTTTTAAAATTATAATATATTCACCGTAAAATATAATTTAAACAGGAAACTTCTCGAGTTTTATTTTTTCTTGAGCGAGGCGGGATATTTCAAATTGAAAAGGTATTTCAGGATAAATTTTGATAATATGAGTATGTAATCTCTACTAACAATCAGCATAATACTTGAAGTTTCGGAAACATCATACTTCATAGTTCTTTTATAAAAGTATAAACGCAATTTTAGTTCTTGTAATGTGCGCAAATAATCAGTATAACTTGCGAAAACAATTAAATTTTTTAATTCCTTCCAAAATTGTTTAAAAACGGAATTTAAAATTATTTTTTAATGTGGAGGACATTTTTATCTCCGGGGAGGATGGAGGAAACTTCTTTCAAAAGAAGGACTGTCCTCCACAAAGGAGGACGGGTGGCAAGCCTAATCTCAAATATTAATTTTTTGTGTGCCGGTTTATTGCCAGCCAAAACAATCTAGCATGCTTTGCAAATTCAAAATATTTCATGGAAAGATATTCGAATTCAAATTGGAATGGAGGCAATGAAAGAGATGATTATTGTTTTGTATATAAATTTCGAGTTATGTTGATGACGTATATATTACAAAACAACAATATTTAAAATTTAAAATATGCCTTATTTTTCATGGCGATTTTCACTAAGAAATAAACATTTTCAAGACTTGATTTTTCAATCAAATAATATTACATGTTTCATGAACATTTTCATATAAAAACAAAACAAAAGCTCACATTTCTAATAAACTAAATCTGTCAATGAAAATAAGCGTTTTCCCATATACCTTATTTTAAGCTTAGTAAAAAATACATTCGATACTGGAGGCTCTTATTTATACAGTAGGCTCTGGTTAATCATAATGCCATCACAAATATATAGAAATATAATACATAACTGGAAAATCTCAGACCTACTTTTCCACTTTAGGCTAAACTATCCCATTTAAAAAAAAAATAAAAAAATGAAATACAGCGCCAATTTTTTTTTTTTTTTAAGTAGATTTTCCGACTATAGATGCGCTTTTGTGGAATTAGAATTTTTTGGATTAAAAATGAAACATTAAACCCTTTTTGCCGAATTGTGAGTTTTCGAACCTACGATACTTGTACCAAATAGGAAATTTAGTATGTTTAATTTTTCTGGAAAATGAAATGACCATTTTCCAGCAAAATGATAAATTTTAATGAATTAAAATGAAATGTAAAATGATTTTAGAATTTTTATTTTTTTAATTTTTTTACGCCCGTTTTATTTATTTAAAAATGAAGTAAAAATGGTTTCAGAATTTGCACGATGTTAGCCAATGTTTGAACCATTTTAGTACCAAATGTGTGGCTAAACCTAACAAACACTCAAATCTTCTTAACCGTTCTAAACTATTTCCGTTGTATACAACTTGGCGCTACCGTGGCTTCGTTGACGCTGAAATAGAAAAGTAGTTAATTAAACAACCTTGTTTTGATTTAGTTATAAATTGGTTTAATTTTATGTGCGTTCTATTATAAATGTGAACAAAGAAACGACTTAATCTATACTCACCCGCCTTCGGGACCTGATCCATAATTTGTTCAAAAATAGTTGGAAATGTTTTACGCTGACAAACATTCCATTCTCGAAGGATATTGCCCTGTACCAACATTTTCACTGCAATAAATGCCAATTAATTTGTATTTCTCTTCCTTTCGATAATCCGTTTTCCTTAATTCAATTGAATACTGAGATAGATTCATGTGAGCTCTCAAATCGTACCCCAACTTCCAGGTTATGTCCACCATATTTTAAACGAGTATTTGAAATTTACTTCAGGACAACTACAAATGAGCACGTCTTTTTTTAAAAAATTATACACCATGCAATAATTAATTTAAACTAAATTAATTAATTAATTAAAAACTTTTGTACTTTAATATTTATAATTAAATTTTTAACCGTTTTCTTCTTGAATGAAATTTTCATATGATATATAACGGTAGCGGTCAACTCGGCGCAACCAACTCGATTAAATTAACTCGAAAAAATAATAAAATCTCAAACAATTTCTAACCCAACACAAGTCAATCTGAAATAAGTTTAAAAAATCCGAAAATCCCTAGAAAATATCGAAAATTTCGATGTAAGTATCACTATAATTCGGTAACATATCGCATCTATGTACAGTACTTTACAAATTTAGAGTAATACCGAGAAAACTCGATATAACCTAATCATCTTAAAATTCAAAAATAATCTATATATTCTCAAAAAATTTCGAATATTCCCGAAAATCTCGAATAAACTTAGAATCGTAGAATAATTTCCAGTTTAGCAGAAAAAAGTTTATAACCTCAAACAGTAAGTTAGTAACCTCAACATTTATTCTTTCAATTTTTTTCTTAATACTTCAGCTTAGTTTCTCGACTTCAATGCCAGCTGGTTTAGCTAATTTACTGGCATACGAATTCAATTGTATGCCATTTTTAGGAAGTTGACTTTTTGTAGATTTTATTTTTATATTTAATTATTTCTTAAGCAGTAGTCGAAGATTCATTCAATTTTGTGGTGTTCTGATCTACGAGTACTATACGTGGTTAGAAAGTGTATTTAAAAATTGAGGAAAAGAATTTGCAGGGTTTAAATCATTGAACACCAAATTCTAGTTATCAAGCAATAGTGCAGCCTTTAAGTTTTCAATGTCGATTGTATATTGCTGTAAAGGTTTTCGCCCATCTAAGCTGTCCTTCTTTTGGTGGTTAATTGTAGCTTATATAAATATTCGGAATTAGAATAGATGACACTGGATACTTATTCTAATTTGACTTATAGAAGAGCCCGCCTGGTAGCCGATCTTATAAACATTATACAAGTTTCTAAATTCCTTTCAAAATGCGACAAAACGTAATTATGCAAGACTTTTCGAATAGAATTGAAACTTTGTTAAACGATTTCTCAACACCCTTAACTCGAAATACGAAAGAGACATACATATAACCGACACGCTTATAAAGGTAGATTTAGCAGGCGAAATTGAAATGTGGTGGATTGCAGTAAGCTGAAAACTTGCCTGTAGAAGAATTTGTTTTTCCCCTAACCAATTCGTTTGTTTATCGCTTGCGTGAAAATTTGTATTATTCCAAATACCCGCGGGTATTTTTTCTAAATCGACTAATAGAAATTTTCAAATTTAGAGTAATTTGCGTCCCGCATAATTAATTGGTCCGAAAAACACATTTTCAAAGAATTTGGAGTGTTAATCTTTGCATTTTTTGATTAAGGACCAATGGAAAAATGCAAAGACTACACTCAAAGAAAAATATAGGTGAGAATCACATTTTTCGAGGTAAATATTACAGTTTTTTCGTAAATATACAACATACAAAACTTTTTGTACAATTTAGAAATTTACTAAATATTATACATTCTATAAAAAAAACATTGTAAAAAATACAAAAAAAAATCTCAAAATAACAAAATACTTTGTAAGATTCCTAAATTCTTTTTTATAAATGACGGAAAATCTTTAACGGTGAATAAACATTTTGTAAAACTTACAAAATGAAATAGTTAAATTAAGAGAGAACACTATGATATTGGTAAAATAAACGTAATTTTTACAAAATGATATTGTCACTTTCAAAACCATTTTTATTAATTATAGAAAGTGATTTTTATTTTAACAAAATTTGTTTCGTCAATTTAAAAAAAAAATTATGTAAATCACAGAAATGTTTTAGGGTTTTGTAACTATAACAAAATATTTTGTAATTCATACCGATCCATAAGATATATATATATTTATAATAAATATTATTATTATTAGGCCACTGCAGCGAGTAAAAAAACAAATTATTACTTTTTATATATTATTCATTAATTCAGTGTTTCTTTATTTGTATGCTCAATTCAGTTTTTAAAAATTATACAGTTTATCTTTATCTAAATTATTAAACTACTTAGTTTAATACAAGTATTTAAAAAAAAACAAATAATAATAATAATCATTTTTGTAAATTTCATTCATTTTAATTGACTATTCTAGTACTAATATTAAATAATATGTTACATACATACTTAAAAACTAAATATAATTTTAATTTCATTATTTCAATCTTTCAATTAAATATTTTACAGCCGGGTTGTTTAAATCATATTTTATTGTAAGCTTATAAAAATAAGTTTGAATAAACATCCAAACTAAAAATGAATGTAATGTATATTTTAAACTAAATAAGAATTATTGCGAATAAAATATTTATACCACGAAGGATTGAAACTAACTTGTATCTGACCCCATTGAAAAAGATGATTATAGTTGACGGGTCTGGATGGATTTCTGTTTAGCCATTTCAATTTGAAGTTCTTTCTCCAACACTTCCGCTGTTACACCAACTAGAATAAAGCTGTTTTGTGCGTCTTGAACTCTAAATCGAATATTAACTTTTTTATGTTTCCATCCGTACTTCCCTTGAGGTTGGCAGTAATACATGATGTAATAAATGAAATAAAGTTGCTGCTTGACCATCTGCGAAAATTTATAAAGGTTTTATTTAGTATAAATGGCGCCTACAAATATAAATATATAACGACGAGTTTAATCGTAGAAATAGTATAGAGGTTAAATTCTGCTTTATAAAATTTGTTTCGGTATTAGATTTATCTAAGTATATTATCAAATTATTCGATTATCTAAGGACATTACTCAATCAAATTATCTTATAAATTGTTAACGGCCTCTCATATAAAGATTTTTAATGCCTGAACAATTTCAAATTTTTTTAATTTTCCACATGCTTGATTATATTTTAGGCAAAAAAATTCATACACAACCTCAATACCAATTTGAAACTGAATTACGTATTCATATGGAATGTGATACTCACTTGAATATTTTACTCGTATAATAATTAATATTTTGTAATACTTACTTTCATTAAAATTATCCTTTAATTTTAAAACTGCCAACAAATTCCTATCCGCTGCCCCTTTTACTTTTTCATTCAGGATCGGTATTATTTTGTGCAGAAAATCTACAAAGTTAACCTCGATGCTATTTGCCTTGTGAAGCGCCTTAAAATCCGTTTCAGTCTGCAAAAACCAATAAAAAAATGTATGTCCCGCGAATAAATCATTCTATTAGCAAATTTCTTACCAATTTATAGCCAAAAGGTATTTTATACTGCGGCCATTTTCTGAAAATTTCTTCGGTAGTAGATTGTATTTGTTTATGTCGAGACGAGATACTTTTTGCCTATAATTTCAATTTCAGCCCATGTACAATTGTCTTCCAACAAAGCCTCCCAACAAAACTAATAAATATTTAATAAAATAAATTTTTATTTTGTTTGTATATCCTTATTTAAAAAATATATGTAATTTAATTGCATTGTGTAGAATGTGGAGACTATAACTCTAAATTACAATTAAATTATAATAGTTGATAATATACATTAAATAGTTTAGGCGTGTATTTTTAGATATGCACAGAAGATTTTATTTGTTTTGGACTAGCGATGCCAAAACCAAACAAAAGTAAGAGCCAGAATTGTATTTATGGTACTAGTGAGCAAAACGAGATATTATCCATGAGGGATAAGTTTGTCCCACGAGGCGATAGCCGAGTGGGATATTATCCCGAGTGGATAATATCTCTTTGCTCACGAGTGGCATACAACGTTTTATCCAATTTTGTTGAAATAAATGTAAATAATCGTAAATTAATAAGAAATATTTCCATTTTGTGTTTTCACACTGTAGCATTGAATTTTGAAATACATTTTATCAAAGTGACCGTTCTCTAAATTTATGTGACGTGTTTCTTTGACGTAAATTACGAAATCTATGAATAATTTTCCAATGACTACTCAATATTTTGTTATATAAAATATAACTCACTTGCCCCTAGCAGCGTGGGTTATACAATAACAATGGGTTATTTTACATTTTCTTTATTTGAAATCAGTCTAGTTATCGGACTATTATACATCAAAATTGGATAAAATAATAAAACCATTTATTTATCGAAAACACATTTTCACATTTTAAATTTATTTCTCATTTATTTATCCACATTACAACACAGAACACAATGCAGTTAAATTGCATATAAACTTTTAAACTTAACCACATACATAACTTATTAACTAAATTTAAAAATTGACTTACCTGCCGAAAATTTTCGTAATACATAATATGTATTATATTTTTTTAATAAAATTGCATCGATTCCAATATTAATTAAAAAAAAATTCATATTAATTCAAAATATTGTCCACACTTTTCTACACTATGATTAACTCTCTTACACTAAATCTACTTTCTTTCTTTATGGAAAAGGTTTTCAATCTTTAATCTCTGACCACTAAACATAAACTGATTTAATTTTATTTACACCTAGCAAACAATTAATTATGTTCTACAAGTTTACAAAAACACTTGTGAAAGGTACGATTCTCTGTAAAATTTAAAAAATTTAATGAAAAAATAACAAATATTTTGTATTTATGACACAATTTTAATAAACTGTTAGAATATTTTATAAATTTTACAGAATCATTTGTAGAAATCAATTCCTTTTTTGTTATAAACCGTTACTTTTTGTGAATATTACAACTGAATTCCAAAATACAATTTACACAAAATTTTGTAAATTTTACAAACATTTTTGACTTTTACTAAAATTTCAAATGTCAAAGTGTTTTTTTTGATAAAACTTAACTACTTTTCTGTACCAAATCCTCTCAACCCTCTAATCGCATATCATCCCTAATTTATCAAGCAATCAAATGAATGAATGATTTCCTCGATTTGCGAATGTATTAAACATTTAAAAAGGATTCCCGAACCTTTACTCTTATAGATTTATTGATATTTACAATAATTTTGGGTTTAAACTAATCCAATCAATAATTCCTTCAAAAATTGCCTTATTACCAAGTCGACATTTCAATTATAATGCCATTAATCAAAATATTAATTGAATTTAAATTAAATTAGATTAAAAGTTTGGCTTAAGAAACAATTTGCGCTGTGAAAATGCTTATAAACTATTAACTTTGCAATTTTGCGTATCGTCAATTAGGTAGATTAGTTTATGATAGACGATTAAATTCTGGTGATATAATATCAGCTAAACGACATTCATGGTTAATAAGTTCATGTTGCCGCTGATGGTTTAGCCGTTTGCTGGAGGAATAAATGATTTTTCAAAACTGCCAAATATTTTAATAAAAAACTAGTATAGGTTTTTTGACTAATTAAAATAATGAAAAATGAAAATATTAATTAATAATTAATTAATTGATTTTAGTTGATCCATTATTTTATTTATTTATCGTTGTGATCGGATTCATAATTAGCGACGGGAGATGAAGGGTGAGTGTATACGGAAGCTGTGTTAAGTCATAAATTTGAATAGAACTTATATGGAAGTGATTGTTGTAGGCCACGGCAGGCAAGTATTGTTGAATAATATAGATGCGAATATCAGCGTTTTTGGGTTCGGGTAGTGAATACATATTTTTAAAGATTCTCCAAAATTAGAAATTTCATCGTTTCTTTTGTAATGACAGCGAATGGACAACAGAAGTTTAGGCCATGTGATTATTCCTATTCTGTACTTAAACACCGCACTCATTTGTATGTCGCGCTCGCACAAGGCTTACAACAATGATTATATTTTTGTACAAATTTAAAGAACATTCGGTTTAGCTCAAACCATGATAAATAAGTTAGCCTATTCTATTGCATATCCTTTCGAAACATTATGGATTAAAAATAAACGAAATTGAATTATGGATTCAAATTAATTATTCAAAGCTATAAATTGAAATAGAATTTCACAATTTGTTGCTGTAAAATTGACAAATAATAAGTTGATTTATAAACTACAGTTTTATAAATCTAATAAACTTTTTTGGTGAATGATACTAAATAGATTTGAATTTCACAATTGTGCAATTTCTAGTTATGCAATTTACAAAAAAACGTAAATTTTCCAAATTAATTCTATAAAATATTTTGTAAACTGCTTTTTTTTCTTGCCTTTATCGAAAGTAATACTAACAATTTTTTTTTACAATTTATTGTAAATTTTGTGATAATAAATAATTTTTGCAATGAACTTACAAATATAAATATACATTTAACAAAATGTTAGTAAACATAATAAAAATAGTTTGTAGTTTAACATATTTTTATTTTTAATTTAATTGAGAAAGAAAATTATAAAACGTATAAAATTTTATCAAATTAATAGAAAACTAAATAAATTTTACATAAATTTAGAAGAAATTAACAATTTTGTCTTAACTTTACAAATTTATTTTGTAAGCACTTTTACAAAACGATTTTGTAAATTTAACTGGTAAAATTTTTTTGAGTGTAACTCGTTGGAGTTAGATAGGTACATATACGATAATTTATTTAGATTTGTTTTTAAATAAGACGAGTGTTAGCGAGGCAACTGAGATTACGGAACTGTGAGTTAGAAGGTGGCTTCCTATTCGAACACCTTTAATCACAAAAATTACCAATTTGCTGACAATGATAAATAAATTTACGGTTATATGGAAAACTATTTACACAAATGTGTGTTTCGTTTGAAGTATCACATGACCTAAATTATACAATTTAAAACTTTGGTGCATTGGGCCGTCATTTGGTTCCCATGCCAGATGATCCACTAAATGAAAAAAATATATTAAATTCTACAACTCTACCGACTAAAGCAAAAAATAAAAATGGGTACATATGAACTTGATTGGAAATGCAATTGCAACGTCGTCAAGTAATAAAATATAAAAATTGACGTAGGTCGGTAAAGTTAGCAAAAAGTGTGCGAAAAATGAATTACGTTGATTATAGACACAAGTTCGACGGATGATAAACAGAACATTAATATTAATCATTTTAATAATTTGGTAAATAATACCACACGCACTTACTTACCAACTAGAGTGACAGTAAAATATTGTAGCAAAAAGTTTGTTCAGCTTTTTATCTATAACATAATGTTAAAACAACTGCGAGAATATATTTCTGGTAATGAAAAAAAAGGATTGGTACCACATTCCTGCATACTATTATGTAATTGAACTTATTTGTGCAAATTCTATACAAGATTTCAGTGGGGGGTTCTTTCATTTCTACAGCATATTTTATTGTTAGGTACCAGGCATAATGGCCCAACAAATAAATACAAAATATTTACAATCAGACACACATTAAAAACTTGTTTCATGTTTACGTTTTTTTTTTTTTTTGCAAACATTTATACAATGTCAATGAACATATTTGAACTTCAATTGTGAATATTACACAACAAAAAATTATTTTGATGAAATAAATTAATTTTCTTTTGATTCATATTTTGTTTTGGTTCCTCGTTTTTCGACTTTTTATTGTTAATTTTTTTTTTTTATATTCAATTTGGATCATTGAACACCTTTCCAAAATTCATAAATGTAGGTACAACAACTTTTTATTTATTTTTTTACTGATCTCGATTCATTCATGCCGCGAATTTAATCAGAACACTCGACTTAATAAGATTATACCAAGAAATACAAAACAAAACTTCTTCATCTTTACTTCATTTTCAAATTAGTTCTACACAATTATTTTTAACTTTTTTTTTGTCTTAGCAGACTTTTAGAATAATACACAAAATATTTTATATCAGTCGAAGCTTGTTGTGTTATTAAGTAATTCAATATAAGCAACTCTCTTAACTTACCTTACCCTCTACAAATTCATTGGATGACGATATTAAATTAAAATACATTTTTATAAATTAAATTAAGTTTATTGTTCATCTTTGTTTATTGCTTTATTAATTGTTAATTTGTAAATTTACATTTATTTTATTGAATGCACGGAAATTAATGAATTATTATTCAAATTACAAAGTTATGATTTGAAATAAATAAAATTAGATTGAATTTGATTTTGTGAAAGGTTTATGATTTATTTACACAATTTATTCTGTCTCATTGTTATTTAAATGGCGTGCGGTTACAAAAAAGGAATTAATTTGACGATACAAAATTCGAATGCTCTAGTAAAGAATTTATCAAGACTGGAAGGTTCGGCTTATTTTACTAAATATTTGAATATTTGTATAGGGTCTGATTCGACGGCAATAAGTTCTTTTGGTTTTTGATTATGTGTGATTAGATTAATTTTTCTGGTGCTTACAAACCTACATACTTAGTTGTTTTCCGCATTACAAGTCACAAAACAACGTTCAATGATAGAATTTTTATTCTCTTTGTCTCTTTGAAAAATTTTCAAACTTCCGTCAATGCCTGGAACTACAACTATCTTCGCGCATAAAGCTAATTGCATATGATTATTGGCATCGGAGACTTTTTGATTATCCGATAGTATCCAAATACTTTGTTTGCTCCTGTCTCTCTCATTTTTACACTCCCGATATATTTTTTCAATAAAATAAAGGACTTTTTAATAAAATTGCACTGATTCTGACATCTGCCTGAAAACAATAACAAAACTGGGTTCCCAGATTGTGCGATGAGAATTTGCAATCGCTTCCCAGGATGACTCCAACCTTGCTCTTCTGAGCCTCCATAATTAGTTTCCCTAGATTGACCGGTGGACCTCAAGATATGCTAGATAAGCTGATATTAACCAGAGGTTTGCTGATTTCAATGCTAATACAGAAAACAGCTTTGATTATTTTTAACGAGTATCGCAACCGAAATCTACCTTCTTTTTTCACGTGCATTAATCTACACTTGAGAGTTTTGAGCTCGAGTACTCGGTCTCTAAGCTTATTGGATCAAGAAAACCTCTGCCTCTTCTTTCACAATTTTGAGCAGGAGAGCAGGAGAGCAGCTGAAGCTTCCTTGCACTGATGGAGGTTGTTTAAAAAAAATTTTATTATTCAGATTTCTTCATCTCCACAACAGTACTAACAGAGTCCTCCTCTGATATAAAATCCTCTGAAAGCCTTCGTAATGGCTTCATAGAAATTGTCATCTCAGTGTCTGTTGAAAGAGTTTTAAGTTGGCTATTCGTGTATAGAAATGCCCCGTCTGATTTCAACGCCTCCGACTTATCTACATTTATCTTATAAACCTTGAGTGTGTCTGCACTGACACCTGCACGGGATCTCTTCCCTAGGAATAGCAGAAAGGCAAGCTCCGAGCCATACCTCTCCAAGCCCTGCACTGTTTTCTTATATATGAGCAGTTAGTTAACTTGATTCCTGTACCAACCCCCGTCTTGATCTGTCGGAGCAGGTTCAGGGTTTTCAGCCAGAACTCCTAGGTAACTGGTCCCTAAGGCCCCTTCCACCTTCCTCTAATTAATGGGTGTGACACTGCCATTCTCATATGACTCGCTAATCACTGCCACAACCAGCTGACCCATGGGCATTTCATTGAAAGGCCTCACACGGAAGCATTGATCTTCACCATTTTTTGCGATCTTAGGGCTTTCTTCCTGAGATCTAATTCTTTTCAGCTGTGGGCCTTTGGACAAGAGTTCCGACTTTGGTTCAGTGATATTTATTACCCAAGCAAGCGTGGCTCTTTTGTGGGCCACATTCTAGTCGATTAATTATTTATTTATTTATTTATTTATTTATTGTACTTTAACAACATCTACGAATAACATCTTTACCCAGCCCTGTGATTTGTTTAAGGTTGACTCTTATAGCGCCGTGTTTTACCCTAGAAACCAATAGATCAGTAGTTTTACCAGCAGTTACTAGGCGGAAGTTACACGAGCATTTGCGGCAGTTGCACTGTAAGTGCCAACTTGAACCCCCGCAGCAACTGTATACGCCAGACCACACATCTTTATAAAAGGCATTTCGGATTAATAATGATGATGATAATAATGATTAATTTGAGAGTTGGCGAGAGAGGTTGCTGTGAAGCTGATGTCTTTCGAGAGTGTGAGGTCTACCCGGTTGTATATCTTACTAACTATGCCTGCCTCTTCCGGCCCTTCCGTTTTTGATCCATTGGTGGACATGTTTTGTGAAACATCAGCCCTAACCCAAATAAGTCGCCTAATTCATTATTCCTATTTTATGGAGAAGTGGAATTATTTTTTCAGAGCATTGTTGAAATTGTAAATTTCTATATTCATAAGGTTTGTCAAAGTTATGTATGTACATAGCTATATATTAGTGGATGGAAAAAAGGAAATGTTTGTAACACATTCGCAAAGCTCTTTGTTTGACATTTCGCACATGTGGTACACAAATAACCATTTGTGGACTCGTCTATAATATATGACTATTCCGGGTGGATTTGGTTGGGCGGATAAATCCGAATGACCAACGAACAACAAGCGCTTGCTCACAAAGGGGAATTCTGTCAATCGGCGATGCTGTTGCCGTGTTGAATGGTGTTATTCCCATTTTTTTGTTTATTTTTTTTTGTTTTTAGAAATATAATTTTTTTAATTTCTTGTTTTAAGGAATATTTTGTAAATTTTTTTATCAAATATAAATTAATTTCTTTTAAGTTCCTTGTAAGAAATTTAAAAAATTATATTTGTAAAAACAAAACAAAAAATAAACAAAAAAATTCGGCCCTTCGCCATTCGGCCCTTCGACATTCGGCCCTTCGACCCATTCGGCCCTTCGACCCATTCGGCCCTTCGACATTCGGCCCTTTGAAATTCGGCCCTTCGTCCTCGTTTCGTTTGCTCACGTTTCTCTTGGTGAACGGTGTATATAGATGTTTTGGGCCCAAAAATAAATTTTTGCACACCATGTGTCGGTGATCAGCAACTTGAATAAAATACGAGAAACTAAACGTCGCGAGATTTGTCGTTTTGCGTTCTTATTTTTCTAGCCGTATAAGACTCCGAAAAATATTTTTTAAGATAAAATCACGAATTCACGATTTCGTTGAATGTCTAAATTGTAAAAACATACATATTTACATACTTGAATAAGCAATACTTTCTGGTAATCACTACTTTAGAAGCAAAATTGTTTCTCTAACAACTGTTTCTTGTTCACCAGCCTGACACTTTTTTTGCGAATACTACTTTCCCAGTTGGTTCAACTACTAAAATAATTGATTCACCAATTATAATATCACCACTATTTGACACAATGATATCGTTTAGAAGTTATTACATATTTAATTGTATGTCTGTCAAACTTAAATAAATATTATAGAAATACCTATTAAATAAACATAATTATACAAATTATAATAAAAATAACCAATAAATCTTACAACGACATTTACACCTCTGTGCTGGTGTAAGCGCCTAATTAAACTGTCATGGTACATGGATATACGAGCGTTATATTGTAACTACTCATTAGAATTATAGACTTCTGTCTACATTAAGCTTTATTTTTGTTTGAATTACACAATCCTAACTGGTAGATAGATTTTCATTTGCACAATAAAAACAAGAATAATGCAAGAATATGTGCACTTACAACTACTTTTTTATGCTATCTTTGAAACGAAAAGAGATAGCAGAGTTTTGAGTAGATATTTAGAAAGAGCGTATGTCATTTAGTTCAAATACATAGGTAGTATGTATAACTCAAAAAATCAAAAACTGTCAGTTACAACAGTGTTATTCTAAGGTCGCCAAATGTAAACTCAGCTACAGGAATCGAAAACTCTACCCTATACATTAACCCCTTGTGCTACGATTTAATTGTGAAACATGTTGCACTAAAGAAGCATTTAGTGGTTTTTTAATTTGCTGAAAACCGTCGAAATATCACCGTTATTAAAATAAAATATAAAAAAGAATATAACGAGGGATCTTTTTTACCCCTGCAGACTATTTTATTTTTTTCTATAATTTGAAAAATAAAAAAATCGTGATCATGGCTAGCAAATTTTTGCTAGGTGAATCCATCAACTTTTCTTTCTTTGCTTTTGCAAAAATATGTTTTTACCCCTTTATGTTGATAATTATTTGTTTCTAAAATACTACAATAAAATATTTTAACACACATTTTTAAAATTTTTTTAAAAACACTTGTTAAATATTTCGCAAAATTACAAAAGGTTTAAAAAATCACTCGATCGATTTCGGCTTATTAGGCCATCATCAGGAGTATCTATTAAACTGTTTAGTAGATACTCCTGATGATGGCCTAATAAGCCGAAATCGATCGAGTGATTTTTTAAACCTTTTGTAATTTTGCGAAATATTTAACAAGTGTTTTTAAAAAAATTTTAAAAATGTGTGTATTAAGTGTGTTTCGCCAAGTGCCTACGGCAGAAAGTGTAAAAAGTATAAAATATTTTATTTGAATTTAATAGTATCGAGATCAATCATTTTTAACTATACGGCCTGATCTCAGAAATCTCAAATATTCTCGAAAAATTTCATCGTATCTCAAGCCGTCTAACAAATTTTAGGTAACATGGAGAAACTCGGAGCTGGCATAATCTCGAATAATATCAGAACTTTAAAATAATCTCAATACTCTCAAAAACTATAGAATATTTCCGAAAATTTCGAATTAACTTAGAAATCGAGAATAATTTTGAAATAATTTTCTCCAAAGAATGTTGGAAAACGTTGAATAATCTTGAAAATGTTGAATAGTTAATCGATAATTTCGAATAACTTCCTAATCGGCTTTGATTTTCCTATCAGCGATGCCTTCAGCAGTTATGGCGGGGCTAAGCAATTCATATAAACTGTATTAGAGCATTCCAAAGTATGTATACCACAAATCAATTTGTATAATTGCTAAAAATTTATTTCGCTGTATTGCTTGCGTGAAAATTTAAGTCAAAAGCCGCCACTGAATATGTTACAAACGGCGATCGATGCACTATTGTCTATTTTCTTCTATTTCGTTTGTTATGAAAAACGCAAAATAAATGGATTTACACAATTTGCATTTTTCTTGTCGACGTTCCTGTTACTGCACAAATATATTTTTTTATTACGCTTATCCTTGTTGAATAAATCTTGAACTTAATTTAGTTAACTAACATTTTAATTTGTTCTTTTATTTACAGTTATATTGCAAATTACCACCGCTAGTCGTTTTGGATACACAAAATCAGATCAACGACGATGGCAAAGAAAACATATGGCATGTGCAGGAAAATTTCAATCACCAATTTCAATTTACTCGAGCAAAGTAAACACGCAACTTACACGATTATGTCACGTGTACAAACTTGTTACTAATTTTTAATTTTTTCTACTACCGACTTTAGGCGATATCATTACATATGCCAGCTATCGAATTGGTTGGTTATCATAATTTACTACCAGGCCCAATACAATTACACAACAATGGACATTCAGGTTTAAATAACGCAAACCATTATTAAAATTATAATTGCTAATAATATTTTTTATTTTACTTTTCCATTTATGTAGTTGCACTAAATAAAGGACATTTATCGAGACAAGACGAAGATGCAGGTGTAAAATTACCGTACATATTCGGCGGAAAATTACAAAATGAATATGAATTTGAGGGACTTCATTTCCACTGGGGTGATAAGAATAATCGTGGTTCAGAACATGTTTTGAATGACATTCGATATCCCATGGAAGTCCACCTAATCCATCGCAACAAAAAATATAAAAGTGTGAACGAGGCGCTAAGCAAAGCAGACGGATTAACTGTATTAGGGTTCTTTTATCAGGTGGACATTAAACTACTATTCTTTTTGTTATAAGATGATCAGTTTTGTATAAAAATAAACTATTTTCCAGATCTCCGAATTTGATAGTGACAATTTAGTAACCATGGTCAGACACTTACCAATGATTGAGGATTACAATAAAGACGTTGAACTTAACTCAACATTTAGTTTAGCCTCACTCCTCCACGGTGTTGAATTAGAACGGTTTTATACATACAAAGGATCATTGACGACCCCACCGTGTGCAGAAGCTGTCACTTGGGTCGTATATCCAGAACCACTTTCCATATCAAATTATCAAATGTCACGTTTTAGATTGCTATCGAATGGATTAGAAGGTTCAATTATTGTTGACAATTTCCGCGAAGTACAACCAATTGGAGCTCGACGCGTATTTGTTCGAAAAGTTAATGAGAAAAACACGAAACTTACCGCTTTGAATGGAATGCATTATTCCAAATGGGATTGGAGCTATTAAGAATAAATATGTAAGGTATACATAAAATATTGTAAATTGATTTTATAAATTGATTGTTTTATATAAATCGAATAATACCAAATAAATAAAAATGTAAAGTATATATACTCGAATTTAAACATGTTTGGTTTATTTTATCATTGATCAAAAATCATCACAATAATTGGGCATTAGTGGAGGGATTGTGGAGCGAATAAAAGAAAGTAAGTATGTAGGCACTTAAATATTTTTTTGAGTAAGTATTCTTCTTTCATGAGGAAAATGATCGAATTGATGAAATATTCCCAATAACGAATAAATAATACGAAATATTTATATTGAACGATCTTTTAGAGGATATCTGAAAACAACAAATAAACACACTCGTCGATTTATAATTATGCGTGTATTACTTTATTAAGTAGAAAGTAGGTACCTATTTATGATTTGCCACCATTTGCGGTTGAGGTAGCTTTTTTATCACATTTATTCTCATTATCTTCAAAACTGCCTAAATCAGTTGCCTGAATTCGACTACCAACTGATGATCGGAGGTTAGAAATTTCCAAAACATACTTTTCTTTCTGAAGTTCAAGGACTTCTAACTGTCGTAGCAAAATTAATCGCGATAGCTGCCCATCAGTCATTTCGATTGTTTCATCTGTTTCACAATTTAAATAATTGTAAGTTTTTCGTTTTTTGGCTGGCGTAACTGTCTCCTCAACAACTTCATCGAATTGTTCAATTTCTTTTTTAATTATTGGTAGGGGACTTCTAAGACCGGCTGCTATAAATAATAAAATAAAATTAAAAACAAATTTCCAGTTCATAACTTAAAATTAGAATCAATAAACAAACAACAACCTTCGGTTTGACTTGCATTGCTCTGACTTGGATTATATTGTATCAATTCAAGAAAATCCATTTCCCAAGGTTTCAAAATGAGCTTTTTGTTCTTTTTTTGGGTTTTCTTTTTAATTTCGTTTTTCATATTGTTAATTTTTTTCTTCAGTTGTTCCGTATTGATTTTAATGGCAGTTTTCTCATATAATTCATTAATCATTACATTGGTTGCGTTTTCTTTTTGTTTTTGAATTTGTGGCTGTAAAGATTTATTCAATAAAACAGGATGATTTTTTAAAATTTCAACAAATTCTAAACGATCAATTTTGTCAAGTTTATTCGTTTTAATGTTGCGCTCCATTATACTAAAATCAAATAAAAAATTTATTGATAACGTTATAAAAACAGGTATAAATTCTGCAGCCAAACTAACAATAATTATTCTTATCTTCAGTATAACACTTTGAATGAGAAATATGTTGTACGTAAAATTTATTTTATTTGTATTAAATAGTTTAGCAAATACTGATAAAATATAATTAAATTATGTATAAATTTCATAGTAAATACTTTAAGTAGAAGCAAATTATTAAACTCAGCTAAATTCCATAGAATGATAGAATACTTGTAATTATATCAGTATATGCTTGACAATTTGACAGTAAATATTTTTTTTTTATTTATTCGACCCAATAAACATCACTTTTACGAAACGTACATACATCTTTATGTGAACTCGATTTTTTCTATTTAAATATAGATGGCTCTATTTTTGCAATCAATTTATTTCAAAAATCTAATACAAATTCAAATTCAACCTTAAAATTGTAGAAATCGGATAAAAAAATTAATTAAATAATTAGAGCATAACTCAAAATTTAGAAAAAGCAAATATTGGATTAGTAACCTTCTACGTCAAATGTTCTACGTTCCATTGCACAAATTTTGTAAAACTGGCCTTTTTTAAATTTTTAATTGATTGTGTTTGACATTGGTTGTCCTTGTCAGTTGAGTTAAGTCTCGCATCAAAAGGATTATGATTTGAAATTATCTCAAGAAGGAGTTGCAATTTTGTTTATGTAAATTAAATTTATTTTTCCTTTTTAATCATAGTTTAAGTTATTTATCGGTATAATTCACTAAACCAGTGAAAACAATATTTTCTCATAATATGTTGGCCCTTTGAACGAGGATTAATCTACAACCAAGTATTTATTCAAAGTATTTTCAAGTAGGTAATTACTGAATAAATCTTTGATTTTGTGTTTTTGTTCGTTCAAATTAACGGAAATGCCATTTTCCATTGAAAAGGAACCCATACCAAAGGTAATACGCAATAGAGATGGGCTAAATCGATCTTTTAAGAAAACAAACGAGAATACAAACAAAACAACAAAAAATAACTACATATTTAGCACATCACTTCTACATACGTACACTATAGATTAACTATTGAATTATTTAAAATGTCGAACCGTCAAACATGTTTTGGAGTGCGTTCAATATGTCGTACTGTTACAAAACTTTCATGAAATCTAGTAATCTCGGTAATTCTTGTTTAATATAAAAATAAAAGCCAATTTTCGTTTAGTTCATCATCCAACTTGCATGCATTTTTATTGTGAAGATATTCGAAATACCTACATCATATAAAATCCCAAACCGAATTTTAATAGGTTATGGGCCCAGATATCGCATTCTAAGTGAATATCTGTGATTACTAAAATTATAAAAGAAGGCATTAAAGTTTATTTTCTGCGACGAAAACAAAAGCAGTCATTTTTATATTGAAGAAACGCATTACGAAATACGTTAAGCGTAGTAACTAGCAAATATGGCGAATAAAATAGATGTAATGAATATCAACAAATTCGACGGTAAAAATTACCGATAATGGAAGTTCCAGATCTCATTGCAATGTGAGCAAACGGTATACAAGGTATTGTGAATAATAATGCAGAAAAGCTAAATAAAGAATATGGGACAAAGGCGCAGGAATACCATGAATGGATTAAGGATGGCGCAAACGCCATGCGGCACCATAACCTCCGCAATGGCTCTTAATCAAAATACGTTGGTGGAGAACTGCAAATAGTCATATGAGATAATGACCAAGCTGGATTCCATTTACAAACAAAAGACGCAAATGAATAAAATAATAGTGCATGAGCGATTCCATCAATATAAAATGATCTCAAGTGGCATTGCTAAAGTAGAAAATTTGATACAACAAATCAAAGAAACAGGAGAAGATGTCAGTGATGTAGCCATTATTACAAAAATTCACGGAAGCTTGCCTTAAAAATACAAAAATTTAGGACAAGCCTGGCTATCAATGGATGAGGAAAAGCAAACAGTAGCTAATCTAACAGCACGATTTTTAATACCACGTTTAATACTGACGTCATATGAAGAACCTGGCTCGGCATTGGTAGTAACTAAAGCACGATGCAGCAGCTCATCAATACAACGGAACTCAAATGTATAGTAACCGACCTCGAGTAACCAGCTTTAATTGCCAAAAGAAGAAGCACTTTGCAAGTCAATACCGGGCTCCAAAGAAAAATCGAGCAGAAACGAAATCTGATGATTCAAAAGAAAAGCACTCGCAATCAAATGTCACAGCTTTTTCGACTATTGAAAATAGCTCGCTACTAACATCCACAATCGATGATGACTATTAGATAATAGATAGCGGCGCATCTGCGCATATGACACATAAATGTGAGTACTTTTTCAATTTTGGAGAAAGCCAGTAAGTTGACGAATGACAGATGGTCAAATAGTACCCCATGCGTAATAACTCGGCAAGTCTGGCCAAAGTTGAACTTGGTGAGATCCAAACAGCTGATCTCACTTCAGCGGAGTCAGATCAGTGTGGTTGTTGGAGTGATTACGGGGCACTGTCTCATAGGCAGACATGCGAGTAGACTTGGTTTCTTCTCACATGACTACTGTCGTAGTTGCGAGGAGAGACAGTACTTCATCTTCTTTGCACCTGTCCTAGTCTGGCTCGAAACAGACTGAATTTTCTAGGGGCACCTCTTCAATGACTCTTCAGGAGTATCCAGAGCTTCATAGCAAGCTCAAAATGGTTTCAATGAGTTGGAGGAAAATTTTTAAATTGTGGTATGGCTACGGACCTTTTTGTGTCTATATGTCTGGTCCTGGTGAACCGCCACTCAAACCTAACCTAACCTAACATCCACAATCGACGATGACTATAAGATAATGGATAGCGGCACATCTGTGCATATGACACATAAACGTGAGTACTTCTCAATTTTTTACTTCTGTAAAACTCGGAAATAATTAAAATCTAGTGGTTAAAGGAAAAGGCACCGCAAGAATTCAAAACCTTATTGGTGAAATATGGCACGAACCAACAAAAACAAATATACATACATATACCTGATCGCAGGAAGAATTTGTTTTCCGAAGGTGTAATAACAGCGGCAGGCATGAAGAATATTAAAGAAAATAACCATGTTGAAGTTTACGAAAACAACAATTTAGTAGCCAGCGCGATTTGAGAATCTAACTTTAACCTTCACTCTGTGTATAGCTTACTATCACGTTGTCTCTGTATAGGGGTCAATCTGACCCTATGGATAACTTCATGTATTTCAAATGGAAAGTAAACACAAATTGTTTATTTTCTTAGTACACATTTATATTTTTATTGAAAAAGTAACTACTTTCACAAAAAATCACATTTTAGTTAGTCAAATTTATGTTTTAACCAGATGCGTCATCTGAAACCACTTAATCTTCATCCGAAACCATTTCCTATTCTTTGATGCATTCTATTCATAGGATTTTGGTGTGGTTTGGACAAGATGACTCATTACAAAAATAACATCTTGTTCTGAGGCGCAAGTAACATCTTGGTCGTTTTCTAACGATCTTAGCCGCCAGCTGCGACTTATTCGCCTAAGGATAACAATCGACCTAATAGGTTATAGTAACTATTACTTATTAGATCGATTGCTATCCTTACATTTTTTTAACTTTCCAGAGTTGGAGAGCTGGCTTGCACCAGTTGCATAACCGATTCTTTTAGAAACGATTTTCTTTAGGATAAAACTTAAGTGTTAGGTTGTTATCAAAACTAAATTTTTAAGATTTTAGTTTTCATTTTTTTTAATTCCTTACTTGTACTAAGCTCTTTAGGCAAATCGGATTTAATTTGTAGGATTGTTTCAATTTTTGTGGATTTTTTTCTGCAAAAGTTGCTCGGCTAAAGTACAAATAGTGAAAAAGTTGTTCATAGTAATTGTTCTTCTTTTGTTGACGTGAAATGCGGATATCCGATAGACTAAATTCAAGGCGTAATTAACCAAATGAGGCCTCCTTGGTTGCCCATCAACATACACTTCTGCGTTCAATGGGTAAAAGATTTTTGCGTCGCGTAGCCAGAATATTGAATTCCATACTTTCCTGGTTTTTATGGTTTGAACTGTTGGGAAGAACATCTCCCTCGCGTTAGAACGAATTGTTCATCAATGGTTAAATATGCTGACGGTTTATAAGGTTCTGGAATGTTTGCCAAGAACATTTTCGATGCAACTCGGAATGCTGCAAATCTAGCTGTTTTAGCGGTTCCTGTCGGATATCATAGCTCGATAAAATGAACGGTTGTCCCAGTTCTTAAGAGCGGCAGCGAAAATTAAATACAGATCAAAGCAGACATTTCCACCGAATTAGTATCGTACAAAGCACGGGGTTTTCCTGTTATTTTATTATTCATTTTATAAAACTGCCGCGCTTTGCTATTAGTCTGAGCCACGATAATATTCACCAATATTTCTGGGATGATTTTTTAGAAAGCTAGTAACTGATTTGTTAGATTTTTTGCTGTTTGCACTGTGAAGCCTTCCATTTCCCGCCGTAGTAGAAAGTCGCATGGTGGGATCCATTTTTTTATTTTGGGCAGAATACCATATACCAGGGTATTCGCTTCTTCATCCTTAAAAAGTGGCAGTTTTAACGTTTCCTTGTACATTTCTTCGACCGTCAGCGCAAAGTTCAAAATTGTCATCATCATTAAAATTTATCGGCTTAATATGCTCATCATCATCGTTATCACAAATGTTTATCGGCTCAGCATGTGTACCTCTCGTCGCAATTTGAAAAATCCATATCAATATTATCGTTCGATATTTCCTCTTCATCTGACAGTCTCACATACTAATTAACAAAAAAATGCAAAAACCCACAGACATACAATACATTCATAAACATAAAAATAAAGTAATTTTTTGATTTATATATTGTAGAAAATAGCAGGTATCTACATGGAAATAATTTGGGGTCATTTTGACCCCAGTACACAGAAATGCGCTTGGTTTATTTCAGACTATCGTAATTACCAAATTTACAAGAAATTTGAGCCCGCTTTGCATTGTATTGCGTGTATAAGATATTAGTTGAGGTTTTCGTTTAGGGCATGAGCCATTCAAATAATAAGAATCGCAACTTTTTCTTTTTAAAATCGACTGGGGTCAATTTGACCCCAATACACAGAGAGAAGGTTAAGTGTATTGCTTTGGTAAATTTACAAAAAAATACAACAACAATTGCATTAAATAAATCCAAAACAGATTCAGCTAAATCCAATCATTTTTTGAATTTACTTAAATCAAATCCGATTTTTAGTTTCAATACCTACCACTAGAATTTGCTTCATATGAAACACATCAAACAAAAATTAAATTCAAAAATAAATCTTTGCGGGTTGCTTTCTGAAATTTTAAATCCAAACCTAAATCTAATCCTTTTTTACCAAAGCAATACACTAAATATATACCGATTGTTATTTCGAACTACTATGTCTCTGAAGCGAATGCAACGACGAGTGTAGACATAAAATTGTGGTACGACAGACTCAGATACATCAAGTAAGCGTTGAAACGATGAAATCATTAAGAATGTCAATATCGACAACATCGACAAATTTTTCTGTGAGGCATGTGTTTATGGAAAAAGCCACAAGCTACCACTCAAATCAGTTGCAAACAGAAAAACCAAACACGGTGAGTTTGTGCACAGTGACGTATGTGGTGTCATGTCTCAACCATCAGTCGGTGGAATGAGATATTTTATTCTCTTCAAAGATGACAGTTTCGGTTATCGTGTCGTTTTCTTCATTAAACACAAATCAGATGCCTTTGACTTTTTCAAAGAATTTGTCAATCTCTCACGCAATAAATTTGGTTCACCACCAAAGGTTTTACACGTTGATAACGGGACCGAATACTGTAACACCACTTTCAAAGAGTATATTTCGAAAAATGAAATATCTATGGAAATAATTGCTCCCTATACATCCGAACAAAATGGGAGAGCGGAACGAGATATGAGAACTATAATTGGAGAGAGTGCACGATCAATGCTGTATACAAAGGACGTTCCACTTAATTTATGGAGTGAAGCTGTCAACACTGCAGTGTATATCTTAAATCGCACTCCAATCCAACCACTCAAACACCCGATTCCATATCAAGTATGGACTGGTAGAAAGCCTATATTAAACCACACGAAATCTTTTGGATGCGAGGGGAATATGCATATACTCAAAAAGCTTCGTACAGAACTAGATCTAAAATGCAAGAAACTAATATTTGTTGGCTACGACGGAAATTCTTCCAATTATCGTCTTTAAGACGAAAACCAATTAAAAGTTCATGAATCCGAAAATAATAAAACTAAAGGAATTCGAGATACAGAAGACGATTTAGTTGAACATGAAGCAACAATTCAGCAGTCAATAAATAGTCAAGACAATGCCGGCTATAAGTTACGCAATCGCGAAACAATCAGAATGCCTGTACGATACGACTACGAGGCAAATCTTGTTGAAGCTGATAGTCCTGAGACTTATGAGGAAGCAATATCATGTATAGATGCAGAAAATTGGGTGAAGTTAATACAAGGTGAATTAGATGCACTCAAAAAGAACAACACTTGGGAGGTTGTTAAGTTACCACCAAGTAAAACGTTCTTCATGCCGTTCCCGTTTCTTTCGTCTACATAGCCGATTCTCCTCGCAATCATGTAGGCGTTATGGAATTGTCTTGTTCTTTACGATAGATTTCGTTATCGTGCGCGATCCTTCTCCCGAATAGCAACAATACAATCATCATCAAACCAGAGATTTTTAGGCCTGGATGGATTTTGGCCTATGGTGGACTTTGAGGCATCGGCTATCGCCATTTTAATAATTCCAACATTTCTGATACTACCGAAGGTGGTCCGGTTAACTTGGATGTTCAATGCCGCAGTGTTTCAACGAGTGATGCGCTGGAAGCGATGATTATATGTGGTGGATGGACGAAATTTTCATTCAACAACTACCAGCAAATGATCTGAAACAATGTTAGCTCCAGGTTTAGTTCTGATGTCTTTAAGGCTAGAAAAATGTATCTTGGACAAGAGGATGTGGTCGATTTGGTTGCTGTTGTCCCTTTGTTTGATTTCCATGTGGCTTTATGAATAGTATGTGGAAAGTATGTGCTGGCAACCACCAAGTTGTACAGTAAAGCTAGCTTGATGGTGCGCGTCCCGATGTTGTTTGGTGTAGGCTGCAAGGAGTTTGGACCGACAGTACTGCCAAGCACTGCCAATTTGAGCATTGAAGTCGCCCAAAACAATTTGAATGACAGACCAGAAACCGTCTTTGATTTGATCAGGCTTCTCCTCGGTGGGCGCATGAACGTTCACAAATGTGACGGCTATGAAACCTGAGTGTACAAATCCGATTACTGCATGACGTCAGTCACAAATTGACGCCAGCGATTGATAATCAAGAAGACGATTATAGTAGCGACTACAATCGGTGATGCCAGGGCTGGCTCGAGGTATGATCGAGGTGCACGACCACGCAGAGCGCAACACTTTTAGGGCGCAAAATTTTAGGCTCAAATGTATTTTACACACAAATGGAACTTATGTAAATGTTAAATATAAAATAAGAACAATTTTTATCATCCTGTATTGCATTTTCTCAGGTACACAAACATTTTTTATGTGGCTGTCTGTTTTTTGGTCATAGTTTAATAATGGTAGTAGTAGAGCTATTTAGAGAAGAGAAATTAGTTTCCCCTCTGAACGGTTATTTCTTATCTGTAGAAGCATATTTATATCATGCCATCTCATCTTACATTTCTCAGACAATGTTAGTATTTTCCAAAATAAAATAAAAATAAAAATGTTGGGATTGTGTGGCCTGTAGTATGTATTAATAGTTGTTTGTGGAAAATTCTAATGAAAGGACCTTCTATAGCAGATCAGTTGTTTCTCCGTCTGTACCTATCCGACTAATTAAATGTTGACAATTCCGCAGACTTATTTTGATTTAATAAATTTTTCAGATCCAGCTTGACGGCCTAATACTCTTAACAATAAAATTACTTGGTCATTGAAGGTTCCAAGCAAGTTCAACTACACGATATCCTTAAGACACAAGCAACCGTTATTTCACCAATAATCATTTCTTCCGTGTACTTGCTAATAATGAATGTGTACCGCGACGTCAGATATTATATTCTGATACTGCTAACCGCGCATTTTGTTTCTATGTTTTGGTCGAGGTCGTACGAATTCGAAATCGAGTTTAGCAAATATTGCTTACAATTATAATTGAATTCATATATCTAAAGTGATTAAGTCACATGAAAATAGTCCAAATCATATGATATGTTCTCAAACGTGGATTGAAACGGACTGAAGACTGAAATCAGGATCAACAATCGGTTGAGAGGAACATCTTATAATTTAAAACAAAACAGAGCGTTGGAAAAATGTTTTCAATAGATTGATGAGTATCGCTATAAATTATATAAGATACACACCAAGAATAACAGAAAATATTTAGGCTTTATATTGAATTACTTGCCAAATTTGACCTCGTCATGCAGGAACATGTTCGTTGAATCCTAAAAAACGAGTTATCTTTTCATTATTGTGGAAAAAATATTGTAAACGAAATTATTGAATTGATGGCAGAAAGTCACTGAAAAAATAATTTTATGTATTCACACAGCAAAGTGTTTTTCCATCATTGCTGACTGAACTACGGACATCAGTCATAACTCAAATTTATCTAACCTCCTTCTAACCAATTCCCTACTTTAACATCCTTATTAGGTAGGTTCCTCCCTCTTTTCAGCCTATGTAGTGCCTTGATTTCTTATTTTTTTATCAAACTCCCAATTTCATAATTAATCTCTTTATCAAAGAGATTAATCTCTTGCTCAAAGATCTGGAGCTGGCGTTGGTGATGTCATTGCCGATTAGTCTTATTTCATGTAGTGCTATGAGGTCGAGATTATACGTATGTATGGATGCTTGTTCGAAGAGTTGATGGAGGCTCTCCGGGCGGTCTAGGCATAGAACGTTCCATGTTCCAAATTTAAAATCGTTCTCTTTATATCGTATCCGAGGTCGTTGTTGTGAATCCAAAAATATTCGAGGCTCATGTTGAGATTTCGTAACCAAAATGTTTTATGGGTTGGGCTATTAACCCAACGCTAACCCCCTGTGGAAGGACCGCAGCCCTCACACTTTAGCCTACTCTTTTAACAGAGTTGCTGAAGTTAAGTTTTAGTTTTTATTTAATACATCCAACTGAAGCATGTGCTCATTGTTCATTTGTAGTTGATTGTTGCTTAGCCATTTAGATATCGACATTAGGTCCATGTTCATCATCAAATTTAATTCAGCGGCACTAATAGCATTATAGGTACGGTCAAGAATTCAGCAGCTGCGCAGTTTAAGCTGCACACAAAAATCGAAAAGCAGGCGAAATGCAAAAAATATTGGCTGCATTTTTATACGGCCGGCAGCCTGATTGCAATTTTGAAAGATATTTGTCATTTAACTATACTTTTATAATTCTCCGTGATTACTAATAATTGAAAGAAATCGTGTTTTTTTATGTTATTTCACCAACAATAATGTATAAAATTGAATTTTTTTATATTTTGATTTATATTGATATTTGTAGTTTTTGCATCCGTTTTGATGTGGCTGCGTAAACTGCGCAGCCTAACTTTATTTGCTGCATTTTAATCCGACGGAATGCACAGCTTTGGCTGCAAATCTTAATTTTTGACCGATTTGCTACATAAACTGCGCAGCGGCTGAATTCTTGACCGCACGGTATATACCAAAGCTATTATCATCGGCAAATAAAGATAACTTTCTAAGCAGTGTTATTTTTGAAAGGTCATTTATGTATAAAAGGAATAACAGTGGCCCTAATATGCTTCCTTATGGTACTCCAATATTAATATTTCGTTCGGTTGAAGATACGTCATTCAAAATAACCACAAGTTGTATGCAATTACGGCACATGAAGCAAATCTTGTGTTTATCCCCTGCATACACAGCAGCCTGACCACCTTACCTTATTATGAATGTCTAAAATATCATAGCATTCATCAAATTTTGTTGAACTTGTTGCCATTGTTACTAAGAACATTTAGTTGCTCATCAGTAATCGAATATTTGAAACCCTTCACATGCTAGATGGTCTCTGCCTAGAATATGTCGATGGTAGTGTCGGACTCGTTTTCCTTGTTTCAATTTCTTGTGTCTTTTGTTCTTTTTGTTAGGGTGGAGTATCTCATCCCTTTATAATCGATGGCGACTAAGATGTGATGAAGTTGATTGCGGAGTAAAAATTTTGTACTATTTTAGCATATCTGGTATAAACTTCTCACCCAGGTTCGAAATATATTCAGCTCTCTGGATTTCCCATTAATTTTTAGTGAAGCGTGTGTTGCTAATGTGCTCGAAGACCAAAAAAATGTTTTATCTCAAGTATGTATAGCCTTCCTCAAAAGTAAGAAGCACCCCACATATTTCCATTTTATGCATATATACAAAGGGGAAATGAAATAGGGTATAATCATATTTATTATTGTCAAGTATACTTGGTTACTCCCCCCTTCGATTTAATAACCGCTGCCACTCTTTTCGGCATATTGCGGATATTATTTTTTTACAATAGTTAGGGTCAATTTTCCTCCATTCGTCTCCTCTGCACATATGTTGTTCCAGACCGTCCAAACATTTTTATAAACAGTTTAGGTCCTTTTTATTTTTATATTGTTTTTACCTATCATTTAAAATTGAATATTGATGCTTACGATAACTTACTTCAATATTGCTTTTATCGGACCAAAGCACCTTAGTCCTTCCAATTTTTGTATTATTTAGATCATTCTGACTTTCCAGTGCCTCTCTGTTAGCAGTGGCTTTTTTCAAGCCTTGTATCCTCTCAATTCATATTCCAAAAGCCTTCTTCTGACCGTCTGAGGAGAGATTTGTGACATTCCGGCTTCATTGAGGTTGCGAGCTAGCTCAGAAGAGGGTTTCTTCCGTGATGCGGCATTCTGAGCAATTCTCGTTTATCACGTGGCGTTGCTTTCCGACTTCTCAAAGTTTTTGCTCTATCCTGATGAGATTGGGTCAGAACAAACTGCTTTAATGCCGTTTGCACACCTTTCCGGGAATATTTCACTGATTGTGGAATTTTATCTTGGTTCATTCATTTATTATGCAACAAAATAATTCTGTGTCGATCGTCTAAGCTTATATTATTTTTTTCGGGCTCATAATTACAGGATTATGAGAAATAAAATAATTAAGATAATTTAAATGATCAGAAATCACAAAAAAACAAACCAAACTTGTAAATGATATAAAATCCTGCTAATGCAAGTTTACAACAACACTGCCAAGCCGAAAACATAACACTTGTTTCATACAAAAAAATATATAACTGCATTTATAGGGTGCTCCATACTTTTCAGCAGGGCTGTAATCTCTCTTCAGAAGCATTGTTCAAACAAAATCGAACGTAGGGTCTTTCGAGCCAGTCAATCGAGTTTAATTTTATTTTTGTTTTCTCGTCATAGCTGATGCCTACGAGTAGAATCTTTTTTGTTTCACCCAAGCGACAAAGAACCGGAGTGGAGTGAATGTGGTGTATTCTTGGAGTCAGTCTTTTTCTATTAATGTATGTTGGTCATCTCTTGCTTAATTTATGTAATTTTATGCAAATATGTATTGTAAATAAACAGAAGAAAATATTTTCATTAAAAAAAAAAATTCAACATGTTTTGATTACTTGTTTTAAGTATGTATAATATTTTCATTATTATTTACACAATAAATATTTAGTATATTTCTTTTTCTAATATTACTTTTTTATATATTATAGTACTTAAATAATAATAAAAAAAATATATTTATATATATATATATATGTAACATATAATAATATATATAATTATTTAGTATGTATTGTTAATAACTTATTTAAAAAAAATAATTTATTGTGTTTTATTTAGCACAAATCGACATTTTGCTTAAGACAAAAAATATTTATATATATAATAATTTTAAAACATTCTGTTGATTCTTTTAAAGTAGCAATTCAATAATTTATTATATAAAGTTAAAATTTGTTACAAAATGAAACACCCCATTCTCTATCAAACTCACTCTACACACACTTTGGAAACATTCGAATGAAGTTCTTGTTATAAACTGACATATTTTTCGTTCTAAACAATAAACTAAATCTTTATTCCAAATGTATTACAGTGAAATCTCGGTGTAACAAAGCCAGCCAAACGGATCGGAGAAATTATTAGTTTGATTTACTGGAATTTCTTTGAAATGAATTTATGAAAATGTAACATTTTCTAATTTTACTTCCTCATAACCATTTGGTTAGCCATAGAGCATTTCTACTAAACAAAATTTTCATTTTAACGAATGAAAATTTTTTACGAAATTTCATTATACTGAAAATTTCGTTAAACTGGTGTTCGTTATAAAGAGATTTCACTGTAATCAAGTCAAACTGTAAGTGCTACCTAGTTCTAATTTGATACAATATTTAACTCCAAATTCCGTTTTAACAAAATTATGGAACTAAAACAGCCTTTAATCGCCATCATTTTAAAGATTTTATTATAAGATCTATCTGAAATATAAGCATAAATAAAATTGTGAGATTTTGATTCAACTACATAATATGTATAATAATTACTTACATATTATATTTTATTGATCTTCTTGATACCTTAGCAACGCTGTTTCTCTTTCATCAGCATCAAGGTACCATAATGTAATTGCGTAACGTGTTCTATGGGCTGGTTGTACTTCATGAGGATTTCGCCTGTCTGACCAGAAAAATAATACTCTATCGAAAATAGGCTCTATATCGACTACTTTGTCCGTGCAACCCTCTGGGAAAATTCTAAAATAAAAAAATGAAAAAATCAAATATATTCTGCGTTAAACGGAAAGCTTTTTTACTACTTATATGAAAAAGTCATGTTACATCGACTACATCGTATTTACAAAAATAGATCAATATTTTTTAATACCTTAATAAACCTCCACTAAGCCGAACATCCCAATTTACATTTAAATAATAAATAGCCGTAATACATCTACCATCTCGGTTTGGATTATCTACATGTTTCACATAATGTGACCCAGAACCGGGATAACAAGCCACCATCGCCTAAAATTATATAAAAAAAAAATTAAAACATTTTTGGTTTTCTCTTCTTTAGTCGAATGTTTTTAGAAAATACAGTATACATTTCAAACTACGTGACTTTTCTCATATATGTATGCTTCAGAAAGAGATAACTAAATAAAAAAATGTGAAATAAAAAATCCTCCTTTATAATTTTTTTGTTTTCATTATTATTAATTTAATTTATTTATTTAACAAATTAACAATTTTGTCGCACAAATCGATCTATTTATAGGTTCGCCGTTATGTATGATTTTTTGCGAATTTTTATTTTTTATCATATTCATTCACCGAGATCATCTTAATTAATATTATGTACAACATCCATTCAAGAAAAAATTAGCACAAACATTATGATCTTCCAAAAAAAAATGATTTCTGTATTGCTGTACAATGATTTCGTCATTTTTACCCATCTACCTACTTAAATATTTTAATGTAATCGCAAATAAGATAAGTAAAATTTGCGTAAATATCGTATAATTCGCAAAACACCAAGATAAAAAAGAGATTATAATTTCTTAACACTTTCACAAGTACACATACTCGCAGAGGCAGCGACAGCTGAAGTAAATACGAATGTAAACTAAACAAATTTTCATGAAACCTTGGACGTCACACTCTTATAATAGGCCCAAATCTAAATAAAAAAATTAATTTAGCGTATTATGCTTAGGCCAAATAACGATAAAAGAAATATGATAAGCTGTAACTAAATTTTAGATTTATTGCACTAGTTTCTTTTTTTTTTGTAAGCCTGTGCTGTGTCATAAAATTATGGCGTCATTTAATTTGGAGTAGGCACTTTTCAAACCAAAAGTAATTGTTCCTTGAAGTTGAAGAATACCTACATATTGTTATTGTTTGTATGACTATAAAGTAAATTATATCAATCTTTATCGATTTTGCTAAAAATATGCATATTATGTAGAATTCTATTGAGTAAATTTGTCTTAAACTAAAAATATTTAACAGTCTGACGAATATTTGACTTTTTATTGAAGATTTGTACAAATTCAGGTCTCTTTATCCTTAGTGCAAACTGACATGATATTAAGCGATTCACGCCTTTTCTGGAAACTACCTATAACGAAATATGTACATTATGTTATAACTATGACGAAGATAAAAATATTTGCTTTTTCTAAACAGTCCTTTCATTACGTGAGCAAATGTAAGATTTGAATATAATATTATTAGCTGCACAACGATTCAATCGTTTTAAGCAGAAATAATTAACATATACATAATTTGTTCCGCGTTGTACAACGAATGTTTATTTTATATTTATTTGTAAAGTAAGTACCTGCCGCTAAGTGTAAACAAAATTACTTACCTTTGTTCTTTCTCTAATTTTATAATTGCCTAAGATGCCATTATCAAGCATTTTATTAGCTAGAGTCACCACAGAGTCCACCTAATCAGAAAAAAATAAATAAAATCAGAATTAATAATATTGAAAGAATGTGACGATTTACATTACACGTCATCCTCAAGTTACGGCGTTTGAGTTACGTTGTTTTTTGCTTTGAGTAACATTGTAAAAAAAACCTAAAAACCTAAGCCTTTACTTAAATAAAGAAACTAACGCATTCCATTGTGAAAAATGTTTGTCAACGAAAATAAATGAGATAAAAATATAAAATCGTGCGGGGACAAGACACTAATCCTTGTCAGACAAGATTTTATTTACAAAAAAGTTGTGTCCGATTATTAGACTGCCACAATTTTGTTCGTTAAAAAGTTTTGTTTGTTGGAAATTCATACAAATCTATCAGTCTTTTGACTACATAATATATAAAAAGTTTTTCATTGTGAATGCACTATTATAGATAAATACGCCTATGGCTGCGGTCGAATTCTCGAGTAAATCCGCAAAATTCGGTAAATGCATTTACGTTTTTTTACTGGAGAGTAAGGGAAATAAAAAAAGGTAGATCTTTTACGTTTAGATATTTTATTCTTTATTGCTATTAGAATTGAACGAGTAAAAAATAGAAAAAAATACGTAATTTAACAGAAAACGAACATTAAAAATATAAATTTACCGCAGTAAATGATTTACCCGAGAATTCGACCGCAGCCTATAGTATCAAATCGAGAACATTTTATGACAATTTAACTAAAACATGATGAGGATTAATTTTTTCATGCTCATCGGTTCGAAACTGGATTAAATTCTCTTACAATTTTCGGAACATATTAAAATGATGAAAATTAAAAAATTAAACCTATGGAAATCTATCTATGTATCTATACTTTAATAAAACACAGAAATATAGCGGTGTGAAGAAGGAAAATTGTACGAAAAACTGGCTATATTATTATAATTCGCTAATACAATGTACACAGTGTAAATTGTTTTAAAATCAGGCTACCTAGTCGCCGAGGATTAATTTTTTTTATCCGATTTTGATATATAATAGCCCGATAACAAGACTGATTTCAAATAAAGAAAATGTAAAATAACCCATTGTTATTGTATAACCCACTACTGTGAACCCACGCTGCTAGGGGCAACGTGAGTTATATTATGTATAACAAAATGTTGAGTTCATTGGAAAATTATTCGTAGATTTTGTAATTTACGTCAAAGAAACACGTCAGACAAATTTAAAGAACGGTCACTATGATAAAATGTATTTCAAAATTCAATCCTACAGTGTGAAAACACAAAATGGAACTATTTCTTATTAATTTACGATTATGTATTTACATTTATTTCAACAAAAGTGGATATAACGTTGTATGCTACTCGTGAGCAAAGGGATATTATCCACTCGAGATATGTCCCGCTCGGCTATCGCCTCGTGGCGAACTTATCCCTCATGAATAATATCTCGTTTTGCTTACTAGTACCATAAATAACGGTCTTCTTTCGATTTTGAGTCAGTCAGTCAATTTACACAATGGAATAGCGGCATTTTATGTTTTTCTTTTCATTTTTTTAAGTTTTTACTTTTATTTTGCTAACATCGTTTTGATTTGCGTTTTCAAGAATATATCTACGACGTAACTCAAGGATGACTCGTAATTAAAAAAAAAAAAACTACTCAGAAGTTATTCAGAAAATTTTAATAAAATAAAAATCCCAATTTTGATAAAAAATTGCAACCGACACCAATTTTAAACCTCCGTTACTATAAAGTCTGGGTCAAATTGACCCATTGCGATAAAATAAAAAAATAAAAAATAAAAAACGAATTGGAAATAAAATTATATTAGGTAAGTGATATACAACTGATTTAATTATGATACTGATGTAACGTGGTATAACTGTACTATGCGTTTAATTTAAAAAACTAGTTTTGGTGGAACATATTTATTAACAGTTCCGGAACTATGGTTTTTTTTAATTAAGCGTCAATTTGGCCCATCGCTAGTTACAACGTAAGCTAAATTAACGTTAGAAAAATTCATTATAGATAAGGTAATCATTGAAAGAAAATTTATTTTGAAGTAGGAACGTATTATCAAATTATATCCGATTAATTTTATGTTTTTTTTTTTAACAGTATTCGATTAATTTTTATATAGACTTAAATGATAACAGTGTTCAACGATAAGAATATAACGTCTTTTTGAATATTTGGGACACCTTAAAATTAGCAAATGGATTAAACAAAACGGTGTACGTGCAATTCGACATACATTCTAAGGTCACCTGCCCACGGATTTTCCAAATATAATTGTAAACATTCAATGTCTTTTAATTTACTAGATAAATCTTATATTGTTCGACAAACATTATTTCAACCAAACGTTAATTTTATTTACTTAGCTCTTAGCTACTTTTGTTAGTAAAATTTCTTTTCATTATTTTGTTTATTTACTTTTTTTACGAAATATATGTATATCAATTTTATCAAAACTCAAGTTGAAAAAAATTATACGTAAGTATAAGTATGTAACCATTTTTTATTCGAGATATGTGAATATCATAATCCAAAAAAATGCAAAAATAATCAAAAATTTTGATAAAATTTCTAATTTATCTTGTAACGTTTTCAAATTTATTAGATGAAGAAACTTACCTGAGAAATTAGATATCCTATATTATTACAACCAGGTTCTCTTCCCCATAGCCATGTTATTTTATCACCTCGTATATGCCTTAAATCTCTTTTACCATTATTTGATACTAGTTGACCATCCTTTACAATAAAAATTTTAAAAATAAAAAATATAGGTAATCATTTTGGTTAATCTTAATTCAGTTACCTTAAACACTCCAGCTGAATACATATTTGTCACTTCATTTAATACCTGAAGTCCACGTTCATAGCCCAAAAAATTATCGAGAACACAAACACCATACTCGTTCATATCTCTTATAAGTGTATTGCACATTTCGTCAACACCTTGTCCTTCTGAAATTTCTCTGAAAATTAATGAAAAATCAAAATGATTAATTGATTTCAGTATAATTAGATTTAATATATTTTTTAATTTAATTCCTTAACCTGTACTTATCAAAATTGAAATTGGTTAAAATTGATAACTGCTTAATATAATAACCATAACCAAGGAGAGTAGCCTATAGAAACATAAATCACATGAAATTGCAACTGGAATACATAGCTTGAACAAAGTTGCCGAAATTTGACAATGGCATTTTTTAGTTCACTTTTGCATAACTTGCGTAATGACAAAAAGTCAAATAATCCAGTTGGAAAAGAACTGGAATAAACTAATTCATCCGCTGATTATAAATACATAGTTGAAAAATTCACTCAAGTTGGGTATCAACTAGCTAATCTGCCCCAACAAGTCAATCATACTTCAGATAAATACGGTTTATTTATTTTCGGTATAACACTGATGTCATCAATGAAATATAAAGTAAGATTTTACTATAACGTATAAATTGCGTGTACTTTAACAAAAATATTAAAATTTTCAGATAGTAAACACAGAACCATGACAGAAGTCAATAAATAAAGCACACGGCACTTAACACAAATTGCTGATAATTTTTTGCTTAACAACTTTAATTCAATAACTAACCTATAATTTATAATATTATTCCCTTTCATTCCAGGAGGAATTAAGTGATCCCCATCTATATGCATTGTATTCCCAGTTGTTAAAAATTTCGATGATTTATTTTGACGTTCTAAAACACCACTGCGATCGACAACATTTGATACGACACTGTCGAAATCATAATTTTCATCTGTTTTAGTCGACAGTGTTTCGGCACGTACACTCAAAATTTCATTTTCAGATGTACCTTCTTTTGGTAAATAGAAATGTTGTTGTTGCTCTTGTGGCTGCTGCTGCTGCTGTTGGGGTGAATGAAGTTGTTGCATTGTTATTTTTTGTTGCCCCTCTAAAACATTATTAATTCTTCTATTATAAATATTGTTATTATTATTGTTATTAACAGATGACTGTTGACAAATTTGTCGATGAGTCCGCCAATCAAATTTTTGATGTTCAATCGAACAATAGTGAACTTTCTTACATTTACCACATTTTTGAAGTTTTGGAGATGAAATTCCACATACATTACAACAGATCATATTAATCGTACTTAATTTAGATCTATCAGTCATTGCAAGAAATAACCAAAAAAAAAACAATTTGAATTATCAAAACTAAAATATAGAAAAGGTTATTCACAAAATAAGTTATCTTCTCTTTTTATATTATTGTTTTGTTTTCTCTTTTCTAGATTATAATGTTTAGATAATGTTTGTATGCATCTAAAAGAGACCGATGTCACATTTTGGCCATTTTCACATTCACCTTGACAGAATACACAAAAAAAATCATCTAGAAATTTTTGTAATTTTCACTTTTTAACAAATCTATCTTAAATAATTTCACTTCAAATAATATTTTAATTTGGTTTATTATCACGCAATATCTAAATTTTTATCACTAGAGTACAAAACTAATAGTAAAAAAGAATAATTTGCACGTATGCTTATTTGCACCTAATATGACGACCTTTACTTTAGTTGAAACTAGAAAAGAAAATAATTAAATATAAAAAAATTATCCGTCAATTTATTGTTATACATGCAAGAGCGAGCAAAACCATGTTTACGATTACGCAAAGACAGAGAAACTATATTCGTTGATTTATAAAAATAAAAATTAAATTTTATAAAAGAAACAGGGCAACCAACCACAATTTTATAAAAATAAAATTTTGTAGTTAAGGCTCAAACCACAATTGAAATTTAAACTGATAAGGCGGCCGCAAGCTAACAGACACGCAGTCTACACTAAAAAGTTACATTTTTTTTATCTCTCTTGTATAATAGGCCTCTGTATTACATTATCATTTTTATTCGTCATATAAAAACATCAACATATTTATATGATAGTGTAATAATAGTATTTTTCTGATGAAGAATTTTTCTAATGATAACTTCATGAAGCTATAAATACAACTATTAGCACATTCGAAAAAAGACCAAAGTAAATTTGTAGTAAAATTCGAAGATAAAATTTGTCAATCTTTTTCCGAACATGGGTAGTAAATTTATAGTAAACTAGCTGAGTTACCCGGCGTTGCACGGGAAGTATATAATTCAAATACCTTGATTGTTATGCAAGAATTCTCTCTTTACATCGCTGTAGTTGCAATCACATATGAAAAGAAAATTATAAGTACATAGCTGTATTCAGTAACGGGTGCCTCCGTCAATGCATCCAGGCGAAATTTTGTAATGATATTATTGGACATCCTGTTTGTGAGGATAGTTAATTAATTTTGGTTTGGTATTTGTTACCAATTGCCAAATAATTAGTCTCCATTTTTACAAACCTTCAACCAGATCAAAGTGAATAATAAATATAAAGATATTTTAGTTAATAATTTTTATTATAAAGCCTTTTGATAAACAATATTTTTGGTTTTTCCATTTGGTGTGTAAATAAATAAATTTTTTGGCGTTCCCACTCTGGAGCAAGCAACATACAGTTGGCCATGTGAAAATCATGAATTTTCCAAAATAACACCAGCTATTTTCAATGATTGCCCCTGGGCTTTGTTGATTGTCATTGCGAAAGCAAGGCGTAATGGGAATTTTAGTCGTTTGAATTCAAACGGCAAATCGGTGGGAATCATAGGAATGCGCGGAATTAGCACATCTTCTCCTTTACTTTTACCGGTAATAATCGTTGCTTCAATCACATTCGGCATCAATTTTTTCACACAAAGCCGTGTTCCGTTGCACAATTTCGGTGGATCTAAATTTCGGAGCAGTATTATTGGTGAACCCTCTTTTAAAAGTAGTATGTGTGGTGGAATACCAGGTGGCTCCAAAGAATTAAGAAACTCTATTGGATAATTGACGGATTGATCCACATCAGTAACCGTGTCGATAGATTTATATTTCATTAGTGGCCCGGGTAGGATCGTGATGTAAATTCACACGCATGTTTGTAGATAGTGTGATTTTCGTAACGTGTTTCCAAAAATGAGACGCCTTCAGGCAGGCATTAAATTCATCAGCGGGTGTTGATCGTGGAATGACTGGCAAAGTTTGACGAAAATCACCTGCTAGTAGTGTTAGAGCTCCTCCCATTGGTCGGTTATTTTGTCGCAAATCGCGCAAAGTACGATCAACCGCTTCAAATGCTTTTTTGTGTGCCATGGTACATTCATCTCAAATAATGATTTTACATGTTTGTAATAACGTGGCAATTCCCGAATTTCGTGTTATATTGCAAGAAAAATTATCCGGTTGATTCAAATTCAATGGTAGTTTAAACGTTGAATGTGCTGTGCGTCCTCCATCGAGTAAAGTGGATGCAATTCCAGATGATGCAACAGCGAGGCCGATTGTGTTCTGCTGTCTTACTTGAATGTTTTTCCAGTGCCTCCGGGTGTATCAAGAAAAATAATTCCGCCATTACCGTTTGCTATGTATTGCATCACTTTAGTGTATGCCTGTCTTTGATCATCCACTAAGAGACTTTTTTGAGTCTCAGCGAATACTCGTAACTGACCAACGTCGTAATTTTGTTCTCGTAATAGATCTCTATTACGAACAATTACTATGTTTCCATGCAGAGTTCAACCTAGGTTGAACCTAGGTTAGCGTTCATGGAAACGGGGTTGAGTTGGATTTTCGTTGAGTTAATTTGAACTCAACGAACATACCTGAGTTGAGTAGAGTTGAAATCCAATATGGCGCGGCGAATAAATATTAAGAATTTTTATTATTAACACTATAAAAAAATATTACAATACTTAAATACTACAAAAAAAGAATGACAAAAAATTAAGGATGCAATAAAAAAATCGTAAATGTATAACGGGCTGTCAAAAACTTTCAACTCAACCTGACTCAATGTCATGGAAACGATCGACGCCATTATGAAATTTAACGAAAACCTAATTTCAATCCAACCTAACTCAACCTCGTTTCCATGGCGTGTCGGTGCTGGCAACCCAAGTTGGGAAATGACTTTGTTATTAATGTATAAGCATGCATCCTCGAGTAATATAAGTGCTTCATTAAATATGTCTGCTGAAAACTGTATTTCCATATCGGAATTTGTTCTACGTGCTTGCCAAAGTATATCTTCACTAATGCTGTCTTTGTGCTTTTCCCAAAGACCTCTAGGATCGAAAGGTGTGCATGTTGTTAATATGATTGCAAAGAGCTTGTGTATTTGTGCTGGACGACACATAAGACATGCTTCGGTTAGTGTTCTATCCCAGTGTTCATCATTTTCAAGTAAGCCCAGTTTAAGACATGCTTCTCTGTAGGTTTGACATACTTCGCCATTTACAGTTCTCAGTGCTTGAAAAGACGTTGGTCCTCTTACTTCATGAAGCAGCATTCTCAGAAAGTAACACTCCGTGAGAGGTATGATTTGTGAATAACAATCGCACGCTAGATATCCTTTTTGGTGTATAAATTTGCGGCTAAGGCGCTATTTCGGAACATTTAAATAATTGTATCTATACATGTAAAAATGAATTCTTGATCCAGGGCAGACTTATATAACCCCTTTCCTAAAGTCACTCCCGTCAAAAAATCTTAAAAAAAATTAAAATTTTCGAAAAAATTTGTACCGCAGCCCCTAGACCCCGGGGTCCAGCCCCTTCCAAAATATCGTAAAGTTGGTTCTGGATATGCAACTTGTACATGGTAAAAATTTCATAGCGATCAAACAAACAGGAATTCATTTTTATATAATGTATGTTGTTCTTTTTATTATTTTGACATTTTTAATGTTTATGACCGGAGTTATATGTGACCAAAAATTAGCTTTATATCGAAATAAATAAAAAAAATATGTTTTAAATGACGCACGAATTATATCCATGAAAATGCGTGTTCGAATTTTTTCGATATTGGTATGTATATAAAATTCAATATCGAAAAAATTCGAACACGCATTTTCATCAAATAAATTATAATACCCTATAAAGGACATAATGACACTTTTCAGATTTATCGATAATGCAGTATTATTTAATACGTGACAAATAAATTATAATACCTATAAAGGTCTTCGCTGTCAAAAAACGGCGATAGATAGATTAAATCTTAAGATGGCACTAGTAGTTTTTTTTAAATTTTTTTTTTGTTGTATCGAAACAAAAATATAAACAAAAGCAAAAAACACGAATAAAACTTACAACTACTTAGACATGAATTATAAAAAAAATTAATTTTATTTTTGATTTATTTACCAAAAATTAAAAATTGTTAAAGCTGACATCTTTAGAAGTTATCCCGAACTATGTTTTCACGTATTAAATAATACTGCATTATCGATAAATCTGCCAATATCATTGACCGCAAGTTTACTATGGAAAAGTGTCATTATGTCCTTTATAGGGTATTATAATTTATTTGATACGTGAAAACATAGTTCGGAATAACTTCTAAAGATGTCGGCTTTAACAATTTTTAATTTTTGGTAAATAAATCAAAAATAAAATTAATTTTTTTTATAATTCATGTCTAGTTGTAAGTTTTATTCGTGTTTTTTGCTTTTGTTTATATTTTTGTTTCGATACAACAAAAAAGAAATTTAGAAAAAACTACTAGTGCCATCTTAAGATTTAATCTATCTATCGCCGTTGTTTGACCGTTAATGTCCTTTATAGGTTATTATAATTTATTTGATTTTCATGGATAATAATTCGTGCGTCATTTAGCACATTCGAAAAAAGACCAAAGTAAATTTGTAGTAAAATTCGAAGATAAAATTTGTCAATCTTTTTCCGAACATGGGTAGTAAATTTTTATGTTGTTGTTTTTATTATTTTGAAATTTTTAATCTTTTTGATAAGATTTATGTGACGAAAAATTAAATTTATATCGAATTAAATACAAAAATTTGCCGATTATTTATCAGTTATGCGGATGCCTAGCTCATAGAATGCAATTGACAGTATTGGAAATTCTTTATCGAAAAGAAACGGTACTATATACAGATCAGTCTGATGGAAACATTGGGAACGTTCACTTTCCAGAGAACTTGAGTCTTCCAAACAATTTCCCAATGAAAATACTGTAATAATTCCTTTTTTTCTGTAATACCGGTATTACCGGTAATACCGATAACGTGAGAAAATAATTTCGGTATTACCGGTAATGGCAAAAACGGTAATTTTGGAAGCCCTAGTTATATAGCTGCGTCTTTCCACACTACTTTTCACATAGGTCCTTTATGATTTTCCCGTCTTTTTTAAGATTTATTACATCAAATTTTTGCTTTAAATTAAGATTTACCTTTTCTAGCTTCATTGCAAATGAAAAATTTCATTTACAATGAAAAAACTTTTTACTTTTCACTTAGGGGAAAGTGGGGTATTGGCGTGCCCTTAAGCGAAAATCAATAGAATATCAGTTTAATAAGCCATTTCGAAACAGATTTTAGGCTTATTTTATAACCAGCCCAGCATGTGCTTCTAGTCTGCTTACTCCAAATGGTTTAAAATTTCGTCTTTTGCGAAATAATTTAATTGCCCTGAAAGTCGATAAAGGACGATATTACCCCGAATTCATGGGTAATTCCGTGCATTAAGTGAAGTGGGGTAATTCATTATTAGTTCAAAAGTAATAATATTTCAAATTATTCTGTCTTTTCAATTTATTTCTGTGTGAGTAATTCACTTAAAATACCACTAAAATAATATGCATCTAAATTTAACCATTAATTTAGTTGCGTGGTAATATTATAATAAAATATCGAAAAACACTTTTATTCACATTTATAATCTCACCAAATCTATTGTTTCGACTGGTGGTATAATTTACTAAAAGAAGTCATCAAAAAGAACAGTTTAGTGTAGCTTAGGGTTGGATAATATAATTTGAAATGTTGATATTTTGATGCACGGATTTACCTAGGTGCACGGAATTACTCCAGTTTCCCCTACAGGTTGGTATGAATTTCCAACTTCATGAACAAAAATGTTTGCTCGTTATGTTGGATATTCATACAAACCTGTAGGCTGAAACATACCAAGAGCAGCGCGACATGACCCACATATTCCACTTGTGATAGATTTTCTTTTAATCGACATTTTATCTATTAAAATTATCAAATATTTCAACATTTTTATAAAAATTGCTTATAATTTTGTTTAACATACGACTATCTATGAATACATAAGCAAATCAAGGTATATTTAAATCTGCTGCTCGCTGCCGCTGCTCGGTGTGTTTCACGAAGTCAAAAGTAAAAAGTTTTTCCATGGTGAAAGCTCTGTAATTTACCCATTTAATGAATTCAAATCGCAGTTTGAGCATAAATATAGACATTTTTGAGAAAACAATCAATTATTTTATATTTTTAATAGAAAAATTTCAAATGTATTGCATGTAGTTGGTTCTGCTGTCGCACCAACAGGTTCAACAATCCACACCCAGCAGCTAGAAAAATGCTCTTTGCTGCTAAACATAACCTCAATTCTGACATATTAAGCATTTTTGGAAATAATCCTGAATAATTTTAGGCTAATATCATAGACAGACACAAAATTTATCCCAATTTTCATTTCTGGAGTGGGATTTTGCACAAAAGGCGAGAAGCGAGTTTCTGTCTCTTTTACTTACACTGAATATATACTATTTCTCTTAGTAGAAATATATTTTATTAATGCGATCTCAGTTAACTAGAATAAAATGATATTTTATTTCAACTATCATTCGTCTGTGTCTCTCACCAACGAAGGTAAGTGGTCGAAGCGGAGAAAAAGAGATAGCTCTTATTCATAATATAATTTACTGAGATCGCAATAGAAATGTAGGAAACCCATTACAAGATGTAATCGCATTACAGGCATCTCAACAATGCCGTCTATATAATATCTACATATACCATTAGGCACCAATCCTGTAATTGGACTTTCATGTATACTACTTTATATGCATTCAAACAAAATCATTTTCATTCATTGAAAGGCAAAAAAAAATGTTGGGAATAGTATTCTATTAAGTAAATCTTTACGCGTCTATAACTTTGGAATCCGACCACCTAAAAATCTTGCCCATATCACGTTTTTCTTTTCTGATAATGGCCTAAAAGTCTGTTTTTGTTTCATAATAATCGGATAAGTACTTTTGAATTAATATTTGTTAACAGACATCAATAGCGGGGATATAAGGCATCTCTCTTGTTAGCGCTTTGCTTGAGTTGAGATGCCTAAAACGACATCGACCGATTGAAATGGAGTAAAAATTTATTCTTTTAAACAAAGACATAAACTAGCTTCTAGCCTTTTGTGCAAAATACCACTTCTCAAAACGAAATAATCCTGGGTGGAATTCCATAAGATGATAAATGATAATCACCTATCACTTTTTCAAAATTGACATTCCGTAAGGTGATAATCACCTTTTGGTGATCACACAGCATGCTTGCTTTAAGCTGGTTTAAGCGGGTGATGAAAAAATCACGACTGGTTAATGTTGGATCAATGAACTAATCACTCACTATCCGTTAAAAAAATGATTACGAAACTTCATCATGAAGCGGTCAAATCCCTCTATGGGATGTAGCGCCAGCGAAAAAAAAAAGGTAATATTCGTTCGTGCATTTTCGCTAAAACTAATCTAAACTTGTTTGTGCTGATTAATTACAGTGACTCAGATGTAGTGGCGGCTGGCATTGAGACTGTTAGTTTAAATCTCTGGCTTATTTCAGCCTATCTAACATATCAACTGAAGGTGATGACATACCACCTGCAATTCTGAGAGATGCTTTAATGGATGCTTAAAAGCGAAAAGCTGGAGTCATCCTGGGACCCTGGGTAGTAATGTGAACTCTCACCACACAATATGGGGAAGTACGGATACAAGCGAGAGAGGTGAGTTACTCCTTGATTTTATTCTTAGTACTAACCTTCAAATATATAATTTTGGATGCAAGCCCAATTTTATAACTAGAAACCGACAAGAGGTGCTAGATATCACGCTTGTCTCAGATTTTATTAAGGATAGTTTGGTGCATTGGAAAGTGTCTGATGAGCATTCCTTTTCTCATCACTGCTATCTTCAATGTGAACTGGTTACAGAAGCCACAAATAGGGCTATGTTTATAAATAGGAGGAAAACTGACTGGGATATTTTCAGAACCTTTCTAGGTAATTCATTGCCAGTATCGGTTCCAAAACCCCCTGCATCTACTCAGGAGCTTGATGAATTAGTAGACAAGCTATCAGATGCTTTTCATGTAGCTATGTTGGGACTTGGGAGCTTCTCCTCTAAGTAGAGCTTTGGGTAAATAAAGGTCAGTTTATGGTTGAAACAGCTCCAGAACTCTCATCAAAAACGCAAAAGGCTTTTTAGAAAAGCCAAGTTAACAAGAACTGCTGCGGATTGGGTCTGCTATAAAGAAGTCCTCAGAACATACAAATATGAAATAAGAAGTGCCAAAATAAGTGCCTGGTGGCTCTACTGTGGTAAAATACAGAAGTCCGCGGAAGCTGCAAGGCTACGTTAAGTACTGGCTTCAAGTCATATCATCCCGAGTCATATTCAGCGACCGGATGGTTCTTGGACCACAACTAGTGCTGAATCTTTGGAGTTACTACTGATAATCCACTTTCCGGAGTGCTCCGAACTGGCGTGAAATGCCGAATGCTTTTATGAGTTGAGGCGTTGAAAGTCGAATAATAAGCAGGAGGAAGTAGGCAATTAACAGCTTTAAGCCATATAAGCGGATGTTCAGCAATCCATTGACTTGGCTCTACTCTGGCTAGAAGTTATCTTCAGAGGCAGCCTGGAACTCTGTCACATTCCTAGGAAATGGACTGAGATAAACGTAATATTTATACCTAAGGCGGAAAAAAGCTCTCATTGCTAGCTATCCCAAAGACCTTAGGCCTATAAGCTTATGCTTCTTTCAATTAAAAATATTACAAAGACAAATAGAAGCTCACATTAGAGGCTTTATTGAGCCGGCTGGGTGGTCAAAATCTCCACATGCGTACTATAAAGGGAGATCGGTAGAAACCGCTCTACACTCCCTGATTTGTCCTATTGAGAAATCTCTAAAGAATACTCCTTGGTAACCTTTCTGGATATAGAAGGTGCCTTTAGCAATAACTGGGCTAGCAATAACTCGGGCTTTGTCGAGTCTGGGTGTGGATTAATCGCTCGTTGGCTAGATAGATCAGATGATGATATGCAGGATCGAGAAGGCTAAGCTGGGCGGTGAAAGTTACACCAGATTTGCCACCAGACTTATTGCACTTTTCCTGATTTTTATCATATTTACCTTTTTTTTAGTACATTCAGGGGATTTGTGGCCTTTTTTAATGCAGGTATATCAACGAATGCCGTTTGTTTAGCGCTGACCCTTTGTGTTGCTATTGAGAAACGCAATACCGTTATTTGTCAATGGTATTTCTTGCAACAATTTAGTTTTGATTGCGTCACTGCTTAATTTAAACAGTTAGAAAAAAAAAATATTTGAATTTAAAACTTATTTGGTAAAACCGGTCTAGTTATTATATTTTTCGACTTGCGAATTGTGATATTATCAAGTATTTAGCCCAATATCACCTCAAATAAAAAATGTTTTTTCGGAACGCTTGGTACATAACAGAGTCAAAATAACTCTGCACGAACTTCGAATGATGCCAAACGCCTACTGCGTATTACGCTTTACAAAGGGAGCATCTTAACGTTTAGTTAGTACCCAAAACTATATCTAGAAGGTCTCAGGTCCGCTAATTTTCTAAATGCTTTCAAGATATTTACGATCGAATTTGAGGTAAGAGTCAAATTGAACCTTTTTTTCTCGGAGGGTTAACTGTAATTTTTCCTAGAATTAAAATGTAGATCATTTTTTGATTGGAATGTACCGCAGAATAATTAAGTTAATTAAATTGATTTAATATTTTCAAAAAGATTATTAATTATATAATAAGTTGTTTGTGTTACATTGCAATAAAAATTTATCATGCACAAATAATTTTGTTAAGGATTGTATATAATATTACAAATTTATTACCCCCAAAATTGTAATATATACCCTACGTTGTTTTTCAAATTTCCAAAAGATCTTATTATCATTGTTAAGGAAATTTATTTTGAATATAAAAAGTTTAAGTCAATCAAGCGCTGTCATTAAAATTTAAAAAAAAATTTAAAAAGTTGAGTTAATCGATTTGACGGGGCAGGCCAAAGATACATTTTTACAAGCTATCATTAAATAACAACTAGGTTAAATTTTTATTAATTTTGTTTATTTTATTATTTTTGAATATTTTAGCATTTAAGTTTTTGTTTTCTATTATTCAAATAATAATTTGTAACATTTTCATTTATTTAACAATATTTTAATAAATTATATTTTATTTATTGTAATATTATGTATATGTATCCATATATCGGGTCTTAAATATTAAATCAAAATGTATAAGTACAAATAAATCGACAACATAAAAAAATAATCTATTTTCTTTTTATCAATAATTAATAATAATAATTCTTTACAAAAAAAAAAATCTTGTAATGTAGATATATATAATTTTTTATAAATATATTTTTTACATATTTTATTTAATATACATTTAATAAATAACTTGGAAAATGGATTATTACTTAATATTTTTCATTTTGTTTGAATGTAACTTTCATCAATATTTTTGTTTTTTAATATATAATCATAATTATTGCATTTTGTGGGAATGTTAAATTTTTCAACAAAAAAAAAATAAATAATTGTGTGTATTTCTCTACAGTATTATGTAAAAATTGGTAAAAATGTTAAATAATCAAATCCAAAATTATCAAATATTTTTCATGAGTGTAATTATTATATTATGTCCTACTTTAAATAGATATTTATATATAAATTATGTAGTTGTTCTCTACAAAAATAGTTGCTTGTTGAAATATACATTATGTAGTTAAATATCGTCTAATAAAATAATGATTCCTGATCCTGTATTACACAGAAAATTATGAATTACACATTGTCAAGTTATGTAAAAAAAATAATGATTGAAATATTTTATTCGTTATTTATAACCAGTATAAATAAGCAATAAGCATTACTTTCTGGTTAGGACTTTCTGGATGTATTGTCAGATATAATAATTAAAATAAATTCGAATTAAATGAATTTATAAATAAACTTCTTGCCATTTCTGTGATATTTAATAATCTAATTAAACACGAAAGGTAATTCGAATTTAAAATAATCTTGGAAATAAACATGCATTTATTAAAAATAGGCTGCCATTATCAAGTCATATAAAATACTTAGAATATACATTCAACATACTATTATGTAAATTAACCGTAAACGTTTTGAAAATAATAATTATTCTAAAACAATCATTGTTAATAATTCCTGAGATCTCTAATTCATTCTTTTCAGTAACTTAAAACCAAATTAAAATGTTTATAAAAATAAAAAACAATTTACTTAAGTATTACGACTTGAATGCTTTATTTTAACGAATGAAAAGATCATTTTTATCATCTTACTAAATTTTTTTTTTTAAATTAAATAATCTCGAATGGCTGCTTTTCTCGCACCTTAGTTTTTACAGTAGTTTATGTTACATACTTTACTTATTAATAAAGATCTCAATTAGATTGACATGTGTGTACAACACTTCTATTTTTACGAAAGATGGAAACATTAATAAAAAATTTTTATTGCTTTCACGAGGATCTCGATCTGTTGAATTATAAATATTATGTGGAAGAGAACAAAACACCCAGTTCGTATTAAATAAGCGTAATATTATTTTGTGTAAGAATCTCCTATTCTTTAATTTAAGTAATATTTTTTAATAAACCAGAATTTTTTAAATTCGAAAAGATGATATTAATCCACAAAATATTTACAATTTTCATTTAATATTGATATCCTTTTAAAAATATCAAATATGTTTTTCTAATATTTCGTACAAGTGTATGATGTCCTCTATGTCATTTTAATTAGGTAATAATAAATCAACAAAATTCAAATTATTCTAATATATTGTAACTTATCAGATCCATTAAAAAATTGAAATATTGGAACAGTAAAAACAACTAAAAATCGAATATTAACTTTATACAAAGTAAAAAAATTAAGGGACTTTTTCTTTTGTTATGTTATTATTAAATATGTGTTGTTAATATAAATCTAAATTTAAATAAATTATGTGATGAAATATGTTTCAACAATATAATATGTATTCATATTTTCAATTATCGACAAAACTTTATATTGATTATAACCCTCGAAGAGTATTTAGTAGCAGCGATGTGTGTTAAATTAAAAGCCATAATAATCTGAAAAAGATAAACAAATTAGTTATGTACACATAAAAAAATTAGCATAAATTAAATTATTAAAAAAACGTAGACATACCTGCTTTTTTCGATTACTTTATAGTCATACTACATAAGACCTGTTGAAAATCGTGAAGTTCATCTTCTAATGTTTCCGTGGTCAACGAAGTACTCGCACCGAGTCCAGTTGATTGGACGTTAGTATCTTTTTCTTTTGCTGTATTATTAACTGCCAATCTTGAAGATGATCCATCACGTTTCGGTGGTATAACCGGTTTATTAGGTGGAATAGGCGGAGGTACACCTCGACCCAGTGGTTGTGAAATTAATTTTTTCACAGGCGGTTGCGGAGGGTTTGGTGAAATTAGAATAGTTTGTTTAGAACTAACTTGAACATTTATACCACTTGGACTTGAACCTGCTATTTGTGATGTCGGTTGTGCTAATGAAGCAATTTGTTGAGGAACTGTTGTCGTATTGGATAATTTTCTTATTGGTACCTAAAATAAAATAAAGATATTTAATAATCTGTTTTAGCTACTCGTTTGTTACCATTTACCACATTAAAAACAGCCTGATCATTAGTAGAAGTTTGCCGTAAAGTTAAACCAGGTGAAATAGATCTAGCTATACCCGTTGCTACAAAATACATTTGAGTTTAGTGACTATTATACAATATCAATTAAGTACATTCTTACTTGGCCCTGATACTGGAACACTGGATACAGTGGCGGTTGGTTGTACAACTTTTGCAACACTACTCATAATTGGACTACCCGACGTGGAAGCATCATCTCCAGATTCTAAAAAGGAACTTGCGTAAATGACATATTTTAAATCAGTAAATTTTTATTATTACCGGTTCTCAATGTGCCTGGTTTCATGGGCAACTGCGGAATACCAACCATTTGCCCCAAACGATTCGGTATCATTTGTTTGCGTAAAGATTCATTTTCTGCTCTAAGCTGGGTTACTTCTAATTCCAATTCTTTTGTTCTGTACAAAATTTAAAATAAAAAAATATTATTTAATATTTAATTTAACTAGAAAATAATATTACCGTTTTTCTTCTTTAGCTATATTATTTCGCATAGCTTTCCGCTCCAAATCAAAAGAGTACAGCTGCTTTTCCAATTCCGCTTCCATTCTCAACGATTTTTTACTCTCTTCCTCTAAGCCTTCAGCAATCGTATCAACTCTTAATTTTTCTTCGGATAAGATTTGAGCTAAATCTTCTGATCTTTTTCTTTCTTCTACGTATTTCATAATAATCTTTTTTCGCTCAGCTAAAAGCAATAGGACAATTTGCTTTTGTCGAGCCTTTTCATTGTCTAACACTTCTTGCAATTTTTTAATATCCTTTTCTAGTTTTTTACGCAAATTCTTTTCAGATTCTAATTCTTGTTTCAATTTAGTTCGTTCAAGTTCAAGACCATATGCTATATCATCACCTTGCGCCGTATCACGTTCATGTTTACACTTTTCATCTTCCAGTTCTTGTACTAATTTTTTATGTTTTTCTTCAGCATCCCGTAAAACATTTATCATTCGAACCTGAGTTTGTCGCTGTTGCATTATAACATTTTCTAATGCATCTAAGTGATTATCAGCTGCCAAACGCATTTCTTGTTCTGACTGAGCTGCCATAGTTGATGATTGTTTGCTAACAATATTGCCAGAAAATGCTAGTGTATCACGAAATAATGCAGCATTTGGATCATTCAATGCCATTGGTTTGTATCGATTTGTTTGAAGATAATGTTTAAGTTTCTCAGACTAAAAAACAAAAAATAATAATTATTATTTTTATAAGCAATTATTTTTAGAACCGGCATGTATGCATACTAATTTTATAAATGTAAATGCAAAAAACCAATAAAAATCTATGTAAAGATTCTAATCAACCTACCTCCTATTCTACATTAATTATAATTGAAATTTTCAAATACAACATCAAATCAATATTTACCTTTAATACAGCAACAACAACCTCCCTTGCCTGGAGTTCTCCCTCCAAATAACTCAATAATTTCAATAAGTCATTGCGACTAAATTCAATTTTTGGATTTCTCTGTTAATAAAAAAAATCATAAATAAGCCAAAAATTATAAATAAGTTTATAATTAAAGTTTTTCTCTATTATTACCTTTAATGTATCACTGGCTGTTTTAATAGTTTGATAATCAATTTTCGACATACCACCGGGCCCAATCCCGGCAAGAATTTCATTCTTATCTGATACATCATTTCCCGTATTATTAACACTATTACTGGTATCGTTCATTGTGGTATTGGTTGCAGGATCTCTTGTGGCATCCGATTGAGTATTAGTTCCAGACCGTATCAGCCCTTCTGTTTTTTCATTCGAGTCAGAAGCCATATTGGAAATAATTGATTTTCAAAAAAAAACTTTAGTTTGTTAAATTATATATATCACAACATAAAACGTATTAATTCAGTAGAGATTTAAAATGTATATTTTTCTACATTTTGAACACAATAAAATCAATTACGTTTGATAATTTATATCAAGAAAATTAAAACATAATTAAAACTTCTTTATGCTAAATTTTGATACAATGCTATTTAAAATTCTATTTTTAGATCTTGACATTCAATTGCCGTCTTTCAACAAATGAGTAGTTTTTTATTATCCCTACAAACCAGTTATTAATTTAAAAACCGGTTATTTTACTACATACATGTCAAAACATTTCATTTTTGAAGATTGCTTTTTTATTTTTTTGGATGAAGTGGCCTACAGAAACTTATTGGACGAAATCGCTTTAAACATCTTCAGATCAATAAGTGCATTTTATTGACAAAACTGCAACAACAATTGCATTGGATGATTTAAAATTTAAATAAAGCCAAAAAATTGGTTCTTTATTTAAATCGTAGTAGTATATAGGAAAGAATAAGACAACAAATAAATCAAAACTAAATTTATTTAAATTTTTCTCCACAAAATACCGCTAATGCCTCAACAGATTAGCGACGCGAACTGTTGAAAAATGTACATATGTATACAATGTGCTTTGTCGGCAAATGAACGGCCGGAAAATTCGGAATACTTATGTAAAATTATCGCAAAAGATCCTTTAAAGTGGGGGTCTAACTGTAAAACTTTGCAAGTTATTACGTTTTAAATTTTTCGAGTAATGTTGGTGACCCCTTTTCATATTTTTCATCATATCTCACAAGCTATGGGCTCGATTTTAATTCTGTTTGCGGTTTTTGAAAGCTTATGAATCACTTTATTGGTTAATTTACACACTTAGCCAGTTTTTTTTTAAAGAATGTAACAAATTATAGGAAAATAACATTTTTTTTTATTTAAGAAAATCTCTAGTTTTTAAAAAAATGAACTGTAAGTCGAGAAAATGTCCCACTAACTTAGTATTTTATTTATTATTTTTAATCTACAGCATAGTATCTACAAACTCATAAAACATTGTTACTACCTAACTCATAAAATATTCTAATAACAATTTGTCGAATAAAAGGCGTTTGTAGCCGTTTTCAGTAAAAAGGTTGCTCTCAGGTATAATGATGTTGTCTAACCAAATCTTTTTAACCTGATCTTTTAAACGATCGAGAAATGTGTAGCACTAGTAGTAAACAAAGTATTTATGGAAAATAATTTTGTTGTTGTTGTTTTTTAAGATGCAGGGTGACAAATATTGCACTTAAATGTATGCACTTGGTATTTATTGCTATAGTGAAAAAACTAAAGATAAATGAATAAAGATGAATGAATAGCATAGGGATTATAAAATAATTATAATAATTATAAAAATCACCATTCACCCTACCATCTTTCATTTCTTCTTTTTCAAAATTGCCGCCGAAACTTTCTTTAAAATTTCTCATATTTGCATATTTTTTTTAAAACCCTGCATCACTAACGCATGGGTCCAATGGACCCAATTTAGAATGACGTTAAGAAAAATAAATGTTCTTTAATTGAAACAAATTTTATACCTAAATGTAATCTATATTTAGGTATTTCCCCACGTTTAATTATACATTTCAGTTTTGTTTTGTCAGTCATTCAGTGAACAGTAGAGCATTGAAAAAGTGTTTGGGTCATTTGGACCCACGTTAGTATTGAGGATAGAATATATTTGGGTTATTTGGACCCACGAAGGTAATTGAAAATTTATATAAAAATAAAAACACTCTAATGCATAAAATAAGTTGCTAAATTTGGTTTTATTATCGTTTTAGGTTTACAAAATCAATGGTCTGAAATATGACACTACTATAATTACGCAAAGTAAAATATTTTACGAAATACTTATTTTTTATTTGATTTTTTTGTGATAAAATGAACTATAATTTTAATTTTTTATTGTAATTTTTTGGAAATAAATTTGAATGCTATTTTTATTTTTTTATATTGTAGTCTTAATAAATTTACTAAAAACTTATAAATTTACCGTTTGAATACCAAGATTTCTCTGTAAATCGAGTTTAAAGACATGGGTCCAATGGACCCAAGGTTAGTTTTCATGTTCCATAAAATAGCGTTAGTGATGCAGGGTTAAAAATTTTTCTTTTATCTTTTTCGTCATTTAGTTCTCTTAAACATACTCAAAAATCAGCGCTATATCTTGTTTCGTTTTCTTGCAAAATACGTTTAAGTATAAAAAATCTTCAGATTGTTATACTTAAACGTTTTTTGCAAGAAAACGAAACGAGATGTTGCGCTGATTTTTTAGTATGTTTAATAGAACTAAATAAGGAGAAAAAGATCAAATAAAAAACACAAGAAAAAGAATATATGCAAATTTAAAACCAATTCAAAAAGAATGTTTCGGCGGTCTTTTTGAAAAGGAAGAAATGAAAGATTATATAATTTTTATAACTATTTTATAATCTCTATTCATTTATCTTTTAAATGAGCCCTATTTTATATTCTTCGGATAATTAATTTTTTTTTATAGCAATAAATACAAAAACAAGTGCATTCTTTATTTGAAATATTTGAAAGTATCTTAAAAAACAACAACAAAATTATTTTCCATAAATATTTTGTTTAACTAGTGCTACACATTTTATCTTCGATCAGGCTAAAAAGATTTGATTAGATCGATTTAGAACATCACTATACCTGAGAGCGTCCCTTTTTTCAGAAAGCGGCCTTGGACACTTTTTTCGACAAATTGCTGTTCGAATATTTTAAGAGTTAGGTAGTAACAATGTTTTGTGAATTTGTACATATCAATATATCATGCTGTAGATTAATAATAATAAATAAAATAACTATGTTAATGGGACATTTTCTCGACTTACACTTCATTTTTTTAAAAGTAGACGTTTTTTTAAGTAAAAAAAATGTTATTTTCCCATAATTTGTTACATTGTTTAAAACAAACACTGGCTTAATGCAAATTAACCAATAAAGTGACTCATAAGCTTCCAAAAACCGCAAACAGAATTAAAATCGAGCCCATAACTTGGGGGATATGATGAAAAATGTGAAAACTGGGGTATGATGTAACATCACTTTCTATTCGAATTCGATAGATTTTATATCTCATGTTTCAAGAATAAAATTTTACTCTATTTCGTTTTTCAATTATGCTCTTTTTCTTGCTATCTCAGCTTGCTCGAATACACCAACATTCTATTTCTACTTATACTCATGCTTATTTATCACTCAAATTTTTGTTTAGTGATACTTTATCGATTTGAAGGAAAAAAAAAGTACGCAACAAAAAGAGATCGCAATAGAAAAAGCGTAATCAAAAAGCGAAATAGAGTACAATTTTATTCTTGAAACATAAGACATAAAATCTATCGAATTTGAATCGAAAGTGATGTTACAACATCTCACCCCTGGGGTGAGATGTTGTAACTTCAAATTTTCGAAATTCGAACAGAAAGTCGAAAATTGGTATGTTGTAAAATTTTCGAATTGCGATAATGATACTTTTGTATCACTCAGTTTATTTAAAGTGATTTACGAGCGATTTGTCAAATATATTATAATAATATCCCTCATAAATTGTTGTTTTTTAACAAAATTTTTAAGAATTAATATTTATTTAACGTTTTTAATAACAACTAAATGTCAAATTAAAATTTTTGTTGTTAATTCATCTTTGAAAAATGGTTGCCGTATTGACGTATCACTTTGGGTCGAAAATTTTACAACATGCCAACCATCACTTTTTCGAATCGACTTTTAAAGTCGATTCGAATGAAAGTGATGGTACAACATCCCAGCCCAGGAATAATTTAGGTTTTTTGCCCAAAACACCGAAACAAAATATCAACGGCCTACGGCGTCGAAAATATCAACAAAAAAAAAAAATCATGTAGATGAAGCATTATAATTGCTTATTGGGCAAATTTTGAACAAAAAATAAATATTGGTTTGGTTTTGATGTTTCTTCATTTTTCAAACAAAAATATACTTATAATAAACAAACAATTAATTTAAAAATAAGCATAATATATTAATATACATATATATTATTTAATTATTATTATAAAAAATTGCATAGACTAATAACATCCAACCCGATCTCGAGGAATTATTCGCAATTCAGAACCATGCTTTAGAAATACGTTGCCAGCTGTTTGCTGAGGATTTATTCCTACACCATCGTCTGTTATAATAGCACTTGTAGCTGGTGGTACTTTAAACTCTTCCGCAGCAAATTTTAGAACAGCTGTAAATGGTGTAGTTTCAGGGACACTTAAAACTTTAAATGGTAGCTTTGGATCCGAGGTTAATGTTATTTTAAATGTAACTTTTGATACCCTAAATTAAAGACAAATGTATATTATTTAATAAAGATGAGTAGTCAGAAACATTTGTTAAACTTACGCCATTATTATTTTATTATATTTTGGTTACTCAGGAAAATAATCAACTTTCTAAAAATTCAATTGGAAACGTCACCACGAAATGTCAACTTCAAATTAAATGTTTTGTAAATAAAAAATGTTCCATCTATCGGATAATTTGAAAACAAATCTGGCTGTGTATAAAAATCGATAAAAGCCTAATTTATTTATAGCTTTTGGTTTATAGGGTGGTCAACCGCATGCGATATTAAAAAATGTACTGAACGGCGCTCAGGGTAGTTTACGGCCCGAAATAGTAATTCAAATATGTATTTGGCGGATCCCTTAAATTTAATTGTTTTTGATGTAAATATAAATTTAAATCAGAGATGAGTAAAATGCTAAAAAATCTGACTTTTTAACAATTTTCTCAAATATAGGTCAAAATCCTTAATTATGGTCAAAAACTGTCGAAAAGTGTCAAAAACTGTCTAAAAGTGTTAAAAGCTTTGCGTGTGATATTGAGAAAAAGAATAAATAAAATACATATTCTTATTGTTCGTGAGCAAGTTTTTGAAATATGCTGGTAAATTTCGAAAATGGTCAAACTGTTGAAACAATTCTGAACGCAAATAAAGCAAAAATTTTACATTTTTTAATTTTTTTCGCTGTCAAAAAGTGTCGAAAACACAGGTTTTAAAAGACTTTCAAGAACTCGTGTCAAAAAGTGTCGAAAACTGTGTCATAAATACTAGTTTTCGACACTACCCATCTCTGATTTAAATTGCTTAATTAACTAGAAAGGAATTAATTTTCATTAGATTAAAGTTAACTATTTATTATTATAAATTATTTAATTAACAATTCTAAATATTCTCTCTTGGATATCTCAAAGTACTTTTGACGATAGAATTTAAATAGACCGCCAGTTGTTAACTTCATGCATGAATCGAACATTTGCAGCACCTACGCGTTTCCGTATGAATTAATCGAATTAAAAATAAGTTGGATTTTAGTATTTTGTACATATTAAAAACAAATTAGACCAAATTTTAGGGAAAAACGATATTACAACGTTACGGAATAAAATTTTGGTTTATTTTGTTGATTTTTCGGAATAAAAATTTGGTTTATTTTGTTTTTCATATTTACAAAAATTCATAGTACTAAAATGCAACGTACTTTTTAATTCGATTATTTTACACAGAAACGCATAGGCGATAGAAATTGGATGCATTTTTTATTTGAAAAATATATGTAAGTGTCATTAAGTTTGGCGGTCCATTTTAATTCTTTAGTCAAAACTTAGTACAAACTAGTTCTTAACCAAATATAACAAAGCTAGTGACTAACTAACCGTAACTTGTGCACCGCGTGACTTTGGTTTCCTGGAATATACTCGTAAAGAGTACAAATTGTGAGTTCCCGAGTAGAATGCAAAACATGGCAGCACTATAATATTCGGCTTAAAATGTAAAATATTTTATAGATCATAGCGCAAAGATTATTATTATTTTTTAACTGCATAAGGCTTTATTCTTGAATCTTTCCTATTTAGGAAACTCACAAGATGTAATCAAACCTTACAAACTAATACAGACTATTGATTAAGACTTAACCTACGTCTATGTTAGTTTTTAATATTAACTTAATATTAACGGATCAAACGGCACACCGTTTAAAGCTGCGACGTTTGGATCGGGAGGAGATCGCGTTGGAATCTCGATAGAAATTCGAAAAAGTGATTTTTCATCGGGATGCAACAGAGATTTTTCGTTATCTGATTATGATCGGTGATGACGATGAACACAACTAAGATCCCCTATTGAGAGTGAATAATTCATGGGCCGGCTCACTTTTCCTGACATGAAAAAAGTACTATAGTTACATTTTTATTTATTTGTATTAATTTTGGAACACCTCCTGCCTGCGTGGTACTGCAATGTTTGCACCAAAACCCCGTTTTTCAATAAGTACGATGAATCCGTAAACCGCTAGATTATTATATTATCCATAAAATAAAAGGGAATCCCACATCAGATATCTTGAACGCACTCTGTAAAGGCTAGAGGTTAAAGTGAACTGCGAAAGAGTTGGGAGTGCATTGAGCCTCAGAAAAGATTGCAAAGATTGAACAAAAAAAAAAAAACTTGCACTTAATAATTTAATTACTTTAAATTAGATAGCTAGATCTAAAGGATCTTTTTTTAAGACGCTGGTACTTGGGCCTTTTTAAAATTTTCTGGTAGTTTTACTGTACTCCTTAATTATGTCTGCAACTGTTTCGATACCAGGGTGCATTTACCATTATTCTTAGCATTCCTGACTGCATTCGTTGTAATTTTAATATGTTGGAGAAGCAGAAGTGGACTCCCACAATTGAATACCATACTCCAGATAGGTTTAAGCACCATTTTATGTAGCAAAACTTTATATTCTAGGCTTAAGTTGGAATGTTTCCCTATTAACCAGTTCATTTTAACACACACCTTGACTTGATTTGTTGACGTTTAGCTTCGATGAGCTTTTCCATCTAAGCCTTCTATCTAAATGTAGGCCGGGATATTTAACGTTTTGGTGTTATGGTAGAATGATATTATTTAGTCTCACAACCGCACATGTAACTTAGCGTCGATGACCTTAATTCTCTAGATCAAGATATGGCCGACATAATCGGCCGAGACCAATATTCGGAGCACCATCGAAAAGTTAGAATCCTAATATACAGAACTGATTGATACGAGACCAAATAGACTACTTTCAGCTCGTAGGAAAGAAAATATAGCAAGGACGTAAGCCGAAACTACTAGCCCGTTACCACGCCATAATAATGGACTATTTGCTGCCTGAAATTGAAGCCCGTGATCTCGACCACATTTGGTTCCAACAAGACGGTGCTACTTGCCATGCAGTGCGTGAAACAATGCACTTATTGAGAAATCATTTTGGCGAGCAGTTTATTTCACGCTTTGGATCGGTGAATTGGCCACCTAGATCGTGTAATATCACACCTCTAGACTTTTCCCTTTGCGGCTACGTAAAGTTTAAAGTTTACGTGGATAAACCAGCTACACTTGAGGTATTGGAAGCCAACGTTACGCGCATCATTCACCGCGCAGATAACACCCGAAATGCTCGAACGCATTATCGAAAATTAAATTTTCAGAATGAACCATCTTAATCGGAGTTGTGGCCAACATTTGAAAGAAATAATTTTAAAAAAATAAATGGCAAGAAATGTTCTTTTGAATGATAATAAGGATTCCACGATTAAATTGAATTGTTTGAGTTTTTTTTTATTTTTGCAAAAAAAACACTTCTAGATGAATCACAAAATCGATCGCCTGGTAGTTAGCAGCTGTCTACTTTGCCGTGTGCTTCGTCGAAGACCTGAGTAGCTAGGCATGGGTAATTGTTATCGTTCAGTCGAATGAATCTGCTATTGTTGGTGTAGGTTCGGACACAGGTAAAGAAACTTGTTTTGAGAACTGGTATAAGCTGTGGCAGATAAATTTGCACGATGAAGGAGTCTATAAATTGTGTGGTTCTCGAATTGCATCTGCATGTATTTTGTTGAATGATTCATTTGTAAAATGGTGCTTCTTATGAATGGTTTCGATTCTCTTAACAATTTTGGCAACGTTTAACAAAATCTGCAATATCCGTATACATTTTAACCACTATACTTGTGATAACGAACCATTGCACACATAGCAACAATCGCCGAATGGTCGTTGTGTGAAACGTTGTGGTGCGGCTGTCCGTAATGAGGTATACAATACCATTCATTCGCCCCGTGAGAATGCTGTTGAACCTTGTTTTACTCCGTGTTGGATTCGACTGAGATGGTTTTCTTGCAAAACTGGAGGTCTCTGCTTTGTTTATGTAGTGGACGCCATCTTCAATCTTTTGCCTAGCGAGCTAGGAAAATGTTTAATTTTCCCGGAGCGTATTCAACATCAAAGCTACACACACGAATCTAAAAGCAACGCTCAACGATTTTTTTTTTTTATAATTTTTCTATGCAATTTTTGTGGGGCTCAAGGTACTTCCAACTCTTTCGCAGTTTGCTTTCAAGATTTAACGTCCTACTTTTATGCAGTAGTAGCCAAATCGAGGACGTTCGGTTATAGATTCGTTTTTGTATAAACCACCTACACATTGCATTGCTTCTTGCCAGCCTAAACGACAATATTAACTAATTTTTTCAAATTTCTCTCAAATACGTGAATCAACGGTTCGTGATCCGGAACAAACGTAAAAGTCTACCAGCTAGGTAACTGCCGAATTTTTGCACTTAAAAGCAATTGCGGGTTCTTGTTACAGTGACTAAATAGATTTCTTTGTCGGATACTGAATAATTCGTTGTAATTGATAAATATGTTTTATGGTCCGTTACAGTTTTTGTCGTTTTACTGATGATACATAGATAAATAAATATCGACAGCTGATGCTTCATCGTGTAAATGCGAAATTGCGAAGTGTTGTTGTCATGTGTTACAGTGTTGACTCGTGAGGCTGATAAGAAAAAATGTTACTACTTATACACAGATAAAGTTGATGCATCATCGTGTAAAAGTGTTGTTGTATGTTATAGTATTAAGTAAACAGCTTGATTGGTGGATAAATTTGAAAAAATAAGGAAGCGGAAAATTTGGTTTCTTTATTTTTTATTTTGAGTAATTTAGTTTAGTTTAGAAAATATTCGACTGAACAGTGAACAGTAAAGTACAGCTTTAAACGTAATAATTTATTTACTTATAGAAATAATTAACAAAAAAAATAACTCTAATTACTAAATAACATTATTGTGGTGAAGTCATATAAACAAACATTTATACGAGTATATATAAATAAGCTCTACCTTTCATTGAGTAGTTTGTGTACATATTCATTAAAATGGCCACTGGAGATTCCAATTCTCCAGTCAGAAACATAAAAAGATTGCAGTTCGGTTTATTAGCTCCAGATGAAATTGTGAGTTCGAACGTTAATAAAAATCTGGCTTATTTAATTTTTGATTTTATAAGAATTTTGCTAAAATATGAATTTTTTCAGCATCATATATCAGTGACTGAAGGTGGGATTTTGTTTCCAGACACTAAGATAAATGGAAGACTAGGGGGCCTAATGGATCCTAGACAAGGCGTTATTGATCATAATTCACGATGCCAAACTTGTGCCGGTAATATTACTGAATGTCCAGGGCATTTTGGTCACATAGACCTGGCTAAAGCCGTATTTCATGTGGCTTTTATTACAAAAACAGTTAAAATTTTACGTTGCGTATGTTTCTACTGCTCTAAAGTTTTAGTTAGTCCAGAAAATCCAAAAGTTAAAGAAATTGTTTTGAAGTATAAAGAACAACCTAGAAAACGTTTCACCCATATCTACAATTTATGTAAAGGTAAAGAAATTTGCGAGGATGATGAAGATAATATGGATTCTAAAAGGATGACAAAAGAATTCCAAGTGAATTCTACCAAAAAACAAAGGCATAATGGTTGTGGTCACTATCAGCCACATATTAAAAGGTGCGATGGTGAATTAGTCGCTAATTGGAAACATGTTAATAAAGACTATCAAGAGAAAACCATTGTAGTTACGGCGGAAAGGGCTTGCCAAATTTTAAAACATATAACTGACGAAGAATGTTTCGTTCTTGGAATGGACCCTAAATTTGCCAGACCAGATTGGATGATTTTAACTGTAATTCCTGTTCCACCATTGCTCGTGCCACCAGTTGTAGCTAAATTTGACGAGACCAAGAATCAGGATGATTTAAGATGTAAACTGGCAGATATTATTAAAGCAAACACCGAATTGCAGAAAAACGAGGCATCTGGGGCAGCTACACATGTAATTTCAGAAAATATCAAAACGTTACAATTCTACGTGAATGTCTATGTAGACTTTGAAATTCCTCATATGCAAAAATCTGGAAAACTATTAAAAGCAGTCAAAGAAATTGGAAAATTATTGCAGACTGATATTTGTGATAATGTAACGTTATTTAACACAAGCGGGGCACCATATTCATCACCACCAATGAAACCATGTGCATTTGATTCACCTGGAGGTGGTATGTATTCACCAAGTGGGGGAATATGTACATATATTTAACATATTGTTATCTTATAATTTTTGCAGATACACCAGAAGCAATATTTTCACCATTTCCATCAGACGCCGCTTCATTTCCACCATTTATTAGTTATCTATCAAGCCCAATATCACCAAGTTCCCTGGGAACACCAGTATCTCCAACATATATTCAAAATTCACCAATTTATTCGCCAAGCAGCCCAATTTATAATGCTGGTTCTAATTTTTCACCATCTAGCCCAGTATATTTTCCGTCTAGTTTAAGTTATTCGCCATCGAGCCCAAGTTATTCGCCATCGAGCCCAAATTATTCACCTACAAGCCCTTCTTCAAATAGACCATCATCTCCCACCTATAGTCCATTTTGTCCAGCGAGTCCGATATATTCACCAGTGGATTCAAAATATTCACCAGAAAGTCCAAAATATTCACCAGCGAGTCCAAATTATTCACCAGACAGTCCAAATTATTCAACAACAAATCCTTCTTTTGGAAAAACGTCTCCTACATATACACCTACAAGTCCCATATATTCCCCATCATCGCCGTCTTATTTGGACAATTTTCCATCTTCTCCGGAATAAACGTTAAAACGTTAAATAACGTTATCCGAATTACATTAAAATAACCCTAATATTGCAATATTTTTCTGAGAAACGTTACCAAATTAATTACGTTATGCTATAACATAGCTAGGGAATCCAATATCCAATACCGGAGGGTTTCACCAAATCTTAATACTGGGTTGTCGGTAAACCGGTTTTCATAAAAATTATGTGGATTGCAATTGATTGTAGAATTAATTATTTTTATTACTTGTTAATCATTTTATGTTAATATTTACTTCAAATGCAAATTAAATAAGCACTAAGTAGTATTTCAGAAATTATATATAAAATTAAAATAAAGGAACATAAAAATCAAAATTCATTAGAGTATTTTATTGAAAATTCATCTTAAAAAGTTAGGTCACATATGACCTATAACTTAAAGTTAGGTCACATATGACCGGTTTCACAAAAAAACAGGCAATCTCCAGTTAGTTAATATTTCATCTTTTCCTTCTTTTATGAAATTGCGATTTATTTTATTATGCAAATTTAATGCACGCTAATTTTATTTCATTTTTACATGAAAATTTTAGCTGGAGAGCTAAATATTTAGCTGCCCAATTTCGTCCAGCTAATTATTTAGCTGAAGGCTAAATATTTGTATGTAAAATAAAAATATTATTAATCAACTTGCATTGAATTTTTATTATGAAACAAAACGCAATTTCATAAAAGAAGAAAGGGAGGAAATATTATTTAACTATAGATATTGGTTATTTTTTTGTGAAATCGGGCAGTAGTCTGATTACTTATTTAGCCGGCAGATGAAAAAGCCTTTCCTATTTCAACGCTCGTCGGGCGAATTTTCACAGTAAATTTTGAAAATATTTTTCTCAGACCTTCGAGCTGACGATTATTATACACCCCTATTATGATTGATGAGTCGATTGACAATCCACACGACTCTGTGTTGCCTTTTCGTTTTTCATATTGTTAATATCAAAAGAAAAAATGAAAACTCAACACAGAGCCGTGTCGATTCTCGATCTGTTATGTGTAGTTCAAGAAAGACTCAATTCGTCCAACTTTCTTAGAACTTCCAGACTATTCTTGTTAGTCCTCAATATCACATGTTTCATTTGATCGTGCTCCTTGAACCGAGTTTTGCTCTCAAAACCCCATTTTATTTACAATACTCAATTGGGTATCACTCAATTCAATATTATTGATGACGAGATGGCTACTGTCGAAATAGGAGAAGAATTCAAAACTAGGTTGGTGTTTTCTAATGTGGTAGTGGGACTATCGTGTTCGGCACTGCTATGTAGATAGCCAAAACTTAGTATAGGCTTTCACGTGTAAACATGTGGCTTATTTTGACATATACCGCACGGTGGAGCTTTGCAACTCGCCACATGGTGACCAGAATCGAAACAATTAGTATATAAATTTGATTCCTTTACGAATTTAAACCTTGAAATCGGAGACTTCTGTCTTTCCGAACTCAATGCAATTTTTGAACTAATGGTTCCCTTTACCAAGCTCACAATTTTTCTAAATACTAGGATTGGAAAGTGGTTTTACTGGCGGACACGATGATATAATGAAGAAAATTTTATAATAATTTACAGTGATCACGATTTACGGTGAAATTTGAATGAAATGATGAAGAATTCAGAATGATAATGTTCTCGATAATTTATATCCAATTTACACATGCTTTCTTGCATTACGTTTCTCTGCATTCAAAAAACCAATTTGCATTTACACGCATTTTCTTGAAACGTGATTCTTTTGAATTATTTGTCAATGTATAATAAGCAAAGCCAAATTTAAACTAGTAAAATTTGTAAAAAAAAAAAGAAAAAGCAATGCGACCTTGAAATATTTTATATTTCTTTTCTGTTTGTGTTAGTGCAGAGAATCACAAGAATCACAAAAAAAATTTGTTAAAAAAAGAATTACAAAAATATCACCTTCGAAATCAGTTTATGGAGAGAGGGGTAAAGAAACGAGGAAAGAAACTTATGCTAGAAAACACGTCTAAATCGGCTCTTGGCAGTATTTCGATGTAACAGCAATAGATCATATTTTCCGAAAGAGGCAGCACGATCAAAGAAAAAGTACAGATCATTTTCCGAAAGAGGCAGCATGGTTAAAGAAAAAGTACAGAGCGTTTACCGAAAGAGGCAGCAAAAAATATTATGACGTTTTTCAAAAGGGGACAGCCAAAATCAATTTAATTATCACGTATTAATAATAATAACTTTTATAACACGCAAATATTTTTGTTTATGTTTACAAAATGCACACATAAAAATGTCGTACAATTTTTGACAGCAAATATTTGGTGACACCTAGTGGCATTATGTGAAAGTTACTTATACTTTCGGAGTTGTCTGGAAGATGGTGGCTCTGGCGGTTAAAGAAAATTTGACATTTGAACATGATCTATTAAATTTTCTATTGACGATTGTAAAAGTAGAGAAAGCGCCTCTCGAGGAAAAAAGTTAAATTGATGCACCTGATAAAATGACATTTGTCATAAATGTGACGAAAGAAAATTTAGCAATGCGGTAATTAAAAATTGCTTTTATAGTCTTAAATTGGAATTATTTAGAATTATTAGCAATCCGTTAAGTAAAAATTGTGTTTACAGTTCAAAATTGGAATTGTTTACAATAATTTTGAGCGTCAAATTATCAGGTAGCTCAGTTTAAAAATTTTCCACTAGGTGAAATCCGTGATGCTCCAATCGTCAATACAGAATTACATATTTACATTTTTCCTACTATGGCATAAGCCGAAACGTTCTTCCATTGACGATTGGAAATTTAGAGAAAGCACTACCTATCGACTAAAATACACAACGACTAAATACAGAACGACTAAAATATGGCATAGCGTACATTTTTTGCAGCGAAACTACAATAAATATTTTGTCTAAAATCACGTCTCCAATCGTCAATTGACGATTGTAAAAGTAGAGAAAGCGCCTCTCGAGGAAAAAAGTTAAAATGATGCACCTGATAAAATGACATTTGTCACAAATGCTTACATATTTACAATTATTAGCAATCTGGCCAGTAAAAATTGTGTTTACAGTTCAAAATTGGAGTTGTTTACAATAATTTTGAACGTCAAATTATCAGGTAGCTCAGTTTAAAAATTTTCCACTAGGTGGAATCCGTGATGCTTCAATCGTCAATGAGGGACTTTCCCAAAATCGATTTTAGTTCATTTGTCCCCACGCTTGGGCAGCGCTGATTATATATTTTTTGTTTTTACATGCAAAAATAAGTAAAATCCTGTTTACAAATACAAGTTTCTTGTCTAAATTAGTGGATGTCCCCGTACTCTTACTTTTTTTTTATGATTAATAAAATTGAGTATTTTGCGATTAATAATAAATATCAAATTTTTAAATTAATTTAGCCGAAATTAATAATTTAATGAAACATTCAAACACATGTTTGACCATATAAAACTACATACGAAATATTTTAGCCGCCAGTCAGCAAGCGTTGGAATTCTATTTGGGAAAATCCCTAATACAGAATTATTTAAATTTTTCCTACTATGGCATAAGCCGAAACGTTCTTCCATTGACGATTGGAAATTTAGAGAAAGCACTACCTATCGACTAAAATACACAACGACTAAATACAGAACGACTAAAATATGGCATAGCGTACATTTTTTTCAGCGAAACTACAATAAATATTTTGTCTAAAATCACGTCTCCAATCGTCAATTGACGACTGTTAGGGTGGATTGTATGAATGAGAATAGATAAAAAAAAAATCCGAGAGTATAGATTAATCTTCAATCACGGATTATTTTTTTCATCGATTGTATAAACAAGGATAGATTATTTATGTATCCTCTGTTTATTGCAGTTTTATAGCAGTTTTTTATTGACTGGCAACCCTTTTCTTTTGACGTTTATGTCTATTTTGTTTATACTTTTTTTTGATTTTATATTGTTGTGTCTTGTGTGCATATTTATTTATTTTCAAGAATATAGAAATTTATGTATTTAATATAACATAAAATAATTGTATCTTTTATTATTATTTATAAGGATTATATTTTTCTGTGTATATAGAAAATGGCAACAGTTTTTTTTACAGGTTCAATGCATTTTATTGTATTGTTTTATTTTCTCCTTTATTATAACAATAACTTATCCGGCTTGAAATTTTATCAAATAATTAAAACGGAATCTTAATTAAAACATATACCACACAAAGTTTTGAAACTTCAAAAAAACAACAACAAAAATATCTATCCTCTGATTTAGACAACAAAAACAGAAGATAGAAACAGAGGATAAAAAAGAATCCGCAGATTAATCCACCGATTAATCGTCGTTCATACAATGCAAATCGGTGGATTAATCATCTATTCGGCTCCGTACAATCCACCCTAAAAGTAGAAAAAGTTCCTCTCGAGGAAAAAAGTTAAAATGATGCACGTGATAAAATGACATTTGTCACAAATGCGATGAAAGAAAATTTAGCCATGCGGTAATTAAAAATTGATTTTATAGTCCAAAATTGGAATTATTTACAATTATTAGCCATCCGGTAAGTAAAAATTGTGTTTACAATTCAAAATTGGAATTCTCAGTTTTAAAAATTTCCACTAGGTGGAATCCGTGATCTCCAATCGACAATACAAAAAAGCAAACGGAATTTAAGCGCCATTGCTTATTAGGTTAAATGTCTATTTGTGCTTATTTTTTGTTTTTGTTTGTAGGGTAATCATAAAATACATTTTGCTAGACGGACAATTTTTTAGTTTACTTTAGAAAATGTCCGACTGAACAGTGATTAGAAAAGTAAGGCGTCATTTTTTTTAAACGTGATAAAATAATTTTCTTTAGAAATAATTGACAAATACATATAATAAACACAATATTTTGGTGAAGTTATATAAACATATAGTTTTAATCATAGTTAAATTAGTTAATTACAGTCAAATATGAAATACAAAAACTTTCTTCGAGTGCTTTGTAATTGATAAAAAAGTGAATATTTCTTCTTTGTAACTACGAAGTTACATATTTCATATTCTTATTTGTAGTAAAATAGTTGTTTAAAATGGCGACTGGAGATTCCAAAGCTCCAGTCAGGACTGTAAAAAGAGTACAGTTCGGTATATTAGCTCCAGATGAAATTGTGAGTCCAATGGATTAATTGAATGCTATCCGCCATATTTAATTTTTGGTTCAATCTTGAGAATTTCGCTAACATTGAAATTATTTTTCAGCGCCGTATGTCAGTCACTGAAGGTGGAATTATGTTTCCAGAAACTATGGAAGGAGGAAGACCGAAGCTAGGAGGCCTTATGGATCCTAGACAAGGTGTTATTGATAGAAATTCTCGATGTCAAACTTGTGCTGGTAATATGACTGAATGTCCAGGACATTTTGGACACATTGATCTGGCTAAACCCGTATTTCATGTTGGTTTTATGACAAAAACAATGAAAATTTTACGTTGCGTTTGCTTCTACTGTTCTAAGCTGTTGGTTAGTCCAAGTAATCCAAAAATTAAAGAAATTGTCATGAAATCTAAAGGTCAGCCTAGAAAACGTCTTACATATGTGTACGATTTATGTAAAGGTAAGAAAATTTGCGAGGGTGGTGAAGATATGGATTTAACAAAGGACGGAGCACCTACTGATCCTAGTAAAAAACAAGGCCATGGTGGTTGTGGTCACTATCAGCCAAATATTAAAAGATCTGGCCTTGAATTAGTCGCTGAATGGAAACATGTTAATGAAGATTCTCAAGAAAAAAAAATTGCGGTTACAGCAGAAAGGGTGTGGGAAATTTTGAAGCATATAACAGACGAAGAATGTTTTATTCTTGGAATGGATCCTAAATTTGCCAGACCAGATTGGATGATTGTAACAGTAATGCCTGTTCCACCATTGTCTGTACGACCAGCTGTAGTCATGTTTGGTGCGGCCAAGAATCAAGATGATTTAACACATAAGTTGGCCGATATTATTAAAGCCAATAACGAATTGAAGAAAAACGAAGCATCTGGTGGAGCTGCTCATGTGATTTCAGAAAATATTAAAATGTTGCAGTTTCATGTGGCTACCTTTGTAGATAATGAAATTCCAGGTATGCCGCGAGCTATGCAAAAATCTGGAAAACCATTGAAAGCAGTCAAAGCTCGTCTTAAAGGTAAAGAAGGTAGAATTCGTGGTAATCTTATGGGAAAACGTGTGGATTTTTCAGCCCGTACTGTAATTACACCAGATCCTAATCTTCGAATCGATCAAGTCGGTGTTCCAAGATCGATTGCACAAAATTTAACATTTCCTGAATTGGTTACGCCATTCAATATCGATAGAATGCAGGATTTGGTCAGACGAGGTAATTCTCAATATCCCGGAGCCAAGTATATTGTTCGGGATAACGGAGAACGCATTGATTTAAGATTCCATCCAAAACCGAGTGATTTACATTTACAGTTTGGATATAAAGTAGAAAGACATTTAAGAGATGATGATTTAGTAATTTTCAATCGTCAACCAACATTGCACAAGATGAGTATGATGGGACATCGTGTTAAAGTTTTACCGTGGTCAACATTCCGGATGAATTTAAGTTGTACTTCACCATATAATGCTGATTTTGATGGTGATGAAATGAATCTGCATGTTCCACAATCAATGGAAACCAGAGCTGAAGTTGAAAACATTCATATCACGCCAAGACAAATTATTACACCACAGGCTAATAAACCCGTCATGGGTATTGTACAGGACACTTTAACGGCTGTAAGAAAAATGACAAAGCGTGATGTATTTATTGATCAAGAACAAATGATGAACATACTTATGTTCTTGCCAACTTGGGATGGTAAAATGCCGTTACCCTGCATTTTAAAACCAAAACCATTATGGACTGGAAAACAAATATTTTCCCTTATTATTCCTGGAAACGTAAACATGATTCGAACACATTCAACCCATCCCGATGAGGAAGATGAAGGACCTTATAAATGGATTTCACCTGGAGATACAAAAGTAATGGTAGAACATGGCGAATTAATAATGGGAATTTTGTGTAAAAAAACGCTTGGTACATCTGCCGGTTCACTTTTACATATTGTATTTTTGGAATTGGGACACGAAATAGCTGGAAGATTTTATGGTAATATTCAAACAGTAGTCAACAACTGGCTGTTATTGGAAGGTCACAGTATCGGTATTGGTGACACAATTGCTGATCCTCAAACGTATCAAGAAATTCAGAGAGCAATTAAAAAAGCAAAAGAAGATGTCATAGGAGTTATTCAAAAAGCTCACAATATGGAGCTGGAGCCTACACCGGGTAATACTTTACGTCAAACTTTCGAAAATCAAGTAAACAGAATTTTAAATGATGCTCGTGACAAAACTGGTGGCTCTGCAAAAAAATCTCTCACTGAATACAATAATTTAAAGGCTATGGTCGTTTCAGGCTCAAAGGGTTCTAACATCAATATTTCTCAAGTTATTGCTTGTGTAGGACAACAAAACGTAGAAGGCAAACGTATTCCGTTTGGATTCAGAAAGAGAACTTTACCACATTTCATCAAAGATGATTACGGTCCTGAGTCTAGAGGATTCGTAGAAAATTCATATCTTGCCGGATTGACTCCGTCTGAGTTTTATTTTCATGCTATGGGTGGTCGTGAAGGTTTAATTGATACTGCTGTAAAGACTGCTGAAACTGGTTATATCCAACGTCGTCTTATAAAGGCTATGGAATCGGTAATGGTTAATTACGATGGTACCGTCCGTAATTCAGTAGGGCAACTTATTCAGTTGCGTTATGGAGAAGACGGTTTATGTGGGGAAACTGTAGAGTTTCAAAATTTACCTACAATTAAATTGTCAAATAAAGCGTTTGAAAAACGATTTAAATTTGATCCATCAAGTGAAAGATATTTACGAAAAATATTCACGGAAGATGTTATCAAGGAATTAACAGAATCTGGTTACGTCATACAAGAATTGGAGGGTGAATGGGAACAATTGTGTCGTGATCGAGAAGTTCTTCGGCAAATTTTTCCTTCCGGTGAAAGCAAGGTAGTATTACCATGTAACTTACAGAGAATGATATGGAATGTGCAGAAAATTTTTCATATAAATAAGAGAGCACCAACTAGTTTAAGTCCCATAAAAGTAATTCAAGGAGTTAAAGATTTACTTCAGAAGTGTGTTATTGTAGCTGGTAATGATCGACTCTCGAAACAAGCTAATGAAAACGCTACGTTATTGTTTCAATGTTTAGTGCGTTCAACCCTCTGTACCAAATATGTTGCTGAGGAATTTAGATTAACCACCGAAGCATTTGAGTGGTTAATTGGTGAAATTGAAACACGTTTCCAACAGGCACAATGTAATCCTGGAGAAATGGTCGGCGCTTTAGCTGCACAATCACTTGGTGAGCCCGCTACCCAGATGACTTTGAATACTTTCCATTTTGCTGGTGTATCATCAAAGAACGTAACTCTTGGTGTACCAAGATTAAAGGAAATCATTAATATTTCAAAGAAACCAAAGGCTCCATCTCTAACTGTATTTTTAACGGGTGGTGCGGCTCGAGATGCTGAAAAAGCTAAAAATGTTTTGTGCCGCTTGGAACACACAACATTGCGTAAAGTTACTGCAAATACAGCAATTTATTATGATCCTGATCCACAAAGAACTGTCATCGCTGAAGATCAAGAATTCGTTAATGTTTATTATGAAATGCCAGATTTCGATCCTACTCGAATTTCTCCATGGCTACTACGTATTGAATTGGACCGTAAGAGAATGACTGATAAAAAGTTGACGATGGAACAAATTGCCGAAAAAATTAATGCTGGATTTGGTGATGACTTGAATTGTATATTCAATGATGATAATGCAGAGAAATTAGTTTTACGCATAAGAATTATGAATGGTGAAAATAATAAATTCCAAGATAATGACGAGGAAAATAATATGGATAAAATGGAAGATGATATGTTCCTTCGTTGTATTGAAGCAAATATGTTGTCCGATATGACTCTGCAGGGCATTGAGGCCATTGGAAAAGTATATATGCATTTGCCACAGACTGACAGCAAAAAGAGGATTGTTATTACAGAGACCGGTGAATTTAAAGCTATTGGTGAATGGTTATTGGAAACGGATGGTACCTCAATGATGAAAGTTTTGAGTGAACGCGATGTGGATCCAGTGAGGACATACAGCAACGACATTTGTGAAATATTCCAGGTAAATAATTGGAATACATATTATGTTCTTGTTTAAAACATAACATTTTTAATTTTCTAGGTATTGGGTATTGAGGCCGTACGAAAATCAGTCGAAAAAGAAATGAATGCTGTATTACAGTTTTATGGCCTTTACGTAAACTACCGACATTTAGCTTTATTGTGTGACGTAATGACAGCTAAAGGACATTTAATGGCCATTACACGTCACGGTATTAACAGACAAGATACTGGTGCTCTTATGAGATGTTCTTTCGAAGAAACTGTGGATGTGCTAATGGATGCCGCTGCGCATGCTGAAAATGATCCTATGAGAGGTGTATCAGAAAACATCATCATGGGACAATTACCAAAAATGGGTACAGGTTGTTTTGATCTATTGTTGGATGCTGAAAAATGTAGACATGGTATTGAAATTGCCAATTTATTACCGACTGGTATTTGTGACAATGTAACGTTCTTCGGAACAACTGGTACACCACATTCATCGCCACCGATGACACCGTGGGCATCTGGTTCACCTGGTTATGGAATGTATTCACCAAGTGGTAAATATTTACATTTAATATATTTTTTTTCTTGTAATTCTATAAAAACGGATTTTTACAGCTACACCAGGAGCATCATTTTCACCATTTCCATCAGATGCCGCTTCATTTTCACCATTTGTTAATTATCTATCAAGTCCAAGATCACCAAGTTCACCAGGACCACCAGTATCTCCAACATATATTCAAAATTCACCAAATTATTCGCCAAGCAGTCCAGTTTATAATGCTGGTTCTAATTTTTCACCGTCTAGCCCAATATATTCTCCGTCTAGTTCAAGTTATTCACCATCGAGTCCAAATTATTCACCTACAAGCCCTTCTTCAAATAGACCATCATCTCCCACATATACTCCATCAAGTCAATTAGGAGGATTTTCCCAAAACCAAAATTATTCGCCTTCTTCTCCCAGTTATTCACCAACATCACCGATGTATTCTCCAACATCACCATCATATTCTCCCACAACTCCATCATATTCAGCTAGTCCTGGCTATTCTCCAACTTCTCCGTCATATTCACCTTCATCACCAAATGCGTCTCCAGCTTCTCCTTTATATTCTCCAGCCAGTCCTAACTATTCTCCGTCATCACCAAATAATTTTGCTCCTTTCTATTCTCCTACAAGTCCTATATATTCACCTACCAGTCCTTCACATCCTGGTAGTCCACATCATCCTGGCAGTACATCATATTCTCCAACTAGTCCCAACTATTCACCAACTTCACCAATTTATTCACCGAGCTCGCCTGGTGATTCTGGAAAATTGCCTAGATATCCAATGGCGGCTAGCTATTCACCCTCAAGTCCATCATATTCTCAAGGCACACAAGCTTACAGTCCAACTAGTCCTACTAGCCCATCCAGTCCTAATTATTCTCCAAGTAGCCCTGGAAGTATTGATGACGAGGACTCAAATTAGATGGACAAATTATTTTAATCAAAAAAAAAAATATTTTACTGGTTTTTATATTTTGTATAAGAAATATGTATTAGCCGTAGCTATAAAACATAATATTATTTAATTATGTATAACTAAACTTTAATATTAGGATTTTTAGGTATAATTTTAATTTTTATTTGGAATTTAATAAATCAAAATAAAGACAATGTGTCTAAATAATTCATTTAAAAATATTGTTTTGAAATATACACACATAGCTATTTGTTAAATAATGTGAATGTTTGTTTAATTTTGCATATGCGCTTTGTCTTACATTTTAGTGCTGACTTTAACTTGTGCAACCATTATACATACTAAGTATTTGCACAAATAAGCAGAAAATTCTTATTTAACCCCATTTTTACGATTTTACCATAGAAGAATTTATTAGTAATTCTTCTATGATTTTACTTCAATAGAGGAATTTCCTCCAAATATTTTGACAGCTAAATTCACCGAAGCTGTAGACCACATATTTAGGAATTATTGTTGGCCAAATAAATAGGATTTACTGTTTGTGAAACAATACCAAATTATTTACTGTATATTTTTTTTTTTGCTTAAAATGCCGAAAATTAGATCATATTTACATGTATGTTTGGCATTGGCGTACGGCTTTAGTTATCTGTAAATGGTGCAGTTATTGCTTCAATTCAAACTTTGCACATTACAGTGAACATAATCAGTATTTGGCCCCGTCATAGCCTTGCATTTGTCTATTAAAATATATTATCTGTTCTTCATCGATCCTAATAAAATCACCCCTATTATGATTGTCGAGTCGATCGAAAAACGACACGACTGTATTGCGTTTTCGTTTTTTCATTTCATATTAACAATATGAAAAATGAAAAGGTAACACAGTCGTGTCGAGTGTCGATCGAATCGACAAACATAATAGGGGTGAATGTTTGCCATTCCAGAAGCGTTTCGCTGCCTAACGTCCTGAAATCCATCGAAAGATTTACAAATATATATTTTTCTCGGATTGTAGACCTATCATCTTCTATAATGATCATCGATAAACTTCGCTCATCAAATCTTATTGTATAATTATTACCAAAAATGGAGAAGACGAAACTTTTTATTAAGATGCTCATTTGTGCTACTAAGGTATTTGATTGTTCATTTCGGATTCCTCAACAACTCTTTCATGAAAGGAACATATTCAGCCAGTAATGTTTTTCCGTTATTAGCTGCATCCCTTTAATAAGTCGCGGCTTAGAAATTTTTCCGCTATTAAGCCACAGTCTCGTATAAGCCACTCACGTTTAATAAGCGCTGCTAGCAGCTGCCTTGTAACACTCCGAAGTGAGCCCGTCCTGCCATTGGGAGCAACACTGGAGTTGGCCGTAGGATCAGTAGCCAAAAAATTCTGTATTCGTGACGAAAATCCGGATATAATCCTGGACGAGGAAAACCTGGAAGTTTTCCGGTTGGAGTTGAGCGGGCGAATTCTTAGTTCGATGAACTCTTCTAGTTCCATAACACTCATGCTTGGGTGCTACTTATCAGATTGTTTTCATTTGCAAAACCATAATGGGGAAACCTATAGGTGATTCTGTTATGAGGTTACCAGAGCATTAAAGACATCTGGAGTGATTGTCGACTTCCGATTGGTGATCCTCCGAAGCCGATTTTATTACACAACTGGGTTCATGGTCCATCAAAGGATCCCAGTGTTGTTGTTTCTAACATTGGCGTGAATCGTGATGCATGCAGATATCTCAATCAAGGGTTGGAAAGTCATTCGGTACAAAACATAGGCCAATTGCCAATCAATTGTTCTCAGTTTGGGGTAGCACTAATATTTGTAACAGGAGTTCCGCCCTGTTAAATTATATAAGCTAATAATAGTCAGAAATACTCAATAAAGGTTGTTGTTGATATTAATTTATTGATTAAGTTATTGATTTAAATCTGTGTTCTTTGTCTATTGTTGACTCAATTTTAAATTGGATGGTGATAAATGATATTCTCAGCTCTGACCACAGGTGCATCTCTCTTATAACATCGACATTAAAAGGCTACTGTTAGGGAACTATTCTCTCTCGAACTTGTTTCCCTAATTCAGTCTTCTACGAATATTCGTTCGGTTAAGGGCATTGAATTACAAACTTCCGCTTTTATAAATTCGTGTCCACTTATTACAAAACAAAAAATTGAGAATACACCCTTTCGGTGTTATGTTCTTAAAACACAAAGGAAACATACTAGAAAACTGAAGAATAAAGCCACAGATACTAATCTTAAGTGCGATTGGGATTGTTTCCTTATTGCTCAAAAGGAGTATAAGAAAAGCCTAAGATCTGCTCACAGAACCGCACGGACAAATTTCTGTGAGGAAGTGAACCGTTCCTCTGGGGTCGCTAGACCTTAATATAGCATTGGTTAAAAATGATAACCTGTATAGACTTGATGCCCTTCGTCTATCGAATGGCAAGTTCACCTCTTCTAGATGAGCCTTTGGGAAAACCTGGTGTTTAACTCCCAAAATGCTGTCTTTCATATATAAATAATCGTTGGTCCTACCGATGTTATTATTTGCTTCCTTGGTATGTTGGTCAGTGGTTAAATTAAAAACTTCAATTATTAAACTCAATGTTCTATACAAATTATTGCTTGTAGGGCCATAACTGAAGCTATGTCCTCAACTCCGTCAAGGAATCAATTCTATTCACCATAGCTGCATTCTTTCATTCTAGGCACAGCTTGTTCTGCTGCGTTTCTGCTAGTGTGGAACATTCTTGGATTAGTTGTAGTTCTAGAATAATTCTTAATGACTACATATCATTAGCACCAGAAATTGATAAGTCTAATGATAGAGTGTTATCTGAAATCAATTTTACTAAATTGTATTAATTCGGTGGTGAGCACTTTGAGAGCTTAGTAGAGATCACTAGATTTGAGTCGATTGTCTTCTTTTCTCACGGTTATCGCTCCGATATTAGTTCAGGTTATGGAATGTATGTACTGCACTACATCAGTGCTGAGATGTTCTAACATCACTTTCGATTCGTTTTCGATATTATTTTGTCTCTTGTAACAAGAACAAAATTGTACTCTATTTTCTTTTTTCATTTCGATTTTTCTAATGCGATCTCAGCCTATTGTATACTTACTCTTTTCTTCACGTCGATAAAATATCATAAACAAAAATTTGAATGATAAAGAGTGATGAATGAAAGTAGAAATAGAATGATATTTTATACGAGCATGCTGAGATCGCAATAGAAAAAGCTTAATTCAAAAGTCGAAATAGTATACAATTTTATTCTTGAAAAGAGAGACATGAATACTATCGAACATCGAAAAAAGTGATGTTAGAACATCTCAGCACTGATCTGTATTTATCAGGCTGCCTGGGTAAGTACTTATTATGTATTGAATTCAATTTTCGACTAGTTTTATGTTTCGATCAGTTGATGGTTGCCGCATCAACTGATGAGATAGCGATAGTATATCTTATGAAGGAATTGTTATGTCACAGGTATAATAGAGGGACGCGGACGAAATCAGCCGGAAATAATAATAAAGCAATCTAATAATATCGAACAGAATTTTTAATCATCGGAAGCAATTGCTGTTACGCTCTTTGTAATTAAGGCATTGAATCTTGCTGTTACAAATAAAAAAATTGTTTTCTGTATAGACAGCTTATTTGTGCTAAATTCGTTGGATAATCTCTTGACTTGTGGGGCTGGTGTATGTTTGGAGTTCATCTCATAAATATACCACTGAAAGATCAAACACGGCTCGTTTCGGAATATTTTATTTCTCGAACTTTTAAATTAAGTTAGCAAGTGTTACGTTATTTCCACCATTTTCTATTATATATTTGCGATGTTGTTTCGCAGCTAACGCCACTTTTCAAAAAGTTGAATTGCTCACCATACCATCCAAACTAAGTGTTTGCTAATTTTCGGTTTGCTGACTAGATGTCACCCATATCTACAAAAATGACGAAATCGATAAACATTTGTATAATGTTTGGACGCTTACCTTGTACGGGTAAACGTAACAACATTTGTCGGGATTTATTTCCTCATACTATTTGACAGGGTAGACGTTTTGGAACCGAACGAAGAGGACTGTAATTGAATATTATGTTTTATTGCCAGTTTTCAGGCTAGTAACCACCACAGACTGTGTCAAAATTCGTCAAGGACTGTAAATACTTTATTCATCTTCTCTTTTCAAGTAATAAAGTGACGGAGTTCTTGTACATTGTGTCCTTGAGGGTAATGACATTGCTGATTCTTTTTCAAAAGGTGGGGCTGGGTTAAAATTTGTCGGTTTCGAAACAGTTGCTTCTTCCATTTAGATAACTATGTTAATAAGGCGATCAAACCGCATTGCGAAACTTTTTATTAGTCTACCTAACTTAAGGGCCACATAGGTTTGCTTTAGCTCGGCAAGAACCAGTTAAGGTCTTGATCGCGACTCTTGGTCTAGGCCATTTTAAGGTACACCATCAGCGCGTGGGGCGAGGATTGTCTCGAATACGATGATGACTGCATTCACTTCGTGTGCACCTGTCCTGCTTCGTTAGGTTGCAAATATTTGTCTGTATATCTATTGTTGCAGGACAGATGTCTTCCTTGTCTTGGCCCAAACTACTTCAGTTTATTAAGGCTGCAGCACGCGCTCGCGATTTATAATAGCCATTTGCTCTTTGTGACATTGAGTTCGGAACCTCGGTTGGTTCCAATGAATTTTAATAATAACAAGCGTCGTGAATATTCATTTTGCTTCAGCTCCTGCACTAATTGAACTTTGTTCGCCTTCGCGAAGATATTAGTTGTGTTCAATAAGAAAATTTTGTATCTCTAGTTTACGTTGCACTAGCCCATTGGCATTCCAAACAGCTAATTTAAGTTGATTCATTTTAGATTTATTCATTGAGGGTATTAATCACTTTATAAATTCCCTGGCTGTCGTTTGGAGTTGGATTAAGAGAATTGCCTCTGAAAACTTCCGCGTGCGATATTTTTGGATTGATTGTTGCAAACATTTGACCAGCATTGGTTTGATTTTGGAAAATATAGTTTAGTGCTTGCTGTTCCGCTTTTTGACGTGGAGTTATACTTTTCTTAACTCCTTATATACCACGCATTCTCTATAGTTTGCGGTATGATTTACATCACAATTGTTGCATTTTATAGCCTCCGGTTTGCTTTTATTCAGTTCACATTTGCTGCTGTCATGCAGTTTGCCACATATTACGCAAACAGCTGGGAGTTTGCAGTTGTTTCGCGAATGTCCATATTCCTGACAGTTGTTATATTGTAAAACCGATTTACGTTTGTGTGGCTCCTCCATTATGACTTTTCTGTACAATAAATATCTAATATTATAGGTCACATGTTTACCCTTAGTTTTTGTTGCTTTGGGTTCCAACTCAACTTTAAACATTGGTTGAGGTTTTCAGTCACGATTTATAATGTTTATTACGTTTATCACCTTGAAGTTCATTTTTGATAGATCTCCACTTATTTCCTCTGGCTTCACAGTGGACTCGATCCCTTTTATCACGACCGTGATTCCTTTTGCGCTCTTTAAACAGTATTTGGCTTGAATCTTGGTTTCGCTGATGTTACCACGTTTAATGTGGCCAATAAAAAACTTCTCACTTGTTTCTGCATTTAGTGTTGCCAGTAACAGTTTCCACTTAAGTAGATTGGAGGAGGTCTCTCTTTAGGATCTTCCTCCTCATCCTTGTTATCACATTCCACTTGTAGAACTTCGAGTCGGTTACCAGATATTATTCCATATTGATTTAGCTTTACGCTCTTTAGGTTTGAAACCGCCTTCTTTGGAGATGTTGGGTTTCAATTTCTTTTTCACGTCACCGTAATCTAACGTTCAATTCCCGTTTGCACTAATGTTTGTGTTAGAGATACATTTTCATTATCTTCATTCTCAATGTTTTGTGCAATTTTATTATTTGGGTTATTACTTTCGTTTTCATTCATTGCAATGTTTGATGAGCTAGCGCTTTATAATTGGAATTTTTGTGTTTCAATCAAATTTGTTGACACTGCATTATTTTTGTGATCATTGGTCGTTATTCTTGGGCAATCACACTAGCGTTAACTCTATGTTCATTTAAGTTTGGTGTTGACTGTGATTGATGACCACCTGGAATCTTTTTCGGAGAAAATTGGAGAAATCTATTCTTAAGTTCACACACGTAAAAATAAGTAACATTAAACTAATTTTCTGTCATAATTCGAATGACGCAAGTGTTGCCACACTCGACAGTAGCCCTACCTCGACCGATAGTTGAAATTACAAACACTAGATGTACCACCCTTTATTATATTTATTGTTATTATTTTTGATGTATAATGCTTTATTCAAATTATTGACAAATAATTGGAACTTAAAATTTCTGTTTGTCATTGTATTTTCGAAAAAAGATAAATAAATATACCGACAAATCCTCGATTACTTCCTCCAAATAGTTTGGCGATCCATTTACATTATGGTGAGCGGCCAGATATACAGGATATATCGATCTCGTAATTGAGCCGTTGCTTGCTCGAACATAAATCTTTGAAATAAACAGACGATTTATTCCTGAAGCCTGAAAGCTGGTTGCAATGAATACTGGATACCCTATTGACGATTGTAAAAGTAAAGAAAGCGCCTCTCGAGGACAATAGTTAAAATGATGCACCTGATAAAATGACATTTGTCACAAATGCGACGAAAGAAAATTTAGCAATGCGGTAATTAAAAATTGTTTTTATAGTCCAAAATTGGAATTATTTACAATTATTAGCAATCCGATAAGTACAAATTGTGTTTACAGATCAAAATTGGAATTATTTACAACAATTTCGAACGTCAAATTATCAGGTAGCTCAGCTCAAAAATGTTCCACTAGGTAGAATCCGTGATGCTCCAATCGTCAATAATTCGACATTTAAGAAATAATTGTAAAAAATATTTACGTAATTAATTGTTTTTTTTTTTATTTCAAATAAAATAATTTTATAATGTAATATTGTTTATAATAAGTACATTCCATCCCTGAGGAACATTTAAAAATAAAAAACAATAATATTTAATTTTTGTAATATTTGTTTGTAATAATTTATAATAATATATGTATTTAGTAAATTTACACGTTTCCAAAAAAAAAAAAAAATTCACATTCGAATTATCATAATAATAATACATAGTTATTTCATATTTTGATTTAATTTTTAATTATTTACAAGTAAACAAATACACTATTTTATATTTATTAATAATTTGACAATAAATTATTTGAAAAAAAAAAATATCAAAACAAATTTGTCAGTAAGAACTTAAGTAACAAATGAACTTTAAATGTTGATCTCAGTTTTCAAAATTTGTTCTATGTATCTCCAAAGACATTATGTCATTATCATTCAGTGACGAAACTGTCAGCTGTATATTTTTGGGTCCAAATTTTTAATATTAATTATTTGTACGGTTCTCATAAATTCTTAATTCTTGGCCATAACTGTCACAAAGGAGTGAACTTTATATACATATATTTATATTCCCTTATATTACTTCACCTGTTTATAAATTATGCAATTTGTATTAATTAATTGTCCAAAATTAAAAATTCAAGTACACGCATTGTCTATTTTAAATAATATATTGTATTTATTTTTACTAAATTTTTATAATTTTAATGTCAAATTTTTAATTTCATAAATAAATTAAAATCTAAATATTATATATTTGTTATAATTTGTAATATTAATTTATTTTTGTTTTTAGAAAGAGGAACCATTTTTCAAATATATAAGTTTTTAAAATTAATTAATTAATGTAATTTATACAACTTTCCAACGCTAAACTAAAATTTAAAAGAAAAAGAAAACTAATTTATATTTTTAAATTTATCTAACAATATTCATTTAATAATAATAATAATAATTAATTTAAATTATATAATTTTTTCACAAAAAAAAAAACAAATTTTATGTTTTTTAATTTTTTTAATTTGAGCTGACTAGTAATTTTATTTTATAGTTTTGACTGTATACATTTTTAACTGTGTAGTACACATTTTGTTTGTTATTAAATATTATGTACTATTAAATAATAGATGGCGCCTAAATATATATATATTTTTTTAGTACTAATTTGATTCACGACTATTTTCACTACTCAATGGTAGATTACTATCGTGGTTATGATTTGACGAAGTTGATGATGGAATGGGTGATTGACTTATTGGTTCGGCTGGTACCAGGCCTTCTTTAATTCGCTTTTTTTGTTTCATTCGCCTATTTTGGAACCATATTTTTACCTATTAAGACAAAGTGACAAACATTTTTTTTTTTATTTATTTAGGTTAGATGAAATATAAAAATTTGTCTTACCTGCGTTTCATTCAATTGTAGCGCATTGGCTATTTCTATTCGCCGTGCTCTTGTCAAATATTTATTAAAATGAAATTCTTTTTCTAGTTCGGTTAGTTGTTTGTTGGTGAAATTGGTTCGCCCACTATTATTGTTGCTATTTAGTAATAACGAATTTGGTGACGTTGAGGCTGATGGAAGACCTGTTAAATTGATTTAAAATGTTAACATATTTCGGTTGATAGGAAAAGTTTTTTTTATCAACATACCGAGCAAAGAACCTGAGAGACCACGACATGGATCTATTGACTGTGGCCCGTGTTGGTATTCTTGTAATGGCTGTGGAATTTTGGGTGCTGAAATTGGAAAAAAAATTTTTTTTGATTAATTTTGAGTCAATTGTAAATTATCTGTTTATTTATGTATATGATTCAAATTTATAGCGAGCCGATGGGTAATTCTTAAAATTTTGTGGCGGCTGCTGACTTAAATTTTGACACACGTACTAAATCGATTTTTTTGTAAAACAACTAATTAGCTTGCTTATAGACTATCGCAGAATGGCTGAACACATTACTGAACAAATTTTTTATTTCTCATTTTATTTTACTTAATAACATCGGAATTATCGTAATAGGGATTATTCGAGATGTTGCCATCTTACAAGTAAGTACATTGATATTTTCGATATTGCTCAAGTTTAGCTTGGATTGAGTTAAACACTTGAAATTAAAATTGTTGAGATTTTTGAATTAACCTACAGATTTCCGAGTTATTCGAGTTTTCTGGAAATATTCGAAATTTTTTGAGAATATTGAGCTACAGTATTATAGAATTGTAAGATAATTCGACCATATCGAAATTATTCTGGTGTCTTGATATTCCTCGAAATTTACAAGAGTTTGATGCTGCTTCTTGTTACAGTACAGAATTAATAATTTATCGACGCTTTATTCGTTTTTGAGCTTTTCGACATTTTTATAGAATTGAGCTAAATGCTGATAAGTTTGTAGGATGTTGAGTTACTTACATGGCATTTTTTGGATATACATGTATCAAATTTTCCACGGTTGGTTGGTATCGAGGTTATTGTTAAAGAATATTCGAGATTTTGAACAAAAATTTTAAAAACAAATTGGACGACAAGGTTTTTGTTATGTTACTTACCGATTGGTATCATAAAGAAACTTGATCAGGAAAATATTTAAATTATGACACAACATAACTCTTTTAATAGTTTCGCGGACAAAATAAAATTGTTGGTGGATCCGCTCGGGCAAAGTTAAAATTAAACAAAGTTTTACTGGGACATAAAGATACATTTTTTCATGCAGGTTATTGGAAAATTGACTGGCCGATCAAATTTTCTACATGCGTCAAAAAGAAGACTTAATTCTGCCAAAAATCTCGAAGTAAATTTTACTTTAAGAACAGGTACAATATGATGTATTCACTGAAAATCACAAATATTTCTTTTAGGGAGAACAAATAATACGTTAGAACGTAATAGAACGTTCTATAGAGAACTTTTTTTTAAAATGAACCAGCATGCAAATTAATTTAAAAGTCACTGGAACATGAAAGTTCGTACTATTAGGCCATTTTTGTGTTTAAGGAGTATCTGTAATCACCCATCAAATGTATTGAGTTAGCTTAATATATATTTAAGTGATTGATTTATTTATGCTGTCAATTTGAGCAGTTTCTAATAAATTTTCGCTACTCATTGTTACTTGAGCGTAAGTCATTTTTTCCATCTGTCCATGAGGAGCTGCTTTACTAATTATATTGAGCATAACCATATCGAGTGTAGCATCCAAAATTCACAATATATACTGAATATCGACAAAACACTGATTCTGTAGCATCACGCATCTCAATCCGAGGTGATGAAAAACATGATTATTCACAGGAAATTTCGAAAATACCCGAGACACTTTAATTAAACAGAACCATACAATAAACTTAAAAATTTAATAAATCACTAAGAATTTCAAATTATTTCATACCAGAACTTTGATATCAATGTTCCAAAAAATTCAGATTAATATAACCTCGAATTTTGATATCTCTTTTGTTTCAGGTCATGTACTCAGTTCTTGTGCTATGCTTAATGCAACTCCAAGCTAAACTCAGTAATATCGAAAATCTCCAATAATCTCAAAAAATAATAAAATCTCAAACAGCACTTTAGAAATTTTTGGAGAAATACTGAGAAACTCAAATAGATTCGAATGAACTCGGCAAGCTCAAATAATCTCGATTCAAACTTAGAATCTTATAATAATCTTCAAAAATCTCAATGTTAAGCAATTTAATAGCGAAAAAGAAACAAATTTCTCCTAAAAATGATTGAAAATTGAGAATTTTGAATAAAATCTGCATTAATTTAGAAATCCTGGACTTCGAGTTTCACAGAGATTTAATAATCTCGCTAAAATCTATAAATAATACTCAATCCCAAACAAACCTCGGATGCTCTTAAAAATCTCGAAAAATCACATAAAATATCGAAAATTCCATTGTACCAGTTTGTAATCCAGTAACTTGTTGCACAACTCAACGTCAAAATTCGAGAAACTCGAATATGAGCTCGTAAATGTTTATTGATTGCGACAACACGCCATTATTAAGACATTTCGAATTGTCGTAGTGCTTAAATAATCGCGTTTTCTCGCAATTGCGATGAGAGATACATAACCGATACCAAAAAAGGTCACCTAGCAGGTGAAATTGAAATGTGGATGGATTACAATGACTGTATGTATACAGCTTGCTGTGAAATTGAGGGCGGTAGGCTCAGAATTTGCTTGGGAAAAATTTGTTTTAAAAATAGCTATCGTATACGCGTATGTTGAAGTTCATCAAAAGTTGTTCCATCCCATGCTCTATCTTAACTGGCTATTTAAGAACTTAATCTGAATTTTGTTTTAGAATCCCATTTCCATCATAGAGATTAAATTTCATCAAAACCGGTTAAGAAATTGTGATGTAACTCAAAGGTATGCTAGACACATCTTGACAATCTGAAATATCTAAAAGCCTCAAATAATCTCAGAATTTCAAAAAATCACGGATTGCCTATAAATCCGAAATATCAAGCAAATCTATGCTCAAAGTTACTAATCGCGAAATGATCTTTAAAAATCGCGAATTATTTTCAGTAAACTCAAAGCTAATCGGGAAATTATCGAATAATCTCTTGTAAACCCAGCATGCAACTCAAAACCAGTTCTCAAAAGTCTCGAAAATTTCGAATAATATGTAATTCATGAAAGCATCATAATCAGAAAACTCGGATTATGCGTGAAATCTCGAATTATCTGGAAGCCAACCAATTCAATGCCAAGTAAATCGTGAAAAACTCTAAACACAAATTATATGTCAATTTATCAATAATATAACACGATTTACCTTGAAATCAGGATCCGTTTAATCGTTCCGAAATCGAGGCGACCGGCAAAGCTAACTAAAATGTATTTTCAGAGCATTTCATGACTAATTTGATCAGGAACCTGGTCAAACATCATAATATGAATAACACAATAAGCAGAATCTACTTTGTAGTTTAAAGAACGGGGTTTTAAAAAATTCAAAACATTTTCATCAAACGTTCCGGAATTTTGTTTCAATTTTTTGATTATAAAGTGAAATATGGGTGTGTCTGAAACGCAAACTTAAATGCACATTTTTTATAATGCGCATTTTTGGATTAGATTAAATTACATTAAAATCATTAAATTAATTAAAGTTGGGGCTTAGATTTAGTAGAGTATACCATGTCCCACAGTGCCAATTTTTACAATGGTACAAATATTTTCGGAATGAGGACGAAGGGCCGAATTTCAAAGGGCCGAATGTCGAAGGGCCGAATGTCGAAGGGCCGAACGGGTCGAAGGGCCGAATGGGTCGAAGGGCCGAATGTCGAAGGGCCGAATGTCGAAGGGCCGAATGGGTCGAAGGGCCGAATGGGTCGAAGGGCCGAATGGCGAAGGGCCGAATGGGTCGAAAGGCCGAATGGGTCAAAGGGCCGAATGGGTCGAAGGGCTGAATTTTTTTGTTTATTTTTGTTTTGTTTTTAGAAATATAATTTTTTTAATTTCTTAATTTCTTGTTTTAAGGAATATTTTGTAAATTTTTTTATCAAATATAAATAAATTTCTTATTAGTTTATACATATTTTATAATGTTTAATCTTTGGATATTCTATCGGCAAAAATATTGCATTAATTTTGTTGTTTATATTTTGTAATTATCAAGTGAAAAAATATTTGTACATAATAGGTATTTCACCAAAACCAAACAAGAATTTTGTCATAAAATGTCATACAAATCAGACCATTGTTTATTCGTTAGGGTGAAGGAAAATTCTATTTGGACGAATAAAATAGTTTCTCTGTGTTGTTTTGAATATTGTTTCAACCTGAAATGTATTATGTATCTATTTTAATATGAGTCATTTTGACTAACAACATTTCAACCAAGCATTGATATCTGGAAAATTAATAATGTTTTTCATAAATAAATAAAAATTATCGTTAATAATATTCCTTAAAACAAGAAATTTAAAAAATTATATTTCTAAAAACAAAACAAAAAAATGAACAAAAAAATTCGGCCCTTCGACCCATTCGGCCCTTCGACCCATTCGGTCCTTCGACCCATTCGGCCCTTCGACATTTGGCCCTTCGACATTCGGCCCTTCGTACCATTCGGCCCTTTGAAATTCGGCCCTTCAACATTTGGCCCTTCGACATTCGGCCCTTTGAAATCATTCCATATTTTCAACTAGAAAATAGCTCCATATTTAATAAAGTGCAACTTTCGTACCCACTGACAAAATTGTGCCACTGTTGGAAAACTGCAAAATGCGATACCTATCGGAAATAATGTAAACTCTAAATTTTAATTTTAATTGTAAATTCAGTCAAACAAAACTGAAAAGGGTGCATGATTATTAATTAAATTAAAATAATGATTAATTAATAAAATTGTGTGTATAGATTCTAGTGAAATCAACAGAAACATTAATCACGATTAAAATATAGACAACCGTACTGCTCAGGTATATGTTAAGCAGGTATAATTTCGCACCATATTCGTTTCTGCTTGTACATGTGGTGGCGAATAATGGTCAATATGTTTTTGTTTATATATTTAATGTTTAATTTATTGAATTTAATAGTAGGGGTTGCCTTTTTCCGATGTTTTTTAATTTTGACAAAACCTTTGAAAGTTCTCACTGTTGATCTCCAACTATGTATTTATATTGCTGTAAATTGTAACAACTGTCGATTTTTTCAGTGAGAACGTTGTAGAGAATATTGTATGTTAAGTAGGGTGTAATATTACCCGTGGTGGTTACAGCAAAAATTAAATTTTTTCAAATTGCTATTCGAACGTTATTCCAGCAGAAATAAACCGAATGCGTTTTTGAGACGTTCACGATGCAAGTGCAACACAAAATGTATGTATATTTAAAGGCTGATTTACATTCAACAAATTTCGCAGATGCAGATGTCAAACCAAAATTTCATTTTCTGTTTACGTAAAAACGAAATTTAATAACAAAATGTCATAAAACAAATGTTTGATACCTTTTTATATGTAAGCTTATTATTATTCGCTTGCATCGACAATTTTTCAGATGAAACTCGACATCTACAAAAAATGCAGACGACGATTTATGGGTTTGTTTCTCGGGTTTCAATTAATTTTTTAAGCAGATAATTCATTTTTCTCTTGTTGATAATTAATTGTTTTTTCATTATTGTGCTTCAACTTTTTGCGGACGTCAAATGTCTCTGAATGTAACAAATGAGCGAAAATGTTGCGGTCTTGCTTGTTTGTCGTTTATGTAGGAATTATTATAAGTATGGTGTGGAGGTGAGTATGTATTATATAGTTGCCTTTGTCTATGCATTTTTGAGCATCCACACAAACCGATTTTTATATCAAAATTATATATTTGCCATATTTTATTGAGAAATTTACAACAAACATTTCACATTCAACATTTCGCTACGTTTGTGTAGCACGAGAGAAGAGTGTTGTTCATACTGATTGAAGAGAATTTGGTGATTTATTTCTGAAATTTCAGTAATAATTTTTAAAAGATTTTTGTTTTTATTGTAAAAAGAAAAACAATAGGCCGTTACAAATTATATTTGTTTATATCAAATGGAAGTTAATTATGATATTCATACCATTTATCATTTGGGCAAGGTTGATAAAATTGAAATTCCTAAACTAAAATGGATCTACTCGTAAATTTAAATTTTTGTAACTTCCTCGAATAGAATTTAGAAAGGAATTTAGAATGAGATTCTGAGCAAAATGGGGATTTAGAATATTAATTAAGCAGTGGAGCGGCCTCACGCTGCGTAAAAACTACAATTTTAGAAAATAATTTTTTTGTTATTTACGTACTAATAACAATATACTAATTAATGATTTATTCTCAAGTATTATTAATTTGATTTAGTATATGGATACCTTTAAGCTATTATTGTTCCATATTTGTTTCAAACGATTACCACAGAGTATAATTCTCAGTGCTATTACGAAGAAGATGTAAGCAGAATATGGAGTACGTATGTAATTATTTTAATTTTGATTTTAGTCGAATTTTCTGGAATCATTGGCTAACTAAGTTAATAATTATAATTGAATCGTTTATTCTTGAAAGGGCTCATGTCCACTTTTTCAAATTATTCAGGAAATAAAAAAACTATATATTGTCAACAAAAATAAGTTTAGGAGGGAATTTGAGTTTGTTGATGAAAATGTGAGTCGCTATGAAGTGTTAAGCTGAATTTTAAGGTTATTTGTCAATTATTTCAGCTTTTATGCTCATTTTTAAAGCATGGACATGAGCCCTTTCTAGAATAAACGACTCGTTTATTCTTGAAATATGTAATTGAAAAATAACCCCAAAATTCAGCTTTATTTCATTTTTAACCATTCTGTAAACAGCCTCAGAGGGAATAATTTCTAAAATCAAAAACAGAATGTGTATTTATTAAAAATCATAAATTTCAAATTAATCAAATTAATAATTTATATATTAAAATGATGTCGATGTTTGTTTTAATTATTTAATGTGAATTACGGTTAATTGTTACAAGAAGATAATCGTTACATAGGTTAGGTTGAAGTCTTCATTACATAACTACTGATTAATTCTCTCTTTTTCACGTTTCTTCTTTTTAAATATTAGTTTAGTATAAAAGAGCACATGGCCTGGACATGTGCCCTTTCTAGAATAAATGATTTTTTTTTGCAAGGTAGGTGCCGTTCCATTAGCCATATGGTAATTTCGTCTTGTCATAAAACGTATGTAAGTGTCTATGATACAAAACCGTCATAATACTAATTTTGACAAAAAGTGGACATGAGCCCTTTCAAGAATAAACGATTCAATTTAAAAATTTAGTAATTTAAATTAGAAATGTTGGATTTCAATGTTATTTAGAATTTTGGAATCCGGAAAATTCAGGCATCTAATAAATGGGAGTAATTAGTTTTGAAATTATGTTTGTGCTAATTGTGTTTTACATATAATTATTACTAACTTGGTACTGACCATATGATGCCCTTTCTAGCGATCGAACTATACAAACCATTTTTCAAAGTTTTTTTGTAATTTTTCAAACGTAATCGTCATATTTTTTTTTGTTGTGTGTTGAATTCAAGTGCAAGTGTTATATTTTGTTGTATAGCAATAATACATAATAACATTGCTGCTGCTCCACCAGCTCTTCAACATGTTCATCCAAGCATTCCTGAACCGGCTGTTATTACTAGCACATGTATCAATGTTGCTGAGTCAATAAAGTCTGTTCTCGATAGGAAATTAATTTACGCGTTTAGGTTTGTTAATACTACGTAAGAGTCTTTCCGTTTATTACTTTTCTGAAGATGTTATAGATGGTCGATTCTGGTTTCTGAAAATAAGGATGTTACCAGGCTCAATTTCGTTTCCTTCAAAATTGGTGTGGATTCAGCATTATTTCATTAGTTACTTCAACCCAGCCTGTGGCCAACAGATTTTTGCTGAGAGAGTTCACTAGCCAACCAAAAAACTTAACTCCGGTGGTTCTACCCATCGTCTAACACAGTCGTATAATTCGTATTTATCATCAACGTCCGATACAACCAAACAAATCGATATTAGTTTACATATTGGTATTATCATAATAACAGTGGAATGCGGACCAAAGCTCGTCACTTTAATGCAACGATTATGATGTTGTTATTTTTACTTGAACGCTGATTTCAATTCTTCGGAGTTTTTTCCTTCATGCTATTCTGGGTTTCGTCGTGATCGGGATTGGTTTCCAACGATTCCAAAATAGTTGGAGGCAGTGTTATTATTACACTGAAAATAATTTTGAATTTTATCAAGTTAACACAAATTGTGACAGTGGTGCGTCAATTATTATCAAAAGTACATGTGGTGACGTGTTTTGGCTTTTTGTTGTTGCAGTATATATACCTTGTGGAAGTACCGCAAATGTTTACGGTGGATTTATTGAATTTTTCAACAATGACATTTTACCGACCGTTATCTACTGAATGTGATCATGTTTTGATTGCTGGAGATTTTAATCTACCAAAGATTTCTTGGTGTTGGATAAACGATGATTTCGTAGGATCTACAAATGATGACCTTTCTAACTTTGTGTTCAATGCTAAATTCAATAACTATGGACATATTTTTGACTTGATTTTTTCATCATTAGAATTTATTGACATTGAATCTTGTTCTGATGTATCAGGACATTCTAGTATTTACCACACCCCACTCTTAATTAAATTTTATTTTGTTGATTGTGATTTCATTCATTTTGTAAAAAATAATTTTAAATATGATTTTTTGGAGAGATGAAGATTGGCTTCTGTTATTAAACAATTTCCTGACTAGTGTCGATTCGACTGCTATTTTTGGTGGACTAAAAATTTGTTGGTTCGAATTATGTTGAGCCTTGATTTAATCTTCGATTAAAAAATATTTCAAACCGTAAATCGAAAGCTTTTAAGATACTCAAGCGCTCGCAAAAGCGTGTGTAAATGTATATTTTGCAGATTGAAAGCGAAATTTCTACTAACAATAAATGATTTTTTGCATTTATAGATAAAAAAAGGAAATCACGGGACGACCCACGAGTTATGATGTACAATAATGGTTAATTTTCAAGTTCTTACGAAATATGCAAGGTGTTTGCACATTTTTTTAAAAGCTCCCATTGATAATGCCAATTTAATGAACGCTTCTGCTGACTATGATGGTTTCTACAATTCTTATACTACGACCCAAATCGCTATCTCGGAGGTTTTGAATATGGTTTAGAATGTTTAAATACTGCTGGTGGTTTAGGTCCGGATGTTATCTCACCATTTATTTAAACCATTTGTTATCCCAATATTTATATTAGGTAGAAGAAGTGATATTACGTATTATAGAGGCATTTTGATTCTCTCTGCGATACCAAAGCTTTTTGAATCGTTGAATATTTGATAATTTTTTCTAGCGACACATTCGAGACAGTTGGAAACCGTGGACAGCTGGATGTGATCTATACAGTTTGTTCGCTTTCGATAAATTAGATCACGCAATTCTTCTGCGATTAACTACTTTTGGGTCCTATTTCAATTCGATTAAACGTAAGCAATGCGTCAATATCGCACAATCCATTTTGTTCTTGTATGACGTTCCTTCTGGAGTTCCACAAGGTAGTCATCTTGGACTATTACTTTTCATAATATGATGTAGTACAATGCTTTAAGTTTTGTACGTGTTTATTTTATGCTGATGACCTAAAAATTTATGCGGACATTAAGTCTGGTTATTGACGCTGATCGTATGCACTACTTTTTCCAGTAATTTGAGCTTTAACAATCACATTAGCTATATAATAAAAAAGGCATTTGCTATGTTCGGTTTTATTAAGCGTCTTGGTGGTAAGTTTTGTGATCCTTTACGTTAGGTCATTGTAAGAATATGCCTCAGTAATTTGAAATCCCTTCTATCAAACACATTCTAATAGAAATGAAATCATCCAGAAACAGTTTTTAATTTTTGCACTAAGAAGTTTACCAAATTTGAATCAAAATTTTGTTCGTGACCCTTACGTAAACCGTCTTTTATTATTTTAATATTTCTAAATACCTAATTAGTGGATTGCCAGTATGGCACGAATCTATGTAACCAGCAAATTCAATCTATAGTTATGTCTTAATATTTTTAACTAACTTAAGTCTTTTTTTTTATTTTTAAGATATTTAGAACATCATTTTAACATTTTATTACATGATATCCGAGACAAACAGCATAAAAAAAAATAATTGAATGTAAAAAAAATATGTTCCGTTCTCGTCACACAAATTTTTTGATTAAATATTACAATCAAATTTCAAATAAACAACTTACAAAATTAAAATACAACAACAACAACAAAATTCGAATCTTATCGAAGTTATGCTGATAACAAATAACCAAATTGCTACTGGAATTATTTTTTATTTACACTTTGAAATGTTTAGTTTAATAAAGTGTGATTGTGTTGGCGTAAAAAAAAATTCGTTTATGTATATTGGTTATGCTAGTTAGCATTATTTACAAATTGTACATAAGATTTAATGAAAATGATAAAATTAAATTAAATAATTTATCATAAAATTACTATCACATTAAAATGATCGAGTGAGGTGATTTTTTTTTGTGTTATTTAATGAGATAGGTAATTGAATAAACATTAGTCGTTTTTGTGAATAGATATTACATATTAACGTATATAGTTTTTTTTGTTGTGTGTCAATTTACTTTATTATGTATGTATACGATTATCTTGTACTCAAGAAGGGTTAGATTTTAGAATTCTTGATAAAAACATTTAGGGTTTATCGCTAAATTCTTACATTATGGAAGTATGTAATGTAGATCAAATTGGCCATTTTTAACGACATATTTCTTTAGATTATTTAAAAATACCCACATTTAATTATAACTGGTGTCCTTAAGTTTTTACAACTTTTAGCCTAAGGAGAGAGAAAAGAATGAGAGAGACAAAATTCGTTTTTGGTGAGATTCAAATTCAAGCCGAGACGATCAATCAAACTCAAATAATCAGACATCAGACACAACCAATTTATTTTGGATTTCGGATCATTAACGACAATTATGTACTTCCAAAAACTTCACTATAATGTTCAGGTTCTTATCTCATAAAAGTCTCATACGTCATTGCTTTCGTCATAACACTTAAACAGTTTCTATGCTATCAAACAATGACACTTTCAAAGTGTTCTCTGATTCGGTAGAATATGGTATGAAACTTCAAAAACAAATTATTTAACATTAAACGGAAGGACATTGTGCACATTTCTTAATGATTGGTGGTCCAGCCTTCAGGGGTTATTCAATTGAGTTAAACTATATGGTGATAGTTGTTTTTAAGAATTAGCCTTATCCTTATCGTCATTCGGTCAAGCACAGTATTAATTCGTAACGATTTATTGAAATATTTGTTTTTTATAATTTTGTCATGGTAAAAATAACGATTTTGTCAAAAATTGAAATTGTTGGTTTAGAAATTCGGCGTTAAAAATTGTTTTTAGTTTGATTGACTATTTATAAGAGGATATATCCCATAACTTTCAAAAGTGTACGAACAATGTTGAGTTAGCTGTTCGGCTGTCGCTCAATTAACAAAGCTTGTTAGAAAACTGTCTATGCAATTGGCAACAGAAAACAGAAAAATGGAGATTCGCTGAAGATAATTTCTATTTGAATAGCGGAAAAACTTAACTTAGCTAAAAAATGATCTTAAATAAATAAATTTTAATAAATTTATACAAAGCGAGGTATCGCTAATAAAGCTGGTTTAAAGGACCGCAAGAGGTCTAAGTAAGATGAACATGAAACTGATGAATTCTGTACTACCCATTTTCAAACGAGATACTGAAATGGTGATATGCTTAAATTTTACTGGAAACTATGTGGAATGAGCCAGTCCCAAAATATTAACAGCACCAATATGGAATCGACCGATCATATCAATAATGAAAGTAAAAGAAAGATTTTTATTGCTTAGTTATTTAACGCCAGACAATATCCATGGCATGGTATTGACATCGATTGCCACGCCAATGAAAGTTTACTAACAGCTATTATAATTCCTTCCGAATTAAGATTAAGCACACACCGTTCTTGCGAATCGATAACTAAAATTTGTATCAGCTAAAATGGGACATACTTATATCCAAAGTGATGGATAGTGGGCATCATGATCAGTTGATTTGATACAATTTTATGATGGGCTCAACACATATGTGCTTGTAGCCCTAATCACAATTTACGGACTACGGATGGTCTTAAAATTGTTGTACCAGATACTACTCACTACAACAAATTGGGATTTAATATTCGGTACTCAATATTCCTGAGAACCTGTAATTAAAGTGTTTATCGACTATATTTGGCCACTCATATACTTATATGGGACTATAGCGCCTATCACAAGTTTCGAACTGACAAACTAATGTTAGGAAAACTTTGCAAAGTTCAATTAAACTAGATAATTTTATTGCAACAATCTTCGGATCCGATTGAGTTGAATTAACGCCCGTTAGCCTTGTTTTGTTTTTTTCCTTTCCCTTTTTTAAAATGGTACTAAAGTTCAATATCCAGGCTCTTTAATGCCTTTTTGTTGTGGGTTCTAAAACTAATTGGGAAAAGCAATAGAGTCCGAGATTTTTTCCCTGGGCATAATGACCCTTTATAAAAATACGGAAAATGGTATTTTAATTCGTCTTCAGCTTTGACGATTTGTAGAAATTTCAACATTTATAAATCTTTGAACATTTAATAATTATTTACGCATTAATTATTAAATTAAAACCAAGTCGCTTACCACTCTACATTTCAAATGGTTTTTCCATTGACCGTGTTAGAAAAGAATCGACGAATGTACTGGATGTGGGGCAGATTGTAAATTTGAGTTAAATTGGTAAATGCTTCCAGGGCCGCATTTACACATTTTCGGGCCCTAGGCACAAACATTAAATTCGGGCCTCTACATGTGTATCGAAGTGTAATGACACGATCACGACCAAAAACTAATATCAAAATAATTTTCACTGATCTACTATAAAATCAAAAAAATAAAAAAAAAGCTAGTGTCTGCCTCACCCTCATAAGCACACGATGGAAGTGAAACTTTTGAATTAAAATAATTGAAGCCGGGTTCTAAAGTAAATTTGAGAGTTTTGATATTATTTTTTATTAATTTATTTACTCATTGTATCGGCTAAAAATAGCGTCTGTTGTTGTTCCATGTCTCGTTGTGGATTTTGTAGGATCACTGATCATACGCAAATCGAATTGGTCTTTCAAAAATTTAATAAGCGGCGTAGATGATTCTGTTGGAAAGTTTACATTAAAATCCCCCTCCCCCCCCCCCCCCCCCCACTCCCGAAGAATTATGGGTATAGTTTTGTTAAATCTGACCAATACTTTGATTCGGTGATATATATTCCGCTACCAATAACACAATTTGACCGTGCATTGTAGAATATTGGCAAGCACATACCTCTCCTACTTCATCAATTTGCACCCCAAATGATACCGGATGCTGTACTCTAATATCTATTGATGGCGTTAAAACATGAGCAGTATCTTCTACATTCTGGTAAATAGCAACGCCACCAGATTGAACACTTGGCTGATTATATTTAACTATACACTTGAACTTCAGTATAGCGACATGTTCGTTGCTATGAAGCCACGTCTCCGATAAAATTAAAACATTAGAGTATTTGGCAGCTATATCTATAAGATCAAGACTATGAACCCGTAAACTTTGAATGTTGAATGTATAAAGTGACAAACCTGGCTTTTTTTCCGATGAAATCAATCAATTCAGATTCTAATGTGATAAGTGGATTCAGCAATAATCAGTTATATTCTAGCTTCAACGGAAGGATAGACGATGGCTCTTTTCGGTCATGATAAAATGTCGAATCCTTATGTCTTGATACGATGTATAAATTTTCGATTGCAGTGACTCTTGATAAAGCAACGTAGAGTAATTGCACACAGTGCGTTTTTTCATACTCGTATACGATTTCCCCGAATGTACTACCGTGAGATTTATGAATCGTCATAGAGTCAGATATGAAAGTAAAATACCTTCGTTTTACTACCATTGTTCTGTTATTATTTAAATAAATCGTAGAGTTGCGTCGATTGATTGGCACTGCATTCAATGTAACATTATGTTCTTGCATAAATCCAGCAGCCTTCATTCTTAATTTTCTTCCAATTTTAATGTCAGGAGAAGTTAGCCAAATACGAGTTACTTCTTTATTTCCGTTTTGTTCAACTTGAACTAATTTGCCGACGACGCCATTGCCCAATCCATCCGATACGTCGAGATTGGTTATTAATTATTATTATGTAATATTTGTCAATAACAAAAATTATATTATATGCAAGTCCACCTGTGTCAATAGTAGACTTTTTGTGCAGTTTTTGACGTAGTGATACCAAATCTACAGCGTTATTGTAACTATAATATACATCAGTCGCGATAGACGTTATTCTATTCTCAGCTTCGTTTAAAATTTTATTATTATAGGCGTGAACAGATTGATTCGAATAAAATAAACGAATACCATGAGAACATAATGTATTGACTTCCTTTTCCGTAAAAAAACGTGACTGCATTAGAATTAACTCATCATCATCAAGTATTTGACCGTTTCCTATTTTTGTTAAAATATTGGAAGTTGAACGTTAGCTTGGCCCATAATTTCATCAAGTTCATAAAATTTGAGGCCCCTCCATAATATTGGTCTAACATGCTTTGTTTCGGTTGGTTGTAAATGGGTGTTTCTTTAACTGGTGTTAATTCACGCAAGTTACCAATTAAAAAATTGTCATATCCTCCAAAGTTAACATCAAATCTACCGCTAATCTGTTTGAGTCGTTGATCGGGGTGCGATATTGGAGTGCGACTTCATAAAACAACGGAAGTAGTTTTGACAAGGTAATTTTTAACGCAGCTCTGCCAGTTGAAGCGCACGTAATATAAGCGTTACAGCAACCATCGTTATCAGTAAAGCGATTGTAAATTTCCATTAGAAGTTTAATGACAAACGTTTTCCACATCCCGCTGGGCTGCAGAAAAGAAAATTTGAATTAGTGGAGAATTAGGAGATAAGAGATGTGATATTACATGTAACAACAGACTTCTTTGTTTATCATTAGTCATTCTCATTAAGGCCAGGAACTCTGAATTGTCCATTAATATTTCTCTTCTTTTCGCGATGGAGTCTAGTTTCAGAATTAGGATCGTTGTACAATTGTTGGAAAGGATTAGGATCCGGAGCAACGCCAGCTTCTGCATGTCCAGTTTCGTCTTCGACAAATCTCGATGGTTTAATAAATATCTAAATTGGATTCGAATTCTTTTCTTGCTTTCAAAATGAGTTCCAAAATGAGCACATTTCAGCCAATATATCACTCTCTTCATTTCTAAATAGTATAGTTGGTGAAACCTGTAGCCATCCCAGAAAACCACAAGTCATATAATTTGTGCATAATTCGGTTATATATAATTTTGTATGATTCGCTTATATGACGTAGTCATATAAGCAAATCATTAAAACATCATATAATTTACCAAATTGTGATGTTTGTATGACCAAAATGAACCCGTTTATATGACTTAATATGGTCCAATAAGAGTTATATTAACTTTAGTATGACTTTTTTATATGACGGGCAGCTGTAAGCAATCACAATATGACTACTTTATAATTTCATTGTGACTAATTTATAACCTATATACGGTAGGTCAGAAAAGTAGCTTTTCAATGTAGGTTATATGATCAGTCTTAATGCTTCACATTATGACCTACATAAGATTGATATATGGCTTAAAAAAAAGAAGAAAAAAAACATGGTTTTAATTCTGTTCCATTCCATTTAGTCTGTTAATTAAAAGTACCATTATTTATAGTACTATGGACTATTTTTTACCTTCACATTCAATTCAACTACTTTCAATTTAATTTAGATTTATATTTATTTTACCTATTTTAATTTTTATTTTAAATTTCTACTTACACTGACACTGAAACAGCCTTCGTTGCGATTCGAACTCTCGATTATTTGCAAACCTTATGTATTGGCGGCGCCTTAACCATCTATGCTAACCTTAATCCTGTTCAAAGTATGTTGTTTCTCGATATTATAAAACTTATCTTTTTGAGCATTTTACTATCTACTTATGTGCGAATTAATTGATTCATTTGTTTTTTGCAACCATTAAACTTTTAATTAGAAATTAAATTCGGTAAATTTTAAATTAAAATAATTAAAATTTATTGCAAAATGTTAGTGAGCTATGTATTTATTACCTAAAGGTAGAGTGAGATTTACATATGTATTAGACTATTATTATAGCGTGATAAAGTGAGAGAAAACATTATTCTCATTATGATCGATATGATGCTATACTATGATCAAAATATGACTTAAGAATACAAAAGAATTATTGAATATAGTGCAATAGAGCGAGAACTATAAACGAGTATAATTATCTGATTCTTTTTTATATATTGTACTTGTAATGATCAGTATAAAGTCATAACAAGTCATAACCACACGCAATTTGATTGTCAAATACATATTAACACAAGTGAGTTTGCATTACTGTTCTTGGGTCATTTTGAAGTTCAACTTCGAAATTTTTATTTAGATATCTTATTAAAGGTTTAAGAGCAACTTGATTAATATTATATTGGTGTGGCCATGATTTCAGAAATTCGTTTAGTGGTGTATCATGTTCTGTTCTGCCAAAGACATTGGTAAACTTGTCATTGATTTCGGCATCGCTATCATCTTTTTCGTCGTTGGTTATATTTTCATTTGGACTAAAATAGCAATCATAATCTTTTACATCGATTATATCACTATTTGTACTTTCAACGTCACACATACTACATTTTCACTGATATTAGAAAAATGTGAAATTCCCTCAAGTTCGGTATATGGTGTGGCTCTGGATCATTATTTAATGACGTGGATGGATGAATGAATAAATCGTTTAATTCCGATGATGTTGGCTCGGCTATTGGCGAGACTATATTTGCCAAATTAGGTTTCTGCAAGTAAAATTATTTTCAATCTTTTGGTGTATATAAGTAACTTTTCGGTAGCTATTTTTCGAAATCGCTTTCGATACTTTCCACTTTTTTCAGCTTTTTTCAACTAAACAAATTGGTTTTTGAGCTATCCATTTTGTGTAAACAATTAAATTATTAAAAATCGGGGTTGATTATGCCTTTGTCGTCTAATGAAATGATACAAGTGAGTTATATGTGTGTATACTAGGACTTTTTTATGATTTTAAATGAGTTGAAACTTTATTTCGATCATATTATAAACTTAACTTAATAAAGAATGATTATGAAAAAAGAAGTCACATCATGTATCATAGATATAGTAAAATGATCGATATATGTTCAGTATGGCTTTGCACCATGAAAAAGCTAATATGTGACTTTTAATGATATATGGGTAAGTTTAATGACCATTTTATGACGTTAATATCGGCATTAAACTAATGAACGCCCAAATGCAAGCATTTCATTTTTAAGAGTCATTCAAATGATCGACTAATGATTCGTTATGACTACGTGTCATACAGAATACTAATTTATGACCTTCTATGGCTAATTAGCCACCACAATGACCGATTTGTGAGGTCCAAGCCGTGAATTGACTGACTTACGATCGTTATATGACTTAAAAAAAATATATTATATGACTTAAGGTTTACTGGGATGTCATAATTTCTGTATCGAATAATCCGCGGCTTATTTCTTCTTGAAACCGGTCCATCTTATTTGACATTATAATGAGCAACAAATTGAGCTAGAGAGACATTTTATAGCTCTTCCAGTCGTTTCTCATATTTATTAAACCAATTATCCTTCCAAATATTCGTAGAATCATCACCCATTTCCAATTGATCTAATTCTGTTTGAGTTTTTCTTATCCTCTGTCGTTCGGTAGGCCATACGGTTGGAATATATTCAACCTTATGAGACGATTTGGACATACATATGTTCTCGTAGGAGGTACCTTGCTGCTTCTTGACTTGCCATTTAGACAGTATTCAGCATATCTTTGTTCACGATATACAAATACATATAAATAGAATTTTATTTATTTTTTGGTATTTTCTGTATTAAAATGAGGGACTTTCCCAATATCGATTTTAGTTCATTTGTCTCCACGCTTGGGCAGCGCTGATTAATTTCTTTTTAATATGCAAAAACCAGTAAAATCATGTTTACAAATACAAGTTTCTTGTCTAAATTAGTAGATGTCCCCATACATATATTTTATGATTAATAAATTCAGTCAGCAAGCGTTGGAATTATATTTGGGAAAATCACTAATTGTATTAAAATTGAAATAAACAAAATCGCAAACAAAAAAACAAAAAATCAAAAAATAGACAAAATATAATAGAAATACGAGATGCAATATATTGTATATTTTAATGCATTGTAGCATTTTAATTTTTTCTATCTCTTTTGTATGAGAATTGCTCATAAAAACAGTAAGTTAAAGTACTAATGTGTTTCACTTTGAAAAGCGTTTCATTTTTTTCAGACTTACTACCTTCGCTAAAGAAGTTTCACTTCAATAAACTACCTATATTTACTTATTTTTAATCATTTTAGGTCCCATTATTTTCTAAATGTGCATAAATTCCACTTTTTCATCAGCCGAAATTAAATTTTCCGATTGTGCAATGGAATTAAAATGTTCAAACTCCCCTTAAAATTCTTGCACATTTAAGACTTCACTGTACGTATCATAAAGATATTTTATAATTGCATCTTTAAAATTATCTACACTTGAATTTATTGTTTAACTGTTTGTATATTTGATCTCTGCGTTCAATATCAAACATCAATTTATCAGTATCTCGACAAAATATCGAATCATAAAATTTCGAAAACATAAAATCCCGACAAGAAAACGTATTAAAATCCCGACTCTACAAAATTTCGAGTCCACAAAATTTCGACTGCACAAAATTCCGACTAAACAAAATCCCGACTGTAGAAAATCTGAAGCTAATCAAATTGCTTATAAAAACGAGTTTTCAAAATATTTATATAGAATGTTCTTCCGCTTTTCCAGAATATGACCCGGCTCTTTTCCAGAATATAATACTAGAAAGAGCAGAAAATTCTCCATTTTCAAAAATATTTTTAAAGAATTTCTCTCAATTTTTTCCAGAATATATTGTCTCGGCTCTTTTCCAGAATATTTCTTGCGCGAGATTTTATTTTTAAAAGTCGGAATATTTTTCGAGATTTTGTGCCGTCTGGATTTGGTTGCGTTAGGATTTTATTGAGTCAGGATTTTACTTACACGAGTACTTATTGGATCAAGAGATCATTCAATCGGAATTTTGTGGAGTGAGATTTTATTACTTCGGATTTTCTGAATCGGGAGTAACTACCATACTCCAATTTATAATATAGTACATAAAACGTATTTACTTTAAAATATTCTCTCCCTTCAAGTATGACGTTATTATTTAAATCTTTACCAAAGAAGCCTTTTTTTCATTTTGGTTCGTTTTTGGCACTATGTGTTCACACTTGGCTTCATATTCGTCAAAATTACTTCACTGAGAACCAGAAATAGACTACATCTATAATAACTGACTTACTGCATTAATACGATATAAAATGGTACTCCATATACACATTAACAAAACAAATTCAAATTCGCCCATTTTATTAACAAGTCATCCAGCCATTTTAAAGTCATACTATTGGTTTTTGCAACTGATCTGAAGAAAATATTTTAATTGCTTCTGAATATTGATTCATTTAGTGCCTTACACGTATTGGCTGTTGCAGACCATCTAGTATTTGAAAGTGGTTTAAATGGCAAATGTTTATTTTGAAAGTACTTTTATAAGACGTTTCCAAGGGTTTTTAATTTTAAATTATAAATATTTTATTTCAATGAGGCCAACATGAAACGAGAATCAGCAAGAAAATTTCAGTAATACCAACCACTAATTTATTCATACACTGCTTTTTACATGGCATTTAGAAGAACTAGATTTAATAATATATTTAATAACCCACGTAACCAAAAATAATGATCACAAAATTTATCACAACTTATCCAAAAAAATATACAAATCTTGAGATAAACAATAATATTTAATTTTAAAATCCGGGCCCCTTATATTTATGGGCCCTAGGCACGTGCCTAGTGTGCCTTTCCATAAATGCGGCCCTGAATGCTTCGCAAACTTTGCAGACACATATTATTAAAGAAATTGTGTGGCTCTTATCGATTCCAGTGATAGTTGTATCTCAGATGGTTCTAGCTAGATGTTTCTTTTTTTGGTTCGCTCAATCCTTGATTCTGGAAAAGGAAGATTTATTTTTAAAATATTCATGAAAATGGTGACTTAATGCGTCCCTAATAACAAAGTAAATGAAGCAAATCATTACTGGCTTTGAAAAATGGGTAAAATACGAGAATATCGTTCGAAAAAGATCATAGTCAAAGAAAGGTCAAACACCACAAACGACTTCAAAACCAGAATTGACGCCCCATAAAGTTATGCTGTGGGTATGGTGCGATTGGAAGAGAATCGTACATTAAGAGGTTCTAGAACCTGGGCAAATGATTGATTCTAATCTACTGTTACCAATTAATCAGAATGTGCCAAGCAATTCAAAAAAACCTTCCAGAATTGATCAATATAAAGAGTGTTGTTGTCTTCCCGGCAAAAATTGAGAGAGTTTGGCCGGAAAGTTGTGATGCATCCACCATACTGTCCAGACCTTGCATCCTCTGGTCAAGAAACTTGGTTTAATGTTGGCTTCAAAAATAACTACATCCGGTTAAATAATACATCGGAAATCATCATTTTAGTTATATTTCTTGGAAATTTTGATAATTTATTGAATATTTCTACATTAATCGGAAACATAACCAAACTGGCTGATACGCGGAAAGATTTGTGAGAATTGGATTGTGCAAATTTGTCATCGGATTGGAAAAGTTGGAAACGTGATTTTTTGGTGTACATGATCGCCAAAGACAAAACGACACAACCAGAATCAACAAAAATCGCAATTTTTCTTTGGTTGATTGGAACAAAAGGCGCCAACATTTATAATACATTATTTCCAAATGATGGATCACAAGATGCTTTGCTTGGTACAGTCACTGTGACTCGTACAATAAAGGAATGAACATTGAAGGAAGTATTGGAGGTCTTTGATGCACATTGTTTACCGCGAATAATTTAAATTCAACAATTTGATTCAAATGGAACGTCAACCATTCAATAAATTTTTGACTGAGCTTCGTGTACAAATCGAACGTTATGAATTCAACTGTAAGTGCGGAGCATCGTATGAAGATCGATTGTTATGTGACCGTATAATTACTGGGGTTTTTGACAAGAAACTTCAATTGAAGTTGCTCGAGGACGTGAAGAAACATTGGAACGTGTCGTTGAAATTTGTAAAACGTTTGAATCAGCGAATGTTAACAAGGGCATTTTAGCATCAAAGTAATCGATCGCAGCTGTAGCATTATCGGAAAACATAGACACCGAATCAGTAAATGCAATCAACGTAAACAACAAACGTTTTTGTTTCAACTGTGGGGGCGAATGGAATGCAAGGCACAGAAGCAAGTGTCCAGCCAAAAATTTCACCTGTGAATGCGGTAAAAGAGGACATTTCCGGCGTATGTGTCGTAAAAAGCGTAAATCTTGCGTTAACAAAAAATCAAATGCAAGTACATCGGATTCAAAGTCGAATAGAAAACGGGTCGACTATCTTAGTTGGGGTGGAATGTCAAGTGAAATTGAAAAGAAGAATATTTATAAGATAGAAAACCCGCTTAGTCTTGATAATTATATTTACATAAAATGAAATATGAACTTAGACGAACAGAATAGGAGGGGATGTATTCAAATTTAAGATCGATACGGGCGCTGATGTCAATTGTGTTCCATTAAAAGTTATTAAGAAACTCTAAGTTAAAATGAGCAATGAACAAAATAACCTGCCTGTATATGATTATAGTAGTAATAAAGTTAAAATTTTTGGTATTGCTAAACTTCAACTTCGTATTTACGGGAACTGATAAAGTTCCAAGAACATTTACAAGAAAATGTAAAGCCAATTGTTCATTACAGAAAAAGTTTTCCAGACACGATACTTAAAAAACTTAAACCAAAACGTGAGGAAATGGTTAAAAATGGAATCATTTCACCGGCCTCTCACCCAACGGATTGGGTTAATAATTTACAGGTTTTTGAGAAATCAAATGGTGATTTACGCATTTGTCTGGATCCAAAACTACTTAATAAGAGGCTTAAGCGCGAACATTTTTTGATTCATACCATAGATGATTTAACATTGGAACTGGTTAACAAAGAAATATTCACTGTCTTGGACTGTTCAAATGGGTTCTGGCAACTGGAATTGGATGAAAAAAGTTCGGAACTATAACAACATTTATGACACCATTTGGTCGTTATAAATTTGTCAGATCAGAGATCTTTCAAAGACGAATGGTTCAAATATTTGGTGACATACCGGGAGTCTTTGTGCATTTTGATGACATTGTAATAGTAGCCTCTAATGTAGAAGAACACGATAAAACTCTGGCAACGGTTCTTGAGCGTGCACGCTTAAATAATGTCAAGTTTAATCCTGAAAAAATTCAGTATCGTAAATCGGAAGTAAGATTCATGGGTCATATTTTAACAAAAGGAAAAATTAAACCGGACCCAAAACATATTGAGGCAATTCTCAAAATTAAAAAGCCAACTGACAAAAGTGGTGTAATGCGTTTATTGGGTCTGTTCAAGTATTTAGCAAAGTTTATGCCAAATCTGTTGAAAATGACAGCCGAGCTACGATTACTGTCTGGAAAGAATATTCCATTGAAAATCTCAAGAAAATTATTACTTCGGGCCCGGTTCTAAAGCCATACGATCCAGCCAAATCTATTATTATTCAGACTGATGCATCGAAAGATAGACTTGGCTCGGGCTTGACGCAAAATAAATATCCAGTGGCATATGCGTCGAGAAGTTAGACCAAATGTGAACAAAGATGGGCACAAATTGAAAAAGAGCTGTTGGCTGTGTTTTTCGCATGCAAGCGTTTCCATAACCTCGTTTATGGACACAGATTTATTGTGGAAAGTGATCCACTATAGAGAGTCTAGACTTGCGCGACATTGACAATGTAACGCCTAGGCTTCAAAGAATGTTTATGATGCTTCTGAAATATCCTGGAATCAAAATGCCGGACTGCCGGTATCGGAACGTGTTCTTGGCAGAAACAGAATTTCAGAGGAAACAGTTCTAGAAAAAATAAAATACAAAAAAACAAAAATACTACTATGATCGGAGCGGAGCGCAAGGACGTTGCCTTTACTGCGAGTTCGCGATAATATTCTGCGGAAAATTTTTCAGCAAGCAACCAATCAAAGTAGTCTATTTCGTAAAGAAATTTCCCCTTCCGAATAAAATATTTTTAAATCGCATGCAATCCTGCTGAAAAATTTTCCGCAGAATATTGTCGCGAACTCAGACTCATTGAACGTGGACGTGGATGATTTGATTATTTTAAAGAAAAATTGAAAACAATGGCATTATGGCAAAATCGTCGGAAATGTAAATAATAGATCATATTAAGGATTTGTTTGATAATTAGTTTAGGCGTAATCGTAGATTTATTGCTAAGACTAAGAATGAAGACTACAATGCTAGTGTTTTAGTGTTTGAGGAAAATGTGAAATCTGGTTATTTGGATAATTTGCCGCTAATTCAAATAATTGAGCCAGCCTAAGAAAGTATGTATTGTGCAAAACAATAGTAATATTGGTCGGGAAGAGAATCCCATGGACTTAGTAGTTGCGGGCGAATCGGAACATTCGGTCGAAATTGATAATAACAACTCAATATCATATACTGCTGGAAGTGACGATTCTGATGCAAGTGATAATGGGACACAATCACTACCAGAACTACGGGTAGAAACTGGTGTCAGAACACGCAGTGGTCATATTATCAAGTCAACACAAAGGTATGGCTGATAAATGTTGCAACAGTTGTTAGTGGATAAGTCCATAAATTAATTATTTAGGTTCTGCCTAAAGGAAAAAAGCGTGTAATAAGAACTAGCCTTAAGCTGTCAAATGTAAACCTAACCTTAAATTGTTGTAAACCTAGCCTTAAGTTGTCAAGCAAAAAAATGTCATGTATTAACTTGGACAGTTGAGTTTCAACCTTAATAAGCGTAGTACATAAGAACTTTGTATGAAATAAAACTTTAATATTAATTCTTTTAAATTAATGTGTTTAAATTGTTAACTCGCTTATTACAACGGTGGGGGAAGCAATTCGAAGTGTATAACTGATTTTGCCATCACTATAGACACACTATTGATTCACTGTTGACTTGTGGGCGGGTAGTTTCGTTCAAAATTTGATATTCTGAATTAAACTTCAGAATTGTACTCCTATACGTAAAATTCTGATCTGGGAGTTCTTCAATTAAACTGCATAATTGAATCCATTAAAGTCCTATCTATTCGTTAAGTTTGCTGCTCTTGATCAACATAAATTCCCAAACTAGAGGCTTTGGTTTAAGGAAAATTGGATTTGTTTTCATCAGCTACACACAGTAGTTCATTCCCCCCGTCAATCAAATATACATGTAGCAAGTGAGAACGCAAGCAACAGCCACTCTATAAGATCGACCAAATTTATTAAGTTTTATATTCTTGACATTGAAATTAGTTAGCTATGTAGCTTCAAAAAGATTATTTTCAATTAGCTATTCTTACATTTGAATTAAACCAAATATGAATAATTCGAAACCTTACCATTATGTATACCTAAAGAAAATCGATATCAGTTCGTGTTAGAAAAGTCACTTTTCTTTTTGTTTTGTGTTTTCCTACGATATATTTTACGTTTATGTTGTGTTGTATGTCATTCAAAAAATAAATTGAAAGATAAAAATCATCAAAAAATAAAATTAACTTACTATATAAGGGGGTTAAAACTATAAGCTAAATAGTTTTATAGTTATACACAAATACTTATTTTCTTTTAATTATGAGAATTAAAAATAAAATTTATTTACATATATGATACATATTACCATAATTAGACGGCCTTCGAAATTAGCAGTCCTTTAACTTTCTTTTACATTTACATACACGTATTTATCTATTTGTCTGTGTACGAGCCAATTTGTCTACTAAATATGTAATCGATTGGCTTGTTGACAAATACAATAAAAAAACAACTAATTGATTAATTTTTTTAAATTTTATAGTAATATGTATATCATTTAAATAGAGGTAATCGATTATGTTGGTAATCGTGTTTAATGTGGTTTGTGTGGAAGGATATTCAGCTAGCGAAAAGATTTCACCATGCCTTAGAACAAATTTATGTCGGCATCCTCACTAATTTATATATTTGACCTGCGTGCATATATACAATTATAACTGTTAATCAAATAATTTTAAGTTAACCTGAAGGTCGAATGACTGCCCAGTAATGACAGTTCTTAATGTTAAGCTGTTGTTGAATTTCCGCTCTAAATATAATTAATTAATGAATAAGTTTGTTGAAAGTATTTCTTTAAGAATTTGAGAACCTATAAGTAATTTCTTTAAATTTAAATTTATATTCTTTGAAACAATGCTGATATTTTAAGTTCATGATGTAAGACAATACCACTCTTTCTATTGATCAATTCTGGCCAGGTTTTTTGAATTACTTGCTGCAGTCTTATTAATTGGTGACAGTAGATTAGAATCAATCGTTTGACCAGGTTCTGGAACCTCATAGTGTACGATTCCCTTCCAATCCCACCATAAACACAGCATAACCTTAGGGGCGTCAATTCTGGTTTTGAAGTTGTTTGTGGTGGTTGATATTCTTGTATTTTACCCATTTTTCAAAGTCAGTAATGATTTGCTTCATTTACTTTGTTACTTGGGACGCGTTAAGTCACCATTTTCCAGAATATTTTAAAAATAAATCTTCCGTTTCCAGGATCAAAGTCACAGTCTGCTCCGATATATTCGTCAATTGTAATCTAACACAACGGATTGAGCCAACTAAAAAAAAAACATCTAGAACTATCTGAGATACAACTATCACTATCGAATCGATAAGAGCAATCTGTAGTTAGACATAAAACTGCGCTTCCCGAATTCGATCATATGGTCACCCTCTCTTCACATGGTCAATATTAAAGAGAAGGACAGTGCCGATTGGCGCCCATGTGAAGATTACCGCCGGCATCTTCAAAGGATTAGATTTTGTATTCGTCTACATTGACGATATAAGTATTTGTGGCAAGTAAAAGTGAGGAAACAAGTGTCATCTCAAACAACTTGTTGAGCGTATCGTCGAATTTGGTGTGAATATCTAAATTTCGAAATGCGTTTTCGATGTTCCTGCCCTCGAATTTCTCATCCAACAAATTAACCTAGAAGGCTTAAAACCTTCGCCACGCTGAGTTGACCCATTGAAAATTATCCCCCTATATCAATTCAAAAAACTCAGCGATCCGTCGGAATAGTCAATTATTATCATCGATTCATTCGCAAGCCGGTATTTCTTGTGATCAGCGCCGGATCTAGCTCTTTCGGGGCTCAGGTGCAAGAAGGAATTTTGGGGCCCTCTACTAGTTAATTAAAACATTGTTTTAAGATAATAAAATAACAATATGTTTTGCTTGTAATTCACAGTAATGACACATAAATTAATTCACAGCATACAAAAAAAAAAACAAATCAAAAAATGCACTTATTTATGCCTTCTTGCTGTTTCTTCCGCAAAAATGGATATTAATTGACTGAAATAGTTTTTGCTTTGTCCGATTCAATCGACAACGACGCCAATGCTGATAATCGTTTTTGTGCCATAGTAGAGCGAAGTTAAGTTTTAATTAGCTTCAACTTACAACGATCTCTCTGCGCTAGCAACGGTTACTGAAAAGGTTAAAATATACGCAATGCAATTATAAAATTGAGAAAGATATCAGAATATTGGGGCGTTAAACAATTTAAAAGATTTTGTCGGATTCTGCTGGAATATTTTATATATCCTGCATAAAATGACACAAATTCTTTACAAGAATCTTATAATTGCACGTCTAATAAATTTTTGAATTTAAATTTGCTGTAAATCATTTTTGCGCAAATCTGCTTTCTAATTCATATGCAACTATGTAGGTCCATTAATGGAAGAAAAAAGAGATCTTAAAATTAAAAACTGGGTCAGCTGGAATTTCGTCGTTACAAATTTCATCGAATAAGCGTTTTCGTTTGCGAAATCGAATCTGCGGAAAATTTGTTGAACCATCCATGATAATTTGGGCTTCTTTAACAGCTTTCTCGAAGAGTGATGACCGATATTATTGAAATTTTATTAGGACTGCTCAAACCAAATCAATACATGCACTCAGAACTACTGCTTTTACTACTTAGCACTACTCCTTGTAACATTTCATTTATTTTATTCATATCAAAAATAATATTTTTCCTCACAATCAATGATACAAGAAATGGCATTGTTAATTTGTTACGATATATTCCAGTATAAAATTTGCTTTCTAAACTGTTTTGGAAACATTTGATGTTGTTGCTAGTTCTTTTAAAGCCTCACGTATTAGTGATAATTGAGATACCACAGGTTTTATTGCCTTTATTCTGGCCTCATAACCAGTTTTACTCAACGGGTTTAACGTGATTGGACGCCTTTGTATTTGCCTTTCATATTTGCTCCATTGCCGTAAGCTTGCCCTCTGCAATTTTGAATGTTAATACAATTTCTTTCGAGCTCACATAACTGATTTAGTAAGACCTTCTCTTGTTGTCGTCTAGAAAACACAAAAAACTTTAATTTATGGAAAACTGTTTTGTTTCCAGATCCTGAAACACGTATTTTAAAATTAATGTAGTTTGTTCCTTATGGGAAACATCAGGAGCACAATCTACTTCTTTATTTTTGATACGTTTGATACGTTTTTAAAGGTAATGGATGTATTTGTTTAGATTTCATTTTTAGAAGATGATCTTTCAGTATCGTATCATATTTGAAATTTTGAAATGAGAATATTCTTGTATGGTATAAAACAGAAAAAGGTACAGAGGACGATGAAAATATGAAGCAAAACGATGAACAAACATAAATTGAGTTTATTTCTGTAAGGTGTAATGGATTACAGTGAAGGAAATCATTTTGCAATGTAGTGTGGATAGATAGTTACATAAATTTAGTCATATATTTTGCTTGTAGTGTTAATCAGTTTAAATTTTAAAGCCCGGGCCCGGATGCATTGCACCCTCTGCACCCCCCATAGATCCGGCAATGCTTGTGATCGTATATTGCTATAGGCTTAGTTGAATTCTTCTTATCGGAATAAATATTATATGTTCTTGTATTAACGCAACTGTAATTTCTAGGTAAATACATGAAGTTTTGAATTTCATATACTTATTATAATGTTGAGTGGGATGTACTTTTCGGTAGATGTGCGTGTGTGTATAAATATTTTGTATTATATTCTAGAAGCATCTTGATAGTATTTTGGATGTATTGCTCGTTCTTCATAGAAAGAATTTTTGTTGGTTTTAACATATTATATTGTACCTAATGTCGTATTTTGTATGCATAGTTTGTTCGTTTTTTTTGCTGTACAAGGGCATCGAGCACAGTCATGTTGTTATTGTTTCTCCTCTATCCAAATATTTATAAGAGCTTTGTAGTTGAATAAGATTAGTAGGCACGAATTTTAAATTCCAAATTCCAAACTCCAAAATTCAAATTGTAAACTTCAAACTCCAAATTCCAAATTTCAAATCTCAAATTCCAAATTCCATACTTGAAACTTCAAATTCCAAATTTCAAATTTTAAATTCTAAATTTCTAATTCCAAACCCCAAATTCCAAACTCCAAATTTCAAATTGCAAACTCCAAATTCCAAATTTCAAATTTCAAATTGTAAATTTCAAACTTCAAATTCCAAATTCTAAATTTTGTCCAAACATACATTTACTTGTGAGTATACAAGTAAATGTATGTTTGGACATGGACTGGTAACAATTTTGATGAAATTCGTTAACAGAATATAAAATTTGAAGTTTGGGATTTGAAGTTTGGAATTTGGAATTTGGAGTTTTAAAGTTTAAAATTTGGAATTTGAAATTTAGAATTTGGAATTTGAAGTTTGGAATTTGAAATTTGGAGTTTGGAATTTGAAATTTGAAATTTGGAATTTGGAATTTGAAATTTGGAATTTGGGGTTTGGAATTAGAAATTTAGAATTTAAAATTTGAAATTTGGAATTTGAAGTTTCAAGTATGGAATTTGGAATTTGAGATTTGCAATTTGGAATTTGGAGTTTGAAGTTTACAATTTGAAATTTGGAGTTTGGAATTTGGAATTTAAAATTTAACATTTGAAATTTAAAGTTTGAAATTTGGAATTTGGAGTTTTAAAGTTTGGAATTTGGAATTTGAAATTTAGAATTTGGAATTTGAAGTTTTAAATTTACAATTTGAAATTTGGAATTTGGAGTTTGGAATTTAAAATTTGGAGTTCGGAATTTGAAATTTGAAATTTGGATTTTGGGGTTTGGAATTAGAAATTTAGAATTTAAAATTTGAAATTTGAAGTTTCAAGTATGGAATTTGGAATTTGAGATTTGAAATTTGGAATTTGGAGTTTGAAGTTTACAATTTGAAATTTGGAATTTGGAGTTTGGAATTTGAAATTTGGAATTTAAAATTTAACATTTGGAATTTGAAGTTTGAAATTTGGAATTTAGATTTTAAAATTTGAGATTTTAAATTTGGAATTTGGCATTTGAAATTCGAAATTTACAATTTGACATGTTAAATTTGGAATTTGAAGTAGGAAAATTGAAATTTAGAATTTGGAATTTGAACTTTGAAATTTGTAATTTGAAATTTAGATTTAAAATTTAGGGTTTGAAGTTTGGAATTTGGAATTTTGGATTTGGAATTTGAAATTTGGGATTTAAAATTTGAAATTAAACATTTTAAGTTTAGGATTTAGAATTTGAAATTTGGAATTTGAGGTTTAGAATTTAGAATTTTTTTTTAAATCGTCCAAGATGAAGAGCTCTGGGATTCAAATAGTTTGTTCATAACATTATTGGTTGTTAGTCAGTTAATAAATTTTCAGATGTCTAAATCAAAATAATTCTGAATTTAAATTTATATATCTTCTTCTAGACAGAATTTTGTTTAGCAGATTACCATTTAAAATTAAAATTATGAGCCAAATCATATGGTGCTAATTGTTTGTCATATATGGTACTAATAAGAATATAGTAATGTGGATGCTAAAATTATTTTATTTAATTTAGTATGAACAACTTAAAGCTGTTATTATTTAAATGATCTAATTTACAAATTCGTGTAGTTCAGAGCTGCCGTGGTTTCCATATTAAATACGATAATTATTCAGTGTCTCAATCACCTTCTTGAAACCACCAAAACCGAAAACTTTTACCGATAACCAAAAAATCTACTGTGTACTTGAGATAATACAATATTTATTTTTTAAAATTTTCAAAAAAGTTCAATTTTATTTACAAAAAAAATATATGAACGTTTTCGATCACTTGGTGATCATCATCGGACATTTCATTTGCAACTAACCCAAACGCGCTAATGCAACGTCAAAACGAAAAAAAAAAAAAAAAAAAAATTTAATTTGTTGAATAAAAAACCAGATGACTAGGTATCTACTTAATTTTACAAAAAAGTTGAATTACTAAGCAAAAATAAACTCATTTAATAGATAGAATTTGCCAAATTGAATAGATTTGAGCAGATTGGACTATCTTCCAAATTCATAAGTGAATTTTTATTTTTATCCATCTCCAAAGATTCATACGCATCCAATTTCCATTTCTCTTGAACCACTTTAATTATTTTGGAATTGGCAAAATCAATTTGGTGGCCTCTGTTGTTATTTATATGATCGGCTACGCTGGATCTGTGTGTGTCTTGGTTTCTGATGGCTGCGATATGTTCTTTTAAACGTTTATCGAAAGATCTTGCAGTCTGTCCAATATATACAGCATCAAAATCTGTACAAGTTATTTGATAAATACCCGATTTAAAATTTACCGGTGTAACGTCCTTGTATCTACTAATTTCAGCTCCCAGATTACCACTTTTTGTGACCAGCTCTACGTCATATCTTTTTAATAAATTTTTCAATTTATTAGTGATAGCTGGATAGAAGGGCAAGCAAATGCGTTTCAATGTGCTAACCTCCGTTGCATTGATCAGAGTAGTGTGTGTCGTTAATGTTTGTTTCCTTCTATGTTTATTTAAGATTAATTCAATGAAACGTAAATCATAACCATTTATCAGAGCCGTGTTCCTAATGTACTTTTCTTCTTTTATAAATTCATCCGTTGATAATGGAAAGGTGAAAAGACGATGAGGTCTAATTTAAATTATTTCGCAGTGGGATTTTAAGCAGAATAGACATTTAATGAAATTAAATTAATTTTTATTAAAATTATTGAATTAAATTTAGTGAAATGAATTTTTCGATGTGTTAGTGTTGGTATTGGTATCGATGTGGATAATGGTATTGATATTTATATCAGGATTAATAAATTAATAAATAATCGTTAAAATGATTTTAGTTTAGAATCACCAGAGAAACTCGACCAAGCTGGCATTGTTTGAGGTGATTACCGAAGGTTATTTTAGAGAATTAAATTTGTACTTAATTAATTTTAGAATAGTATTATAAAGGATTAATACAGATTTTAAATTTAAGAAATTTTTGAAGAACTTGAAACAGTTTTCCAGGAATTTAAGCAGTAAATAAACTTTAAATTGTGTTGTATTGTGCTAACAAATTTTCTAACTATCAACTATTTAGGTGTCTAGAACCGGGTTGACTCTTTGCTACTAACTTAACTTTCCTTTTCTTCGGTTTTGTTAAGTGCAAAGGATGTATGGAGGGCGCGGTGTCATCTGGGAGTTTTACTTAGGCTTGGTCGTACATTCTAATCAATCAATCGATCAATCGATTCATTGCCAGCCTTGCCGAATCGCTTTCTTCGATTTACGCTAATTTAGCAGTATTAAATAAACCTATAATAAAAATGTTTCTCTTGGCCCGATGAGTGCAACGAATTCGCCAATAGCCCATCCCAATAGCGGTACCCGCTATAGCATCTCCACTGGTGCATTTGGTAGTGCTAGGAGGTAGACAGTTTACTTTCTATACGGATCGTAAGCCTTTGACTAAAGCAATAGCCCCCCTGGGCGAGAAGAGTTCTCGGCAGACTTGACATTCGACTATATCGCTCAGTTCACGGCAGGCAATCAAAATGTAGAAGGTAAGCAAAACGTAGTCACTGATACAGTTCCACGGACTAGCTATCATGTTTCAACAGTAGACTCTGTCAACCTAGATCTTAAAAATCTAGCTCTGATGATGAATTACATCAATTATTGAATAATTCATCGCGCCCTGAGAACTTCAAATTCAAATTGGAACTCACCATCCTTCCTGAATTTCAAATTTATTGTGAAACATCAACAGGTGCGAACCGTCCATTTGTCCCTGTATCTTATAGACGTGTAGTTTCTTCTACATCACGTAAATTAATTTCAAGTAGGTTTTTTTGGCCGAATCTGAACACGGGTATTACACACTGGGTGAATTTGCCAACATACAAAGTCCGAACTCGGTAAGTTTAATCTCCTTTCTCAACAGTTCGAGCACATACACATGGATATAGTGGGACCTTTTCCACCATCCGAAGGTTTTGTGTACGTGCTTACTATTGCCGATCTTTCCTTTCGTTGGTCTGAGCTATACCCTATTTCTTGAGATTTGGGATAACGCTTCATATCACGCCTAACTGGGCTACAGAGCAATGGTATGGTCCAACGATTCCACCGACATCTCAAAGCTCGAGGGAATACAATTAAATGGAGCACTGAGCTTTCTATCGTATTGCTGGGAATACGAGCAACAATAAAGAATGAATTAAAATGCTCTCCAGGTGAACTAGTTTATGGTCAATCCTTCAGATTATCAAGAGAATTTTTTGAGACCAGCTCCAAGAAGGATAGTTCCGATTCACATAACTATGTAGAAAGGCTTCCCGCAGCGAAGCATAAAACATAATTCCTGTTGATACTAGCAAGTCAAATAATCCGCCTATTTTTATTCCCAAGTCCTTAAACAATTGCGAGCATATATTCTTATTAACAAAGTACGAACGCAAATATAATCTTTTTTAAGCAAGAATATAATCTTTGATGTAATGATTTCGTGATGTTATACTTTTAAAATTAAAATCCTTACAGTCGAAGCGACTTTTCCTAATGTTCCATTAAAAATTCCCCTCGGTTTGGCCTACGCTTTCGTACTAGATATAAAATAATTTCAGGGGATGAATTCTGAAGAATGGACGACTTGATACAACATCAAAGAAAGTTCCCATTCAACGAGTCTGTTGAAAAGTGTACAAAGAAAAATTACGCATGCTACAAGAAACAAAAGTCTTATAGCTATGTAGAAGATAATAAGATAACAATTTATTTCAATATACTCGTACGTATAGCAATAGCAATATAGACTATACACACGAAAATACCGATAATACACAATTTTCCCGCCTAAAGATTTTCCTAGACACCTTGGCTATAACACTCAAGTGTTTTTTGTACAATATTATCTCAACAAAAAAAAAAAAAGTTCTGATATGTCTAGAAATACAAACTGACAACCAATAGGCCATTTTTTGTGGCGAAAAAAAAATTAAACATAAAAAATTCACCGGGCTTGTCATTTAAATGTCAAACAAATTTTATGATAATCAATAATTTAATTTTTTTTGTGTGTTATCGATAATGTTAATTATTAATATTTTAATTATACATTAAATATATATTTTTTTAAAACTTAGTTTAGTGTTTGTTGTGACATTATACCAAATAAGATTAGATTATCATTTATTTTGGTGTTGTATGTTTATATAAATTTCTTCTAATCTTGATTTTTGATAAAATAGTAACACAATTTTTAAAAATTGGAAAATTAATTTTATATTTTGTTTTTGTTGTTTTTAGTACACATTTATAAATACCAAAAAAAGACGATAAAGTAATGAATGTTTTAGCCCTCAACTAAGTATATAGGAGTAGCTATCTATTTTTATATAAGTATATGATAAAAACCATACTGGTAGACTTGTAGTCATTATCACAGTAAATTGGATTACGAAAATTTGAAAATGGAGTTTACTTTGGCTAAGGTAGGTTTAAATTTGATTTGAAGTGGAAATTCTATTCAATTCACCAAATACGTACTAATTATAAAATACTTCCCTAATCATTCAAATTCAGAATTTAATAAACTTTTATCCTCGTTTGGGATTTATCAAATTTCTTAATATTGTATTTTAGTCGATTCACTGTTAAAAAGTTATGAAATCGAACAATTTTTGAAACGTATAATTATGGGAGACAAAAAAAAAGTGGAAAAGCCATATTTGAACTCCAATTAACCCTCTCAAACGCCTTGTACAATATATTGTACATCAACTTTCATCGCTTCGACCAACCGTAATTTTTAATTATTGTCTCATTTTTCTTGTACGATCGTTCTCTTATGTATTTATGTTCACACTACAGTTTTATGAGCAATCCCATATCATAGCAGTGCATAATTGTGCTACGTATTGTATTTTTGGAAGGAAGTCAATTTTAAATGGCGTTTGAAAGGGTTAAGGTGATGTTTTGTGGTTGGTGGTAAAACGAGTGATTCTGTTTTCTACTGATCAATAATTAACTATACAGCAAAAAAATTAAAAGAAGGCGACCAGAGTTGATCAACAGTAAAGGAATTGTGTTCCATCATGACAACACCATACGTAGTTGACAACACCATACGCTTTTAATTTTGTCCATTGTGCCAAATTTTATCAAAGGCTTGTGCGATATCCAAGAAGGCAGCAGAATAATATTTCTTTTCCTCGAAGATGATTTTGATTGCATTTATAATCTTGTGTACTTTCCATAGAGCATGTTGGTTTCGGAATCCAAATTGATGGTCTGGAAGAACGCGCCGTTCTTCTAATATTGGTTTCAATTTTGTTAGTAACATTTTTTCAAATAGCTTTGTGATTGTGGCCAGCTTGCTTACTGGATGGTATGATGATATCTGTGTTTCATTTTTTCAAAGCTATCTTCCATTTTTGAGGAATATAACTGGTTCGCATGATCGCGTTGAATATGAATGTTATTGGTTTGGAATGTTATCCTTATCATTTTTCCAGTTATGAGATCATATCCTGGTGTCTTTTTGGGCTTATCCAATTTTTATTTGTATTCTTAATTTTCTTCCAGTTATACTTTTTAGGTTTGTAGGATAAACCATCATCCGTTTGCTGGAATAGAACGAAATAATTATCTTCTTCGCATTGGATTTTTCTTCATCACTTTTCGCCCAATTTCCAGTTGGAAGTCTAATTGCAGGATTTGAATTTGTTGGTCTTTTTAAATTTTTTGTTGCTTTCCACAAATAATAATCTGTCCTGTCGGTTGCCGAGAGATCACTTAAATAGTTCTGGACGCTCTGGTTTTCTTCTTCCCGCAAAGCAAATCTTATGGCCTTAACAGCTCGATTTAATTTCCATTTCAATAACGGTGATTTTGTTTGCTGCCATTGACGCCGAATTTTACGCTTTTCCTGGATTAGTTCCTGTATATTATGTGCCAGTTTATTAACTTTTTCAGAAATATGTACTTATGAGGGGTGTAGCCTTTTCAGCTGATAATGCTATGACATAGCATTGTTTTAATTAATCGTTTGAGTAATTTTGTATTATTTTTCATTAATTTAAATCAAAAATGTGCAGCAGTGGCCGGCGAGCCAAATTTAAATTAAGCGATTTCCAAAGGCTGATCAAAGGCTTCGTTGACCGACGAAGATGTTATATGTTTCGGTGATTTTCTCTCCAAATAACTCACATGCCTTACTTCTGTCTTTTGTTTTGTCCTCAATTACAAAGTTTATCTTCTAATTTAATGCTTATGTCTAAAGGATTCATTTTAAGGACTTCACACTAACGAATATTTTTGAATGAATTTGTTTGCTAATTGTATATAATATTTATTTTTACTTTAAATATATTATCTAAAATATTCAGTGATTTCAATAAATACAAACTAATTAAAATTCAAAACGAAACAAATTCCGAACAATTTCGAAATTTGAAGAAAAATCAAAGATTGCTTGCAAGTGAACCAAAAAAATTTTCTGAGTTGAACAACTAGATTTACTTGAAATTTGATATTTTGATTTTGCTTGTTGCAACGAAACGAAACGAGCAAAATTTCTCGAAAAATAGTTTTTAACAAAAGGATTCTTAGTATGCCTCATCCTTGCGCGGAAATACGCAAATTGTTGAAAAACGTTCTAATTTCTATTGATATTGGAATTTTAATAAATCGTCAAAGCAATCAATTTAATTTAATCTTAAAATGTGAGATTTCTAAGATTATTTAAGCTTTTCAAAATTACCCAAATGTTACTCGATATTATTTGAAATTTTCTAGATATTGAGCAGCCCTCTTGTTATTCAAAATTAGTGGTTGGTGGAGACTTTTGCTTTTAAGCTACTAGACTCTTGAAATAATTTTGAATTACCTAATATTATGTAAATTAATATTGTTGAATATTAATTGAAATTTTTAGATTTTTTCGAAAATAGCAACTTTTTGATGTCACTTTTTTCAAATTTTCCAGATTATTCAAAATTTTTCGACTATACCATATTGAAAACTGTTAGAAGATACTTCATTGGGTTACATGTTGCATCATGATGATTTGTAACATCAACTTGATCATTTGACAGATAGTATGAGTTTTGTAGGTAATATATATGGTTACATCCCCAAAAGTGGCATTCTAACATAACGTTACCACACAACGTTAAGTGCAAACGTTATAAACATGCACTTTTTTTATTTATAAATTATTTTATTAACAAAGTGTATTTTATACACATACAAATTAATAAAGTAGGCATCTGATTATAAATCAATATTTACATGCAAATGTCAAAAATAGTTTATTTTAAAATAATTTTTTGTTTGACGTCGAGCTGATCGGACGTGATTTTTTAATAACTCTGCAGCAAATTATTAATTTTGTGAATTTTATTTTATTTTAATATTTTGCATGTTATTTTTCATCGAAAAATACAATTTACAGCTTAGTGCAATTTCCATATACGTAGTTTTGAATTTGTGATAATAGAACCAAAAACATAAAGTTTTATATTCACTGTGCTCTATTGGAAACAATTTGCTACTGCCAAGTACTTGTGAGTAAATGTTCAATGGAACGCCAATTTTCGTAACAGTAGTAAAACATAACCTCAATTTAAATAAAACTGGTAGCCAAAAAATACGTTGTTCCATTAATAATAATTAGTAATAATAAGTAATAAAACATTAAACAATAAAATATTAAAATATTTTTGCGATTTAAAAATTGCTGTATCGTATCACAAACCAAATAAATTATAATTATCTATAAGGGACATAACTAAACTTTTCCATAGTAAACTAGAGGTCAAAGATATAGGCAGATTTATCGATAATGCAGTATTATTTAATACGTGAAAACAAAGTATACTGTATAACTTCTAAAGATGTCAGCTTTAAGAATTTTTAATTTGTGGTACATAAATAACAAAAAATTAATTTTTGTTTTATTGAAGATTGGAGGGTCTCGATTTTTATGTATCCGCTTCATTTTTTCTATTTTCCGCCGAAGCGCTGATAACATATTTACTATGGTTGCGTCGCTATTTGTATGTATCCTGTTCACTTTTTCTATCTTTCGTAAGAGGCGCTTTTCTTACTTTTACAATCGTCAATAATTCATGTCTAGTTGTGTGTTTAATTCGTGTTTTTTGCTTTTGTTTACTTTTTTGTTGCGATACAACAAAAATAATATTTAAAAAAAACTAGTAGTGTCATCTTTAGAGTTTATCCATCTATCAATATGCAGCTGTGTTCAACTTGTCAGCAAAATTTAACAAAAACCAATAAAATTTGTATGTAATGTGTGGGTAAATGCTCCAAGCTTTCCATCGGAAATGTGCTGGCGGAAGCAAAAATCTATTCAACGACATTGCCAATAATCGTGTTGTTTGGTTATGCATAAAATGCAAAAACAGTGAAGGTCGCAAATCCATAGTAATCAGTTCCGAAGATAATAACGTATTTACTCGTACCACTGACGACTCAGAAGCTGCTCAATCAAATACACATCAATCAATTACGGATGATATTCTATTTCTAAAAACCATTTTACCGACATGCTTGGCAAAATTGACAAATTAATTGATCAAAATTCTAAAGTTCTTCAAACTTTAAATCAGTCGAATGATAAATACGATGTTCTGGTAAATAAAATTGAAAACACGATCAATAAATTTAACAACGTACTTGACCAGTTTGGGAACTTTTTATCAAATTTCCATAAAACGGAGGTGAATTCATGTGTCTCGGAGGAAACTGGAAATGCTAATTTCAACAAAAAAAAAAATATACCGAAATGAAGTAATTGTCGGAACTGGACCATTTTCAACAAATTTAGTGTTGCCTAAGTCTCATGGTAACTCATACAAGCATTTTGTTGTTTCACCTTTAAATATTACAACCACGGAGCAACATATTATTCAATACGCACAATCTAAACTCGATGGGGATGTTGGCGTCAGTTGTTCAACTTTATTACTGATAAACGTGGAGAGAAATAAACTTACATATCTAAATTTCAAATTAAGCATTAGTAATCATTTCGGACAGAAGGTATCTGAAATACAATTTTGACCTGCTGGAATAATTGTGTAGCTCTTATTTGAAAGGACAATTAATTACAACGACTAAACCTGCCTTGATTAGCAACAAATTATCACAGTCGGATCGGATTAAAGTTGCACGTATGTACTAATACTCGGAGTTTATATTGCCACATTGATGGGGGTGGTGGTGATGGTGAACGAATATAACTTTGATTTTTGGGTATATCGGAACCATAGTAGAATTTTTATTAGCGGAGTTACTATCATCAACAAAACTAGGAATTGTTGTTTGCTATAATTATTCCTCCGTGCGGGCTGATAATATCTTGCAGTTACAGCTAGGTTTTGACAAAATTTCGAGTAAATTTCCATATTTTATTTTGTGTGGCGATATTACTTATCGCATGAATACTCCTGATAAATTTTCGAACTTTTTATTCTCTGCGAATTTATATTCCGTTCCTTTTAAGGCAACCCGTGGTAACAATATACTGGGTCAAATTATCATTCATAAAATTAACTAAAATCGAATACTAAGAACGTTTCAAAAAGACTTTCCATATCTGATCACGACCTTATTTGTATTGTATGGATTATTTTACCCTAATTCCAAACTACACCAATATTGATTTTAGCTTAATTATATCTCGTTACAAAGAGCTAATTTGAGATATGCTAAATTGTAGGATCAACTCTAATGACAAGGTTTCCGGTGTTCCGCTTAAAAAATTTATAAATCGCAACTCAATCATACTCTGGCTAAACATGGCAGCAGTCAATGCTATCAAGGCTCGTGAGAGATGCTTTGCCAAATATAAAAAGTCTCTAACCCCAATTTCACTAAGCCGCTACCGCTTTACTAGCAACAAAGTAACCTATTTAAAACGTAAAGCTAAAATTGTTTATTATTTCGGCGCACCTAAAGGTCGGTCTCCCCACTCGCCATGACGAACTGAAATTGTGTCGCGACGAACTAAAATTGTCAGGATGTCATGACAAAATTGGTATATTATACTTACAACTACTAACATAACAAATAATTATATTTTCTCTGTTTTTGTTTATAAAATGCAAATCTATTTACAAATGTCATTTTGGATAGTGAGATGATAAAATATACCAAATCTAGAGTTGTCTCCCATTTAGATTTGCAGTTTTTAGAATTTTTTATTTTATTTAAGTAGGTAAATTAAATTCAAGCTGCTGACAAGCTGAAAGAAATGTATATAAACCTATAATAATATGAATGTCGCTCGTTTTGTTACCGATAGCCATCAAATAAAATTCTCCAGCTGAAATTACAAATTAAACTTATGTATGAGCCAAGTCTTGTTACAAAAACAATTTTAAATTAAAATAATTCAAAAGTATTGTATATTTTCAAAATTGAATTATTCATTTATGTTTATTGTTATTGTTTTGTTACAATGATTTATAAATTCTCTAATAATTTTAAACAAACAAAATATTATTGGCATTGGCACAAATAATTGAGAGTAAAATACAAATTACGCTCACTTCGTCACGACAAAATTTCTAAAAAGATGGATATATTGTGATGTTTTGGTTCTGTTCGTCACAAGTAATGCGCATGAGCACAATCAGTTTTGTCTATGTATTCATACCAATTTTACCCAACAAACAATAATTGGCACAAGCTCGTGCCAATTTTTCTTCGTCGTGGCGAGTGGAGACCGGCCTTAAGATGACAATAAAACGACTATGGAATTCGCTGAATGATATTGGAATTGGAAGTAAGAAAAGCGTGTAAATTGTATATTTTCAGCTGACGACATAAATATCCATTTTATAACTATTCCTAAGAATTCGGTATCTTTACCTATGCCTGATATAATTTTTTTTTTCATGTTATGACAGTAGTGAAAATTTATTGGTATTTAACGTAGTTCATGACGATGATATCCGTAAAGCCATTTATAAAGTTAGTTCGAATGCAATGGGGGACGACCAGTTGCGCTATGCTTTCATTCAACTTTTTTTACCATTGGTAACTCCAATAAAAATAATAATAAATAACTGCATTACTAAATCGGGTTTTCCTAGTGCTTGGAAAACTGCCCTGGTTACACCCTTGGCAAAAACAAAGAATGTCAAGAGCGGTAATGGCTTAAGGCTAATAACTATCCGTTACTCCTATAATACCCAAGGTTTTTGAAACAATTTTATAAGACCAAATACAGAAATTTGTTAATCACAATAATTTTGTTAATGTGCACCAATCAGGATTTCGTAAACATCACAGCATTGCGACTGCTTTGGTTAATGTAATTGATGATCTTGCCCAGTCCTTAGATAAAAAACCGATTTGCTGTTCTGGCGCTTCTAGGCTTTTGATTGCTTTGATCATGTTTTACTTATTCAAAAACTTATGTTATGGTATCAATTTTCACCAACTGCGTTAAGACTTACGACATCATTTTTGTCAGGAAGAAAACGATGAGTAAAACTTAATGGCTCACTGTCTGATTATAGGCCTGTGGTTTCTGTTGTTCTTCAGTGAATTATTTTGGGACCTCTCCTGTTTAGTCTAAATCTTAATGGCCTGGTGAATAATATACAATTTTGTATGTTTCATTTTTATGCTGATGACTGCCAGATTTATATTAGTATTAGTATCTAAGTGTAAAGCATTAATTTTATCAAAACACACTATATCAAACCCACCTACGGTTTACATTGATAATAACTCGATACCCTTAATTAATGAAAATGTATCCTGGAATAATCTTGTATCTAAAGTATGTGGAAAAATTAATTCAATTCTGTACAGTTTCAAACTTCATAAGCGTATACCTATGTTCCACTGAATTAAGAATCTATTTAGTTAAATCTCTTATTCTTCCGCACATAAATTTGCGAAGTAATTTATGCAAACTGCGATACCGTGACTAAGCATACTTTGCAAGTTTCATTTAATTAATGGTATCAGATATGTTTACAATCTTAATCGTTATGCTTATGATCATGTCTCAGGTTTAGCCAAATCTATTCTTGGACATAATCAGTCCTTGACGCACCATCTAATTTTTTGGATGGTTTTATTTATTTTCAAATTGATCAAATTTCGTGAACCAAAATATCTATTTGATAAGATTGAGTTTACCTCATCTATCAGAACGGGTCACATTGTCATACCGCGTAATTGTTCGAACATATATAATAACTCGGTTCTAGTTCGTTGCATTGGATCTGTGTCATAATCCAAAAAATTAAATCCAAAAAATAAAATCCAAATGCCAAAAGCCAAACTGTTAAAATCCAAATAGGACAAAATCCAAATAGGCAAAATCCAAATGTATAAAATCCAAAGAAAATCCAAAAAAAAATCCAAACTTTATCAAAACATTTTCCGCGCGGAAAATGTTTTGATAAAGTTTGGATTTTTTTTTGGATTTTCTTTAGTTTAGAACAGATATGAGATTGTGTGTGTGTGTGTGTGTGTATGTGCGTGCGTGCGTGCGTGTGTTTGTGTGTGGGTGTGGGTGGGTAGATGTGGGTGTGTGTGTGTGTGTGTGTGGGTTTGTGTGTGTGGGTGTCTGTTGCATATGTTGCGTGTGTCCGCGTCGTTGAAAGTTAAGTTAAATCAAAGCCAAATTTAATACGACATGTACATATTTTCCGCGCGGAAAATATTTTGATAAAGTTTGGATTTTTCTGAATTTTGCTATATCAATGAATGAACTTCATTTATGTAAATAAGTTTCAATCGACTATGGTGAGTGTGTGTGTGTGTGTGTGTGTGTGTGTGTGTGTGTGTGTGTGTGTGTGTGTTTAGAAATTAAACATTAATACATAGTAGCATGGGAAGAACATTTCATTAACTTTATTATCAAATATTACAATAATACAGTAAAAATAAACTAAATGAAATTAGCATAATGAAATATTGTAAGAAATTAATTTTAAAAATTCACACATGTTCGTATTTTCCCGTTTTTTAATAATATTTTTAATGTGTTTAAATTGCAGTAAAACCTTTTTCTTCTTTTTCGGAACCTCGCCGGATTTAATTTTCTCAACATTGTTCAGAATTACCAGCATTTCGTTTTGCAACTCTTTGATTATAGCATATAATCCACAATTTTTCCGTCCTATTAAAATTTTCAGACGATTGTGCCACCCCTCTACCGAATTTTGTGTTCGCGGAAAGTGTTGTGAAATTCTATCACCAATACACCAGAACTCTGGAGAATATCTTGGTCCCACGTTTTTTGTGCCAACTATATAATTCTTCTTGAACCATCTTGCCAGTTTTTGCCATTCGGGATCTTTTACATATTTGTTTAAATTATTAAAGTATGAAATAATTTCTGATGATGGTACGAAGGCCAAACTTTTCAGCATTCGAACTTGCAAATTGAAGTCCTCGTCGTTCCCATATTTTTGAGCCATACCTTGCTTTTGTAGTTGGCGCCATAATATCTGGCCAAAGTGAAAAATACAACCTTTAAATTCAGTGGTTGGAAAAAATAATTTTGCTGCCGAAGAAATTGCTGTTTCGAAGTCTGTTATGATTTCTTTCTGGTTTTAACGGAACACCACTTTCACATGCCAGAAAACAGAGTTCGTAAAATAACTCCTCGTACGCCATTTTCGATTTTTTGCTCATTAAGCAAAATACAAGAGGTACAACTTGTCCTTCAATTGTGCCATGAATACTAAATAGCTGCCTCATAATGGATGGTGCAACGTAAAATGTGCCATCCATTATCCAACATTTGCACTCACCAAGCAATTTAATAGATTTTTTCGTGCCTAGCAAAATTATACGTTCCCCGACAAATTCTTTCTCACTGAGAACGAATAATTCACTTTCTATAAATTTTAAACTATCCGGGATTTTGATATCGTTCAAATTTGTTGGCTCTTTGATTGATTTCTTTCGGATACGAAGGATTTTTTGCCTTTGTGCTTCGTTTGACGTCAGATAACGTCTGCAATTCGCCTGTGTTTCAACAACGGAGTCGGAAATAATTTTTGATGGGCACAATGTCGAATTTTTCGCCGTAACTTTAATTTTCTCATTTTTCTCGCAAATTGGTTTTTTAAACGCTTGTGGATCATGGAAATGTTGATTGGCATTTCTTTGCACTACGTGATTTCCATCCACTATAATTGTGTCTACACGACATTTGCAATTTTTCGATTTGCGTTGAGAACAACTCCATCTAAAAATATTTTTGGTTTTATTATCCAGATAATAATCGAAACCGTCGATAAATAATTTATGATTCCCTTTATTTGACCTGACAATGGAAATGGAACTCATTTTAAGATATCGCACTATGATTGATATTATATTAAATAAAACCAATGAAGATAAAATGAAACACATGAATGTGTAAAGAAAATCTAAAACAATGAAATTTCATTTATTATTAACTGAATATCTAGAATATTATGTGAACATATCTATGTACATTAATCAAAAAGAGACAACAATAAACATAAACAATTATGCAATTCATCAGAGTTGGCTTTTTTAAAATTGAATATCTAAAATATTAAGTGTATTGCTTTGGTAAAAAAGGATTAGATTTAGGTTTGGATTTAAAATTTCAGAAAGCAACCCGCAAAGATTTATTTTTGAATTTAATTTTTGTTTGATGTGTTTCATATGAAGCAAATTCTAGTGGTAGGTATTGAAACTAAAAATCGAATTTGATTTAAGTAAATTCAAAAAATAATTGGATTTAGCTGAATCTTTTTTGGATTTATTTAATGCAATTGTTGTTGTATTTTTTTGTAAATTTACCAAAGCAATACACTTATAATGTGCAAACATCTATGTACATTAATCAAAAAGAGACAACAATAAACATAAACAATTATGCAATTCATCAGAGTTGGCTTTTTTAAAATTGGATCTTTTTTTTTTGGATTTCGGTATTTGGATTTTTCGAAAAGTTTGGATTTTTTCCGTTTTGGATTTTTTTTCTTGGATTTTGTGACAAAGCCCGTTGCATTTCATTTTGGAACAAAATTCCCAAACAATTAGGGAAATAAATTATCTAAATCATTCCAAAAAATTATCATTTGAATATATTAATGGTTTATTCGATTACGGCAATTTTATTAGAACTTAATTTTAAATTAAACATTTAATGTTATTCTATTTAATATGTCATAACTTTTATTTGGATCTGTGTCATAATCCAAAAAATTAAATCCAAAAAATAAAATCCAAATGCCAAAAGCCAAACTGTTAAAATCCAAATAGGACAAAATCCAAATGGGCAAAATCCACATGTATAAAATCCAAAAAAAAATCCAAACTTTATCAAAACATTTTCCGCGCGGAAAATGTTTTGATGAAGTTTGGATTTTTTTTTTTGGGTTACTAAAACCCCTCTTCAATACCAGCGCCATACAGCCCCACGGAACTATTGCTAGGCATTACGTCGCGGGGCAGGCACCCAGCAAAAGCTGCACTTCTACCCATTTACGGTTATAGCACCGATGAACTACTGAACCTTTCCCTTTCGAGCCTCCAATGCTGTTACATCACGTCACAGATACTTCCACTCACAGCGATCCAAGTCCCCTCACAATGCAACATCATCTGCAATATGTTTTCAGGAGTAACATGCTCTCCGATACTTCTCTCAATCACATGTCTTGCTCCTGCAAACCGTGGACATTCGAAAAAAATGTGCTCTACATTCTCCACCACTTCAGTTCATGTTGGACAATAAGGATTATTGTCGTGTTTGTACCTGAACAAGTACTCTCGGAAACAGCCATGTCCCGTTAAGAATTGAGAAAGATTGTAGTCAGCTTCCCCATATCTCCGTTCCATCCAAACTCCAATTTAAGGAATCAAGCGATGAGTCCATCGGCCTTTGCTTGATTGGCTCCATCTAGTTTGCCACTCGGTCGTAGTTTCCTCTCGGACAATCTTCCTCCTTTCTGCAACATTCACATCGCTGCCACGTTCTTCATACAACCTTTTATGCTCTTCAGCTAAGAGGTTCAGCGGAGGCATTTCTGCGATTACACACACTGCATCGTCTGAAACTGTTCGAAACGCGCAGATCACTCTTAGAGCGCTAAGTCGATAAACGGAGTTTAAATTACGCCTTATTGATGAAACCACATTGGCTAATTCGTTTTTGTCTTGCTCCGTTTGTATTCGGCATTATTCTAGAAGTGCGCTGTTTATAGTGGAGGCCTTTTTTGCAGCATTATTCATATGCTCCTTAAAGTCTAATCTGCTATCAATTGTTATACCGAGATACTTAATCACTCTACTGATATCCAAATCTCCGCCATATGTTTGGGTTGGGTACTAAATCTTGGTTTCCAAAATCTTGGTTTTACAAAATCTTGGTTTTTATAAATTCTGGAAAATGGAAGTTTCATTAACGAAGCGAAAAGAACCAAAAATATCAATTCTGGACAATGCGGAATTTAATTTTAAAATAAATATATGTTCATAAAACGAGAGATTAAAAGCGAGATTTTGTAAAAGCAAGATGTTGAAAATCAAGATTTCGGGGCGCTCCCAAATAATTTTGAAATTCACCCCAGCTGGCTTTTCGATATTTAGATTATTTCCTATTTGGATTTCGACATTTGGATTCTTTCAAAAGTTTGGATTTTGTCCCTTTTGGATTTTTATTTTTGGATTACGATACACATCCCTTTTATTTATTATTGTGCTTTTATATTTATTTTATATAATTTGTATTATTGTATGACATTTTTTCTTTTTTTTAAACTGTTTTTAAAACGATAAAAGAGCCTGCTTAGATCGTTAATAAATAAATCAATAAATAACTTTTTATAATAAGTTATTTTCTGTCATTTTATAAGTTGTATTAGCAGAGATATAAACCCAAAATTTTCCGGTTTGCTAGAGTTAGTGATACTGCATCGCTTTCCCAGCTGTACTAATTGAAGGTAAAATCTTAAGAAATTTTTTCAATGTACCTTGGTACATTATTCAGCTATGTGCGGTAATAGTATGTGATACCAGAACCATCTTGATGTGAATAGAGCCGGCATGTGAAAAATGAACTTAAAATAAGGGATATAGAAACACTAAAACTTCATTTATTTTCATAGTGTTTGTATGACAAAACGCGATTCCGATTGAAGATAAAACATGAATTAAAACTTAAACCCAGTTAAATATTTTTTTTTTGAAATCGCTAACAAACAACTCAATGTCCTACTCATTTGAAACACAGATTCTCAAATTTCCCTATTTTCCAGCACAAATCAAAAGAAAATAAGGGAAATTAAATTAAAAAACATTCTACAACAACAACAATGTGTATTAAAAAGAGAAAATTCAGTTCAATGATTTAAAAAAATCAAAAAGAGCCAAACAGAATAAATTAAATCAATACAATGAGTGCGAAAAAAACAAAACATCAAAACAATCTAGCATGCTTTGCAAATTCAAAGTAACTATAGAAACATATTCGAATTCAAATTGGAATGGAGGCAATGAAAGAGAAGATTATTGTATTGTTTATAAATTTAGAGTTATGTTGATGACGTATATATTACAACAACAACAATATTTAAAATTTCAAAAATACCTTATTTTTCATGACGATTTTCACTAAGAAATAAACATTTTCAAGACTCGATTTTTCAATCAAATAATATTAAATGTTTCATGAACATTTTCATATAAAAACAAAACAAAAGCTCACATTTCTAATAAACTAAATCTGTAAATGAAAATAACCGTTTTCCCATATAGTTTCATAGTAAAGAAAAAATTGTTTGTACCCTATTTTAAGCTTAGTAAAAAAACAACGAGCGAGTTCACCCTCAACTCGCAAAAGATTTATGTGAAAACTTTTTTGTATAACTATTGAATCATTTCAAGCCATTTCGTTAAGGCTCAGGAACCCCTCTATAAAGACGGATGTTGTTCGCTCAGTATTTAAACTAAATTACATTTTTGGTCCAAAAAGTCAGTAAGTTATAATTCTATTTTGAATTTGGAGGACGAACCTTACTGACAATAATTAAGCATGAGCAAAGTACAGTTCTGTTAAGTTAATCACCTAAACCTCCATAGTAGTAAATGGTCACGGCAAACTCACTGAACAAAGCAAAATCAGATTACACGTCTGTTAAATGATCGTTACAGTACCCGTTCAAAATTCTCAAATAAACATCGAACTCGTACTGTAACAATTCATTTACCGCCCTTGTGACGTAAATAACTATTACACTTCACAAGCATAATTTGTGGTCCTTTTGGGTATGTAATTTTCATTTTCAAAAACACTTGCTGCTGCGGCCATATATAGCAGATATTTTTACAACAAAATAAATTAAAGTAGGCGGTTTTTTTAGATTTTTTTTTGTATTCGGCTCACGATGTTTTTGAAATGCCGGATGATGTTGTATATTGCCTGAGTATGCGTAGATTTTGCATTGATTTTACGTTTTATTTATTTTTTGTTCTTATCGATATTCACACATACCAGCAATATTTTTTGTTCGGCATTTTTGTTTCCGTAACCCGATTTCTATACAATTTTTTACTTACTCTTGCCGCTAAAGATGTTTTCACATCAAAAATACAGTCGATACTGCTCGTTTAGTTTGAATTGAACATCTGAATTTCTTTACGCGTGCAATGTGTTATAGTTATGGATCAACCATCGTTGGTTAAAATATTCCAAGAATTATCGTTCAAGGCTTATAAATTTTTAATTACTTTACGAGGCATGAACTCCACAATTTTAAAATTTCGTCAGATATTCGAAATTGAACGGTATAAATGTATGTGAAATGTGCTAAATAAATATGCCAAACAAACGCAATTTGTTAAAAATAATTTCTATTCTTAGATAAAACGATATTAAAATAGACACTTACAATCCAATTTTTATAAAATTAAGGTTCCCTCCAATAAGCAATTTCATAAAAAATGATATCGTAATCTTAATCAATTAAAAACATTTCAATTGTTATTTTAAAAAATAAGCATTTCATTCTTCATAAAACTTCTATTAAATCAAACATCATAACTTTACAAATTGTTTAAAAGAAAATGTAAAAAAAAAAAGAATCAAGTGGCTGGTTACTGATATTTTATGAAAGCATTAAAAACATGTTCGAATCTAAATAATAAAATTATTTTTATTTATTTTATTATTCAATACGCACAAGAGATAAATAATAATAATAATTTTCATTCAAACGTAAACTGGTCAGACAAAACCAAAAAAAAAAAAAAACAAACACTTTAAAAAGCTTCTCGAAATTTTATTAAACTTTTTTCATTGTGCTGAGATCTTAATCCACAGCCAATTTTAGTGTTGTTTTGAATAAGACATACAAAAATAAATCGAACGAACAGAGAAAGAAAGGTAGGTTCAAAAGGTGAATAAAAATAAGATGTTTCTGTTTTGTTGGTTGTTTAAGTTGTAGAATTTTTTTTTTATTTTTTGTATTTTATTTATTCTGTTTCGTTTGCTTTGGTTATCATTCTTCTTTTTTTTTTTTTTTTTTTTGGATCAAAGAAAATACCAAAGATAAAGTTGAATAGTATAAGAAAACATATTTGTTGTTTTTTTTTTTTTTCAAAGTCATATGTCAAAGAATTTTTGACAAACATCATGATTTTGAATATGCTGTTTACTTTACTGAAATTGATTGTTATGTTTGAATTGTTTGAAGGGTGGGAAATTATTAATGTTTTTAGTTTTATATTAAGATGTTGTTAGCTCGCGCGGTACAAGTTTGTGGAATAAGAAGTTTGTTCGGAATTTTAATAAAAGCTTTATGGTATTTAATATTTTATTGGGTTTATGTATATTATGACGACGAGATTTATATTATGAGATGATTATTGAATTTATGATCATGTTTTAGGCAGTTTTTTTTTTGTTATATAATTGTAGGCTTAGTTAATTTTTAGTGAAATTCCTTATAAGATTTATAATTTTAAATAAGAGTAAAGTGGAATAAAACATAGATAGGAAATTGGTTCCTTTTGTAGAAAAGTTCTCAATTGCTACATTCTAGAACAGAGTTCGCAAGTAGTTGGTTATTGGCGTATTTATTGTATCGACCGTAACACCATTACTACTAGAATTGTTCCAAAATATTTTTTGCCGTTGGGCCCAATCTTAGTGCCGAAAAAACCCTTCAGGCCATGTTATAATAGGTTTTATATTTGGAATTATTTTTAGTAACAACAAAATATTTCAGACATAAAATTTCACTAAAACTGTTCCATTTGATGCTAGAGTTACTAAGAAAGTATGAATTGGCTCAGTATGTAAAAATACATTTTGGCGAATATAATTTTTGATTTAAGATATCGACTAAAGCATGATGATATGGGTGAAAGAATTCTTCAGAGCCGGAATTTTTTAAATTTTATATTAGGAACTACTTAAAGAATCGACTTTACCTATCAAATTTCAGATGTAAAATTTTATTAAAATACATCCACAAACTTGCCACCTAGTTCGATCCTAGATTGGTTGTTTATATAAAAAAATATTGGTGAAACTATTTTTGATTAATGGTACCATAATATCAGTAGAGGTGTTCCGCAATATTTCTTGAATTTGGCTCTTATTTTATCTAAGAAATTCGATCCCAAATGATATAACCCCAGAAATTCTTCAGAGTGTGAATATTTCGATTGTAAAATTTCACTAAAATTTATTGACAAACGTGCAAAAAACAAGTTTCTCTTTAGGAATTTTTTTTTTTTGATTTATGGCTTGTATTTATGTACCAAAGTATTATTAGCAATGTGTTGGAATATTTGTTGAATTCTGGCCATGTTTCATTTAAAAAACTCCATTCCTGCCCCAAACGGAACTTTTGCGATTGAGCACCAATTCCATTGTAATTTGGTATCAGACTTAATCAAGAAATTTGATGATAAATGAATTGGTTTCAGCACATTCAAATGATGAATCAAAGTGGCGGGTTTTGAAACTTTTTTAGAAGAGATTTAACTACAAATCTGTTTTCTGACCAGTGGATGGTCGTCACCACCAAACCAATTTTTTTTTATCAAATACATACCAAATTTCGAGACTTTAAAACTATCCTGGTTTTTTTAAGTTGAAATTGTCGACTTCTTCAAATTTAGTGACAACTTCCATTGGCTATCCTTTTCTTGTAACTAATACCAACGCACACCCTGAACTTAAACTACATAAGTCAATGAAGAGCATATTAATAAAAATGTCTCGCAATAAAAATTTGCGATGGTTTATTGTGGCTGCTCGATTTGAAATATTTCGGTATCTAACAAAAATAATTTCAAATGGGTTTCAGGCATAAAACGTGTGACAGTAAAACACCTCCGAAATAGTTGAATGAATCCAGAACTGCTCAAACGGGTCATAACTGGTGATAAAACAGGAATTTATGAATATGACATCGAAAGTAAGGCTCAGTCGTGCCATTGAAAGCTTCTTAAAGACACAAGACCAAAAAAAGCTCGTCAAATAGTGTAACATGAGTTCTTAGGTTCTTAGGAGTACTTCCAGAATCCGATCCGAACGAAATGGCAAGATTTATGGGGAAACAACTCATGGCTATTGTACCACGATAATACACCTACTCACACTTCTCTGCTTGTTAGTAAATTTTGGGCCAAAATCGACACCTTTATGATACTAAGCACTCCAAAACTGTGTAACCTTTTCGACAGCCTAACTCAGCATCCAATATGGATCAAATGCTAAGAAACGTCAGGGAAAGTGTACCAACACAACCAAAAGCAGTTGTGGTAATTGGAATTAAATAACCTGCGAAATTGTAAAATTTGACGATTTTTTGATCAAGCCATGTTTTTTATCAGCAAGTAATTTTCAAAGGTCGATTTTTAAACGTGCCAAGTTTGGAATGGGTGCCACGTATTTGGAATTTGAAATTTTAATTTATAATCTGATGAAGTCAATCGTTGAAATATTTGAACATTTCACCAATTTGCAATTTTTAGTTAACTCTTAAACGGGCCATAAACGATACGATTTATTGTACGAAGATTCAATTGCGTCTGATGTCAGTATGGTCTGCCATACAATTTTGGGTAGGTTTAAACGATTTATTTAAATATCTGGATCAAGTTGCTTATAGATTTTTATATTTTTGAAAACTGTACAGAGATTACCACAACTATGTTTTTCTTTTGGCCAATCATGCCATTGGCCATTAGACTTGATTGATTGTTTGGTTCGTAGATCGTTCATGTGTGGGCAAAATACTATACGATAAATAGTATTATATGTACAAGAGAAATTATTAAAGATTAAACACAAATCTTAGAATACCTTTTGAAGATGTTTTTAAAAAAATTGAAAGCATGTAGCTAACAGGTCATGAATATATCATTATTCAAATTGAGTTAAAAATATGTTGTTGTTACTAATTTGGAGGAAACTGAAAATGCCTCAAATTACACAATTGCACGTTGCTTCTTTCTTTTTTTTAGTAAAATGTAACTCCATCCGCGAAATGCTATTTCATTTATTTAAGAAATAACCGAGATTATTCTAGCGAATTCTACACGAACCCGATTGGAAAGTTCATATAGAATTATTTCATTCATTTGTAGAATAATCGTGGTCAGTGCGATCAAATGATGAGTTAGGGCTAACTACTAAGGGGAGTTACAATATTTCCTAGGAGTTTTCATGTTTTTGTTGGCGTTGATTTTCACAGCTTTGGATTGCTTAGCTTCCAGATGATTCGAGATTTATTTTGTTGTCTTCAGATAATTTTCAAAATTTCCCGAGGTTTTCGAGAACTGGTTTTGAGTTGTGTGATGAGATTATTGACATTTAGCGACTATTTTCAAATTATCTTAGATTTTGACTTTCATGATATTACAAAATTTACAGGCATTTGGAATTTTTTTTTAAATTCTGAGTTTATTTGAGTCTTTTACAGACAGTTTATAATTTGAGGTTTTCAAGGCTTTCGATATTTCTGCAGAAAATTCGATGTTGGAGCAACAATGACAAGGGATCGTATAGAGTTGGGTTCGCAAATCTGTTCATTTGTAGTATTCTAGTCCTTTACTGGCCCTAAGATGAATTGAGTTAATGAAAGTGCGACGTATTAAAAACGCGATTTATAAGGAGTTTCAATTGTCCCTAATAGGTTTTCTTATAGGATGCCTAGAACAATTTTAAGAATTTGTGTAGGCTTCAATTCAGAGAAAAAGTTGTGTTTACAAATGGTTCTGTACTAAAAAAAAACCGGTTTATCAGTTTAGATAAGTCTAAATATGACGTGCATGTTGGTTTTTGTTAGATTTCGGCGGGATTATTCTGATTCTGAAAGAGTTTTGATCACTTTTATAATTTCTCAAGATTTCCGAATTTGTTCGAAATTTTGGGAACTTGATACTTGATGAGCACAGGTTTAAAATATTGGCACATTATATATTATTCTACTATTAATATAATCGGCTTCACCTCAGAACTTTGCCGAGAGGTGTGCGTGGTTGTAGTTTTGTTGATTATGACAATTTAGTTTTTAAGTTGGCCCACTGTAATTTTAAAATTTTTGTCGTATGGCTGACAGTTTTTTATTTTATTTGTTCTGTAATTTTGGTACGTATTTACATATATTCGGGTTAATTTTGTGCGATTTAATTAGATATTTTGTGGTTTAAAATTATCAATAAATCGAGCAAACATTGAAATGCAATACGGATTTATGTTTCTGTGAAGAATGGCGCTGAAAGCCTGTACATGAAAAATTTTGTGATTTTAGGTAATCAATTATGACATTACTCTCACTCAGTTTGCACTCTCGGCTAGATTCATTATTCATAATACCAACATTTGAATGTAATGTCGCCAAGAAGTGACTCTTAGGTGAGAACCGTAATAGGAGCATTAATACCCCTATTATGGTTCTTACCTCACCGAGAAATACTATGCAAATGTGACTTGATTTGTATGAAGTTTTTCGGTGAGGTGAGAACCATAATAGGGGTATAAAGCTAATTCTAAATTAACTGTATTGAAAATTCATATCATAATCATATCATCATAATTGATTAAAAAAGTGTTAGCAAGAGGAAAATAATATGGGGCTGTTACGCTAAAGCAGTAATTCAAGGCCTAGGCTGCGGCAAGCGCCTTGCCGTCCAAATTTATTTTATTTATTCCTTATTTTAAGGATCTCGGAAAACCTCAAATATTCTGGAAAATGAAGTATATCTGAGCATTCTCCAACCTCACCTCTCTTAACTCAATGCTACGCAAATCTTGGAAAACTTTCGATAAATCATTAATTCTGTAACAAGATGCAAATTTCAATCGAGAAATACGAGAAATCTGGTAAAGCTAGTAAGCTCTTAGAATTCTAGAATAATCAAGATATTCACAACATAATTCGAATATTCCAGAAAAACTTGAGTAAACTTAAGTTCTCAAAATAATCTCAAAATAATCTCGAAAAATTCTTTACAGTCTCCGCAAAATCCCGAATAATCTCGAAAATGACGATAATTCCAAATCGAAGGGGCAAGCTAACCAAGGGCTACAATTTGTAACTTATATTTTAATCCTACACAGTTTGCTGTAATTCGAAAAAGTATTTTAGTTACTTCCCCTGTGTTTGGGGACACTCAAATGGCTGGTAATGCATACATAACTCTCCTCAAGTGTTGTGCCAAACAGAGTGTAGGTCGAGAACATGTGGCAACATAACGTCAAAATTCGAGAAACTGGAATTAAATCGGAAATCGAAACGCCGAGGTATGAAATATACGAATTTCAAGAATTATGTCTGATTATGTAAGCGATTTTGAGTTCCTTTAATGCCTACCTAACCTCATTTACTCGCAACAGCGATTTTTTGAATATTCTCGAAAGTCGACAACTGAAACTCGAAATACGACCGACACATAATCGACAGGCCGGAATACGAGAGTTACATAATCGGCAGAGGTAACCCTATACAACAAGATGAAATTCAAATGTCGATGGATTACAGTTCACTACAACTAGCTGTGCAATTGAATTGCAGTCTACTGTCAATATTCATATCCTAATTCTTTCGTGACAATTTTTGCCCCACAATTTTATAAATAATTCAGTATAAATTTTATATTCGGTAAAAATCGATTAATATCGTGTTGATTAACCGAAAAGTTTAGATTAATCAGTTAACCTTTATCTGTTGATTTTCCTATACCAATAATGTCTTCAACAGCTATGTAAGTGGTGAATAGGGTTTCCAATATCGATATTTCAATATTGAAAAAATCTCAAAATCGATAGTATCGATACGTCTGATACTAACCTAAGATACCCTTCTACTGATACCCTCTGGTACTAAGAACGTTAAAAAATAATTCAGTCAAGTTTATTTTGAAAGTGGAAACCCCTCTTTCCCAAAAACGCAAGCCAGTTGTTATAATATTTGCAATTCTACGTTACCTTATCATTTCTTAAAAAAATTGCAGCTAATAATACTGAATACTGTTAACACTTAATAAATCGCTACAATTGTGGTTAAAAACGATAAGGAATAATTATAGATAGAATTATAAATAATAGCTAGCTTGATTTTTTTTTTTTTGGAAAATGGACTTGCTACACGGAATTCAAAATAAACGACTCGCATTAATTAGAGGTTTTAAATGGAGGATTAGAGGAAAAAATCGTTTCAACATTATACTTAACATATTATTCCACCTTGTTGTACAATCTAGTAGGAGCTTTAGTTCCTTTTGAAATTTTTGTTTTACATGTTTCTGTTCATGTTTCAAATTTTGTCAAATATTGAGCCGTCGTAAATCTAATCTTCTCTATCGGCAATTTCGAGACTTATTAAAACACTTATATCATCATCTGTATACATAGTCCGAATCATTCTCATTTTCTACGGGAACACTGATTTGAACTTCAAGAAAATCTACTTCAATTTGTGCCTTTTTGTATAACACTTCTACTACAGCTAATCGAATGTCGTGGGCCAAACTAATTTGTCGGAAAGGATTTATTAATCATCCAACTTTCCTCATTACAGAGGCACCACCTTTGGTGATTGCAACCATATCAAGATTCAGAGATAAACCAAATACATTCAACTTTTGTTAAACTATACCGATCGATTTTTCAGTAGACACAAACCAAGATTCCAGAAGCTTTCATTTGAGTGGGCATTTAAATTTAAATACCTCGCAATTGCAGATGATTTATGTGTCTCGCTTGCTCCAGTATTGTAAAGCGAATGCAAAAGCGTTGTTTAAATTGCTCAGGCTTAGGTGATACCTCCTTTCTTTTATTACATATATGTACATTTATATAAATGCGGTGTGGAACATATACATATACTGTTACATCTCATCTGAAGCGAGACATAAAACATTTTTGTAGCAAAATGCATTGGTGTCATATATAAACTTATAACAAATATTCGAATATCTAAGTATCGATATTTGTCGCCCGATTTTCCGAAATTAAATATACTAATTTTAGGCCGATAATATCGATATTTCGATACTATCGATATCGGTAATTTACGTCAGAAGCCGACATTGCTTATATCCTATGATTGACGATTGTTCCGAATTATTCGAGACTATTTCCGAGATTTTTCAACTTATTCAAATTTTGCATGACAATATTTTGCGCTTAGCTTTGAGCTGCGAGATCTTGAAACCTTCAAATCAAAATTTGAATCATGAATTTAGTAGCTTTTGAAGATTTTTCGGGCTTATTCGATATTTCGAAATTTTCTAGGATATTCGAAAGTATTTCAGAATATTCTATAACCCGATAATTCAAGTTATTTGAAACTTTGACATTTGCTTAATTAAAAGTTACAGTGGTGGCCACGAATTTAGCATACACCACAATAATTGCACAAAGTTCGTATTTTTTCGCCGCTATATTCAAATTTACTATTCGGTAAGGAACTACTTAAAAATTAAAATATTTCACGTGAGTATGCATAGCCCAGTGCATACCCCTCGTGTCAAAAAAAAAAAATTAAAAGCCAGATTAGGCTTTGCAAAAGAGCACTTATAAAAACCACTTAATTTTTGGAAAAATGTACTCTGGAGTGCTGAGTCGAAGTTCTGCAGATTCGGATCTGATGGAAAAAAATATGTATGGCGCCCCCAAAATATGCAGCATAATCCCAACTACACTATCAAAACCGTTAAGCAAGGCGTTAGAAATGTCATGGTCTGGGGTGCCTTTGTCTGGCATGGTGTTGGCCCAATAATACAAATTGAAAGCAAAATGGGTGGAAGAACACTTCACGACTGGTTAAGAGGAACACAGATTGCGCAGAAATACATAAAAAACAAAGCATTATAGGTGGGCATGTGATATTTAAGCGAAAATTTTAATCTTTATAATTTTTTAGAGCGTAAAACCACTTAAGAGAACACCCTTTTAGAACCACTTAAGAGAAAGATTCAGGAAGATGGAAATCTTTGCCGTTTTGGAATGATTTTGATTCAAGGTATTAAAATACTTTAATTTGATTTATGTATAAGCATTCTGGCCCGTGAAGGCTGTAGACATCTAATACTTTATAAATAGAAAATTTTGAAAAACTAAGGCAAAAGACTTAATGTAATTTGTGATATACTGGGGACAAACTAGTCGCTGACTTCGTAAGCTGATACAATTAAATTTTTTTGTTGAAATCTGCAGCTCGGTATAGTATATTAAATAACGGATCCCTACCTTATTGTTGAAAACAAAATATCGCAACACAAATATTACAGTACAAATGAAGTAACCAAAATAAACGGTTGACAGAAATCTCGAATAAGTTTTCTTTGAAGGAAAATAAAATTGCATGAATTAATGTAGCAAGAAAAATGTTGCGTTCACATGTATCGCAAGATAGAAATATCGCAAAATAAAAACGTCGAAAACACAAATATCTCAAACCAAAAATATTGCATATGTCATCCAAACTGCAATATTTTCAGTTTTGCAACGGTTTTAGAAGAAGAAAGAAATTTGTTTAAAAAATATTTATGATAAAATTAAGTAAATCCGTCAAAGCCATAAATAAAATTTTTTCGAAATAAAAGAATTTACCAGAATCTAATATTAAATAAAATGATATAGGAACCCCCATAGTGGTAAGCCCCTAAACCAGTGATAATCGAGTTGAAGTTAATGTACTAAAATCTAAGCTCTTCATCATAATTTTTTAGTTTTTTGTCGAATTAACGGTAACCCTTTTCTTTATATTTCTCATCAAAAATACCTATGCATTTCTAATCGTTAGTTTGCGTGTAAATTCAAAGTAGGCGGACATAGGGGGCGAGTAGACAAGAGAGAAGAGACGCAACAACTTTAACAGCGATTCAATCGACATTTGCTACGGTTAGTACAAATTTGGGTGACCGCTTGGGAAGAGATGGAATGAAATCTCGCCCTTCCCATCGCCTAACCGCCGATGGGTAAAATAGTGGAGACCTGGGGTGCGATTCCGGTTCAGTGATAAAATGATATGATAAATTTGAATCGGTGTAAACAAAGCAAAAAGCAGAATTTATTGTTTTTCGTATTATGCCTACTTTGAAATTTAAAAGTTTGAATTTTATCAAGAAGTAGAGCAAAGGCAAAATAATTATTCATTATGCTTTTACAGCGACACACGACACTATAATATTGTATGAAGTATTCTACAATATAAGCTGCAGTTGCTATATTTATGTCATTCAATAGATGAGCGGTAAATTCAGACATTGCTTCTACGAATCTATTTACGATACCTTACCTTCTTACTAATAAATTACACCGAAACGATAAATATAGAGACATACAAAGCATCAACACAAAAAGATAAAATCATAATAAAGTTATTTATCTGATACTCACTTATTATGCTAGTGCATATATACACAGCAGTATGTTCTCTTTGCTTCTCCCAATACAAACATTGTGAAAGAATTTGTATAGTTTGCGACAAATGAATGATGAAGTACCAAAATGTTTTTGAAGGTTGGCCCCCGATGATGGCTTTTATCCTTATTTACGTCTGAGCTCTATCTAAACCAACCTAATCAGCGAAATAGTCACAAAAGTTTGATTTGATTGGATTAGAGCACGAATGTAAATAGAACTAGACCCTCTAGGGTAACAAAACCTTTCTCATAAACCAATTTTTTTCTTGTGCTGTCGTCCGATTTGTAGTGGACATTCGATCTAAATTAAATAACCTGATACTTTGGAATTCCTTATTCAAATAAATTATAATATTAAAACTTTGCAAACTCCGAAAAATGGATCTCGATATTCTTTCAAAGGATGCTTAACGTCGTTATTGGAATATATTCAACTGATGGGTTTGTTAAAAAATCCCATTATTCTTTTATTTTTTCAGAAAGCATTTCAGAAGATAAAGGTGGTAATACCACAGAATATAATATATATACAATTAATTATGTATAGTATAAGCGACATTGCACCGGCCAAAAACAGTTTTGCCCCTACCCGTTTTTCACGTGTCGAACGAGAATTATTTTTCGAATTCCAAACACTCAGTTCGCTTAACAACAATTTAATATTGACGAATCTTCCTTCGCCAACCTGACGTGAAAAAATTAAATCGAAATTCTTTCATACAAAACCCGCATTGTGTACTATAGTGTAAGGCCAATAAACCTAACATTAATTCTTCTGAAGAATTCTTAAATACTTTATAAAACCATGCTAATCAGATCACAGCACCACAAGCTAAATTAATAAGACGTTGTATTATTTTTATTTTGCAAAATATTTCTTTATAGTTTCTTTAAAATGTGTTAAGACTTTTTAAATTTCCTAGAGTAGATTTTCCGTTAATTTTGAATTTGCAGTTGCTCAATTACACAAATTATTTAGATCCTAAAAATTTACTGAGAGAAAAACGTTTGTAGGTACACAATATCCAAATGCAAACACATATTTGTTACATCACCTTTCTTAAGAAATAATTTATTTGGAAACTAATTAAGTATTTCCTACATACTATATTTCAGTGACCATTTTTGACATGCGTACAAATTTTATCATTGGCGATAAAAATTTTCATCGACAAAAACCAGTCTGATAAATTTATTGAATTTGTTTCAAATTCATCATAAATTTATCATTCGTCGCTTACTTGCAATCGCAAAACACTGTGTATAACAATGATATAATTTTATCAAATTTCATTATCATCGAACCAGAATCGCATCCTAGTGCAATAAGGCATGCATAATTTTGTTTTGTGCAATGAAAAAAATTAAAACGGATGACTAGATTAAAATGAAAAGTTTTTTTATCATTTAAAATTATCACTGAACCAGAATCGCACCCCTGGAGACATATAAAAAAAAAACAAAAGAAAAAACATAAATGATAAATTAATTAAATTAAGGCTTTTCAGATTTTGCGGTTACAACAGAGATTACAAAAAATTGTGTTGTCTTGTGATTAACAAGTGTCAAAAAAAAAAATACAAACAAATTTACTAACTATCGATTACTTAGGGAACCACCGGGTCGAGTCTTTAATGCTAACCTAGCTTACCTATCCTCCGGTCTTGTTGTGTGTAAAGGATGTACGGAGGGCCCGGTGTCATCCGGTAGTCTTGCTTCGGCTTAGTCGTACATTCTTAATCATAAATTCAAAGTAGGCGGACGTGTTTATGACTGTTTAAAAAAAGGTAAATATTGCACATTTTTTAAGGAATTGATTTTATGGTTTGCAAATTTTTGGGTTATTTGTTATTAAATAAGTAATTTTCATTTTTGTTTTGCATTTTAAACAATTAAAATGATTAATTTGAATAACAATTTTATCATAATTTTTCTTAGTTTTAAAAATAATTGGGGGTGGTTAACAATTTCGGTTATTTCTAGTTATAAGCCGGGATGCTTATAATTGGATTACTTATGTAAATCTTACTATTTAGTTATAAGCCCCTATCCAAGTATTCCTACCTCACAGCCTTTTTTTACATGAGATTATCTCACCGCGGGTTTAAAAATTTCATTAAAATAATACTTAATTTTTGATTAACAAACTTAACATAACAAAATATTATAGATCTTCACTATAAAAATTAATTTAATATCCAAAAAAATATATTACAACAAATGGCCAAAATACAATTCTGGCGATATTGAGATTGCCCTTAATGAAATTAAAAGTGGGCTTTCAATTCGTGCCGCTGACAGAAAATATCAAATTCCCAGATCAACGTTGCAAAATTGGATTAATAAAAGGGCGAAGAAAACCAGCTTTAGTCAATCACCTATATTAACGGTGGATGAGAAACAAAAAATTGCTAGATGGGTTATAGCGAAAAAAGGGTTTCCACGACGAAAGCAAGACATTCAAAACGTGGTAAAATACTTTTTAGATGCTACACCGCGACAAAATCCATTTACAAATAATATGCCAGGAAATAAATGGTATGACAGTTTTTTGAAAAGGCACAAAAATCTAACAATACGCACGCCAGAAGCCATTAATGATGCAAGCTCAGAAGTTGCCGAAACGAACATCCTTGGTAATTCAACCAAATAAAGGATTATTCGGTAGAAAAAGTTTATTTCGATATCGTTGAGGATCCTTCTAGGGTCTTCAACGGTAATGAAACTAATTTTTTAATGTGCCCGGAAATGCCCGTATGATCTATTTAATTTGAAGCAACTAACTTGAATAACTAACTTTAATTATTTTCGGTTTATGATCCAAAAATGTATACGAGACAGATCGTGGTCAAGCAAAAGAAAACTTAACAGTTATGTTCAGTTTTCAGCCGCTGGATTCATAGTACCACCTTTAATTTTTTATCCCTATAAGCGAGTACCGAACTGCTGGATGACAATCGAAGTATTTTTTCGATATATAAAAGATATATTCCATCCAAGCATTGTGGCTCAGAGCACTAAACTTTCGGTTGTTTTGTACGTGGATGCTCACCTTATTTATGATGTATCCAAGTTATGTGAGGAATTGCAGATTATATTGATATTCTATATCCAAATTCCACCAGAATTTTGCAACCTGCAGACGGTTCGATTTTTAAACCTTTAAAAACTCAAAAGCAGTCCTGAATTGGAGAAAAAGTAATATTGAAAGTAGGTTTACGAAATGCTGCTTCGCTCTAATTCTGAAGACTGTAATAGACAAAAATGTTAACATAAACTCAATTGTGAATGGATTTCGAAATTGTGGACTTTATCCGTTTAGTCTAGACGCAATTGACTGTTCGATGTGTTTAGGAAAAAAACTCGACCAACAATAAAAATGCTTCGGTAGATAAGAATGCCTGCTGTGAGGAGAAAATAATTAATTTGAAACAATTTAAGGATTTGGTTGGCCCAAAAAAATTATACGACCTGGAAAATTGTTTAGAGATTCCATAAAACGAGGATTTTTTAATTCTTTCAAAAATTTACAACTGCTTCTTACCAACCGATGATTTAATTAATGTACATATGTACAAATTATAATACAATAAATTCTTTTATATTAACTACTAGGTAGTACCTAGGAAGGTAGGTAGGTAGGTACCTGTTTATCAAAATTATTAAAATATTTATCTTTATACAGGAAGAAGATAAAATGATTATTTTTGACACCAACGAGGTAGAAATAATGAAATTTTTTGATGAAGTAAACAGTTCCTGTAAGCTACCCTAAAATACTGGTATTAGTATTGACGATATTTCTAAATTAGTTTTAGGGTCCAGAAAAATTTAATTTGTCTGGCATTCCCGTAATTTACCTAGATGATCCCCTTGTGCAAATTACTGTATTAACACACACTAGTATTAACTTTCGAAAAATAAAAAAAAGAACAGAAAACTAAAGAAGCTTTAGCTAAAGCCCAACGTAAAAAGGAACGATTGAAGATAAATTAAAAACCGAGCTAAAAAAACCATCTAGAAAAGTTATTGTAACCAAACATAAAATGAAAATAGCAAACTAACAAATAAAAGATACAAATCATTTGCAAGAATGTGTTTGCCACCTGTCGACAACGACGCATCTCCTGCAAGATGTAGCAATTTCTACGGCCCAACCAGCATATTCAAAAAACGAGGCAGATTGCAACACCACTCGTATTCGCCCAGTATTTTCTGAATACAACGAAGATGAAGAAAAAAAAAATGAACAGCTATACTGAAGCTGGCATTTGTTACCAATGGGCTGAACACTTTACATGTACCAGAGTGGGAATAATATACAACATTTGCAAATAGCCTGTACGAAAAGTACTTCCAGCAACATAAAAAAATTCTATTGCGAATTTTGTTTGCCAAATTAAAGGAATAATGTGATATGTCATGTAACCGACTGACCTAACCATTGTATGCTTACAGTTAATTGAAGTACCTTATACCAGAACCATCTTGATATGAATAGAGCCGGCATGTGAAAAATGAACTTAAAATAAGGGATATAGAAACACTAAAAATTCATTTATTTTCATAGTGTTTATATGAAAAAACGCGATTTCGATTGACGATAAAATATGAATAAAAAGTTAAACCCAGTTAAATAATTTTTTATGAAATCGCTAACAAACAACTCAATGTCTTACTCATTTAAAACACAGATTCTCAAATTTCCCTATTTTCCAGCAATAATCAAAAGAAAATAAGGAAAATTAAATTAAAAAACATTCTACAACAACAACAATGTGTATTAAAAAGAGAAAATTCAGTTTAATGTCGTCATCATTTGTCTACATCTAAACCCAATGGTAAAAAAAAGACAACACGCCTCCGCTCAACAATCAAAATTTAAAAAAAATCAAAAAGAGCCAAACAGAATAAATTAAATCAATACAATGAGTGCGAAAAAAACAAAACATCAAAACAATCTAGCATGCTTTGCAAATTCAAAATAACTATAGAAACATATTCGAATTCAAATTGGAATGGTGGCAATGAAAGAGATGATTATTGTTTTGTTTATAAATTTTTAGTTATGTTGGTGACGTATAGTATTACAAAAACAACAATATTTAAAATTTCAAAAGTACCTTATTTTTCATGACGATTTTCACTTAGAAATAAACATTTTCAAGACTCGATTTTTCAATCAAATAATATTACATGTTTCATGAACATTTTCATATAAAAACAAAACAAAAGCTCACATTTCTAATAAACTAAATGTGTCAATGAAAATAAGCGTTTTTCCATATAGTTTCATAGTAAAGAAAAAATTGTTTGTACCTTATTTTAAGCTTAGTAAAAAATACAGTCGATACTGGAGGCTCTTATTTATACAGTAGGCTCTGCTTATACAAAGAATGTGTAACGACTCGCGTTTGTCGTCGATTACATCTCTGATTTTTTATTTCAATTATTTTATTTATTTATCTTCATTATTGATCACAATTATATTGTCAACTTTTATTGCCTTATAAAACGGTACGGTTTTTGTTTTACGCGGGAAAAGATCCGGAAACTGGAAAAATAAAATATTTTATTTTGATACGATAATGACATTCAGTTTCAAAAATTCGAGAAGAACACATCTAAAGCAATAATATTCGGCTTGTGCAAACAATAAAATAAATGTTTGTAATTATTTTCTCGATTAAAAATAATTTAAAAACCATCGAGAACAAATGTGTACAGTTAGTATAAAGTTTCTTGTGCTTTAAAAACTAAAATAAACTATTGTGCATGAAAGTTGTAAACAATTTGCTTATAAATAAAATATAATATATAGTTAATTTAATGTATATAATGTATATTTGGATAAATTAAAGTTTACAAAATGTTAAATGTACATCGTGATAATACACATAATTCAAAGTAATGTTCGGTATATTTTATATACTACAGTAAATTATTGTAAATGAAAAACATTGTTAAATTTATAAACAATAAAATATTTAAAAAAATTGATGAATTAAAAATACAGTGTCTGTGTAAATTATTTTTTTGGTGAATGTGTATCTAATCTTACAAAATACCATTCTTTACAATATAACCATCAAAACGCTATTCCATTGCAAGTTGTTATATACATGGACTTTTTAAAGCACCATCGTATCGTTTGATGTTAAAGGTATGCTCTGTTACAGTATAATCTAAAAATTCTGTACAGTATATCTAAATTGAATCGTCGAATGATCATAATTGATGATGAATGAAAAATCAAATCATTAATACTCATCAGTACGGAGAACAGTACAATAAAACAGCAGATCAAATATCTATCATTACATTCAGCGAGTCGGACATTATATTAAAAAGGGTTTATTAACTATCGATATAATTGGTCCATAAGTTCCATCATTGAATTACACGTGGATATAACAATCAGCAGCTTCGTCAGAGGTTTGGAACTGTCATCTTTATTAAGGTAATCAATCAATTTTTGTAAACCAACATTTGTATATATTATTATTATTATTTTTATTTTATTATTTAAATTACAATTCTTCTTATTAATATCCAATTTTGAAATAATTTTTATAATTTAATTTCATTCTAAATTGATGTGAATTTTGTTTATGATAGCATTATTGTTTGCAACATTTTTTGTGTGTAGTGTTATAAATTGAGATGAGTGTCTAAATTGAGTCTGATAGTGAATGAAGGTTTGCGAAATATAGCTGACGAAATAGTTTTTTTTTTGTTATAAGCACAGCTAATTAAATTTTATTGAAGTCTGTACCAACCCCGCCCACGCCGTGAGTCATTAGCCAGAAATGCTGTGCACAGATAGCTTCAATAAAATAAGTTTTGTAATGATTGTTGAACCAATCGTTACAAATGAATTAAAAAAGCTTCAAAGAATGAATTAAGCTTTATAAGAAATATTTTTTGTGATTTTTACATAATTTGATTTAAGACGGAACTAAATAAATATGTATTTATTACTGGTTAAAATTAAGGGCTTATTACTGGGGAAAAAGGGGCACATTACTGGGAAAAGTGCCTTATTTTGATTTAAATCATTTTTGTATTATTTAACATTAAAAAGTGTAAGGTGTTGCATATTTTATTGAATCTGAAAGGTTTTCTTAACACAAAAAACAAAATTCCATTATAATTTATCCACCCGGTAAATCATAGGATAAGGTTAAAGTCAAAAAAGTTCTTAAGGGGGCGTATTACTGGGTGCTTTTTACCCTAGCTGTATATATCGCAAATTTTAAACTAGCAATATTTACAAATACCTTAAATACTCAACAAAATCTTCGTACTCTGTATCGTCATCCCAAATTAGAAAATCCCAATTATACAGCTCAAATTATTACTCACAACAATTGTATATGCGATATTTTTTACAATGCGAATTTTTCTTTGCGGTGATAGTTGCATGGGAGAAACATTATGACTTTATATTTCATCTTAAATTTTTCAGCCTCCGAAATATTTTTGTTGCGATATTTTTATTTCGGAAATGTGGTAGGTTCCCTAAATAACTGCGATAAAACGATTTTAGGCGGCACCTTCTCAGCCCAACAACTGATTTTAATTGTTTATTTACATCCATCACACCCCAAATATTAAGAACTAAAATTTTTACAACGATACGATCCAAAGTGTTTATTATTGTGTTAATCACCTACTAATCACATTTCCAGCGAATAAAAGATTATAGAAAAAAATCATGTAAAGTAATTAAACAAGAATTAAACCCTTTTTCAGATATAAAAAATTAAATAATTTCCGGAACAATTTATTATATCGTTAGAAGTTAAAATTGACGTTTTTTATTGTTTTTTGATACTTTGTTAAATCCGATTAATTATAACGAGTTAAATATTTAAAACACAGAAATTTATGCTAACAACATGAATTGCTGACAGTTAATTAATATAAATTATAAATTCAATATAAAAATTTGTTAATAAATTAATGATTATTGAATGACTTGGATAAAAATGTTCAAAGTCAATAAATTTGCAAAAATTGCATTTCTGTATTATACTGTGATGTATATTTATGACAATTTAAAAAATAAGAATTTTTGTGCCAGAGTTTACACAGGCAAATCATTTTTAAACAATAAAATTGTTCGGTGCTAACAAAATTTGTTGTAAATTACTGTACAGTTGCATTAAAGCTCTACTTACGAAATGAACACACAAAACACCTTACACAGTATATCACACATACGCTTTATAAATAGATTGTCGATAAAGCACATTTTTTTAATCAATCAATCATTAATAAACACATTTATTATCCAGTTACTTTGTCTCAATTTTTTTATTTATTTATTTGAATTTGTTCTTATTGAACATTTAGTTAATAAATGTAATTACTTAATTATTTGATTTATTAAATTTATGTTTTCCATTGACATTAAGAGAAATGGATATAGACACGGAGCTATACACTCATTTAATCAATATCTCTTCCATCTTTCATTCAATTTTAAAATTCTAATCATTTGTAATATTTGACATTGAAACACTTCCACCAAACAGCCATACACACACACACACCCATTATAAATAAGAAGAACATATTAATTGTGTAATTTAGTTCAATTGACATTCAATCAATTCCTTTTTTTTCATCTTACATATCTACAGCTTATTTGTATACGTACATATATAAGTACATATACAAGATAACCTACATACATACAAATAAATTACAATGTATGTATTTACTAAAAAAACGAACTTTAATTCACATGAGATATCAATTTAAATTTAACCAGACATGTCTGACAATTGCACATTCGAGACTTGATTTAAAAAAAAAAAAATTTAAACCCACAAAAGTAATTCTAAAAAATTCAATGAATAATCACAGATTGAATACAAGAAAAGCAAAAAAAAAAATCACTTGTAATGGTAATTTTGATGTTTAGGCAAATATAAAACGTTGATTTAAAATTAAGATAAAATTATATTCATATTATATGTATAGCAAGCAATACGTATGCGTATTAAACACCTATACAGTATAACAACGAAGATTTATTTAAATTCTTTATCTAGATAATTTTCTTTAGTTTGATCTTTGGTGGCAGTTTTGGGGTTGGTATACTGTTTTGTTTATTGAATTTGAACAATGACACCAAAATGGTTGTATCATCGCTAATCAATTAGTCGCAATGCGCCAATTTTGTCTGGGTTTTGTAAAGTGGCACCTGAAAGTATAAAAATTATTGTATAGTGACAAATTTTCAGTCGTGTCGTGATGTACCTCTGTGGAATTCTCAAGTCCCGTCAAAGTTCCGAGGCTTAAATATTTTTGTTGCTTATCGCTTCCTAAATCGTTAATTTGCGATGGTATTGAATTGATATTTTGTCTGTTATGGTGAATGTTGCGGTCGGTTACTTCTACAGGTCATATTGACCTGGATCAGTGAACTGTCTACACTTCCGTGAACACCTTGTTGGCAAGGGTTGGTTCGAGGTGTGATCAATGTGCGCAGCTACGCAGGGCCCAAACATTTTTTGAGGGACTACTTCGTTTAAATATATTATTTCAACACTTCTCCTCTTTTAAATCCTTTATTTAATATACATCAGTTGCTTCTCTAAATTTGTGTATTTTTGATTTTGGTAACGGTTTGGCAATGTCTGCAATCATTTCATCAGTAGGAAAACAAATACATTCAATAATGCCTTTGTCGATATGGCTCTTCACTGAACACACGTTTGTGTCAATATGTTTGAACCGGTCAGAGCATTTTTCTTCTTTGGCAAACTTTAGATAATTTTGCTTATCTTCTTGCAAAATGGTGGGACCATTCATCTCAATATCAAAATCGCTAAGTACTCGCCTCAATCATTTCGCCTCCTTAACTGCGTCACATAAAGCAATGAACTCAGACTCCATGGAAGAAACAGCCACTACATCCTGCTTTTTGCTTCTCCAACTAAATCCTAAATATCGTTTGCCGTGCCACTGGAGCAAAAATTTCATCATAATCGAAACCATATTTCTGGGTAAAATCATGAGCGACTAACCTGGCCTTAAATCGCGTTATTTCACCTTTCTCGGTTTTCTTAATTTTATATACCCACTTAAAATCGATGGGTTTTCTATTAACGAGTAAATTAACTAGTTCCCACGTTTTATTTTCATGTAGTGAATTGATTTCTTCTTCCATTGCTTTAACCCATTCTCTTTTGTTTTGATTTCCCGTAGCTTCATTTTATGTGGTTGGTCCATCCCATTCTTGTTTAACAGAAAAACTTTCTTCTTGAAATTTTGCTGATATCCATTTACCCATACATGATCGGATCTTCTTAGGTCGATGTTGCCCAGAAGTTCCTGATTTTCAACAGTCAAGTCATAGTATCATTACTATCAGAACCCGATGCACCACTATCTCTTAATGAAACTTCATTTGGCTTTATTGCATCATAAGCCAAAATATTTTCTGTAATATTTATATGCGTTTCCTTATTTCTGCAAATTGATTAATTGGATTCATTCAATTCACATACAGGGACATCAAATTCAGTTTTCAATTTTGGTCAGTTTTGTAAAAACAGAACATCTCTGCTAATTATTATTTTTCCGGCTTTTTTTTCGTAATACCTGTACGCTTTAGATTTAGTGTCATAACCAACGAAAACTGCTGCTATGGATTTATTCTCAATTTTATGTCTCTTTTGTTTACCAAAACATAACATTCGGAACCGAAAATTTTTAAATGGGTCAGGTTTGGTTTGGCACATAATTCGCAGTAACAACTGCTTCAGCCCAAAATATGTGTGGCATTCCGGCATCAATGATCAGCAGCACTATTTTGTTGAGGAGTGTAAGGGGCTGTTCGCTGCTGTTGAATTCCTTCACTTTTCAAATACAACTCAAACTATTTGTTTTCGTATTTGCCATCTCTATCTGATTACACTTGGGCTTCTTATTAAACATAGTTTTCACTATTTCGATGTATTCCTTAAAATTTTCAAATACACCTCTGATTTCTTTTCTAACAAATATATTGTTGTGTATCGGGAGAAATCATTTATTATTGTTAAAAGATATGTATTACCGGAAGCTGACGCTGTCCTTATTGGTCCACAGACATCTGAATGAACTAAACCAGGAATATTTTGTGCATTCTTTGGAAATTTAAGGCGCGTCACTTTTCTTTGCAGGTAACCTCTACACTTGTCAACGTGACGATAACTTTCATCTATACAGTGTGTTATTTTCACACCCTTTACGTGTCCCACTGGTGTTAACGTTTTGACAAGCATCATGTCACGATGTCCCGAAATTCTATGCCATTTATGTATACAACCATTATGACAAGATTCAATACTATTTTCGATTTTATTCTCCGTAATCAGAGATTTGTTTGGTTCCTTTAAAACTCACAAATTTCCCTGCTCTTCGGCTACTGCCGCGTGCTGTCCATTTAGATCGATTTTACATCGTTTAGCTTTGGTAAATTTCACGTCGCAGCCTTTTTCAATCAATTTGCATACGAATACCAAATTTGTATTAATGCAGGAAACCCATAGCACTTTATGAATACAATGGAAATTTGTTCATGACTTTAATTCGAATAGAGCTTCACCATTCGCTACGAAAATTTTATCGCGATGGTTTGTATCGAGCATTGTAAATAATGCCTTATTTAATATAATGTGAGACGTGGCACCAGAATCAATGATCCATCCAACTTCACTTCCATTTGTAGTAAATACAAATTCTCCACCGGATAGTTCACCTTCATCCCGTTCGGTCGCCAAATTAATTTTCTTTTCCTTCAGCAGGTTTGAAAATTCCATTGCATAATTGGACCTTACAATTCCTTGCAAAGTGCCCTCTATCATTACACTCCAATATCACAATTTGTCAAATTTCTTGATTTCTGTTTTCTTTTGTAGATTATTCTCTATCACCTTTAAAACAGAGCCAATACCTCTGTGAACCATGCCTTCGCCTCTGTCATTTCGACGTTTATATTCCTCAATAAGTTTTGATTGAACCACTGCTGCAGTTAAATCAGTTTCTACACGCAATTCTAATGCCGTGTTCAACGTATCGTAATTCTCAGACTGGCTTCCTAATATATTATCCCAATAACAATAACTGTTCATATTAATGATGCACACAACGCAGAAAAAAAAACAAAGTTAGAAAATAATAGTGTATTATTGAACGGTTACTTTTATTCTGCATAATAATGTATTTCTCATCGTACATTTCTCAGACACTATTAGTATTTTCTAAAAGCAAATAAAAATAAAAATCTTGGGATCGTGTGGCTGTAGTATGTATTAATAGTTGTTTGTGGAATTTATCAAAAGTTTCTTCGAACGAAAATTCTAATGGATACCCTTCAATAGTAGGGGCGATAGACAGTTATAAGCATATTGAAGGTTATTACAAAATTTGAAATAAATCGGTTAAATAGAACTTGAGATATCATGTCAACCGTGTTGAAAAAAATAGTCCAAAATTCCAAATTTCAAATTTTAAATTCCAAATTTCAAATTCCAAATCCGAAGTTCTAAAATCCAAAATTTCAAATTCTAAATTTCATTCCAAGTTTCAAATTCTAAATTTCAGATTCCAAATTCCAAATCTCAAATCTCAAATTACAACTTTCAAATTCCAAAATTCCAAACTTCAAATTGCAAATTCCAAATTTCAAATTCCAAACTTCAAATTCCAAATTTCAAATCCCACATTCTGAATTCCAAATTTCAAATTTTAAATTTCAAATTCCAAATCCGAAGTTCCAAAATCCAAAATTTCATCTTTCAAATTTCAAGTTTTAATTTCAAACCCCAAATCTCGAATTCCAAATTTCCAATTCCCAATTCCAAATTTCAAATTCCAAATTTTAAATTTGAAATTCTAAATTGTAAATTTCAGATTCCAAATTTTAATTATTAATTTTCAAATTTCAAATTACAAATCTTTAATTTTAAATTTCAAATTCCAAACTTCAAATTGCAAATTAGAAATTCCAAACTTCAAATTCCAAATTTCAAATTCCAAATTTCAAATTTTAAATTCCAAATTCTAAATTCCAAATTTCAAATTCCAAATCCTAATTTCCAAAATCCAAAATTTCATATTCCAAATTTCAAATTTTAATTTCAAACTCCAAACCTTAAATTCCAAATTTCCAATTCCAAATTTCCAATTCCAAATTTTAAATTTCAAATTCTAAACTTCAAATTCCAAATTTTAAATCTTAAATTTTAAATTACAAATTTTAAATTACAAATTTCAAATTCCAAAATTCTCAACTTCAAATTGCAAATTACAAATTAAATCCAAACTTCAAATTACAAACTTCAAATTGCAAATTCCAAACTTCAAATTCTAAATTTCAGATTCCAAATTTTAAATCTTAATTATCTCAAATTCCAAATTTCAAATCCCACATTCCAAATTTCAAATTCCAAGTCCGAAGTTCCAAAATCCAAAATTTCATATTCCAAATTTCAAATTTTAATTTGAAACTCCAAATCTCAAATTCCAAATTTCCAATTCCAAATTTCAAATTCCAAATTATAAATTTCAAATTTAAAATTTTTAATTTTAAATTTCAAATTCCAAACTTCAAATTCCAAATTTCAAATCCCACATCCTGAATCCCAAATTTCAAATTTTAAATTTTAAATTTCAAACTCCAAATCCGAAGTTCCAAAATCCAAAATTTCATATTCTAAATTTCAAATTTTAATTTCAAACTCCAAATCTCAAATTTCCAATTCCCAATTCCAAATTTCAAATTCCAAATTATAAATTTCAAATTTCAGATTCCAAAGTTTAAATCTTAAATCTCAAATTTCAAATTCCAAATTTTAAATTTCAAATTTTAAATTTCAAATTCCAAATCTTAAATCTCAAATTTCAAATTCCAAATTACAACTTAAATTCCAAACTTCAAATTGCAAATTCCAAACTACAAATTCCAAACTTCAAATTCTAAATTTGAAATTCCAAATTTTAAATTTCGAATCCCACATTGTAAATTCCAAATTCTAAATTCCAAATCCGAAGTTTCAAAATCCAAAATTTAATCTTCTAAATTTCAAATTTTAATTTCAAACCCCAAATCTCGAATTACAAATTTCCAATTCCCAATTCCAAATTTCAAATTTTAAATTTCAAATTCTAAATTGTAAATTTCAGATTCCAAATTTTAATTGTTAATTCTCAAATTTTAAATTCCAAATATTAATTACAAATTTTTAATTTTACATTTCAAATTCCAAACTTCAAATTCCAAACTTCAAATTCCAAATTTTAAATTCTAAATTTCAAATTTTAAATTCCAAATTCTAAATTCCAAATTTCAAATTCCAAATCCTAAGTTCCAAAATCCAAAATTTCATATTCCAAATTTCAAACTCCAAACCTCAAATTCCAAATTTCCAATTCCAAATTTCAAATTCTAAATTTCAAATTCCAAATTTTAAATCTTAAATCTTAAATTCCAAATTTTAAATTACAAATTCCAAAATTCTAAACCTCAAATTGCAAATTCCAAATTAAATCCAAACTTCAAATTTCAAACTTCTAATTGCAAATTTCAAACTTGAAATTCCAAATTCTAAATCTCAGATTCCAAATTTTAAATCTTAAATCTCAAATTCCAAATTTCAAATTTCAAATCCCACATTCCAAATTCCAAATTTCAAATTTTAATTTCAAACTCCAAACCTCAAATTGCAAATTTTAATTTCAAACTCCAAATCTCAAATTTCCAATTCCAAATTTCAAATCTCAAATTTTAAATTACAAATTTCAAAATTCCAAACTTCAAATTGCAAATTCCAAATTCCAAACTTCAAATTCTAAATTGTGTTGAAAAAAGTAGTTTTGAGAAAAATTCGTTTAAGTTTTGATCAAAAGTTACCAGCAGCCGCAGGGGTCTAAGTCTAAAATTGCTAACTCTGTAAATTATTGGAATTTTCAAATTTTCTCTCGAGAATATATTCTTAGAGGTCTAAACTATGCAAAATAAAAAATGAACTGTTACAAAATTCTAGACCAGAACACCCCCACTTGGTCCTAGCATTTAACACTTTTATAATTTATTTGATGCAGTGGTCTTTACTTACGTCCATCAGCTTACTCATTTCGTATAACTAGAGCCTCGAGTTGCGTCGCTAATACGTTCCACAGAAAATGCGACGCAACTCAAAACAACGCATCTCGTAAACCAAAAAAAAAAATTGTTTTGAAATTATTAAAGGTGAACAGTTTTAATGCGATAACAAAATGCGACGCAAATAGATTTACATTTTTACAATATTTTGTGACACAAGTCGAAACGACGCAAGTCGCATGATGCAACTCGAGACTCGAGCTGTGATATCCCGGAAGAGGTTTCATCTCTTGGTCATTCCATTTATAATTCGTTTTATTTTAGCAAAAAAATTCATTGAACTCTAGATGTATTTGTTTGGTTTGATTCAATCTTATTTTATGATGACATGGTTGTAGTTATGCTTACTCGTCTTAGCTGTTGATATGACGTATAGGACTATATAACCTTTAACCATCGTCATTGGCTCCGGGTATTCTATTACCCCTATATTTTATTGGAATATGACACGGTTTCTGTTTCTGTAATTAAGCGGCTAATTTCTCTTTTATCCAGTAAGTTGGTATTGCCTAATTTCCCTTTTGCTAGCCGTACAGCTCGAATGATTTTTTTTATTTCCTGCTTGGTAAGAGTAAGTCGGTTCAACACAGTGTTTTTTGCGTTTTGTCGTCTTCGCCTTCATTTAAATGTTCCACAATTTAATTGAATTCCTTGAGTATTTGTTGAGCATTATTGATTACCTGTTTCTGGCTTTTCACTATCTGATCCCAATCTGTTGCGTCAGGTCCTGCGATCTAATTACCCGTGCCTCTATCCAATTTACTACTCTTCAAGTTCTTGATTTTTGGCCTTTAAGTACCGAGATCCATTGGGAGGTTTGTTTTGCTTGGTGAGCCAATTGAGCTCGATTTTTGCTTCCTTGATGAATATTGCTGATCAGTAGTGTTAGTCGGTCAATCAGTTCTTCAGTTCTTCGCCGTTTGATCATCCTTTGAAAAATGGCTAAGGCGTTCTTTAAGTCAAAGGGAAATCATAGATATTCGTATTTCCCGCGTTCAGCGTAGAAAGTGAGGTTTTTTATAGTATATCTGTTTGTTTCATTTATATCTGATGGAATCCTTATCGACCTAACGATGGTAGTAAAAACTAAAGCATCTCCAAAAGTTCAATTTTGGTTTATGACCAATTGACCATCCTATATTTTTTTCTTGTGAGATATCTAACTTCTTGTCGACAACCCAAATCGACGGGGTCTTAGAGGGTCTAATGACTCTGTCTGTTAAGAACTGGGTTATTTGTTACTCAACCTCCTGCCTCACATTGTTTGAATATGAATAAATATGACTTAGTTTATATTGGTTTGTTTCTGTATTGTTCACATGTCCGAATAACATTTTGAATTGTGATACTGTCGTTTGGAGTTACTTCTTTGTTTCTGATGAAAGATCTGGGACTTCCATGTTATTGACATAAAGTGATGATTTCTCTCCTAATGTTATTCTTATATTTTATGTTATAATTAGCATATTGCTTTTTCTGTCAATTATTGTTTCGAGTTCCTTCAATGTGTCGTCCCCTGTTATGCCATCCATCAAATGATTTTAGTTCCGAATGAAGAATTCAATAGTATTGTTCAATACTTTTGAAGAATTTTCCGATAATTTTCTTACTGATTTCGATATCACCTCCTGCTAAGTTCTTATTGGCTCCTTTCCCAATCAGGAATTTGAGGAAATTGCCATTTTATTGAGCCTATACTCTATGTTCAGTATGCTGAAAAGGCTTCTGTCATAAAATTTACGTCAGAATATCTTTTGGGCACTAGTCGGCTTTAAATATTTCATCTTTCATATTGCCGTTGACAAATTGGTTGTAATACACTTCTCCTGGTTATGTTTTCATGTGGTTGATCCTCTGCTGCCTCATTGGTTCGTTATGGTAAGAATAATCTTGTTTTGCCGTTAGATTATCCTGTTTGGTTGGACGGTTAATGTAGTTTAGTTTGATGGCTTAGGATTGTTTGGTCTTCGCGATGATAAGTTGTTTTGAATTTGGTTGACATAATGGTATCAGTGAGTTTAATGTTGTATACTGTAGGCCATATTTCTCCACTGTATTGCAATGTGGTATTATTCGGCGATTTGGTGAATTGGGATATGTAATTTGATTTATTAGAGCTGTTATCACGTTGTTGATATTTCTTTTGTGTATTGTCAGGATCCTGAAATTCATGTTTTGCAATTCCAGCCAGATTGCATACGTCCTCGGCAGCGTGGTTGTTTTTTGAATTATAAGCATCTTAGATAAGTCTGCATTCAGTCTGTTTCTATTTATTAAACGTTTATTGTTTCAGCTGAATATTCCTCTGTTTTGTCTTGGTTGACTATTAATGGGAATTGATGGTTTACAGTGGCATATTTCTTTGTGTTATGGTGCTGAGCTGGTATTCCAACGTAAGGAGATCCCTATGTTATCTGTATAGGTGCAGGCATTTTGTTTTGAGTTGGCGTTGCCTCGAATTTAATTTTTTGTCTTATTTGTTGAAGTATTGGTTAATTGGTTTATCCCGCAGCAAGTTGTAGTCGCGTTGCCATCGAATATCTGCAGCTTTCTTACACAATCAAGCAGCCTGATTATATCTTTCACGTCTTGTTCATTTCTTGGTATTACCAATGTTGTTATTGTTACCTGGATCACAGGGTTTCTAGTTTGTGACATTAATGGTGGTGTTATCTTGTATTTTAACACTCTTGGCGCCTCATAAAGTTCTAGCCTCGGAAGCAAAATGTCCTTTTCAAAAATAAAATTCTTTCCCTAGTGCTAAATATCCATATTTATCATCGGACTGATAACAGAAATCCTGCTTGTTATTTTTGTGGCAATGGGACAATATTTTAGGTGCTCATCCACTGAGTTTTTTAATTTTTTTTTTTTTGGAGTTGAAGTTTCAAACCCGGTTAATTCAAGTCACTTTTATTATCTAAATTTAATATCCATATCACTTTGATTCAGTGTTAAAGACCAAACATTTAATGCGAAATCGTTTATTTAAATATGAGATAATTAAGGTTAAACTGGAGCAATTGAAATATTAGGTTACTTTACTTGCATAATGTAAGACAAATTCTCTTGTTCATTATTTGATGGGGAGGAGGTAAAGCACTTAGAACTTAGGTGTACAATTTTTCAACACTTAACATTTGAATCAGAGATCCACTAGGTTTCACCATGGTAGTTTCATTATTATTATTATTGTAGATTTTAGAGGCTTTATGTTGGCTTTATGTTGTGGCTTGATGTTTACCGAACATATACAAATCAAAAATTTCGAACTGACTTGATGATAAACATTTAGTTAAAGCTCTCTTACATAAAATAAGTCATAGTATCTTTCTAGTTATAATACGCCTACGCTATAATGGATCAAGAAAATATTCGTTTATATCAAATTAAGTTTCAAACTACAAAATCAGTTTTTTTAAGGCAAGACCCTCCATATACAATATTTACTTCATACTATATGTAGTAAATTGATTGTCAATTTCGGTACTAATTATAACATAGAATGTGTTACAGTATCATTTTGAATGATCAACATTTAACAGATAAAATTGGCACCTGTCAGCATGTCACTTAATTCTCTAAATCTCAAATATCTCTGTAAACAAAATCAGCAAAATAGATAGAAATTATTACTTTAGATGTATCAAAAAAATGGTTAAAAATATTTAATTGTTATTTGGCCTATTTTTCAGTATTAGCTTGGTTTAAAATCTAAATAATCGTAATCTCTCTTTATGTTGTATGTATACGAGTGTGTATTTTATTTTTGGAATAGCCATTCAATTTGAAAGTGTCAAAACATTTAAAAAAAAAATCGAATGTCACAATTCACAAAGTCATATACATTTCTATAGATTTAATGCCCCCTATCAATATACAAATTCTTGTGGTTAAAATATTGTTTGACAACAACCAAAATGAAAAAGTCATCCTTTTTGTCAGGTATAACTTATATAAATATTTAAAAAGAAACGACAAAGAAGAAAACCAAACCAACAAAAAACTAGACCACTGTTGTGTTTTTCTTTATCATTATTTTTCATAATTTTAGTAATATTATTATTTATTCGAAATTAATATTTTTAATAAAAAAAAAGAAAAATATTTTATAATAAAGGTACACAGTTACACATTGATATTTATTTATGTATAATTCTGGCGCCATCCTTATCAGTTGACAGTTGTCAGTAAATGTCAAGAAGAATTTTAGTTTCGTTTTTTATAATTCTTTTATTACATTTTCCTATTTCCAATTTTATTTTATTTTCTCTATAATGTATAATCAAGAATTAAACTAATAAAAAAATGAAAAGAAAACAAAAATAAATAAAAAAGTTAAATAAAGTAAATTAAATTAATAAATAAATAAATACAAAATAAAAAAAAAATCAATTGTAGATTTATTAATTTTTTTATGTACACAATAAAAATTCATTTAACAACACGGAGGAGCTGCTTATCACAATCCAACGATATTTATACTCTGTAACAAAACGACAACAGTTTTCTTATGTTGATTAATTTTGAAATACAGAAAAAAAAAAATTTAATTTAGTATTTGTTTGATGTCATACAGTGCATTTTAATCCTTATACAAATTAACAGATGGTCAGCAAAATATCTATCTGTGTCATTTTGTTTAATTTGATTTAATATAGCACTGGTCAGTTTAATGATTCTTTATTAAAACAACAATATATGCCTTGTCATTTGCAACCCTTTTCTTGATGTATAATAAACGTGAAAAAAAAAATTGACGATGTATAGGTATTATATGGACCGGAGCATGAATTGAGACAAATAGGCATACGAAATAAAAATTAAACGAGATTAGAAACTAGAATTGGTCGTTATTTCAAATTTGAGGGCACTAGTTTTCACAGATGGAATTTGCCACAAAAAATACTGTATTAGGAGTGCATTCAAAACTTTATCATTAATGATGTGCTTCAACGGTGCAAACAACGTAAGGGCTTTTCTGTTATGAAGTTTTGTTGGTGTTCCAACCGAATTGGTGTTCCAACTAATTAAGGTAAAAGCAGGTCTCTAAATTGCAAAAATAATGTTTAACTAAATGTTTTGGCATTTAAAAAATAATCATAATTTTGACTACATTCCAAATTAGTTCGCAGTTTCGACGAAGAACTCCCTCAAGATCTGTTCAAGGAATCAGTCGCAAGGTTATCGTCTCTATACAGTACGAGCCGATAAAAATTCAGATTAATGTTATGATAATGAAATTGCTAAAACTAATAGATTAGCAGCCTTCTCGTATTTTTATGATTTTTAAAAGGTATTTTTTGAATTTTACCACAATAAGGAATAATTACCAAATGGTAATTGCATAGTGACAATTGGATAAATTGTTAACTGGTTGTGGATTTCTGCTATTATTTAAAAAAAAACGAGAATCTCGATTGTTAGACTGACGCCCAAAAAAAATTCATATTTAAATTTTTCACGGGATTCTTCATCAAAACCTTTAATTACATATAGAAATAATTCCTTGAATTTTTTATTGAAAAATATTTAAATTTAGAGGTCGCAAGTTCACGATTTTTAAACCTTATATCGTTAGTTTAATACTCCTATTTTCAAACTGACCATTCTGAAAAAATGAACATGATATTACTTCGGTCTAAAAAGACCAAAGTATTGAAATCCTGTCAAAAATGACGAAAAATTTGGTTGGTCCAAAACCACTTTTCTCGACGTTTTGAAAGTCCCTGAGTCTGAAAATGCAAAAAAAAAAAAAATGTCCGTCTGTGTGTCTGTGTGTCTGGACCCATGGTATCTCGAGAACGGCTTGTCCGATTTGGATTTTTTTTACGCCAATCTGTTTCTATGGTCAAGGCGGAGATTTGAAAAGCTTTTGGAGACTGTACGTCAAAGGGATGGGGTACCTGCCATACGAATTGACCCAAAATACCTGCTTTTATAAATATTTACGATTTTTTTATACATGCTTATTTGATTATTGAATTGGGCATTGAATTGGGAATTGATTTGAAGGTTAAATTAGGGGTCAATTTGCGCGTTGAGTTGAAGTTGAGTTGGAGTTGAGTTAGAGTTGAGTTGGGGTTGGATTTGGATGTAGTGAATAGTTAACAAACTATTTATATGATGGAACTTGCCTATTTATCAACCGATTATTATGAAATTCAATGTGTATGTTACAAATGGGATTCCAAAATGAGTTTTGGATGAAGTTCTGGAATATGGCCAAGTAGGATGGAACTTGCCCATTTCTCAACCGATTACGATGAAATTCGACATTTGTATTTGAAATGGGATTCTAAAATGTTTTTTGGATGAAGTTCTGGAATTTTAAAACGATTTCTGGATGAAGTTCTGGAATATGGCCAAGTATGTTGGAACTTGGCTATTTCTCAACCGATTATGATAAAATTCGACATGTGTATTCAAATTGGGAATCTGAAATGAGTTTTGGACGAAGTTCAGGAATATGGCCAAGTATGATGGAACTTTGCTATTTCTTAACCGATTATGATGAAATTTGATATGTGTGTTGGAAATGGGATTATAAAATGATTTTTGGATAAAGCTTTGGAATATGGCTTTGTAGGATGGAACTTAGTTATTCCTTACCCGTTTGTTATGAAATGTGACATGCAATTTGTAAATGGGATTCTAAAATGAGTTTTTGGATAAGTTCCTGGAATATAGTCAGTTAAACGGTTAGAAGTATCAGTATAGTTTGTTATACTATTTTCGGTATAAAGTTCTAGAATACGATTTTTCGTTTTAAATTGGATGCCTGTACCCATGTTATTGAAGCTTTTGACCTGTTTGTCTGTTGTTGTATAAGTAAATATAATTTGGTTAAAATAGAAATCAATAATGTCAAAACTGTCACACCAACTTTATGACATTATTGAAGATACTAAAGACCGAAGTTCTGATCACCTCGTGAGGTTTCAGCCCTTTATATTTGGGTTTTATCATCCTATATTAAGTTTTATGTTCCGCTAAATACGATAGGTTAGATTATTTTGCTCTGCGGAAGATATTTTTTGAGATACTAGACAAATCCTTAAAAAAAATGAAAAAGTTGGCGTTAAATCGGTAATTTCTAACAGAAACGATTTTTTTTAAAACACGGGAAGGACATTCAACAGAAAACACAATAGAACATAACAAAAAAACGAACAATTTTACTAAGGTGACATTTCTGAAAATTCTTTTTTTTTTTATCCACTTAGAGTAAGTAAGAACTTCAGCAGTTAGCCATCAAGCAACATTATTTTAAAGTTTAACTTTAGAAAATGGGAGAAAGTTTAAATTGTAGTTAAGAAATGCCTTTACCAATTATTCAGGAAATACGCGTAATTCAATAATCAACACATAATACAATATGAAAACATAATATAATAACAATTCAATTAGAACAATTCAATCAATGTCATAATACATAAGCTTTAAAATTTTCAATTATTATAAGTAATAGCAGAGCCTTCTAGAGTATAGAGCCATAATCATTATGACGTATTTTTTAGAAGCTTTTTTAGTGGTATAACTTTTCACTGATTTCCATAGGAATCCATAGAAAAAATGGTGTTTTTTAGCTTCAAGTTTTTCAATGAAAACAGCAAAAATGTTACAAAATTTTTATACAAAAGTGTTCTACATATCTTTAGCAACAATATACAGGAAGGGTATATGGGTATTAAGTAAATATTAATTGCAGAAATATTAAAATTAAATTATTTCTAAAATATATTTTTCGAAATTTTATTATATCAAAGTTGGCTCTGACGAATTAAAATAATACTTGCTAAATTTATCTTTAGTTTTACTAGTGTACGTTAGATGTCTCAGATTTATACAGAAAAATACGAAAAAAATTGTTTACTGCCATCTATGTAATGTATATTGACTTAATACACACGATTTGTAGTAAGCTTTTCTTTTTAATTTGACCAGAATGCTGTTGTTATGAACTTTTTTTTTATATTTTGGTTTAAATAAATCAATTATTACAAGAAAATGAAAACAATTTACTTAAACGATATTCATATATGTTGAAATTCAAACATTTATGAAAATATTTCAGAAATCTTAATAGAGCATTGGTAACGTTTTCATTTACAAATTTGTCTTTGGAAAAAAAGCAATTTCCCATATGTTTTATGCGTTTTACTATGGAAATTTTACTTTTTTCCTCGTTTCTAATTCCCTTATAAAAGCTTCGTTTTTTAGATTATGGCTTGTATAATCAAGGTTGCTTTGGTAATAGACAAACAAAAATTAAAATACAATAAGTAAAAAAAAATGATTGTAAAAAAACTTAAGTACGTGTAAATTCTAGTAACCCTTGGGTTATTTTCTGTTTTGTGCAAGTTGGGAAAACTTTCCTATTGTGCTTCACTTCTTGAAGTAAGCTCTGATATTGATCTTCATTACAACATATTTGACCATTTATATTTCCTGCTAAGGAAATTGCGGGTTCTGCAACATCATTTGTCACTTTACATTTTTTAATACTGCTTCATTGTAAATAATGTCTGCATACAACAATGAAGAATCTTTATTCAAAAAGGCCATAGAAATATTATTAAAAAAAAAAAAAAATTGGTGGTCGATGATATAAAATTATTAATTTTCATTTCTTTAACATTTTTCTTTAATAAATTTATTGTAAATTTTTGATTGTTATTTGTTCCTTTATTAAAGCTCTTAACCATTAATCTTTTATCCTGAATGCTAATAAGGGAGTCAAAAAAGCTAAGGCCGCTAATGATCCATGTAGATACCAAGCACAAATCACTTATAATAGATTACGCCTTGCGCACTTTGCTTATTTGTACCATAAAATAAACGGCTGGCAAATGACGTCAAATGAGAGTGAACAGTTTTGTTTACAATATTGTTGTGTGGAATTGAATCCAAAAATTAAATTAAATTTAATAAATAATGTGGTGCACCGTTTTTAATTGTTGTAATAACAATATAAATAATTGTCCATACAGTTTTCATTCTTTTCCAACAAATAAGAGATTGTTGAAAGCATGGATCCTACTTTGTAAGAGGAAAGAAATATTCAACCATAATACATCCATATGGTTGCAATATCTTACTAGCAACTCTCAGTTGACGTAATGCGCAGTAAACTACGAAAACGAAATTCACGATGGAGTAATCTATTATAAGTGATTTGTGGGTACCAAGTATGTCCTGGAAATGTTCAAAGCTGTTTTGGAAATTACACGGTTAATTTTTTCATTTTTCAAAATATCCTTCAATAGATTTAAATCATTCAATGGAGCAAAAGTGAGAAGTTCACAAATAAACCAATATTTCAAGTATACATTTATTACGAACATATTAAATTTGCGAAGAACTGACAGTTCTGTATCTGTTACTTTATACTGGTTTCTAAATAAATAAATGTTTAAACAATAAATAATTTTAGCCATCCACCTTGCTCAGTGTACGGCACCAGGAGTTCGTACTTTTTATATTAATATTTTCAGGATTTTCTATAAAAATCAGAGACAACTGCAGAAGTTCAAAATAATCAGCACTTAATTAATTAATTTTTAAGTGTTCGGTAATGAATTTTGTGGTTTCCTTTATATTAGGTAAGAATAGATTACATATTCGTATCTTTTAAAGAACTTTCAAATACGTCTCTATTTATTGAATCCCAATTACGTTTAAACCTGTCAAATAATTGAACTACAGGATAGGTGGGAATCTCGAATAGTACATCAAAAACAGAAGAAATGATACACTCCAACATGTGATGTCGGCAAGCGAAGTATATTAGATTTTTCTTTAATTTCTTTTGTAATAAGGTACAAGCGCCTTTGCTTGCAGTTGTATCTGCACACAATCCCGTAATATTTTCAGTCAAATTCCATTGACACAGCAAATTATAAACTTCCTCTTGACGATGTCCCAGTTGACGATGTCAATTCCAGCACTCCTAAAATTTTGTCATTATTTTTACCAGTAACAATTACTGGCAGTCGATCGATTTTTTTTTGTGATTTCCTATTTTTTACTAACTTTCCATCCCAGTGTACCATACAGAAATTATTAGCATCAAAATCTTGTTTTAATTTTTCAGCTATTTCAGTTGGTTCTTTCATTCGACGTCTTCGAACAGTTTCACGTGAACATGGGATATTACTAATATCAACTCCGAATGTTGGACCCACTATTGAAATCATGCGCCTCTAGAATACATTTTGGTATGATCTAATGAATTTGATACACCAGCATTTAAAATATTTTTGTTTTTAAACTTAATCTGACTCACAGCTGACATCACTGTCATTACATACATAATTAGTTAAAGACATAGAAATTGCCTTTATGATTTTTATCGTACGTTATACTGCCTTCTGTTGTTGATTCCGCTTTCGTTTTTGATCTGACATCAAATTACTTCCTTATATGATACAATTTATCTATGAAGATGTTTCTTGTTCAAATAGTTTTACTATATTTAAAACTTTTATTTTTCTTCAAAGATTAATATTCTTGATATAATGATTTTAATTTTGTCACAACATTACTGTGTGTCATACATAACCGATACACCGGAATTCCTCCACACTTTTAATAACTCTGTAGTAGTAACAAAATTACTTTATGAATTTTTTTTTTTAACTGAATGTGATGATTGAACACCTGTAACAATGTTTATATGAAGGAAAATTATTACTAGGCAGACGTACTTCCAGAAAAATAGTGTAATGCAGACACCAGTGGCCAGTAGGAAGAATTATTATGATAATTTAAATTTACACTATTTTTAGTATTCATTTTACGAAAAATTACTAAAACCACGGCTTCTTTCAAAAGAAAAATATTTACTACAAAGCCTGCTTAGAAAAAACAATTGTGGCAAATACGATTGGGTATAGTAAAATATTTGTTTTTTTTCGTTTACTATGTTTTTTGAGAGGCATGTCGAAAATTATCCACTTCTACATAACGTTGTTTGTTCAATATTATTCGAACAAATATAGAGTATGAAATCCAATACTTCCCGTCTTTTTAAAAATCGTTGTTGTTAGAAATTACCGATTTAACGCCAACATTTTAATTTTTTTCAGGATTTTTCTGGGTTATTTTGCTCATATCTGAAAAAAAAATTCCCGCAGAGCAAAATATCCAACCCATCATATTTAGCGGATCCAAAAACATAATATAGGATGATAAAACCCAATATCAAGTATTTATTTTTGCAGAGTGGTTAGTTTGAAAGTAGGAGTATTAAACTAACGATATAAGGTTTAATGTTAAATGGTTATAAAAACATGTTATTCAGCCATATAAATATTTTTAATTAAAATTCATGTTATCATAGAATTTAATAAAAAATTTTGTATCATAAGAAAATATACAAAAGTTATAAACATTGTATAAAAGTACATATAAATTAAAAATTAAGAAAACTTACATAAAATAAATTAAACAATTTTCTTAATTATATGTATTGCTGGATTCTATTATTTAAGCAACACTAAAAAACTTTCACTTACAAAACTTAATTTAATTATCTCTGAGAGATTGTCAATTTTAAATTTAAAAATTTTTGAAAACATTTTTAAAATTGTTTTTTAAGAAAAAAAAAAAATTTTATATTTAAAATTGACAATCTCTCAGAAATAATTAAATTTAGTTTTATAAGTAAGTATAGTAATACGTAGTAGGTATAGTAGTAGTTTTATAAGTATAGTATAAGTATACTAGTACCTGTGTCCGAGAAAGCAAATAAAAATTCCGGTCCTTCTATCTGTACCCATAGTATATCGAGAATGGCTAAGGGGGAGAATTGAAAAGCGTTTGGAACGTGTATGCCATGAGCATCGAATACCTTCCATACAAATTGACACTGTGATATTACAACGATAACCAATTTTTTATATTTGCTGGTTTGAGGATTGAGTTGAGCGTTGAGTTTGCGGTTGAGTTGGGTTCCATTTGCGGGTTAAATTGGAGTTGAGTTGAGGTTGGATTACAGTTTAGTGAGCAGTTGAGCAATCTTTTATATGTTGGTTTGAGAATCGAGCTGAGTTGGGGTTAAGTTGGAGTTGTGTTGGGTAGGAGTCAGCGTTAAGTTGAGAGTTTATTTCGGGTTTGTTTGGGATTGAGTTGGAAGTTAATTTGAGTTGTATTGAGTTGAGTTCAAGCAAGAATGTAGTTTTTCGAGTCGTGTTTATTTAAGGATTGAGTTGGACGTTGTGTTTGAGGTTGAGTTAGGACTAGGGATTGCTAAATTGGCTCAAATTCAATTATCGGTAATTTGATAATTTTTTTTAAATTTATCGATTTATCCTTCAGCGGTGAAGATTCTCAAATATTCGGTTGAATTGGTAATGGCACTCTTTCACCGTTTTCCTTAACACACGGACAGGCATCCGGGCAAGTCTATGATTTATTTTAATATGGTTGCCCGGCATATAAGCCAAGTATTTTGTGACTTTTTAAATTTATAATTACACTACCCTGCAAAATTTTAAAAATTTGGTGCCACTTGGCAATGAATAGTTGTTTCCGAAGTAATTTTTTACGCTGAATCCGAATCTGGGCTCAGAATTGCTCTATCACGACAGATTTATGAGATATTCTAACCTAAAGTGCAAAAAACACTGTTTTTTGACGTATTTGAGGTTATCTATCACCGCGATTTTTTTTTTTCTTCAAAAGTTCATGTGTGGGATCTTATAATACAAGTCTTCTTCTTTCAAATGTCTTTGTGTTTGCTCAAATATGTTTTTTTTTCGCCGAGATATCACATTTTCAAAATTGCATGTTCGTGAATTTGTCGGTATACTGTATAATACGCTACAATTTATACCTACGGTATATATGCACTTTTATGTTAGAATATCTCATAAACCTGACGTGATAGAGCAATTCTGAGCCCGGATTCGGATCCAGCGTGAAAAATTACTTCGGAAACAACTATTCATTGTCCAGGGGCAAAATTTTGCAGGGTAGTGTTATTCAGACGCTGAAATACGGAATACAAAATTACTCTTGTTCCTTTCCTTGCGGATTCATAGAGTTGATTGTGGGTTGTGTTGAAAGTTAGCGAGTTGCTTTCATGTACGCATGTATTTTGTCGTTCCATGTTGATACAGGGGATTAACTAGTAGGGCATTGAGTTTGGGGTTGAGTTGAAGGCTGAATTTGTGGTCGTGGTTAGTTTGGGATTGGGTTGCGGTTCATTCAGCCGTTAAGTTGGGAATTTATTTGGGGGTTGAGTTGAGATATGAGTTGGAAGTTAGCTTGTCTTATCCTGAGTTGAGTTCTTATATAAGCATGTCGTTTCTCGGATGGGGTTCCGTTGGGGATTTATTTGGGAGTTAAGTCGGAGGTTGAGGTGGAGATTAGATTAAGTTAAGTTCATACACACGTGTAGTTTTCGAATCGTATTTATTTTGGTTTGAGTTGAACGTTGAATTTGGAGTTGCATTGAAGATTGAGTTGGAGGTTGAGTTAAAGGTTGACTAGGGTTACATTGAGGGTTGAGTTCATGTCATGTTAGGTTTCAATAGGGTTTGAGTTGAAGCTATTTTGGATTTGAGTGAGTGTTTGATTAATTTGGAGTGAATTAAGGGTTTAGTGGGAGGTAATATTCAGTTTTTTGGATAGAGTTTATACAAGCATGCGGCTTTCGAATCTAGTTGATTTCAGGATTGAGTTGGCTGTGGAGTCGGGAGTTGAGAAGATAAGTTAGTTTGGGTTAGCTTGCGTTGGGGTTTAATGAGGGATTCGGCTGCGAAATTATTTGGATGTTGTTTCGTGGATTGAGTAAGGAGTTGACCTTGGGGTTAGGTTAAGAGTTGATTGGAAGTTGATTTGGAGTTGAATTGGTGATTGAGTTGAGGGTTTGGTTGACAGTGTTGTTTTAGTGATTGTAAATTTGAGTTATAAATTAAGTTGGAGGTTGAGCTGAAGGTTGAGTTAAGAGGTCCAGTTAGGGATTCATTAATTACGTGTTGGGTTAATTTCCAGGGCCGAAATTCTATATTTTTTAAAATCGCGTCAATAATTTTTGCAAGCACTCAATCCTTGCCTTACACTTACACGAGATTGCGAAAAGACTAGCCAGAATCGAAATTTCGGTATTTTGAGCAACTGTAAATTTAGGTATTTCGGTTTTTGATTTTTACTTGCCTTCGTTACTTTATTGAATTTAAACATTTCTGGCTTACAGTTGAACTTCTAAATAATTTTAATAATTCTTAAAACCATTTGCTCTGACATTTGCGGTGACATTTTTGTCTATTGATGGGAAAAATCTGTTTTTTGTTTATATATATAGGTCAGATTTGAAAAATCTCGATCAGATTTGTAAAAATATTTGACCACAAAAATTTCAAAATGTTCGAGCAACAAAACAGCAGATCAATTTTTTTCGTGTTCGTTTGGAAGCACCAATCCTTGATCTGTCGTAGAAAAAAAATACCACACGACAATATTTAAGATACAACCAGATTTACTTCACATCTGGTTTATTTATAACATTTCTTATAGCTAAAGTTATCGTTCTCTCGAAATATGTGTTATTCACAAATTGTTTACTTTGGTCCTAAAACATATTTATTTGGTACCTCGATTAAAAAGAAGCAGAAGTGTAATAATCTGCCTTACCTTTTTTTTGTACTTATTTTAGATAAGAAACGGTACAGACGCATTATTTGAAATATATTAGATAAGAGTGACACCCTCTAGATAGATAATAAGAGATTTTGTTTATTCATAATTAATCTATTAAACACATCAATCATTACCATCTACATAATTAATACTTTTTTAAATGCTTAAATATTACCCTTTTCACCGCGCAAGCAATCAAGAAGTTCTCATTCATTTTACAAAGCAGCACTCGAAATATAATTTTGTTCCGGGGTGTATTATAAAAAAAAAAATATTTACATATAGTAATACTGTAAAATATGAATTTTCCCACACCCACACAGACTTAAGTAATTATTTGCCAAATCTAAACAACATTTTTTTTTCACCACAGAAGCAAAAATATGTTGGAAAAATTGTTCGTGAGAAAATCACATCCATGCTAATTACAGAAATTTGTTTATTTCTCTGTGTATCAACATATAAATATTTGTTTTTCACTTGAACATGAAAATTTACAACAACAACACCAACAACAAATTAGTATATCAGAAATACATAATAAACATTATCTTTTATTAGCATCATGCTATGCGGCGCTACTTAACAACCATTAACTTTAAATAATAACTTTTATTATATGCGGCGGCGGTATAGAGACGAGTGGATTAATCAATTTACCACCCAAAATTTACATGCGCAATTCTCCAATTAACACTAAATTTTGGCGACATTTTTTTTATATCTTTTCGCTTTTTTGGGGGATGGTAATTATATGTTTTGAATATGCGGAAAAACATTGTTGATGCGGGTGATTTTGAAATAATTAATCAAATTACAATGTAATAAACATCAAATCCTGGGAAAATATAAATTTGCATATACGCGTAAATTGTATACTTGCTTATAAAATAATTTGCAAAATTTGTGTACTTGATTTTGGTCACGTTTCGTTTCACAAATACAAGTAGCTATATTGTGATAACAGAGTATAAATCAAAATCTTTTGATGTATTCTAAACATATTTGGACAATCCTTTAGCTAGGTCTTAGGTGTAGGCAAATACTTAAAAATTCAAGTGTTTTTGATTTCACTAATTATTTTTTGCTACTTGGGCCGGCCAATTGTAAAATTGTCAATCAAAATAATCACTATTTTTTTTAATTTTTATAAGATAGATTAACTCACGTGCAACAAGGTCAATATCCAAATTCGTTCTATTTATTTTTTTTTATTTTTATTTTATTAGGGCTGATTAAAATCTTGTAAGATATGAAAATTTTGTCGGTTTGTTTCTAAAAATGTGGTGGCATACGAGTATTTATAAATTTATAATCATAGGCTTATCACCTCGAAACTAGTCATTGTCTTACAATTTTCATCAACAGACATATGATAATCATTAATTTGATTATTTTCAAAATGGTTTAAATTATAGTAAAATATTTCAAATATTTCTACATGAAATTTGAAACTGAACATTTAAACCCGTCACAGTGAATATAAAAAAAATCTACAAAATTCTGATATATTGGAAATAAAACTTGTCAAGGCTTCCGGGCAAATTCGTCTTATTATTCTAGACGGTTGCTCTTTCTTCAAATCAGGCATATTTATTATGAAACATAAATTTTTTTGGAAAAGTTTAAAATTAAATCCCGGCTTTATGAATTTGCCAATTATTCAAATTTCAAATTAAATTGAAATGTTAATGTTTGTTTCCTCAACAAAGCCTCAAAAAATTGTATTTTATTTCCATGTTTACAAAATTTCAGTTTTTGATGTGTGTGATCTTTACTCTCGCCTATCAAAAAATTTTATATTGGAGAAAACTTATAAATTACACGAACGGAAATGACGTACATATTTCTTTTTAATTTACAATATTATATTACCGTGCGATTTCTACAATGCTATTTTACGGTTGCCATGGAAACATTGGAAACGTACAAAATATACAAACTTTTGAAGCATTTTAAGGCTGTGTTTCAATCGGGTAAAAAGTTAAATTTTTTAACTGTGGTAAAAAATATTAAATTTTCCTCACTTTTTAATCGTTTTGGTGTTTCAAATGAAACTGGTTAAAATTGTGACGTTTACGTTTTTTATTTTTGTTTTTCGTGGAGAAAAGCAAAATACAAGCTACACATTTTAACTGGTCCGTGACCGGTTAAAATTTTTGTGGTGAACAAAATGTCAAAAATTTAACGTTTTATGCGGTTTTTTATTCGTTTGAAACACAGCCTTAATAATACTTGGTATCTTTGTAGACTATGAATACTTGATTTTCAAAATTTTAATTTTTCAATTTAACATCTACTCAGTTTCTTATTGTTATTCTTCAGTCATGTTGATTATTATTTCGTTATAGAAATTAATATTAAGTATAATCACTTCCAGTCATACTTGTATGTGTCACCATAATTCGTACATAACAGAATGGTACTATAATGAATTTTTATCTCACGATAAAAACAAAATCAATAACTTGCGTATGTTGCTTTATCACCAATAAAGAGTCTCGAAGGGTCAGCTACTGGAATTTGTATGTGTTAACAATGAGGTCTCATTATTAACATTCAAGTAACAGGGCCTCCCGCAACGACGTCCATGTTCATAATTATAATTCAAATGCGGCATATAGTTGCTGAATCAGCAATATATAAACTTTTAAGTAAAACTCACGATCACTTCCCACGTCATCGGTCGCCAAACAACTAATGGGTTCCGTAACAACAGAGCCCATCGGCGATATATATTCGCTGGTACATTTCAGTTTCCTATTAAAAATAAGTCAGTTTCGGTAGTTGTATATAAAATCTCGACAATACGATCAAGTGCTTCGAAAACATAATCAAATTCGGTTAGATTGTTCTTGCCCCGTATTCTCAAACTACTTCAAGAATTCTGCAAGAGGACTATCATCTTTTATAGACTTTGGAAGCGGTACCACTTAAATACTTCCAACGAGACAAATACATTTTGCACATGAACTCAGATCAAAATTTACCTACTAGCTGATCTGGATCGCACGTCGATACGGTCATTCAAAGGAAAATATAAAAGTTCGAATCTAGAGTATTTGTGAATATTATTTTAACTACCATAAGCTAATCACGTCTATTATACTGAAAAGTTCATTGATTATCATGATTATTACAAAAAATAATCTAGTAAATAAAAGGTTAGTTCTTGTTCCTTCACAGCAAACAGCACACATAATACACATACCATGTTTACACAACACCCCCCTTGAGAGTACTAATTGGACTCTCTTCCTTTTTTTTTCATTTCATATTTAACTAACTATTATCTATAAGTCTGATTTTATATTGAACCAATTTGAATTGAACCGATGATCTTGAAAAATATTTTTTTTACAAATCGTAAGTTCAACAGTGAAACAACGAAAGTTGAATTACAATCATAAAATTTCCCATATAAATTTATTTTACTCATTTTAATAAGGAACTTCAGTCCAAAAAAAGGGTTTTTAAGTTAGAAACGACAAATTTTTGGACTGAAATACCTTTTGCTTGTTTTTGTTTTATCTGAAATATCTTGGTACACCTAAATATATTTTGCTATCCGTAGCCCTTATTTAGGCCAGATGAACATTATCCTTATTTGTTTTCTAGGTATAATGCCTCGTTATAAAAGCCACAATACCGAATTAAAATGTTTATGGTTAGGAATTGCAAAATTTGCTTAAATTCATTTATCGATAATTCGATAATTTTTCTCAAATTAATTGATTAATCGATACAATTTTATTTATGTAGGTAAATTCGTGAGTGTAAGACGATATTTGAGCTCAAATTTTTTTCATTTTCGGTATTGACAATAATTTGTAACCCATCACCGTCAGCGCCATCCTTTTCATCAGAAACATCTGAGCTAAATAATTAGGAATGCTCTGTGTGTCTTTGTCGACTTCGGTACCCTCCAGCTGTTCTGTAAGTCCATTTTGCGGATTTAGTTTTTGGTAGTGAACTTTGATTACAGCAAATTGAATACCGTGTGCCAGACAAAGCTGGTGATATCCACCGAATCACCGGTCAACTGTCCCACTTTGGCCATCACTGATGCATCATCCGTGATAATTGCAACGGTATCATTAATCGTAACAAAATCTTTAATTTTTTTCTTTACGTGCTCAATACATTTTTCTGTTGATAGCGAATAACAGGGGATAGGTCGAGATTTCAAAATTTGGTACTATTATGAACATTAATATTTATATAAGTATAACGTGGATTTTCAGTGAATTCCATTCATCGAACTTTTCATCATTTAATCTAAGTTTTGGCAAATCAGCTGATAATCTTTTGCTGCATAACTAAACATAATATTTTCTAATTGTGTTGGCAGATTTTGGAACGTCATTGTGGCCTTTGGATTTGAGTAATTATCTTAAATCGTACAAAATTTGCTAAATGCAAAATACTCTTTAGCTGTTATATGAGAGACGATAGCTTTAATGCTGAGTTTATGACATAGGAACATAGGAACATAGGAAGATAGGGAGTGTGACACGACCAATCAAAGTATTTAAAATATCACAAGCCCCGCCTATTAGTTCCATGCTCTGGTTGTAAAATTTCTTACATTTGATCAAAGTAGGCTAGTAGGCGGGGCTGGTGACATTTTAAATAATTTGGTTGGTCGTGTCACACTCCCTATCTTCCTATGTTCCTATGTCATAAACTCAGCATAAAGGAACGAACTATATTTTTCTAGAAGAAATTTGTTATTTTATCTTTTTTTACTAGAGCACGGGCTTCATATTTATAATTTTGAACCTCTGGTACCTGTTGATCCCTTTTCAATAGGTTTATGTTATGTTAGCTTTTTAAATGGTAATGCAGTACAGTAGCAGTACTACTCAGAGATTTCACTTCGTTTGAACATCCCGGAATATCACATAATCCAAAATCCAAATTTATTTCGACGAAAATTATTAAAAGGTGAGTTTTCCGCTTTAATATTAGATGAAAGTGAGTACCGCTTTAAATATTAGATGAATTCATCGCTCGAAAAACCTTGATTTAAATTGTAAATCTGTCCAACACGTCAAACCACAACCAATTTACCAATTATGTGTTTCATATTTATTAAATAAACATTTAAGTCGAATGTAAATCACAATTTTCCCTACTACTTATTATGAAAAAATACAAAATATAATGGCAAAATGCAAACACTAAATTTAAACTTTCTTTCTTTCTAATATAAATTAATATAACTGTTTTCCTCTTATTCATGTTTAAAAGGATATTAAGCCAACACTATTTAAGATACGGAAGATTTGTTGGCACAAGCTGTAAAAACATTAGGGCACACTGTAGGAGGCACCAGATAAACTCAAGCATGGTAGAAATTTCATTATTTAAACAAAAAACTTTTATCTGTGATTTGGCTAAATATTTAGATTATGACTTCCTGAATATAAATGCTGCAAGGCAAAATATGCAGTTATTTAGCTTTGTCGAACAAAAACGATGTATGGAAGTCTGAATTTAAAAGACGGTCAAATCCTTCCTTGACCTTTTGAATATAATACTGCAAGACCATTTCTGCAGCCATTTAACCCTTCCAGACTAAAAAGTGATATGGGAGTCTGAATTATGCAGCATATGGCAAATTTCAGTTGAGCAACACACCTTGAAATCAATATTCTCAAATCTTTTGTTAGTCATAAGTTTATGTTAATACCTTCAGAATATACAAATTATTCTACTTATTGTTGAAAGGTTGATGAAGCTACGATTTAAGATCATTTTAATATTTGTGGTGGAACTAAGCAGCGAAGAACAAGCGATAAGGTAGATCTACTCTCTTTGATTGTGTCTGTAAGGTTGGCAAAGCTATTTATGAAATATGGAGAAAAGATTGAGGGTTCAAATCACAAAAAAACAAAAAATTCCCAAAAATCAAGATTTTTAAATAATATTTTAGTTCGTTTTATAACTTAGAGGATGAGGGCCGCCACCCCCAAACCTTTGATTTGACGACTTTTTGAAATTCTAACATTCATAAAAATTGAAGCATTTTTGAAAAGTTTGTGTTTTTTATGTTTTCATATTGTAGTTAACAGAAATTTCATGGGGTCTCAATTTAATTTGGGTTTTTTATTTACGGAAATATGGTGATATCCCAAAGATTAAAATATCAAGTTTTATAAAAAAAATTGTAGATTCTTAGCATAAAACTAAACCTACCAAAAAACATCCAAAAACCAAAAAAATGTGCAAAATTGAATTTCCAGACATCCTTGTGTAAATCGATTTAATGCCAAAACCTATCTACCTAATTCTAAAAATACTAAAATTTCTGTATATCCTGGAAAAGTGGGGGTTTAGGCGCCAGCCCCAATCTTCTAGGGTACCAAACGAATTAAAATAATTTTAACAAATTTCAAATTTTTGAATGTTATTCATTATAATTATGTTTATGTGCGTAATCGAAAATCCACTTTCTGTAAAATCATTTTCACTTAAACCGGCCATCAGTATTAAAGATGATTTTACAGAAATCAAACCATCTTCACATAAATTGGCTATATACATATTTTAACAAAAAATATCTTCGTGTGTCTTTTTATCAGTGTGCCATTTTCTCCTTGCGTCATTTCATCATGTGTCGTTGTAACGGTGTATCGTTTTGTAAGTATGTGGTTTTGCCTTGTGACATTTTATCGAGGAAACCAATATTCATAAACGAAAACACAGAAAATAAAAGAAAAAATGAGTTTTGAAATATTCCGGAAAAGGGAAATTTAATTTAAAATTAATTAGAATCGAAATGGAGATTTTACAGAATATTTTAAAATTAAAATCTACCTTTTCTAAATATGTACTACTAAATAAGGACCTTTTCTTTTGCAATGAACAAAAGAGAAATACCCCCCATTGGTTTTTGAGAATTTTGGTTTTATTTTCAAATACGTTATCGCTAAAAACTCTCTTAAAAAATAGGGATAATATATGTACATGGTGGAATATTTGAAATTTCTAAAATAATATAATGCTTTTATAATGCTAATTTTCATAAATTAATTTAAATTAATATGTTAATTAAATTTAAATTTCACGTTTTCCTGATTTTACACCTTTAATTATAAGCAACTTTATCAATGCCATAATAACGATAATCCATTATTACTGTCTGGATGCCATGGCTTATATCACAATTAATATTTATTTTAATAATTAAACATTTTGTTTTATTACTTAATTACTAATTCAATTTTTATTTATTTACCCATAAACATAAAAAATGAGAATATTCAAACTTACGTTAATGTGTTATTATTATTCAAATGCAAAATTGAAGAAATAAATTATTTGAAAGTATGAAAAGCTTGCTCAAAATTAGCAGCATCAGCTGCTAAAGGCATTACTGGTAGGACAATCAAAACTTAAACGATAAATCTAAATTTTTCGTTTAATCGATTCGATGTTAACCGATTTTTACCGAGCATAATTTTTAGGAAGACCCCATTAAATTTTTGTTAACTACAATATGAATAGGAATCTACATAATTTAATGTCATCCTTGAAATTTTTCTGACGTTTTTCTGTCATCCTTGCGCAAAGGGTTCAATGCTACGCGGCTTTGGGGAGTTGTCTATTTTAGTATGTGAATAATTATTAAAAAACCTAAATTTTTCAAAAATTCTCCAATATTTATGAATGGTAGAATTTAAAAAAAATCATCAAAGCGGTTGCTTGTGAGCGGCAGCCTCCATCCTCTTAGGTACAAAACGAATTAGAATAATATTTCAAAAATTTGATAAATTTAAAAAACTTGATTTTTCGGGATTATTCTATTTATCGGGATTATTTTATTTTGGATAATGATACCAACCTATCGCATGTATCTCGTATTTCGAGTTACGAGTTTCGACAAATGGATTTCATAAAGTCACAATTGCGAAGAAACTTGATTAATTATATTTATGTTTATTGAGCTAATATTTAAATAATTTTAACAAATTTTTTATTGGTTTTGAGCTCTTTATTTACAAAATATTTTATAGCTTTAGCTTTCGAATCCAATTCGGATTCATTCTCAAAAGCAAATGAATTGTTTTTTCCAAAAAATTGTTTCCTCTATATAATAAAAAATTATGGCAATCACAAATTCTTTTTGAAAACCGACTTTTCATGGAAATGCACCGCTATATAATTTTTCGAAAAAAATTGTATACTAAAGCGTTTTCACGTAAAAAAGGTTGTACATTTGAATAAAAATAAATTTGATGAGACAAAACCAAATTAGATGAACAAATCATATGAGTTACCGATATATGCGTAATCTTCTACAATGTTTATTGAATTTGCACTTGATTTAATGTGTAACATTTCCAAAATCGATCTTTTTCTAAAATTGTTTTGTTTATCGAGAATTTTGATATTATCTAAACTAATTTGGTGGTTTGTATCTTTCAAATGTCGTGAGAGTGCACTAATGTTTGAATTTTGATCTTTATTGACGTCTCTTCTGTGTTGGTAAAACCTTCTTTCCAAAAATTGTTTAGTCTGTCCTGTATAAGTAGCGTTGCAACTACAGTGGACCTGGTACACCACATTTGATTGTTTCTTTAAAGGTATGCTATCTTTAATTTTAGAAAACAATTCGTTGTTTAAACTTGTGGCTGCCCGTCCAATAATTTTGAAATTATAATTTTTGAAAAGATTTTTAATTTTTTCGTAAAGATTTTTTACATAAGGAATGGCCAAATAATTTGTTATATCATTTTCTGGTCGGGAAACCGGATTTATATGAAAATATCTTTGTTTCCAAATTATGTTATTTATTAATTTTTCAGGATATTGATTGCGAAATAATGTATCTTTCAAAATTTTAAGATTTTTATTGTGAAATTTAGTATCGGAAAGAACCCAAAAAATTCTTAAACTTTCCGATACTAAATTTCACAATAAAAATCTTAAAATTTTGAAAGATACATTACTTCGCAATCAATATCCTGAAAAATTAATAAATAACATAATTTGGAAACAAAGATATTTTCATATAAATCCGGTTTCCCGACCAGAAAATGATATAACAAATTATTTGGCCATTCCTTATGTAAAAAATCTTTACGAAAAAATTAAAAATCTTTTCAAAAATTATAATTTCAAAATTATTGGACGGGCAGCCACAAGTTTAAACAACGAATTGTTTTCTAAAATTAAAGATAGCATACCTTTAAAGAAACAATCAAATGTGGTGTACCAGGTCCACTGTAGTTGCAACGCTACTTATACAGGACAGACTAAACAATTTTTGGAAAGAAGGTTTTACCAACACAGAAGAGACGTCAATAAAGATCAAAATTCAAACATTAGTGCACTCTCACGACATTTGAAAGATACAAACCACCAAATTAGTTTAGATAATATCAAAATTCTCGATAAACAAAACAATTTTAGAAAAAGATCGATTTTGGAAATGTTACACATTAAATCAAGTGCAAATTCAATAAACATTGTAGAAGATTACGCATATATCGGTAACTCATATGATTTGTTCATCTAATTTGGTTTTGTCTCATCAAATTTATTTTTATTCAAATGTACAACCTTTTTTACGTGAAAACGCTTTAGTATACAATTTTTTTTTCGAAAAATTATATAGCGGTGCGTTTCCATGAAAAGTCGGTTTTCAAAAAGAATTTGTGATTGCCATAATTTTTTATTATATAGAGGAAACAATTTTTTGGAAAAAACAATTCATTTGCTTTTGAGAATGAATCCGAATTGGATTCGAAAGCTAAAGCTATAAAATATTTTGTAAATAAAGAGCTCAAAACCAATAAAAAATTTGTTAAAACTTGATTAAGTAAGCATTACGAGAACTCGAAATGTATTATAAAATCGCATTTTCTCACTATTTCGAAATTCTTGAAATATGCTTCATGCTTATTGCTAACACAATCGATCCTCAGGTACCCCAATTTTCGAGTTTGATGGTTTTATACAATATGTATTTTTTTTAAATAAATATTCCAATGTAAAAAAACCCCGCTTAACGCTGCCCGTTTAGCTGATTCGCTATTACGCTCTTGCTTAGTTTTTATTATTTTATTTTCGTATACAGCAAAACCCCCGCTTAACGTAGAGGTATGTTCCTGAAATATATCCCTGGACTTTTGATATTTTATGTGATTTTGCGAGATTTTTAAGATTGGAGATTTGAGATTTGTTTGGAATTGAGTGTTTTGGAGAGATATTATGTCAGATTTGATAAATTGTTTGAGATTATTCAACATTTTCGAGTTCTCGAAATTCAAGATTTTGAATTTACAATTACATAATTAATATTTCTGGGTTTGATTAGAATTAAGTTGCTTGGCATCGAAGTTATTCGAAATGATTGACGTTATTGAATATTTTCGAGATTGCGTCATGATGATGTTATTTATAGGCTCTGATGTTCGCGATATTACTCGAAATTTGAAAGGGCTTGAATTGCGCGATGTTACAAAGTTAGTAATATTATGAGATTTTCCGGATTTGATAAGATTTTTCGAGGCTCACTGACTTTACCCAGAATAGACGATAAATATGATTTTGTCGAGAAGTTTAAGATTTATCCTACGTATATTTTTCATTTAAACAGCGTTGAATTGTTTGGTGTGAAAACACATACTAATATTGGGAAAATGTCAACATACTAATCTTAAACTTGACCAATTAATCGATTAATTAAAAAATTGGTTAATTTGTTTTCGGTATGCCTGTTGCTGTGCCTTAAGAGAATATATCTTTCATAAACATTATGAATTTATCTCAAAACTACAACCAGTTTAGACTTCAGTTCATATTCCATAATTCTTACAACCTGAATATATTAAAGTTTATTTGGAAGCCACGAGCCAAAATGTTTGCTCAATATAAGGTTGGTATTGACCAACATGTTTTCACGCCTTTTAATTCATTTTATTTGCAATCATTTTTAAGCCTAGAATGTAAAACTTTGATTTGTTCATCATGTATAAACTTTTAAAACTAATTTAAAAAATCTTTTACTTTAAAGCAACTAACGGTCACAATAATCTGATTGCTTACTCTAAAAGTCTAAATATTACTAAAACAAAGTTTTGGCCGAGGAATTACAAACAAAACCGTTTCATATCTTATAATATTCTTACTTGGATGCACTACCTCAATTGCTTATTTTCTGCAATTAAACTGCGAATGTAAGTTTTTTCATATGGTAGCGTGAATTTACCTAGACAATGCAAATCAAGAATGTATGTCGCTTAAAATTTGTTGGAAATTATTGTAATTGAAAATCATATGTAGAGAAAAGTTCACTTAAACAGTTGATGGAAAATTAAACAAAAACTGGTGAAATTAAAAACGTGATCTCCTTTACGCACGCAACCATGACCAGTCGCTTCTGCAAATTTAATTAAAAAATGCATATTTCAAGTTTCGCTCTTTGCCAATTTTTAATTACTGCATCAATCAATTTTTTAATTCTACCACAGATAACTATACCAGATATCCATCTTGTATGGCCAAAATTTACATAAGTAAATTCGAGCTATGAAAAGTAATCCAACTGAAATCTAACCCGACGAGAAATAGACCGATGCATATTTTCATCCTTTACTTTTTTATTTTACGCACGGCTATATGATTTAAAAAAAATAAAAACTAGAAACCAAAACAAAGTTGTAAATGCTTTGCGTTTTTTCGAGTTCACGAATTTGCTTACACATTCATATTAGAGAAACAAGTAATTATGAATGAAATTACAGGCGCATTTTATTTGCCCAAATTCATGAATTCGAAAAAACGCAAAGCATTTGAAACTTTGTTTTGGTTGTTAGTTTATTTTTTTTTAAATCATGTAGTCGTGCGTAAAATAAAAAAGCAAAGGATGAAAATATGCATCGGTCTATTTCTCGTCGGGTTAGATTTCAGTTGGATTACTTTTCATAGCTCGAATTTACTTATGTAAATTTTGGCCATACAAGATAGATATCTGGTATAGTTATCTGTGATTCTACAATAAATAAAACTTGAATTAGTAATTAAGTAACAAATACAAATTTATCAATATATTTATTTGGTGCTGCCAAATTTAATTAATTTATTGATTGTGATGAAATTTAATTTAATCAGAAAATGTGCACTTTAAAAAATGAGACCCATTTCAAACGCACCCGCAAAGTCTGGAAAAGGCATAACATTCATTTCACTTTTTACAATAACTGTGCCTGAAATTCCATTCTAATTGTTTGACCCTCTTTTCAAAAAGAATTTCAATGAAAAACCCTAAAAGCATCCCAGTCAAAAAAGGTTTTATTTGAATGCATTTTTAGTTTTTTGATTGGAACGGCCTTCTGAAAACTCATTTCAGTCTGAAACTAATTTGACTGAGTTACTTTCTAATTAGAGTGCCGCAAGTAGTAACCTAGTACGATCAGTTATAGTGCCGTGAAATTGCCGCAATTTTGTGCATCATTTGAAATAGCGGCAAGTGGTAAATTAGTATGATATTTTATTTATTTTTGTTAATAATAATTGCTTCGTCAACCTTGCAGACACCGATCAAAGAGTTTTATCGCTCTTATTGTTTTTTTTGATAGTACCACAAATGCTAGAAACAAACTGCAAGTTTTTTAAACATATCACTTATTATTTTTTTGCAAGTTTAATTTGTTGTAAATTTTAGGGGATGAGGGCCGCCGCCGAAAACTCCCGTTTTTCCAGAATTTATCCCATTCTTCGTGTTTCAAATTTTATTTATAATTTTAAACTAAGCAACAAATTTTTTTTTTAAATTTCCAAATTTTCCTGGAAAAATTGCAAAATTGTATATGATTTTTGCATAATATCATCATTTTAGTGACATTGACAAGTGACATTGCAATACATCTCAGAGAACTTTAGGACACTTCAAACGGTCGTGTTAATTTAGCGTAAACACCGTGCATACACTTTAAGGCAGACTAGGTGGCGCCATTATTACAGACTAGGTGGCGCCACTCTATACCCTTTCTAATAAAAATCGGGGGTGGGCTGTGTTGTCTACACGGCCTTAGGTGTTTTTCGTGATAACGTTTATAAGATGTTGAGATTTATTATTTTAATTTAATATAAATTATTTGCCACAGTTTCTTTGAACACAAATTGACACTAGAATTGCTCCGGTAAGATGAGGGATTCTCTCTCTACAGTGCTCCGAACCATTGTAAATCGCTATTTTGCAAATTTGGAGGTTAATTATTTCAATTTAAAATAAATTATCCGCCAAAGTTTCATTACTCATAAATTGAGTTTAGAATTGCTCTAATCAAATGACGCGTTCTCTCATTATAGTGATCTCAATTATTGAAACTCCCTATTTCGTAATTTGTAATTTAATTAAAATTTATGTGGAGATTAATTATTTTAATTTAAAATAAATTAACCACCATTGTTTCTTTACGCAAAAATTGATACCAGAATTGCTCCGATCGGATGAGCCATTCTCTCCTCACAGTGGTTCAACAATTTAAATCGCGCGGCATCAGAATTCGCGGTGCGGCTTGCCTCGGCGCCTGATGACTACCTAGCGTTTTTTCTTGGTATCTTAAATATTGTAGACACTCAATAAATAAAATAATTTGAATCCGGAATTAGCCAGATAGATAATTATTTTATTATTATTTTCCACAATCCCCGTTAGATCGAAACTGTATTGCAGAACTCTTAACAATTTCTCCCATCTGGAGAAACTATATGTTGTTGTAAAATTAGCTTTGTTGCTGTTAAAATAAAAAATTGTCATAATCGTATTTATTGTGAATAAATCGAATGTATTTAAAGTGTTTCTGCCTGATGAATTTTATTTGAGAAGTCGAAAGCAAATGTGTATCGCGTAAATTCGCGTTGAATGAAAATCTCTCACAATACAGTGAAAATACTCAAATAAGTGATGATAATTCGATTGCGCCAGTTGACGCACAAAAAAAACGTTAACATTTCCTGTTGTAAACGCCGTCAATAAACTTTTGTTGGTGGTGATTTCATAAAATTGGCCTTCGTGAATATAAACTATCGTGCATTGGCATTGTGTTAGTGTTACCTATATATCGTTGGAATAACCATTGAATCAACCAAATATTTTAACTGAGACGAAGAAATAACACCGATTGATACCATCCGTAATGGGAATTGATTAACCTTAGATTTACTTCGTACAGCCCACTCGATTATAATTGAAGTAGACCAAGTGTACTCATCATAGATGACAAATTTATATTTACTTTTAAATTTAATTTTTCTTGTTAGTTTGTTTAGTCACATTATTTCTTGTTTGTGTTAGGAATTTTGACTATATCAATTTGACCGGAATTATCGATACATTTTAGTGCGTCATAGCTGTAAAGATCTACATACTAAGTAAATAATTAATAAGTAGTGGTGGAATTAATAAAATTTTTGCTGGAAAAGGAAAATTTAAATTCTGGAAAATGGAGATTTAATTTTAAAATTATAATGGAAATCTACATTTTTCAGAAGATTTCAGAATTAAATTTTCCTTTTCCAGAATTTTTTCAGAAGATTTTGTGTTGAAATGTTCTGGAAAATGGAGATTCCCATTCTAATTTTAAAATTAAATCTCGTTGCACGCCGCAATTACTAAAAGTATTTTTGCTTGGAAATGAAAATTTAATTTTAAAATTAGAATGTAAATTCCTGTTTTCCAGAATATATCAACACAAAATCTTCCTTTTCCAAAAATTCTGAAAAAGAAAGATTTAATTCTGAAATCTTCTGGAAAATGTAGATTTCTATTATAATTTTAAAATTAAATCTCCATTTTGTAGAATTTAAAATTTTCTTTTCCAGCAAAAATATTTTTATTACTTCCGGCGCGACGCGAACGTTTACATTTGTTTTAATAAGCGTATGCCCGAACGTTTAAGTATTAAAAACGAGGACGTCCTAGAAACGAAGAAATACAGTATTTTTTATAAAACAAAATACCATCGTTTCCAAGCGTGAATTAGATTATTAATACAAATTTGTATTTAACTTTATTGAACTTTATTATATTTTCTATTTTATTTATTTCTTTATTTTCAATTTTCTTAGTTACACTTTTGATTTTTATAATTCTTATTACTTTTTTTATTTTAACTTAACTAAAAGATGTACTACACTTTATTGCCGATATGCCCTCGACAACATGTAAAAACAATCTGATCTAATAAAACATTCTTTCTATAAGTTTTTGGTTTTCTGATTACGTTAACAATTTTAACTGTGACAAAAATATTTGAAATATGAATAATATTCTTATGAAAAAGTAAAAAATACATTTATATAAATTTATGAAATATGATTAAAATAAAATTAATTATTTAGCATGGTTGATGATCGGTGTTGTTGTTGTGCGACATCCGGGATGTCGTAACTCGTGCTGAATGGGGAAGACCTCTTTTATCAGGGTTGAATATGCTTGTAGTAATATGGATAAACATTTTACGATCCTATACGAGAAATCTTCGTCCACGACAGCTAATGTTGAGTATTGATTTTCATCGTACGGGTTATGGAGTTGATGAATCGGTCGCGCGTACTAAGAAATATTTTAACAAATATTCAGAATTTTTTGATATTAACATTTCAAGAGATCGTTTTAAGAGTCGTATTCGAAATAATGATAAATTGTAACACTCTTTTTTTTATATACATATTCTATTAGTATTGTAGTCTATGCTATTTGTTAGTGCTGGTAATAAATAAATAAATAAACAAATCGAATCTCTTTGTAAAAAAAAATCATTGGAATGGAGGAGGAATTACGAAATTTGCGGCAACTACAAAAATCCGTCGAAGCAAGTTTTACGAGCGGGCAAATAAAAAAAACTAAAATTTCCGCAAACAACGGTCAACTACTTTTCGGATGACATTTTCTCAAGTATTCAAGTATTATATGAAACATTACGTGTTAACGGAAATAGAGAGGAGGTCAAGTAATTAAGGCTTATGGAAAGATTAAAGGGTTTCTGGAATCTAATTACCCGAAAAAAAAACCCATTCTTTAATACAAGGTAATTGCAAGAATATATTTGACTTTGCCAAGTAGAAATGCTGGTCATGAGAGGTCATTTTCGGTACTTGCCAAAATAAAACATTTTTTCAGGAGCACTTTAGGACAACATAAACTAAACTAATTTTCCTTGAGGTATATTGAATAAAATTTGTTAAATACGTCTATTGATTACGAGTTTTCAGAATTAAAAGATCGAAAAGGATCATTTAACTTTATTTATTGTTATATTATAAGTTAATTCATATTTCATGTACATGTATTTTCTCTTTATTTTTACAATAGTTTATAAAATGACAAATGAACTAATACAAATATTCAGAAATGTTGCTTTGTTTTACTGGAAGCTTGGGGTCGCAATAGGACCACTGAAACTAAAATTTGCCTAGGGCCCGGATTATCCTTAATCCGTCATTGATCAGGGGCCGCATTAGAATTTCGTTTAAAATAAATGTTTATTGGCTAATATTTTATTCGTTATGTTAAAATTTTGGAAACTGGAAATTTCGGATAAATTTAATTATTGAATAATAATTATTGAATAAACCAAAAAAAGAAAAAACACGAACTATTTTTAAAGTGTTTTTCTTATCCAGAATAAAATAACTTTATAATTTAATTTATTTAATAAGAACTGGAAAAAATAAGATAAATCGAAGTTGGCTTGTTGCACAGTACATAAAAAAACTTTTGCATTAAAAGTTTTCGATTTATTTACACATAAAATAAAAACTTAAATTTTCTTTTCCGGTATACATAATGTACTGCATACATAAATTTAGATAGATATAATTTGTAAAATCAACAAAATGAAAAACACTTTCAATTTGATTGGTAATAAATATTTTCAACAACATCTTGTTCCCTACATTTACATCTAAATTATAATGCATGCCTTACCAGAATACTTGAGAACAATAGATGTACGTAGTACGTACCCTTCTCCCTAGTTTTTTTTTAATTTTTTTATGTCAAAGAATTATTCTATTCAATGATGACATGTCTAGTTAATACAATAAAATTATTTTTTTTTACGAAACAGCTTATTTTAGTTTATACATTTTTCTATAGGGTACCATATATACAATATATAGGCTTCCATTTTAGATAAAATTTCAACAATTGCCTAGAATAAAAAAAAAAAATTGTATATATGTGTCAATCATGTGTGTATGTACACATAAGAGAGAGTGGCTGTATGTAGTATGGTACAAACACACATTTCACTTTTCTATTTCTCCAGTATATAGAGCTACATATAGCATGTTGTTGTTAGATTACTTATTATTATTCTGAATTGTTGTTTTGCTCCATCTGCGTTAATTCAACAAATATATTCCTTTCTTAATTCTCTAATACAGGCTGACAACTTGACGGATCACCAAATTTTTTTTTTATTTCGGCTAAAAAAAAAAAATTGGGATATTTTTATTTCGAAAGAATGTGTACATATAACATATACTTGTAAAAACATATAAAATAAAAAGGGACCTTCGGGCTTTACAAAAATTTTCCGTATACACATACGAATATGTACATCCGTATACCAAAATTCGCATGTAAGTAGTTCCGCTCCATTTCGCAAAATGGCTTACGTACAACACAATTAATTCGATTTCGTAATCGACAATCGGCACTATTGATTTTCCATCAACTTCTTATGTTCTAAACATAAAAATTATATTTGGTTGCCAAAATTATGTTTACATAAAACAAATTTCAATTATGAAAATTAACTTTTATTTTTTTTTATTCTACGCTATGCTACTCGTATTATCAAAAACAACATTAACAAAAAATTATATTCATAATGTGGTGTAATACGCGATGTTTGTCAAAATGGATGAGTTTATAATTTAATTTCAACTAAAACAAATATTTATTGTTTCTTTTTTGGGAATTATTAAAAATATACGAAAAATGGATATCTGATTGAAACTGACTTCGTGTATATGAGATTATTTCGAAATGTTCTACATCGAACCGATGAACTCGTGTATCCTCTATTCAGTTCATAACTTTATTGACTAACTTGTTTTAGCTACACGAGGCAAGAAACAGTTTTTGTTTTACTAATTTCGTGATGTACATCGATCGCTACGTTCCAAGTAGAATAAGTTGACCAATAGATGGATTGTGATCAAATAACAAATAACAAATTTGTGTACTATACTAAAATGTTGTATAGTACTATCATAGACAATCATAATAGATCTCTCATTTGACTAAAAACAGAAAATAAGAACAAAAATTTTCCATTCAAATATTATCGATGTATTGCATATACGTATTATATTTGCAACGCATTCTAAAATCATTGCCTTATAAAATACACAACACAACGATACATTGGAATTATCAGAAGTTTTTATTTTTTTCTTTTAGTTACTATGAAATGAGAAATCTAGTATGAATGTCTATGGTACTATAAAACTGATTCCGAGAGCTTATGACGAAATTCATATTATGATTAGTGTGAAACATTATTCTTCAAAATTGTCGCCGTCAATACCATTAACATTCGAGAAAAATTATTTGAATTTGATTTTTTTGATTTTTGTTGAAATAATTTCGTCCCAGCAATCAGCCATTTGGTCATTTTTACGGCAAGTGTTTACCTATGGACATTTGAGAAAAACCAATTGACCTATAGGGACTTTTAATTTTTGTTGAAGAAATTTTGTCTTTGAGTTTTATATAACATGTGACGCAAAAATGGTTTGTTATTTATTTATGTATATGGCTGACACCAGGAAGTAGCCCTTTCATAATTTGAGAATAATGAGCAGTTTACGGGAATTCAATGAAAATGATTTGGCTTGAACAGATTTTGCCAATCTAATCACTTGTTCTATAGCATTTCCGGGTTCATTTCATGCATATCCACTTTCAAATTATACTTTTCTGGCCTAAAATTATACTTTTCAAAATGAAAATTAAATTTTTTAGTTTTGATTTTCTAATTTTAAATTTTAGTTACAGAAATGTCAATTTTATAATTATATTTTCCTATTTTTAATTTATATTTATCAATGTCAATTCATATTTTTCAATTGCGTTTTATATGATTCAAATTTCACTTTAAAATTTCCGAAATTTTATACAAGGCCAATAAAATTGTTGTATAACTTGTTATAAGTACATACGGCTATATTCAAAGGTAAGCTAAGATTATTCAAGATTTTCGAATTCATTCTAGTCTATTCGAGTATCCCGATATAACTAGGGATATGGTATCGAAACGAAAGTATCTATACTTTACTCATTACTAGTATCGTAATAAAAGTATCGATACTCTTAAGCAGTTGAAAGTCCCAAACTTCAACATTTCAATCAGACAAAAAGAGCAGTTCGTCCACCCAGTTACCCATAAGCCTGTTTCCGGTTTGTATTAAAATCACTCCAGCTTTTTAAAACTATCTTTGTGATGGTACGGAGGTACCAGGTATTATCAGGTACTTCTTGGCGAGGTGGTACAAGTGAGGGAAAACGTTTTTTATTTCTTCCCACTGAATTATAGTGTTCGATTTTAGTGGGCAAACTGAATTCGCCAAATACAAACTCAGCTCATCTTTGTCTCCGTCATTGCCAGAACGCCTTTTATGACGATAGTGAGCTAATTTTTTATGTCAAAAAATCTATGAAGTTGAGGGCTTTTCGAGCCGATCCCCTTCATCATTTGATTCAGACGACGATGATATGGTATCAGATGCGTTCAATATTTTTCTGACGGATGAAATAGCACGGGCACCAACTAAGGTATCTTTAATCGAGAATCGTTAAACAGCCATAATGTGGTTGTTCCCGATTTCACCAAACCGGCGGTTTAACACTTAACTCCTCCACAATATATTCTTTTAAGGTGTCAACGAATCGTTTTTCGTCGTCATTTACTATTACTGATTTTATTTGTTCCCTTAGACAATTAATGGTATAGGAATAATTCTGCTAGTAGTTACGTAGCCGCCGCATATATCTCTGGTCACGTATTCGTGTTAGTAGGAAGGTGGGGGTAAAATTTATCAATTTCGATTTAAGAGAATTAATGGAGGAATATTATGTGTACCGAATGAAATTTGTGATTTGTACATGAAGAATTAAAACTAAACGGCAATATATAATCATTATTTTTCTGTACTTGTTCTATTGCACATATTGTACAGTTTTTAAATAATCGTATTCATTCAAACTTTTTGTTCATTTTACGGCGAACATTCACCTTTTCATAATCCCATTTATTATGTATGGATGTGATCTTAAGCCGCATTGGCAAACTGCTTGCCAAACCATATGTTTTTTTGCCAAATTTTTCAACAGCTATGGTAGTAATTGCTCCGTCCAGTTCTTTACCTTTCTTTTTGATGTAATATTGGGGACCTGGAAGTGTCGAGAAATCCATTTTGACGTAGGTCTCGTCGTTCATTACGAAACAAGAATCTTTTCTTTCGTTCAACCATTTGTTGTGTTTCTTTGCTCGATCGATCCCTCTATTAAATAGTTCAACACTTCTTTTGGGGATTTTTGACTTCTTGTATGTCCGTAGATTATTTCTGGTTTTAGCTCGTTCCACAATCGATTTGGTTGTTTTGGTTTTTCTGGCCAAATCTCGCACAGACATCGAGGGATGTTTCGAAATGACTCTTACAATTTTCTGATCCACCATTTTATTTGGAGCACCTGATTTTTCTCCGGATCTGGGCTTGCGTGATACAGAAAGATTGATTTGACATTTTTTTTTACATTTGTTACCGTATTATTGGAAACACCGGCCAATTTACCAATTTTTTTATTGGTATACTCGGGATGATCATTGCACAATCTAATTATTAAATCACATTTTTCTCATTATGATGCGTCCATTTCGAAACAAATAAAACAAATGCCCAATTTGACGTTTATTCGTTTTTTTAAATTGTTTTTCTACAAAATAACGGTACCAGTTTTTTTCTTTTGCGTAGTAACCTATGAGATAATATAAATTTGGGAATCACAAATTTCATTCGGTACACATAATATAAAAATTATGTTTTTTGTGTTAACCTAGTTTATAGGAATTTCCCCGGAAATAAACAATCATAACATAAATAGTAGCATGTACGATTCCTTATTAAAAAGTATCGAATAAGAAAGTATCGATACCAGTTGGGTATCGTTACAAAAGTATCGAGTACAGAAGTACTTGGTATCGTAATCAAAGTATCGATACTATAAAGTATCGATACGTTTTGCGGATCCCTAGATATAAGTCGATATCTATATACAGTGAGTCACAGTGAAAATCGTCCAACCTTAATAAAAAAAATAATTCGTGAAAAATTTCTAAAAAATGAATCAATACACATAACAAAATATATTTGTATAAAAGTTTATTATATTTCTGTTAAAAAAAAAAAAATGTTGTGAATCTAATAGCAATAGCAACTACAATTAAGAAATGAACAAAAAGACACAAAATTTAATCTCACAGTGAAAATAGTCCATTTAACAGAACTTTCTCAGATAACGGTCCGTTTACAAAATTTTGTTTTGTTCTCTTCTTATTTGTGTTTTATACTCTCCTGCAGTTCAATGCAAATTCATTAATTGTCGATAGGTTTTTGTTAAGTTTAGTTGTACAAAATAGGACCTCACACGTCAATTGAGTTGCGAAAATTAATTATTACGTATTATGAAAATGGAAAAATCAGAGAGAAATCGCGAAAAATGTGAGCAAAGCTCGCACAACAATTCAAAATATTATTGGCGACGTATCTGCGAGAAAGTAATTATAAATAATTATATCTGAGAAAATAATTATAAATAAGCCAAAACTAAGCCCCAAAAAACTGTTTTCTGATCGTGATGAACGTAGGATTGCGAACAAATCGAAGAATAATCCAAGACTGACCGCACCGAAACTTCGAAATATAGTGGAGCAACATCTAAAAATTAATTGCAATGCTGAAACGGTTCGAAGAGTCCTTCGCAAAAGTGGTTTACATGGTAGAATTGCCAGGAAGAAGCCCTTTGTTAGTGAGAAAACTAAAAAGATTAGGTTGGAGTTCATCCATAACTATCGAAAACTATCGAATGGAAGATTTTTCGTTCTGGAACATGTCATGTTTACGAACGAGGGCAAATTTACTCTTTTTGGGTCTAATGGCAGGATAAACGATTGGCGAAAACCAAACCAAGAAATGAATCCACACTGGTTGCGTCCCACGCAGTTAAACAAGATGGCGGTCATGTGATGGTTTGGGGTGAGTGTTCGGCGGCTAGAGTTGGGAAACTTCATTTTATTGACGGAAACATGGACAAATACTAATATTTAAATATATTAAAAGAAAATTTAAAATATAATGCTGATAAACTGGGTATTATAGACACTTTTCCTTTCTATCAAGGTAATGACCCCAAGCACTCGGCTGGAATTGTACGAGAATGGCTGTTGTATAATTGCCCTAGAATAATCAAAACACCACCACAATCGCCTGACTTAAATATAATTGAAAATTTATGGCATAAATTGGAGTGTGAAATTAGGAAACATAATATATCCAATAAAAATGGTTTAAAAAGGGTCTTATTGGAGGAATGGGTTAAAATTAGCCCCGAATACACCAGAAAACTTATTGAATCTATTCCAAACCGCTTAAAATTAGTTATTAAGCAGAAAGGGTTTCCAACAAAATACTGAAGTAGTCTTAGGATTTTTTTGTTATACATTTTATAACTGTAAAATAACATGGACCATTTTCATTGTGATATGATTTTTTAATTTATTTTCCTGAATATGTTATTTACTGTTGTTACTGATATTGAATTAATAAATTTTTTGTTTTATTAAAACTAGAATAAAAAGAACTTTAAAAAATATTCATTTTTGTTTCTTACATTATTTGATTTTCTAGAAATTTTTCACCAATTTTGTTTTTATTAAGGGTGGGGGGGAGAGAGGGGCCCAGCCCTGGATCAAAAATTAATTTTTTAGATACAAATATTTGATTATTTCAAAATTACTTCTCAGTCGCTCAACCGATCGCCATGAAATGTTTATTAATCTTACGATATTGTGAAAGGGGCTGGACCACGGGGTCTACGGGCCATGGTACAAATTTTTTCAAAAATTTAATTTTTTTTACGAGAATGAGTTTTGGAAAGGGGTTATATGAAATAAGAGACATTTTCGAATTCGGGGGGTCCGCCCCTGGATCAAAAATTCATTTTTACATGTAAAGATACAATTATTTGATTGTTCTGAAATAACGCCTTAGCCGCTTTACCGATCGCCATGAAATTTTTACCATGTATATGTTGCATGTTCAGGACCAAGCCCACGATACTTTTGAAGGGGCTGGACCCCGAGGTCTAGGGGCTGTGGTACAAATTTTTTCTCAAATTTCAATTTTTTTAAGATTTTTGACGGGAATGACTTTAGGAAAGCGGCTATATGAAATTAGTGATATGCTCCAATCCGGAAGTCTGCCCTGGATCAAGAATTCATTTTTACATGTATAGATACAATTATTTAAATGTTCCGAAATAGCGCCTTAGCCGCCAATTTATACACCAAAAAGGATATCTAGCGAGGGATTGTTATACACAAATCATACCTCTACTATAATTGATTTAATTATTCAAATTAATTTTATTAATTTAAATTTAAGACAATCTTTCGTCACTTTAACTGAAGACAAATCTCTGAACACTAATATTATCCATACTAATAATCCATTTTTACTGGTTTGACATGTACTGTTTAGTGATATCCTATTTATCTTATCCTGTTTTGAAATGTACCATAGTCAGCGAGTCCTAATTTCCACATAACTTCAGAAATAATTAACATTCTATTTTAATCCACTATTGCAACCAGCGGCTTTTAATGAAAATAGTAGTTTCATACTAAACGCCAACAGTTTATTACTTTATTTAGTTTATTACTTAAATAAATCAATGATTGTTTCATAAAATCAATTCTAGGAAAGGTACTAAAAAATATTGTACGTATAAACTGATTTACTTTGAAAAGTACTAGCCTTTTATATTTGAAAATAGCATCTTCTACAAGAAACATCCTTGGATTCAAATTATTGTACGTGTAAAATTGCCTTAGTTTGAAAAAACTTTTTTTGTTTTTCGAAATGTCATTTTCAACCACAGTTCGCGGTAAAACGTATCGAAGTGGACGTAGTTTTAATCGTTTTGAATAAATTAATATTAATTTGTGTTTCGGATGCCGTTGTTCTCGATTTTTTTTTTTTTTTTTTTTTTTCGCTGGCGCTACATCCCACGGAGGGATTTGGCCGCTTCATTTTGAAGTTTCGTAATCATTTTTACAACAGATAATGAGTGATTAGTTCATTGATCCTTACATTAAACCAGCCGTGATTTTTTCATCACCCGCCGGGAATCGAACCCGGGACCTCCGGAGCTTAAAGCAAGCATGCTAACAACTGTGCCACCGGGGCGGCACAGTTGTTAGCATGCTCGATTAGTTAGCTATATTGCAATAAAATATCATAATTGTTGGTGATTATTTTCCAGGTATTAAATATTATTCCAAGTGATACATTCTTATTAGATTTAAGTTTTCAGTTTATAAACGTGTTAATCTATGATTACTTTTTGATTGTAGATAACATTTGATATTGCTTAAAAAAAATTCCGTAAAGACATTTTCAAACACAGTTCGCGGTGAAACGTATCGAACGGAACATTAAAATCGTTTTGATAAATTAATACTAATTTCTGTTTTAATGCCCGTCATTCCTGATTAATTAGCTACACGTTTCATTTTGCTTAAAAATGCCACCGAAAAAAATATCAATTGGGCAGGTAACTGCAAAGTCGAAGAAGATTAGAGCAGCAGGGGTGGCTGAATCAAGCGAACAGCGTGAAGCACGACTTGAAAATGATCGAAGCAGTACGTCTTCTTCTAGAGCTAATGAAACAACTGAACAGTGTGAAACACGACTTGCAAACGTTCGAAGCAGGATGTCTTCTTCAAGAGCTGATGAAACAACTGAACAGCGTGAAACACGACTTGAAAATGTTCGAAGCAGGATGTCTTCTTCAAGAGCTGATGAAACAACTGAACAGCGTGAAACACGACTTGAAAATGTTCGAAGCAGGATGTCTTCTTCTAGAGCTACTGAAACCATTGAACATCGTGAGGCCCGGCTGGAAGTCGATCGGTTACGATATGGACGATTAATAGAAACTTTTAGAGGTGATTTAAAGTTAGCAGCATTCAATTACGAGAAAGGCTATGCAATGTGTTGTTCAAATGGAAAAGTGAATTTGCCTCCTCTGTATGATCCACCTGAACCTCTTCTAGCTTACGTCTCCGGAACTACTGAATTATCCAGACATTTTCTACAAAATATTCGAAAATACAACTCATGCTTTCAAATACAGCGATGTAAAGAGAGAATTCTTGCATAACAATCAAGGTATTTGAATTATATACCTCCTGTGCAACGCCGGGTAACTCAGCTAGTTAAATTTTTTAAAGTGAATTAGATCAGTGCTTCTCAAACTTTTTCATCCTGCGGCCCCCGAAATCAGAAAAATTAAATCCAGGACCCCCAAAAATTTTATTCAATAATAATAAATTTACAGCTAAGCATTTTGGGCATTCTTGTTCAAGGATCAATTTTAATTCATATCTGTATTCCGCAATTAAAAAAAAATGTTCTACCAACCCAAAATATTCCTTCAGCTTTATCCGATTTGTAGGATTAAAAAATTATTGCAATAATTGTAGAATTTCAAAGATTTGGCATTAGGAACTATTAAAAATTGGATGCTTCTGTAAAAACTCCGGCACTAAATATTTTAACTATAGACATATGAGTGCAGCAGAATTAGGGCCTCCAATTTATGGCAAAAATATGATTCCGGAATTTTCGAATTTGAATGCTCTCGATTCCGGAATTCCTGAATCAATTCCGGAATTGATATTTTTTTAAATAATCTTAATTAAAAATGAAAAATCAAAATTTTACAAAACACAACCAATTTCTTTTATTTCATTATTTAATAATTAATTGTAATACGGCTAGTTCACTATTTTTCAGGAAGCCTCGTTCAACAACGAGCGAATTTGCCGTACGAGAAACACTAAAATCACCTATAACAAAATAGAATGTTTTTTTCACTATTAAACTTTTGCTGTCACAAATTTAATTCAAAGGACTAGCAAACCCAAATTTTCGTAGCGGTAAATCAATAAAACGATTTTAAGGAGTTTTGTAGATACACTTTTGCGATATGTTTATTTTTTCGGTTTTGAAGAACTGATCGAATCATATTTTGTGTTGAAACAACGTTCCCACAATCAGCATTCTGAACCTGTTTCTTTGACTCGTGTTTGAGGCGTTGCATAGTTTTATTACGTAGTGGTTTTGAAAACTAAGAAGCAATACAACACTTTTTTGACAGGTGTATTTTAGGGGTGGATAAAGTGGAATAGGTAAATGAAAAATAGAAATTTGTAATGACGAGCACTTATTGTTTCGTAATCCGTTTATTATGTGCCATATCCTGGTGAACGCAAAATAGAAACACAGTAAAACTTTTAAAAGTAACCCATTTTGAACAGTTCTCTAAATTGACAACTTTTTGTCAGTCCCTGGAATATTATCTATACTATTTGTTACAAAATAATTTGCTACAATTGAGGAACATTTTTCTGTCAGGCTAGACTTTTAATTTTCAAATTATTGGTCTGCTTTATTCCTTAAACTGACCACCTCTATAAAGTGACCGACATTTATGCGACCCCTAAGTGGTCACTTTAGAGAAGCTTCACTGTAGATATGAAACTGCTTAAATTAGTTTGAGGAATAGAAATTCGATAATTCCGGTATCATCGAAACGAAAATATTGGCCTGTATTCTGAAATACCGGAATTCCGGAATTGGATGCCCTAGCAGAACAGATAACGAAATGACTAACTAAGGTTAAAGCTCAACATTTTTGAGCTGACTATTCTGGATACCCCGACCGGAATTTGCTTCGTTTTTAATTTTAGCATCAAATGGTTTTTACTTAAGTATATAAGAAAATTCTGGAAATACTTGAAACATAAAAAAAAATTGAATTTTTCTATACAAAATTCAGAGTTAGTATGATAATTTTACATCCAAAATTTGAAAATTTATTTATGACGAGTTTCTTCTCAGTAGATGATAATACATAGTTCAATTTTTTTTAATTAGATCAGTTTTTTTGGTCCCAAAGAACTAGGCAATCGAAAATTACTAAACTTTTGAATTACCGGTTTTCAGTAATTTTTAATTGTAATATCCGTAATTTACCAAAAAATTGTTAGAATTTTTCCATTATGTGTGTTAGTAATTTGATGCACAAACTTTGGTTCTTAATTTTTAGAAAATTAACCGACCTCATTATTTTATTAATGCCTTCATACGCCAGAAATAAAAATAAACATTTAATTTAAATTTTTCAGATGGTCGTTTTAAGTCTCAAACAAAACTTATCAATTGTTAACGCAGTTTTGTGCAAAAATGCCCCACGGCCGAATAAACACTTTCGATTCAACATAAGTTAGTTTTATAGTTGAAAAGTGTTTACATGCAATGAATAGTAAAGGGTTTTATTCCTCAAACCTAGTGCCTGCTTTTTCCTTAATTGCCAACTTTTATGATAAATTGTTCTAATTATTTCAATTTTCTTTAAATTTGGTAGGTTTTTAGTCTAAAAATTAGAATGACACCAATGACGAATATGAGATTTGTGTTTTATAGGCATTTTGTCTGAAGATAGTTGCATACATTTTCGGTAAGTATTCGAAAAATTTACCAACATCAACCGAATATTGAATTCGCTACAAAAAAACTCGGAATTAGAATCCTGGAATTATCGATTTCGAGTTCTCAACACTAACCTAATATACAATTTAACCAAATTGAAATTGTTGAAGCCAAATTTGACAAGCTGCCAATTGAAATTTCAAATTAAATGAAAGTAAGAATAATTTTTTAAAATTACCTACCAACCTAAGTTCCTATGGTTTTTACTTTAAATTTAGCTCTTAAATTTCTGAGAAATTACTTCAGATATCGACCTCTGATTTAAAAATGTTGTTACTTCATAAAAGGCCTCAATTTTAACCATGCTTTGTTTGTACCGCAGATCAAGGCTTGCGATCTAAAATTTCTGTTCATGTTCATTTTAGAATAAAAACTTGCCTACCAAAAACCTCGTGATTGTGGAATTCATATACACCTCAGATATCTTTCAAAAACCATTATTAACCCAGAAAACCATAGCGGTCATTGATACTAGACAAATTCAGACATTTTTGTGCGAGGAAATTGTGCGGTTTATTAGAGATATTAAGGCGAGATTTAAATGCTGCTTGGCTCCCTAGGTGCCGCGGCATACAGTTTGAGAAGCACTGCTTTAGGTGATATATGTTACAGAAATATAGTGATACATCGAAATTTTCTTATTTTCTGAGGATTTCGAAGATTTTCGATACCACTCGAGTTTGGCTTGGAGTTGAATTAAGTTACATGACCTTACAGAGATGAGATTCTCAAAATATGAGATTTTGCGGTTTTTGCGGATTACTCTAAATTTCCGGAATTGAAAATTGGCATCGAAGTTCGATTTTCTAAGATTATTGTAGAATTTCTAAGTTTTCCTGGTATATTCGAAATTTGTTATGATGAATCCCGCATTTTTTAATATTACTCAAAATTTGCGAAGGGTTGAGGATAAAAAAATTTATAAATTTAACACCAAAGACTAAATAATTAATCTGAATTTAAAAGTAATTATCAAACATTCAGTAGGGTGTCTCATTAATTTAGAGTAATTTGGTGGAAAATTTTGATTTAATTCTTAATAAAAAAAAACAAACTAAAATTAAGGGCCATTTGGATATTTTTTCAGCCCAATTGTTAATGGTCTCTTATTTTTATATTTTTTTGTAAGCCGCTGGTAATAGACCAAGACTAAATTTTATTAAACTTTATCTAACAAATATACAGTGCTGGTAAAAAAAAATTGGGCAAACAAATTTATTGCAAATTGGAGTCTTTTTTGCTAAAATTACAAAACTTTTGAAAGCAATTTGTTTATTGTTTCATTTTAAATACATGTATGACGTAATTTTTTGAAAAAAAAAAATTGACCTGCCATTTAGGGGCAAAACCCTGAAAAATGCAAAAATATTCAAAATACGTTGATTGGTGTTAAAGTAATGTAATAAATTAAACACTTATTTTTTATTTTTTGTTTTGTTTTTTATTGATTTAAAGAAGTTCAATCTTTCATATTAATATTTTGTTGGACCGCCTTTTGCTTTTATTACACCGGTACAACCCCGCAACTGATGTGCAAAAAAATTGTTCAAGCAATTATTTTATTTTACGCCTACCGTTCTTGGCCGTCATTAGGGTGCAGATGTTTTATTGCCTGTAATTTATTTTTTAAGTATAAATAGTGCATATTTTGTAAAATTTGTAAAATTTCAGCCGGCTTAGTGAGAAAGACTTGTTAAAGCTGGTTTGAGAGCACTTAAACCAGTCCAGAAGCCTGAGTTCACATTACTAGTGAAGAAAAAACGTTTGCTATGTGCCCAGGAGGATGTTTCTTGGTCTACAGAGATGTGGAATGATGTGATTTTCTCCGATGAATCAAAATTCAAGCTGCATGGTGGAGATGGAAGAATTCTCGTAAGGAGAAAACCGGGCGAGAGACTTAGCAACGAATGTCTTTTAAGACTTCCACCGAAAAATGAAGGAGTTATCGTCTGGGGATGCTTTTCTGGAAATGAAACCCGTCAATCGTGCTTCCTTAGCTCCAGCGTTACAGCAGCTGTTTATCTGCAGGTCCTTCAGAACGAATTTGAGCCTTCTGTGTTAAAGCTTTTTGGCGAGACTTCAAAATTTATTTTTCAACAGGACAACGCTCCGTGCCATACCGCCAAAATTGTGAGTTAGTAATTCTGAATTGTAGATAGACAAATTGGCTTTCAGATAAACATAAATAATTTGTTAAAATCTTGTTTTTTTTTCTTATCTCTTCATTTAAAGGTAAAAAAGTAATTCGAAGAACAAAGTATCGATGTGTTGAGCTGACCCCCGTATAGTCCAGACTTAAATCCAATTGAAAATATTTGGTCTAATGAAGCTAGAAATAGCAAGGTAGCGCCCAGAATCGATTGAAGCTTTAAAAAGTTTGTTGATGACTATTTGGAAATCCATATCTCCTGCGACATTGAAAAATTTATCAAATTCAATGAATCGGAGGTGTATCGCTGTAATAAAAGCAAAAGGCGGTCCAACAAAATATTAATATTAAAGATTGAACTTCTTTAAATCAATAAAAAACAAAACAAAAAATAAAAAATAAGTGTTTAATTTATTACATTACTTTAACACCAATCAACGTATTTTGAATATTTTGGCATTTTTCGGGGTTTCGCCCCTAAATTGCAGGTCAATTTTTTTTTTTCAAAAAATTACGTCATACATGTATTTAAAATGAAACAATAAACAAATTGCTTTCAAAATTTTTGAATTTTAGCAAAAAAGACTCCAATTTGCAATAAATTTGTTTCCCCAATTTTTTTTTACCAGCACTGTATATTTGTTAGATAAAGTTTAATAAAATTAGTCTTGGTCTATTATCAGCGGCTTACAAAAAAATATAAAAATAAGAGACCATTAACAATTGAGCTGAAAAAATATCCAAATGGCCCTTAATTTTAGTTTTTTTTTTTATTAAGAATTAAATCAAAATTTTCCACCAAATTACTTTAAATTAATGAGATAACCTACTGAATGTTTGATAATTTATTTTAAATTCAGATTAATTATTTAGTCTTTGGTGTTAAATTTATAAATTTTTTTATCCTCATCCCTTCGCAAATTTCGAGTAATATTAAAAAATGCGGGATTCATCATAACAAATTTCGAATATACCAGGAAAACTTAGAAATTCTACAATAATCTTAAAAAATCGAACTTCGATGCCAATTTTCAATTTCGGAAATCTAGATTAATCCAAAAACCGCAAAATCTCAAATTCTGTCTGTATTTCGTGAGAAGATGGTAGTACATTTTAAATATTTATGCCTGTGAAATACTTCCCAAAATAAAATCCCAAATTTTCCGTATACGTATATATTTTATGTATGGGTGGTAATTTATTCGCCTAATTGCCGTTTACAGAAATAAGATTTTTCAAATAATCTTCCTTTAGGAGAAATCCAATATTCAATTTTGTTTAAAAAATCCCATTTAGGGAGCTTTTATTAGTCAAAATGACTAAAGCTGTAGTGTACATCTTGATTATATGTAAAATTAAATAAATAACAGGCCCGTTTCAACATATTACATACCGTCAGTTGAACAAAATTCAACGTCGAAATTCGTTCAACAAAAATCAAAAGATAGACATTTAAATATATCATTTGGTCGATCCCTGTGGTCGGCAATATGAATAACAGGCAATATATATATACGGAATGTTGCAGCATGTTTCAATGAAAATTGAATTGTCTGTACAGATTTAGAGATTGTCTGGTTTGCCGACTCTAGAACACGCAATGTATAATTGTCCAAGTGAGAAGCATTCTCTAAACCGCACAATTCTTAAGATTAGCCCAGAGCTTTTTTGATGGCGCTGGTAACCGCCAATCGAATTGGGAATTCAACCTCTTAAATTGAAATGGCATTTCCGTTGGGATCATAGGAATGCAAGAAATGAGAACATCTTCACCTTTGAATGGCCCTGTCAAGATTGTTGCTTCTACGACGTTGATTATTAATTTTTTTACTGCAAGCCGCGTGCCATTGCAAAGCTTTGGCTGGTTGATATTTCGCAATATGTAAATTGGCATGCCGATTTTCAATTGCAGTACGTGCGTTGGCATCGATGGCAGATCCAATGAATTCGAAAATTCTAATGGATAATTAACCGCTTTATCGGCTTTCACAACGGTGTCGACCGGCTTGTATGTGACTGCCTCGCTTTGAATTTTAGATTAAATAACATTGTTAAGTTCGTAGACGGCTTGGTTCTTGGCGGCAAGATAGCTCGTTCACTGAGCCAATCGTGATTCTTATAATTGGTCTCAATATTGAGAAATAGTTTTTCAGCCAATTATTCTTTTGACGTCACTAAATTACAGAAGTTATGAGGCAATGAAATTCGTCCTGGGGTCAGATCAATCGGCACCTTTCCGTTCCCAATTTCAGCAGATCGATCGTTTTGCAACTGGAGAAGAGAGAATATTTCAGCTGATCGATCGTTTTGCAACTGGACACGCATATTTGTAGATAATTTCAGCGTCTTTACGTATCGCCACAAAGTAGAGTATTTCAGGCAAGCATTTATTTCGTCCGCTGGTATTGATCGAGGTATTACAGGTAATGTTTGCCTGAAATCACCTGCAACCAATATGAATATGCTCCCAAATGCTGCATGCTTTGAAAATGTTGCACTTGGGAGTCCATTTGTAATTTTCAGTACAAATTCAATGCGACAGATATTCTAGAAACCATATTCGCATGTCGGTTTCTTGATTTTTGTTGGAGAAATTTCTTCATTGATCATGTTGCAATATTCCGTATACATATTGCCTGTTATTTATATCGCCGACCCCAGGGATCGACCTTTTGAAATCTCTAGTATAATGTCAATATAACAAATATCCTAGAAATCATATTCGTATTTTTGTTTTTTTTTTGAAATTGTTGAAGAGATTTCTTCATTGCAACGTGCTGCAACATTCCGTATATAATTTGCTTGTTATTCATATCCCCGACCCCAGGGATCGACCTTTTGAAATTTCCAGTACAAAGTCAATATAATAGATATCCTAGAAACCATATTCGCATTTTGGTTTTTTGATTTTTGTTGAAGAGATTTCGTCATTGAAACGTGCTGCAACATTCCGTATTTATATTGCCTTTTTTCATATCGCCTACACCAGGGATACCCCGTTTGAGTTTTTTTTATACAAAACCTAAACAGTTGGTATTTCAGAAGCCCTTATCGTATATGAATCTTTTAACTTTGTTGCACAAAATATCGCCTGAATGAATGCAACTTGTACAAACCTATACATACATATTTTTTGTTATTTGGGAAGAATTTCACTTCGGTAAATATTTTGTTGTGACCAAAAATTTTGTTTAATTTTTTATCCAATGCTACTGTTTTTCAAGCAGAAGTGCATGCTATAGAACTTTGCGCAAGGATAGGCATATCTAAAGGCCTAAACGGCGCAAAGGTTTATATTGTATCAGACAGGCAATCGGCCTTAAAGGCTCTTAGGTCTTTTACTATTGAGTCAAGGCTAGTATGGGATTATCTGAAGGTTATTATTTCTGCGGCATAACTAAGGGGTATCTTATTGCAGCGGTAAAACGCTGGGAGCATGTGCAAAAGTCCTCCTATTGGCGCGGAATTCCAGGTTTGCGACAGGCGAAGGAATTTATTTCACCTTCGTCAGCCAGGGTCAAGGAATGTCTTGTACTTAGGATACCTGAGCTGATGCTCAGAGATGGGAGAGAGAGCAATGAGCAGTATTGTCAGGTTCATTAAGAGCCTGAATATTGACTGGACGGCTCATTAAGGAGGGTCTATGCACAAGAGATATTTTAGGTCGCAGTGCAAAGTGGCTTGGACGCCCACATGGCCCTCAAGTAATAATAATAATAATTATAATAATAGCAGCTTACAAAAAATATTCCATTTTATTTGATAATAACCAATTGGAGTGATGCGAAGGCACACTGAATCTACCGAGGGAATAAATCAAACCAACTATTACGGGAATTGGTGACATTAAGCAGATTGTTTTAACCAAATCATGCATTTAACGATGTGTTCTAAATTCAATAATTATCAAACTAATATTTCAGCATTTGTAATACAGAAGCTCATAAATATTCTACCAAGTAAAGCCATCACTGGTGTTAAATGGCCACATGAAGGCCAAGTGAAGTTTATGCTGATATAATAATTGACGGATTAAGAAAAAGTGAAAGCCTGCTTACAGCCCAGAATATGCAATTTGGCTGGATTTTAATTAATACTTTAATTATCAAAGTGCAAATTGATTGCGCTATTCGGAAATTATGCGACATTGATATGGTTCCACTTCCAATGAAACGAAAGATGAAGCCGGAAGATGAATTGTGCGAAAATTTCTACAGTGAAAGTCATTTTCGGAAACCATCGGGTCTATTTTTTAAGGAATATGTAACACCAAGCGCTACAGTGGGTAAATTACGTCATATTGCAATTCAACAATTTAATCAATTGGAAGGACGATTTGTCAGAGATCCAATTTTTCATGCTGAATACAATAAATGTTTTAATGAATATTTTGAAGACGGCCAAGTGAAACTGGTTAGCACTTCCGAATATGAGAATATAAGCATAGTTAATGGCAAACTAAAAGTCAATAGTTGTTATCTTCCTCATCATGCTGTAACGAAGGAGTCGAGAACCACAACCAAGATAAGAATAGTGTTCAATGCATTAGTGACATTATATATCTACGTTCAGCATTGCAGAATGATTTACCCTCCGTGATAACAAATTGGAGATTCTACGAAATAGCATTCACCACAGATTTAAAATAAATGTTTCGACAAATAGTGGTTCATTCTGATGATGATCAGTTTCAACGTGTAGTTTAGAGAAACCACTTTACAGAGCCACTTCGGGAATATTTTCTTAAAACACTCACCTTCGGAACGACTAGTGCTTCATACTTAGCAATCCGTATTATTCAACAGCTGGCTCATGATTATCAAATGAAATATCCTTTAGCATACCCTATCCTCATGAATTCTATTTACGTATAGATAACGTTTTCGCTGCAGCAAATAGTGTCGAACATGCACTATAACCACAGATAAGTATAGACCAGTGATCGTAAATACGTGGCACACGTGCCAAACTTGGCACGTTTGGAAATTTGTCCGGCATGCCAAAAATAAATTTGAGTTTTAGAAATCGGCCCCCTTTGCAGTTATTCTTACAATAAAATGGACAAGAAGTTTTTAAAGTTTTGATAAAGTCCAAATATCGAAATACTGGGAAATAGGAAAGCATGAATTCAATTTGGACATAATATAACCTTTACGAATACCAAATATTTTCGGGAAATACGGAAAATTTGAAAGAAAACTCGCGGGCTTGATGTCCAATTGTTACAAGTTTTTTTTGTTGCATTGATTCACTTGCCCCTAACATATCATGACATTTGTAGCTATATTGGATTCTTAGTTAATTGTTGGTTGTCGAAGAGGTTCTCAGCAATTTAGTTTTTGGAACAGGAAGAAGTCGCATGCCATGGCCGGCAAATACGGAGGCTGATACATCATAACGTTGTCGTATTAGGCCAAACATTTACGAACAAGCAGCGAAGTGTAACTTCCAGGTAGTACTCGTTATTATTACTTCCTAGTAGGAAGAACTATTAGCATACTATGCCATTGAAATCGAAGCTCACTGTTGAGCATAAACTTCATATTCTTTCGATTATGACGAGCTTTTGTCAGTATTGCCTTTTTAGGAAGCTTCTATTAGGGCCATTAGGCCCTAGCTTCGACGTCATATTCGTGCACTGCTGTTTTATCACCTGTTAAGACTCGTTCGAGCAGTTCTGGATCGTCGTTCACTTCATTTCGCGACTTCCGAGTAATGTTCTTTCGGTACTGCTTTTGGTCGAAATTCAACAAACCGTTGTATACTTCAGATTTGATGAAACATTTAAACCTCTGGCAAAAACTTCTTGATAAACCATCGCAAGTTTTACGAATTTTGCGATATTTTACATTGGCTTAAATAGTTTTAGTTCTGGGATTATTTCGTACAACAAATTAAAAAGCTCGTTGCGTTTGGATTAATTATAAGAAACTGATAGCCAATTAGGGTTGTTGCTAGGGTGATCAGATCAAAAACAACTTAACCTAGAAGTAGAACATTTCGACTTAAAAACCCAAGTCAGATTTTAAGTCTCGAAATTTGGTGAGTTTATAACAAAAAATTTTATAAAATTGGTTTGGTGCTGAGTTGTTGACGACTATCCATTGGTTAGAAAACAGATTTGTAGTGAAATTTCTTCTCGATTCATCATTTAAGTATGCCGCAACTAATTCATTTGTCATCAAATATGTTGGTTAAGTCAAATAATAAATTTCAATGGAATTGGTGCCTTATCGCAGAAGTTCCATTTGGAGGATGGATTGAGTTTCTTAAATAAAACATGGCCAAAAATAAACAAATATTCCAGGACACTTCTAATTATATTTTGGTACATAAATTTAAACCTATTTAAATTTAAATAAAAAAATAAAAAATTGTCAAAAAGAATTTGGTTTTTAAGTACATAACCAATCCAGGCATTTTTTACAGTTCCTGCACCAAATGGAAAACGCACATTTGTTCATAGAGTTTAGTGAAATTTCATATCCAGGTGATTAAGTCGATTCAGAAAGTAGTTCCTAATATAAAATTAAACTAAAATAAGAGGCAAGTTCAAGAAATACTGCGGAACACTTCTAATGATTTTTTGGTTGGTACCATTAATAAAAAACTTGGTTTACCAGTTTAATACGTCTCAAGCTCAAAATGTAATTAGGAAGCACTTTTGTGGATGGATTTTAATAAAAATTTACTTCTGAGATTTGAGATGTAAAATCGATTCTTTAAGTAGTTCCTAATAGAAAAATAATGAATTTCGGCTCTGAAGAATTCCTCCGGCCATATCATCTGGGGTCGGATTTCTTATTTAAACCATGGCTGAAATTTAAGAAATATTGCGGAAACCTCCTTGTTTGAATGATGTCAAATGATAAATTATGTTCGCCAAATTTATTTTTACATACTGGCCAATTCAGACTTTCTTCTAAGTCTCCAGCATCAAATGTAACAAACATTTTGACGGATTTTAGTGAAATTGTATAACTGAAATATGTTGTAGATATTACAAATAGTTCCTAATATAAAACCTATTATTTCATGGCCTGAAGAATTTTTTCGGCCTTATAAGGTTGAGCTGGGATCAGATTTTGTATATTGAAATGTGGCTCAACGGTATGATTGTATTATGGAATACTACTCATACTAATGATATTATGGTCGATATCATAAATCAGAAACTAGATTTGCCAATTCTGTTTTTCCATACACCAATCCAATCAACTGTTTCCTCCTCCAGTACCAAATTGAACTCGCACATTTGTCGATATATTTTTATTTGTATGACTGTGGAGTTTAATTTCTTAAATAAAATATTTAAATTTATGGAAATTTTTATTTTTGTGGGCCCTCCTTTGCGTTTTTAAAGATCTAATCAAAATAGCACGCGAAGAGGTTTGGAACTGAAAGTTCGAATGAAGACCTAAAATTCAAAATCGTTTTACTTTATCTATTGCAACTTATGTACTTAGCCATTTATTTTACGAAGGCAATTATCATTTAACAGATAATTTGGCGCGAAAGCTGAAAATAGCTGAACTAACAGATTTTCCTTCAACAAATCGTTGTGAGTTTCTATTAGGATCCGAGCGGCCAAAAACAATTGTCTGGGGTTAAGTTATTGGACCCGACTCCGAGATAATAACATTTATCTTAAGTTATTTTATTCGCCCACTTCCTATACAAATTTGCATTGAAATACAGAAGCAAAAATCTGGCGTATTATGACCCAATTCTGACTGATCTTTAATGTTACACAAAAAAAAATATTTTACGAAATTAGTTTGGTACGCAAAAAAACCAATTGTTTAAAAAAATAATTTTATTGGCACGCCAATAACCAACTATTTGCGAACTCTGGTATAGACAGATGTATTTCTTGTATGGGCTATATTTACATTCCAAAATTTCAATACCAAATTCCAATCTAATCCTTTTAGAGCAAGACGTATATAGTCTTGCTCTAAAAGGATTAGATTGGAATTTGGTATTGAAATTTAGAATGTAAATATGACCCATACAAGATCGCCATCTGTCTATTCTTATCTGTGCTATAACCATAGAACTACAAAATCAATTAATCGGTATTTTTCAGGAAGCCAAATTCCAACTCCGAAAATGGGCTAGCAATGATGAGCAATTGCTACAGCCTATTCCTGAAGAAGATCGTAAGATACACATACCTCTAGCATTAAATTCAGAAGAATCAATTAAAACTTTTGGCATTTATTGGAAACCATCTGATGATACGTTTGCATTCAAATTCAACTTTGACGTGTAAGTCGGGATAAATAAACCAGAAACAAAACGTAATATTTTATCAAGAATAGCACGATTATATGACCCGCTTGGCTTTATCACTCCTGTAATACTACTGCCAAGTACATGTGGATTGAAGATTTGGATTGTCACGATGTGATTTCGGATAAATTACAGGAAAAATGGTATCAATACGTGCATGATCTTAAATATTCATTGCAGATTAAAATTCCACGTTGGGTAGCAGTTGCAGGTACATCAAACCAACGGACACCCGAGTTACATGCATTCTCCGATGCATCTGACAAAGCCTACGCAACATGAATTTATCTGCGCGTGTCATCCGACAACAAAAATTTCAATTGCTACCTGCGCTAATATCAAAATCGAAAATCGCTCTCATAAATCCTCTATCGATACCTCGACTTGAATTAATGGGTGCAGTATTATTAGCCGACTTAGTAAATCATGTCATTCGAAATCTACGATTGCCACTAAAGCCAACGGTTTATGCTTGGACTGATTCTGAAATCGTGTTGCATTGGTTGAAAGGAGACAACACACGTTGGGAAAGATTTGTAGTTAATCGCTTAAGTCGAATACAAGCGGTAAGCCCTGATACTAAATGGCTCCATATCAGCTCTGAACTAGATCCAGCCGAAAGTGCAACACGAGGCCAAACTTCGATTGCAATTAATAACCTCTCCTTGAGTTGGAAAAGGGCCAGCATTTTTGCGACAACCAAAGGAAAAATCGCCACATTCAAAGCTTCATTTCGAAGATTTTGGCGCAATGAAAGAACGGCGAATTTACGTACACAACGTCAACACCACGGAATAATTGCAGGTTCCACAACGATTTTCCTCATAGAATAAATTGATTCGCATAACTGCTCTGACATGAAATATTAATATCCACGAAAAGCAACGTGGTGAACTTAAAACCAGTTTTTGGACGATCAACATATACCACTTGAAACGAGTTTGTGGGGGATAGATCTGACACCTTTGAAGAGTGAATAACCGTTCTCACGGAGATAGAAGGTTGTTTAAATAGTCGACCGTTGAGTGCATTCCCAACATGAAATAAAATTTTTGGCGACTATGGAGTGCAGAGTATTTCAACCAACTGCAACCTCGACCCAAGTGGTTACAGCCAAAAGCGAATCTATAAGTTTATGATCTGGTATTGGTAAAGAATGATAGGTTACCACCTATTAATTGGTTGATGGGCAGAATAACGGAGTTGCATCCAGGTAATGGCAATTTGGTGAGAGTTACACCTCGAAACGATATAGCTTGACTAGGGACGCGCCTTTTGTTAATCTGTCACTGTTTGATCAGCACTTGCAAGTTATTGATAAGCAGAGGTTTTCCTTGATTCGGTAATACTGTCACTATAGCCTATCGATTGTCTCGTATTGTTGAAATTTATTTATAAGCCTCATTCTGAAAATACTTCTGATAATCACAAGAAAGCGAATTGTTAGTTTAGGAAAAAAAATATTTAACCAAATTTATTTTTCTGTGTGTGTATTTAGTTACTCTTAGGATAACATTATAATCTGTACTACATATATGATTTCCAACCCTAAAACAATAGACGCAACGGTAAATCAATAAGACAAATAGATGAATGAAAATGGTTGCATAATATTTTTTTGTATATTTAAGATTGAATAATATTTGCAGATCTGATTTCATGTGTAAAGTATTCTCGTGTATAGTATTCGTGAGGGGGAGGATTGAGTTGTGAAATTTGATAAAATTTCATTTTATAATAATACAATCACTGCCTCTTCCTACCGCTTATGACCTCTTTAATTTTATAGTGTTTGATCTTTTATTTGTTTTGGGTATAAAACCGAAAAATATACATATTACACACACACACACACACACACAATATGATAAATAAAAATTAAATTGAAACCATAAAATTTATAATCAGATTGTATCTATTTTATTTTATTGTTATGAAATACATCAATTTTTGAAACCAATACTTTTTTTGGTCAACTAGGCGCCACTTGATATAATGTTACATATACGCATAAATTTTCTCGCAACAATATTTAGACGAATGTTGTTGAAAAAGGGTGAAAGGTATAATATTATGTATGTACGTGTGCATATTTAGAAATTTTCACATGCGAATGGAAATCTTTCGCCCAAAACAGTTTTTAAATTTATACTTTACAAAATATTATAGGTTTGACATTATAAACCGGCGACAAAAATCTAAATCTTGTAATTTAATATCGAACGACAAAACCTAAAATATTTGTGTATATAGAGAAATAATATTATATTAAATTGATTCATTTTCTTACATAGGTCGGTCGTCGACGACAATTTTTGTTGGTTTTTTTTTGTATGTTTTATTTCAAAATGAAATTAAAGAATTAAAAATCAAATAACGTAAAATTTGGTTCCTTCCATATGTACGTAAAAATTGATCAAACCAAATTATAACTTTGTATATATCCATTACATCGAATTAACATTAAACCGAAAGAATCAATGTAAATACTTCCTCTAAATATGTGTTTTGGATGCTTAATAGCAGAGCAACACAAAAGACATATATAAAATACTACTATTCATTGATCGTTTTGATTATTTGAAATTGATCTGGACTGCGCGCACAATGAATGAGAATACAACGTATTCCTGTCCAAAAAAAAAAAAATCCGGTTTTGTAACTTAAGTAAATTAGAATTATTAAAAAACCAAAAAAATTAAAAGTTTGTTGGTTCATTTTAATTAGATATTAAATTAATATGTTTGGATGAATCATTTCTCATGATATTATCTCGCGATTTTATACAACAACTGAATACATCGATTGGCCTTGTCCAAATTGTCTACCTGAATTTTAAAAGTTATTTACACAAAACAAGCATGTTTCAGTCTGAATATTTGCAAATATGCAATATTCGATGAACCAAAACAATATTCTGTTTTTATTTTTATCAAATCTATCAATCTGGGAATTTATTTTATAAAATTGCATTTATTGTTGTGTACCTACACGCGGATTATGGAAGATACTAATAAATAGCATTGAAAGAAATAAAATTGGTTTGAATGTAAATATCTGTCCTTATCTATCCTTATTATCTACATTATTTTAATATATCAAAAATTTATCTGCGCATTTATGTTTACATCTTTCATATACAGTAAAACTCCGCCTTTCTAATAAATACAATGAAAAATGAAAGCTTTTAAAAGCTTTAGTAAATAAAATAAAAAAGTTTGTTTGTAAACTAAGCAAAAATAAAAATAATCAATTCAATTACGTATTGCATGCAACAATATACGTATACAGTACAACACATGATTGCGTTGTAATGAGCAATCAATGTTATATACAAATTGTATTTAGCTAATTCTATAATATTTTAGTGTAAAATTCCGGACTAAGTCAAAAAATAATATAATTACGAACAATTTTTATAAATGTTTTGTAACTTATATGGAAATCAATAATTTCGGTTTGGTTTACGCGATATTATAGCAAAATAATACAGAGAAAATAAATCAATCGAATATATTTCGACCTCAGTGTGAAGATTGCGTATTAAATAAAATGTATACCGCTATTCACAAAATATAAGAATTTCGCCGTTGTAAATTTAGGTTTTGTACTCCAAATTCAACCTTTTACAAATCAGGTTCATCAATTTGCCAATGAAATTCATCTTTATCCTAGACATATTCATTTTTTTCCAAATCATATTCAAAGTGCCAAATTCAAATTCATCATTTATGAAAATATCAAATTGAAATTATAAACATTGGATTGAAGCAGAGCCTTCTAGGGTATAGAGCCATAATCATTATGACGTATTTTTTCGAAGCTTTTTTAGTGGTATAACTTTTCATTGATTTCCATAGGAATCCATAGTAAAAGTGGTGTTTTTTAGCTTCAAGTTTTTCAATGAAAAAAGCAAAAATGTTACAAAATTTTTATACAAAAGTATTCTACATATTAGCAGCAATATACAAGAAGGGTATATTGGTATTAAGTAAATATTAATTGCAGAAATATTAAAATAAAATTATTTCTAAAATATATTTTTCGAACTTTCATTTTGAAAAATACATCAAAGTTGGCTCTGACGAATTAAAATAATACTTGCTAAATTTATCTTTAGTTTTACTAGTGTACGTTAGATGTCTCAGATTTATACAGAAAAATACGAAAAAGATTGTTTAATCACACAATTATGACACGTTCTTAAATATTTTGTGAATTTGTTTTGCTTTTCCTACAACTTTTGAACTCAAATTTCCCCAAGTGGCAATTTTTGGTACGATTTTTCAGAATTTTTACTTTCCACTGCCATCTATGTATATTGACTTAATGCACACGATTTGTAGTAAGCTTTCTGTTTAATTTGACCAGAACGCTGTTGTTATGAACTTTTTTTTAAATTTTGGTTTAAATAAATCAATTATTACAAGAAAATGAAAACGATTTACTTAAACGAGATTTATATATGTTGAAATTCAAACATTTATGAAAATATTTCAGAAATCATAATTAAGAATTTGCAACGTTTTCATTTACAAATTTGTCTTAGGAAAAAAAGTGATTTCCCATATGTTTTATATGTTTTACTTTGGAAATTTTGGTTCTTTCGTCGTTTCTAATTCCCTTATAAAAACTTCGTTTTTTAGATTATGGCTTGTATAATCAAGGTTGCTTTGATTGAAGTCCTTTAAATCACTGATAATTTGTATTTAGAATTTATGAGATTCTTTCTGACCAATATTTTTAGATTATTTCAAAGTTTCTGATTTTGGTCTGTGGCGTAAAAATTGTTTTTCTCGATTCAATAATGAACCAGGAAAAACTTAATTATTTGTATCGGTAGGCGGGGAAGAAACTAAACTAGCTTAGCACCCCCTTTCCTTAACCCGCAACTGAATGGAAGAGTCCATCGCAGTTTCTCGTGAAATGAGTGGTTGTAGGTTGTATTTCAAAATTTTTCCTTTTATACTAAAGAACCATATATGTATGTACAAGTTACTAAAGTCAAAAATTCTAAATCATACTCTATGTATATTTTTGTATTTCTAAATTATTTAAATTTCCATATTCCTAAAATTTCCAATTTCCAATATTTGTTATTTTTCTAAATTTCCAAAATCTTAAATTTAATATACTGGGTGATTTTTTTAACCTGATACACTCAAATATCTCGGAAAATAAGCACTCTACGTAAAAACCGGTAGAGATCAAAATTTAATTATTCCGCGGGGGAAATACATTAGTGTTAAAATTACTAGCCCTCCCTCGTCCTTGTAAACTACGATAGGAACCCCTATTTTTTGTTGCAGATTCGGATTCTACGGCTAAAAAAAATACGTAGGATTTGACTGAAACATTGTTTTCGATTCATGATAGATGGCGCTGTAATTGACGATATTCAATTTTTTCGATTTATCCTACTGAGAACCTACGCAAACGATTCTGCGATACGTCTGCAATAAAAATACCATGGTTTCGTTGTAAGTACTCGAAGTTAGTCTTAAACAATTTGTATTTCTTAAATTTTCAATTACTGAAAAATGGCTTGTCATTATCGTAACTTAGGAACATGCGATTAAATCGGCTTTCAAATTAATGAAATTGTTTGTATTTTGTTTTAAAAATACCGATTCAGTCCGATAATTATTTCGAAAACAACAATACCTGTGTAAAGCTATCAATACTACTTCAGAATGGTGTATTTAACTGTACAAGAGAAAATTGAAATGATTCTGGTTTATGGAGAAGCTGGCGAGCAGTAGCGTAACTACAAATTTTGGGCCCCCCCGCTAAACTTAATGTGAGCCCCTAGACTACCTCCCTCCACCTTGTATATCTTTCCCTTCAGATTAATAAAAATCGTCGGTCGTTCCGCTGTTGCGATCGTCACAGGTAACGTAAGAAACAATAATAAACATGTTATTACCTGCGAAACACTTGAAGCTGCTATATGCAATTTTATTATTAGAACTTCAGTGAATTCAAGTATTGATGATATCCCTGAACTCTTCCGATAGGTCGTCTGTATATTTTTCTTGTCTCGCTCCTGCAGATTTCATGAGATCATTTTCACAAATTTGTCTGGCTGCATACAACATTTAAAACCAAAATTTAATTTTTTTTGTTAAATTTTGACTTGTAATGTAGAAAATCATATTGTGGAGAGTATGAAACAGTTCTTTCATTACAAGAGCAAAGATCACGGGACCCGCGTTGTGGGCCCCCATCGTCGTATTTCCCCTGCGGAATAATTAAATTTTTATCTCTACCATTTTTTCGTAGAGTGCTTATTTTCCGAGATATTTGAGTGTATCAGGTTAAAAAAATCACCCGGTATTGTATATAGTATTAAATTAATTAATTCCTAATACAAATCCTGTCAGGACACCAAATTTTATTAAATTCTAATATCCCCACAGTGGCGGATTTAACGGCGGGTGCGCCGGGCGCGCGCCCTGGGTGTCCACTTCTGTGCAGCGATTTTGGTCGCAAAATGAGGATTGAGGATTGAGAATTTTGTATATGTGTATGTACACGGTGTACATATAATATACATTTTGCTATTGTGTGCCGCCAAATATTTGTATTGGATTAGTGTATTTTCTCATGCGTTTCCTCATGGTGTAAGTATCAAAAACAAGCGAGGCGGGTGAAATCGGTTCAAATTTTTGGTGCTTACGCTCATGTTTTAACATGAGAAATTCATGTATTTGTCTCTATCGCTGTTGTAACCGACGACATTCATTTGGTTCGTTAATAGAAAACTAAAACAAAATGCATATACGTAAATAAAAAAATATCTCGTCTATAAAAAAAAAACAAAAAGCAACATAAATAAATGATTTTTAACACGTTCACGATCATAGGACGCATATATGCATCCTATAGTTTTCTCCATAGACCAATGACGCATGTATGCGTCGTACTTTTTTTTGTATGTAATATATTAAAATTTCTATATTGGTTTAAAGATTCTCTTGAATTTTTTTTTCGGTTTAGGGGATCTCGTATACGCGTCATACTATTAATAACATCACAAGCCCCACAAAAACATAAATAAAACATTTATTCTACCATTAGGCTTCAATTAGCTCATTTCGTTCAAATTTATCATCTGGTTTATGGGCACCCCCACCTTGAGCACCTCGGTCGTGAACGTGTTAATTTATGCATTCTTCGTCGGCCCCATTCGTAATATTTTTAATTTTTTTTAAATTTTGAATATTGTTGTTTCCTTCTTTCCAAGTGATGTGTGGGAGTATATAAGAACATAATATTGTGTAGTTAATATTTTAATATGTTCTCTCGATCGTTCTCTTCTGAGCTTATTTATCTTATTTATATAATGTTATCCCCTTTATTCTTGTTGTTTTATCTCTCTTTTTGCATCATGTTAAATGAAAAACGAAAAAATACGCCCATTCGGCACCAACACAATTTACCAATACTATTGCCTTCCGGTAATCCTCAAATTAATCCTCATTTTGCGACCAAAATCGCTGTACAGGAGAGCCCCGCAAAACTCCAACTTTCCAGTTTTCCTAATGGCTAAGTACCTAAAATAATTCTCGTGTTTACATTGTGTGTAGAAGAAAAGAAGAAATGGATTAATAATTTAATATAAATGTATAAAGATGTAAGATGACATTGATTCAAGTAATTTTGAAGATGAGTTAGAACAGGCCTACTAGGCGCCAATGTTCAATGGGAAAAATTGACTGACAGTCAAAAAAATCGAAAAGAGAAAAATAATCTGATACTCCATATAAGAGACAAAGACAACGCTTTTTTTTGCTATAAAATAAAAAACACGTTGGCTTTGTTTCTTATATGGGGAATCAAATTATTTTTCTCTTTTCGTTTTTCTTGACTGTCAGTTAATTTTTCCCATGGAATACAGGCATAACTGTTTTCAATATTAAAAGTATTTGACACGTCATACCATGGTAAAATACACTAACGAAAAAAGATCAAGGCCTCCTTAGCTAGCTATACCGAATATTTCAATTAAATTTTCAATCTAGAAATTTTAAATGTGTGCAACTTGTACTTATAATTAGGGTAGGCAATGAATTTTCTTCGGTGGACAAAAAATAGTACGTGTTATTCGGATTAAAAGTGGCTTTGTTTGGCTCGTAATCTTTGCACTTGCTCGGCTACGCTACGCCATAGGTAGCCAATACCAGTTTATGCATATTTGATTTGCAAAAAATTTTGAAATTAATTTGGAATTTAACCATCCCAAGATTTTCTTTTCTCAAAATTTAATAATTTACCGTTTATAATAAAATTAGGAAAAATCTTGTATGTAACCCGTTAGGAAATATCATTTTTTGTAACTTGTTTAACTTTGCGCAACTCACTTCACTCGTTCCGCAAATATCCCACTCGTTACACAAAATGAGGCATTTCCTTCTTAGGAAATATGCCCTTTCGTAAACGGGAACAGTTGTAAAAAGCAAAGCTTTCTTTTATGAGTTTGCGATTTTTCAATTTGGGGTCGATTCAATGCAAATCTTCTATTTTTCTTTTCTTCTATTCTTCTAGTATTTCTACGAGAACTAGATACGATTTTCAAACAATCTAAAAATGTTTGTGGATTTTTTGAAAATTATATCTAGTTTCCTTGAAATACTAGAAGAATAGAAGAAAAGAAAAATAGAAGATTTGCATTGAATCGACTCCATTATTTTAGTGAATAAGATTCTTTCGGCTTTTCATAGACACAATATATTAATAATAATGGCATTCACAACATTTTCGACTTGTTCTACCAAAAAAGTAGAAATATCAAAATCCTCCCCGTTCATTTTTCTGATTAATAGGTCGAAAATGTTGTGAATGCCATTATTATTAATATATTGTGTCTATAAAAAGCCGAAAGAATCTTATTGATTTAATACAGACAACAAACTTCTCTTTCTATTATTTTAGTGGTAGTCCTTTCGAAAATTTCAAACTCATATTAACCCCATAGCACAAAACTTCTAAATTTTCCTAAATTTCCTCGTTTCTTTTCTTTCCAAACTCTAAATAACGTTACAAAATTCGTTAATTCCTAAAATCAATAATTTCAAATTTCAATAAAATGATGAATCCGAATTGAACGATTTTATAAAATTTGTAAAATCCTAAATTAATTTTTGCACTATTAAAATTTCCAAACTCCTGAATTTTTAAATTTGGTAAAATTCTTATTTAAGCTTCTAAGGTGTTTCGCTTTCTGAATTCCTGACACTTAAGCCCTAGACAGACTATGCGGTCATATAAGCTCATAGTTTTAGTTTTTTTGTATGATTAAGTTGGTCGTCTGCGAATATTTTGCTTAAAGTTAAAAATATTTTATCTTGGTGGGAGTTTCTATTTGTTCAATTTGAGTTATTTGATTGGCAGAAAAGTGTGAATCTAAAAATTCGCACAAAAAATCACAGTCGAACAGTCGGCTTGAAAATGTATGTCCCTATTCACAAAAAGTAAATTCGCTCTATAATCGCAAAATTTCCGATTATTACTAAAATGGTAGTCACGAAATGTTATTAGACTCTATAAAAGTAAATTATAAATTATGCTGCGTAAATTTACAATGACAAATTTGTTGACAAAGCTACATAATATCTTGCTTTTATTGAACCAAAACTCGGCGATAGAACAATTTTTCGACATGTTTTTTTCAGGAAGCACTACTCTGTATAGCATCTATTTACCTGCAAGAATTCAAAATGATTTAATTTGTAGTTTTTGGGATTTTCACTAAAAAGTTTTTCTAAAAGGATTTCTTTGCGTTCTTTACGAATGAATATTCAAGCTTGATTGTGGTTTCAAAATAACTTTTATTCTTCCGTGAAGCACTTTTAAAATAACCGCTCTGGGCATTTTATTTGAATAAAACGCCTAGTAAGTTCAATATTCGTTTAAATCGCCTAGGCGTTATTTACGGGGGAAGACAGTAGCGCAAAATTATTATTCACAAGAGCGGAAATAATATTTTTAAAGATTTTCAAAATGAATCGACGATTGATATAGACGCAGCTACCCAGTAACCAAATATATTAAAAAAAAGACTGAAAGAAGAGGACATCGTCCTGAGGCTATTTTAAGTTAAAACCCTTATTAATATATTAATTTGAAAATCCAAGCGCTTTGAAAGGATGCAATGAAAATCAATTATCAGTGATTTGGATATCACAGCTTGGATGACAATGTTAATATTTCAGAAATTTTTTTAATAAAATGTTGTTTAACGCGTTATGCATTCATCTTCATAACATAGGTACATGGAAGACTGATAAAACTTCGGTTTTCGGTCTATCGATATTCGGCCCATCTATATTTGCTCCTTCAACCCTTTCGGCCCTTCGACAAATTAGGCTCTTTGTCAATCGGTTCTTCTATTATACATACAATCGCAAATTTGACCCATTCGCCTCTTCGGCAATAGGACATTCGACATTCGACCCATTCGGCCCTACGACATGTTCAGCCCTTCGGCACATTCGGCCGTTCGACTTCCGCCCTTTGACATTCGACCCTCCGACATCGGCTCTTCGAACTTACTCCTAATTCTCTTACTTTGGTTCGACGATCGCCCAGTGACACTATTTAGTGCACTTTTGCTATGTTATCGGTAGCGGTTGCACCATTTTTAACACAAACACTGTCAAACAACAGCTTAGTTTCCGAAATGGCTGAAATTTTCACAGGTATTTTTCATAGCTTATATGTATATAGGAGATTGTAGTAAAATGGTTTTGATGAGTTCACTAAGAAAAACACAAAATGTACAGATGACGAGATTCGACTTATTCAACCAACAGTTTCACCACGTATGAACTTATTAATTACAATTTTGATGTAGATATTGGGCGTGAAGCTATACTCACTGTATCTCGAGAACGAACTGATATTTTTTTTCTTCGATCTGCTTATATAGTCAAATGCAGAGAATTGAGGAGCTGGATTGGTGGGTTGAGTTGGAACTGAGTATGATTTTGGTTAGAATGGGGTGAGCAGTTCAGTTGGTTCGAGGGTTGAATTGCAGTTGGGTTAGGCTTGAGTTGGAGTTGAGTTGAAATCGAGTTAGCGGTTCAGTTGGGTATTTATTTGGGGCTATATTGAGCAATTGAGTTGGAAGTTAGGTTTTCGGACTGCATTGATTTGAAAATTGAGCTGGGCATTGAGTTTGGGATGAGTTGAGGGTTGGGTTGGTGGCCGAGTTCTAGGTTGAGTTAAGATTGGCTTGAGTTCATATTCCCATGCAGTTTTCCAACCGTGTTTATTTAGGGATTGCGTTGAGCTTTGAGTTAGTGGTTGAATTGGAGTTGATTTAAGGTTGAGGATTCGACTGGATGATAGCTTGATACTTTGTGGGCATTTGCAGTCAATTTTCGAATGACCTGCAATACAAACTTCTTCTTTATTACCCAGCCAAACAGTATTTGATTTTAATTTTTACCTATTTAAAATTTCAGAGTTTCAAATTTTACGTCTCTATTCGACAATTTTCTGTATACCCTTATGTCATCGAACATTTTTTATTGTCCGCGAAAATGAGCGCATTGAGCCATTGAGAGCATATACACAGTTTTCGAATAGTGTTGATTTTTTATTTGAGTTGAGCGTTGCGTTGGTTATTAAGCTGGGAGCTGAGTTCATTGTTTAGTTGGGATCGAATTGGGGTTGAGTTTAGGGTGGGGTTGAAGTGGAGTTAGAATTGAGTGAGCCGAGTTGAGGGATAATTGGCGGTTAGATTGAATGGATTTTATTTGACTTCATAATATTCATTTAGTTTTTCGTATCGAGTTGATTTCGGCATTGAGTTGGCTGTTTGCTGGGGTTCAGTGAAAGTTAAACTGAGGATCGGTTAGCTTGAATTGGGGTTTACTGAATTAGTTTGAACTAAGTTAAGTTCAATTGGGGAATTATTTGACAGTTGGGTGGAAGGTTAGGTTGAGTTTATGTAAGCTTGTAGTTTTTGTACCTTGTGATTTGAGCAATGAAGTAAAGTTTGAGTAAGGTTGTGTTAGGGTTGGGAGGGGTTCAGTTGGAGATTTATTTGGGATTTGAGCTAATTTTCCTGACCGAATTATCATTGTGAGGTTTCTGGCCTTTATATTTATTTTTTAAGTATGCTCGATTCTAAGCAACTAACATCAAGACATCTGATCGAAATAACTCATTTAGAGGGGGAAAAAAATTGTTACCTTGCTTGACTTTTATAAGTGGAAATGGTAAAAAGACCTTGCAATAAACGTAAAAAAATAATTGCGTGAGCGGGGATGGTGGAAGGTTTATTTGGGGGGTTCAAATGGGGGTGATAAATGATATTATTACGATTTCTGACGAGATTTGACGTCACAAAAAAAGCATACAATACCAAAGTTGTAGATCATGCAAAAATCTACATCTTTTGTAGAGGTTATTTCTAACATAACCTCAAAATTTCGGAGAAAAATGAAAAATCGATCCGAATCCATCCATTGGGTTTTTTCAGCTTCGCAAAAATAATTTAATTTTGACGAAACTTGGGGAAAGTATACCTTTCTGTGTCTTAAATAACAACCAATTTTTTTAGATAAAAAAATCAAGGAGTTTCCGAGATAATTCGAAACTTTTTTTTTTAACCGAAGAATCCACACCCTCTCTTTCATTTTTGATTTCTTTTTGCGATGAACCTGGAGGAGATTTGAGGACGATCCAGCAGAAAGCTATAAATAAGCTGATTGATTCCAGTAAAAAAAAAGAGATCAAGAGTTCAAAAAGAGTATAAAAATGATATCAGCATCTGTTCACAAACGATATTCAAATACGTAGAACCGAGACAGTGAAATAAATAATGCTGCTGCAGAGAATGATTTCTATTTTCCAACACTTTTTTTGCGATGGCGCTTGCAATGACAAGAAACTACACGTAAAACAGGTAAAAAAATTAAACTAGAGATAAAATTATTAAAACTCTTGAAGAACGAAAAGCTTCTGATATATTTCGCAAAAAATTGTTGGCATGTTTGAATCAAAATAAGGATTTAGTCGAGGCACAAGCTAGCTTCCATGTAAACTGTATGTCTAAATTTTTTATAAATTTTGAAAATTGGTCTGTTTTTAACAATATGACAAATTTTTAATAGAATTTTTGTTAAAATCAGACAAATTTTCAAAATTCCTAAAATATCAGTGGGGGCTTTAATACGTACAAAGAGAATTTCCTTGAGTTTTTATTTTTTGCGAATATAATAATTCGCTAAATCAGTACGGTCTTACTTTATACTAACGTACGAAATTAACTATAAAACACAAATTTGACCCTTCAATTACGCTTTGCATGTCGTTACAAATCCCTCAAGTAGGATAGAGACACTCCCCTGTAGACCAATATAGAATCGACGTATATTTGACAAACTTTAAAAATCTTGGTTGCCTGATGAATTTGAAACTGCACTTCCTCGAGTCCCATGCAGACTATTTTCCGAAGAATTTAGGGGAATATAGCGAGGAGCAAGGTGAAAGGTTTCATCAGGATCTTAAAGAAATGGAACGACGCTATCAATGTACATGGGATGTCAATATGTTGGCTAAATACTGCTGGAATTTGAAAAGGGACTTGCCAGAACAAACCTCTCAGAAGATCGTTTGAAAGCAACGGAGTTCGGTACCACAGGAAGAAGTAAGCGCCCGAAATCGTCAGAGGCGAGGGGACTCTCGTTGAACAAGCATCCCGAATAGCGAGAGGCAAGGGGACTCACTTCAAATATATACCCCGAATTGTGAGAGGCGAGGGGCCTCACTTCAAACAAGTATCCCGAATGGTGAGAACCAAGGGGACTCACTTCAAACAAGCACTCCGAATGGTACGAGGCCAGGGGACTCACTTTAAAGAAGCACTCCAAATCGTGAGGTGCGCGTAAAACATAAAAATACACATCCATCTCGATTTGGGAAGCAAATAGAAATTCCAACCCCCTCCAAGAGGTACTAAGGGGTGCTAGGGGTGATGGAGGGGTCAAATTCAAATTTTTGTTGTCATTTTCGGTTCCAGCGACCCAAAAACATAGAAATGTACATACATCTCAATTGAAATTTCGACTCCCAGCGGGGTGCTACCGCAATTATGGGCAATAATAAATGCAGCAACAGGAGTCGCCGAATATAAAACAAAATTTCGATATTGGTCTTTTGGTTCTATTAAATCAATTAAATTCGACTAATGCAACAATTAAATTTCCCAAGCCAGGTGCACGCAGTGTAAACGACTCAATGTATTCGTGAAATAGTGCTAAGTGTGAAGATTGTTTTACTGGCAGGCAAACAAAAAAAAAAACAACAACATTATTGAATTCACTGACTAAAACTCCCGAGTTGACAAAGTTGGTAAGTCATTGTAAAATTGAGAGATTTCAGCAATACAAAATACTAACTGCTAAGTCTACTTTTAAATTAGAAAAATTACCACCAACTGTTAGAGTAGCTACACGGTCAATGCGATCTTCTGTTCCGTGTGTTCGCTAGTAAATATGAGATGGGGGTGTCTTGGAGTGACAAATGCTATGATTTTGATGCAACTGGGGCACGGGGAACTTTTGTGGATTGTTGTGGCATATACACCAGTTAAAAGCTGCACTATCATCGTTTCATAAATTTATTAAATAAATATGAAATATTGCACGTTTAAATTGAATTCAAGTACTTGATAGTAAAGAAATTGTTTTTAGCAATAAATAAACTAAACTTTTTTTTTCTTTTTGATTATATGATCTCTATTATAACAAAATTAATATTTATGTTGAAAAGTTTGATAATAAAATTGTACCGCTTGATAATTCCCTCATATGTGTATAATAAATTACAATTTTAATTTATTGCGCATTTTTTGATTAATTTATAATTGGTCTTTGGCGAAGACTAATACCGCGCTCCAATAAGAAATAAAAATATTTATTTTTCAATTGTCAATCAAACCATAATCCTTATTTAAACACAATTTACCAGTTGAAATATTTATAAAACATTTTATCAATTGTATATTTGTGCCGTTGATAAACGCTGATAGTAGGTAAAATTTTATGCCAGAGCACAACTTTATATATACAAATGGTAATGATATCTAGACTATTAAATTACATTGTGATTTTGCTAAAAGTTAAAAAAAAAAATAAAAAATCTGAGATAATATCATCATTTCATCTGTATATTGTAAATTCCATTAATAGAAGCGAAGTAAGCATACACAAAATACTCCTCAAAAATCTTAATTCAATTGTATTGTTGGTTGTCATCAAAAAAAAAAAAAAATGTGAAATAACAAAGATATTCTGCACACAAAAATACTAATCAATCATTTTTTGTTTTTTGTTGGCATTTGCAAAATTTAAGTCGAAAAATGAATGAAATTCAAAATCCCAAAGCCTAAAATTGAATATGGTATTAGGTATGTACATTGTGTATAACTTGTAATATATAAGAGTGAATTGTATAGTGCTGCTGTCGTCCATAATTTTCTAAATTAAAATGTTTAATTTCAATTGGGTAGAAATACAAAATAATTTTGACAAGTACTATAAACTGTCTAAATATTAAATATTTTCAAAGAAATATAATTTTGCACAGTAGAAAAGTTCTCTTTCACACCAAACGACTCATTTATTCAAACAAATTACAAAAAATTAGGTTTAAAGATCATAATCTTAACTATAATTTAATGATTGACCATTATTACTTTACATAAAATACGATGTGTATGAAATAAATTTACATAATGTCGAGAAACATGTATACAGTTGATTTCTTGCTAAACATGGAGATTTGATTATGTTGTTTGCAAAACGAGAATCATTTTGTATTTTTATTTCTAAATTATGTATAAGAAAATGTGCGATCTTATATGTATGATAAGAAAAAATTTCCACTTAATTGTTTTTCAGTAATTGATTGGAAAATAAAACCATTCAAAACTAGTTTGAACACCGGTATTTTGCAAAAATGTTTATAAAACAATTTATTATTTTAAATACAGTATGTAGGTAATTTTGACACCGCGCAACTTTTTGAGAATTGGGGTGAGTTTCTGCCACGCAAAAATTTAAAAGTCACATGATTTTTATTTTCTTTATAATTTATTTTTAAACGACATTACATACTTAATTTGGTCAGTATTACCTAATGGAAATCCGATTGAATTTCACAAAAGACCAATAGTTGTAATTATTAATGTAGAGGAAGAAATATGAAAGACAATTATGCGGCTGCACAATTCGGTTCTCAGCTGCAAATAAAAACTCATTATTTAAATTTGCTGCAGGCACCTACTGCGTATTTTAAGCTTGGTCCAATATTAAAGATCGGTTTATACCGAATTAATAACTCACTAAATAAATTTAACTAGAAAATGAAAACTATTCAGTTGAAATTCTAAAGAAAATAGCAAGTTAATTTGGTTGCCCAAGTTTGAGTGAAATTTAATATTAAAATATAAAGGGCTGACACCTCACGAGGTGATCAGAACTTCGGTCTTTGGTATATTCAATAATGTCATAAAGTTGGTGTGACAGTTTTGACATTATTGATTTCTATTTAAACCAAATTATATTTACTTATACAACAACAGACAAACAGATCAAAAGCTTCAATAACATGGGTACAGGCATCCAATTTAAAACGAAAAATCGTATTCTAGAACTTTATACCGAAAATAGTATAACAAACTATACTGAGACTTCTAACCGTTTAACTGACTATATTCCAGGAACTTATCCAAAAACTCATTTTAGAATCCCATTTACAAATTGCATGTCAAATTTCATAACAAACGGGTAAGAAATAACTAAGTGCCATCCTACAAAGCCATATTCCAAAGCTTTATCCAAAAATCATTTTATAATCCCATTTCCAACACACATATCAAATTTCATCATAATCGGTTAAGAAATAGCAAAGTTCCATCATACTTGGCCATATTCCTGAACTTCGTTTAAAACTCATTTCAGATTCCCAATTTGAATACACATGTCGAATTTTATCATAATCGGTTGAGAAATGGGCAAGTTCCATCATATTTAACCATATTCCAGAACCTGATACAAAACTAATTTTAGAATCCCATTTCCATTACACATGTCGAATTTCATCATAATCGGTTGAGAAATAGCCAAGTTCCAACATACTTGGCCATATTCCAGAACTTCATCCAAAACTCATTTTAGAATCCCATTTCTAACATACAAATTAAATTTCATAATAATCGGTTGAGAAATAGGCAAGTTCCATCATATAAATAGTTTGTTAACTATTCACTACATCCAAATCCAACCCCAACTCAACTCCAACTCAACTTCAACTCAACTTCAACTCAACGCGCAAATTGACCCCTAATTTAACCTTCAAATCAATTCCCAATTCAATGCCCAATCCAATAATCAAATAAGCATGTATAAAAAAATCGTAAATATTTATAAAAGCAGGTATTTTGGGTCAATTCGTATGGCAGGTACCCCACCCCTTTGACGTACAGTCTCCAAAAGCTTTTCAAATCTCCGCCTTGACCATAGAAACAGATTGGCGTAAAAAAAATCCAAATCGGACAAGCCGTTCTCGAGATACCATGGGTCCAGACACACAGACACACAGACAGACGGACGGACATTTTTTTTTTTTTTGCATTTTCCGACTCAGGGACTTTCAAAACGTCGAGAAAAGTGGTTTTGGACCAACCAAATTTTTCGTCATTTTTGACAGGATTTCAATACTTTGGTCTTTTTAGACCGAAGTAATATTGTATTTTAACTCATAAGGGTTATGAATTATGATGTAGTTTTGAACTTGTATATTTAGCTTAAAGAAAAATAACACTTCACCTGTAAATTAAAGGAAATTTCTGAGACTTCCACAAACTAGGGAAATTATTTGAGTGATTCTTACAAAAAATGCTACACATTTTAAAATATTGTAATTTGACTCATTTGGTTGGTGAATAAGTACTTAACGCTGAAGGATGTTCCTATTTCTTACTAATGCATAATTTTACTATCACACAAAAAATTGTCCCAAATTATAAAAATCTCTAAGTTAAATTCATATTCAACACCATATTCTTTGATCATAGCAATGCCTACGGGTCGCATCCATTGTTAGTTTTGTTTATTACATGCGTGGGTTTCGGTCGGCTCTCACTTTTGCTTAAAATTTTTACTTGTGAATTGTAATAAAATTTAACATTTTTGTAAATGGGCTACCACATTTGATCATTAAAAAAAAAATCGTGTAAAAAGAACCGTGTAAAAACAGGTTTAGGTGTATCGGTTTTATAATCCTAGTTTTTATTTTATAATTCTGCTTTCTTCTTCAAAATGTTTTGAATTATCAGTAATGAATTGTTGAATTAGGATTAGGAATAAACCCATAACGGTAAAGATCCATATAAAGGGTGGGCTAATGAGTAGTTATCCATGAGAGTGGTGAATAAAATCTAAATGTCAAAAAAAAAAAAAGAATTTTTTTTAATTGAAATCTGTTATCTACAGTCATTAACAATTTTAGTTGTATAGATGCTACAAGGTGGCACAACGCGTTAAATTTACCGATTATGAAAATAGGCATTCAATAATAATTGAACAATTGAGCGTATAATTTTGAATATCGTGCACAAATTCCAAGAAACTGGGTCTGTAGCAGATTTGTAATCATTAGTGTGTGAAAGTATGGCCGAAAGCGCAAGCACATCAACATATTATCGTGCGCAGCAATCAAACCTCTCAAGAACCATATTACGCCGGATTTTAACAAAAGATTTGAGTATGCGCACTTAGAAAATTCAGTTAACGCAGAAATTGAAGCCACTCCAATTCATTGATGGGTACGAGCAAACACAACTTGATGGCGATTTTTCTAACAAAATTATCTTTAGTGACGATGTTCATTTTTATTTCAGTGGATGAAAACTCAAGAAAGATTGTCGAGATATCGATGCATCCTTAAATGGTATAGTTTGGTATGGTTTTTCGGCTGGAGGAATTAATGGACTGTTTTTTTTTTTCGAAAATGATGCCGACAACGGTATTACTGTGAATGGTGAACGCTATAGTACCATGAGCATGACATGATAATATGGATGTGGGCGATATGTGGCTTGAACAAGGCAGTGCCACATGCCATACAATCAATGCAACAATGAGATCGTTTGATTTGAGATTCTTGGACTTCTTTCGTTGGGGTTATCTACAAAGTAAGGTCTATGACAATAAGCAACAATTGAAGCGAGAGGGCAAGGCAATAAGGCATATTGATGGAATAGAGTAGCAATTATGCCAGAATGCTATCCTAAATTTGGACAAATTGATTGATATGTGCTGTTAAACCATGGTGAACAATTGGCCTATATTATCTTTCACAAGACTCACTTCATGTGCCGTAACTGCATACAACTTCAGCAAGTGCTCACACTGCCTCTTCGTGGCGGCCACTAGAAACTACTCTGTTAAAAGGGTAGGCTAAAGTGTGAGGGCTGTGGTCCTTCTACAGAAGGTTGGCGTTGGGTTAACAGCCCACCCTGTAAAAATGCTTTTACACGGACAACGATTTTAAATTTGGAACATGGAACGTACTCAGCCTAAACCGCCCGGAGAGCCTACAGAATGCGAATGAATCATGAGATCAGAAATGATCTTGATAAAGTCGACATCATCGGTTTCATAAAATCGTCAAGGCTAAGATGGCTTGGGCACGTACTTCGTTCACAAAATCGGACCACTAAACAGGCCTTGGAGTCGGGACCAACGAAAGTAGGACCTCGTGGAAGACCACCTACCCGATGGATGGACGACGTTGAGAGGGACCTATACACACTCGGTCACCGTGTCTGGCGTTCTCTTGCGGCGGACGGAATTATTTGGAGGAGCATCGTTGAGGCGGCCAAATCCCTTCATGGGATGTAGCGCCAGCGGAAGAAGAAGAAGAAGATTTAATCTATGCCGAAGCACAATAAAAAAAGCTTGTCGAAGGATATTGATCTAGAAATAAATTCGTCAAAATCTACCATTTTCGTTGAATTCAAACCGAATCGTCGCAATGATAAAAGAATTGTATTCGAAATTGTTTTTGCATCCGTACTCTCCAGAGGGCCAAATCCTAAGAATTCCAGTAATATATAAATATGTATGTTTTTAAAGTTGTTTGTACACGGTTCTTTTTACACGATTTTTTTAATGGTCACAATTGCAAGCAAATACAAAAAAGTTAAAAGGAATTCCATTATTTTTGTATGTTAAGAAATAAGTGACCCATCTAAATCTGGTTTTCACGGTCCTTGTTTTATGATTTCCTTGCACTACGTGAACGTGTCTACCGTGCAAAAACAGGTTTAGGTGTATTTCTATTTTAAGGTTTTTGACATCATCATTTTGAGATTTTATATTTTGTATTGTATTGCTGAGCCAAGAACAGAGAGTAAAAGTGCTCAATTATCAATCGATATTAAGTAGTGTGTGATATCTACTGGACCATTACAGTGGTGAAAAACGATTTTTTTTTTTTTTTTAATAAGATGACAAACCATAATAAAGAAACGTAATCAATGACCAATACACACTAGTATTTTGTGTCTCAAAAAAATTCTCTTTTATGTTGTACGGGATGGGATTAACAATTTTTAATCATTTTTAATGATTTTTTGAATGGTTCACAACCAGCACAAAATTCAATAAACCGCTCGGTTGTTGGTAAAACGCTTTAACACTACTATTTGAGTGGAACAGTCTGAGTCAACGCAACTATTGCATTAGTGAAAATACTGCTAAAGAATTGGAAGAGCCGCCTCAAACTTCTACCACATCGTTTGCATAAATCGTAAGTCATGAGATGTCGTTCTATAATCAGAATATTGATACAAACCAAACCTTTACAAAATTCAGCTGGTCCAAAAATGGCCAGATTTTGATTCCGACTAACGATAATGATGGAAATCTGCAACGGTGATTAGTATCCACTAATAAGGTATTTTTTTGAGGAGGAAACTTTTCGTTTAGAGGTTCTGTAAATCGGATTAACGTCGGATTAAGTCAGCTCGAGTTTACTTGAAAATTTGAGAAAGAAAACGAAAAAACAAAAACAAAATAGCAAATGAAACGAAAAAGAAACAAATCTGAAAACAAGCAAAACCAGGGGTGAGATGTTGTAATTTCGAGTTTTCGAAATTCGAACAGAAAATTGAAAATTGGTATGTTGTAAAATTTTTGAATTGCAATAATGCTACTTTAATATTATTTAATGTAATATACGAGCGATTCGTCAAAATATATTATAATAATATCCATCATAAATGTTTTTTTTTAAATGAAATCTTTAAGAATATATTTATTTAACGCTTTGCAAAACAACTAAATGTCGAATTAAAATTGTTGTTGCTAATTCATCTTTGAAAAATGGTTGCCGGAGTCGACAATTTTACAACATGTCAACCATCACTTTCTTGAATCGATTTTAAAGTCGATTCAAATAAAAATGATGGAACAAAATCCCAGCTCAAGGGATGTTCTGCCATCACTATTTTTGATATTCGAGAGGCTTTGTATCTTTTTGTCAAGAATAAAAATGTTTGCTATTTCGCTTATTTTATTACGTTTTCTTTTTTATTATGCTCTTGTCCACTTTACATCACCAAAATTATTATTTTTTCGATACCCTACCGATTATGATGGAATTGGATAGTATAGAAATTTATACTACTAGGCGAAGATCGCAATATAAGAAGCGTAATTGAGGAAACGAAATGATGTACAGTTTTATTCTCAAAAAAGAGATACAAAGCCTATTGAACATCGAAAATAGTGATGGTAGAACATGTCATCCCAGACAATTTTTTTTAAACGAGCAAACACAAACAACTTTAGTTTTTTCCGGGGTGGTTTTATTCAACGAAAAATATACCGATATTTCAATCGTTTTTCAGATACAGCAAAACCTCCTACTTTGGACACATCTTTATTTTGGAAACTCCTCTATTTTGGACACTTTCATTCAGTCCCTTGAAAAAATGCTCCTTTTCCTCTATATATTGGGCAACCTTTATATATTGAAAATTGGACAACAAAAGTAATCAGACAGCGAAAATGTTGAATTAACTATGGAATTAATCTGAATTCAAAATAAAAATGTTGATGTGCACGTTATTAATTTTTTATTAAAAAAAGAAGAAATTTCCCTTATATTAGACACCTCCATAAATTGGACAGTCCCTTCGCTGTCCAATATATAGAGGTTTCACTGTATTTGCAATTGTCTCACAGAGCGCGCAATATTTGTACATTTTAGTGTAACTATTTGTTGAAACAACTACTGCCAGAATACTACAACATAAAACATTAATTAGAATTAATTACAAATTATGTTTATTGAATTACTTATCTTTGAAATTTGAATTTTGTTTTTATAAGTCATCAACATGTATGATCTCTTAATTTTATGAATATGAATTCCTGAAATAATTATAATTTAGCATTTATTTATATTTAAATTTATTGTTGAAATATTTCTTACATTTTTGTATTGTTTACTTAATTCACGTCAAATATTTGACAACCTTTAAATTTAAAACCTTACAAATGTTAAAATGATATTTCGTAGCTCAATTTGAAATAGGGGTTTGAAATATTAAACTAAACCATTGTAAAAAAAATAAAAAAATAAAAATTGTTGCTCTCTTACTTATCAACCATCAAAGGATAAACATCATAGCAAAATATATTCAAAATAAATATTGTAATACAAGCACCATTTTGTATAAACAATTTATTACAACGAAGCGTACTTTTTCCAATTGGAAATAAATTACAAGTTATTGCACCTTCTATTTTGTACCGGGTTTATTTTGATTGTGGAACCCGAAGCCTTGGTACAAAACACTATTAAAGAAAGCTTTAAGCCCCACCCCATATCAATAAATGCACCGTTTTCTTAAAATTTTACGAAAAAGCTTTTTTTTTTCGAAAAAATCAAAAAAATTTGCAATTTTAAAAAAACAATCTTATACAAGTCACCAAGGGCTGAGGGCGGAATAAGTCGCGAATTTTAGCAGACGCTGGGTTGGGCTTAATCGATTCGTAATAAAAAGTTCTACAACTTTTGTCTGAAACTTTTTTTTCTACAATACAATGCCTAATTTTTTTAACGAGAAAAACTGTTTTTGGTCATCTTTAGCCGCCATTTTGAAAATGTCAGCACCTCAAATGTATTCCATTCAATTTCTACTGTTTGCTTGTAATTTTTGCACGTAAAAATCTAATTTGATTGGAATAGAAGTAGAAGATAAATTATGCTGAATATGCTAGCTCTAAAGTTTTGGCTACATGTTAAAAATAATGTTTCTTGCAAGTATCTTTGTATAGTAGCATTAATACGAAACATGTTATCCTCTATGTTGATTTTAAACCGTCGATCTTTATTGACTTTCGAAGGTCCGTCATTAACAAACACTTCAAAATTCGTTTTGATGACATTCACTTCATTATCAATTTTGCTTTGAAGAGCGTACTTGGTTTCGGTATTGCTAATTTTCCTATTCACCTAAAATTTGTATATTACATCACACCATATCAAAAATATTGTTATCCTAAACAACTTAATTCCTATTTTTTTAAAAAGTACAGAGTTTACGGATAGCTATGGTACAATAATAATTTAATGTTTTAAATTTTGATCTTAAATATAATTTTAACATCTTTCATTTAATTTCTACATTTATTAATCAATTCGTTTTATTCATAAATGTCCAATTCTATGTACCAGTTCCCCTTTTCGAAAAATCTTCCGGCATATTTGATCCGCATAAATCAAAAGAATGGGGAGAGTATATTTCACTAACATGTACCTACATAAAAAAGATTAGGACTTAAATTTAAAACAAGTTAACAACTTAAACCAAATTTTAAATTTTTAAATGGAAGAGTATAGTGTAAGAGTTAAGCTTGTCAACGCTGCGGAATCTTAAGAAATCCGTAAATTCTAAACAAAAACTAGGACATTTTCAATATTGCCACATTTTACACAAACTTCATAAAAAATAATAAGAACAAAAACTATTTATAATAATTAAATTCTCCGTAATCCGATTAGATTATCCTAGTGGCCAACGTCCTAGAGATTTCTAAACGATTTCAATTCAAAGTTAAAGCCGTATTGATTCGAGAAATAAAACCGCTGACGTAGCATGCATATTAATTAATCTATTAATTAAATTGCAAATTTACTAGTTCTCATTTAGGTCAGAAAATAACATCAATCACACCTATTAACTATTGCGAACACTAAAGCTTTCAAACATAAAACCATTCTCAAAGTCCATCCAACAGTCGGTGATTTTTAAGCTGGTACCATGTTTGCTATGAAACTCTATGTGACAAAGGCTCTTCATTTTTTTATTTTATTGTATATGAACGGGTTGGGCTTAGGACTTGCTTCCTATATAATGATATTATAGGTGTTTATGCAACTACACTTAGCATACACATAAAAGGAATAAAGAAACTAAAAAGGAAATGACAAAGCCTATTTTACAAACGCATAAATATTCCGAAAAAAGGAAGAGCTTTTATGGTTATTGGTCTTTGCGAATTTTAGTCCAAGCTTATATCTGACTGCATGTAGAGCTGTTTATTTCCTGGTAAAGCCGCCTAAAATATCAGTCCGACATTCTTGTCAGTAATGGTCATAAGACATCCGATTGAATTACCGATAACTTATTTTCTCACATTCAATTTGCTGAATCTCAATTTTTGTTGGCAGCATTAAACTGCCCAAATTCTCAGCATAAAATAACGTAAAATTTAAAGTGACTTTTACGGACGTTTTCTCTAAAACTTCAATAACTCGACAAGGAGTGGCTGCACAGAAATTTTCATAGTATCATTTTCAAGTTTTCTAAATTTTCTATAAAATAGCCTATTTGGATTTTTGAATGAAATTCGAGCAAGTTCGTTTACAGTTTCAAACAACAGCATATTTTTTTTATACACCTTTTGTTTTACTCAAAAAAGTCATACAAAAACAAAATAAAATAAAACGGATTCCAGTACCGAAAAGAAGACAAAATTACCTTCAACTAGAAGCAAATTTTTTTCTTAAAAGGTGTTATTTCACCAAGATACAAGCATTCAAATCTGGGTAGTTTTTCGAAGAAAATTTCTGTTCCGTTTTTTAATTGGCGCAGTGTATGTGGATGAATTTGAAACTGTCAATCCCTTAGGATCAAAAACCGGTATCCACAAAATTTGTGCATTTTATTTTACGGTATTAAACTAATACTGCGTCCGAAACCTGTGATAAATAATTTTTAGTACTAATTTTTGACATTTATATGAAAAAACTGCACACACCGAAATTATCATAGTCAATTCCTATGATAATTTGTGACAGCTACATAATAAATTCATTATTTAATTTACTATATGATTTATTAGAAATTTAATAAATGTACCATTCATGACATTTTTTGTCCAAACAACTAGAAATTTCTCGAAAATTACTGTAATTAAAATGAAGCAACAAACGTGTGAGGCGGGGAAATATACCAACAAATTATTACACTATGAGGACAGCATAATAAAAAAATGTGAATGTAGGGGAATATTTTTCAAATAAATGTCAAAAATTTGTACTAAAAAATATTTATCATGGGTTTCGGACGCAGTCTTAGAACATAATTGTAATAGTCAGGTGCAAAATATTCATTTAGTAGCTCTATGCCATTTTTCGGATATAAAAGAGTTCGGCTACGATCCTATCCCCGAACAAATGTTGAAAGACATATTTGATCTTCGGAAATAAAGGTATATTAGTTGAAACTAATGAAAGAAGTGTTGCAATAAAAGGGATAATTGTTTCCCTTTCGCACGACAATGTAAGCGCAAATTCTGTTTGTGGTTTTAATGAATCTATCTAAATACTATTTTTGTCGCTTCTGTGAAGTTCAGTCAAATTTAATTCAAATTTTTTTGAGGAAACAAGAAATTCATTTAGTTAACGTTCAGAATAATGAACATGGAGCTCGAAATGCATATTTATTTAATAATCTAAGTTTTTTCAACAAATTTGAAAATGTAAGTGTCGGCATCATGCACGATGTATTAGAAGGCATTGCCCAAAAGAAATAAAACTCGTTTTAATTTATTTAACGAAAGAGAGAAAGCTATTGTCTATAAATGAATTCAATACAAGATTTAAAAATTTTAATTTCTGCCCTAATTAATATAGACAGTACAAATTTACGGCAAAAAGCTTCTCAATGTTGATGTTTGCTACGCTATTTCCCACTTCTGATTCAACGAAGAACTTAAATTTTCTGGGAAATTTGATTTAATTAATGAAGTGCGAAGTGAAGGTGGTTATGTTTACAGGAACAATTTTATCTTCTGTACTCAAATATCAGAAATGTTTAATTTTGGTTTAATCACAATAATTTTAGGAAAAACTAACTCTATAAATTTTAGATACGATTTATTTGAAACTATTGAATTTAGTTATTTACTTAAATAGGGCCGAAAGGCCGAATGTGTTGCAAGGCCGAATGTGTCGAAAGACCGAATGTTGAAAGGCCGAATATCGAAAAGCCGATTATGTCGAAAGGACGAATGCCGATAGGCCGTTTGTGTTGAAATTGATATATCATACATTTTTCATCTTTTTATGAAATTCAAAATTTATATTTTTATCAAGATTTTTGTGTAAAAATGTTTAATAGTAAATCGCCTTAAATATTAAAATCTTCTTACGTTTTTTTTGTCATATACATAATTAAAAAATAATTAATTATAATATAAAAAGGAAAAGAGATAATTTTTTTTTGAGTTGGCTGCCTTATCTAGAAAAAATAATACGAAACTGAAAATCCCGCAAAGAAATCCAGAAAAAAACAATCCAGAAAACTCTAATCCAGAAACACAATTATCAAAGTGTGGACCAAATTAAAATTTATAAAATGTCTATCGAATTTGACTTTTTCCGTAAAGTTCTTAATATTTACGATAATGGAAATTGCTTCGTCAATCTTGCAGATACAGATCAAAGGTATCGTATCGCTCATATCGCTTCTACTGATACTTCTACCACAAATGTTTCATAGTTATTTACGTCACAAGGGCGGTAAATGAGTTGTTACAGTACGAGTTCGACGTTTATGGACGAGGCGACGAAGGAACCGAGTGCAGAATTTTGAACGAGTACTGTAACGATCATTTAACGTACGTGTAACGTACAACGTTTTATTTCATACTATATGGGACATTAATTCGATTTTTTCATTTAAAATTAAATTTTAAAGTAAAAACATGAGTTTGAAATTTAGAGAAAATCAATCCAAATGATTTTCAAATTATCAAGTTACCCTAGTTATTTTTTTTTTGTTTGGTTTTACAGTCTACTCTACTGTCAGAGCCTACTGTATAAATAAAAGCCTCCAGTATCGACTGTATTTTTTACTAAGCTTAAAATAAGGTACAAACAATTTTTCCTTTACTATGAAACTATATGGGGAAACGGTTATTTTCATTTACAGTTTTAGTTTATTAGAAATGTGAGCTTTTGTTTTGTTTTTATATGAAAATGTTCATGAAACATGTAATATTATTTGATTGAAAAATCGAGTCTTGAAAATGTTTATTTCTAAGTGAAAATTGTCATGAAAAATAAGGTGCTTTTGAAATTTTAAATATTGTTGTTTTTGTAATATACTACGTCATCAACATAACTCGTTTATAAAAAATACAATAATCATCTCTTTCATTGCCTCCATTCAAATTTAAATTCGAATATGTTTCTATAGTTATTTTGAATTTGCAAAGCATGCTAGATTGTTTTGATTTTTTGTTTTCTTCGCACTCATTTTATTGATTTATTTTTTTCTGTTTGCTCTTTCTGATTTATTTTAGCTTAATTATTGAGCGGAGGCGTGTTGTCTCTTTTCTTACCACTAGTTTTAGATGTGGAGTTATGATGTCGTCATTAAACTGAATTTTCTCTTTTTAATACACATTGTTGTTGTTGTAGAATGTTTTTTAATTTAATTTCCCTTATTTTCTTTTGATTATTGCTGGAAAATATGGAATTTGAGAATCTGTGTTTTAAATGAGTAAGACATTGAGTTGTTTGTTAGCGATTTCATAAAAAATTATTGAACTGGGTTTAACTTTTAATTCATATTTTATCGTCAATCGAAATCGCGTTTTTTCATATAAACACTATGAAAATAAATGAATTTTTAGTGTTTCTATATCCCTTATTTTAAGTTCATTTTTCACATGCCGGCTCTATTCACTTCAAGATGGTTCTGCTACTGTAATAGCTCGATTTCCGGACACTTTTGTTCTCTGACGTAATGACTCATTCGCCGGACTGAAATCAATCACGTAAACATTGATTTTCGGTATAGTATGAAATAAAGTTATTTTGCGGTTAACTTAATTCGTTGGGTTAGTATGGCATCGACGAATGTATTGGAGCGAATTGCGGATTTAATGCTTCATAAATGCTACGTGAACCTTGTACACACAAATCAAAGGAGTCGTATCACTCATATCGCTTCTATACTGATGGATGTACCACAAACGTATGTCGGTCTTTTGACCCATTCGGCTTTTCGAAATTCGGCCTTTCGACTGAATATGTGCCTTACAATCCATTCGGCTTTTCGACATTTGGCCTTTCGACACATTCGGCCATTCGCGATTCGGCCTCCCGACTCATCTCAATTATATCCATTTAATGCTACAAAACGGATGATAATTTACACCGATCGGATGGACACTATGGGCCGATTGTATGAACGCGGATAGAAGATTAATCGGCGGATTAATCGTCGATTGGATTGTATGAACGACGATAAATACGAAAATTAATCCAAGGATTTTTTTCTATCCACTGTTTTCATCTTTTCTTTTTGTTGTATAAAACAGTGGATAGAAACTGTTGTTGTTGTTTTTGTTTTGACATAATTTTAATTTTGTTTGTTTGTTTATTGAAAAAAAAATCGGAATGGAATCGGAAAAACGTAAAATTTCAAATGCCCAACTCGAAAGTTTGTTTTTTTTCTATTGGAGAAAAACATAAACCTATTGTATGTCAATAAACAACAAATTAAATTTGAAACGTCAAAAAAAAGTGTTGACACTCCAAAATAACCTGCAATAAAAACTGCAATAAACAGAGGATAGAATTTTTTTTATCCGTGTTTATACAATCGACTAAGAAAAAAATCGTCGGTTGAAGATTAATCTGTATCGCCGGATTTTTTTAAATCTATCCATGTTCATACAATCGGGCCTATGTATGTAGCACCGATTTGGTATTGTGGTTACACCACTTATTTACTAGTGTAAGGATATGTATATACACACACATTCTAAAATCTAAACATCCAATTAATTTGTCCAATATTCACTTTTTGAACGTGTACCTACTATTCCTTAATTCATTTATTATACTTTCAATAAATTATTATTTCCAAAACATTATCTTAAATCTCAAACACATAAACAAATAATAACAATTCCCAAATATTGTGACAACAAGTGATTTTTCTTTCGTAGTGTATCGCGACAACGAGTCTTGTACCAAATAAAAAAAAATTGAAACATGATTTTCGTGATAAAAATTAATTTAATTTAAATTTTGATTAATTATCACGTGTTTTTTTTTTATTTTTATTTGATAATTAAAATATTTCATCATAAAATAAAATGTATGTAAAGTATACGAGGGTAAAAAAACCATTCAACTTTTATCAATAACATACGTATTTTGGTGTAAAAAGAAGGTAAGTTCTCAAAAACTGCGTCAAAAATGAAAAAGTATAACTTGATAATACAAATCAAATGGTCAAAGTCTAATGTATTTTAAAACACAATTTATATTTTTATTGAGTGAGGCTGTCAATCACTCCAATATATCAATGAATCACAAATAATTTGTACAAATAGATAATTTTGCACATAAAACATTTACATTTCCAATAAACTAACAAAAAAAATGAAATTCATGTTTGTACAGAAATGTACTTTGTATATACGTCAATGCTTGTTGTTATCTAATATATTATATCGCGATTTGCGTTCCCTAGAACATTATTATTGAGACTAATTTGAATTACATACAAAATTTTGTAACATACTTACATACATACATAAGTAAGTATATGGCACGTATTAAATGTGATACCTCATGGGCGAAATATTTTCTTAAAAAATCATACGATTAGATTAAGCACGTGACATATGCTATCAATTATAATTTCAAAAATTTCACACACTTGATATAACTAGTTGAATTTCTAAAGGTGATCGTCGGCGGTCTTATTATTATTTTGAAGTGATTGACGGATTACAATTATGTTATAAATCAAAAACTACAAACGTCCTATACAAAAAAAAAAAAAATGATCGACAATTTATTATTTTGTTGTTGTATATTGAAGTATACGTTAAGCGCGTCACGTTCTCATCGGATATAAGCTCCGTTGAGTATAGATTCGGGGTTTAAAATTTCCATTATTTTATTCCAATTTTTTAGACCTTAACAGTAAGACCGAATTTCCTTTTCTTAACTTGGGCACAAATAACAGGAATTTAACTTTTTTAAAAAAAGGAGATTATGCCTAACCAGGCATATGAGATGAGAAACCAACCATTCGACACAAAATTGTGTATGATTGAATTTGTTGTAGGAAATTGGACAGAACCTAAAAAATTTGACCTACAAAAACTAGGCTGAGGTAAATGTCAACCCTCTACTCAACTTCACATTCAACGGCAAGGACAATCCCGAAATCAACTCGATTCGAACGCAACTCGACACAAAATGAACCCCGAACCGAACCACTAACTCAAATCCAAACATGTTTAACTAAAATCCTATCTAACTCTACTTCGACACCAACACAACTCTCAACCAAATCATAAATTCAAACCCAACTCAAGTTCAACCCAATCCCCAAATAAATCTACTCAGAACAAGTCGAGCTAACTTCCAAATCAAATTTTAACTGAACCCCCAAATAAATCCTGAACTGAACGGCTATATGAATCCCAGCTCAATCCGACCCTAATCTCAATCCCAAAATCAACGCCCTACTCAATCAAAATATGATCAGAAAAATATCAACTCAAGCTAACTTCCAGCTCAACCCAACACTATCTCTAAATAAATTTGAAACCGAACCACTCACTAAACCCCAACTCAACTCCCAACTCAATTTTCAACTCAACCCGATCCGAAAAGTGCATGTGTCTATAAACTCAACTCATTCCTAACTCAACCTCGAACTTGACTCCAACTCAAACCTCAACTTAACCCTGAACTCTATGTCTAATTCAATGCTCAAATCAATACGACTCAAAAATTACATTTGTACATGAGTTAAACTAAAAAAAAACTGAAGCTAACTTCCAACTCAACGCTCAGCACAGGCCCGAAATAAATTTCAAACTTCATTTTTAAATCAGAATATGTATATAAAAATTGCTCAACTGACCAACTCTAATTTCTCGGAAAACTCAACGCCCAATTCAATTCTCAAATCAGCATATATAAAAAAAAATGGTTAACGTGGTAATTCTCGGCCTTGACCATAGAAACAGAAAGATGGACACTTTTTTAATTTTTTTTTTTTGGATTCCGGAACTTTTAAAACGTGTAGAAAAGTGGTTTTGGATCAACATTTTTAACATGATTTCTGTGGTTCTATTCCTGTCAGTGGAACTGACTATATAAATTGAGTGCTGTAGCCAGTAGTAAGGCTTATACATATTTTAAAAGGCTTAATTCCAGTGACTTATCCTTTATAGTTTGTCTTTCATTCTCACAAATATTAAAAGATTTGGTTGAAATTTTAAATTGAGTTGGTTCTGTAATAAGCAGCCATTATCAGTCATTATGTTGGGTAGGTATTGAAATCATGGAACAAATGTTGTTCCAGATTTTCACATTTCTCGACGAATTTACCAGGACTCCAAAACATTGATTAAAAAAATGTCGTGTCCATCCTTCCGCCCATCCTTCCAGTCATACATTTTTATTATTTTTGTTTTGCCTCCTATTCTCACAAATATTGATTTTTTTGGACGAAATTTTGTACAAAGATAGATTTTACTTATAAGCAGTTTGTGTAAACTTTTAGGTATACATTTGAGTCTAGAATAGAGTGAAAGAAAAAACTGCCAAACAGGTTTTCTTAAAAACGGGACAGACAATTTTTTTGTTATGTTGTTGATAAATATGACAATCCACCGTCTACCTGTTCACGAAATTTAAAGTTGATTCAAGCATTGCGTGATGTCATTTCAACAAAAATAAGTAAAAAAAACTTGTTGAACTGTTTTCCGGGGTACGAACCAAAATTTCGAAGATTTTTTTTTTGTAATGTTGATACATCTTCCAAATTCCAACAATTGTTCCATAGGTGTCTAAGATTTAATGAATAGGTAACCTACTAAGTAAGCTACTTTTCTGGAGGTAAATAATATCGTCATCATTTAAAAATAAAATATGTCTAGTAAGCTTTGAAATCTAAATTTTTTCTGTGACGTTTAATTGACATTTTATGACATTATATTGATTGAAATATCAACGACATGTTGATCGATACATTATTAGTGAATTGCTTTAATAAAATCGCCTTAAAGGTATTATTTCTGAGTAATAAATTCTTTTGATATTAAAGGTCGTACATGGCAAATAATATCACGCCCCTAATACAATAGAATGGCGGAGATTGATGAGATAGGCGGTAGGAGATATAGAAAATCAAATGCTATGTGATAAGGAGGTGGGATTCACAAAATATTTGACGTTATTTTTTTATTATTTTTTGCATTCCCGAATGATCCATAGTGAGGCTCCGTCCAGATGGAAGTATCAGCCCATTCTCACATTCCTCACATAATGTTGTGATGTGAACAAACGCTACAACTTTTGAGGTAAGAAATTTTAAAGAATCTTCAACAGTGTACTAGAGATGTATAACTGCGCATCTAATTGTTAAAGTGTGAAAATGAAAAATGGCGGATGCGGTTTTAATTGCGGTTCAACATTTTTCGGTTCTAAATAATCTAAAATTAATTGTGAGTCTGCGTTTGGCGGATTGAGAGGAGAATATTTATTTTGTTATTATGAATTGTGATATGGGGGGCAGTAGCCTCCAAATTCAAAATACCAGAAAATTTTTGTAAAATGTAAATGGTTGGTTTGGTGATCAATATTTGTGGGAAAAGTGTCCAGTTCGAGAAGTAGGATAGATTCTAATTATTTTAAATTATGTTACTTGTAAAAGTTTTTGTAGCTCCAGTGATCTGTTTCATTCTTTGAAAGAATCAAACTAATTTTTAAACAAGTCTAAGTTTTACTTTGCCAGAATGCGGTTTAAAATAGTAAAAATTCTCAAACCTTCGAAAATTTGTAAAAAAGGCACAATTGCACTATTGAATTCCTCAGCAGGAATTCGTTGGATTTTTGAGTTTGCCTAAGTCTGCGATATAAGGTGTTATTGCCGTTGTTGACGAAAATAAATTCACTACAAAATGAGACTCTCTTCTTGTACAATATTTATGGCGTTCGTCTAATTTAAACGAGGTTCAGTAGTTCCCTCTCAGCTAGAAAATGCAATGAATCAAATTGTTCAAACAAACGTTTGGTTGGGTACAAAACGGGTGCACGTACAGTAATCCCCCGCTTTGCGGACAGGATGCGTTCGTTCCAAACTAGGGTTTGCAAAAACCCGAGTTTTACCCGGGTACTCGGGCCTTATGATTTTTCAAACCTGAAAATCCGGGTTTTTGCAAACCCTAATTTTGAATAGAATTTATTTTGAAATATAAATCCGGGTTTTAAGTAAAAAGCCCGGGTAAACCTTGTCTGTGAACCCTATTCCAAACTATCCGTAAACCGAAATATGCCTTTACTATGTGATCATATTGGAAACTTATTGATGCGTTCCAAATAGTGAAAATACTCGTAAAACGAAACCAATTTTAACCAACGAATAATGTGAAGATAGGGGTCTATAGGAAACCGTAAAAAACACGAAAGTAATGAGTCAATTACAATGAAACGCAAACCCAAATTATTCATTTTAAATAAACCAAATAATTCATATATTTATAACACCTTATTTATCAAATGTAACTCAGAGATTATCTGAGCTAGTCGAAAGTTCATCGGAACTATCGTTAAAATTTGCCTTCTTAGATTTCTTGGAGCTATTACTGATCATTTATTTAAGTTTTCATCATAATTCGCATAGCTGCTTCTTCAACACTAGATGCTTCAGTTTTTTTTTTTTGAAAAACTAGCAATCTAACGAGGTTTGTTTTGCTGGTTTCTTAGTTTCCCGATACAGCTCCTTGTAGCACAGGAGCCGTTGTATTTGACTTAACTGTAAATCCAAATTGGTGACTACTAAATATCTTATTACATATTAGGAAACTATTTAATCGGGTTGGAGGATTTTTTCAAATACTTTGGTTACAGGTGGCTATATGGAAATAGGACGATAATTTTTTACATCAAGTTGATCAAGGGATTTAAAAACAGGTATGACTTTCGCTACTTTAATTATACCCTGGAAATTTCCACTTGTAAAAGCATCATTTATGTACTGCGCAATCAAAGATTTTATGTAATTGATGATAAATTTCAATAACTTTGTTGATATATTATCTAAACCTGTTGCAGCCAAAATTTCACTTTGATGGTAAACCAAAATTTCACTTTGATGATGCGCGTCACGGAATTGACGTATTTACAAAATTTATTTGATTAAAGCAATGTCTCTTGATAAATATAAACATAATGTTTTAAAAACTGTAAAAATCAACCCATGTTAAATAATAATTTGTGGATTGGAAAACAAAAATTAAAACAATAAATTATTAATATATATTTTAATTAAATAGTGATGAACTTGATCAAACATGCCGCACGCCATATTGATTTAAAACTATAAAACAAAAATAAAAAAATTCAAAAAATTTTTATTTTCATTATGTAAAATATTGCGTACATTTTTTGAATTTGTATACTGTATAACATATGCAATCCTAGAAAAATGTATAGTCGTAAAGATCAGGCCGAAGAATGTTTAGGTTTGCGAGTTATGGGACTTCAAAGTTTCCAAGTGACCGAAAACTAATTTGATTTAATATGACGTTTGAATCGTCAATACATATTTAAAAATAAATTATATCTAGTATGCTTTTATTAATAGCAAGACATTCTCATTCCTGTGATCAGCTAATCCACACTAGGTCTCATGAGTCCGGTATCATTCTTCGTTTTTTCCCCTTTACCTATAAAATCGGTTTTGTTGCGGATTTATTTTTTAACCAAATTTTTTTTGGTTTTTATAGTCTCACCACACTCATACAAACAAAAATGAAATAAAAAAAATTTTCAAGGACATTTTTGACTTGTATTTTTTTGTTTCATATTGTGTTTCAACCAATGCCATCTTGAATATATCTAGTAGGCATTGGTATATCTAGTAGGCATTGGTTTTCGTCATACACATACATATAAATTAATTGAAGAATCCGGATTCATTTGAGACTGTGTGTGGATGCGACTGGTATTTTGATACCAGAAACCAAATCAAATGAGACCCAGTGTGGATTGGTGGATTGACATTTCTGTAACTTTTTATTGACTTTTTGTGCAATTTTAATGACTGAAATTTCAACGATATATTGATCGATACATTATTTGTGAATTGCTTTATTAAAATCGCTTTTAAAGGTATTATTTCTGAGTAATAAATTCTCTTGGTATTCAGTTATATTTGCTGAATAGCAATTACTATTTGACGCTTTAAAATAATATCACGCCATTAGGGTCGAGCAGGTTTAGAAGAGCTGGGAGGTATATAAAATAAAATGCTATATGACAAGGAGGTGGGATTCGGTAACAAATGATCATTAACTTTAATTCTAATTTTGTATTGTTTGAGTTTTATTATTTTGTATTCTTGAATGGTCCAAAGTGATGGCAAGCACTTTACATAATACTGTGAAATGGCACAAATTTTCAGAAAATACATTTTGTAGATGAACTGGAAACGAAATTTTGAACTGGATCTAATTGTTAAAGGGCGAAGATGCAAACACGTGTCAGTTCTAAGTAATCTAACAAGGGAACTTTTCGAACTGTCAAATCCAAAAAATTATAAAAATTATTCTATTATTATTAAAGTTGTAGTACTCTTCGAGATATTAACGAACCATTTTTTTATCAGCAACCCAGCCCTTTTTTCTTGAGATTTGTTCTATAGGCCCGTATATGTACATATGTCTATAACCCAAATGAATATTGCTGATTTTTCATTTTATATTTTAATTGTATTATATTTTGTTTCGTTTTGAAATTTTATTTGTGAAGATATGAAAAGAATATATAAATTTTAATTGTCTCTTTCTATATACGCAATAGGACAAGTTCGTCTATAAAATAAAAAGCAAACTGTTTAAATTCATTTTTTTATACACACACACTTTGTATATTATTGAAATCCACCTTTTTATGATATGGTAGTAGTGCAAAAATGTAAAAACAAAAATTTGTTTTTTTTTTCGTTATTTCTTAATTAAATTCGTATTTTTTATTTCGTGTTGGTTGTGTGTTTTTGAATAAAACTTGTCCACGCCCTACAGCCGATGATTTGTTGTGATCATTTTTCACATTTTTCGCGTGCTGGGGTTGCTACATGTCGTCATTGAAGATTCTCATTACCCTGGCCATTATTTTTGAGTCTGAGAGTTTTACCTTTGCAACGTCTTTATGCATATAAAGTTTTACGATTATTTTATTTAAGGAGTGGACACCGGACGATAAGACTCAATGTACGCTATAATTTTAGAAATAATGATAATTTCATATTCGATGTTCCGGTTCCATTTCGAATTTTTGAGAAAATATTTTTTAGTTACCGCTCCGTCATTCTTTAATCAACTTCCTCGTATTATTAGGAAGCAGATTGATTCTAAATCGTTTTTAAAAGAAGTTAAGTTGTTGCTTTTTAAACATCAGGAAATAAATTAAATATTTATAAACTTGAATATTTCGTAATTTTGTAAATTTCATTTATTTTTAATTAATTATACATACATATAAGTTTTTTGGATTTTGGCCCCACACCAAACTTTTTCTTATAATATTAAACAGGTTGATCAACACTGCCGTACTTCGGCAATAATTGCCTAAATTGATTTATTTCTTGTTAATGTCCTTTTTTGATAAATTGAAATAAATAAAGTTTTCTCAATTGTACGTAGTCCTACGTTAATAGGTCGTGTCTCGGATACAAGCTCGTCGGTTTTTTTAGGACACTAAACCTTTTAACTTGCATATAGAGTTGCCCATGATCAGATAGAAATGAATCCGTTGTGTACAATGCATATAAGTAGTCCAACAAATTCGTTAATATATGACCTATCAATGTATTTATGTCATTTCTACTTCTTGTAGTATGAGGTACGCTAATGTTATTTAGACATACATGGCCACATGAGTTTAATACTTCCAGATAATCAACAGTAAACCGATCAACTGAACCTAACAAATTTATGTTAAAATCTCCTAAAATTAAGTTGAACCGATTTTTATTTAAACATCGTTCAAGTAACGAGAATAAATTATTGATGATTTTTTTTTGGTGACCGATAAATTGCTATACTTTTTTGTCCATCAATTTTACGCCAACAATTTGACAAAAATCATCATCCTCTTCTATTGTTTTAACAGCCCAGATATTGGCTTAACAAAGATACTAACATCGCCATATCCACTGTACCTATTCGAAAAATCCTATTAAACTCTTTCACATTGAAAATCTATTCTCATCTTTGGTAATCCAAATTTTCGAGCCAACAAATATATTGACGTTATACTGTAACTCATTAATCAATATCTCAATGTGATTTAATTTATTTCTCACTTAATTAAATTTCGTCTTAATATCTCCGAATTTTCATAATGTCTGCATAATAATATGTTTTGTGATATCAGACTTTTCAAATCAAATTTAAAATTTTTAAGGCCAGTTACCGAGCTTTCTCTGTCAACCATTGATCTTAATGTAGAATTTTTTGGAAAATTCTGTTCCGGATCCGTATCCGTTTCAGGATTGAAACGAGAACTTCATAATAATAGTCTTGAGAATTTAACATACAATATTCACAATATATTGGCTAACTGGAGATGATTATGATTTTTCATCTATTTCGTGCTTTTTACTGAAAAAAAGCTTTTCTTGTAAATTGTAGTACGCAGAAAACGGTAGCCCCGATCACTGTACACGTTTTATCACTTGAGATCTCTGGCGGGCGGTAATTTTGCGGATTGGTAACTATAGTGAGGGCTAATATCTAAAATTATTTAATTAGGTAAAACTTGTAAGAAATTTAGGTCAATTATAGATTTATAAGTATTCTACTTCTAAAAGTAGTCAAAATGGTCAGGTAGTTTATCGACATTTGAAATTTAATTTACTGTAAAATTCAAAATTTCATCTCATTATACATACCTACTTTTGGCCGCATTGCAAACAATTATTTAAACAGCTCTACACATTTTACAGTTCTAGTCTATACTAGCTTAAGGTACTATCTTAGACTCCTCGTCGGATGCATTATCCAAATTTTCTAAAAAGTAGGGCTGCAAATCATTAAAAATAAAAATTGGTTGGAGATTATGTTTAAATTTAAAATAACAAACATCTTATACTGCACACATTTATGGGAAAATACTTTGATCAACCGTCTAACATATCTCCACACTAAAGCATAAAGTAATTTTCACTGTACATACAATTATGTATGTTTTTTAGTAAATTTATCAATATCATAATGTTCTGACAAGCTAGACTATAAATAAAACTTTATATAGCATATCCATTTATATCCACATACGAAATAGTGTACATACAATGAATTTGTGAATGACAAGCCAGAATAAAAATACAGCAAAACAGTATAAAAAGAATGACAAAGTCACTTCAACTATATTCTACTTGACATATCTTTACTTTATATTTAGTTTTGATCATATTATGTACTCATATATACTATTTATGCTGTTTTAGTTGATGTAATTTCCATGTCAAAATATGACAGAATTTTCACTTTGTTTATACATACATATAAACACGAGTCAATGTAAATATTAATAAGCAAATAAAATTAAAACAAAAATATTAACATATCTAACCAAACAAAATTTTATTAATTTATAAAAATGTTAATCCTAGACACCAAAAATTTGTATACATATACCTAATATTATACATAATATCCTAAAAATATAAATAATGTTAAACAACACAAGACACATACATCAACCTGGGTGTGATCCATTAATTAGTTGTGTCAAATTATCTACTTGTTTGTGGTTGTTATATTTTACCAAATACAAGATAATTGGTTTAGATTTTAACATTTTTTTTGGGGGGGTTTCTTTTTTTTTGTGGTTGGGGATATATTTAATTATAATATACTTAAAGGGTAAATCTTAAATAAATTAAGAGATTTTGTGAGATTAGTTAAGGGGGGGATAATTTTTGCTTTTAATTCTTGTTTTTTGCAAAGTAAACACTTTGTTTGATGAATACATTTTCAAAGTCATGATTTAAATGCTAAATATTAAATAAACTTAACTTTTAGAAAATGGATAACTTTGAAAACGGTCAATTACTCAATTGAACATCTAAATTAAAAGTCTCAATTACATCAAGTGTAAATGTAGTTGTTTCCGATTGACCAGATCATATATCGACTACTATAGGCATCAATAAGGTATACAAGTTTAGAATTAGTGTAAGCTCACAGCTGATCCGATAAGACCGTTGCCTGCCCCAATACACTCGAGCGAAACGCAGTAAAATATAGCTACTATGCCTAGAATGATTGACAATTGTTGCAGAAAGACAGAATATTCATCGTATAGCAAATTGGGAAGTTGAGGACATGGCAAAAAATGAAATGTTTAATTTAACACCTTCACCCAACAAAAGAAGACGACACGATATTCATTCTATGTTTAGTGCTTAAAGCTTGAAAAACAAGATCATCTGTATAACTTTGTGCAATGAAGCTTCAGTTCCCCAGGTTTTGGATTTTTTACTGTTTACCGAACTTAACACCGCAACAAAAAAGTAAACTAAATGGCCCCTTAGGAACGCCATGTTGAAGTTCAGACATTAGCATGTAATGTTTAGTCAGGACTAGGGTTTTTATAACCGGCTAAGGTTATCCGGATAACCGGATAGTTTTAATTATACGTATATCCGAAAAACCGGATACTAAAATGTGGAATAGTTACGGATACACCTAATTTTGAATGAGTAAAAATCATTGTTCCTTAAAAATCCTGTTTTTTCCTAAAAGCACTGGAATTCACCTCATTTAAAAAATAAATAACAATAAATTCATTAATTGTGCTTCTTTTATTCCTTACTTCATTCTACTTATGGAGAGAGTTTTGATTCCTTACTTCATTCTATTTATGGAGAGAGTGAGATTAAAAAATAACCATACGTTTATTATCAACTCATTAAGACGTTCGATGTTGAAAGGCCGAATGTGAGAAGGCCGAATGTCGAAAGGCCGAACGCCGAAAGGCCAAATGGGTCGGATGGCCGAAAGTCGAATAGTCGAATGTGTCGAAAGGCCGAATGTCGAAAATCCGAATGGGTCGGAAGGCCGAATGTGTCGAAAGGCCGAATGTCGAATGGCCGAATATGTCGAAAGGCCGAATGTCGAAAAGCCGAATGGGTCGAAAGGCCGAATGTGTCGAAAGGCCGAATGTCGAAAATCCGAATGTGTCGAAAGACCCAATTTCATTAAATTTTTCTTCACTTGATTCAATTGATTGAAATGACGATTTAAAAGCATTGAATTTATTTCTTAATGTAAAATAATTTCAATCAATTGAAAATACGTGCTAATAAATCTTCTGCATGTAGCATATTACTAAATGGATCACTAAATTTGCCCGGAAAAAAAAATACAGAAATTTTAAAATCCAGAATAGTTGGAAAGTAAAAATCCAGAAAAAAAATCCCGAAAAAAAATCTGGAAATTACCGGAAAAGCAATCCAGAAAAATCCAGAAAAAATATTTTGTTTAAAATAAATGAAAAAAAAATCAATTTTATTGGTATTTTTGGACTTTTGTTGACACTTGAAACATTTGTGGTACATCTATCAGTAGAAGCCTTTCGACACATTAGGCCTTTCGGCATTCGACCTTTCGACACATCAGGCCTTTCGACACAATCAAATCGTAGGTCATACATAAAAGTGGAATTTTGTTTTTGTTTAATTACTACAAAAACTAAACAAACTGGTGCAACTGTTAAAGATTTCTTTTATTGTGGTAATTGCAGAACAATTACATTTGACTGATATTTTTGTGTTCAACTGGTTAAAGAGGTTAGTCAATGAATAAATTGATTACAACTTCTTCTTCTTCTTCCGCTGGCGCTACATCCCATGAAGGGATTTGGCCGCCTCAACGATGCTCCTCCAAATAATCCGATCCGCCACAAGAGAACGCCAGACATGGTGACCGAGTGTGTATAGGTGCCTCACAGCGTTGTCCATCCATCGGGTAGGTGGTCTCCCACGAGGTTGGTGGTTAGGCTGCTGTGTATGCAGGGGGATAAACACAAGACTCGCTTCATGTACCGTAACTGCATGCAACTTCAGCAAGTGCTCACACTGCCTCTTCGTGGCGGCCACTAGAAACTACTCTGTTAAAGGAGTAGGCTAAAGTGTGAGGGCTGTGGTCCTTCTACAGAAGGTTGGCGTTGGGTTAACATCCCAACCTGTAAAAATTTTTTTGTTACGAAATCTGAACATGAGCCTCGGATTAAAACTTGCTTACGTTAATAATATTTAAGCTAGCCCTCATAAACGATGTCAGTTTACTAACCATCCAGTGTTTGAAACTATTTTGAGAAAATCAATATTCCAGGAAAAGCCAAATGCACTTGTTGTGGCACCATTATGTCTTGTTTAGGGTCATATACTTTTAGTATGAAAAATCATCTTAAACGATATAACATTACTGTACCAACAATAAATGATTCAGTTGCTGCTACAAATACATTATCTTATAGGGGCAATAAATTTAGCATTACTAGATATCTAAATATGTATTTAAATGTAACATTGCATGGACGATACGCATGTTAATATTGCAAAAGCAATTTATAACCATTAAATTTGAATTTTGAACGAAATGAAAACCAAATTCAACCAATTGTACAACACACTAACACAATCATTGAAGAAGCATTTACTGAAACCAGAGAAATCATACATAAGTTCAAAAAATCAGGTAATATGAATTTTATTTTACCAAAGTATGTCGTCGCTCAAGAACGTAACCGGTTAAATTTTATTTAGGCTGTAAGACGCGCTGGAACTCAATGGTGCCAATGATTGAACGGTTCCTCCAACTAAACAATTGTAATAGGAGGACATAATCAAAGTCTTAAAATGATAATTAAAATGCTGATAATTTACACCCAGAATTAAATGCTACGATTTCATTAATTTCGTCATCCAACACACCTAAGTTAAACTTAAACAATGATTTTAAATCTCTAGAGTTTATTTTTATAAGAAGCGCGAATATTTTTAAAAAATGTATTCGAAGAAACCGGATAGTGAAAAAGTCGGATAATTGAAAACCCTATAGTCAGGGCCCGCTGGTTTTTACAATTTAAAGAAGGAGAGACTCTTGGTTTTCAAACTTTTTCGGAATATTGGTGGTCGGAATATTTCAGAGAACCGCAAACTCTTGAACTTTGTCCTGAAGTATATCTAACGTAAAGATATGGTTGACGAAATTCCTTAGAATGAAAATTGTCTGGAATATCAAAATTGGCAAATCTATAATTTTTAATTTATGGTATCGATCATAATACTGTTAGTACGAGTAGTGTTATAAAATATTTCAAATAGCCGTTGGGTCATATTTAAAAATATGTTTTAGATTAGGGGATATTGCGGGGACCGCAGATGATATGTCCGAACGAATTTTTCAGAGCCAGAAATTATGAATTTTCTGTTAGGAACTACCTAAAAAATCGACTTCATAGCTCAAATCTCAGATATACAATTTTATCAAAACCCGCATCCACAAACGTGCTAGTTCCATTTGGGGCTGGAAAAGTGAAACATTTTGATTTTTGATTAATGTAATGTGCCGTAATATTTCTTCTCATTTGTATTTAAGAAATACGATTCCAGAAGGTACGACCAAACGAAAATTTCAGTGCGTGTGAAGGAACTACTTGTTTAATCGGCTTAATAACTCAGATACTAAATTTCATTAAAATTCATTGACAAACGCGTTTGTTCGATTCGATGCTGGAAATCTAGTAAAAGCCTGGACTGGTTACGAATGTAAAAACAGATTTTTCTTTCAAATTTAATTTTCTGTATTTATATTTTATATTTATGAACCAAACTATCGTTAGTGTTCCGCAATATTTCTTCAATTCTGGTCATGTTTTATTTAAGAAACTCCATCCCAGCTCCAATTCGAACTTCGGCGTTACAGCCTATTTGCTAAACCAAGCAAAAATAGACAATAGGCAAAAAACGAAGGTGAAATGGTAAAATTTCAGGCTCAAAGCTTTACAGACGCATATATAAAGGTTCTAGGAAATTTTATAAAAAATCTTTACCAAAGGAAGCGAAAAATGTTGTTGAAACCACTTAAAAATATCATTTTTAAAAGAAAGAATTTGTGATCCATGCGGAGATAAAATGCTACTAGAAGTAATGAAGTAGTCATTATTATTAATCATCTTTCGTTCTACAAGCCCTAATATCATTGCCTTGCTGTCTCTATGTTTTTTTATATGGGAGAACGTGGACGGTAAGGATTTCTTTATCCAAGTGATAATTAACAAAACTCGAATACATATTACAATGCTTAAATTTAACAAATACTGATTAGCCATTGTAACTGGTTCAGTCCAATTTTTTGATGGCGATTTTAAGTAAACTTGGAAAAACGGTAAAAATAAATTTAAATCTACATTGCCATCAACAGAAAGAACATATGCCGGTTCTATTTGCCTACATATTTTAAACTTAAGTTTGATGAACTTCCAGAATTCTATCAGATTTACCGAACTGGTTATTATTGCGTTTCTGAAAAGAGAACTTCCTCATTCATTAACATTACTCAGAGACAGGGATATATCAAGCAGCGCTTATGTTTAGGACAAATTTGTTTGTGTTTAGCAAACCGTAATTAAAAACATGACTCACACGCCATGTACGCAGGTAAAGGTGCAAACAACTTTTGGAAATCTGTAAATGAATAAACTAATAAAGGATCATTTATACTAATGGCTGTGCAATGCTTCAACAGATGAACATCGTAAAAGTTAAAGATTTCGAATTTGGTACCAGATGGGTTGCCCGTAATAATTATTTCCGACAATGAACAAGCCATCAATCAACTAGTCACAATTCAATCAATATCTTTACCGACCTATCCGATTGGCAATTCCTATTAGAAAATTTAACCAAGACATTGCAATTACATACCATAACAAACAGTACTATTTAGACATTTACATAAGATAATCAGTCCCCTATGAGTTAGAATCCACAATATTATAAGGTGTCGTTTTTCGATATCAAATACTAACGATACACTATCGATGGCTGCATTAATCCACTCCCCAATGAAATAAGTTCAAGAATCAATTTGAAATAATTCCACATTTCAGGGCATTTATTGCACAATGAAATAATTTCCCAAATTAAGAAATGTAAGTACTCTTCAAAAAATGAAATAAATCCCCAAATCTTTATGTCAAATATTATGTCAATTATAAAGATATTTTAGTGGTGCGAGATACCAGAGCTTCTGTGAATGACATGACTCGACTAAGACGATCAATTTACACTTGAAGTGATGTGATAACTTGTCACATTATCAAAAAAAAAAAAAATCCGAACCGTTTGCTTAAAATTTTTTGAATTTATAAAAACTCCTTTCGTTGATCTACAAAGTAGATTCTACTTATCATGTCATTGGGCAACTAGGGTTTCTGTATTCTCGAGGTTTTCTAATTCTCGAGATTCGAGAATTTCAAAATCTTCAACAACGTTCACTATTAAAAAATCGAGAATTTCGTTGCATTTTCTCGAGATTCTCGGGAATTGCAGTATTATGTAAATCATATTTATAGAGATGTAAATTATTGGAATTTTCCACAAGAGCTTTTAAATCAGGTAAATTAACAAACAAAACCATAATCGTAAAAGATTGTTTGTAATTTTACCGCTTGCTTCATAATTAATATGAATTTCATGCATCTAAGTATGAAAACAACCAATATTAAGTGTAGTGCTTTCAACCAAAATAAGTTCGGTAGTTTTTTTTGGTTAACGGCTGGTCAAAGCAACAGCAAAAATTAACCAAATTTTGGTCAAATTTTTTTCAAGTATTTTCTTGTCAATTCGACTCTAGTGACAGGTATTAAAACTAAAAATTTGATTGAGATTTGTTTAAGAACTTTTTTTTTGGGGTAGCTAAACTATTTTTTGGTCTATCTAGTACGATTGTTGTTGTAATTTTTGTTTGTTTGGTGAAAGCAATACAACTAATATTGCTTACTGAAATCGCACGCTGCCAAATTCAGTTTCCACTTCCCGATTAATAAAAATATTTTGGTCTTAGGCTTTCCAGTCGCAGAGGATACAACTTTTGTGCTTATGAGTAATTAACTTTTTTACTCCAAGTTTCACATTTTATTCCTCAAATTCCACCATTTGCAAATTAAATACATCCTTTCGCTAGGGGCAGGTTGTAAAATTGGGTTATCAACACCAGTGGCCGATCAAGAAGTGCATATGATCGTATTATTAAACCAAAATGTGAAAGACTCAGAAGAGCGTTTAGGGACAGAACAGAGTGCTACGAGAAAGTTTGGCATCATTCAAAAATGGAAATTCTGAAAATTTACAAAATTTTAATGTTGGTTTGCAAACATAACTTTCGATTTTAAATCTAAATAATTTTTTTTAAGAAAATTTAATTTAAAAACAAACGAGTTACAAAATTTTCAATGAATTTATAATTTACAATTTTAATTTTTATTTACAGATGTTTGAAGTTTCATTCTAAATTATGTTTTAATCGAATTAGTCAGGCAACAGTTGTAAAATGTTTAGCTTCAACTTTGGTTATCAATCTCATCAATCCTAATCCAAAAGATAAAGATGTTCAATTACTAAAAACGTTCGCATGAGTCTAGGAGGACAGTCAAGACTGGTGAGACAGGTCGGGTAAAACATGTCTCGAAACAGGTATTAATCGGTTGGCGGCAATAAGATCTAAATTAGAACCTAATCTTTCAAAAAGTATACTTACATTGAAAAAAGGGTTGGTTCACACTAAAGAACCTCAACTTTTTTTTTAAGGTCCTTTAAATACTCCTGTAGGACATTATATTAAGAAACGTTTTGTTTTAAAATCAAAGTTTAACATCCGAAATGCTACACTGAAATCAAACTTATAGAAATAGGTCGGTTAATGATTCTGTTACGCCTGTAACGAATGTATGTTTGATCTGATTGATCCTGATCAAATTTTGCATTAAATTACAATATTAAATATTTTCTCAAGTGAGATTCGCTGGTAGTCGCGATTTCGGAAGGATTATCCTAATCCCGATTTCAAAGTAATCGAGAAAATTTCAAAGTTCCAGATTATTCACAGATTTCTTTTTTTTTTTATGTTTTAATCTATACAATGTTTTCTGGGACTCAAGGCACTCCCACTTAATTTACGTCTAAAACTATTGAAGCTTGAAGTTACAATTACGTAACATATCTAACTGATCGGCACGACTAATACCTCAAAATTACAGAAAATTTTCCAAATATTTTGAAAGTATGCAAAAAAGGTTACATTAATGAAATGAACAAACTAAAGATAGCTTTATAGGAACTTTGTTTACTAAATTCTATGTAGAATAACAAAAATGTTTTAATTAATATAAAGCGAATTTAAATTGTCTTATAAAAATAAAGGAAACAAATGATAGTCAGAGCCTTTTTAGTGTGAAGTGTATTTATTATCAATTTAACCTTATTAATGGCCCTGTGTTTGATAAACTAATTAATTTGCGATAAGAAAACGTCTATTTGAGTAGTTTGTGAGTAATAGTTTTTAACTTATACCTAAGTGAAATTCAAAGTGACTAATTTTACAGTAGAACCTTGATTATCTCTATAACGGTTACAGATAGGATATATGGCATATAATTTTTTGTTCAGATTAGTGTTCGCTAGCATCTCCCGTTTGTATAAAGAGTTAAGAGTCACCCTGTATATTAATATGATTTACGTGGATACATTTATGTCGAAAACTGGAAAACGATTTGTCACATTTTCAAAATTTTGTGATATGTGTATCATCCAGCAATTTACATTTGTGACGAGTTCCACCACGCACACTTTATAAAATTTTTTATATTTTAATTTTTGTTCTTTAAAAAAGCTTTAGCAAAGCCTACTATTTCGTTTTATACATACAAAAAATTTGTATGTGTTTGTGCGACCGTGACGGAAAAGATAAAATTAAACCATCTCTCGACGTGTGGCGTGTGCCGTGTGACGAATGTCAAAATACCTGCCTCTGATTGGCTAGAAGCTCCCGTCACACGTCGCACGTCGCATATGTAAATCAACCTTGAAACAGGCGGAATAACAATTCAAACAAAAGAGGGACCTAAAGTTTTATATTTTAAATTAACTCAAGTTAAAATCCAGATATAAAAAATGTATAAATCATATGGGAGTGTATCGAAATCTTAATTCGCAAAATCTTACTTTTATCAAAATCTCACTTTTTAACGAATCTTACTTTTTTTAAATCATGATTCTTCAATTTCACATTTTCCAGAATTTATTATTTTTTGATATTTTCATTTTAAAATTAAATTCTCCTTCACCAGAATTTATAATTTTCAGTTATTTTCGTTTTAAAATGGAAAATCCCCATTTTTCAGAATTTATAAAAAGTAAGATTTAGTAGGGTGTACCACGAAACATCGAAAGACAGGACGCGCGCGTCAAAGGTTTGTCTGGATTTTCTGTCTGGTTTTTTGTCTGGATTTTGTCTTATCCGGTTTTTGTCTTGTCTAGATTTTATCGTGTCTGGATTATGACTTTCGGGATTTTGTCAATCGAGATTCTGTCTTTCGTATAGGGAAGTAGTCAAACAAATTTTTCTTCTGAATTGCAAGGTGCCTCTGCTTTTAATTATGTGGAATATATTTCTGTGTGGAGATATACGATGAGAATAAGATTCTAAAATGGTTTTTAGATGAAATTCTGGAGTATGTTTGGCCAATTAGGATGTACAAACAGCAATAAAATTAATGAAAAAACAATAATTTGTAGAACAATTGCAAGAGTATTTTTTATGGCTTTACTATCATTCTCTGAAGTCTGTGATTTTGGCAATACTAATACCGGATGCGGATACCCTTACTAGCAATATTAATAATTAGATATACAAATATTAAACATGACAATTGCAAATAATAACATTTTTTGTATAAATAATACAACGATAATTTGATGCAAATAATTAATGAGCCGCATTTCATAAGACCAAGTCCGGATTACATCAAAATTTACATTAAAAACAATAATAAAATTCGAACCAATTTTTGTTTATGGGTCATCAAAATTTTTGATCCAAGTGTTTGTTTTTATTATTCCTTGTTACATGGTTTGATCCGGATCAGAAGAAACGGAAAGTAAAACAGCATTTTTGATTTCGGCCTCTCCAATTTTTAAATAATATAATGTAAAGGGCTGAGAGAACATCTCATGAGGTGATCAGAACTTAGGTCCAGATTAATTCAATTCCCAAATCAATCCCGAAATAAACCTCTTAAGTCAATCTTCAGCTCAACCTCCAACTCAATTTACAACTCAATCTCCATCTCAATCGAAACACAATTCTAAGCGAAATCACCAAATTAACCGACAAACCAACCCTCAACTCAATCACCAGATCAACCCCAGATTAACTTTCAAATCAACTCTTAACCTTACACCAAATCAAACCTTAAATAATCCCCCAACCGAACAACACACTTAACCATACAAGCTAACTAAATCTTAACTCACTTCAACTGAACTTAGCATACGTACCCTCATACCATCGTAACCTTAAACAATCATTCCACCATATAATAATTCCATGATATCATACCGTCATGAGACTATACCATTAAATCACCATACACCCAAACCATCGTACCATATTAAAGTCGAACCATCATACCATGAGGTATACTTACCATCAATCCACCATAGCATCACACCATCATACTAACACAATATCATACCATGGTACTATTATACTATCGTACCATTATACCATAATATTATCATACTATCATACCATCATACCATCGTAACATCATACTGTCATATAATCATGCCATCATATTTCAGAACTTTATCCAAAAATCATTTTAGAAGTCCATGTCTATCGCAGATGTCAAATTTCACTAAAATCCGTTAAGGAATAGCCAAGTTCCGTCCTAATTGTCCATATTCCAAAACTTCATCTAAAAATCATTTTAGAACCCCATTTACAACGCACAAATCAAATTTCATCATAATCGGTTAAGAATTAGACGAATTCCATTTTGCTTGGCCATATTCAAGAACTAGATCCAAAAATCATTTTAGAAACCCCAAAGATTTTCAAATCTCCGCCTTGACCATAGAAACAGATTAGCGAAAAAAATTCCAAATCGGACAAGCCGTTCTCGAGATACCATGGGAACAAACATCCAGACAGACGGACGGACATTTTTTTGTTGTTGCTTTTTCAGACTCAGGGACTTTCAAAACGTCGAGAAAAGTGGTTTTGGACTCATCAAATTTTTCATCATTTTTGACAGGATTCCAATATTTTGTTTTTTTTAGACCGAAGTAATTCGAGCCAATTTTTGTTTATGGGTCAACATTTTGATCCAATTATTTGTTTTTATTATTCCTTATCACATGGTTTGCTCCGGATCAGATGAAACGTAAAGGAATACGGCTATTTTTGATTTCTGTCTCTCCAATTTTTTAGTAATAAATTTAAGATGAATTATGTTAAATTTTTGCCTCTAAAGTCCTCAAAAATAGAAAATCTGTATTTAAGTAATTCCGAATTAAGAATTAGAAACATCACTTTTATCAAGTCAGATATAATTTTTTACGTTATTTGCAATCTTTATAATTTAAATAGTTTTCATTACATTGGAAACGTTGTAACCTTGTAAGCTACATTGCAATATTGCTTGAATGAATTTCATATAAAATTCAAAATACGTATCCGGTTTATATTTTGAATTTGAATTAATTACAAATTAACCAGGATTTAAATTATCATATTCATTAGTTGTACGAATATAATTGGAAGTGTTAATAAAATGTTGGCGCAGAATTAAATATTATGTTGACATACTCAGCCCATAATTGCGACAAGTTCGATCGATCGTCTTATACAAGCATGCATGACAAGGTTACATAAAAAGCGTAAATTATAATCTTAAAAAAGTGACCGCTTGTCTATTTGGTGTTAAACCCATTAAAAATCAAATTACTATTTTACAAAGATTCGATAATTCAATTAACCAACAAATTTGAAATCAAAATCAAATATTATAATAATTGCGTAAACGAAACTTTATAAAAAAATTAATAACGCAGTAATATTTTTTTGGATGAAGAAATATTATTACACCTAATATGTACACCTTCTAATGAATTTTCGATACAAAGAGGCTTATTAAAAACTACAAATATTGAATTTAGATCTTATATACGCGTACGTCAGCATGTATGGAAATAAAAAAAATTTTGTGATTTTGTGTCACGAATTTCTGACTTTGTTGTTATTGTTGTTTTTGCTTCATTTAAGCTGTTGAATTTTAATTTAAATTCAATATAAAAACAAATATTGTATTCGTTGTTCATCGTGTCAAAAAAAATTTGACACGCGACAATTAACAACAAAAAATAAAATATTCGTTGTTTGTATGTGTGTGTATCGAAATAAAACGTAAGAAATTCATAATAAAATATTTTTTAACACTATTTATAGTTGTTTATGTATTGTACACGTTCTAGACATTTTGGTGGTTATGTACTCGCATATTTATTACCCAAATATTATTTTGTTTATTGTGGATTTAATTAATTCATTAAAAATATTATGTATTTCAATTTGAAATTGGTCAAATAAATAAATTTTTATTAGGTTATGATTTTTATTAAAAACAAAATGTATTACACATTTCTGAGGTATTCTTATACAAACGAGCGGTTTTTGTTAAGGCGAGTCACCACTTTCAACTAGTGGATATATGTATGTAAGTTAACAACACACCACAAGTGTTAAATCAATAACATTACCAGCCGTTAGTTATTAAGTTACATGAGCATCCGGCACAATTACTAAAAAGCTGACTCCAAACTTTATTAATTACACTACCCTGCAAAATTTTGCCCCTGGACAATGAATAGTTGATTCCGAAGTAATTTTTTACGCTGAATCGGAATATGGGAACCAATAAATTCAAGATCGTGCAAATTTGAAAATGCGATATCTCGGCGAAAAAAAGATATTTGAGCAAACTCAACGGCATTTGAAACAAGAAGACTTGTACTATAAGATCCCACATATGGATTTTTGAAGGAAAAAAAAATCGTGGTACTAGATAACCTCAAATATGTCATAAAACAGTGTTTTTTGCACTTTTAGGTTAGAATATCTCATAAACCTGACTGATGACCTGTGATAGAGCAATTCTGAGCCCAGATTCGGATTCAGCGTGAAAAATTACTTCGGAAACAATTATTCATTGTCAAGTGGCACCAAATTTTTAAAATTTTGCAGGGTACTGCAACTATAGTGAATTTAAAAGTGAAGAAAAATATATTCTACGTAGTGCAAGATAGTATTATTTCCATAGAACATAATGCTGGCCGAAAAGGAAAACAGCGAATCATCCACAAATATAATCGGCGTATTCCCAAGTGTACTACACCCGGAATGCAAAAAAAACCCCAAGGAAATATAATCGTCGGAATATTTCAACAAAATAGGAGAATCATCATCAGCATGAAAATCATTTATTTGTAAGTGGAATAATAAATAAATAATAAAATTTTAATAAAATATGTAGTAGTACTAAACAAAATAAACATCAAATCATTCATAACAATTATAATACATTTTCAAAATAATAAAAAATCTGTTAAAAATGACCACATTAGAACAATTAGCCGAACCAATAAAACAATTGATTGCTGCTGTCAATGCTCAAATAGAATTTACCAGCAAAATTGAACAAAGACTACTAAAACTCGAAACGCCTGCAGTAGTTAAAAAAAACCGAAACTTTGGCAGCGCCAAGAACAGAGCAAGATTTAATAGACATCATCAAGCTCCGTGACTCTGTAAAGGAATTGCAGACTTTTGATGGCAATCCAACGCAATATATTTCATGGATACACAACGTGGAAAACATACTAAAAGATTACGTGATTGTGTGCAACAAACCGATATTCAGAGCTATTATACATACAAAGCGTTAAACAGAAGATCAGAGGTAACGCAGATGCAGCCCTAATATGCTGCAACATTTTTGGTGACGATTGATCATCAATAAAAAAATGCTTGTCACTCCATTAAGCAGACAAGAGAGAACTCAGAACTCTGTAACATCAACTGAGCAGCCTGTCACAGAAAAATATGAGCATAGATGAATTCTATGCGAACATAAGTCTTCACTCATCAGTTTTAACTGATCGTCAATAAGATCAACTATCCCAGAAGCTTTCACATCGTACCTGTAATTTCAAAACTTGAACTTTAGGAACATAGTGATCCGTAAAAGGAATTTCAATCATTTAAAAGTAGCTCTAATTAATCAACTAACTTCTATATATCCACCAAATATGCAAATGGAAATTGATTACATATATGCCAGCACTACAAATAAATATTGCATGCAACATCCAGCAACAAAATAATAAAATGCCGCCTCATCAACCAACAGAACTAATACCTACCAGCAATACCAATGGAAGTTGAGACATCTATCCGAATGAAACAAGTCAACTACATCAATCGTCCAGTATATCCAAACTACCAGACAACATTTAAACGCGAAAATTCTTCTCATAATGAACCCCTAGGGAACCAGAGAATCTATCACCTCGAAACTCAAAAATAAGAGGAACAATACAACCAAGAAGTCAATGAAAAATCAGAAGTTAATACATCGACACCGAAGCTAATAAACATTTCATATACACAGAGCTAGCGGTAAATCTAATCCCAACCAGCTGGAGGTAGTATTGCGATAAAAGAAAAAAATACTGGACTATTTTGCAAAAGCATCGGACTCTAGTCATTTGACGGAATAATAGAAAATGACACGCTAAAAGAGCTTGGAGCCGTCATCGATAGGGGAAATAACACCTTACTTATAAAACCAAGTATAAAAATACCCCTAAAGGAAAAGCAATCATCGCAGGTGAATAACTTGGAAATTCTTAATAACCAACTTTCTTGCGAATCCAAGCAAAAACTCCGGACAATCCTGCCAAAATTTAAAACATTATTTGGACCGGTGAATAATATTGAACCAATAGACTCTGATGTAAGAGAAGAAGAGGAACCCATCTATACCAAATCTTATCCTTACCCAGTAAGCTTGAGGAGGGAAGTGAAAATCACTCAATTGCTAACAGACGGGATTAAAAGATCCTCCAAAAACCCCTAACCAATCTGGTTAGTGGAGAACAAATTGGACGCCTTAGGAGTTATGAAATACAGGATGGTCATCGATTTTAAAAGACCAAATGCGGTAACAACATCAGACTGATATATCGAACACTCTTGCAAACCTCGAGAATTTCAAGTTCTTTACTACAATCGACCTTACTTCCGGATTCCATTAAATCAAGATGAAAGAAGCGGACATATAAAACATCATTTTTAACGAAGAACTTGGAAGTATGCATTTTTAACACTTCCCTTCGGATTAAAATATTCTCCAGCGATCTTTCAGAGAATGATCAATAACGTATTAAAGGAGTTCATCGGATTAATATGTTACGTCTATATAGGACGACATAATCATTTTTGGTGGAAATACCGAAGAAGAACATCTGGCTAACATCGACACAAAAAATGTTCGGAACATTTTACTGCGAAATTATCTCGATAAAACAAAATTTCTAAAAAGTGAAACAGAATTTCTTGGCTCTATCATAAGCAAATCTCTTTCATTTTCTAGCTTTTGTCTTTTTCAATGTCCCTCAACATCTACGAGTAACTACACTTAAAGAAGGAACTGGACGAGTCATCAATGAGACATTCAATCTCATACACATGATCAAATTAACCAGCTACGAATAAATAATCAATAAGAAAGATGTCACCTGAAATCAACTATATTGACTGGGAAAGCAACCTCAAACCTCAATTGATCCATCAGATTGAACAAATCACTCAACTAATTTCGGAACTCAAATGCATATTTTCGGAACAGCAGCAGGATCACCAGATGCTACAGAGTGGGATCAAATCGTCAACAACAACAATGAATAATATAAAATCAATGCCGCTTTAATGAGCACGGCACATAAAATCCTTAACGAATACAACAAAATTATCGAATTCAACAAATAATATTCAACCGACTTAACATGATCAAGGAAATCATTAGAGCCCGACAGCTAGCAAAGCCAAAATAACTAACACGAACTTACTGGATAAAGAAGAAATCGGACGGTTGATTACGGAAATCGAAACTCACACAAATGAAATAGAGGCTTTAGAATACGCGAAACCCATGATGCTTTGACCTAAGAAAAGAAGAGATAAAAAACGAGCATTGTATCAGTCAACTCATAAAGAGTGCGCAAGCTAAATCTAACTACCAATTTAACAAAAACCAAATAATTTAAACCTTGAACGGCAACACAATCTATCTGTACAACTTCAAGGGAGACATTCTTAATAACAACAATAACTAACACCTAGAGGGAAACTTTTTGATACAGTACAACAATGAAATAATAAAAATCAATCATGCTACATTCACAAACCAAGAAATAAGAACATCCCAGGACCTACAATCCGTACTTCAACCAAATATAACGGAAAACGGTGTTTAACTTGGTCTAAAATACCTCCATGACCTGCATCTTAATAACGTGGCTCAACTACAAAAATTGTTCACAAAGCTTAAAGAATCAGAACTTATAGATTTTGGATTTATAACTTTAATTTTAATCTGGAATCCACCCAATCACATTGGAATACTGACCCACGAGATGTGGTGGGTCTTTAAAGAGGGAAGAGTAAACAACACACCACAAGTGCTAAATCAGCAACATTCCCAGTTTGTTAGTTATTAAGTTAAATGAGCATCCGCCACGGGCATCCGGCACCATTACTAAAAAGCTGACTCTAAACTTTATTAGTTGTTATTTTTTGTACAATCAACAAAATATGTATCTTAGTATATAAAAGCAATATTGTACACTTTTGAGTTAGTCTAAATTAGGATTAAATAGAATAAAGAGGCACATAAAGTTCATTTTTTTAAACTCTCCAAATAACGATTCGTTAACTTACATACTTATATGTATTTTGGTTTGAACTAATTATTACTACAATTGGTTGGAACCCATAAGGATTCCGTACTCAATGCCTCAAAGACATGTGGTGTAAATCCTGGATTTTATCATAATTCAAGAACTCGCACTGCTTTTTTGGTAAACTGAATAAGTTTGGCTAAGTAAAAAGAGGCAGCCTACATATTTCGACTATAATACTGTTAAATATTTCTGAATGAACCTTTCTGACAGCTGGACAACTGCATAAAAAATAATTAATATAGTTATCATCGTCTCCAAGGCAATCCTCCATCTTAATACTGGACATGACGATAGTGAAAATCCCGCAGAAAACTTTTTGCTCCAAATTTAATAAACCTCCGATTTAGCACACTTAAAATGTATTCTGTTTTGCGGCAGCTAGTTTTTTGGGAACGAAATTGTTAACCGATGAGGAAGCCGTTAGTTCGGGAACTTTCACAACGTACCGGGACCCATAATATCGTAACTCTATTGTTAGAACAAAGAAGGTTTATTGAAATGTTTTGTCTTTCATATGTTAAGAAATAGCCAAGGAAAGTATTTAATGACTATTTTTCTATAAATACGGAAGAATTTTTTTTTTTCATTAACACCGAATTTAGCCTCAATTAAACTATGTGTTAGTGCAAGGCGAATCCAGAGTAGGAAATTATCTAAAATCATATTGAGGACGAAAAATGGATGAAGTTCCAAATTCAGCACTAACTCCAGAATAAGAGCCATCTGAAAAGAAGACAAAAGGACCTCGATACATTTTTAAGAATTTTCTGCGACAACCACAAAATCAATAAAATGTAACGAATTGTATACATGTAACAACGGTTTAAAATTCATCTAAGAATTAAACTTTTTCAAAAATAAAATAAACTTACTCAGGAGTAGTTAATAAACTAAAATAATATTCACAAACTCGTGCTTACCTGAAAAGAAAAGATAATATAATTATTAGAAAAATATTTATAATAATGTTTGATTTAGTTTTTTTAGACTTAAATACTCTTTTGGAAGCTTGTGAAGTTTCCAGTTAGTAAACTGCCATTTTCTTAGATTACCAAAACAAAAATCATTTCATTGAAAAAATATACATTGCAAGAATTTGTTAGCTTGAGAGCTGATCTCTGGTCAAAAAGAAGTTAATTTTGTCAGAACTGTATTATATTACCATGATAACTAATAAGTCTAGCGCATCTTTGTTGAACGAAATTGAAAGGTATCATAAGGTTAATTTACAAGTCTGTATTTCACAAATGGATTCCTATAATCAGATTGTGAATAAGCTGACGGTCTTTTTAAGTTTTAATGGATGTCATACTTATTTACTTCTAAGACTGTAATGAATTACATGTATTTTAATTATGTAATTAAGATTTCGTAATAATTGAAAGATTTTTAGAAATTGTATAATCAAAAGCTTAACTCATTGCAAATTTTTCTTAAGACTGTCAATAATCGTATAGTTTACGATCGTCGACCAAAAAATAACTAAGAATGACCTAAAAATTACCAATAAATAACCAAAAATGACCAAAAAACAGCCAAAAATGACCGACAAATTACCAAAAAAGACCAAAAAATTACCAAAAAATAACCAAAAATGACCTAAAAATAACCAACAAATAACCAAAAATGACCAACATATGGTAATTTATTGAAACTGAACCATTGTTGTGTTTGGTTTGATAAGGTAAGTTAACACTTAAATTTTTAATTCAGCCATGAAGCAAAAACAAACAACGATTTCTTTGGAAACAAAGATAAACATTTTGGACCGACTTGGAAATGGTGAAGGTTCCAGTTCCGTTGGAAAATCGTTGAATTTAAACGAAGCGACAATTCGGATAATTAAAAAAAATGAAAAAGCGATTAGACAAGCCGTGATTTCTGGTACCAAATTGGGTGCTAAGTCATCTTCGTATACGAGAAATATAGTTATAGAAAAAATGGAAAAGGTTCTGTTGACATGGATAGAAGATTACACCGAAAAACGTATACCACTTGATACCAATACCATTAAGCAGAAGGCATTAAGAACTTATGACCAAATAAAAAAAATGGAACCATCAACGTCTTCGAAACCCACCGACGACAACAAAAATAAATTTGCAGCTAGTAATGGATGGTTGCAAGGATTTCTAGAAAGGCATGCAATTTATAAAGTCAAGATCAAAGGTGAAATAGCTTCTGGAAATATTGCAGCTGTGAAAGAATTCTCTTCGCAGCTGGCCAAATTAATTGAAGAAGGTGGGTACAATAGTGACCAAGTTTTTAACGCCGATGAGACGGGCCTTTTCTGGAAAATAATGCCAAGCCGAACGTGCACAGCAAAACACGAAAAAAGTGCTAGTGGTTTTAAGGTGGCAAAAGATAGGATTACGTTTTTGTTGTGCAGTAATGCATCCGGGGACCGCATACTAAAACCACTGTTGATCAATAAATATTTCCGGCCACGAGCATTGAAAGGTGTCGATATTAAAAGTTTGCCAGTCCATTGGTTGGCAAATAAAGAGGTGTGGGTTACTTCAGTTTTAGACAAAATAAAATAAAAGAAGCATAAGGTTTCACTTTCACGCCATGCCTCACTAGAATTTCTGTATCATTATTCTGCACAAACAAAACCGTCAGTCGGTTTGAATTCAATACAATTTCTGGTTATAGGAAAGGTTGTTTAGAAAATATATGGATGATATTCGAGATTTTTTAGTTACATTAGCATCGTTACCGCAGACAATAGTAATTACCTGAATTATCTGAAACGTTTACTTACAGCAATGAGATTCTGCTGTACGACTTAGAGCATTACAATGCGTATCACTATTATGGAGACAATAATAGGGTAGGAGGACTCGCAATCTTTATACATAATACAATTTTGGTGACTTAATTTGTTACTCTAACCATTGAGAATGTCAGTTTTCTGCTAACCATCCAAACTTAAAAATTCACGTGCCTTGTTTTTATAGAACCAAAACCTGCTCAAACGAAACATTTTTTTCAGAAATGGAAAAAATTTGAGAAATGGAGACTGATTTAAAGACTTTGTTGAATTCTGTAGTTGATATTAGCGATTCCGTAATTCTAAACCATATTATTTTACTCGCCTTTCCGACAATTCGTCGAGCTTGGACTACATCATATGAAACGAGCTTCATTATATTATTATTTAACTTATTACCCCATATAAGTATTAACATTTTTTCTGAATCAAAAGACAACATTTTTACGTTAATTAATTATGATCAAATCCTTACGAGTTTCTACAAAAATTATGTTAGTAAAAATAGTTTTGGGGATCTTATACAATAGTTAGGTTATTTGTTTGGTATCTCAGCACTCATACGAGTAACAACAACGAATCTTCTTCAACAATAATCTTGAAACGAAGCAGCAAATGATGTTCGAATTCGAAATATGAATTAATTCAAAAGTATTTCGGCGATATCGGAAAATCTCAAAAGTGCTAAAATATGTTAACTGTATCTGTAACACAACGCTACACAAATCTTGGGAGGCTTAAAAACAAAATTCTCGATAAACCACTGATTTTGAAACAAGATGCACCTAAGCCCCTTGCAAATTTCAAGGAATATGCAAGGAGAAATAATCTCTGTAATAATCGGGATGTTTATTCACATAAAATTTCGAATATTCTGTAAAAACTTGAATAAACATAAAATCATAGAATAATCTTGAAAGACCAAGAAATCACCAAGAATCTCGAATAATCTGGAAAAATGCCATGCAATCTTTAAAATCTTGAATAATCTTGAAAATATGACAATGACGAATAACTTCAATGGTTACCTACAGCCGAACGCTATTTTAATTTGAAAATCTAGATAAATCCACAAATCTTGAAATTCTAGTATATATTATCTGGGTAATTGGGTGCTATGCTAACTCGTAATTCAACTCCAATCTAAACTCGAATAATATCGTATATACAATTTCGAATAATAAATTTAAAAAGCTTGCAGTTGAACTGAGCATGCAGTAGGCTGAGTTTTTTGCTTGCGGATCCTAATAGTTCGTAATTTTTTCACAAAATTTAATAAATAGTTCATTATAAATTTTATGCTCGGTACAATTCGGTTGATATCGGATTAATTAACCGAAAGATTAAATTAACCGGTTAGCCTTAATCTGCTTTGATGCGTTGCAGGTAGACAACTAGCAGTAACATCTCCAAGGACTATGCGGTGGAGTCTAATTTGTTTGTGTACGTTTTTGTATTAGAGCGTTCCAAATCAATTTGTCAATTTGGTAAAATTGATTTGCTTAAAAATAAAGAATTTTTGCATTCGTGATAATTTAATTCAGAAGCCCCAACTGAGAGGTGAGAGTGAGACTACAATACGCTGGATGGCCCAACGATAAATTAGAATGCTGAATACTTTCAACTATAAGTTTAACCGCAACAAACATTTAATTTTACCGTATTTTGTTTTCAATTTTGTTTTGTTAATTTTTTCTGAGCCTCAACTGTTTTACATTTCTAAATAATGGGTTGAACGAGAATTAATGTGACCAATCTATCTTTGATCATCTTTGATGATCACAATAAAACTAAAGTGTTTTTTAATTAATTAAAAATGTTTGGTGGTGTACGAATAATAAATATTAAATATTGATTTTGATAATTCAGAGGTATTTTGTTTAGTTGAACAAATGGGCGGAAACAAGCGCTTTATACCAGAATTGGCAAGCTATAGTGAGGAAATGTTCCAAACGAAATGCAACAAATGGAGCAATTGCAACGGATTTGGGGTGCTCAAAGAATCACCTGAAAACACGCAGAGTTGGTCGGACAAGACGTTGGCTGCGTAAATCTCGAGGGCCAGTTGTTTCTAAATAAACCTTAAAACGAAAGATACATTTTGCGAAACGACAGTTGAACACATCATTGTCGTTTTGGAAGAAGCCCTCATTCGTTCAGGGATTTGTTTTAATTGTTTTTAACGTCATATTTCTCAAAAATGATGAATGAAAAAATCGAAGAAACAAATTGGTTATTTTTGAGGAATATGATTCGCTTAATTCACTATTTATATTGTAATAAGACCTGTATCTAACAAACATAAATATGTAATAATTATATGAATCTGTGTTTGAGGATCGAATTAAAAGTCAGATATTTTCTAAGCGATAGAGATTCGATCGTAAACATGATAACAATTCCGAAAAAGCATTTCGTTGATTTTCTGCTAATTTTCTTAGATGGTTAATTGAATTTCGATGGGTTCAAACCTGTATGAGTGCTGTTCCATGCTCAGGACGCATCGCTGAGTTCAGTACTGAATAAAATCAAAGATATGAAAATTAGAGAGGTTGTTAAAATGGTAAATATCCTAAAAGAACTACATGCACGTTTGGGTATGAACAAGTGCAACAGCTCACTCTCCGCAGTTGCTACCGCCAAATTTTCGGAATTACGATATGACTCTGACACCATATCCATCAGATTTGGCCCCTTGTAATTGGTTTGATAATTCCAAATATGGATAAATGACTCAGCTAAAAGGGGTTCACAGCGAACGATGCCTATTTTACAGAGTCCGATAAATCGAATTTTGTACATGACTTAATTACAATACCGTTGGGTCTGGGTTAACTGTACCGTACTAAAAGGAGGCTACTTTGGAAATATGTAATTTTTTCATTCAAAATGTAGCTAACATTTCACTCTAGTCTCATACGTATAGCTTTAATTTAGTTTTAAGTACTGTTAGCATACGGTGAATGAAGATGTGCGCATATGAGGGCAGCAAATTCCCAATTAGCTTAGGTGCGGCAAAATGCTAAATCCGGCCCTCTATTGGAGCCCTTCATAGTGCGTGCGATAGGCTAAGCCATTCTTTCAATTCTTTAAAAAATCGCTTCTCACCTCACATCGCTTGTGCACAAATATCGTAATTTAATTAATTTTTTCCAAAATTTTATTTATGAATAATTTCTTTTTCTAGTATTTTCCGATATTTTATTGGAATCAATATCGGTCAAATTACCGGGTAGTCGAGAATTCGAAAAAGGAACAAAATATCCGAGTAGTCGGGCACACGATAATCCGTGTAGGATACCCTAGTAAAGACGCTTTAATTTGTCTAATACTTTACTTAAGTTAAATTAAAATTATGATTTTTTTGGCAGCTAAATTCTGAATAGTAAGCGCCGTGTGAAATTTCTAACTGAATTTTTAACACATATTCAACATTCCTAAGCTAAATAACACGCGCATTTTGTTGTTTGGCTCGCATAAACCCCATAAAGAATTTAAAGAGAACTGTCGGGTAGGGTTGTCATAAGAGCCTCATCCTAAATTATGGAATAGTGTGTACCCCCTTTTCATTCTTCTTCTCAGAGATTGGTTCGCATTGATTGAATGTGTGAACCACATGACTATATGCTGCAATTTCCGATGAAAATAAATTCGACAACAAAGACAAATCTTGCAGTATTAATTTACTCCACATTTAAAATAATATAACGATGGCTCTCATTACTAATAATTAAAGCCCATATGTCTGTGCTCTCAAAATAAGTAAAATATGTAATATATATGCAAATATATGGGTGCACAAATATATTTCCGACCTTTTTAGATAGGTATCCTTAGAATCACTGCTTGCATATTATTCAATCGGGCAATACAAGTTTTTTGGAGGTTAGATGTCAAGCTTGACAACAACAATTATTTTCATGTAATTGAAAATGTCGAATTTTGTGCCAAAAAAACAACATTTGCGGGAAGTTTTACTTCATTATTTTTTGTTGAAGAAAAGTACCGCGGAAACAAATCATTTGCTTGTGGAAGTTTACGGTGAACATGCTCCATCGAATACAACATGCAAAATTTGAAGATACAGAATTGGAAGAATTGCTTGATGTGGACCCTTGTCAGACTGAAAAACAATTGGCAGAAGAGTTGAATGTTACCCAACAATGTGTTTCGCAACGTATACATGCAATGGGATTGGTTCAGAAGCTGGGAGATTGGGTGCCACACAAATTAAAAGAACGGGACATGGAACGTCCGAAAACCATGTGCGAATTGTTGCTTCAACGACAACAAAGGAAGGGGTTTTTGCATCGGATCATCACTGGGGATGAAAAGTGGATCCATTATGACAATCCAAAGCGCAAACCAGTGTGGGTCAAGCCAGGTGAACCAGGACCGTCGACGCCAAAAGCAAATATCCATGGTTCAAAGGTGATGCTTTGTATTTGGTGGGATATGAAGGGTGTCGTCTATTATAAGCTGCTGAAAGAGCATGAAACCATTACGGGACAAGTTTATCGACGATACCTGATGGCTTTAAAGCAAGCTCTAGCTGCAAAACGACCGGAATGGGACAAAAGGCACGATAATAAATTCTTAAATTCTAAAATTTTTCAAATTTTGTATAATTTAACTTTTATATGTTCTACTTTTAAATATGAGTATTTGACTTATTTTAAACATAGCATGATTTCTTTAAATTCTATGAATTCCAAAATTTTTACAAATTTTATTTATTTTATAAATTGTATAAATCGCAAAAAAATTGAAGTTCTAAAAATCCTGTAAATTCTATAAATCTTTCAAACGCTGTGAATACGACATAATAAATTTTATAAAATCAAATTTTACAAATTCTTTAAATTTTATAAATTCTACTAAGTCTATACACTCTCTAAATTTATAAATTTTATAAATTTTTATTAATTTTCTAAATTCTATAAATCCCACAAATTTTTTATAAATTCTTAAAAGTCAAAAAATCTTAAAAACCCATTAATCTTGCAATTCCTGTAAATCCTATAAACCTTCCAAAATCTGTATATGCGATATATTCTATACATTTTAAAAAAATCGAGAAATTCAATAAATTTCATAATTTCTACAAATTTTATAATTTGTATAAATTTTTTAAATTCTATAAATTTTAAATTTTGTAAGTTTTTTAAATTCTATGAACTCCAAAATTTTTGTAAATTGTATAAATCGCAAAAATTTTGTATGTATATATTTTATAACGTAAAAAAAATTCAGGAAGTTCTTTAAGTTCTTAAATCCCGTAAATTCTATAAATCTTCCAAACCTTATAAATACGATATACACAGTCTCTAAATTTTATAAAATCAAATTTTACAAATTTGTAAATATGATGAAATTTGTAAATTTTTATAAATTTTCTAAATTCTATAAATCCCACAAATTTTTTATAAATTCAATAAAGTTAAAAATTTTTGTCGGTTTTCTAAATTCTGCAAATCTTATATAAATTCAATAAATTTTACAAACCCTGTGAATACGATATATTCTGTAGATTTAAAAAAAAAATCGATAAATTCTATTAATTCTATAAATTATCTAAATTCTATAAACCCCACAAATTCTTTATAAATTCTATTAAGTCTAAAAATTTAGTAAGTTGTAATGCTGCCAATTCTACAATGCTTACGAACCCTGTAAATTCGATATATTGTGCCTTTTTAGCTCATTTGGTAAATGCAACGATTTTCAAAATAATGTAAATTTAGTTATAAATTTGTGTGTATTTTATTTTAGAAACATTTCCATACATTCCATACAACGTACTTGGCATTCTTTGAAAAAATTTAGTAAATTATTTGATTTGAATTTGAATTTACTGACAACAAAAATATATTGGTTCTGTTAGGGTTAAAAAAAAATTTTTTGTTTGTTATGCGACACGTCAATTTTTAAATTGCAAAAATATTTTAATTATTTTGTTGTTTAATGTGTTATTACTTACTATTATTAATTATTATTAATGGAACAACGTAGTTTTTGTCAAATCTAGTAGTTTTATTTAAATTGAGGTTATGTTTTACTACTATAACGAAAATTTTCGTTCCATTGAACATCTACTCATAAGTACTTAGCAGTTGTTGTTTCCAATGGAACACAGTGATTCTCTAAATTTTATAAACTGGATAAACTCTACAAATTTTAAAAATTCTATTCTACTCTCGATTAAAAATTCTATAAATTTTATAATTTAAACTGTGTATATAGACCCTGTAAATTTATAAATTTTATAAATTTTATTAATTCTATACATTTTTTAAATTCTACTAATTCTATAAATTTTGTTGGTTCTTTCGATACAAGAGTTCGAGTGGCTATAAATTGTTTTAACTCTAAAATTCTGGAAATTCTAATTTGATTTATTTTAAAATTTCTTAATTTTAAATTCTATAAACTTTATAACTTTTATAAATTTTACAAATTCTATAAATTCTGTAAATTCTACAAATTCTATAGATTCCATAATTTCTATTTTTTTTTTGTTGTACACATGTTTAATTCATCTTAATCAGACAAACATCGATTTTTGCGACTTTACACGGCCGGAACGAGAAGGTAAGGACTGTATCGAAAAGAAAGTATCCACAAAAAAATTTAGTTTTCTTCGCCTTGCTCTAATTCTATTGTAACGGAAAAGTGCCGTTAGATAGAATAGCTTTTTGTAGGTAAATATTGCGTGTGATTTTTACAATTTGTTACCCAGTTGTAATATTGTCACGAATTAAAGAAGAAGTGCTTAAATTTATTTTGCACAAATTTTGCATTTAAAACGGTGTTTCATTTAGAAATTTAGCTAAGCGCGAAAATATAAGTAAAAATGCAGTGAGAAAAATAATTAGTAAGTTTGGGGAACATGGTACGGTAAAGGATTTACGAAAAAACGATCGAAAATAAGGTCCCAGCAATCCCAAACTAGAGCCAAAATTGTGAGTGAAATTCGTAAAATCAAATCAATGTCTGTCAGAGATTTATGAGGGTGGTACTAGCATAGGAATGATCCAGCGGGTAAAATAAGGCGTGACTTGAAGACATATAAGAAATATAAAGTTCCGAAACGAAGTGAAAACAAAAAATTGCATGTTAAAATCGTGCAACTGCCCAATTATAAATTTGGAGCTGTTAAAAATCCACTGCATCACTTTTGTGGAAAAACAATAAACTCCGCCAAATTCACCAGAACTTTGGCCAATTGAAAGATATTGGGCAATTGCGAAGCGTTACTTGAAAAATAACGGTAAACTGGCAGAAAATTTAACAAAGTTCAAAAAGTTAGTCCAAAGCAACCAGGCAAATGAATAAAACTACTGTGCAGAATCTAAGTAAAGGCATCAAATTAAAAATTCGCTATGTATTTAGAAAATAATTTCTCAAATCAAATGTTTTAAACATAAAATCTGCTAATTAGAAGTCTGCTTTATGATAAAACATCATTTTATAATACTTAAAATTGTTTTTTTGTGTTTAAAATGGCTTTTTTTTGTGGATACTTTCTTTTCGATACAGTCCTTATTGTAGTGAACAATCAAATTATTTTTAAAATTTTCGAATGCAAGCGATTATGGTGCCATCGATTAAGATTGTTTTATATTTCGGAAAGCTTCTTTCCACCTTCACAGATATCGAAATCCATGAAACATATTTTCTTTAATTATTCAACGTTCATTTACTTTGGTAAAAAATCGGAATATGCGCGAAATAAATCATAAACACTAGACAAATATATTCATTTAAAGAGCAAATATTGATTTAAATGCAAAAATATGTATTTACATAAAAATCCGGGCTCTACTAATCATCATTGTTTATTAACAGTTGGCCGAGATACCGCTAATAATTAGTAAACTGTTGTAGTATTTTCATAAATGCCTATTCGTAGTATAGCCCAAATAATTTTGTTAATTTTACTATTACAATCAAGCGTTAATAATATAATACCACGTATAGATTTAAAAAGCCTGATGCCTCCTTATCGCAACATATACGATTTATATACATTTCAACCCTACAAGAACAGTTATCGTGGCGGTTTGTGCGTAGTAAAGAAGGAGTTCGCAATACCAGACGGATTTGTCAACTCTGAAGCTATCTGAAAAATCGTGATTACCTTATTGTTAATTTCAGATTATAATTTCGTACGTCTTGACTTCTTTCTGAATTTTTTTTAATTTAATATTTTTTGTTACATCGGCTTTTTCGAATTTTCGCAACATATTATTTCTTTAAAATCTTTAATACTGTAGGGTATTCCAATTGGAATGTTCATATTTTACGATTAAAATATTCGGCATTTTCTTAACCCTACAAATTTTCATGTCGGTTGTGACATAAAATTCATCAAAATCAAAATAATGAAAAAATGAAGAGTACCATTATTTATCTCATAAAGAACGCCCCTTATAGTTACTAATTGATTTTTTCATTAATCCTATAGAGAGTACAGGGCCAGCCTTCTCCATGAAGCCTTACTGCAATAGTTATTTGGGCTAAAAATCAAAGATACATTGAATGGACTTATTCGTTTTGAAAGCAATTATGAAGGCCTCACAGTCAGTTTACAAAGCTGATTTATGATCGCAGTTAAGCCAATGGTCATTTCACGTGTCGTTTACCGCTTCTATGTTTATACTGGAGTTATTGTACTCTTTTAGACCATACGCCTTAAATTCATTTTCCAATCTACCTACATAGATAGAGGGTATAGTACAAATAGTAGATGAAATATTTTTCCGTCGATCGAGCTCAAAAACTACCCTTTTGCAGAGGAATAATTTAATCTGGTTTTCACGTCCGTTAACACCTACTACTAGAAATTTGAACTCAGGTTTCGCTAGTGCGTGGAGTAGCTGCTTAAATTTGTTGCCCATTAAGCCGATCAACTATCTCCTAAATCAAGGAATAAATTAAACTGGAAATTTTTTCTGACGATTTTTACAAAAATTGTTAAATGTCATTTACGCTACTTGCCAGAAATTTAGAATAATTTTCTTATGCCCTATATGTTATCTGGACGATAATCCACTAATATTACCCTTGAATAGTTTCATTTTCTCAGGCAATTGAAATTTATTTTAACAACGTGAAACTAATATAGAATCTGTGGATTTTTGGAAAAAATCATATACATACATGATGGAATCATGTGGTCGATGGCAAATATGCAAAATGTAATAATTTTGGATTTACTGTAAATTGACCGTAAACAATTGATCGTGAACAATTGATTGTTTAACAATTGATCGAACATCAATTGACCGTGGATACAATTGATCGTATGAACAATTGATTAATTTATTCATTTAAGTAAGTAGTATAAGAAAGTATATTCTACCTTTCACTGTACATAGTTGAAAAAGAATACGTTTACTAGAACGTTAATACTAAATACGTGTAAAACACCCTCAGTTTGCACTTATTCGTTGTTTTCAACAGTTTATAGCGAAACTGACAGTGTAGCTCGACTAATATGACCTACGGCTATTTAGATGTAGCCGAGATTTAAATGTAACCTTCTCCATATTTCTGGAACCACCATGTTTGCGGCTTTCCATTTTCCTTCAGCAGATGGAGATTCTTTAGACTAAAGTCACCCCTGCGGGCGCCTCTGTTAAATCAAAAAGATTTTGATTCTGCAAAACTGGTCCTAAAAAGGAAATGCTCGGATGAATAGATAAAATGTAGGTGCTAATTTTTAACATTCATAATTTTTTTAATTTTTTTGAAATATTTGTGCTTTTGTTGCTTAAAGTGTTTTCACAATATGCAATAACATATACAGAATTACCAAAGGAATAATGGCAGCACGGAAGGAATGATAAGGGATGTGTAGCTCAATCTTCAAGAATTCTGTTTTAATTATTGGGTTTATACTTCTGGAACAGGCCACGCCCAAGTTCATAATGCTCCACCGACCACAAACCTTGAAAATATTAGAAGAAGATTAGTAAACTTCCATATTCCGCCTGCAGGAAAGATAATCAAGGTTAGAGGAGATGTTAGAATCTGAAATCATTCGGCATGCTCGGTTCTCAACTCAGTTGAGTGCACCCAGGTAGTTCTTCGGTGTGCCAGCCCAAATATGTAACTTATGTTCATTTTCTACCTGAGCATACGTGTATGATTGATACATTTCTAAAAGTCACGGCTGAAACTTATGCAAATTACTCTGAGAAAGAGTTTTATTTCGATGAAATAGAAGCTGGTAAAGTAAAAGGCTAAGTGGTGCGCTGTTGTCAGCATAAACATGAATTGGATTGAAAAGTATCGGATAGACCATTAATAAAAATAAAAAAAGTTTCGCGGAAAGAATGGATCCCTGAGGGACACTTACATTTAGGTATGAGAAATGAAAGTCCCACCGTTCACCACCTTTTAAAGAATCACCACCAAAAAAGAATTTCTTAATCTATGAAACTACCGTACTATAGGAAGTCCAATTGCTCTCAATTTATAAAGTAAACTTTTGTGTCATGCTAACGAGGTTAAATAAATCACTGATCGATTGGCCACGTTGAAACCCGTAGTGATGGTCTAACCCGTTGGAGTTTTTCCAGGTATTTCATCATATTTTTATGGGAATTATTTATTTTTACCCGAAATTATAGGGATAAAGTTAATCACTTTCACAAAATAGGGTTTTGTTTTCCTTACCTCACAAAATATTTTGTTGTGGTTGTGTCAACAAATAACAAACCTAATAGTAGAAATGTCAACTTAAATGGGGCTTCAAAGTTTTTTAGGAAACATTTGCAATGTCCACATTTAATAGATTTATATTTTACGTAACTGTGTGTCTTCACGAAAAAAGAAAATGGTTTGACAGATCGTTAAGTAATAGCACTGAAGTCTAGAAAATTCTGATTTTGTAGTTGTTTATAATAATCCCTCCCCTCCGCAAATTGATGAGATTTCTAAAAAATTTTGATTTTTGAAAAATATCCTCGCGTTTCCCTCCCAAATTTCCCTTTATCAGAGTTTACACCTCATTAGTACAGGACGCATTTTCTCAAAATGGATCGTAATGTAATGAATTTCATACGTAAATCTAATGTTATAAAACAAGAAACTAAGTTTGATTAGGATACTACATAGCTTTCTGAATAATTGTGGCAAAAAAAATGCTTTAAAGAGCAAGCGGTAACCTAAAAAGATTTCCCCAACTCACAAGAAAATATTCTGTAAGCAGCACCAACATTACAAACAAAAAATGTATTTATTTGTAATTTGATACCGCACATTTTCTTGTGAACTGGGGAGAATGAAGAAATATCATAACTATATGTTGCCAATTTCACAAATTTTCGGAATTTCTAGCTAAACTCAGCCTGAAAGCTTCGTACATATCTTTATTATTGTCTCGCTCAGGATAAAAATAATTTGAATGTAAAAATCTGAGAAGTGAGGTAGCCTGCAAAGTAATTTAGAAGCGCCCAACAAACAAAATTTTATGTATTTTCACCTTTATTAAAGGCACATCAAAATCTTTATTTGACTAAAGAATAATTTGATACGTATTTTCAGGAAATATTTGATTATAGATTTGTAGGATTCCTTTTTGTTAACAGGTATTCATCAAGAAGTGGTAAATTTATGGAAAAACTGTTTTCGATTGTGAAATGTATATGCAAAAAGATCCTATCCTGTCTCCTAATTTTATTCGGGCTTAATATTTTCTCAATCTATATGAGAACTGATTTCCTTACTTCTAAAATAACGGAGTAACTAAACTAGGCCCGATTCTGTCTTCCAAAATTTTATGTTATGTTATCGGGCCCAATATGGCTGATCGTGTTTCGTGTCAAACCAGCTAGCTACTAATTTTATTAGTTGGCGCTCACTAAATGCTTTGAAATAGTCAAAATAGCTCGAAACTTCAAAAATGTTGCTTTATCAAGCAGTGAAAAAAAATTTTTAGCTTTATATTTATATTATGCATATATTGCAGCACATTATTTATGGATCTGCGTCCTTTAATTTTGGACATATCAAAAATAAATTAAATAATGAATTTAAAATTAATAAGCAGAATGGTTTTAGCGCCATTTGAATTTGGGCCAAAAATGAGGGCTTGCCTACACGATTATTTACGATTTACCTTCATATTTTTTTTTAAAAAAAAGGGCTGGTTTTTGAGGTTCAAAATTATACAATAAGTTAAACATTTTCTAATATGTGAGTTCTAGATGTTTCTTGGACTTCCTTATCGTGCGAGGTATTCGAGTTTTAGAGTTGGAGGTGCGTAGGTACTTGACGTTATTTTTATGTATCTTTCAGAATTATTAGTGAACTGATTTTGTATTGCATAATGTTACGTGATGTTTAATGATTAGTGCTTGGTGTTAAATTACAACATCTTTCCGAAAAGATTATCATTAAATATGCCAAATATATTCGCATGACATTCGGAGAATTTTACAAAATTCCTAATTCAAAAAGTTTGGGTGAGATTTTGAAAACCAATAACACGTAAAAGAAGAACATTACCTTTGGATTTTAGATGCGATACAACATTTTTGCAAGCGGTGAATAACCCCTTGATTTATAAATTAGCTACACACTAAAAACAACTTTGGTGGGGTTTTTACAGCCAAAAGCAATATTCATGTGACACTCTGCACCAAAAGAAATAATTTAGGTGGAGGTTGGAATTCAATATTGTAAACTACAATAAAAAATAAATTTTGTCGAACAATAATAAAATTTACTGATGTTCATACTGAAGTAAGCACATACAACGATTACAGTATCGTCATCTAACACTTGGATGGAATTACTATGTATTTATACTATGATGAGTGTTTTGTATTATTACAGATAAAATGGATAAAAATAAAACTTTAGTGAACATATTTTATTATTTTTAGATTTTACTAGTGAAATTTGTCACACGACTTAAAAGATTTATTCAAGATGAATTAGGAATATACGAGTATTACATATTTCTTGCTGTGAAAGGAAAGCAAAGACAATAGTATATGGTACAGCCGTGTGAGGACACATTTATTTCGTTATTTCTATCGTATTTAACTTGTCTTTAAATATTGAAAGCTTTTCAATTGTTCAATGCCCGATATCTGGTTTTACTTGGGTAAATAGCTATACCACATAACTCAAACTGTTACTTATTTTATTAAATTGCATTAATCCGTTTATTGCTTACAATAAAAGTATTTATAACTAACAAATTAACAAATACAAAAGAACATAATAAAATGTAAATAAATAACGTAAAATTTCCATAAATGTACAAAGCACACTTTTTCGGTGTAATCGTTATAGAACACACAACATAAATATTATTCAAGCGCAATCACCTTTTCTTAACTGAATTCATAATTTTTTGTTTTATAGCTTCAAATATTAACGTCCTATACGGGTAAATGTATATTCACCTCAACAATTCAAAGTGTTTAGTCAAAAAGAAAACAAAACAAAAGCCAACGAGTATCAAAATCACTTGAACAACTTTTATATACGCATATAAGGGGCAAGGGTAGATTTAAAGTACCGATTTTGTTTTGTTTTCTTTTGTCGCACCCGCAACAGCCGAACTCTATTACACCTTCCTAACATTCTTACATTTTGTTGTGTGTATTCTTGGTTTATTTTTTTTAATTGGGGTGCGATTAGGCCAATTTGAATACCACAACATAATAGTATTCACCCCATATTTAATAGTGAATTTTTTTGAGGGATATTTTTGGGTTAAACGTAGTTAAATAATAAGAAAGGCTAATTGAATTCAATTAAAGGTGCTATATAAAAGTAAGGTGGATCCAATCAATAAATCAATACACACATAATACAATATACATAGAAAAGTTTATAACCAAAAATTTAATTAAATCCATAAGAAAACAAAAATTTGATAAAATTATGTCACACGATAACGAAAACAGTTCTACTGAAAATATTTGAATTTTTGAATGTCATTGAAACTATATAAACACAGCACATTAAATGTGGTCAGTGTTTTGCAAACTATACTGTGCGAAGAATAGATTATGAATCATTAAAAAATTCTTATAATTTTGTAACAACGAAATTTAAATATACAAACGAAATACTATTTACTAAAATCAATGCAGTTATTCAAATTTTCAAGAATTTCAGACAACAACTTTTCGAGATATTTTTTGCGAACCAAAATTTTTCTTATTATACGGATTTCGTTTTCAGACCTAAATAAATGGTAATCAAGAGGGGAGAAAACTGGTGAATATCTTTCTAATCAAGCTTTCGGAGTGGCTTGTGTGAGCTATTGGTACAAAAAACAGATTTTCTACATTATGAATGCGATTTTATTTTGTGTTACATTAGTTTTATGCCATATTATTATTATTATTGTTGAAGGGTCATGTGGGCGTTCAGCAAGATCTTTTGTACATGTAGACCCTGGACCCTCATAATGAACCTGATAATACTGCCGGCCAGTGCGCGATACATACTATCTGGGCTCATTATTCTCCCTCCTTGACGTTTACTATAGCATTTACTTCTGCTAGTAAGACGGTAGCATTGGGATCCAAGGACTTCAAGAGGGCAGTACCACTCCCGTATATTCCTACTCCCGCCCCATCTACCGTTTTGATTTTACTCTTACGGGTGGCTGGGAATGGAAAGTCGCCTGTAAGTAACCCAGCTTTACTACAGGAAGGCTGAATAAAACTAGAGGGTGCCTGGTATCTAGAGTCTAGCATACTTTTGACTGATTAAACTATCAGTCATTCATCCATCGACATATGCTGTTCCACCTTAGATTGGGGATTTTTGTCAAGATTTTCTCCTTTAGTGCCCTATTTTAGTGAGCCAGTTCAACGTATATTTATCAAAAGCTTAAAAATAATTTTTTTCGTCATGAGATTGGCTAGGAAACTTAATTGAACTTCGTGAAGCTACCAAAAGACTAAAGTAACACATAAAAAAATAATTGCGCTGCCAACAAGTTGGATGCGAAGTAATACAAAAAGTTTAAGAACCCTTGTTCTATAATCTAATAAAAAGATTAACTTATGTAACCTAACAAATTTGGCTAATGACGTCACATTCTCTTTTAATATAAATCTCGCCCAATAAACAAATCGAGATTTAAACCATACCAAGACTAAGTTGGCTCTATGGTGGGATTCTGTTTTATGAAGAATTATCAAATATCGAAGCGCAAGGACTCTTGGTATAATCAAAACCAATAATAGATTTACATAGAGATGCCTTATATCGTATAAACTAAAATTCAAATATGATGGGTGTAGAAAAATCCTATTTGGGTATAGAAATTATTGTCGAGCCATACAGTAAAACCCTTAAATATGTATATATGTACTTAAAACCAGCAAAACAAAATTCGCTCTTTCTCCAAATTTACTCTCTGATTAGTTGATTACCTCTGCGATCTCCGGAACAGTAAAAATTCGAGATTTTTGTTGGTAGAATAAAATGTTGTGATGGAATGGTTATGGAAGGAATATAGAAACAGGAATAGGGTTGAAAGGCCAAATGTCGAAAAGGCCGAATGTCGAAAGGCCGAACACCGAAAGGCCGAATCTCGAAAGGTCGAATGCGCCGAAGGGCGGAATATCTAAAGCCGATTGTGTCGAAAGGCCGTTTGTGTCGAAATTGATTTAAATTTTTCATCTTTTTATGAATAAAAATTTTCAACATTTGTATTTCTATGAAAACCAAAATTTATATTTTTATCAAAATTTTTGAATAAAAATGTTAAATAGTAAATCGCTTTAAATATTAAAATTTTCGTACGTTTTTTTTTTGTCATATACAATAATTAAAAATTATCTAGAAAAAATAATACAGAAACTGAAAATCCCCAAAAAAAAAAATCCAGAAAAAAAATCCAGACAGAAAAAAATTCAGAAAAACAAAATGCAGAAAAACTAAAATCCAGAAACACAATTATCAAAGTGCGGACCCAATTAAAATTAAAATTTATAAAATGTCCTATCGAATTTGACATTTTCCGTAAAGTTCTTAATATTTACGATAATGCAAATTGCTTCGTCAACCTTGCAGACACAGATCAAAGGAATCGTATCGCTTATATCGCTTATTACTGATAGTTCTTACCACAAATATTTCAAGTTATTTTGTGGTTAGCTTAATTCGTTGGGTTAGTATGTCATCGAAGTATGTATTGGGAGCGGATTGCGGATTTAATGATTAGTAAATGCCTCATCAACCTTCAGACACAGATCAAAGGAATTGCACTGATAGATGTACCACAATTTGTGTCGGCCTTTTGACCATTTTGCTTTTCGACAATCGGTCTTTTGACACAATCGGCCTTTCGACCCCATCCCGGCTTTTCGACATTTGGCCTTTCGACACAACTTCCGATCCATTCGGCCTTTCGGACCCATCCGGCTTTTCGACATTTGGCCCTTCGACACAACTTCCGATCCATTCGGCCTTTCGTCATTCGGCCTTTCGACATTCGGCCTTTTGACATCGAACGTAGAAAAATTGTGTGTTTAAAAATAAACTTTAGTAGTCATCGAATCATTACTGATGAAATGAGGGTAGGAATATGCAATTTGCGTGAGCAGCAAGTTTTTTAAATCAACATTTTTAAAAATTTAATCAAAAATATTTCGGATTTAAATTAATCAATTCTTAGGGGCTTACAATAGAGAATTTTAAAATTTTGCCGAGTTTTAAAATTAATTGAGATTTAAAACCATGCATGATCGTCTACCCGTAATTCTGAGTTTGATCAAGTGTACTCATATGTGTTTCTTTAAATAATGTTCGAATTTGCTCAAAGAACCTTCAATAAACCTGCATATCGTCGATGACGATGCACAAATGTGTATACATTTGCTATTTTTCAGGAAATGAGAAAAAGGACCAAAATTGATTGGAATAATCAAACAAAATTGATTAGATCTTCACTTTTGAACGTTTTGTTATCTCCAATTTAATTAAAAACCAGCAAACACTATTATTTTTACCAATAAACCAATAAAACGATTTTCACAAATTTTGTAGATACTCGCTTTTGCATCGTCACCGACGATATGTAAATAATTGCACTCCAACGAACTCAACTAAAGTTACAAATATATCGAAACATTTAAAAAAATATTTTGTGGACCTTTCCAAAAATGAATGGCATTGTACTTGTTGATACGAGTGAACTAAAATGTTGCACTGAAGAACTAAATAATTTTAAAATTTTAATAGCCTTTAAGAATTTAAATTCAATTTTTTAATAACTTGGAAAATTTCCGATATATAGATTCACTTGTTACAAAATAAGAAAAGGAAAACATATTTTGGCCAAGAATACGGGAGACTTGAAATAGAAGTTTGTTGGAAAAATGTACTTAGCAATTTCGATTAAAATAAAATGAAAGAAGTATTAAATGCAGCGTGTTATGTTAAAAGTCCCTCTTCTCAATAGCTCACTTCTTGCAAAAGGAAGAAGTATGTTTCTCATTGAACGCAAATGTAACGTGTTTGCCGGTTATAGAAACGTTTTTTATGACCGAGATAATGGAAGACCTTTCAGGCCCTGAAGCATTTCTTCTTCCATTTTATTATTTTGTCAATACGTCATGTGATTTTGTAAATACCCTAATAAAACCGCGGTTAAATATGTCTGGGAAGTGAGGTTTTTACTCGCGTGGTCAGAAGTCATTTTGTATTTTCCTGGAATACAAGCCTGGGTTAACATGAAGGCGATGGTGATTTCAATTTTTTTTTTTAATTATATTAAAAATCCAGAATAAACCGAATTTGATAACAATTTCAGGGTCCTGCAATTCTCAATTTTAATCAATCTTGGAAATTACTTTATTAAAGCTCAGATTGTGATAAAAGTCAGGAAACAATGAAATATATTGATTAATTGATTTTTTATTTCATCACAACGAATTTGACTAACACTTCTAGTAAAATCCCCAATTTGTTTTGATTAAGAGTTAGAGTATGGAATGTGTTTTGTTTAACTGAATATCAGCAACATTATCAATATATCAGATTATACCTTGCTAAGCAACTGCAAGAAATACGAAATAAATTTGTGATAAATCTATAGGCATTGTTCATAATCCATAAAACACGCCCGTTCCCCCTCATCTCGAGGGCAACACTCGAGGGGGTTTTATAGTCTCTTATAAGTGTCTGGGTATTGTGTAGGAACATAAATTCAACTATCGAAATCCATAAAAGTCAAATTAAACTTCAGCATTAAAATTTATAAAATGTTTAAAGGAATATTAACTGGTAAAATCGCTTGTGTATAGGATGGGGTAGAAAAAATCCCCCATTTTGTATTTACAGAGCAATTGTTAGAGCAATAATATAAAAACTTTATTCATGATCATTCAATTCCTTATCAGAAACATATGTTTATCCTACTCTAATTTATTATGCGGTAGAGGTGTATGAAATTTCCAGCAAAGTAGAATTAAAATACCTCCTGAACCACTGCAGAACGAAACTTCCAATAATAATCAGATGAAGGCTCTTTTCAAACTCCTGCAGAAAATATTGTAGTCAACTGTTTTTGCTTAGGCTCTATCACATTTAATAAGGGCGCACCTCCTGGTGCCGAATTTCTACATAATTTAATCCAGCAAATTAGTAAATAGCTAAGCACATGATTTTGTTTTTTTCGTTATCAGAAAACCAAAATATGTAATATGATAGCGGGAATTTTAATCAATTTTCTTCGAAGTGTTTTGTTTAGCAGTACAGTTAAAAAAATTATCATATTTTAACTAATTTGAACGTACAATTTTGTAAAAGTGTAATAGTTCAACCGTTATTAAACGGATTAATAGAAGTATCCATTTTCTGAAAGCGATTGAGAGAGAGCTTTCACCTGACTTTCACTTAAAGTTTCTATTTGCAGTAGTTTAGTAGTTAATCTAATTTTACTCCATTTTTGGAAAAACTCAGGCAGCTTTGCCGCATAATTAATAAGAGAAGGAGGAGAACATATTTTGCTATTTTCCCAATTCCATTATTCATAAATTTAAATAATTTTCTCAAAGCTTTTTATAGCTAAAGCTTTACATTCAGACCAAGAATTTCCATAGTAGTTTAACTTTGTGAGAAATAATAGAAAAAGGATGCTGGGTTTACGGTATGATAATTAAAATTGACTGCAATACAAAACCTGAATATTGCAAACCACAGAATAAAAAAGTGTGGAAGCTAAGATTTTATGAAGTGCAACACGACGAGTTTTAGCTGGGGTCCCGGTCGATATGGCATTACGGAATATAACAATACGGCATATTTCAAAACGACATATTTTAAAACGGCTTATGGTACACTACGGCATATGTTACGCTATGACATATTGCAAAATGTCGATTAATTTTACACTCTTCATTTCAAAAATTAAGTTCAGAATCAAACTTTATTCTTGTTTATAAATTTATAAGATTTCCGACAATTTTCGTTGATATTTGCCTTTCAATTTTTAAATTAAATTTATTAAAATTGATTTACATACAAAATTTATTTCCAATGGAAGAATAAATTTAATTAGTGAAAGAAAAATTCTGATAACTAAAGAAAGATGGGAAGACAAATTTAAGTGAATACAGGATAATTCTACTAATTAAAAGAAAATTCTGTTAGATGAAGAGCATGGATATCGGCACAATCTGTTAAGGAATAGACAAGTTCCATCCTAATTGACCTATTCTGGAATTTTATCTAAACACTATTTTAGAACCCTATTTTCGTCGAATATGTTGAATTTCACCGTAATCGATTAGGATTTTTTTAAAAATACTTATAAACGAGTTCATAATAGCGATTCGAAAAAAATCATCACTAAAATAATAAAAATTCTTGGATAAATATGCGATTGGCCAATTATGTTTCTAAATTTTAATGTTGGTACAAAATTAGTTCCTTCTTTAAAAATAATTACAATGAATAAAAATAAACCAGAAGGGCTTTTAAAAACTTTTAAAATTAGATTTAAATAAAAATTACAAATTATAGATAAAAGCACTTCCCGATTTTCATGACCAATATTTTTATTTCCATTGGGAGAATAAATTTAATTTTAATTAAGTGAAATAAAATTCCAATATGTAGGTGTATTAGTTGATGATTTAAAACCATTTTAGAATCCATTTAAATCGCACTTGCCGAAAATTTATCATCATCGACTAAAAAATAACCGAGTTGCATCATTATTAGCCTTAATCCGGAATTTCATCTAAAACTGATTTTAAGAATCTGATTTCCATCATTCTTGATGAATTTCATCATAATCAGTTAATAAATAACCTAGTTCCATCAAAATTGGCCATATTCCTGAACTTCATGGAAAATCCTTTTTAGAATCCCATTTCCATCGTATATGTTGAATTTCATCATATTCGGTTAATAAATAGCAAAGCTCCACCCTAATTGCCCATATTTCAGAATTTCGTCTAAAGTTCATTTAAGTATTCCATTTTCATTACAATATGCCGTCGTGTACCTTATACCGTAGTGTGCCATATGCCATATTTCCATATTCCATTATGAGCGAGCGAGCGAAGACCCTAGAGTTCGTAAATTTAAGCCCCATAACACAACGTATCTGAACTAATACATTTCTGATCAAAAGTCTTATTTAACGCTTTCACTGCCACGTATGTTCCGGTGCATCATGCACTTTGTTCCTTATACCACGCCACTCCGCCACCTACATATCATGCAATTTTTATATTATAAATGTGCATTCGCACATCATGATTTTTTTCCTTATACCAAGCCGCTGATGCAACCGAATGTCATGCATTTTTATATCTCTTTAGGTTATTGATGCACCGGAACGTAAAACCTCAACTAAACGCAAACTTTGAATACCTAATTTTAAAATAATTTCATTGGTACCAAACAAATTCTACAATTCAATGATCAAACCTTTTGAAATGTTGGTCCATTCTTAGGTGGTTAAGTTTCATGTCATATTACCACAAATGTCACATTAAAATGTTTCAGAAATAAATGTTGGTTCTCTTTGCAATTTCCCGCAAAATATACTGATATATATTTGGGCTTTTTACTTGCTTCCTAAGGACCAAACCGACTTGTACCTTTTTTAATAACATAATTGCAACGGCTTTTTGGAAGTTTAAGCAAGATAACGCTCTTCTTGTTCCCAATCCGTATCCGATTCTTCTTCAAATTCAATTAAGGACATAGCCAAAGACTCTTTAAAAAGATTTCAATTTTTTTGTGACAACTATTATGCAGTATTAAAGCCGACTTTAACAGAAATCGGTTTCACGCAGGCAAAAAGAATAGCTTGATAATTTGATCAGACACGTCCCAATTGCTTAACCTTATTGTATGAAAGTATCTTGCTTATTTCTATCTTTCTTTGCAACTATACCATTGTTCCGAATTCTTTCATTGATTTTTGATTTATCGGCATTTCGATTTGCTTCTTCAACTATGATATGTAAAATATCATTCGTAAGAAATATACGAAGATAGCCAATAGAAGGATTGTCTTCAGGTTCTTCAGCAAATCTGGATGCCGGTGAAATATTGAAAATTTGAAGAGTCTCGCCATTATGTAGTACTGGTTCAGACTGTTTTATTTATTTCAGATGGCTCTGTATTATAGTCAAGTAATTTATTCGAATCATTCTAAATCTGCCATTTCTGTAGCTGAATAATTGCTTTTATCAGAGTCAGAACAACTATGTTCATAATTGTCTTCAGTTCAAAAATCAGCATTAGATTCAAATAAATTTAAACTATTTGGTTTGGCTAACATTGCAGTTGTTTTGGAGCCTTACCTCTTCCAACAGATCACACATCACTTTCGGTTATTTTGAATTTCATCATCATCAAAAGATAAAAATTGAGGAAACCGTTGTTGAATC